>JAGSMS010000034.1:2536788-3805183 GCA_029286595.1 Bhutanitis thaidina | reverse complement strand
TATTTAGTCGTTATTGTTAAGCAGACAATGCCTAGCTTTTACGTTTCATAAAATTTCTTTCCTAGCTGATTAGTGAGGCAACATCGTAGATTATACGTTTTACTTTACTTTACATATTTTCCGGACCATTACTGATACTTTGTAGATTACGCTCAATACTTATTAGAGATAATGCTATTGAATTACGTTTAAATATTTAGTCGTCCTGGTTAAGCAGGCAATGCCTAGCTTTTACGTTTCATAAAATTTCATTTCTATCCGATTAGTGAGGCAACATCGTAGATTATAAGTTTTACTTAACTTAAGTTATTTTCCGAACTAATACTAATAAACTTTGTAGATTACGCTAGATGCTTAATTAAAATAAAAGGAGATTGTTTTATTAAGTAGATTATAAGTTTTACTTAACTTAAGTTATTTTCCGAACTAATACTAATAAACTTTGTAGATTACGCTAGATGCTTAATTAAAATAAAAGGAGATTGTTGCTATTGAATTACGTTTAAATATTTAGTCGTTATTGTTAAGCAGACAATGCCTAGCTTTTACGTTTCATAAAATTTCATTTCTATCCGATTAGTGAGGCATCATCGTAGATTATAAGTTTTACTTTACTTTACATATTTTCCGGACCATTACTGATACTTTGTAGATTACGTTCAATAGTTATTTGAGATTATTGCTATTGAATTACGTTTAAATATTTAGTCGTTATGGTTAAGCAGGCAATGCCTAGCTTTTACGTTTCATTAAATTTCTTTCCTATCTGATTAGTGAGGCAACATCGTAGATTATACGTTTTACTTTACTTTACATATTTTCCGGACCATTACTGATACTTTGTAGATTACGCTCAATACTTATTTGAGATTGTTGCTATTGAATTACGTTAAAATATTTAGTCCTATTATTTTCCTACCTATTAGTGATTAACTTTGTAGATTACGTTCAATAGTTATTTGAGATTATTGCTATTGAATTACGTTAAAATATTTAATCGTCCTGGTTAAGCAGGCAATGCCTAGCTTTTACGTTTCATAAAATTTCTTTCCTAACTGATTAGTGAGGCAACATCGTAGATTATACGTTTTACTTTACTTTAGTTATTTTCCTACCTATTAGTGATTAACTTTGTAGATTACGCTCAATACTTATTTGTGGTGTATGCTATTGAATAACATTAAAATATTTAATCGTACTGGTTAAGCAGGCAATGCCAAGCTTTTACGTTTCATAAAATTTCTTTCCTAACTGATTAGTGAGGCAACATCGTAGATTACACGTTTTACTTTACTTTAGATATTTTCCGAACCATTACTGATACTTTGTAGATTACGCTGAATGCTTACTTAAAATAAAAGAAGATTGCTTAATTTACTAAAAAAGTAGTTTGTTACGTTTTCATACATTAACTTAATAGCTTTTCGTTGTTTATGCTTAAAAGTCGTAATAAAAGGAGAAGGTAGCTATTTAATTAGAGTAAAATATTTAGTCGTCGTTGTTAAGCAGGGAATGCCTAGCTTTTAAGTTTCATAAAATTTCTTTCCTAACTGATTAGTGAGGCAACATCGTAGATTATACGTTTTACTTTACTTTAGATATTTTCCGGACCATTACTGATACTTTGTAGATTACGCTCAATGCTAACTTAAAATAAAAGAAGATTGCTTAAATTACTAAAAAAAAAGGAGTTTGTTACGTTTTCATACATTAACTTAATAGCTTTTCGTTGTTTATGCTTAAAAGTCGTAATAAAAGGAGAAGGTACCTATTTAATTAGAATAAAATATTTAGTCGTTATTGTTAAGCAGACAATGCCTAGCTTTTACGTTTCATAAAATTTCTTTCCTAACTGATTAGTGAGGCAACATCATAGATTATACGTTTTACTTTACTTTAGTTATTTTCCTACCTATTAGTGATTAACTTTGTAGATTACGCACAATACTTATTTGAGATTATTGCTATTGAATTACGTTAAAATATTTAGTCGTCCTGGTTAAGCAGGCAATATCTAGCTTTTACGTTTCATAAAATTTCTTTCCTAGCTGATTAGTCAGGCAACGTCGTAGATTATACGTTTTACTTTACTTTAGATATTTTCCGGACCATTACTGACACTTTGTAGATTACGCTCAATACTTATTTGAGATTATTGCTATTGAATTACGTTAAAATATTTAGTCGTCCTGGTTAAGCAGGCAATGTCTAGCTTTTACGTTTCATAAAATTTCTTTCCTATCTGATTAGTGAGGCAAAAACGTAGATTATACGTTTTACTTTACTTTACATATTTTCCGGACTATATCAAATATAGACGATATTTGCATATTTACTTTAGTTATTTTCCGACCTAATACTTATAAACTTCGTAGATTACGCTCAATGCTTACTTAAAATAAAAGAAGATTGCTTAATTTACTAAAAAGGAGTTTGTTACGTTTTCATACATTAACTTAATTGCTTCTCGTTGTTTATGCTTAAAAGTCGTAATAAAAGGAGAAGGTAGCTATTTAATTAGAATAAAATATTTAGTCGTTATGGTTAAGCAGGCAATGCCTAGCTTTTACGTTTCATAAAATTTCTTTCCTAACTGATTGGTGAGGCAACAGCTTAGACTGTGCTAAATTATACGTTTTACTTTACTTTAGTTATTTTCCTACCTATTAGTGATTAACTTTGTAGATTACGCACAATACTTATTTGAGATTAATGCTATTGAATTACGTTAAAATATTTAGTCCTATTATTTTCCTACCTTTAAGTGATTAACTTTGTAGATTACGCACAATACTTATTTGAGATTATTGCTATTGAATTACGTTAAAATATTTAGTCGTCCTGGTTAAGCAGACAATGCCTAGCTTTTAAGTTTCATAAAAATCTTTCCTATCTGATTATTGAGGCAACTTCGTAGATTATAAGTTTTACTTTACTTTAGTTATTTTCCGACCTAATACTTATAAACTTCGTAGATTATAAGTTTTACTTTACTTTAGTTATTTTCCGACCTAATACTTATAAACTTTGTAGATTACGCTCACTGCTTACTTAAAATAAAAGAAGATTGCTTAATTTACTAAAAAAAAAGGAGTTTGTTACGTTTTCATACATTAACTTAATAGCTTTTCGTTGTTTATGCTTAAAAGTCGTAATAAAAGGAGAAGGTAGCTATTTAATTAGAGTAAAATATTTAGTGGTCGTTGTTAAGCAGGCAATGCCTAGCTTTTACGTTTCATAAAATTACTTTCCTACCTGATTAGTGAGGCAAAATCGTGGATTATAAGTTTTACTTTACTTTAGTTATTTTCCGACCTAATACTTATAAACTTCGTAGATTACGCTCAATGCTAACTTTAAATAAAAGATTGCTTAATTTACAAAAAAAGTAGTTTGTTACGTTTTCATACATTAACTTAATTGCTTTTCGTTGTTTATGCTTAAAAGTCGTAATAAAAGGAGAAGGTACCTATTTAATTAGAATTAAATATTTAGTCGTCGTTGTTAAGCAGGCAATGCTTAGCTTTTACGTTTCATAAAATTTCTTTCCTAACTGATTAGTGAGGCAACATCGTAGATTATACGTTTTACTTTACTTTAGATATTTTCCGGACCATTACTGATACTTAGTAGATTACGCGCAATGCTAACTTTAAATAAAAGATTGCTTAATTTACAAAAAAAGTAGTTTGTTACGTTTTCATACATTAACTTAATTGCTTTTCGTTGTTTATGCTTAAAAGTCGTAATAAAAGGAGAAGGTACCTATTTAATTAGAATAAAATATTTAGTCGTTATTGTTAAGCAGGCAATGCCTAGCTTTTACGTTTCATAAAATTTCTTTCCTAGCTGATTAGTGAGGCAACATCGTAGATTATACGTTTTACTTTACTTTAGATATTTTCCGGACCATTACTGATACTTTGTAGATTACGCTCAATGCTTACTTAAAATAAAAGAAGATTGCTTAATTTACTAAAAAAAGGAGTTTGTTACGTTTTTATACATTGACTTAATTGCTTATCGTTGTTTATGCTTAAAAGTCGTAATAAAAGGAGAAGGTAGCTATTTAATTAGAATAAAATATTTAGTCGTTATTGTTAAGCAGACAATGCCTAGCTTTTACGTTTCATTAAATTTCTTTCCTATCGGATTAGTGAGGAAACATCGTAGATAATGCGTCTTGCTTTCTCATACTCAGACGAAACTTTTATTAAAAACTTATGTTACGAAATAAGATGAAACTGGCTATAACTTAACTAATAGATTTGCACACCTTTTTCCGTTAATAAATGTAGTAGCATTTTTGAATCACATTGTATTCATTTCTTTACTATTCTGGTTAGTAAGTCGATTATCGTGGCGTTATCCTAATGATTTTAAACATAAGAAGAGACTCAATCAACTTGCTCTATATTAACGCATTGACTTGGATTTTTTTATATTTTTAAATAGTAAAAGAGTAGCGTTTCACATAAACGTATTGTATGTACATTGTCTTTTCTAACTGGTGAGGCAACAGCTTAGACTGTGCTAAATACTTTTTCATAATAAAATGAGTTGTTGCTTTATGTCCCGAATTAGTACTTTGTTTGTGGCCAAATATAGACGGTATTTCCATATATTTACTTTAGTTATTTTCCGAACTAATACTAATAAACTTTGTAGATTCCGCTCAATACTTATTAGAGATAATGCTATTGAATAATACGTTAAAATGTTTAGCAGTTGTGGTTAAGCAGGCAATGCCTAGCTTTTACGTTTCATAAAATTTCATTTCTATCCGATTAGTGAGGCATCATCGTAGATTATACGTTTTACTTTACTTAAGATATTTTCCGGACTATTACAGATACTTAGTAGATTAAGCTCAATGGTTAATTAAAATAAAAGGAGATTGTTTTATTAAGTAGATTATAAGTTTTACTTTACTTTAGTTATTTCCTAGGTATAAGTGATTAACTTTGTAGATTACGCTCAATACTTATTTGAGATTATTGCTATTGAATTACGTTAAAATATTTAGTCGTCCTGATTAAACAGGCAATGCCTAGCTTTTACGTTTCATAAAATTTCTTTCCTATCTGATTAGTGAGGCAAAATCGTAGATTATAAGTTTTACTTTACTTTAGTTGTTTTCCGACCTAATACTTATAAACTTCGTAGATTACGCTCAATGCTCACTTAAAATAAGAGGAGATCGCTAAATTTACTTAATGTAGTAGTGAGTGTACCTATTTTTGCCTTGAAGCTATATCGGTGTAAAAGGAGATTGTTGCTATTGAATTACGTTAAAATATATAGTCGTCCTGGTTAAGCAGGCAATGCCAAGCTTTTACGTTTCATAAAATTTCTTTCCTATCTGATTAGTGAGGCAACAACGTAGATTATACGTTTTACTTTACTTCAGTTATTTTCCGACCTAATACTTATAAACTTTGTAGATTCCGCTCACTGCTTACTTAAAATAAAAGAAGATTGCTTAATTTACAAAATATAGTAGTTTGTTACGTTTTCATACATTAACTTAATTGCTTTTCGTTGTTTATGCTTAAAAGTCGTAATAAAAGGAGAAGGTAGCTATTTAATTAGAATTAAATATTTAGTCGTTATTGTTAAGCAGGCAATGCCTAGCTTTTACGTTTCATAAAATTTCTTTCCTAGCTGATTAGTGAGGCAACATCGTAGATTATACGTTTTACTTTATTTTCCGACCTATTAGTGATAAGCTTTGAAGATTATGCTCAAAGCTTACTTAAAATAAAAGAAGATTGCTTAATTTACAAAATATAGTAGTTTGTTACGTTTTCATACATTAACTTAATTGCTTCTCGTTGTTTATGCTTAAAAGTCGTAATAAAAGGAGAAGGTAGCTATTTAATTAGAGTAAAATATTTAGTCCTATTATTTTCCTACCTATTAGTGATTAACTTTGTAGATTACGCTCAATACTTATTAGAGATAATGCTATTGAATAATACGTTAAAATATTTAGTCGTCCTGATTAAACAGGCAATGCCTAGCTTTTACGTTTCATAAAATTTCTTTCCTATCTGATTAGTGAGGCAACATCGTAGATTATACGTTTTACTTTACTTTAGTTATTTTCCGAACTAATACGAATATAATTTGTAGATTACGCTCAATACTTATTTGTGGTGTATGCTATTGAATACCATTAAAATATTTAGTCGTCGTTGTTAAGCAGGGAATGCCTAGCTTTTAAGTTTCATAAAATTTCTTTCCTAACTGATTAGTGAGGCAACATCGTAGATTATACGTTTTACTTTACTTTAGTTATTTTCCTACCTAATACTTATAAACTTTGTAGATTACGCTCAATACTTATTTGAGATTATTGCTATTGAATTACGTTAAAATATTTAGTCGTCGTTGTTAAGCAGGGAATGCCTAGCTTTTAAGTTTCATAAAATTTCTTTCCTAACTGATTAGTGAGGCAACATCGTAGATTATAAGTTTTACTTTACTTTAGATATTTTCCGGACCATTACTGATACTTTGTAGATTACGCTCAATACTTATTAGAGATAATGCTATTGAATAATACGTTAAAATATTTAGTCGTCCTGATTAAACAGGCAATGCCTAGCTTTTACGTTTCATAAAATTTCTTTCCTATCTGATTAGTGAGGCAACATCGTAGATTATAAGTTTTACTTTACTTTAGTTATTTTCCGACCTAATACTTATAAACTTTGTAGATTACGCTCAATACTTATTTGAGATTGTTGCTATTGAATTACGTTAAAATATTTAGTCCTATTATTTTCCTACCTATTAGTGATTAACTTTGTAGATTACGTTCAATAGTTATTTGAGATTATTGCTATTGAATTACGTTAAAATATTTAGTCGTCCTGATTAAACAGGCAATGCCTAGCTTTTACGTTTCATAAAATTTCATTTCTATCCGATTAGTGAGGCATCATCGTAGATTATACGTTTTACTTTACTTTAGTTATTTTCCGACCTAATACTTATAAACTTTGTAGATTACGCTCAATACTTATTTGAGATTATTGCTATTGAATTACGTTAAAATATTTAGTCGTTATTGTTAAGCAGGCAATGCCTAGCTTTTACGTTTCATAAAATTTCATTTCTATCCGATTAGTGAGGCAACATCGTAGATTATACGTTTTACTTTACTTTAGATATTTTCCGGACCATTACTGATACTTTGTAGATTACGCTCAATACTTATTTGAGATTATTGCTATTGAATTACGTTAAAATATTTAGTCGTCCTGATTAAACAGGCAATGCCTAGCTTTTACGTTTCATAAAATTTCTTTCCTATCTTATTAGTGAGGCATCATCGTAGATTATAAGTTTTACTTTACTTTAGTTATTTTCCTACCTATTAGTGATTAACTTTGTAGATTACGCTCAATACTTATTTGAGATTATTGCTATCGAATTACGTTCAAATATTTAGTCGTTGTTGTTAAGCAGGCAATGCCTAGCTTTTACGTTTCATAAAATTTCTTTCCTAGCTGATTAGTGAGGCAACATCGTAGATTATAAGTTTTACTTTACTTTAGATATTTTCCGGACCATTACTGATACTTTGTAGATTACGCTCAATACTTATTTGAGATTATTGCTATTGAATTACGTTTAAATATTTAGTCGTTATTGTTAAGCAGGCAATGCCTAGCTTTTACGTTTCATAAAATTTCATTTCTATCCGATTAGTGAGGCAACATCGTAGATTATAAGTTTTACTTTACTTAAGGAGCAATATATAATACTGTAACAAATTCGTTAATTTGGGAAAAAGGTTTAGATTTTTACTTCGTTTATTTCTTCGTTTGAAATTAAGTTATATTTGTGACAGCCCTACATATCTCATTTGTTTCTAATTTTACTGAGTAAATTGTCATACTATTTGTCCATAAATGTCAACTTTGCCATAAAACAGTAATCAGGGTCTTTACGTTTAGATATTTTTAAACTTCAAAAAAAATTGTCTTAATTTAACGAATGCATTAAAATATATATATATTACATATATGTATAATAATTATGTATAATATATGTATAATACATTTGTAATATAATAATAAAAAATAAAACAAAGTCTTCAAAGAAAATAATGACTTGAAAACTGGACTAGAACATTACGATTATTTCGACAAATCAAAAATAAAACTGAAGATTTATTGATAATTTCATCTTCACGTCAAGAACAGCATATAAACGGCAGGAGTATTCCATAACGATGATTTGCCATATTGGCCTCTGTCGGCACGCAGATTGGCAATCACAGCACCAATCACCTAGCACCTTAAACGATACGGCCCATCATCGGTCTGCGTTTTATTAGTTTGATACTTTAAGTCTAGAATTTACTTGCATAGAGGCTAGAATAAGTCTAATCCTTTTAAAATCCAAACTTTAATAAACATTGAATTTTCAACACTATATTTTGTTGAATTTTAAATTTCTATACATATGTTCTATTCAAAGCACTACAAAAATGTGGAAATAGGATTAATTTAATAGTTTTACTCGAATGTGACAATCCTTGTATTTTAATTCGTTCAATGAGACTTATGAAATCGAGCGAAAATAGGTAGGTAAGAGCCCACTTAATTTTGGTTAAAACTTCACACTATCAAAAACATTTTAAAACCATGGGCCAAGATTTCTCATATTTTTATTTTACTTATTACAGCTCGATTTCTACTGAATTTAAGTCAGAAATAGACCGGGGTAATGTTGGAGAAAACTTTAGATAATTTTGCCAGTCTTCAAAATCAATTAAAGGATTGTGTTGAAATGTTTACTTTTAATACATTTTACAAAACAAATACGTGCTCAAATCATATACCTTAAACTTAAAAATTAAAGAAAAAAAGGCGTTTCACGGCAATTATTGAAAATTATTCTAACGTATTTAAATAAAGAAAAGACTTGCTAAACTTGCTCTAAATTAACGTATCAACTATAATTCATTTATTTATTTATTGGCTTTACATGATTAATAGTACCATTATGTAATGGCATTAGGCACTGTAGGTTCACGTACCCTGTCGGGCATGGCAATGTGTAAAAGGCAGATATCAGATTATTAATTTTCGAAATATTCAGCTAATTGTAGTAGTTTTATCCATTTAAATATTAAAAGAGCGCTTTACACTTATATACCCCATCTATAATTAATAATCTCCCGAAGAATATCATGCTAAAAAACATTTTCTGAATCAATCTGTAGTTCGTCATCTGCGATTACACATAATATCAAACCGGTTTGGAATAGTGTTGTCTTGCTTTTTGTACTTAGCCATTTAATTTAATTCAGTACTTATACTACATACATTTACTGAAATTTTATCATTTCATACGGTGCACACTAAAACCTTGTGGTTTTTGTTGCGCTGATCATTTTATGTATTGTTGCATATAGAAGTGGTTAGAGAGGCAACAACTTTAGACTATGCTAAATGCTTTGTCACAATAAAAAAGAGTTCGAAGCTTTAGAGATATGTTTGGAGGTTTGATGTATTTTTGTTCGTATCTACTAATGGTAATTCAAAGAGTAATTTATTCCTGATAGACTATACAAATGCTCTATAGTTTATCAGACTGCAAGCTTCCTAATTTTGCTGAACGTAATAAATTTGGATATTTTTATATTCTTTTATTTACAGAAGCTCTTTAAATTTATGTATCGTACTTTGGACTTTGCTAACTGTATAGCGAGGCAATAACTGTGCGACTGTGAACTTCCAATTATTTTTCAGACCTATTACTGAGCAACGTGGTAATTTATGCTCAACGATTTCTCATAATAAGAGGACCGCTGAATTTAGAAGTTTTTATGAGTTTACTTGCCAGCTATATCGTGAAAATTGGTCTTATAGAGATATATTTCGATATTTAATAGTTTTTGTTTAGTCGCTCATTACAGCAATGCTTTGCTTTTAGTTTCATAAAATTTTATTTTTTACTTTTTACATCGTAGATTATTCCTTTTTCTTTCTCATAATGAGACTTTTTATAAAGATATGTTGCAGAATATAACGAGACTTGCTACAAACAAAACTTATTAAACTTTGATATTTTTATCAGTCTTTAAATTTAGCACTTAGTTTTTTTACATTATCTTTCATTACTGCCCTCTTTATAATGAAAGATACATTCAACAGAGTATTATAAAATTACCTGTGCTAACTGTAACTATTATATTTTGAAGAGAGCAAAATTGTAAAAGTTTTGAAATTATATAGTATGTGGATGTAACAGTTTCTCCAATATCAACTTTGCTATAGCAAGCATATTCGTTAAAGTAATAATAAATAAATCTTGCATGACACAAAA
This sequence comes from Bhutanitis thaidina, assembly GCA_029286595.1. Taxonomy (NCBI): domain Eukaryota; kingdom Metazoa; phylum Arthropoda; class Insecta; order Lepidoptera; family Papilionidae; genus Bhutanitis; species Bhutanitis thaidina. The sequence goes on along the minus strand of JAGSMS010000034.1, from coordinate 3,794,836 downwards.
AAAATATGACGTGTCTAATGAACAAAGATGATAATTAAAAAAACAACTATTTATATAAGTATTATTTGTTTTGTTTTATCTTCTCTGTTTCTTGCCTTCGCGCGCATGTGATATATTATACAAAATAGGTACATTAAATAACTATAGCAACGTACGTACGCAAGTACAGTAAAAATATTCCTATAGCAGACCACTTAATGACAGACGACAACCTATTCGAAATTGAAAAAATTGTACACATGTTGAGTAATTTTTGATTCCACTACTTTTATTAAAACGCATTTCTAAAAATTCTTTAAAGTAATCTAATGATAATTAAGTTTATTTAGATTGTTCTCTTGATTGGACTCCACTTTTCGCAATGCTTTTCAAAAAACTTTTATACAGGTATCTTATTCATAATTAAAATAATAACCTAAACACAGAAGTTTCCAAAAACAATACTTTCCATTTAAACCCCATGGTCACGCCTTTAAACCCAGTCAGAAACATTCCTACCAAATTTCAAGCTTGGTCGTTTTATATAGAGATTTTGTGATTAGCGTGGTATTTTAATTTAAAATAAGTATCAAAAAATAAGTATTTAAAATAAGAAGATCAAGCTTCGCTCGCTGGCCTACAGTTACACAATCACGCTAACGATGTAGTGCCGTTCAGTCTTTGATAAGAGTATCTAGCCAACTTACTGGTACCTCGGTATTCTATAAAATAGCGTAATAAATAGAGCGTAAATATAAATTTCTCTCTTCTCAGCAATAACACCTATATAGAAAGAAAAATATATATAATATAAATTTCATACTAATCGATAGACCCGTTTCCGCGAAACCAATTACACGAATAATTATTTATTTATATAAGTATATACAAGTATTAAGATATAGATTTAAAATAAATCTAATTGACTTTCCGTATGTTTACGGAACTTTCCAATCCAACTAGGACTAATCACTACTTACTAAAAATCTTTAAGCTAAAAACGTACTTGGCCCTTTTTAACTTTAGCAGATAGATCAGAAGAAATTACCGAAAACAAGACCATAAAAGTTGCAATGGTGCATGTTAAATATTATTCACATTTTAAGTCTACCTACAGAAATTTTTGAAAAACCTTTCATGTATGAGTGTGCATGCTTGTTAAATCTAAAACTGTCATACAAAATTAGAACTATAAATCCTAGGCATAAAAAAAAATTTTTAGATTCTTACCTCAGATCTTACTTTCCCGTACCAGGATACAAGGCAAATAAATGTTAATCTCAAGAAGGGTTTTTCTTTATTATTGCTTAAATTGTATTAAAGTTATTACATTCTAACTTGGTCAAATATATTATATAATTGGCTTATTCTAGTTTTCTGTTTATTAAGAATTATAGTATTCTTTAATTTTCTAGTTAAGAATGATAAATATATATTGCGTATTCTGTTCCTTTGTCTGATTTTTATTCTCAATCTATGGCCTTCCAGTGTCTACTGGATACGGTAAAGTCCTACCCAGACTCCTAACTAAAAAAAATCCTCCTTCCGTAAAACCGACCCGTAGCTCCGACACACCTAAATAGTTCATCTGAAAATTAATTATAGGATAGCATAGATTATGTTTTTTTGTGTAATGTTAGTTATGATACAAAATAAATAACGTTATACGACAAAACACTTTTACACATCATGTATATATTAATATGCTTTTTCTAATCTTTACTATATTTTCCATACAATTGAAAAATTTTTAGAAATTGTATGGCAACTTCAAACAGTAAATATTTTTGACTTTTTTTCGTTCAATAAACGCTCACTCACACACGGCAAATTATTTGTGATAGAATAAGGCGCTGTTGGATTAAAGAAGTAGTATTTAATAGTGTTGTGTTGATAGTTATTGTTTTGCAACATCTTTTAAATTTCAGTCAAACCCGTTTAAAGTTAGGCTAAAACTAAATTAAAGTAACGTAACTAAAAGCTATAGTTTGTACAAAATATTTTTTTTCGTTTGAAAGACTTTAAATACCTTTTTATTTTTAAATTTGGTTATTGTTGACTGGTTCCTGATGACTATTTACGCGCCTTTTATACATATCGACTTAGAACAAGTCAATGTTTTCTACTACATACTATGTAGCTGCTAATGCCCTGTGTGATACTGAACATCGAGTAGGACAACGTAGACGGCGACGATGGTGGTTGAAGCAAAATAAATCAAAATTCCTGAAATATTATAAAATTGTAATACATCGCATTAAATCATAGTTTCCTTGGGTTATATTTATTTATATACTAAGTATATACTCAAGTCAAAATTAAAAAAAATGTTATGGTTTTAACTAAAATGAAAAGGAGGAGAATGAACTAAAAATGTTAAATGAATGTTACGTAAATATACTACCTTAGAAAGTTTGTAGAGTATATTACGGTAATTTGAGGCACCAAAACGACGAAAGAACTACGTTAAATTGTACGTAAAACTACGCTTATTTACACCTAGTAAGGTAGGTAAAAATTCTTTTTTAAGGTTATTGGTACTTCTTTTAAACAAAAAATTACTTTATCACAGAATGAAAATAAAATGTTACCTTTTGTTTAAATTTTAACTTGAGTATTAAATTTAGGTTAATTTATTAACTTTTATTTTATGCTACAAGATAATAATTAAATTTACACAGATATTAACTAAATCTAAATGGTTGTTGTCTATCCATAGATCTGATTTGTCTTAGAATAAAAGAGTATTATAAAAAATATTAATTTAACCTTATAAATTAAAAGAAAATTTAAAAACTAAAGTTACGTATTAGCTTAATAACTATGTTTCTATACTAAAGCTTAACTCCCAGCGATTTATGCTTGACGCCATCATAAAGTAAGTTATAGTCACAAAATGGCGGAACGTCTTTTATATATTCATACGAAACAGGTATGTATACGATGTATTATATACGATAATTTTTGTTTTTATTTCATGCAGTCCAAAATTTGCAAAATATTGATTTTTGAAGTAGTGCACGTAAAGCCCATTGTAGCGGAAATAACATTGCACAAAGCCACCGTAAATTCAAACGTCATTTTAAAATGTGTTTGCGTCTGTGAAATGTAAATTCTTAATTTATCAAGTAGGTATATTTTATTCACACCCTACAGACCATAGACCACAAGAAATTAGTTATTTTTGTACTAAATAGGTTCAGACTGAAAATATACTATTGCGCAGTTACAAAATTATCACTCCATGTAAACTTATTTCGGTATAATGGTATCTAAAAGGGTTAAAAATAGTACCTACCTCATTGTTTTCTGCATATGACGTTTAGGAGAGGTTTTTTTTGCAGTTTTCGTCAACCGGGCGATGACTCTGCCATCTTGGCGTGATCTCTCGGCGTCACATCCTCTCGTCAGAGAGTACTTAGGTTCTTTGATCACATCGTTGCAACCGATGTCTGGATGATATTCATTCTAATAATCCTACTTATTGACCTATACTTTAAAAATATTACATTTTGCAAATTCTGCAAAACTTCCTAGCCCTTAACACCATTTCCACTATGACCCAACCTTTCCACTATCCTCTTTAAAACGAAATTGTGCGCGTAGGAAGTGCGACGACGGTTTTATAGACCATCGGTGGAGAAATATCTATCCAAAGTAAAATAGTCAAACAATGTCAACAAAAGACCTTTCCATAAGTATGTCCTAAATTTAGTAGGATTATCGTTCTAGAACGTTCTCTATATGAATGAAAGAGACAAAGCAATAAGATGAAAAGAAAAGGAAATATATTTTCTAGAACAATTTGATCACGTAGTCAATAGTGAGAAAAGGACAAACGTTTACAAAGAAGGGGACAAAACATTACAAGTGGAAAGTTCTAGAACATCATTTATGAAATGTAATACCCGTATACAAATTATAAAATGATATTGCCTCCACACCTTAAATCATTAAAAATGTTTGTGTAAACAATTTTTGATGAATAACATGATGAAGTGAGTATCACTTTAATACAGGGAAATTAAAAAATGTCACTTTGTACCTCAGAATATGGATATATATATATATATATATATATATATTTAGTTATTATATTGTATATGTACATATTATGTTTTATATTTAAATGCACAATCAAATATATAATAAACACGCCTCTTAATTTAAAAGAAAATGAGTCATCGCCTAAATGTAAAGACAGCTTTGAAGTACATACAAAATATATTAACTAATGTATGTGATAAAAGTAGTATTAATCAATGACAAAAGTAATATGTTAGTTACAAACAAGACATTTAAAATAAAATGAAGTATTTGAAAAATATTCGGGGCAAAATAAGGCAGTGAGATTTAAACAAAGCAAGTAATGCGTAAATAAATATCACAGATATTTTAAAAGGCGAAACAAAGTTATCTTCTAATAAAAAGACGAAGTAAAAAACAAGCACCGTCTTAGGCCCTTTAAAGATTTAACTAAGATGTTATTATATGCATAATGTCTTAAAGCTTCCACGTGCTTAAGCTTCGTAAATAAAATAATTTTTTACTATTATCTAAATAATTTCTTATGTTTTATAATAAGTGAATAAAAATCATATTTATTTCATATTCTCACAGCATACAATAAAGTGCTATGTATGTTTAGACAAATTAATTATAATATTGTAATAGTTTTAAATTTGTAATTACTAAAGTTTTTTAAAAGAAAGAGTTTTTGTTATCAAAACCAATACTGACATAATTTTGGGAGAGTTTTCTAGCTTAGAACACTTACATGACCTATTTGAAAGTAAAATATTGCTATCTCATTCACACTTTAGTATGTAGCCGTGCTGATATTGATCGGGCGAAATAATATGTACGCCTGAGGACTCTTTGTGTGAACTCAACTCAAATGTACATCAATCTATCAAAAATAATGAAGTAATGAAAATTCAATTTCAGTTTACTGTAATTAAAAAAATTCAGTTTACTGTAAGTGCCCACGGCTGAGCAAAGGCCTCCTTCTCAAATATCTGAAAGGGTTTTGGACCCGGGAAGGGTCCGCCACGCTGCTCCAATGCGGGTTAGTGGTCTTCACAGGTTTTCGAAATAATACTTCTCAGATATGTAGGTTTCCTCACGATGTTTTTCTTCACCGTCGAGTACTTTACATACGTACGTGTTAAATTCAGCCTTTAAAATGGCATCGTGAATCGATCCCAGGTCAATCGCGCTCTATGACACTAAAGCGAGCGCCCTGACCACTAGGCTACCACCTCCTATTAATATTTTTGCCAACCGCGTGACGAAGTGTTAAACGTACCTGACTACCGCGACATGAGTCCTAGGTTCAATTCGCAGCCGAAGCCAATATTTCTGCAAGAAATTATTGGTTTTCGAGTTTGAACCTTTCTCCGATCTTATCGCATATGCCTTACACCGGTTACGGCAAGGTAAAGATTAGTAAGTGCCTCATAGTTTGCGCGTACACTTACGGCACTATAATTTTCGCAGCAGAGATGCCGTGTTCAAAATCTGTCAGGGGTACATCTAACTGTAACAATTTTCGTGAAGTACTTTGCTATTATTGATAATTAAATAATAAACCGATCTCTGTTCTTGCGTATTTATATCAATTTAGGATCCCTAATCATTATTAACAATCCAGTAATGGTTATACAATTAACAGCAAATAACAATGCCACCAGTACCGTTGATGTCGTAAGAAGCGACTAAGCCATAAGATTGGAAATCGCAGTGGCTCCCGACTGATGGCAAGATAACCATCTGGAAAACAACCAGATGAAAAAAAAAGATCGCACAGCGTCTTGTGTGCGTGGTGTCTGGTGCTCCGATCGCCAATCAAAATGGGAGAGGCCTATGTTCTGCAATGAACTGTTTATAGGCTGTTAAGGTAAGGTAACATAGACAGTGGTGAATTTAGTTCAAAAAACAATTATGTTTCTAGTTTTGATTTTTGGAGTTATAATACTCACGCTTGTCACCCCGAAGTGTAGACAGATTTTACGGATTTCCGTTTGACACGATCCCGACATACCTATTTCGCCTCTTTCAGACCCATACACCTACGCATACACTCTTGGCGGTTATGGGTATGTACACTTATTTTAGCTCTTCAGAAAATCGCCATTTTGATCCATATACCGTCGTCCGTCTAGGGCAGGGATTCCCAAACTATTTTGGACAAGAGACCCTTTTTCCAAGAACTGATACCATAGCCAAATTACTTTAAATATCCTATCTCTATTTTTCCTACTTATACAAAATACTTACCAATTTGTGACCACTTTAAAAACTTTGCGGTTAGTGAGTAAACTTAACTTAAAGTCATTCAACCACTTTAGGAATCCTTGGTTTAGGGTATCCCTTTTCGACTCTACCACTTAAAGTTAAAGTTTGTAGAAATTTGTTCTATTAAACCTTATTACACACTTAAATGAAGATGATGATCTCCTCCTGCCTGAATAGCAGTCATCAACTGCGCAAGAGGCAACCGTACTGTAGTGCCGTAAACGTACGCGCAAAAACAGAGGCACTCACTCGTCTTATGCTTATGCGATAAGATCGGAGGAAGGGTCAGATGCTGTGTCAGAAACACTTGATGAACACAATACAACTAGACCCGAAAAACAATAATTTATGTTTTTAGACAAATATTGACTTCGGCTGAGATTCGAAACCCATGGTACCTTAAGCACTGAGTCACGCGGTCTTAAATTTTTTAACACTTAGAAACTGATATCTAAGTAATTGGCTTTTTTTAAATATGCATTACTCAAATATTAATTTACCAGACATACATACACGTTATCCAGTCTCAAACTTAGATGAATAAAAATAAATAGCCTTTTTATTAAAAAAGCAAGTCAATGTAAGCAAGCCAAAGGTACAGTTTGGCGGCCTTATCGCTGCATAGTGATCTTTTCCAGGCAACCAAACTACTACTAATAAAGCAACTAAGATTCCCCGTGTTAACAAAGATTACAATTTCAAATCGTGTTATCATTAGCCTATTTTAGTATACAGCTGAACTGGCATGCATTTCTTAGAAGGTTTGCCCATTTTTCAAATCAAATTATTTGTTCACTGTAAGAAACATACATTTGACTTGTCGAACGACATTTTTATTAAAATCTATCGTTTCGTAATGAGGTTTCTCTGACGGAGTAGAAACCGGCGAAAGGATCTCTGTAGATATCCTCTTTTTAGTCACATTTTTTTTAAATACGGTTTTATATTATTACAATACAGCTTTTAGAAACAGCTTGGGTGCGGTCAACTCTATATCATTATTATTATCCTCCTTACACCATGCATATAATATTAAATGCACATAATATGCTAAGGTCCATAGTTATTAAACTCTGGTAGAGCAACGCCATCTAGCGGTGGCATAATAATCTACTACCTCATCCCCTTTTCTTACCGGTCTGTAATTAAAACAATAAATAGTCCACTGCAAGACATAGGCCGCTCCCATAAGGAGGATTTGCCATAATTGCCACGCTCGACAAGCGGATTGGCTATCCATGTATCAGAAACCTCACACCTTAGAGGCTGCTGACTATCATCGGTCTACTTATTTTTAGTCTGGTATTTTGGAGATGGTTCCGATTCCGCCATCTTTCGGTTGCCATTGGGAGTTTCGAGTCTTTCCCATAGGAGCCTCTTAGGCCACGCGAAGAAAAGCCTTGGCAGATGCTTACTCCTATACTACTCGGCATCTTTAAGTCTGTCACATACATATGTATTATATAGTATAGTAGTGGGTATAATAAAGTCGAGGAAATTAAATTCCGCAAACTTTTTGTGGCCTCCGACAGATGGCGTTATAACTGTCACATAAATTCTGTTTAGTGGTAGACAGCAGCATGGTGCGAAGTATCTGGTATTAGGATTACGAATTCGCCTGTAAAGGAATGAAGAAATGCCTGCAATAAATCCCCTATCTTGGAAAAGGTAATTTTGCAATTGACCTTTTGGCATTAATAATGATCTCTTCCTGGTTACATTTAATGACCTTGTAACCAATTTATTTAAAATTTCCAGAACGTAATAACTCATTGTGCTGCCTCCGCCAGGCCAGCAACCGAGTTCGAGTAGCAAGTACGCAGTGCTCCGAGATGCTTTTACCGTTTTACACGAGGGTTTTACTTTTTTCTGAATGAGTTTTCTTTGAAAACTATCGTATATTAAGAACGTGGTTTGTGAATTTGAAATAAAACAACAAATTTTCTATAATTAAATAAAAATTACTTAGAAATAACATAATTTGTATTTAAATATTACAAAAAATATGTCAACTCTCAGCACCGACAATACCCAATTCTAGGAGGTTAGAGATCTAGACATTATAATGCTGAACGTGAAAAATTTAAACAAAAGCATTCACTTTCCACCACAGCGTATATGAGACAATGTGACAGTTGGTGAGACTGTCTCTATCTTTCACAAAATGCAAATTAGTTTTGAAAAACTAATTAGTACGGGTAGAGGGCCGTATAAGTATAATGGCTGTATGGGATCGAACTCGAATTTATAATTAAATTGAATTTATTTATACAGACTGTCACCACTCGGTTTAAGCCACGATAGGCGAAAATTTCCAGTCAATAATATTTTATTACATGGTTAGTTATTGACATTGAACCCCAAGAAGGTTCAATGGGCCAATTTTTTTAGCAGGAGATGCGATTCTCTACGGTAAACTTAAATATGTAACTGAATTATAGAAATATACGTCAAATGATCACTGTTTATGTTGGTACGTGTTATCGCCTATTGTGAAAGCTGCTGGAGATGTAAAAAACAGTATAACAAAAAAAAAAGAGATACCTCGATACCTACTTAATGCATCGCAGGTTTGAGCCCGACATTTAACTATTATACTACACAAGCTTTAGCATAGTTGCAGTGGCTAATAGTGATACACTTGCGACCCTTCGTGCTCAGTGGAGTCGATTATTTGTTCTGAACGGCTAAAGGGAGAGGTTACAAATCCTTTCCTCCAGGCTATTAATCAGTTTGGAGCTCTTAGTGGCCGATGTCAATAAATTCGAAGGGATAAAACCTTCGTAAATTAATCCAGAGTATTTAAGAGGCTCTTCAACTCCGAAAAAGAGACCTTAAAATCGGAATCAGATAAACCTGATAATGATGGCATAAAATCCGATAGCGAATCAACCATAAAGTAATAATCGTTAACTACAGCAATTAATATTCGATTAAATTCTTTTTCAAGTTATCAGTACGTTGATCATTATGTTATGTTTGTAAAAAACGAAAATTTATAATTAATACATTCTTCAAATTTTTTATTTTATTACTTAGAAATATAAGTTTTCTCTATGACATTAGTCTATGGCTTTTTGGTGATAACTTTCAGTGATAAGTGTGTTAGCAATTAGTAGCTCTAGTACGTCAGTACTACGCTACGACGAATGTGTAGTAGAGGTCTGTGCTTGCTGTCTGTGACTGTGTCTCTGTGATATAATGTGTCAACGATAAGCAATATCTGTTATTGTTATAGTGCAGTAGTGCTTTCACATAAATTTATTTTGTAGTTTTACTTTTACCATGGCGCCGAATTTTAGCAAAGTTACTTCTAGGACCGATGTAAAAATCGCTATAGCTGCTACAGCGGCATTAAGTGCATGGTTAATCAAAAATTCCATTAAGACAAGGTAAGAATTTTATAGTGGTTCTTCAGTTCTTTAGATTTGTATTCGTTATAGTTAGATCAATCACTATCTTAATAATTTGCTTCTTCAACAACTTGCTTTTCGAATTAAAGTTACCATTACTAATGCTAGAAAGCCGTAAATGTATAGTAATTATTTAAATTTTTTTATTTTTTAATTCCGTCATAAATGGTGATTAACTTTTTGATCAGTAATATATGTTAATAAATTGAACATATTCAATTTGATCAGTTCATTTAGCTTTTCCAATAAATCATAAAAAAATTATTATCCATTATACATTTATCTTTTACAATATTAATAGTTAATATTTCAATTTCCATCCCATTTCTGCAGTGCCACAATAGCTAAATGGTTAGGTGATCTGCTGAATCAGTAGATACGAGTTGTGGGCCTTATACCCATAAATCAAAACTTATGTGCATTCTGTATTGTTGGCTCAAACACTAAGATTGCAACAGGCTCTCCACCTGTTGTTCCAAAAAAGTTTGTGTGAAAAGTGGGCTGAAATAACTAAAATAAATGTTTAGACCTCTGACCACCCCAGTATTTGGTATATCGTCCATACCATATACAGTATTGGTTAATTGCAAATTAGTTGTCAGTAAAATAATGTGTTACATTAAAAATAATTGTCAGGTTTATTTATTTGTTTAGGGAATGCAATTTATTTATTGATTTTTTTGTATTTAACTAATATTTACTCAATAAAAAACTTGTTCTTGTTAAAAAAAAGGTATTACATGCATTCTTTTTTTTTAATGTTTTTTAGAAAGAGTTTATGTAAATGGCTAAAAGAATTGCTTTTCAATATTCTAAGAAAGAATATATTATCATCACCCATTAACTTACTTCTTCTGGATATATCCTTAACCCAAGATAAGAGGTCTGGTGGTAATCACACTTAGGTACTTTGCTGCTGCCTACCATGTATATAAATGTATTTTGTGACTGATATTTTGCAGATGCCATATCTCAGAGTTCTTTTTGTTCCATTTCCATTAACTTATTTCTAAATACAAAACCTTTTTCCAGTAAACCAAGAAATGCACAACCTGCACCAATCTCACCAGAAAAAAGAGTACAGTATATGATTAAAGATAAAGACAGAAAGGGTCCGAAAGCACAAGTGGATGCAAGATTTCTTGCTGAATTGACAGCACTATGGAAAATAATGATGCCAAATCTATGGTCGAAGGAGAGTGGCTTTATGGTGTTAATAGCATTGTCGCTTATTTCAAGAACAATGTGCGACTTGTGGTTAATTCAGCACACAACATTAATTGAGGGGTGAGTAAATTTTATATTCTCGATTTGCTAATTTTCACTATCTAAATGAGTACAGGCATTGTTGTATCAATTGTAGTGGCATCAGCTTGACCTTGACATAAAAATGACAAATATCCTAGTTATGACATTCAACACAATTCAAATAACATAACTAGGATGTTTGATTAACCCTAAACCTAATAGGAGGCATGTCCAGAAAGAAAGAGTACCCAATTTTTTTCAACAAAATTGTATTTGTAACCAAACTACAGAAATTTGTTGGTACGTGCAATATATCAGCTATATCTCCACATAGTCGAGTTACCATTATATGCAGGTTGTGAGTATGTGGGGAGATTCAAAATGTCCCAACTAAATAAGTCCAAAAGTTAAGTGAAATTTCATACTGGATGTGCCTCGTATCATTCTTTTTTTAATGGGAAAGGTGGCAAACACACCAAGTGGTTCACCTGATAGTAAGCCGGCCTTTAAAGGTATTTGGGAGATGGCAGGAAGGATGAGGACGGGGATGGGGAGTGGGAGTAGGCCTCCGGATACCTCACTCACCGAATGAAATGCAAAATCATAATATTCCCCTACTTCATGCCGTTAATCTGCGAGGCCGTGGTACTAACCCGGTCGCGCCGGCCTATTCGAGCAGCAGCAAAAGCCGCCGCTTGGCTCCAAGCCATTTCAATTGTCTCAAAGTTATTAAAGGCAATTAAAGTCTTCCACTACTATTTTGGTGCCATTCCTATAGTACTGAACTTTATAACCTCTGTATCATTTCCAATATATTTAGAATTGTATATAGTCTTTTAGATTATATTTAAAATTCTTAGTTTTTTTTTTCCTTTCTACAGGATACATAAATTTTTTGAATTATATACATAATATTTATAAAAATATACCATGACATAATAATCAAAATATGAGTTTTCTTGAGAGGATACATAGTGACTTAGAAGAAATTGAGATTGTATATGGTAGAGGCAAACCATATGATTTATAACAATACTTGATTTTGCAAAATATATACCAATTAAGCATCCGTAATTTTTACACATTCACATTCATCACTCAAATGTTGACCCTAGTGTGATTTGGAAATGCAATCGTCTCTTAAAGGATATTCTGGCTGTCAATTAAAATATTCTAAAATTTACTTAATTATTTGTCATTTTGTCAAGTCATGGACATTAATTATTTAGAAATAGTGAAAAGTTCAACTGTGTTTAACTATTCAGTATTGTATGTTAATAGACTACTGGGATCACATAAGGTTATTGTGAACTGCAATAAGATGGCTTTGAGGTGGAATTACTGTTGTAACTCGTTTGTAAATTTTTGAGAAGTTTGAAAAAGCAAAAAAAAGGGTATATTAAAAACCTTTTAATATGAATTTATTGATGTATAATTGTAATTCTATTGATGTTTTGAAATCTTTAAATTATAATGACACAAGTTATAACATACCAAGAATTTCAAGTCTCTATATCTACTATTCTTAATCATCTTCTTCATCAGCCTGTATAAGTCCACTGCTGAACATAGGCCTTTCAGGGCCACCAAAATTTGGCAAGACATACATGGAAGTGTTTCCCCATACTCAATTTGCTGCAGTGGTGGTACTCTTGCACAAGGGATGCTGCTCCCCATGATCACTAGTCTATGGGACTTGGGTTTCTCAGATTCTCTAACGCCTACCTAACGGGATATTTGTAAAGGCGAACACTTGTGGATAAACTACAGACTGACAGTGATTAGTAGCGCTGGCTGTTAACTGGCGGGCGGATTATCGGGGCTAGCTAACTACTGCGGCAACATTACGAGTCAAATAGGCATTTGTTGTTACATACAGCGATTGATTATTGATTCACTTTGTCTTTATGCATAAGCAGTGTACCCGGTAACAATCAAGACTTTCTAATATGTAACCTATGGGTAAATAAATTGTTTTTTAGGTAAATTACTCGGTTTTGCTTCGTCGGGCTGACGGGTTGATATTAATGGTCGACAGGGTAACAAGGTCACTGTTAACCAATATAGTGAAATGTTAATATTCTAAATAATAGAAAAAAAATATCTTTGTATAACATATTGATTATTTTTATTAGTTTAGTCAATGAAATTTCAAAAAAAATTGTTTTATAATATTAACAATAGAAAAGTCTCACATAGTTAGTAACTAAGTTAATATTAGTAAACTTAAAAAACAATGCAAGTATATAATACAGGGAATAGAATGTTAAGGAAGGGGCTGAATAAGAGATGACGAATACAAAATAAAGTAGGTATAATCTTTCAAAGTAACATTTACGTAGGTATTATACATATAAACTCGGCATCAAAAAAATCGCAACTTTTGAAATTTTGACTTCAAGCTAATAATACTCTTAACTTATTTATTGTACCCTACCAAAATTAATATCTTTTGAAAGCACAATTAATACACTTTAAAAATGCGTATCGTTCTTTTCTGTAAAAACAATAATCACGAAACGTTAGGGTCTTTAAAAAAAAAGTGCTGAAAAGCTCATTAGAGGACTCACTACTTGTGCCACCTTGGACACGAATAAAAGGGGGGTAAAAATTAATTATGGGTCATTAGCTATCCAGACATCACAGAAGTCACACCTGAACAGCTCCAGTAAGAAAAACCCTGAAAAATGGATACCACGGCAGAAGAAGCAGCTCAAGTGGTAGCACTACTGCAATCAGGACTACGCCAAGTTGATATTGCTCGACAACTCAACATAAGCCGTTTCCTGGTGAAACGAGTATCCCAGCGGTTCCAGGAGACTGGAGGCTACATCAGGAAGCATGGATCCGGAAGACGACGTTGCACTTCCGACAGAGACGACCGCTATATTGTGTCGACGTCTTTGCGTAACCGATTCTCCAACACTGTTGAGCTGCAACAGCAGCTCGGAGGACGTCGGTGAGCGTCTCCACAATAAGAAGAAGGCTGCGAGAGAAGAAAATCCAGGCCCGTAGGGCTGCTACTGGCCCCAAATTGACAGCAGAGCATAGGCGAGTCAGACTTCAGTTTCCCCGAGACCACGTGGATTGGACGTTCGACCAATATTATATTCTCCGACGAGACTAGGGTATGCCTTTTCTGCAATGATAGGCGTAGAAGAGTGTACAGGAGGCAGGGGGAACGGTACTCACAGGCCTGCTTTGAAGAAACCGTCAGCTACAGAGGAGGATCCTGCATGTTCTGGGGCGGAATTTCAATCCAAGGAAAAATCGACCTTGTGTGCGTCTCCTGCACTGGAGGTGCACGTGGCCTGGTGTCCCTGACTGCTCATCGGTACATCACAGAGATACTGGAGGACAGAGGGATTTATATCGGACCCCCACCGAATAAAACCCCACGGTGGTCGCCATCAGCGCTGACGAGGGTACGGATCTAATCCGTGGCTTGGTTTAGATAATTTAATTATAATTAAATATAATTTTGCCCGGGGGCAGTATAACACTGCCCCCCTGCCGCTTCAAGCCACCGTCCTCCTCAGGGTTGCTTTACATTCTGGACTCGCATTCCGCTCACCCACGACCTCAGAGGCTATGGTGCGTGCTGTTTTTCTTTATTTATCGGCTTGTGTTATTTCACTGCAAGACGTAGGCCTTCAGGTATGATGGCACAAAAAAAACTGACATGCTCTGCTTGTGAGATTTGTCCATACTTTTTTTTACAAGGTAGTAGACTCCTCTGCCTTGGAGTCGTCTGGGTTGGTACCCCCCCACACAAATTTCTGCGGTTAATCAGCAGTTTAACCACTGTTGTTTTAAAGGTATAGAGAATTATACTGAATAATTACGGGTCGTGAAGCATTTAGGTATAGACAGTGGTTAAGGTACGCTAACCACAAAGACAAGCGGTGTACCCGGAAAGACATTATGGTCGCCGTTAATGGGTAGTCACAAACTATTTACTATTTTCATTGAAACGGTTACAAATATTTACACAAGCATAGGTACCGATTAACTGGATACTATCTGCACCTTTCACCCGCACGCACAAAAGGTCACCTGTTTGACCACAAATTATGGTTTCGGTGAAAATTTCTCAAGTATTTAATTTCGGTATATCTCAACGGTATCTAGTTGCACAAGCAAAATAAATACCTAAGCAAAAGTATGTCAACGGAAAAAGCTATTTCCTTAGCGATCTTAAAAAAAACCGATTTTAGTATATATGTTCTATTCCCGGACACAGGCGTTCCATCGAAAAATCGACCCGACAATGCCCTATCCTAAGTCCACAGACTAGTCAGTAAGAAGCAGCGTCACTAGTGCAAGTTTACCCATCGTGGTTAGTATGGACAACCTCCCATGGAAAGCATATCAATATTAACAGGTGTTTTTTTATTTTATTTAAAAGACCAACATTTTCCCAAATGTGAACCTCACCTGCACGCGTTATACCCTGCTTAAACAATGAAACTCCGACTACCGGCTGAAGGCGGAAAATTCATCTGAATATGCCGAAACCATATCCCACAAACCAGTGACGAGGAACTGTGTCTCTAGGGCAGTGGTGGTCCTGCGCTCACTACGCTGTGCAGATACACCAGTATTAGCAAATATTTCAAGAAATACATCTCGGCTTTTGCTATTGTTTTCTTGGAGAGCTATGTGTTCAGCAGTAGATTCATATAAGCCTAGAACTAAAGAACAACCTAACGATGATTGAATATCGTCGACTCTATGCCAAGTGACTGGCCCTGAATTTACTCGTAAACTTCCACTAGTATAAAATATTTACATCTAGTGTAGGTGATAAGTACAGCAATAATTAAAAGCGTGGTACAGCCACGATAGCTGTGTGATTAAGGGATTCGCCTCCGAATCAGGAGGCTCGAGATCGAACCTTTATGTGGTGGGCTGGTACCAAAGAGTTTTTCGAAACTTAAGTACGTTGTAAAACTTAAGTTTTGTGTCGTTGACGTGTGGATACTAAGACAGCGACGTATCATGTTGTCCCAAATAAACTCAGGTGAAAAGTGTGTTGACAATAAAAATGACCACCCCATTATAGGAGCATGAAAGCTTATATTTGTTTACAAGCTTTTATTTAAACTTGGTTTCTTCGTATGTCTTGTCTTCCACAGTTGATAAATACCTAATTACTTATTTTTAGTCATTGAGTTGTTTAAAATATTGAAGAACAGTAAGAAATAATGAATTTGGCTATAATTAGTAACCGCCTGTGTGTGAACTCCTGCGCGAGTGTGTGTGTATGTCTGATTCTAGAATGTTATGAATTTCTTAGAATTAGTGTATTTTTTAAAAAATGATGATCACCTTTCCGATGGTAAAACAGATTACCAGATTTAAGCATTATCGTGTCCTCTCCCGGTCTTCGGATTTCAGACTAGCCTGCAATACTCCAATGTAACTTGCTTACCTGTTTTTCCAGCTTCAGGATCTTCTCTTCGGCCCTCAATGTGCGTGTGTTATATGTAGTCAGTTGATTAATGGCACTAAGGCTACGCCTTACAACACCTTTCATCATTCAGTAGAAATATTTCGGTCCTCAAATGATAATTCTTTGATTATCGATATTTAAACCCCCACCCTCTTAATCCTGGTGATCATAATAGCAAGCAAGTGTTAGTGCCATTAATTAAAGTTTGAATGGCTTGTGGGTTGGAACTACCTTTTCACACTTATAATATCATTGGTTGGAACGTTTTTGTTTTACTACGCCCAACAGTGGATTAGGTCAGTGAATATGAAAGATTGTGATTTCTCGACACTCGTATTTCGGAAACTAGGAATAGTTACAGGAATGCGTATGCGTATGAAATTTTGAATACTACTTTTTTGTAACCTTAACAGTCTTGTAACGTAACCGACCTCCGAAATAGAGGAAGGTAGAAAATGTCTCGAAGAGATTAATGGTGGGAAGTGATGGAGAATATGACATCATTTGGTTTATATCATACATCATTAATGCAAAATATTAAAAAATGCGTGACGAAACTAGCGTCTAGAAACTTTCATATGCGGTTGGTTTCTGAGCGCGATTCGAATTTGCATTTAATTTATATTTGGTAATGCAGCCTGATTTTATAATTCGATGACAAAACCGCCTGCATTTTTGTCTTATTTCCTTGATAGTAGCAAAACCGGTCGAGCATTCAAATCGATTTCCTTGCAATGGTTATATTTATCTCAATGTTAAAACTATTGTCTCCTGCGATAAAACATATTTTTTTTTCTCCATTATTTTCATAGTCAACCGTTGCATTGAGGCTTAATAGTATGGTTTCCTTGATCGATGAATAAAAAAAAATATTATTATTATTGTAAAACATAGTAACGCAAAAAAATTTACTCGCTGGTCAATTAAACCTACTACCTTCGCTATGGTATAAAAACTTTATGTAATTAGATACACAATCAATATTTAATGTAATCTGGTACTTGTATCAGAAATTTTATGCTATTAACTTTACATAAAAAGTTATTTAGAGAAAATAGTTTCGGCACGTACACCTTTTTTTCCCACGAAAGCCACTGTCGATTCGCATGTCACACCAGCAATCCTAACCACTCGTATTTATGCGGATCTTCGTAATTTGGATCTTTCACGCGTATCAAACTTTGCCCCCGGAATCTAACGTATTTATGAACAAACCGCCCGCGGCTTCGTCCGTGTGAAAAATTTACTCGTTGATTATTCGGGATCTCCTTACCAAAATTTATCAACGGGTTAACCGTGAGAACGAGACAACCTTCATTGTCTCAGATATTAGAATGAATTTGTAAACGGCTGCCTTCAAAATAAATTAACTGTTTCTCATACGAGCCACGATTTAACCCAATTTTACACAAACTTTTTAGATTAAAATATTAGTAATACAATTACAACATAGCTCTAAAAATTACAGCTTTTATTTAATCTTTTGAAAGATTTAATATAAGAATTAACTTAAGTTACATTACAAAGGAAAATCATGTATATTTTCAGATGTCATGTGATTTTCTTACATCAAATGTTCCTTCATATACTTCTAAAGTATTTATTCTTCGTAATGTATATTTCATATAACACGCTTCGTATAACACGTTGTGTGAGGTGTTTTTTTTTGCGATAAAAAAATTACCGATGTATTCACTCTTCTATGATATCCACTACACCGCTGAAATAAGTTCGGTACGTAGCATCTACGTACCGAACTTATTTACACACTTAATGTACGATGTTTACAAATGATTAAAGAATTGTTATAGTCTGTGAAGACCTCATCTCAGAGCGACCAGGGAACCTGCCTGCTACATATTTATATTGTTAATGATCAGATCTGGATGTATTATTGTATGCAGTCGCATAGTGTCAAACCTAATGCATTGCTCCCACATTCCCTCCGCGCTTACTGCAGTAAAGCATTACTTATAGGTAAAAAAAGTAAAAAGTTACAGCCTGTAAGTGCCCACTGCTGGGCAAAGGCCTCCTTCTCAAATACTAATATCAGAAAGGGTTTAGGAGCCGGGAAGGGCCCGCCACGGTGCCCCAGTGCGGGTTGGCGAGCTTCACATATCCTCGAAATAATATTTTTATTTTTTCTCAGACATGCAGGTTTCCTCACGATGTTTTCCTTCACCGTTGAGCACGTGGTAAATACAGCACTTAAAATTGCTATTAACAATTTTAGTGGTGCCGGCACTGGGGATCGAACACAGGTCACTCGCGCTCTATGACACTAAAGTGAGGGCCCTGACCACTAGGCTACCATGGCTATCTACTACTTATAGGTAATCTGTGATAATGGAAGGAAGGGGTAATACGAATGTGTGCTGCAGTGATGCGCTAATGCATGCATATTGCTTGTAACTTTTGTAATCTGCAGTAGTGTGTTCGACCGTCGGTTTCTAAATCTGCGTGGCAAGAGATTAGCGAGAATACAAAAGCCCTTTTGTAATATAATGCTGCCAGCGATGAAACATGGCTCGGCGTCGCAACATTGCTCAGCGCTTTTAAGCCTCACTTAAGGGGCAGCGCAACCTGACCCTATTATCGTTACCTATGCCTGATGCTTGGCCCTTGACCGCTGACTAATTCTGGTAACTGAAAGACATATTTTTTTTTATTTTAATATTATACTAACTTTATAATAGTAATAATATGTTTATTCGCTAACATGGCACACGCTGCAGATAGTAAATTTCTTAATACTCTTCAGTTCACACATGTTTGCCGGATGGGGCAAGCAAAAATTATCATAATAATTATATTAAAAAAGGTATTACAAGTATTACACGTTTATCATTGTGCAAATATGTTAAAATTTTGCATACACATAATTATAATTTTGTGGCATTTACAACTATAAAAATAATTAGTATATTAATAATAAATTAAAAAAAAATATATATATATATAATAAATGTCACAATTGGAGAATGTCATAATAATAAGACAATATGTGTTAATACAATTATTAATAATTAAGTCCTGTCAGAGACTCAATATCATAAAAAACATCTAGTCAGTTTTTAAATTTGGTGTTAAATCTGCCAGTTTTCACCTGATACAGACAGTCAGGACGTGGAAAATGTAGTTTTTACTGTTTTCTCTCGAACCTAACTTTCAATTCGGTACGGAACGGAAACCCTTGAATTACCTACAAGTAACGAGGTATTCGCGCGTCCAGTTTAAATTCGTACCGTGACAATTTGATTCCATTAATCCGTAATTTCACAAGGCTGCTAGTAGGCATATTAATATTGTACTGGAAGACGTCCGGTAACATGATACAAGTTTGTTTGTTGAGAAGTCATTTCGAATCCTTCTAGTTTTTTTTTTATATTTCAAGAATAAACCAGTATCTTACTTATTATGTTCATTGTGCCTTTATTGTGCCAATAAGAAAAATATTCCATGTTATTGTGTAAATTAATTTGAAAAATTCAATATTCATTAAATATTCGACGGATAAAAATTGAAAAATGTTCTATTGTAAGAATTTTTTCGAGTAGTATTGTAAAAGAAAAAGTGAGTTACGGTTACGCGATAATACGTAATTTATTTATTTAAAATGTAATATGAAGGCAAGGCAAGATATGTAATCAGATATTAAATATGTAATCTGGATTACTGCTGGTTTAATTAATTAGATAAAATTTTTCATTTGTTACTTTTACGCATCTACCATCACGACATAACCAGTCACCGTCTCCGGTTGTGGTTATGTCGGGATCAGCATTGAAGATGTCGGACCGGCTACATCCCCCACGGCAGATACGCTGTAGGCCCGGTGGTCTTTATAGCCTCGGCGATGGTGACTCGCGAGCAGAGGGACCGCAAGTTTGGGAAATAGACAACACCGAGTTACACCACTGATGTATAAGTTACCGATTCTGTACACTAATAACTGCCGGACAAAGGTCTCTCCCAAGTGGATGATTTGCCATAATCACCACGTTAGGCAAGCGAGTTTCAAATCTCAATACCAGTTGCTTCGCGCCTCAGACCCTGATGTCCTTCATCCGTCTATATTTTCGATTTGACATTTCTAAGATGTCGCCCAGTCGCTTTTCACGACTCCCACGGCGGGAAAGGGAGATTTTCTTAAGCCGTCACCACACGACAATGCTTAATCATATCATACATTAACCATGGGTTCAGTATTTAAAATTATCACAAAAAAAAATTAGGTTGGTTTGATTCGCAGGTTTTATGAATTGTCATGCTAACGGAATGAGGAAAGATCCTTACTACAGACATACAATATTTGGTAACTCTCTCAGTTGACAGGACACTAATAACATAAATATGCGTATTTCTTCAACATCATTATAGCTAACTACTTGTGAATTGTAGTAGGTAAAGTTGTATTTGTTTTTACTTTAGGCAAACTCCTATGATCGTGAAAGTTATGAAAATATAAAGCTATTTTATATGCGGCCAGACTTTTTTTTTAATCGTTTCATGTATAATGTATTATGCGCAAGAGCGCAGAGCATACCCAATCCAATTCTAAAATTTGCCTGTATATCACCTGCATATCTCATATCGTGTGGCAGCTGTAAGTGGGCGACGGTAATCACTTGCCATCCAGGTGAACCGCTTGCTCGTTTGCCGCCTTTCCCATAAAAAGGAATAAAATTATCTATATATTAAAAGGTATATATTTATTCTGTGATGTCGATCAACTAAGTCTAGTGTAACAAGAATATTTTCACAAGGTTGGCTAGGAGAACATCATCGTCAAAATAATAATTATGTACACATTAGGTACATTGTGTTTTTCTTATACTTTTGTGTTTAATTAGTATGACCATAACACAAGAACATAATTAATTAAAACATTAAACTGTATAATAGTTAAATACAGTACAACCGGAAAAACGTTCAATAACAATAATTAATACATCTATAGATATACTAATATATAAAATTATTTGCATGTGCGTTTGTTTGAACAGATTTAATTTAAATTAAAATTCATTCCATATGTCTTATACATCTCTATATTACAAATGTTGTGTGATGTTTGTCGTTCTTTCACGCAATGCAGGACGAATATGTGTCACGGAATAGGATGTAGGATACTTTGTATGTCAATTTGGAGGTCTCTTGCGATCACTCGGGCTAATCCTCGGGCAGCCTCTAGTTTCTGTAACTCGTCTCGACTATGTGACTCGCTTATGCTTAGATTGTTCAATATTCACGTTTCCGAACGAATTTATGACTGTGGTATCGTTATAATTTAAGACTTGATCGTAAATGGTTTATGTAATAATGATGATTTCGATCACGGCGACCACTTCCGAATACTTTCGGTGGTTGGCAAATGCGCGGGAGATATTGTAGTGCCGTAAATGTAAGCTCGATAACAGATGCACTCACTCGTCTTTACCTTCCCATATCCGATGTAACGCTAATGCGATAAGATCGGAGGAGGGGTCGAGCGTTTCGAGTGGTGCAGTGTCACTGACAAGGAACGAACACAACACAACCAAAGGCCTTATCCCCTATGCCTCAAAATATTTCATAAAATATCCGTAGCAGTTTATTCCCTTATAAAATCATACCGTGTTGTTTTTTAACATGTTTCAGTTTATCCAAGATCCCAATGAACGAAACCCCATGTCTTGGTTGTCAAAATATGTAATATCTTCGCACGGAATTGTTGTGAAATGTTTGCGTGTGTAAAAATATCGATTTCGGCTGGGATTCGCTCCCACTTATAGTTCAGTAGTCAGACACGCTTCCTACTAAGCAACGCGATCGTGTAATGAAGTTCCATTTAAAGGTCTTATATTTTACACTGCTTTGGTAAAGCAGCATTAAGTCGGTGTTGTTTTAATTGCAATTTAATTATTTCAATGCAATCATGACGCACACGGCTCGATGCAATTTCTCAGTTTCCGCGTTGATACCATGCGATGGCTAACCTTGCACCGATTCTTTCACGCTTTGAGTTTAACAAAACGTTGGAACTTTTTTTTTTTAATTTAACGAGGGGGAAAGCTGCCAGTCACCGTTTCCGGTGACTGCTTATGTCGAGATGAGCATGGAAGATGCCGGACCGACTAAAACCCCCCACGGTAGATTCGCTGTTAGCACGGTGGTCTTTAGAGCTTCAGCGGTATAGACTCGCGAGCAGAAGGCCCGCAAGTTATTAAAGACAATGTTATTTAATAAAAGTTATAAACTTTATTAAAGACTTTTATGCCAAAAAGGAGACTTAGCGTATCTCCTTTTTGGCATTAAAATTCCATAGACCCAAGCACTTCACACGCAAACAGGAGTGAATTGGTGAGAGTAGGCGTTATGAGTTTGGGCAGCACTGTCAACAACTTTCGATGCAACGACTTCCGCAGCCTTGGTAGGGGAGTTTCCGATATGCAGCCACCAAATGCTGTAATAATACCCCACCTATTAGGGTTTTGGAAATAAAAATAAATAGTATATTAATAGACACAGAGCTGGGAATCTGATCATAATCTCGGCGTGTCCATATCGTGACATTGGCTATTACTATCTATATATATATAAATATATATATATATAATACTGGTATTCTAGCCAAAGCAATGCTGAGCTTATGATCTGTCTGTTCGTCATCGCAACACAAAACAGCATGTTAGTTTTACACGTAGTTATTAAAAATTTTTGTTATTCTACTTCTTTGCATGACACACACACGCAACAAAATAAGAAAAATACACAGATGTGTTTTTATTTTGTTGTTTGTTATTTACTTTGTGTTGTGTCGTGTACTCTCTATAACCTTTCAAACCTGCACAAAAGAGTAATTTCCACTGCTATTTGGTGAAAGAAATAGGTAAGAGTCTCATAGGCAGAGGAGGAATCTACCACCTGCTAACAAGTATCTAAATTTGTAAATTGTCTTTATTTGCACATTACAGAACAAAAAGGGGGACTTAATGCCAAGAGGCATTCTCTACCAGTCTACCATTAGATTGAACAGAGAAAATGTAAAAGGGTGCACAAAAATATTATGTTCATATATATATATACTCGAATATTATACTACGATACAATACTTATTTATATATGACGGCAATGTTGCCCCATACAATCGGATTATGTTAGGAACTAGCATATAAGCCTGTCTCCGCCCATCCTTAATTTAGACCAGAATTTTTTTCAACCAACTGAATAAATGTATTTATGCACATGGATTCAGAAGCACATCGATCAACTTTCAAGTCTCTTTCTCATTCTGACATCAAGAGAAGGGTAAGGGAAAAACTTCCTGGTATTTTATATATAGTTATTTAAAAAGCATCACTTGTGGGCATGGGCAAATCTTCCTATGTCACGTCCAGTTTAGTAATAATATGTATACAGCATCAATACGTGACAGCCAAGGAATATTCAAAGGAGTTAAACTATTGGTCGCCTTCTCCGACACCCATGATATAAGTCAGCCATGTTTGTGGTGCAATTCTTCAATTCCGACAGCCACACTGGGAACATTTACATGGTCGTAATTAATTGTATATATCCTTAATTTTTTTTATTTATTTGCAGGTCCATCATCACAATGAATCACAAGGAGTTCAGACGTCTTCTGACACAGTTCTTTGTTGCTATGCCGATGGTAAGTAAATTTTTAATTGAAATCTGCCCGGAGTTTTTTTTTGCCCAATGCTTTATCGTTAGAGACAGAAAAAATTACATTTAACAAATTAAAGTAATGTTTCTCAGGTCGTATAATAAATTTATTTAATTTCTTCTTTTCTTCGGCTAATGAAGCTTATTTGGACCAACTGCTGAACATTGCCTGAAGAAAGCGCCGGCAAGCCGGTATACATGTCCAGAGGGGTTTCCCATACGCAATACACTCGGCAGACGAGTTGGTGAGCGCAGTACCACAATGTAATCAAAAACTAGCGGTCATCGGTGAAGATGGCATTCGGAAAACAGGAAAATTTCATAATTTTTTTTTTTATGGAAAAGGTGGCAAACGTGCAAGC
Source organism: Bhutanitis thaidina (assembly GCA_029286595.1). NCBI lineage: Eukaryota > Metazoa > Arthropoda > Insecta > Lepidoptera > Papilionidae > Bhutanitis > Bhutanitis thaidina. The sequence continues at coordinate 3,770,414 of JAGSMS010000034.1, read as the reverse complement.
GGCTCACCTAATGGTAAGTGATTACATTACCGTCGCCCACGTACATCAACAACACCGGAGGTGTTGCAGGTGCGTTGCCGGTCTCTAAAGGTATTTTGGAGATGGGAGGAACGATGAGGAGGGGTATGGGGAGGGGGAGTGGATCTCAGGTAAATCAAGTGTCACTCGGTACACCGAACGAAACGCAGAGCAGCACAAGATGCGTCTACTTCACGCCGTTATTCTGCGTGGCCGTGGTACCAACCCGGTCGAGCCGTCCATTCGAGCAGCAGCAAAAGCCGCCGCTTGGCTCTTCCACAATGTATTTTTATCATTAACTTTTGTAAATCAATGCAAACAGTAAATATATTATTAATTTTGAAAGAAAGAAACATGTATTGCACGCTACGTGTCGTATGGGACAAACAGACCACACTCAGCTTAATTGTGCAGTTTAGACGAGACTACAGCGCTGGTTTTCAGTGGGCCCGTGTATTGAGTGACGTACGGAATTTCAATCAATTCGCCGATTATCCATATATATGATGGTGGAATGAATATATTTAAAAATATACGTGTTACGACCGCCGACCAAGCCTTTTATATCTTTTTTCGAATTTTTTACATTTCATTTGCGACCATTTTACAGATATTTAATGCCTTCTTGAAAACAAATAGAAATTTCCTTTTAAAAGGAAAAAAAAGTTGTATGGTATTCACATATTTCTTAATTTAAACGTTAAACTCGAACGCGTTTCCTGTTACATTTATCATGATTATTACATTCCTATCACAAGTCAACTGCTGAACAAAGGTCTATCTCTAAGATTTCCAAAACAAAACAGTTCTGAGCAATGACCGTGAAGTTAATGGTGTAGTTTCATTTGGCAAAAAAAAAAAGATATCTGTATCTTTTTTTTTTTTTTTATATCTTTATTTTTTACAGATATCTGTGGTGAACAATGTCCTAAAATGGAGCATTGGCGAAGTAAAACTAAGGTTCAGGACCAATCTTTCTACGTACTTATATCAAAAATATTTGAAGTGAGTATATCTTCATTAAAATATAATTTAAATTATTCTTATAAAGTTTTTAGAGACATCCTCCTTATATGAATCTATTACTACTACCTGAATGACTGATACTGAATACCTACACATTTGAACTTAAGAGAAAAAATAAGGCTCATTGATTATAGCAGATTTTTTTCAAAAAAATCATATTATCTTACATCTCGTGATATTCAAAACAATAGAATAATTCATTGTGACACTAACCAATATCACAATAACAAAAAAGTATCTAAATATTTATTTGTGTATACTTATCTCAACTTAATCCGCGTCCTTTTCAATTACCACTTTGATATATATTAAGCAAAGAAAATTTATGAAATAAATCATGGAAACTATCCGTGAATGCACCAGTAACTGAATATCGATGAACAGTAGAACATTATCTCATGTCGCGTTGAAAATTACACTTCCGCGCCTGATGTGGTGTCCATTTCGTGACGATTTATACTCTTCATCGTTTTCTGCTTTGTCTAGAATATAAAGACAAACAAGACAATTATTTTTACCTAACCAGGTTTTAAAACATAAGCTTATCAATGTAACATATAAGGTAATATTAGTTGAAACGTTAACCATTCAGTTTTATCTCGACATATCCTTGCTTGGCTCTAACACGTGTAAAAACGAATACCTGATTGTCCTTGCTTTTCTATTGCTACTGTTTAATTAACTACTTAATTTCAACTTGTTATTATAAGTAAGAACTTGTTATATAAAACTAAAAACCTTTTTCCATTGTACTTACGCACGCGTACATACGTACGTGTGGAAAAAAAGTTTAAATGTCGCCTTAAAACCACAGCGACAATTCAAACACTTGACTTTATTCAAAGGATGTGCTAGATCCGTTCTTGGTTGTTGTAGAAATCTCTTATTGACATGGCAGTGTTAAATTCGGCTGGCCTCGTCTCCTCTTGTTATATTTACCCAATTTATTTTCTCATATTTATAACCGGTTTCAAAAACATCAATAGTAATACAAATATTTAGATTTAATCCGCGATAGTTCCCAATTTCCTACCGACCTTGAGTAGTTATACACACAATTATAAATATTTAAATTACGTACATGACGTTTATAAATCTAAATATATTTATCATTTTTTTAAATACCAAATGTTATATTTTGTTAAAATGAAACTTATTGAATACCAATATTTTAATATTATTGTATGGTTTACTTACATTATTGCAGAGGTTTCACATACTACCAAGTGACAAACTTGGACAACCGGATATCCAACGCGGATCAACTTCTTACCACCGATATAGACAAGTTCTGCGACACGGTGATCGACCTCTACAGCAACATAAGCAAGCCTCTGTTAGACATCGGACTTTATTTGTACAGACTAACTGTCAACTTGGGACCATCCGTGAGTTTGACTTGCGTCAAAACCAAAATGTTATTCATAGACAATTATTACTTTTTTTATTTATCAGCCTGCTAATAGCCATCGGACATAGGGAACCTTATATCGAACGCGGAAGATTTGTCATAATAGCCACGCTTGTACGCATTACCAGATGCTTTACATTATAGATACTGCTGCCCGTTATCGTTCTGTGCATATTTCGATTGCCATTTTCCTGAGATGGTTAATCCCCTATCTGTCTGCTACCGTTGCATTTTCAAGAGAAATGCCCTCATTAGACACGAAATCCTCGGGAAAAAGGGTTTGCAAATAACCCCACGTCGCCAATTAGAAATTATGGAAAGAATTGGATCAAAACTGCGGAATTTCCATTGGCTATTGCTTCCGGTGGTAGAATGTAAACATTGTAGTGATAAACAAGCAAACATTTCACCTGATGGTAAGTGGCTACTACAGTCCATAGGCAGCGGCAAACAACGTCAATCGAAGATTACAGAAGCGTTGTCACTCCTGAGAATTGAGATGGTGATTGCTCAAGCGTTGCCCAAAAATTATTAAAACCTTTTCACTGTTAATAATTTGTACCAGTTATGAAAAAAAATACCACTTTACCACTCGGCTAAGCTAGTTAAAAATGTTCACTTACTCGATAATAAAAATAAACGTTAAGGAAATTGTACATAATTTTAAATTAATTAAACGTCAACGATTGAAATACCCTCTTTTTTTAGCAATTCTTTTCGTTCGTAATTCTAATTCGTAAAAGGCGATGAATGAAACTTATATCATTCGAAAGGTACTGTGCCATAGATGTGCACAAAAAAGAAATCACTCGCATATGTTGCCGTTAAGGCAGGAAAAATGTAGTGAGATTTTTCCACACAAAAGGCTTTAACCAACCAAATGAATGAGTATCGGATAAAAGAAGCTGAATTTTTGTTACTTTACAAAAAGAATTGGTCGAATTTCGACCACAAGCGGTACTTGTTACTATAATTAAACAAAAAGTTGCTATTACGTAACTGACAAAAAAGAAAATTTTAATTATGTTTCTCATATTACTCCCATCATTGTTACCCACGGTCGTTGTTTTTGTTTAAAAAATAGGTATGTTAGTTATTTGAATAGTTGCCGACGAGTAATGGTAGGAATTTGAACTAAGAATGAGACAGAATTGAAAAATTATGAGTATTTCCATTTCTACTGCAATTGTAATTGGTATCTCATGTCTTAATTAAACATTTATACTTTCAGACACCAGGTATTATGATGGCATATCTGTTCGTGTCGGGAATATTTTTGACGTACTTAAGGAGACCGACTGGTGAGATATTTTTAAATATACTATATTCTTTTTCGTAATATTATTGCGTTTTACGTCAGGCACAACTGCCGAAGAAATTAATGTGATATTATTTAAAAATTAAAACTTTTTTTTTTATATCTTGCTTTCAGCTCGAATGACGGTACAGGAGCAAAAACTAGAAGGCGAGTTCAGATTCGTAAATTCGAGACTCATCACGAATTCAGAGGAAATCGCATTCTATCAAGTTAGTATATGCGTGGCTGCTTTCATTTTGAAACATTTTCTTAGTTTTGAAGAATATTTAAACTGTGTCGTCGATACGTCCCTATTGAAGAATTAAGAGACGATGTAAGCGCGGAGACTAAGGTAGAATGCCATCGCTACTAATTGTACACAAGGAAGGAATAACGTGGTAAATCCTCAAATATTTGGACCTGATTCTGGTCATCTTCTGCCTTTTTGGGTCGAGGGGACGTGCTATCGAGTGCTCACATTTCTCATCCCTTGGCTCCCGGGTGGTGGACTCACGAAGATCCTCTGACCCCGTGGCATTGGAGGCCGTGCGGGAGGGTGCGCATTGCAAAGAGAGAGAGAGAGAAAGAGTTAGGCGGTTTATACTTTGGCGATATTAATACAATCACATAACAGTTACGAAGTATTGCCACAAGAGCCTAGCGATTAGGGATCCCCTAGCTTAGCTTCCGATTCAACTGGTCTATTGTGTAAATATATCTTAATCGTAACAGCGATCAGTTTCAATTTGAAGTTACGAGGGATTTCAGAGTTTAACAGATTACATCGTAGAGACTGGTCTTGTTTAATCGAGTATTGTTTCCGAGTTAGGATTACCACAAGAGTTACCCAATAGGGGGGATAGTAGACCCGAGTACGATCCCCTCTAAGGAAGGTTTGTATTTATGATTTTTTTAATTTTTGTATCATTATTATCATGGGCCTGAACGCTAAGACTGCAACAGGCTCATCGCCTTTCACATGGTTTCAATCAAGGTCTGGTGAAAAGATTGAATCGACTAAAATAAACGCCTTGACCCCTGAACACCCCTTTATTGGACGTACGGTCGTGACAGCTTTACTTTATTATATTTTATTATTATTGAATTAGAGAAGAGCTTAACATTAAATACTTTTGTTTAGCACCTAAGTAATCCCCACCCAATCGCCAATCCTTTGCAATGGATTACGAATGGGAGTCCTTAATACATCTCGCATTTTATTCCAGGGCAACCATCGAGAACAGCTGACAATACTAGCGAGCTTCTATAAGCTGACACGACACCTGCGCAACTTCCTCAATTTCAGGGTCTGCATGGGCTTCATTGACAACATAATCGCCAAGTGTGAGTACAGCCCTAATAATTTAAACCTTACATACAATCTAAATTCCTTATCGAAAACAAACGTAAAGTCTCGTCACTAACGTAAGTAATCCAATTTACTAAATAGAATTATACCTATGAGTTAATTTTATTTTAATTATTCTGTCTCTATGACCATGCCAATATAACAATGCATGATATAATGATTTCTTGTATTTACGCGAACACTACACAACGTTTAATCTTTGTCCTTTTTTTTATATATTTAACGCGATAAAATCCGTAGATAATAGTTTAATTTCAAACACATGATATGTTGATGTACAATTATGGTTGTGTTGATGTACGAACGAGTGGCTCGGAAGTTAGCGTACCGGACTGTGCAGCCAGCCCTCTTCCTGTTCTCCTGGCCATCCTGGATTTCGGCCACGTCGACAATTTCCGAATACTTACTGCAGTTTTCAACTGCTCGGTCGACACTATAATATATAATATAGTGTCGCAAGTGAAAGCGTGTTTTGATCAAATAGTCGTTTCGTTTAGTAGTTTATTCGAACCCGGGACCCTGGCTGTATTATGATCACTTATATTTTTTTTGTCAACGATTAAAAATAATAACTATTCACATGAGCAAGTATTGGCGGGTGCCAATTCTTTTTTCGTTCTCGCACACGAAGGTAGGCAGGGTTGCGTACCTTCGTGTGCGAGAACCTTTTAATATTTTATTAATTTATTTATTTATTTAAACTTTATTTGCACATAACAGACCAAAAAGGCCAAGTTTAGAACCAGTCTACCGATAGACAGAACAGAGAAAATCTAAAAAGGTGCACACAAATATTATGTTTATATGTATACACAAATAATATATTATAGTAGTTCATCATATAAAACACATTACACACTATATATACACATTTATATATATATATATATAATATAGTGTCGCAAGTGAAAGCGTGTTTTGATCAAATAGTCGTTTCGTTTAGTAGTTTATTCGAACCCGGGACCCTGGCTGTATTATGATCACTTATATTTTTTGTCAACGATTAAAAATAATAACTATTCACATGAGCAAGTATTGGCGGGTGCCAATTCTTTTTCGTTCTCGCACACGAAGGTAGGCAGGGTTGCGTACCTTCGTGTGCGAGAACCTTTAATATTTTATTAATTAATTTATTTATTTATTTATTTATTTATTTATTTATTTATTTATTTATTTATTTATTTATTTATTTATTTATTTATTTATTTATTTATTTATTTATTTATTTATTTATTTATTTATTTATTTATTTATTTATTTATTTATTTATTTATTTATTTATTTATTTATTTATTTATTTATTTATTTATTTATTTATTTATTTATTTATTTATTTATTTATTTATTTATTTATTTATTTATTTATTTATTTATTTATTTATTTATTTATTTATTTATTTATTTATTTATTTATTTATTTATTTATTTATTTATTTATTTATTTATTTATTTATTTATTTATTTATTTATTTATTTATTTATTTATTTATTTATTTATTTATTTATTTATTTATTTATTTATTTATTTATTTATTTATTTATTTATTTATTTATTTATTTATTTATTTATTTATTTATTTATTTATTTATTTATTTATTTATTTATTTATTTATTTATTTATTTATTTATTTATTTATTTATTTATTTATTTATTTATTTATTTATTTATTTATTTATTTATTTATTTATTTATTTATTTATTTATTTATTTATTTATTTATTTATTTATTTATTTATTTATTTATTTATTTATTTATTTATTTATTTATTTATTTATTTATTTATTTATTTATTTATTTATTTATTTATTTATTTATTTATTTATTTATTTATTTATTTATTTATTTATTTATTTATTTATTTATTTATTAATTAATTTATTTATTTATTTATTTATTTATTTATTTATTTATTTATTTATTTATTTATTTATTTATTTATTTATTAATTTATTTATTTATTTAAACTTTATTTGCACATAACAGACCAAAAAGGCCAAGTTTAGAACCAGTCTACCGATAGACAGAACAGAGAAAATCTAAAAAGGTGCACACAAATATTATGTTTATATGTATACACAAATAATATATTATAGTAGTTCATCATATAAAACACATTACACACTATACATACACATTTATATATATTTATATATATATATTACATACGTAAACTTAGATGTTTTCTTATATTATATTATAACTGTCAATTAAAGTTAAATTAATATATATATATATATATTTATATATATATATTACATACGTAAACTTAGATGTTTTCTTATATTATATTATAACTGTCAATTAAAGTTAAATTCATATATATATAATTATGTTATAAATAACTACATTCTGTTTTACAGATATCGCCATAACTGTAGGTTTCTACGCGGTTTCTAGACCGTTCTTTATCAAGGACCATAGTTTGCTCACCAACAGCACTGAAAATGACCGATTCAAGGTATACCAATATTAATATAATGCATAGTATAGTCACATACCATATTGTTATAGGAAAGGACTGGACGTCTCTCTAGAAAACACAATGTTTTTCGGTACGCGCTAAAATATAAACAGGCCACCTCATGGTAGTATCAGCTGTTGTACCGGTGAGATAGAGGCAGTGCACGCACTTGTGGCAGGGTGGGTGGTGCTCTTCCTCTCTTTGAACTAAATAATATGTACCATTTAATTTTTAGTATTCGGTATGGTGCGATGTAGCTTTATCTAACATCTCTAGAAAAATGGATTTCCGCTAAGTAGACATTGATTCTTTTAACTGTGATAATCAGATCACTGTTATACTTTTACCCTGACGTCTAGTCTACTACTACCAGTAGACCAGCCTATTCCAGCCCGCTGCTGAACAGACCCCTTTCCAATAAAGTGCTGGTAAAAGCCGCTTACATTTGACAGGTTTTCCTCCATACTCACCTTATGGTGCTGCTCCCCATCACTGGTATGTGGGATTTGGGTTCGGCAAATTCGATAGCCAGAGCTTCGTTTGTTTGTTAGCCGGACTGCACCTCGTGCAGAAGAGGTTGGCATTTGGATAAATATATTGTATATTCTCCCTTCACTCCCAACGTCCGGTGCACTGGAGTCTAAAGGTGTCGTTATAATTGTTTATTCCAGCACTACTACACATACGGCCGCATGCTGGTCAAGATGGCGGAAGGTATCGGCAGGCTGGTGCTGTCGGGTCGCGAGCTCAGCAAGCTGGCGGGGCTGACGGCACGCGTGACGCAACTCAAGAACGTTCTGGAAGATGTCAACAAAGGCAACTACGAGAGGACTATGATCGATCGCAACCTGCATAACGGAAGCGGTAATTTTATACGCTTTCCAAAAAGTTTGAAAAGGAATCTCAAAAGTAACTTTTTCTTTAAAAAAATCTGCTTATTCAGGAGGTCCTCCTATGGCCCTGGCTCCAGGAGCAGGTCGCATCGTCTACCAGGACAAGATCATCCGCTTCGACAAAGTGCCGCTGGTCACGCCTAACGGAGATGTGCTCATAAAGGAGCTCACTTTCGAAGTCAAGTTAGTATTTATACTAAAGAATTTTCGTTTCTCCTTATTGGTATTACTGAAGTGCTACCTTATGTAGCACAGAAGTGGTTTCAAACCACTTCCGTCATATTTTGTCTGCCCATACTCACTAGACCGGGTAAGCGGGTTGGTGTTGGTGGTGGTACCCCGCACTCGTGATGCTGGTACCCATCACGTTTTTATTTAAGAGAACGGGGCCAAGCGCTCACGGCATCACCTCATAGCAAGTGATTGTTACCGACGCCCACTAAATCTGCAACGCAGAGGAGCTGCAAGTGTGTTGCCGGCCTTTAAGGATATTTGGACAGGAGGGGGGGGGGGGGGATCCGACAACTCGTACTTCAGTGCCTAGTTTGTTTGCTAAGCGCAATACTTGTAGGTGAATTCAGCATTTAAAGAAATATATAGATATATTCACCGTTACACCTCCAGCGAATACTGTACCAGTGTAACCTTCCACTGCTCCACCAGGTCCGGCATCAACGTACTGGTGTGCGGGCCGAACGGCTGCGGCAAGTCGTCGATGTTCCGCATGCTGGGCGAGCTGTGGCCAATCTTCGGCGGCACGCTCACCAAGCCGCCGCGCGGGAAGCTGTTCTACGTGCCGCAGCGGCCTTACATGACGCTCGGCACCTTCCGCGATCAGGTCAGACCGTAGACATAACAAACGACAAGACCTGCAACTATATTCTACACATACATACTTTTTCATATATGACTCATTAACACAGCTGTCACAATGTCAGCTATCTGTTTCTAAAGTTCGTTCTCCGCCCTAGTCACACGCCCGCCGACCAAGGCCTAGTTCACATTGATTGTCTTGAAATATAATAAATATGTAGTAGACTAAAACTACCATGTAACTCCGCAACAGTCTTGTAATCTCTAGAGTCTCGCTCTCACTAGAGTCCGTATTCACAATGGCACAGCTCCATTTCTCCACTTCTCTGTCCCCACTACTTTTGTCTCGATTCGTATACCGTCAAACAAATCGTTTTAACAATGGTATTGCGTTCTATTCTAAGTATTGGTCAAACCGAACATAAGTATTAATTAAACCAATTAGCTAAAAGTAATAGCATTGAAATACACCGACTGCCGCCATACAATGGAAAAAAATATGTTGTTGCCAATAACTTAACATTTAAGCTAAATGTTTTAAAAAAAAATTTTGACCCAAAAACGTTAATAGACGCCAGTCGGTGGAAGAAATGCTGAAACCACAGAATACGTGCAGAAACTGGCCATGTGGAATGACGTCATGGAAAAAGCACAGAATTCTTTTGTAATAAATGGGGACGAAGATTCTGATGACTATGTTAATAATGTTGATTTTAATTACAGATTTTTTACTTTATTTTGATTTTAGATTATAACATTTAGTTAATTTTTATCAATTGATATTAGTTCAATTTAGTCTTTTAAAATAAAAAAATTCGCTCCACTGTGAATACACCTTTACCCTGCAGTTGTACTGATGACGTTTTCTTAACGCGAACGAACGAACGAACGAAACGTGCATTGTGTAGCGACGGAAACACTAGCATGGCTTGACATTTCTATGTTCGTAAAAATGTTTAACTCTTCTCACGTCAACACGTCAAGGCCTTATTATAATTTTGATAATTTCGTAGTTTTCAGGCAAACGTTATGTTATTAGTTCTTTTTTTTTCAGAAGTTTATTTTCAATTTAAAACAGACGTGAGAGTGCTAGATAAGAGAGTTCAAAAAGACATGACATGTGTGGGAGGATATTTGGGAAGGGTGGAGGGCAAGGGGGCAAGGGAAAGGTGGGTAAGAGCAGACCTCCGGTTATCTCACTCGCCGAACGAAACGCAGAAGCAAAAATGCTGCAAAAGCGAATCTTCGAGGCCGTGGTGGTAGCCCGGCCAAGCCAGTCCATTCGAGCAGCAACCCTTATAACTTCTAAGCTTCTAAATGCATTTCAATCCGATCACCATATTTTAGAACATTACATGAGGTCATAACGTTTATGTGAGAGTGAAATGTAACGTTTCATACCCTAATGTAACATATTCGGGCATGGAACGTTACCTCTCACTGTATGAATTGCACTAGCTCCCAGATCCGGAACAATAATTTGTAGTCCATAGAAATAAATGTATATATGTATAAAATATACCGTGCGGTGATCGAACCCGCGACCCGCAGCGCCGCAGCAGAACACTTTGCCACTACGCCACCGACCGAACCTTAAAAACCATTCACGTTTGGTTTCCATATTACAGATCTGTCGTTACAGATATATTACATATCTGTGGTTCGTTAGTTAGAAACACAGTAAGTAGAATGCATATCACTATGATACGAACAATTACAACAGCAATATTTCAAAGTTTTTGTTTGTTTAGATCCTTAGTTCCCAAAGTGGTCCAGGTAGACCCCCAGGGGTCCACGAGAGACACGACGGGGGTCTACGTTGGCGTGACAAAAAATGTATTTGCTTTCGATAGTAAAGAACTAAAATGTTGGCTTGACTTCACCTATCAACGTAGGCAGATAATATTTTAAGAAGCTCAGCGACTGTTACTTGTAATTTCGAAAAGAAAAGTAAAGTAAAGTGAATCGATGTTAGTCTTTGCCAATGTCGGAACAAGTTGTTAGTTCGTGGTTGGAACTCAGCCGCAACGCAAATTTCCATAGTTAGATCTAATCTTCACATTTTTGTCGAGTTTTGAGAAAAAAAAAGTCTGGGAACCACTGATTTAGATAATTACAAATCGGTATTTGCTTATTGCGCAGGCAAATACGAGTAGATGTATTCTAGTTACATCAAACATGAACATTATAGGAGTTTTTCTCCTCAACAGGTCATCTACCCACAAACTCGCGAGGAAATGATCCGGCGCGGTCGGACCGACGCGGAGCTGAACGCGTTCCTCGATATAGTGCAACTGTCCTACCTCACGAACAGAGAGGACGGCTGGGACGCGGTCGAGGACTGGATGGACGTACTGTCGGGCGGAGAGAAGCAGAGGATAGCTGTAAGTTTTAAATTTTAAGTTTGACGACGGCACTGCTCGGCGGTTTCCTTGACGTCGCCGTTGAGCTATAGGTTCTCCGGTTTCGAATCAAAGACTGAAGTCAATTTTTGGTTCTTTCTTCTTTTTTTTTTATGAGAATGGGGGCAAACGAGCAACCCGCTATATCTACAACATCAGAGGAGCTACAGGTGCGTTGCCGGCCTTTAAGGATATTTGGGGGATAAGAAAGAGGGTTAGAATGTGGGAGGGCGGGCTACCGGTTACCTCGCTCACCGAACGAAACGCACAAGATGCCTCTACTTCACGGCGGTATTCTGCGCGGTCGTGGCACTACCGCGGTCGAGCCGGCTCATTCTACTGGCTCTACCACGTTTAATAAGTTCTTGTTTTGTTGCGTCGAAACATCTCTATCGCTATATCTGACCCTTGCTCCGATCTTACGTGAAGACTAGCGAGTCCTTCTGTGCTAGCGGCGTACACATGCGGCACTGTAACATATTCCGCGCAGTTGACAACTGCACATAGTATTCGGTCAGGACTATGTCATTATAGTCCAGGTTGTACTCTCAGAAGGCCAAAATTAATAAACCGGTACCTAGGACATGCTAGAATGTCGGGGCCAAAAGATGGTGAGCAGCAGAAATAAACTGTAAGAAGTGGTGTGTGGGGATAATGGTTGAAACAACCACAGATAAACAATTCTCCAAATTAAAAAAATTAAAAAGTAGTATTAATATTTTTAATGCGTGGGAGCTGTCTTTTAATAAACGAAATGAGCCGAAATAGAATTATATTGTTACTAGCTTTTGTACGCATTACCCCGGTTAAAGAAATAAAAAAAAAGATTAGAAAATAATTTTAAAAAATGTGCCTTTGCCATTCGCGGCATTATAAAAAAACTTATCTAAACAAAACCCCGATTAAAATCGGTCCAGTGGATTTGTAGGTTAGCCCGCGCAACAAAATACAGTTACGTCTTTAAGTTAGTGAATACAGACATAAGTCACATCAGAACTAGTGACACTATAAGTGAGTGACATATGCTGGCCGTTTTCATGCCTATAACGGAAATTAGTTGAAAGGAAATGTTATTTACGTTAATTACTGTAAAAATTATAAGATTGGACGTTATGGATTTGATAATTTTATTTATAGTTTTGATTTGTATAACCATAATAAATCACCACATATTACCGATAATTTTATATTTTTTTAATGTTATTTTTTTAGGAGGAATGAGGGAAACCCTCTCCGTTCGTGATCGTTCGTGATTTTTAAAGAACACTAGAAATGCTATTAACATATTTAATTTTAGTCGCATGGCGGATTCGATCGATCTGCGACGTCATGCTTAGCATGACAACCCAAACTAATGTACGTTGTTGACGCTTCTCAGTTGACTTGATGACAAAGGGGGAAGGGATAAAATATACGCTTAGTTTCCCCGTGTCAAGCTGCAACGTATATATAATACCGTATATACGCATGAGGTCGATTAAAAAGCCGCAAGCTTGATATACGATATCGTTGAACAGATGGCGCGTCTGTTCTACCACGAGCCGCAGTTCGCGATCCTCGACGAGTGCACGAGCGCCGTGTCGGTAGACGTGGAGGGCCAAATGTACCAGTACTGCCGCGAGGTGAGTGTGCCAGATTATTTTCCGTCGTGACAGCAGTAATCTTAGGTTAGTCCAGGTCTACCAAATGGTAGGAATCCTTTGCTGACTGGGAGCCGTCTAGGAGGGTATAGAAAACCAGTATGATTACAGGCTGTTCCACAATCCGTCTCAATTCTCAGGGCGACAGCGCCTCTGTAAAGTAAAGTAAAGTGAATCGATGTTAGTCTTTGCCAATGTCGGAACAAGTTGTTAGTTCGTGGTTGGAACTCAGCCGCAACGCAAATTTCCATAGTTAGATCTAATCTTCACATTTTTGTCGAGTTTTGAGAAAAAAAAGTCTGGGAACCACTGATTTAGATAATTACAAATCGGTATTTGCTTATTGCGCAGGCAAATACGAGTAGATGTATTCTAGTTACATCAAACATGAACATTATAGGAGTTTTTCTCCTCAACAGGTCATCTACCCACAAACTCGCGAGGAAATGATCCGGCGCGGTCGGACCGACGCGGAGCTGAACGCGTTCCTCGATATAGTGCAACTGTCCTACCTCACGAACAGAGAAGACGGCTGGGACGCGGTCGAGGACTGGATGGACGTACTGTCGGGCGGAGAGAAGCAGAGGATAGCTGTAAGTTTTAAATTTTAAGTTTGACGACGGCACTGGTCGGCGGTTTGCTTGACGTCGCCGTTGAGCTATAGGTTCTCCGGGTTCGAATCAAAGACTGAAGTCAATTTTTGGTTCTTTCTTCTTTTTTTATGAGAATGGGGCAAACGAGCAACCCGCTATATCTACAACATCAGAGGAGCTACAGGTGCGTTGCCGGCCTTTAAGGATATTTGGGAGATAAGAAAGAGGGTTAGAATGTGGGAGGGCGGGCTACCGGTTACCTCGCTCACCGAACGAAACGCACAAGATGCCTCTACTTCACGGCGGTATTCTGCGCGGTCGTGGCACTACCGCGGTCGAGCCGGCTCATTCTACTGGCTCTACCACGTTTAATAAGTTCTTGTTTTGTTGCGTCGAAACATCTCTATCGCTATATCTGACCCTTGCTCCGATCTTACGTGAAGACTAGCGAGTCCTTCTGTGCTAGCGGCGTACACATGCGGCACTGTAATATATTCCGCGCAGTTGACAACTGCACATAGTATTCGGTCAGGACTATGTCATTATAGTCCAGGTTGTACTCTCAGAAGGCCAAAATTAATAAACCGGTACCTAGGACATGCTAGAATGTCGGGGCCAAAAGATGGTGAGCAGCAGAAATAAACTGTAAGAAGTGGTGTGTGGGATACTGGTTGAAACAACCACAGATAAACAATTCTCCAAATAAAAAATTAAAAAGTAGTATTAATATTTTAATGCGTGGGAGCTGTCTTTAATAAACGAAATGAGCCGAAATAGAATTATATTGTTACTAGCTTTTGTACGCATTACCCCGGTTAAAGAAATAAAAAAAAAGATTAGAAAATAATTTTAAAAAATGTGCCTTTGCCATTCGCGGCCAGTGGATTTGTAGGTTAGCCCGCGCAACGAAATACAGTTACGTCTTTAAGTTAGTGAATACAGACATAAGTCACATCAGAACTAGTGACACTATAAGTGAGTGACATATGCTGGCCGTTTTCATGCCTATAACGGAAATTAGTTGAAAGGAAATGTTATTTACGTTAATTACTGTAAAAATTATAAGATTGGACGTTATGGATTTGATAATTTTATTTATAGTTTTGATTTGTATAACCATAATAAATCACCACATATTACCGATAATTTTATATTTTTTAATGTTATTTTTAGGAGGAATGAGGGAAACCCTCCGTTCGTGATCGTTCGTGATTTTTAAAGAACACTAGAAATGCTATTAACATATTTAATTTTAGTCGCATGGCGGATTCGATCGATCTGCGACGTCATGCTTAGCATGACAACCCAAACTAATGTACGTTGTTGACGCTTCTCAGTTGACTTGATGACGAAGGGGGAAGGGAGAAAATATACGCTTAGTTTCCCCGTGTCAAGCTGCAACGTATATATAATACCGTATATACGCATGAGGTCGATTAAAAAGCCGCAAGCTTGATATACGATATCGTTGAACAGATGGCGCGTCTGTTCTACCACGAGCCGCAGTTCGCGATCCTCGACGAGTGCACGAGCGCCGTGTCGGTGGACGTGGAGGGCCAAATGTACCAGTACTGCCGCGAGGTGAGTGTGCCAGATTATTTTCCGTCGTGACAGCAGTAATCTTAGGTTAGTCCAGATCTACCAAATGGTAGGAATCCTTTGCTGACTGGGAGCCGTCTAGGAGGGTATAGAAAACCAGTATGATTACAGGCTGTTCCACAATCCGTCTCAATTCTCAGGGGCGACAGCGCCTCTGTAAAGTAAAGTAAAGTAGCAGCCTGTAAGTGCCTACTGCTCAGCAAAGGCCTCCTTCTCAAACACAAGTATCAGAAAGGATTTAAGGCCGGGAAGGGCCCGCCACCCTTCTCCAGTGCGGGTTGGCAGGCTTCACATATCCTCGAAATAATATTTTTATTATTTCTCAGACATGCAGGTTTCCTCACGATGTTTTCCTTCACCGCTAAGCACGTGGTAAATACAGCACTTAAATTGCTATTAACAATTTTAGTGGTGACGTCATCGGGGATCGGGTCCAGGTCACACGGCCTCTATGAAACTAACGTGAGCGCCCTGGTCACTAGGCTACAGCGCCTCTGTAACTTCCTTCTATTGAAGTTCTTTACAGTTCTCCATGGGCTGCAGTAGCCACTTACCACGTTGTCATCGGCGGTCTGTTCGCACGCTGATCACAACAATATATACAATGCAATTTTTTTATTCCACAGATGGGTACATCGCTGTTCACGGTGTCGCATCGTAAGTCCCTGTGGAAACACCACGACCACTACCTGCAAATGGACGGGCGCGGCGGTTACGTGTTCGGCGAGATCGACGGCGACACGCAGGAGTTCGGCTCCTGATGCCCGCGGCGGTCGGCACCGAACGCTTCGAGAACTTTCTGCGGCTCGGATAAGTAAACAGTTGATCTCATCGATTTCTACCGCGGCGACACATACGGGTTGTTACATTTGTGCTGGGCGTATCATAGTGCTAGCACACGGGGTGGTGAAGACGTGCGAGTCCCTGTCGTTCGGTATATCCGTTGGTACTATAAGATCGCTGGCAATGTGACAACGGAACATCTAATAATGTCGGACCGAATTCTAAATAAGTAGCTAGAGATCGCATCAAGTTTATGGAATACAAAGTATGGACGAGAATCAAAATCGCAAACTATCAAATAATATTATGTAAATATTCATAAGCTCCTGTAAACTTTCATGTCGAATATGTGAACTAGTGATAAGAGATTCGTTGTACAATGGGGCGTCTAGTTGAAATAGTTAATAATTCTCAACTATTAACTAATTAAACGAGCTTGTGCTAAAACAGCAGAACTGTTGTTAGGACGAGGCAATGTTTTTAAGTGCTTATTTACTAACGAGCGACGCAGAAGGAACGGGTCGTGGGAAACCAACATGTTATCGAAAAAAATTACTTATTTCCTAGGAGATGCTGGAAAAGTTTATAACCGAATTTATTATTGCGTTGTGTAGTTATTTTACATACGAGTACATGTATTTTATATTTCAATTAAGACGAAAAATTACGAATTTTTCAAGTTCTTATGTTTTCCTTTACAAAATTGATTTACTTTTTATTAGGGATAGCTTAGTTACTTGCATGTTAAAATTACTATTCATAACTAAAAAGAACTAAATTAATTATAGTAAAGTAGCATGGAGATAATTATAGGCATAAATGTCTCCATGTGTCCAGCATTCTTGTAAAATATTTTATAGCGGCGGACTTTACCACGGAACATTTTTCCTTCTGATCATTTCAGACACGCTGGTTTCCTCACGATGTTTTCCTTCACTGCCGAGCTTGTGGTAAATTCAGCACTTAAATTGCAATAAAAAATGTGGTGCCGGCACTCGCCTTCTAGCAAAACAGAGCGCCGCGCCTGACCACAGTGTTACCATTATTTTACGTTATGAGTATTTTTCATATGTTCAATATTTCCGCAAACGAATCTATAATTAATGGTTTTCGTGGAACCTAATTATATGTATAGAATGTAGTAAAATAATTATAATTAAGTATTTGTATATTTATTTTATTAATTAGTATTTCATCATATGCATAATATATTTAATAACATTTTGATAATAAACTATTAAGTCACAAATATTTGCGTTAATATGTGTTTTATACATTCATACGCTATAAGATCAATCTATAGATTACAGTACAGTTAAAAAGGTAATTATTTTGACGCTGTCCTTGAAGTTAAATTTTTGAAACTACTTGTACTTATTTTTTTTTGTATTACACCTACAATTATATAAGAATCTACCTTTAAATTTTGTGACACTACGACGGGTAGAAAATATAGTCAGCAATAAGTCATATATGATATCCTTTTCATCTCATAAACATTTCACGGGGTAGATGCAGTTAGAATTTTGAAAAATCGATTTTTGCATATTCTTAGAGTATATTTCGAAAATATTCCCCGAAAATTTCAAGGTAATCCGATAAATAGTTTTGTTTGATTTTTCGATACTTAGCTTTATTACTAAATATAATTAAATTTAATATTATAATGGGCAATAATATTAATATTATTAATATTTAATAATTTTATAATACTTAAAAAAACAAACTAAAACGAATTTTTATGAAGAATAATATATACTTCAAATTGCCTAAAATGTAAGTAAAATGTCAAAATTTCGGCAGAATAATGTGATATTTTGATTCAACGGACGAAAAAACATTCATAAATTCAGCTCGATTTCTAACAAACAAATAATAGAAAATCAATATCGAAAAACTTTGAACGCGTTTTTCTCGAAACTATGTTTTTCAGGGAGATGACCACTGTAACTCAAAAACTGCGCGATGGATTTTGATCAAACTTTTAAAATTTATTTTTGGGATTAAAAACTAGTCTTTAATCGAAGGATTTTATTTTATTTTAATTACTTTTTTTCATAAGCAATTAACTAATAATTTTTTGGTGAATATCGAGGTGTTATGTTTCAGAACCCGCCATTTTTTGAAATAAAAAGGAAACTGCGATTAAAAACTAGATTTATTAATTACCTAAAGATTTAATTTCTTTCTTTTTTTTAATTCCGATGATCCAGAAGGCTGTTCTGATGCTCACCGCGAAGTACTACTCGTAGAAGAGGGTCCAACAAAGATGGCGCTAATTTAATAAAGAATTATTATTTTACTTTTATTTTTAGTGAAAGATATAGTCAAAGCATTAATAAAAACCTCTGTACAATCAGTTTCATGAAATAAACTTAATTACTATTAAAAATAAGTTATTGAAAATTGACCTTTGTTACGCTTGTGACTGCATCTACGCCCTTAAAATCAATTGCAAATATTTTTCAACCTACGAAATAATTCCTGAGGTTTAATATTATAAGTAACTTTAAATAAACTAGATTTCGACTATTTTAATTCTAGTACAAATTTTAACATTTCCACAATATCAATCATTTATTGATATCACTACAATACATACATACAAAGTAACACCACATAGATACTACTAAATACACCAACACAGTGAATAAAACCGGGACAAGAAATATTTATGACCTCGCTATAGTTTTTAATTATGAACATACATCTTATCCGTAATATAAAAATCAAGTAATATCACTAAATGTCCATTATTAAAACTTCTTGCATGACATCGAGCAATTGAGGCAAATTTTGGAGAGAACTTTAAACCCAGAAATAGACCTCGATAACCAGATGATAATTTACCCTTTATTTTCTATTTTATTTTAAATTTTTAACTATTTACAAAAAATACGTGTGCCTGCAGTTTAACAGTTTGTCGTCAGTTGTTATATATTAATATATAACAATATATTTTTTGAATAAAATAAAGATTGAAATGAAATCGTTCTAATGCCCACACTATCTGTAAATTTCATTTTCTGTACAAAGTGGATTTATAGTTTTGATACTTACTAGTAAATTTTAAAGTGTTTTTTTTTTAATTACAAGGCATTTTATTCGTAATTTAATGTTCCTTTCTAAATGTGCCCCAGTGCAAAGACGAAATAAAATAAACCGACCAAACGAATAAAAACTAAATTTATGTAAATATATTTTAAAGTAATAACAATGGTGTTGCAATAAATTATTGTCATCATAAATCTGCGGTGCAGGAAGTCGTTTTATTTTAAATACATTATTGTGATATTTATACCAATATTTTTTTATTATAATTTCCTAGTTTTGTGCTTTTAGTATGGTATATTTAACACTAGTGGCCCCACATATTATACCTAATTCGTGTAAACAATACTATCCTAGTTTAGTATTAGTTTGCTTGGCGTAAATAAAGTACGTCATATCAATGCTCGCTCTCCTAAAAAAATTTACAATTAGGTCGTGATATTAGGTAGCGTACCATGACGTGATGTTATGTTCATGGCGTATACACATTAATTTATGCAAATAATTGTTTACGTCTTATAACCCAATGCAAAGTTTATGGCGGCTGTGAAGTGCACTGCGAGACCGGCTTCCCGCAACTACAGTCAAGTTGACAATGATTAGTATTGATTATAATTACTCAAGGGACGTGTATCGTCAGTGTAGACTTAGTTAAGGTATTTTTACATACCTTAACCAAAATCATTTACAATAAAAATTGCTACATCTTAGCTTATGCCTAAGTCATTATGTTTGATAAAAAAAAACTTAAAAAAAGTATATGCTAATAGCACTTTTTAAGTAAAGGTGTTGTTGAAACTACAATACGATAACAATAATTAGCAACAAAAACAAAATGACAAAAGGAAAATTATTGCGCAGCGACCTACGCCTAACTTCACAGCTATCATAAAATCTTCCTTTAACTAACAACACAAAGAAATTATCAAAAATTATGATTATGAATGTTATTTGTAAAACTACTTTATAAAAGATTTTATATTTTTATTTATTAAAAATTCTGTTTCATTTAAATAAAATCTATGCTTTTTGTAATCAATTAATATAATACTCTCCTACCGAGGTTGGAATGGCAATGTAAATTATTGTGAAAGTTGAAAGTTGCTGTGATCGCTGTTAAGTTTTTGTTGTTTATATTAAATGGTGGTTGCTGGGTTAATAAAGGAGGTTAAGTATATTGTGTTTTATTTTTAGATAATCCATAACAGTTTTATATTTTGATTTTATTATTGTTTATATAAATAGCGAGTACTTAGTCAGCCATATAGCACTCGTATAAGATAATTTTTTTACTAACAGCACTGCTGATGTCAAGTGCTGATATGGTCCTAGTATGAGATGGTAATCGTCATTAGCCTAGAAAATGATTTACTCTTTCCTTCAAAAGTCTCCATGTTATACTGGCGTGGGAAGGCCGACGCTGGTGTAGTTGACTAAACTTTCGTTTTTCGGGTCGTAGACTGCGTAACAGTAAAATCCATCAGTGCATTGATAAAATGGTGATGGATGAATGTAATTCCTGTGCTTAATCAGAAATGTAACCTTTAGGTTATAATGAAGAATGGTGTTTGAGAATATGCAGTCTATTAAGTCTCCTTTTCTGCCTAGCAGCAGTCTCTTAGGTACCACCATTTTGCTTAATTCTGCCGGTAAACAGCAGTGCAATCACTAGCATTTCAGTTGGAAAGATAGGGAGCCAGTATAATTATAAACTGTGAAGCATACCATTATAGTACTCAAGGCTGACGACGCGTCTATAACATTCGTTTGAAGTTGTTTGAAGGTGTTCATGGCCACTTACTATCAGATAGACTGTTAGTCCGTTTGTCACTCCACTGTTGCTGTTTTTTTAAGTATCATCCCACTGTAGGAATTTCTCCTGTGTCGCGAAGACAGTTTACATACATAAATTGCACATAGACAAACACCCTGACCCGGAACAATTGCTTACATTTTATACAAATACTTGTCTCGTGCCGGAATCGAACCCGCGATTCGTAGCGCCGCAGCCAAACGTTTAGCCACTACGCCACAGAACTGTTTGCTCGTTTGTCACTCCTTGTCTCTTATTGGTTCGTCTCTCCACAAGTCCAAGACTGCTATATGATTGATATATGACCGAACTTGCGGCCGATGCAGATTTTAAAGTTGTTTCCAAGTAAAAATGTATTGCGAAAAAATTAAATCGTTAAATGCCATTAATTTAATTTAATGCCTACTCAAACAGTGTATGTGTGTTTTGTAAAGTGCTTCGTAGCTATTTCTTTACTTACTCGCTCACAATCCTGTATGTAGATGTAAGAAAAGACCAAGCACCATGCATGTACAAGACAGGAAAGGTTAAATCAGGTGCAAAGTTCACACCATAAACACTAGCTGGTATACATACCATTATATTTTTGGTAATTTAAATTTCCCATGCTTGCAATACCTGTTTTCAGCGTCATATGACGAAATAATAAACTGACGTTTCCAAACCGTTACACGTAAAAAAAAGAATTAACACTATTATAATTAGAATATAAATGAAAATTTACTGTAAGATATAAAAAAATAATTCATCGTACTTTACTTTAATTTCTTAGATAAATATATTACAATAAAACAATTTTTATTATTACATAAAAAAATTCAAACCCGCTATAGACTGTACATAACGGAGCGTGTAGTGAGCATCGCTTCGCATCAGCTGTTAAAGAAAAAAAATAACGGGACATCGGCGATAGAGATTGGTCACACCGACGGCCACATCAAATCTGGGGGTCTAGCGTGTGACCCTGTTATTTCTATCCTGCAATAAAATAGCTGTGTAATCTTAGATAAGTTGTGTGTTGCTGTAATATTTTAATATACAAAAATTCTAGTGTGATATATGTATAAAACATGGAACGTGCAACTGGAACAGAAGTGTACGGGTGTGGCTCGCCCCATTCTACGGACATAACGCTAAATATACAGACGACTACTGGTGGTAATTTCTCTGTCAGCATGAACGGTAAAAATACAGTAGAGCACCTAAAAAAGTTAGTTTCAAAAAAGCTTAAAGTGTCGAAGGATCGAATATGTCTTCTACATCGCGAAAGGTGAGTGTGGCGTGAGACGCCAAACTTCTATTGTTAAACATAGGTATCACGGAAATAAGTTGCGTCGATACGATGACGCATCCGCGTCCTTTGACTCTGTTGTTGATTAGTGGTTTGGTGTTCACAGACAACTGAGAGACGGCACCCTGGAAGAGAATGGCTTACTTGACGGCTCACGCGTTATACTGCTGCCGAGTGTCGAGACAGGTCTCCTGGTGAGCACATCATGTTATTTCGAACATTTAAATTTAGTGCACCACGATAAATCACGTGTTTGACAATAACATCTCTATATAAGTATTCATCATTTAGGCCAGAAAATTCATAAGCACATTTTAAGTTTACTTAGCATAAAATTTGATTGTATGTTATCAGGAACATCTTAATAATAGTTTCCGTTGTTTACAGAGTCAAAGACCTGAAAATTCAGTAATGCAAGCATTGGAGTCACTTAATGACACACAAGTTAATGACTTCTTAAGTGGTAAATCACCACTAAACCTGACCATGAGACTAGGTGACCACATGATGCTAATCCAGCTTCAATTATCTACTTTAAATTCAGGATCCTCAAGTGGTGCACGATCCTTAAGGACTTCTACCCCTACTAAGACTTCCAATTCCATGTGTCCAAAGTATGATCACATTGCAGAATCACCCCATCCACATCAGAGTACACACCAAAAGTCTGCAAAAAATGATGAATCAATTTTAGACTGTGATAAAAATAAACTGGAGATTCCAACCCCTATGTTACAAAAACAAGATTTAGAAATGTTACAAAATGCTTTTGATTTATATCGTTCAATGGCTGAAGAAAAATATGGTAACAATATTGAGCCTAAAGAAGAAGCTATGGATACTTCAAATTGCACAATGTCAGATCTATCTGATACATCCTTAGAAAATGATCAATCACCCATCAAGTCTCTTTCTAATTTAGTGTCTAGTCCAATGGAAGCAACTATCTCTGAGAGTAGAGAGACAACAATTGTGAATTCTGTGAAAAGTAGTTTAATAGACTTGTTATCGAGTAATAAACTCTCCAATGATGTAACACCATCAACCAGTAGCATGTGTGACAAGCCATACTCATCTACTTCTGTCCATACACCAGAGAGTTCACATAGTGATGATAGTGATAATTTTACTGACCAAAGTTCTTTTCTAACTGAAAGCACCATAGATGAGTACCCAATGGAGAATTTATTTAACAGTGCAGTAGACAAAGGCTTATTTGAGGAACAAGATGAATCAATGATGGACAGGGAGATTTCAAATTTGGCAACAACCAGTCATGGAATCCAGGAGTCCCCGAATGGTGCATTGCCTTCGTTCCAAAGTTTAAATGAGCCATTGAAAAATAAACGCTTTCAGTATCTACTTCACAAAACTTCCAAGTTTAAACATCCAATTGGACAAAACAAACAGAAAGCATTTATGCAGTCAGTGGTAAATAAACACAAAAAAAGAATGCAGCTGTTACAAGAGACACAGCCACAACCATCAACTTCCCGAACAGAACCCTATGTTACAAGTGTCAAGAAATCTGCCCCTTTAAACATGGCATCCATTGAAGATGTTGCTACACCATCTACATCGAAATCAGTTTCTTTTAAAGCTCCAGATGCTCCTAAAAAGCCACAAAGAGCCTCCCCTACTCCACCAGTGGATACTAAAGCTCTTATTGAAGCATCAAAGAACTTAACTCAAAAATTAAAGAGGTTGTCAAAGGAAGTGTTGACAAACAAACTAGATCTCAGAATGGCAGAAGAGTCTGTGCGTTCGAAGATTGGTCCAGGAGCTGTGATAGAGTCAATGAAGCATCATGGTAAAGGAATTTATTCAGGAACTTTCTCTGGAACTCTCAACCCTGCTCTACAAGATAGGTGAGGCATTTCATAGATTATAGTGTATTTTATCATTATAATATATTAAGTGTAATAGGGCTTAATTATAGTTTTAGCTAATTGGTCTTAGGTTAGTTAATTGATAAATGTTTTTAACAAAATTAAGTTGCAAATAATTTACACAGAATATCATGATTAGAGATGGGTAAATTTCGTATTCATGGTCTCTCATATCATAAATACAAGTGGAATTTACCATTATTGTACCATCTAATGAGCTCATTGTGGATGTAAAGTTTTCATTAGACAAAAACTTATGTAAATTGTTAAATTTGTTAAGTATGGATGCTGAATAATTTAGTTTTGCTACTATTTATGTGCATACAATATAATATTTGATTAATATATTGTTTAATACACACAGTTTATGCAATAGCAATTTTTATTTTTAAATATAACTAATGTAATATTTTGAAATTCATCTTATGTTTTCATTATTATCATAATCATTTATGAAAATTTTATCAGTCCTACTTTAATATATATTTTTCTAGAAGTATTTTTATCTTTATTAAATCATTGAGGTACAAGGTTTCCTAGGTACATTTGTCTGCTGTTTCTTTGTCTCTCAGCACTCACAGGTTTTAATTACTAGTGGAATGTAAAATCTAAATTATGAATTACGCTAGTTTCTATTGACATTCAGATATAAAAATGTTAAACTATTTCTGCATTGAAACATTTCAGATATGGCCGACCAAAGAGAGATATATCAACTATTATTCACATATTGAATGACTTGTTGTGTGCATCGCCACCAATCTCGACTTTAACACAGGTACAATATACATTGTTATATAATTTCCAATGTTCAAATGTTGGAATAGAATAAACTTCCAACATTGATGTGACTGATATGAAATTTAAAGGAGTGATCTCATCCTTTATAGTTATTTTACCTATGGACATATGTTAACTTTTGAATGCTATGTAAATTTTACCTTCTGTAAGCCACATTCAAATGTAAATGTTCATTCTAATATATAAACATTTTATGAAACATATTTAACATAAGGTACAGGTAAGGTACAGGTCAATTACATGTGAAATGCTTGAAGGATGTTTGTTTGCAAATATTGCATAAGTAGTTTCAGTTTTGTTGAACAAAATGAAAGCTGTTTTAATAAGACCCAACTATACCAAGGCTTTAGCTTATAATATTCACATGCAAAAGCCCAAAACTTCTCTTGGGGTTAACAAATATTTTTCTTATTTGTTACTATTTGTTGTGCTTACAATAATGTCTAATAACCAAATAAAATTGACCTATGGGCTCAGTAGTTACTTATCTATTTTAATATGTGCAGTAGGTGGAATTCTTTAACAAGGATATCTTATTATATCTTAACAGCCTGTTGATAATCCACTCCCATAAATAGGACCATAATCACCACATTCCACAACCAGATTGGCATTGGCAGTACCAGACACCTTGTACCTTAGACACTGCTGCCCATCATAGGTATGCTTAATGTTGGTCTGGTATATTCGAGATGGCAATCCTGCCATTTCGGTAGCCATTGCTGCAGCAATTGCGATTTTTTAGACTTTTCCAATAGACGCCCATCTTACGACATCCATGGAAAGAAAGGAGGTGGCAGATTCTTACACCAATACCACATTACTTTTTATTATTATTAATTAGGATAACTGATAGAATTTTTGCTACATTCAATATAACACTGTCACAAGTCCACTGCTGAACTTAGAGAAACGGTCCTGAGTCACCACCTGCATCCAACACTTTCTGCAAGTCATGACTTTTATCTTGTGGGGGGTTGAAACTGAATTTTTGCATACTGCTTTAAAAATCTTGGTTCTATCTAAAACATTTATCAATGTATTCCAGAAGGACACCAAACACATCTGCGCTTTGGGTATAGCCGACGATATTAACAAATGCAGCTGCAGTCAACCTTCATGTTCATATGGACAGTGCGATGGTCACACGCCTTCTACGTCAGGAGCTGCTACCAAAAATTGCTCCTGTGATATCAAAGACTGTCAATGCATTCGTTTCGATTCTAACTTGTGTCCTTCATGTGCGGTTAAATCATTATCAGGTGAAATGTGCAAGAAATGTGACACGGCAAAGACTTTAGCTCTGGAAAATTCAAAAACTAAGTGTAAATTGGAACAACTAAGGCTTGTTATGCAACAGAAGAAGCAAAGGCGAGAAGCAAGAAAATTAAAGACCCTTCCATATACAAGTACACCACCAAAGGGCATTGGTTCACCAGACCCAGCAACACCGATACAGGAAGAAATAGAGACTGTTGCTTAAACTCTAGTAGCATAACATGTCTTTCTCCATGCGCCGCCATCTTGTTATGGTAAACTAAAATGTAAGTAATTTGCTCTAATACAATTCCAGTACTCCACAGTAAGTGTTTAAAATAAAAAGTGAAATGCTGTGTTTAGCTATTCAGTTGCTAAGAGCCTCTTTTCAGTGAAAATGTTTCTAGTTAACTTTTTTGAATGTACCAGAATAAAATAAAACAGTATAATACTTTGTGAACATCTAAATTCACAAATGCTAATAAAAAATTTTTTTATGTTAGCCATGTAACATGTAGATAAACTATTTCTGACTAAATGATTTCAGTAAAATTATTGAATCAATTTTCTCATAATCAAATAACTGCTAACAATATTTTAATCTGCATTTTAGCCAACAAAGATACAGAGATATAGAGAGATAAAGAAAACTACAAATATCTTTACTGACATGTTATTAGCAATAACAAATAATTTTAAATAATGTTGGTAATACTAGCTTACTTTTTAATCTTTAACAACTTAGGTGTGCGCATGCGACATGGACGTTTTCGCTAATGAATGGCATTCGTGAATATTCTAAATTACCATAGCTTGCGTTAAGTTTGGAGATAGAAATATTTACTAAGTGGCACTACTATTTGCATGTACAAATAAAAAAAAAGTAATTATTAGCGAAATCCTTAGTTATTAGTTTAAAATAATTGCATATGGTCATCTGATTAGGGTTGCCTGGTGCGGCTGAAATTGATTTGTTGTTGTTATATTTTAGATTATATTTTGTTTTGTCAATTCAGTCACCTTTTAGACTCTTTATAGATAGATTTTTTTGACCACACTATTGATGGAAAAAGTTTGGAATTTGGATTATAACTACACCAGATCCACATTTAAATAGGTTTTTAATTATCAGACATCTGAGAGTATTTTACTCTGGATTGATGACAAAGCAACTTTACAAGTTGACCAATTGCCTCATGTTTATTATTAGCAATTAATTGGCACTGTTATTTATAGTTATTTTTTCTTGTTTTTTCTTTTCTTTTTTTCGATGATGTTGTTTTAAATAATAAATGTTTTCCTAACAATTTGTTTAAGCATTGCTTTTTGTAAGAGGTAATATAAACACCACAATTTTTTAAATATAAAAAATGTTAACCATCCTTATGACACCAAGATATTGGTTTTGCACATAGGTATTTACAGAAAAAAATGATTTAAGAAATGTTTTCTTCTCACTATATTTGATACCGAATTTTTAGATGAAATCTTGGACGTGTCTGTGAATAATAACTCTTATACTTATTGTAATATTTGGTAAGTAAGCAGTTGCTATTTATTATATGGACAAAGTTTTGAAACCATTGTACTGGTTTTCATTGTTACTCTACAAACATCAAAAGATAAAATTACATTTCTAATGCTATAATTATTAGCTTTCTAATGTTCCTCCACAGATACATAATAGATGTAAAGTACTAAATGTAAAAATATTCTGTCCTAACAATTGATATAATTGAACAACTAAGTTAACAATACTATGAACTGATCTTTAAAAAGCATACTCAATGTTTTATTTTGTATGGTTTTGAAAGATATTGAGTTGACAGCATTGGTTAAAGAATAAGTGTATAAAATAGTCATAGAAAAGAATTATTTTACATTGAATCATCAATAAACATCATAAAAGTGGTGTTAATCATATTTTTTTAATGAACACAAATATAAAAAAATAGTATTAATGATCTTCATTAAATTAAATTCAGATGCAACCTAACATTTATGTGTTAAATAATGCTAATTTGAAATTATGCTCTTAAATATTCTGGGGTTCTCACTGTGGTTTGTTCAGATTTCTGATTGTAGAAAATTTAAAGTTTGTCTTCCTATGAATAATTTGAAATTGATTTGCATTATTTATGTATTCCATGTTGGTAAGGGACCAAATGACACTACTGGATGTTAACTTGATCCTGATAAACGCTTAGCAATAATGATACTTCAAGTTGATGGATGTTTAAAGTGCCTATTGATGTTGTAAAAGTAAATGTGTAAGTATTGTGCCATGACTATCTAGTTTCTGGTTTTAGTGGCGCAAATTTTGTTTCTTTTGTTAGATCTCTTACCAATCTGGCTCTCATATCTTTGTAATTAATCTTTTACTATGTACTAATTTTGTTTTAGGAAATTGACTAGAGTGAAGTTTACTTTGGCTGATAATAGTATAAATCTATGCATATTGTTTTTGTAAATATGTTGTTACCATTAGTCATGAATCATTTTTGTTATAAGGACCGAAAACAAAAACAAATTTATGGCAATTTATCAAGAGACAAGTGATATCCAAAATTGTTTTGTTCTTTCAACTTGCATGTATAGTGAGGAGAATAAAGTTATAATACAAAAACCATATTTTTTGTTTTACTTTTTATGCATTTTAATTTTTTGCTGGACATTGCTTTGTCCCTTCCCAATTCGAGAATTTGCTGCAATCGGCACGCTTGGCAGGTAAATTTACATCAGAATAAAACAATTCGAACCTTGTTGTTGTAACGCTGCTGGTTTTATTAGTATTTTTTTTGGTATGGAAGCACTAGATGCCTCTACTTCAAGCCATCCCATTCGAGCAGCAGCAAAAGCCACTGCTTGGCTCTACCACATAGTATATACAATACCACTATGTTATAGGTTTTATTTTAAGATGGTTATTCCACCAGTCGTCGGTGGCCAATAGATTTATGTGACATCTACTTATACAACACCCAAGGATTGAGTTGGTGACCAATACTATTACGCCACTAAAGAACATGCTACGATATCCTTAAATCGTCTTTGCTGCATTTGAGACATAATAGACTAATAAAAACTACGGGTAAAAAGGGTTAACTTTAGACTTATTAAGGTCATGTCCTGAGGACACTATTATGTTATTCAATTAATTAATTGTAATCACATAATAGTGTTAGCTGCCCCAAAACTTGTGCAATTAAATTTCTTGTGAAATGAAAGACAACTTGTTTAAATCAAATTTAATTAACAGGGTGCGTGTACGACGTAAACCATATTATATCTATCACATTCAACATTGTTATAACAACGGAGTATTTAGCAATATAAAATTTATTGATCAATCACAACAAAATGTAGGAAAATTCCACTTGCTTGTTGTGCAAAAATATTGCAAAAAAGGAGCTAGCATTGCTATTCTGCTTTAGAACTTTATAATGAACAAGCATAACTCTTATGTCTATCATACAGTAGGTCACAAAAACTTGTTTCATTTAATTATTTGTTTCTGCTATACATTTTTAATTAAAATTTTGTAACCTATTTTTTTATGCAGGTTTTTATGACCTCTGCTCTGTACATAAGAAATATTTATAAAAATGTCTATTACTAATATAACCAAATATAGAATCAAGACATAATTTATAGTTGAGATTTGATTTTTCACTAACAAAAGTGTATATGTATTCCACATGTATTCATGATATTAATGTTTTAAATTGTTGTTTCGTATTATTGTAGGTTGCTTAATGCCAAAACTAACTATAATAAAACCAAATTCCCCTACTTACTATGCCACATTTCGTACATTTTTGTAATTCAGCTCTATTTTTAGTGTAATCGGTGTACAAAGATGTACACCTAGGCGACATGATACTTGGGTGTCTATAAAAACAAAGTCTGTACTTCTCGTAAATTATTTTATTATATAAAGTTCATCTCATATAAATAGCACATAACCCATACACGCGTCACGCTCACAAAACACCAAAAGAAACGCTGTAACGCCTGCATACGCTATAGAATTAAAAAAAAATTAACTACGTTACCGAGCGTTCCATCCGGTGTGATATTAACAAAAAAATATAACAGATAAAATAGGCGAATGCATACAGACTAAATAAAAAACGCAGTACGTATTCCTTTTAAAAAACTTGATGTTTTATTTTAATATTGCTTCGCCAACTTTATTTGCAATATTTTTATGTTAAAAAACTGTCTTAGAAGAGTAGTGTGCTCATGCCGCCCATCTCTGCTTGCTCTTTGACAAAGATCTCAAAGTACTGATAAATAATGGTTACGGCGAGGAGGATTCCAGTGCCAGAGCCAATTGCTCCGAGGAAATCGGCCAACACCGAGAGAGCTCCAATACAAAGACCACCGAAGGCCGCCGCAGTCGGGATGTATCGGTTGAGTTCGTGAATCATCGAATTATCTCTGTGACCCCGCATTACCATTTGTTGTTCTTTCAATTGTTTCGCCACCTAATAAGGATGATATTGTTAGTTATTATGTTCAGGTAAAAGTAAACTTTTTGTTTCTTTATTTTCATTTGTTAGGATATCCGTCATAATAACAAATATTATGTGAAAATTTCTACTGATATCCTGCTACCTATATCAGTTCAGAAGGTACAGCCCTTTAAAGGTAGACCAGTCGGACGGACAGACGGTGCAGGGTTAGTAATTGGGCTCCGTACGGAGCCCTAAAAACACGAGACTAAACTTAAAAAAAATGGAAATTAGCTACGAGAAATCATTTCATACATAATTTGAACATGTTCTTGAAATAAGTGAAGATTTTATTAGATTAAAAACGTATTAACTGAGAAATATTTTTTTTAAACTCGCAGTAAATGGCTTAATTTTAATTTAGAGTGAACATCACAAAATATCTACTACTCACATCTTTCGCTGACGAGCCCGACACATCAATCCATGTCTTTGAGAAGAATGCACAGGAGCCCAGCATAAAGATGATGTATAACACAGCATGCAGTGGGTCCTGGGCGATGTGGGACAAGGATTCGGGAGGACTAAAGTAGTAGCAGAGTCCGCCAACAGGATAAGCTCGGGCTGGCCCGCCACCGCCAACATCAGCCCACACTCCGAGAAGATTTACTAGGAAGTTGCCACCGAACTTTACAGCCAACATCTGCAAAAGAACACCGCATTTATATTCTCGCTTTTATTTAAGTTATTAGCCTCATTCAATAACAGGCACTTGCATTATTTTTTTATTGTATTAGAGGACAAACGAACTAACAATCCACCTTGTGGCTACTCCATGGTCACATGAAAACGACTTAAATTGAAGGCGGTTACAGATGCCTTGTCACACCTGAGGTCTAAGATGGAATGCCTCTCATCCCGTAATTATAACGGGCACTCTACAGTGGCTGCACTGCTGATTGTCGTCAAAAATATGTAAAAAGGGCAATTAAAAGCAAACCTTCTAAGAACACTGCACTTCTCGGGAGAGGCCTAAATCTTTTCTATACAAAATTACTATAAATTTTTTTTGAATAAATCTTTCCCCTCCCCTAAATAGTAACAGCAGAGAGAAAGCATACCATGAAACATTTAAAGGCTTAATATTACTATATAAAGCTAAATTAATATACAAGCTGTAACCTGGTAGGTATAAATTAACAGTAATATGAAAACAAAAATTTACATTTCAAATGTGTAGTGTTCATGTAAATATAAAAAATCATTAGTTAGAAATAAGTTACAGTGATTTTTACCTGTGAAATAACATAGAGATTGGACACGAGAGCAGATTGGAGAATAATTGGTATGTTTGATGTATAGAAGAGCTTGATGGGGTAGGAAGAGTACTGGCCGCGGTAGCGCGCAGACTTTATCGGTAGATCCACTCTGAAGCCCTGCAATGATATTTACATTACATTCGTCTTTTGCAAATAAATTCTTAACTATTATAAATAAAAAATGTGCAATAATTAAATATCGAATGTTTCTTTAAAAACATTATAATGTGGTTGGTTAACTGCAAATGTTACATAAAAATACTAATCGAGTATTTTACACAAAATTTTATAAACAATTTTTAAACGAATTACACAATTTTCAAGACACTGCTTTTGTAGACTTTGAATAATAATTTGTATGGATATTAATACATATCTCTCACCTGGAAGTATATTACAATAGCAAATACAAGCACGGTAGCCAGTAAGTTCATGAGGTTGGGCAGATTTTGTCGGTAGAAGGCCTCGCGCAATGCGCGCACTTTGTCGGGACGCGTGGCCAGAAGGTGGAACAGAGCAATGACGGCACCTTCAAACTCTGTACCGCGACCTGTCGATAAAGACTAATATTTTAAAATAGTCGAGTTGAGCGTTATAAAAAAGTAATTAAAATACTTATAAATGTTCAAAATACAAATGTTCATTGCTTTTTAACTAAAAAATAAAAATGGCATCATGTATTCCTGCCACTAATCCGCTGTGCACTAATTGTTGATATTTGGTTTGAAGGATATAGAAAGACAGTATGTGTTATGTTATGACTGGCTGATTTCCGCAACTTTACGACTGTGCGCATATTTTGCGTAAAATAGTATAATTACAGGCTATGAGGTAGTACCGTAACCCGTAACCCTCTCTGATTGAAGTTGTTTGCAGTTGTCTATGGGTCTTAGTTCAATGTAGTGTTATAAACTAAAAACATTCTTCAATACATACCTGTATTTACGGTTGCAGGTGAGAATGCCTTCCAGACAATAGTTTCACAGATGTTTGTGGCAATGAATAGCGATATTCCAGATCCAAGACCATATCCTGTTGAAGATTTTATAATTAAATAGACGAAATTTTACTCAATTTTATCATTTCAAACATGTAGTTTAAAAAAAGTAATTAAAATACTTATTCTAACTTTTGCCGAATCCATTATGTTTTCATGTTACAGCAAAGAAAGATAAAGAAGATATATAATTTGTGTAAGAATTCTGCCATGTAGTGGTGGTGAAAGACAACCTATTTTTTCTTCTCGTGGGTGTAGAAAGAGTAGGAGAAAAGTCGTGAAAAACTCATGATGTCTGGACAGGTAGCGGATGATCCATCTCAAAATCAAAAACTGAAAGTACTCAGACCGATGATGGGTAACAGTGTCTAGGGTACGATACATCTAGTACTGCGAACGCCAAGCCGCCTGCTTGCGTGTCGATTATAGAAAATGTAAAGGTCCTATAGGAGAGGCCAGAAATATCCTTGCTGGATATATGAAAATATGAGGAAAAACTTATGTTGTGTTTCTTTATATAGAATATAAACCTATGTATGGCAGTGGGCTGCTGTTTGAAGGGCTGTTAAAGAAATGGACAAACCTTTCTGTAGAAGTTCATCAAGCAGTAAAACTATCAGGCCCGCTACAAACAGCTGTATGATGATTAGCAAACAAACGCCAGCGCCAATTTCGCTGGGCTCCCCATACATGCCGGTCATCACATATACGATTGCTTGACCGACGGTGATCACCATACCAAATACTGTAAAAAAATTAACATATAGTTTCCTCTTTCTTTAAATTTGTAAAGTTAGAAGGAACATTGTACCTAGTGTAATATAAGAAGAGCTAATGTAACGCTCAAAAACCGATCAAGTGCGAGTCAGACTCGCGTACTATGGCATCACATACAATATATCTGTGTTATGTATTCACACCAAGCTTAAAATACTTGTATGGTGACCCCCTTTTATTTTTTGTTATTTTTTTAATTGTTCGAATGTCTGCTATAATAACATATATTCTGTGAAAATTCCAACCGGCTACCTATTACAGTTCAAAATATACTTTTTAATGGCGGGACAGACAACTTGACAAAGAAGGCTAAGTAGGGTTGGTATGGAACCCTTGAAGTGGTGTCCTTGCAGGCAAATTAATTTTATATAGAAAAGGCGGCAAACGAACAAGAGGCTCACCTGATGGTAAGCGACCGTCGCCACGTACACCTGCAACAGCAGGTTTAAGGATATTTGGGGGATGGGAGTTGAGGTAGAGGGGAGCGGGCCTCCGGCTATCTGACTCACCGAACGAAACGCAGAAGCACAAGATGCCTCTACTTCACGGTATTCTGCGAGACTGTGGTACTACACCGGTCGAGCCGGACCACTCGAGCAGCAGCAAAAGCGGCCGCTCGGTTCTACCACTTATAAATTCTCATTTATTCAAAGCAAATTAATAGGTTTTATCACTATGGCCATAGATTCGGTTCTCATACAGAACATATGTTAGTAAGGCCTATTAGTCCGGGATACTATATAATACTTTCGGTGGTCTCGGTGTGTATCTGAAATTTAAGTCGGACAACGTAATATTCAATTAATAAGGCCTTTGAAAATAAAAATGTTGAATGTTGTTAATTATTCTACGTTGAAAGTGATAGATACATGTAAATTTTCGTATGTATTCTTAAATTTTGTCACAACAGAACTGTTCATAGATATGAAAACCTCAAAGTATTTAAAGTATTCCATCATACTCTACTCTTTATAAAATTGAATTTAAACCAACAACAACAAACAAATTTGAATTGTTTATAATATAAGTAGGATTAATAACTGAGCACTATAGTACATGTGTATATTAATATGATATTATGATCAGTATTTATCAGATTAATTAGCTACATAATGATTATACAAAATACAATTTTATAGAAACTTTTATCATATTGATAAATATGAATACTTGCTTACTATGTGGTGGCTACATAAGAGAATCTACCAACCATCTCATGGGATGAGAATTAGTGTAGCAAAAGTTGACCAAGGGAAATCTTGTGGCTTCCAATAGATGGTGGAATAATTACTTAATTAGTTTAATATAAATATGAATAAATTCTCACACACACACATTATTGTACACACAATATGGGGTTGAACAGAGGTTTAGACATTTCAGTCCTTTCAACCCAATTTTCCAGCGTTAATTTCAGACAATGTAGCTGGTCATAATCTTAGCATCCAAACAAATGATTTAAACCTTTACAAGTTTTAAAAAACTCATTGATTCAAGTCCTCCCCAGATAGGGATTGAACTTGAATCTCAACATTTGAAAGCAGATCCCCTTACCACTGGGCTGTGTTTCTCACAAGAAGACTTGACAAATTGGCAGCTTGCCTCCAAAAAAAAACCAATTACGCACCATTAAACAATCTATTAAGCATGAAATTAGGAAACAATAGGCTAAAAAATGTCTTTCAGTTTTCCAACAATAAAAAAATTATAATGTCACCAACTGCCATGAATATTTATAAGATATCAATAAATGTAAGTAATGAAAATGCTTACATTTCTGTGCACCATTGAACAGTGCTCTGTCTTTCGGAGTGTCACCAACTTCAATAATCTTTGCACCAGCTAACAATTGCATGATCAAGCCTGACGTTACAATAGGTGAGATACCAAGTTCCATGAGTGTTCCTCTATTTGAGGCCAGGATCACACGGATCCAGTAGAAGGGGTCTGCGCTGTCCGAAGACATTATACCAAATAATGGAATCTGAAATACATGAAAATGTAATACATATTATTCGAAAATATTACAACTTTCTGATTATCCGGCACAGGTTGTGTTTAAACTAATGGTAATTTCCTTCAATTATGCCTAATTATGAGAAGACAAATTAAGGTTTAGAAAGTTATATACATAGGCTTTATATGTAACATATCTTAGGTATATCAAAACACTAAAAACAGTTTGTTTTGCAGTTTGACTAAATTAAAGGATCATTAGTTTATAGAACATATGGCTTGTATGAAATTCTTTTGAGTACTTTGTATGACATGACCTTCTAATTTAGAAGAAAATAGGTTGTGAGAGAATGAATAATCACACTTACCTGGCAGCATACTAAGAATATAAATAGAGTTATTGCTGTCCATAACACTTTTTCTCTGAACTGAATCTGAAAAACGAAAGTTTAATTCGAATACTCTTTAAAGACTCAATAGGGGAAATCATTTACAGTTAGATTATCCTAATTCTATGATATATATAACCTAAAACACTTTCACTTACTGTACATTATTGAAACTGTAAATGTTTTGATGTGCTTAATTCTTTTTCAGTTATTAATATTATTAAGCATTTATACAAAACTAATATTTAAATACGAAATGGGGTGAGTTCACACTAATCTTACCTTTCTCTCGGGTTTTGCTATTTCTGGTAATATACTGCAAAACGGCTTTATAACTTCGAGGAATTTGACTGCAAAAACGCAAAATCGAATGTTA
The DNA here is from genome assembly GCA_029286595.1 of Bhutanitis thaidina. Taxonomy (NCBI): domain Eukaryota; kingdom Metazoa; phylum Arthropoda; class Insecta; order Lepidoptera; family Papilionidae; genus Bhutanitis; species Bhutanitis thaidina. Next base: position 3,733,733 of record JAGSMS010000034.1, on the reverse strand, counting down.
TTTTACTCCTTTTAATACATCTAATACAATTTAGAAATACAATCACACAAAAAGAGCAATATACGTGTCGTTACCAAAACCACTATATATGAAGAGAAATAACATCAATACTCACTTCCCATTTTGTTTTACTGTGTTTTAACTATCCTAACTATAATATTAACTGATCAATTCGAATGAAACCATTCAACTTTTGTGCATTAATAAGACTCCAACTCGACTTTTACCAAAATGAACCTGCGCAACGCCGCCAGCGAGCCGTCCACAAATGACACGTCCACAACGTCACGTCACGTGACCTGTGATGTTGGCGTGGCGAAAAATTGCCCTATAAGAATTTAATAACAAGCAAACTTTCACTAAAATTACGTACTTTCATAAAAAAAATCATCTCACTCTCATCACCTGTCACGTTGACCCAAATAAGCTCCGGCGAAAAGTAGGTTGGAAGGAATAAAATGTCTAGACCATCACAGAAATTAGCATGAGGACGAGAGTTAATTTTTTTTTATATATAAAATTAATATTAAAGTAAGATAATATTTTATTTACTGCTCTACTACTAGAGTATATCTCTAGTAGTAAATATTATAATACTAAATCTCTATTTTTGTTACTCTTAGATTTTTAAGAATTACGATATAGTCCCGCTAACATTTTAATAATATTTACTTGTTATTGATCTCGAAAGAAAACACAACAACAAGTAAACAACGCTGACACAAAATATAATCAGATTGCAAGAATTCAAAATACAAGACACTCTCGTTGCACTCAAATTCGATATTTAGTATATGGCGCCCAAGGAACATTTCTATAATATTTTACAATGTTACATATAATACAATTAGATAAAAATCATCAGGATTCAATAATATACAAATAGATAAAAAATTAAATACTAAACTAACTTTGAAGTACTATTTTTAAAATTGTAAAGCGTTGCACCAATGTCAATTGTAAAGAAAGTAATGTAATAGTCAATACAGAGGAGAACGTCTATACGAGGAAAGTTTACTCAGTAATTTAAATTCAACTAAAGCTTAACTGAATACCTCTTTAAATTGTATTAATAAGTATCGCAATAACTACCCTCAAAGCTCAATGTATATTGAGGTTTTATTGTTAATCTGTGGTAAACGGTATTAAAGGTATTCTAAAAGATAAATGGTATCCTAAAAGATTAACTATACCCTTAAAATTTAATTTTGTTTTCCCAAATAAATGAATAAGAATTGACAATTAGGTAAATAAATAAAACCCAACTGGACTGCAGCCTTCAGCAGACGGCCGAGGGTTAGCGAGATAGAGAAAGACATCGGTGATGATGCGCGTGGAGCATCCATCCATTTTCTGAACACCCTCAAGGATGTGATAAAGCCAAGCAGCGGCTTTAGCTGCTGCTCAGATAGGCTGGTTCATCCGGGGAAGTACTACACAGTCGCAGAATACCGCCATGAAGTAAGGCCATCTTGTGTTTCTGGGTTTCGTTCGGTTAATGAGGTAACCGGAAGCCCACTCCCTCTCCCCATCTCTCCTCCTCCTCCCTCCCATCGCCTAAATATCCTTGAAGGCTGGCAACGCACCGGCAGTCTTTTTTTCTCTCCATTAATTGGAGAAAAAAAGACTAAGGCTAAGATGTGACTTAACACGGTAAAATCTTATTCCACAAGATTAACGATTTATTTTGGTCAAACATAAGGGGTTTTAAACCTATAAATATATTTTGCCTTTAATTTTTGGGTTAAATTTCAATGGTTCATGCGGGTGGTTACAAATTGCAATCATATCCACAAATGATGCGGGTACTCATAGGCTGCATCCAAACTAATTAAAAAAAAGAAAAATTACTCAGGCCCGTATTACTTTATCATATATATACATCAATGACTCACGATCATATATAACTCACGAGCAAATGATAATATAATATCGTTATTTGATTAATTTTACATACTGTTATACATCTATGATCCCTATTGACTGTATAGTGTTACATTTGATCGTAAGTAGTTAAATATGGCGTCTACTAAATACAGTGGCACTTCTTTTGGGTGGAATATAAATAGAACCAAATTATTAGTACATCTTTATGAAGAAAGCGTGGCATAATAATTTTCACCACGATAATAAAGTAATAATCGGTTGTCTAATGTTTAATATTAATTGGCACTTTTTTCAGACTACTTTTTTATGCTGTTTCAGTGATATAGAGTGAAACTTTGGAGAGATCATAGTCAAGTACAGATTTATCCATTAATAAATAAGCTATGTGCAGTTTTAGTCTTTAATTCTTCATGAGAATTGATGGTAAATTCTCATGAAGAATTATGACCATTCCTAGATCCTTCTGTTTTTGAGATTTATTTAAGTTTATTTTTAATAATTAAATAAGATTGATGTGAGTGGGAGAAGCGAAAGACGTATGTCAGGACCGTAGCAAGTGGAAGAAGATTGTCTCTGCCTACCCCGTTGGGAACGAGGTGTGAATAAATACATACATACATATTAAATAAGTGTAGCTGCTATAGAACAGATGACAAATTCCGACTCCATCGCAATAAGATATAAAGGCAAAGCATGTTAGATGTAATATACTTTTATAATAAAATAATTCACCCGGCAATGATCACATTTCCAGATCATATAAATACGACAATGCTCCTTAAAATTGTGGCTTTAAGATATTAGACTTGCACCAGTCATTTAAATTAGGAAAAAAATGCAGCCATGTCACTGTCAATGTCATAAGATTTTTCAGTATGGCCATGTGTTTGCTGGTTGTATTTAAATAGTAAATAGCTGAGTTTATTGTGCAAAAAATTTAATTAATGTAAAAACATGCAGCAAGCACATCGTTCTGGAAGTCTCAAACAGAGCAACAAAGCTCACAAATCCCGCCATCGATCGAAACGAGGGATTTCTGCCGCTGTAAAGGGTAAGATTTCCTAGTTCATATAATCAAGTCTGATAATTTGACCATTCCACCTAATTTATATGTTACAGGTAAAGTAAATGTAAAGGAGTTCGTTCGTCGCAATCGTCATGTGCTTAAGAAACAGGAGCGTCGTCATCAAGCTATGCAAATACGTAAAAACGAACGTGAGGAAGTATTGGCTAAAAAGCGTGCTCTCGGCGGTATTCGTACTCCTCCGTTTCTAATTTGTGTGGTGCCGCTTAACGCACAACTTGACGTGCAATCCGCATTAGTTATATTGAAGACTTGTTCTGAAACAGCCATTGTAAGCCAATCCGAAAATGGCATTTTGCATATTGGGTGAGTATGAACTTCAATAATCTATACTTATTGATATAATATGCTTATTAACTTAAATAAGTGCTTTACTAAAAGATTACCTTATACTTATGGGACTGTAATTGTTAGTATGTTTTCTATTACCAGTTCATTCCAATGGTATATTGTATAAGTTGGTAATTTGACAATTTTACAATGGTAATTTGTTGTTTCCCTTAAGTGAAATCAGGCATGGCAAAATTTTTCAGTCATTGCTATAATAGCAAGAGCTTACATGCACAGAATATTACACTGCCACAAATTTTATGGTAGGCTAGAATTTAGTAAAAATTCACATTTATCATTTGTCTGATTAAGGAGGACAGAACATTGTATATAGTATTTCTGGCATCATAAAAAACATTTTAAGGAATATTCTGTCAAAAAAATTGTTAAATCCATTCACACAAACAAAAAAAAAATTGGTACAGATGTACCACTGAACCAGAGAACAAATAAGTTGTTAGAAATGGGATAACTACAAAGCATCTTTACACAGAATCTAATCATTTCTAGGTTTTTATGTAAACTCCACAGACCTGATAAAATGCCAGTATGAAAATATATGAACCGATGATCAATAGCAGTGTCTACTGTGATCATCAACCTGCCTGTCAAGTGTGGCGTTTATGGGAAACACCTATTTGGACACCTAAAAGATTATCAAAGAAAAGGATTTTATGTTTAGAAATTATACAGGGATGATGTAGCAATGTGTGGATGTGAATGAATTATGCATTCAGAACAATTTTACATCTTACATACTATAATTTTATTTTAGCTTACCAAACTTCAAGCAACGTTTCTCCTTTATATGTCCTGAAATTGGCAATGAATTCAGCTTGCTGGATACCCTAAAGGTAGCTGATACAGTGCTGTTTATTAGTTCTGCTCTTGATGAGCCTGTTGATGAATCTGGAGAGAAAGTACTGGCTTTATGCATGGCACAGGGGATACCAACACCTGTTGTTGTTGCAATGGACATTGAAGGTGTTCATCCTAAAAAAAGAACAACTGAGAAACAAAACGTCCAGAAGCTTATTTCAAAATGGTTACCAGAAGAAAAAGTTTTGCAGTTAGACAAAAGTTCAGATGGACTGAATGTGTTACGCAGAATAGGAAACCAAAAACGTAAAATTATACATCACAGAGAAAAAAGACCCTACATGTTGGCCGAACAAGTGGAATATGTACCAGATGTAGAAGGTGATTTAGGAACTCTTAAAGTCAGTGGTTATTTAAGAGGGATGCCTTTAAATGTTAATGGTTTAGTACATATATCAGGATTAGGTGATTTTCAAATGTCGAAAATAGAAGGTCTTGATGACCCACATCCCCTAAATCTGGGGAGAGAAAATTCCAAATCTGAAACAATGGAAGCAGAAGTAACTAAGACAGTCTTACAAGTTGCTGATCCTGCTAAACAAGAAAGTTTAATTTCTGAAAATATTCCTGATCCAATGGATGCAGAACAAACCTGGCCAACAGAAGAAGAAATAAAACAAGCTAATTTAGACACAAAAAAGAAAATTAAGAAGGTTCCTAGAGGATGGTCTGATTATCAGGCAGCTTGGATCGTAGAGTCTGATGCCGAGGAGAATGACAGTGAAGATGATGATAGTGAAGATGATAATGATGACTTTATGTCATGTGAAGAAGAGAACTCTGATCAAGAAAACAAGGAAGGGGAAAATGATTTTCAGTCTGTAACTGAGTCTGAAGTGGGACCTACTGATGAAAAGTATGATGCGACTATAGACGCTGTGGAAGAAAATGAAATACTACAAAAGTTAGCAGCAAAAGAAGACCAACAATTTCCTGATGAAGTCGACACACCACAAAATATTTCTGCTAGAGAACGCTTTATAAGGTACAGAGGATTAGAGTCTTTTAGGACATCAACTTGGGATAGTAAAGAGAATTTACCGGAAGATTATGCACGCATATTTCAGTTTGAGAATTATGAACGTACTAGAAAGAGGGTATTTAAAGAATTGGAAGAAAGTTTGATAAATATGGTAAGAAATTCTTTTTTAATTCATGTGCTATCACATAATTATTTTTCATGCGTATTATATTCATTTCTAGTTTTTTGTTTTCAGTATGGTTTCTACATAACAATACATGTGAAAGGTGTGCGGAAAGATCTTTGGAAGGCCTTCAGTTCATCTAATGCAAATGCTCCATTAGCTATATTTGGACTTCTTCCCCATGAACATAAAATGTCTGTAATGAATGTGGTGCTAAAACGTACAGGGGCTAGTGATGAACCAATCAAGAGCAAGGAGCGTCTCATTTTTCAAGTGGGATATAGGAGATTTATAGTCAATCCTATTTTCAGTCAGCATACTAATGGAAGTAAACATAAGGTTTGTTTGGAGATTATGCAGTTTTAAAAGAAATTATTGGCATTCAGTGACATGCATTCCATATAGATAAAAAGGCAAATTTCTGAAGAAAGAGAAACAAAAGTTTTTATAATATATTCTTTCCTTTTAATATGTACTGCCTGCATGGGGTAGCACGCCACTATTGGCAATTGTTGTACATAAACATGCTGTTGCGTAGACATGTGTGAATGATAGTATGATATTTTGCACAAGAATAGTGATTGTATTGCCGCTTGAAGATGATGCCGATTGGATTTCATCAGCAGTTGTTTTGTGATTGGTTGTTATTAACAAAACTTAGGTAGCTTGTTGGATAAGATTTTGAGCTAGCTAAGTTTTGGGATCAATATCAGATCTTTATCAGCCTGTATAAGTTCACTTGTAGGCATAGGCTCTTTTTATAACAGCCACAACAAAAACTGACATGTCACGGATCTGTGAGCACAGCGCCGGAATACTATCGTTAGATGCTGTTCTTCATCTGCAGGATACACTGTGTTCAGGATGAGCTGTCTTTTGGATTAAAATATATATTACCCTATAAAGTTACTTATTCATATAATTTACAAATTTTTTTATCTTCCAGTATGAAAGATTCTTTCAACCTGCATCTACTTGTGTCGCCACTTTCTTCGCCCCCATTCAGTTCAGTCCATCTTCTGTCCTGTGTTTTAAGGTGAGTTACATACATAAATGACACATAAAGAACTCTTTGGAACACTAAAAGTAGTCGAAATGCTTTGCATAATTTTCTAAAAATTTCTTATTAATTTGCAGGAGAAAAGGAATACTAAACTGCAGCTTATCGCATCCGGCGTCCTAATTTCTTGTAATCCCGACAGGCTCATTATTAAGAGGATTGTACTCTCTGGGCATCCATACAAGGTACATATATTTTTTTATTATTTAGTTGTCGTGTGGTAACGGCGATACAATCTCTTCCAGTGAGTGTAAAAATCTTGAAAATCTCACGGCAATTTCCGGAAGAAAACCCGTCAATGTGGTTTGTGAACCTATCCTCGACACGTTCTGAGGAGAAAAGTAGATTACAGGTAATCTACTTTTCTCCTCAGAAGCGAGTTTAGCAACGCTGGGTCGTGCCAAATGTTAATCCATAATCTCTTCCTACATCTTTAAGTGACAGGCGTGTGTCATTATATATATATATATATAGCGGCCGTGGGCTCATAATCTGTGAAGTTTTGATTGTGTATAAACATTTTGTCAATACCTCGCTCTGTAGGTTTGGTTTTGTTTGTTGTCCAAACGTAATCCTTCGAAGTCTGGATGTTTGTTGTCCAAACAATTGTGAACTGAATAATATATTGGACGAGTTTGTTTTTAAGCTGTTATTTTAAACTCTTAAACTACATATACATACAAAGTGGGATCGACGAATTACATTTAATTTAACCTCTTATTCTACGAACCATTTCTAGGTCATATACCAAATATCAATGATTTAAGTACGAGTAGAGTAGTTTAGTCAGAAATACTTTTCTAGTTTTTAACCTATTTCTCGAAAACGGCAGTGCCCATTTAAATCATTTAACCTATATTCTGTTAAGCTAGATCCTGAGGTGTTCAGAGAAAATCCCGTCTCTGAGGGTGGTAAAATGGGAATAAATTATAGTAATTTCATAAATTTATTGAAGTCGTATCCCTTGTGTTAATTCGATGCGAAATACATTTGCGTCAAAAGTTAATTAAAAGCCCTGCGAGACCTAGATCAAAGACATTAGCGTCCGACAAAGAAATGATGTGATATCGTCGCTTTTTCTGAGGTTAGTAAACTATTAATTATGACGAATTGAGCGTTACATTTTGATTGATAGGTTATTTGAGATGTTTTGAAGAAGGGGGTTTTTTTCATTTATTTCGTAATAATTACTTCTGACTACTTTTAATAAATTACTAATACTAATCAAATTTCCATTGTGTCCAAAATGTCAATAAAGTCGCGTCCAGTCTTTATTTACAAGCGTATACACAATGTTGCAACTATAAAATTGGTTAAAAAATCTTTCGTTTTATAGGTTCACAGAAGATCAGCGGTTATAAGGTTCATGTTCTTCAACAGAGATGACGTGTTATACTACAAGCCATGCAAACTCAGGACTAAATATGGACGAACTGGTCACATCAAGGAGGCGTTAGGTATGTCTTATTAAGTTAACACTTTTACAATTAAGAGGTAAAATGCGCAGCCTGTATATACTGTTAATTCACACGGCAAATGGCTACTTTTATTTTTTAATCGAAATATTGTTTATTTCAATTAGAATCCTCACGACGTTGTTTATACCCGTGTGGTCAAATTTTGTCCCAAGATCGTTCTCTTCAATAAGATACACCGGTGCCAAATATCGTCGATATTCGCTGGGTAGTTTACTCGTGATTAAATGACTAACATAAACTTTCCCATTCGAAAATTTGTCGTTCTAATTGAGAAGTAACATTTTAAAAAAACGTTCCATCAAAATCCGCCAATTAGTTTCCAAGTTACAGTTTCATTCAAACATTTCATATAATTAATAGTATACATTAGTGACATACATCGAAAGCAATCTTAAACATACAGGTTTGTATTACTCCCACTGACTTGACATTGGCAGAATTCGTAATAACGAGATTGCCACTAAATTTAAAAAAAAAAAAAACAGGTTTCTGCATGATGTTTTCCTTAACTGCCAAGCACTCATCTCAACTGAACGTGGTTTTAGTATATTCTTTATTGTTCACCCCTAGATGAGTTAGTGTGGTGACTTAGCACATTTTCAGACTTTGGAGGTTCATGGCTACAGGTATAATCCTGCAAAAGTTGTTTCTACATCTGATGGGTGATTGATGAACAAATTTAAACTAAAACAAATTTTCAGGCACTCACGGACACATGAAGTGCGTTTTCGATGACCAGCTGAAATCTCAAGACACCGTGTTATTAAATCTCTACAAACGTATGTTCCCTAAATGGACTTATGAGGATTGTATTGTTATCGATCGAGATTGTAAGGAAGGTGATAATATGGAGTAATAAATGTTTACTTTGTATTTTGAATATATGTGTAACATGTAGTATGTGTTTATTTTTTTTAAACATTCTAAATAATGGAATTTCTGTCACATCCAGCCCAATGTCGCGTAAATTACTTTACGATATTCGACTCGAGCTATACTTTCAACTCGTTGATTTACTTTAAGAGTTTACCGCTCCCACGCGAGTGAGTGGGCTCGGTTAACGTACGGACGCGGGCAGGCGTGCTTTCACTTGGCCACTGTGACATAGGCTAGGGACCTGCAATACTTGCTGGGCCGGCTACTCGGCCGCTACGTGTTTCTGGTCATAGATTCCTCGACTAAAGACCTCAGTATCGAAAAAAACACACGTGATAAAACCGGTAAAATTGTTTAAACTTAACCTTAAAATTATTTACCGATTTTATTACATGTGTCGTTAATTTTCATTTCGAATGTAATTGCTCTTCATAATTAATTTGTAGCTGTAATTAACCTGGGGTCCAGGTACGCTTCAAGCCCTAAAGCGATTAATTGTAAGTAAACATGGCTCGTGTGATTTGGTAATTATTCAAGGTTCATTGAATAGCAAAATTAATATAACTAAGAGTGCCAGCATAAGTGAGATCATGTCATTGTGCAGTCATAGAATGTCCGTGTTATTTATAAAAGTGAGAACAAAACAGCGGAAAAGAAAATAAAACTTCATTTATATTTCCACATCTTTACTGACACATGAAGCGCGGATACCTACGCACAGTGAACTTGAGGACAGCGATCTCATCTAGCCTAACATTTAATCAATTAGTAATCTCTGATAAGGGCAGTGAAGCACAGCTGTGCTCTATTCAAAATATATTCTATGTAAGTTGACGACTTAATATCAGTTTGGGTTAAATGTAGCCTGACCTTTGTTACCGACATATTTTATATAACGTCGAGACATTCAATGTTCAACATATGAATAAAGAATTTTTGGAAGTAGCCAGATTTTACATACATTTCTTTAAGCTTCGTAATAAGTTCTGAACATAACTTGCAAGTGTTCTGATATCAGGATACATGACGAGCTGATTTGCTGAAACATTTCACAAATTTTCCTTTCGAGCTCAGTACAAGCTACTCGTCACTAGACGGAGCCACGATCTGGTCGCAACGTTGGCGATATATTATTACACGGATGCAAATCCTTCAATGATTGTACAATTGAATGAAACAAATTCCACTGATAATTCAGAACATTTCCAAATAATGCTGATAATGTTAAAAATAATAATGCCGAAGAAAGAAGTCAACTTACATTACATTATTTTTAAAATACCCCGAGTCTTTCATGATTTGTCGTATATCTCTAAAAATCTCTAATAAAGTTTAGTTCTATTAGTAAATGAGTTTTTAAAAAATAGATATTTCAGGTTGAAAATGAACTTATGACTATAATTTAAAATATGATTTCTTGTCGTGCACTCAACTAACTATTAAACTTGAACACTTAGATATTTTAGCTTAATATTATTATGAGAATGCAAACGAAATTGTACTGTTTGGTGTCATAAATTCTCAAAAGGAAAAAGAAGTGTAACGTTTTGGTATTGACAGCTATGAAAATTTGCTCTTTATGACTATTGAATTAGAGACTATATCAGTACGCTTTAATTTCCATTACTTAAATTGTCACATTTTGTTAAAACGAAATACAATCTCAAAACTTAAATTTGAGTGTAAACGTTTTAATGTCTGTGGCAAGCGTACTGAAAAAGTTTTTGAGTTTTTTTTTTAAATTATTCAAATCAATTATTGATGAAAACGCATTTGTACTATTTTTCTAAGCAGAAAGTAACTAAAATTAAAAACACAAGTAAATGTAATATTATGACAATTTTATAATGAGTACTGTAACACAAAATTTTAAGTAAAATGCGTAGTCGCGAATTATGTTCAGATTTTATCTGTGGAGTTTTAAACATTATTATAATTAAAATGGAAGATTAACTTAGAAATGTAGGTAGAATTTAATTTGCCACCGAAAAACTCATAGCTTGCAGTGAAATGTTAAAATATATAATTAACTGAAGGAAACACTAATGTCACGAAGAAGACCTTTTTCGTCAAAATACAACAATAATGTAGAAGTTAATATGAACACATGAGCGTAAAGATAACACAAATTAATTCCGGCAAGAGCCAAGCATCAAATTAATTCGTAAAGTATATGCATAAGAGGGCAAATTAGCCTTTTATATTTATCTCTTTGTCATTTTTATGTTAAGGAAACTAATTCTTATCGTTTCCCTTTACTTAATATAAATTCTTGTAATCTAAGTTAAACAGTAGGATTGTACAGAGTAGCGTTATTAATGTAGCGTCGATTAATTACATTTTTAAAGGCAGTTTTTCACAGATTATGGAACGACGGACGTTGTAGTAACAGTACAGATAAAGGATAAAAACTTTGTTAAAGGAAAGTAATTTTTATGCGGTACTAACATTTCACAGGTATTGCATTAATTTGGTTATAAAATATAAAGAAGATTAATTATTTGTCAATTAAAAAGTAGAGTACACAACGTTTTAGAAACAAGTAGAAACCATACATAATAACATTATTGACGTCCGTCGATTTGAGAACTGAAGTTTTTTTTTTAAAATTAAGGAAATTTTGTAAAGTACATGTTTGTTTATACTTTTGGTTTTTTATTGCGTCGTTTCTTCGAGTCCACGTTGCAGTCCGGAGAGGGTTGCTTAGCCGAGCTTGGAGTGTTTGGTGACACTCCTGACTTGCTGTAGAAGTTGTTAAGAAACTCTTCTAAGTTGGGGTCGTGGCTGAAAGTAATATTGAGTTTATCACCTTTTTTTTAACAACTAGGGGATGAATGTTATTTTTTTATATAAAATAATACTAGCTGTCCTATTCAAGTAACATTACTAATATTGCTGTTAACCCCCCAACTAAGCATTACAGCTTGTATCTGGAGTGGTTCACGACAATAGTCGAATGGTGAGCTCGAACATACGACGTCATGTCTTTCAGTCCCACCCTAACCCATTAGACTACTGGCGCTTGATATTTATTTACGAATGTGAATAAAGACAAATTCATCCCCGAGACTAAAGTGGTCGAATAATAGTGGAAATTTCACCCGATTTCCATTCTGAATGCATGAATCAGTCAGTTAAAGTCCACTAAAAATCTCATGGCAAACCCCGGGAGTAAAGCGGCGAGGAAGATCAACACCCGCCACGTGAGAGGTAAAATGGGTTGCCCTGTAGGGAAATCAGTTTTGCTACAGAGTCGTGCAATATGGAAACCCGTTTTTTTTTTGTTATTATTAGTACTTTGCTGCGCCTACCATTAACTTCACCGCAACATAGGTTGACTGGTAGAGAATGCCTTTAGACATTATCTCCGACTTTTGGGTCCGTATTTGATTAAATAAATAAAATCCGTAATCTCCGTCTCATGGGTATATATATATCTCTCAGTCCACTGCTTTCCTCTCCAAGAAAACTCCAGCAAAAGATGTGTGCCATGCAGAGGGCACCATGTGCAGGTGAGGTTGCCAGTTGGAGAAACAGATTACACCCGCATTCGAATATTACAGTTTCCAAAGTAAATATAATTTTTGATATCTTGTACGAACGGAAACCAAAATTAACAATTAAAAGCTGAAGGTAGCCCGAGTTGGCTATGACATCTGGACGTCAACCACTTCAGACCCCGCCGTGACCACGGCTTTTGTAAAGCACTCGAAACGTCGGGAATATAAAAATAAAATTAAACGCAATAAAATCCGTAAACAATAGTATCATTTCAAAAAATATAATTTTTACTCACCCAGAAGAAGTCCTCTGGTTGACATCGGTGGCTTTGTTGCCAAGTACTATGCGGTACTGAACCACGTGGCAGTCGGGCCTCAGCTGCTTCAGGTTCTTTTTCTGTTCGTAATAGTTATCGTTTTATTCGCTTCGCTAAAAAACTCCGCAATGACATTAAAGAGAATCATAAGACTCCAGGCATAGAGTTCAAAGTCGTCTGTGGCCTTTCATAAATTATTGTTGTTTGCTATTTTGATTTTGTAGCTGTAGTAGCGTCCCACGCGACACTTTATGTTATATGTTCTTAATAAAAAAGTACACAACACGCCTCTTTTATTAACGCCCACAATCACACCCTGTACACCCTTGAGTTGTGTAAATTAATAGATCATATAGTATTCTAGTCTCATAATACCTGACAGCTGGCCCACTGCGTGATCTGGTACACGGCGCCGTCCATACACGCGTAGTACATCACAAGGAGGCCCATCATACTTGACTCCGCCCATATGTCACCCTGCAAATTGAAAGTTTTTTTTTAAAATACGACCTAGTACAGCCTGCGGCAACTAAAGAAAAATGAATAAAAATAAAACAATCTTTGTTTTTTTTAGTGGTGAAACGAGGTAATCGGTTACCTGATGGTGGGCCCTCCCCGCCCGTTTGCGTCGAAAACAACTTTTAACTAATCCGTTGCCGATCTTTTAGGTCCTCCTTTATGGAAGGGGTGTTATTGTTGAGCAGGAAACGTCACATCATTCCACAGTGCTGTCGTTCGCGGTTGAAAATGGCGTATTAGGCGTAGTGGGATCACGGTGAAGTTTTAATTTAGGGCTGGATTTTGATTTCAATTTGTTATTTCGTGTAGACAGATCAATTGATATAAAAAATTATATCGGCGTTTACGAACATGATCCTTCGAGCCGTATATACTGTTTTAGTTCGTATAGAATTAATATGATGAATGAAACACAATGATTCCATGACCATCAAAAGAAAGAGGTGGTCAAGATACCTATGAGTACGATAAGTCCACTGACCTCTTTAGCCGAGTGTCGTATTTTGCACTGGGCGCAGTACCTTGCGGCGTAGCACGGTCTGTCCGTCAGCACGCGCTTGTGGCGCCGGCTGCAGTTAGTGCACCTGCCGGACATTTATATACATAGAAACACGAATACGGTGCCCGAGAGCAGTTCCGAAGTCTCAGATTATCGGCTTACATGAGATATTCACGGAACAAAATGTTATTAAAATTCGACCCATCCAATAACCCAATCCGAGAACAAACATTTGTATGATTAGAATAAATGTTAGTAGCCCTATGTATAAAAGGTAAATTGATCTTATCACCACCGAGACAAAGGGAATTCTAGTTTGGATGACGTAACGACGTAACTCGAATCATAGAAAAAAAAGTTACACGGATGTGTAAAAAATAGAAGGACCAAAGTAATACAAATAAATATTGTTGGATCGTTTCCACGAAGACGCTAACAAAAGCTAGCATTCCATTCATGGGTTGTTGAGGGCAGTGCCGGCACCCTCGCTCTAGAGGCACTGCTCGCCGTCACGAGTCTGTGGGGTTTTGTCATATACAGATGGATGTCCTGCCATCAGTTGGTCGCCTGAGCCTCGTCCGTTAGCCAGCAGGGAACAAGGGTCTGACTGGGTTGACGATGGTATATACCTCCTCACTATTTTTATGAGACAGTAGAGGGTGTAAGTGGAAGATAGTAATTTTACCAGTTTCAGGGCCGTTCAAACCGGAATAGTTGCGCACCATTCCTGGCCGATGGTACGTAGGTGGACAGGTGTCGGTAGACGGACGTCTCCCTTGGATTTCTCTCAACTAGTAAGTCAATTTAAATAATTTTAATATTTCAATCTTAATAATCCATAAAATAAAAGCTCTGACCGCTAGTGGTTAGGGCCCTCATTTTGGTTTCATAGAGCACGAGTGACCTGGGCACGAACCCCGGTGCCGGCACCATTAAAATTGTTAATAGCAATTTAAGTGCTGTATTTACTACGTGCTCGGCGGTAAAGGAAAACATCGTGAAGAAACCTGCATGTTTGAGAAATAATAAAAATATTATTTAGAGGATATGTGCAGCCTGCCAACCCGCACTGGAGAAGCGTGGCGCGCCCTTCCCGGCCCCTAAATCCTCTCTGATACTTGTGTTTGAGAAGGAGGCCTTTGCCCAGCGGCGGGCACTTACAGGCTGCTACTTTACTTTTTTACATTTTATCACAAACCTGATAGTGTTCGCAGCAAACTCCATTTTGTCCTGTAGCTGGGCAAGAAGTTGACTGAGCTCGCTCCAAGCTGCTTCCACATGCCTGGACTCTAGAGCACAGCGCTCGTAAGCCTCTCGTCTTTCCTGTTTTTAAAATATACATATATCAGTAGTTATAAAATTAGGCAAAGTTTACAAATCATCGGATATTCAAGCTGATGGTAGACGTTCACTGTCACGCATAGAGTTGGAGTCTCTTATCGATCCCTTATAACATGGAGTTGCGTTATCACGAGGACTAAGATGAATCATAATGGGATTGTATTTGGGATGCTGCTTATGCTACTGTCAGTATATGGGTTTCTGGTTTACATTTACTCACCACGCCTAACAACAGTGTTATGGTGGTACTTAAGACTTTTATAGGGAGTCCTTGTCCGGGTTTTTACGTGCACTAGGCCTTTTCTATATTGTTTCAAGTACAAAGTTGATGTCTTAGTCAATACTTTGTTTATAATTATTGCCATGTACTTATTCATCGTCCTTATTTTAAATGGTAGCAGATGGAAGTGTACTAACCTTTCGGTTGTCATATAAATATAATTTCTATTATTTCAACATGTTAATAAGTAAAGATAATGTAGAAAAATTTATTTTTTCCGTAAAACAGTGCATAGAGTACATAAGAACTCTTAGCTTTTTTATCTCAGGCCATGGTAAATGATCATGATTTGGATGCAAGGTTTTTTGCAATACAAATGCAAATAAGTACTAATTGTGTCGCAATATAAAGCTCTAATCGGAAAAGACAGTGTTAAATATGCTTTGAAACCTAAAAGACTTAACTGAATATATTAATTTTCTTATTCAATCATAATTCGCTTGATCAGGGACACGGCGGTGATCAAAAAGGCACTTACCGGCTCGCCAATAAGGTCGAAAGCGTGTTGTAGTATTTTGAAGGCTTCTTCGGCGCCGGGCTGTTGATTTTTGTCCGGGTGCACGAGGAATGCCTGACGCCGGTAATAACGTTTGATATCTTCGTCCGAACACGTCACGCTCACTCCTAGAATGCTGAAAATTGCAGTAAAAATAATACATTTTTATTATATTAAGCTAGAAAAAATTGTATATTTTAATTATTAATATTAATAGTAGAAATATAACTATATAGTAGTAGAGCCAAGCGGCGGCTTTTGCTGCATAGTACCACGGCCTCGCAGAATACCGGCGTGAAAACTATTTCAATTATTTGTCTGACGAATACGAATAAAATAGATGAAAAAATACGATTTTTTCGGGACTTCGATAGATATCCTTGGAAAATATATCTTTATATAAAAAAGATCATCCAAATCGTTGGAGCCGTTTCCGACAAACCAATTACACATATATACGAGAATAACTTGCCTAAAGAATATAAAGACAAATATATCTCTACTAAGAACATGCTTCATTTTATAATTGATAGGATGGAGACGGGGTGAGTCAGCTGGTTCTGGTACGGGTATTCCCCGCAGTTCAGGCGGGGAATACCCGTGTTACACCTCGATTTTACTTTATTCCCAGACTGGTATATATAACAATGCTTTCTCTTCTGTTATATAAAAAAACAAAAGTTACTCCTTCTATAGGATTACTGATGTGTCGTCATGTTTATAGACATACATTGTACGTGAACAAATGGCAACCACAGCCACAACAATAAATTTTAGGCCATACTAACACTTCAATGTGGAATGGAATCCCAGACCTGCGACGTGGTAGCCAATGGTTTAGCCACTGCGCTAACCGAGCCGACTAATAGTTCTCGTGGTAAATCAGCACTGAAATTTTGTTGCCAGAATTAGGGTCCGAAATTTTACTTATTCACCTATTTTAATATTAGCCTTTGTGTCACGCCCCGCGACTTAGTTCGAGTGAAAAAAAAAATCCCACGAATTACTGGTATGAAAAGGGTTCAAGGTATTTTCATATCAAATTTTATTAAAACCGGTTCAGCGGTTTAACCGTGAAAACGTAACGCACAGACAGAGTAACTTAGGTATCTATAATATTAGTGCGGATTGCTATAGTAATAATAAGAATATGTTGCTAAAGCATTAGAGAATTACAGAATACAAATAAATACAAGAACCCAGTATTGACACAATATCACGTTATCTTGGCAGGTAACCTGAGCTCGGCTGCGGCCGGTATTGATAGCGCACCTTTTTTTTAATTATATATTATTAAACAGCATATTATCAAGTTTCAATTACTTTAAAATGGTAATAAATTTCACTTTACGATAAGTAGGTTCCCGTCAAGGTTTTCAAGAATGTTATTCCATTAACTAGTGAAATTACTTTTCACTGACACGTGATATTTCTATGACACGATAAGTGCGAGCACGGCCAGGACACATCGCTATGTAGTGTTTAAAAAGAAAATAAACCGCGATTTAATTTAAGTAATGTTAAGAAAGAAGATGCAAACCACGATTTCATCTTATTACCGAGATAATGAACAAATTAGCATTTATAGAACGGCATAACGACCCACACATGGCTGCATCACGTCACGTGATACTCAGTTCTACTTTAATTAATATTATAAATGTGAAAGTATGTTTCTTTGGATGTTTGTCTTTCAAACATTTCAATACAGTGGAACCGATTTCGATGAAATTTGTTATGAAGATACATCTATAAACCTGGAAAAGAACAAAGGTTACTTTTTATCTCAAGAAAGCCGTGAGAAGGTCCTCCTCACGGACGAAGCAGATAGCTGAAGCTGGTATTCGATACAAAACATTCCGATAAGACAGTATTATAAATAGAACAGGCCATAAATAGTGCCATAATTAAGATTTTGACAAAACGTTCACGGATATATAGAAGCCACGCAACCGATTGGATAAGTTCAACGTGGTTATCAACCAACATGTTGGTGGTGGGAGTGCTAATAAGGAGTCACGAATCTTAATTTTTGTAGGAGTATAGACTTCGGCCCAAGTTTATCAAGAGACTCTTGGATCGTGAAGTAAGGCCTCTCAGTGATATGCGTATAATGCGCCGTGGACTTCCTAGGTCACAAGCCACGAACAACTCAACTAAAGAGAGCTGAAGACTGGCCCTCGACGAGTTCAGATCTGAACCCGTTGGGCTACAAATTGTGGTCAATACCAGCATGACCTACTCAAAACGTTACTCCGACATTGAGTCTCTATACCGCAGTAACTAAATTCCCCAAGGATATATACATACAAAGGTCTGTATCAAAAGGAAAACGCAGCCACTTTGAAAAAAAGATTTAAAATTTTAGAATTACACTTTGATAAGTAAGCGCATAAATTAATTTTTTTAAATAAATTTATGCGCACTTAAAAGTTTCTTTAAAAAAAGATTTCACGCATTTTAATGAGTAACAGAACTTATGGCCATATTAGGTTTACCTTGACGACGTATATGTACCTGCTAAGATAGAAGGTCCTTTTGTCCATTGAATAATTTAAAATTATTAATTTTAGTCGTTTCCTTTTTTTATTGGAATGGGGTAAAAAACGAGCTAACAGTCCACCTGAAGGTAAGCGACTACTGCAGCCCATAGACACCTACAAACAACTGCAGTCCTTGAGGCACCGACATCGAATGCCTCACAGCCTGTAATTGTACTGGCTCTTTAAAGAACCTTTCAAACTCGAACGCACTGCTGATGGATAAAATAGGGTTGACGGCGGTGCTTACCCAGACGACTCCCAGGTAGAGAACAAGCCTACTGGGTGGCAGACTCAATAGTCCTTAGGGGTGACAACGAATCTGTAATCTTCTTCGATTTAAGTTGTTTCCATGTGTCCATGGGCTGCAGTAGCCATTTGCCATTAGGTGGACAGTTAGCTTGTTTTTCACCTCTGTCCAATAAGGAAACAGTTTACTTGCTGATATTTTGCTGTTATTATTTATTATAGTGTGGCCTGTAGCGTAACGTAAGAAAATGGACCACCTGTGATTTCCATCTCACCTGTATGGGTCTTTTCCTTTGCAGGCCAGCAATCGTTTCATAGCCTCCTCACCAGTGGCAGGCAAAGGAATGTTCGCGTTCAGTTTTGTTGTGTCTGTGTTGCTATCCACTTCCGTGTCTGTTACAATTGAAATGAATAATTTTTTATTATTTGTAATATTGAAGAAAGTAAAGTATTAGTTCCCTGTGGTATGGATGTGAAAATCTGCCACCCCCTATCTAGCCGTGGGTGTAGTACGGGGAAAAGCCTAGTTCTAGAAATCGCTATGGCTACCGACAGATGGCGGGAAAACTATGCCTAAAATATCAGACCAAAATTTTGCAAATTTTGATACTGCATCTAAGGTGCGAGATGTTAGGTACTTTGATCGCCAAACCGCTTGCCGAAGCACAAGGTGCTGTGGTCGTGGTACTACCCCGTTCCGGTTCATTCGAGCAACAGCAAAAGCTACAGCTTGGGTCTACCATGTATATCATCATCATCATTATCATTTCAGCCTATCAGAAGTCCACTGCTGAACATAGGCCTCCACCAAAGATTGCCACGAAGCTCGGTCCTGAGCCACCTGCATCCATCGACTTCCCGCAACACAGCGCAGGTCGTCACTCCATCTTGTGGGGGGTCGTCCTACACTGCGTTTGCCTGTACGTGGCTGCCACACGAGAACCTTTTTTCCCCAACGGTTGTCAGTTCTGCGAGCTATGTGGCCGGCCCATTGCCACTTCAGCTTGCTGATCTTAACATACAACATACAAATTATTAATATTTCGGTCTGGTTGTGTTGTTATCTCTGACACAGCATCTGACTCATTATCCATTTTTATTGTATTAGCATTATATTGGATACAGGAAAGTCCTTCCCGTATGTTATCAAAGTGTTAATATGTATTTGTACATACACTCATAGTTCTAAACTATGTTTACTGCTGTGACATTACATTACAAAAATAATGTTAAACTTTAATCCCATCCTTTTGATAATGGCCTGCTGTTATGAACAATATATAGAGAAACGAAAACGGCTTTTGTCTAATATATTAAGTGTAGTTGTCAAATTTGCATGACATAAGTAAACTTATCTAATGGAATAACAAACAACTTTTTTTAATGTTTAATTCAATGTAAAGAGACCAGTTTAAAACTGCTGCATAATAACAATATTGTTTATCTTTTTAATATTTTAATTATACGGCCATAGTGTGCTAAGTAGTGAAAATGAAGTCATTACACAATGTTAATTAGTTTTGATGTTAACAAGTGAATGTACGTTCAACTAATATAACTGCTTTTTATTATTTAAATCTAGGGCCTTAATAATTTAGTATTTAAACCTAACTATCTACAGTAAAAGAAAAATAAATGTGTGACTCACTCATAAATAAATGTACATTAACAAAAATGTATTAATACTAAAGTAATGAATGTCACCCTAATAACTCTGTAATGTATACCCTACCCCTACATTACTATCTGTACTCACACTACCTCGATAAAGATATCTCTTATGTCAAAATTCAAAACCACGCAAGAGAAGTCGTCCATTCATTAGTCTTAAAGTTTTCATTAATATTGATTAATATTCTAATTAAAAAAATCACAATTGTCAGGTAGCTTAACTTCAACGATACTTACGCGAGCTTAGCAGTGGGCTATCTTTGAGGTCGGTATTACATAAAAAATAAGCTCTTACGGCTGTATACCCAAATGGGGTTACTAATACGGGTACATTACAAAGAAGAAGCTTATTCATTTACTATCTGTGTCCGGGCGTGGTCACTAATGAGGTGCTGGTATTTGTTACTGCAATCACGCTATATATCCAACCTGCTAAGCATAACGGGAATGCCGAAGGTACTTGGGAAATTGCTGTCTTTTCTTCTTCATCAACCTGCTGAGAGTCCACTGCAGGATAAACCTCTCCAGTTGGAGAATTTACCGTAATCGCCAAGCATGCCATGCAAATCGATAATTACAGTAGCAGACACCTCGCGCGCTGCTAACAGTCATAAGTTTGTGTATTGTCGGTTAAGCTTTTTTTGAAATGACATCTGGACCTACCTTTTATCAGATCCCATGGTGCCACTCTCTTAGTTAGTTACTTAAGACTCCATAGAGTCAGTAACACGTTCATGGGGTAGTGTATAAGTGACGTTATAAAAGAGTTATCATAAAATTAAACTCCTAAGCCAATTCTAAAATAAAATATTCTAATACAAGTACAAAACGTAACACGTTTTGAAAAAAATTACTAAAGAAGAGGATATCTTTGGAGTTTCTTACGTCTAATTCTTATTCGTCAGAAGAACCTAATTACAAAAAGGTGGTAGATTTTAAATGACGTTTGGCAAGTGAAATTTATGTGTATAATGTTGATGTTAAATGATTTGATTTGACTAACGAGACCCACGGGAAGAAAGTTGGCAGTTTTTTTTGCACAGTATGTTGGCTATTTGGCCGATTTCGACCTCGGTGATAACTTCCGAATAATATTTTAATTTAAGAAAATTTCTTCTTCATCATCAACATCAGGCTTCTCATAATGTAAGGATTTTCTATAATCGTCACGTTTGGCAGGCGACTAGACAATTATAGTACGTCCTGCTCGTCACCAGTTTGGATAATTTAGGTCTGGTATATATTTCGCCCGAACTTATTACTCTTGCTTTGGTCACTGAAGGTGAATTAAGAGGCAATTAGATTGATGCTGATGTAGCGAGGCGGGCCGGTCCAAGGTTGCGGCCGTGGCTAAAAGAGTAGTGTTTCCGAAAGCTCTGGATAGCGGATCTCGGTATCACGATCAGTAGTGGACTTCGATGCCCACATGAATTCGAGGCCATAAAAGTAGTCGAGATTAAGAGGATTTATTCGGCGTAATTTGTACTTCCCAAAAAATATCTTGGCCTCAGCGAAAACTTCGCAGTAATTGTACAGATAAACTAAACCTGTTTTTAGTGTTTTCTTTACTATTAACTCCCTGCATAAGTTAAAAGTAACAAAATATGACGCGAGCAATGTCGCGGGCTTTCACTATTTAAAAATATTGGGGATTAACCTTTTTTAAACCACTTGAGTTTCCTCCAGAACCCAAACCAAGTATGTCCAAACTTCCGGTCAATGTAGTGTAGATATTTATTGTCGCTTATCTTAACAAGCCACTCCTTGCTGTTACGCCACACTGCCTGAGAGCTTATGTATGTTTGGGTAAATACTGAGGTGCAGCTGCAAAGTTAAGAAAATAATATCCTAAAAATATATATATTTTTTTTATGGATAGATTTTAGGTTGTTGTTGAGTTTTTTAAAGGTGGTAGGCTCCTCTGCCTAACAGTGGTCTGCAACAACTGTAAACTCCTTTGTAATAATTGTAACCGGTTTGAAAGGTAAAGAGAGTCAGCATTATTATAGATGTAAGTATAATGACAATGATTCTGTAACCTTATTCTATTGATGTTGATTGCAGGTGTCTATGGGCTGCGGTAGCCACTTACCATCACGTGGACTGTTAGCCTGTTATTCACCAGAATCCAAAAAAAAACAAAAGGCTGTTTTGACATTAAATTATGGTTACTTTTAAAGGTGATCTCACACCTGATTCAGATTTTGACTATGTCAAAAATAAGCAGAGGCACATACTAAAGGCTATTTTTACAGGCTATAAATTTGAATCATCATCATCATCATTTCAGCCTATCAGAAGTCCTGCTGAACATAGGCCTCCCGCACTTCCCGCAACACTACGCAGGTCGTCACTCCATCTTGTGGGGGGTCGTCATACACTGCGTTTGCCTGTACGTGGCTGCCACTCGAGAACCTTTTTTCCCCAATGGTTGTCAGTTCTGCGAGCTATGTGGCCGGGCCATTGCCGCTTCAGCTTGCTGATCTTTACGGCTATGTCGGTTACCTTAGTTCTGCTGCGGATATCATCGTTGGAGACTCTATCACGCAGAGAAACACTGAGCATAGCCCTTTCCATAGCGCGCTGAGCAACTTTAAGCATCCTCATACAAATTTGTATAAAATTACCAAAACTAATATGTCTACTGTATAAAAAAATTTACTTAAATTTTAATTCAGTAAGACAGCAACAGGCTCATCACCTGCCACATGGTCCCAAATAAGTTCTAGTGAATTAATTAACCCCTAATTACCCTAGACTATTGGGTAAATATTTTTTTTTAATTTTTAATCATTTGGGATGGGGACCTAACACAGAAAAAGTGAAACATCACTAAAGTACGAATGTGAGTATGTATGCATCTCATTGGCTGGTCAGCACATAATATTGCCCATGTGAGTGAGTGAGACAGGGTACTAGAGAAGAACTTTGACTTATTTAAGTGTGAAAAGCCTCACTACTGTCAGGAGTCCCTCAACACCTCTTGAGTTTATTATATGTAGAGTAAAATTAGTTTTTCTTTCACATTAAGACTATTCTCAAATTTACTACTTACAGGTCAAAGGAAAGATGAAAACTCATGCCACAAATATCCGATAGTAGATAAAGGAACCACACAACAGCCTTCCAAGTTACATCTGCCCAGTGTTCCAACCAGTTTTGTGCCAACCCCAAGTAGCCAGGCTTGTTTCTTCTAAATTTAGTCTGATTTGTCTTCTTCTTATCTTGGGTAGGCTTGGATACTTTATGATAACTCCGACCCTCTTTCCTTTTTTTTGTTTTAGAGGCTTCAACCTGGCCATCTTGTAGAACAAATTGTGATTGAACATCTTCATCATCTGGCTTAAAACTATGCTCAGGGCCTCCACTCCGATTAACATTCTTTAATTTTTCCATCTTCTTCTCTTTTTTCATTGGTTTTTCAGAGTTGTTTTCTATAAACACAAACTGGCTTTGATTTTCTTGACTGTACTTTGCATCTTCTTCATTAGCAATGTCATCTAGAGATGACCATTTACGAGACATATTGCTGCGTTTATTCTTTGATTTCTTGTTTTGCTTTTTATTTCTTTCTGTATCATCTGTGTTAATGTCTCCTGACTCACTGCCTGAGGAAACATTGTTTGCATGTTTCTTATCAGTTTTATGCCTATCATCATTAGACTTTGTGTTAGTCAGTGGTTTATCGGGTTTAGAGTTTATCTTGCTACTTTTTGTTTCAGTATTCTGCGGCTTAACTTTACGGATATTATCTGCTTGTTGGTTATTTTTAGTGTTCTTGGCTAGAACATCTGAGTATGTAGGGCGCATCGGCTTCACTTCAGCCACAATACGCTTCTTGTTGCTTGTGTCAGCTAAAGGACTATTCTCATTTCTCTTCGGCGAAGTTTCTGTTTTAATGGTTTGTGTGGCTATTGGCTCCAAATTTGGACCACTAGATAAAATATTCATTGTAGGGGCATCTGGATGATTAAGAGGATAATTTTGACCAAATGGTGAATAAGTACCTGTAGAGTTGGGCTCCCAATTACCCAAGACTTCCTTTAAGAAATTGGATGTTGGTATATTGGACTGTGTATTTATATTTTCTTGGCAAAATGTGTTAGTTGGAATATTTGATGTTGTTGGCATATGAACATTATTATTGTTCATACTGAACTCTTGATTTATACTGAATAAGTTGTTTTGTTGCAAAGGTATATCACACAACCCCTGGTTATTATTAAACAGTTCGTAATGACCAGATTTAGGGAAGATCAGTTGTTGATTGTTTTCATCATAGAAAACTCTTACTAATTGTCCATTGTCTAATTTTAACATCGCGTTGCCGTAATTCTGACGGTTGCACCGCGACCCGTTTGGCATGTTGTATGAATGGTTTTCGTCTTTGTTTATACAGTCGTTAGATTGAATATTAAAAGCATGCTGATTCATATAAACATCTTTGCCGTAATTTCCATGAGTATAAATATTATTTTCCGTCATAGCACTAGGGTTATTTGGAAGCGGTGTTGGTTTTCTCTCGTTCACAGAACCAGGTGTACAGTTGTCACCTGTTTCCGTGCAGAAATTCCAACTATTGAGCGGTATGTCGCCAAACCTCAAATCATCAGTCGGCGACCTTGCCATATTTAGTTCTCTGTAAAGGCTGGCGAAGTTATCACACTGATACGGGTTATTAAAGCAATACTCAAGAATTTGTCATTTCAATGTAACGAATAGAACTCTAAGTGATCTACTTAATGTGGAATATATTTTTAGTATTGTATGTTGAAGCTTTTCACATTTTTCTTTGACAGTTTGACATAGGTAACCACAGAGTATAAAAAATTATAGACATAATATATAATATCTTTGATAAATAAACAGATAAAGCATAGATTTCTGAAAATTAAGAAAAGAGATATTATTTATGATATTTTTCTTCATGTTATAAACACAGTTAAATTGTGTATTTTACAATAAAGGTGACGCACCGGAATTGATTTTTGTGTTGTGGACATTTTACTGTATTTTCTAGACGCGTAGACTACACATTTTTACGTGGTTGTCCCAAGTGGCAGCTTTTCGTTCAATCTGTGAGGTAACCCTTTCCTCCCTCCCTCTTTTCCCTTAATATCCTTAAAGGCTGACAACGCACCTGCAGCTGCTCTGGTGTTGCAGATGTACGTGGGCGATGGTAATAACTTACCATCAGGTGTGCCGCTTGTTCGTTTACCTTCTTTTGCATAAAAAAATATAACAAGGTTCCGCGAACACGGTTAAACTGTCGTTGGGGGTGGTAGAATTGAGTCTGTCATGCACGCTTAAAAGAGTTTTCTCGTGGGGGCTGATTAGCGCGTGTTTGCAAGTCCCTCATTATTTTTATATATTACGCTTTTTTAAGTTTTTAATTTTTTTTTAAATTGCCTGTGAGACTATTAGTTCCTTTTTATTTTATGTTGTATTATTTGTAATGTAAAAAACCTGTTTAAAAAAGAAGATACATACGGAGTTTCTATCACTAATTTCTTCTCCCTCAGAGGAACCTCATTACGAAACGGTGGTAAATTAAATAAAGAAATGACAATTGACGAACAAATTCTGAATTTATTATGTCAAATAAAGATTTTTCATTGGATACATTCATACCTGAGGATTGTTCTGACCTAGTCTGGGGAAACAGTTCGTAACAATACCATATTTAAAATCCAAAAAAATCCATTAGGGCAATATTTGGACTACGATTCACTGCCATCTGCAAACCTTACTTCAAAGAACAGAAAATCCTAACATTACCGAGTATATATGTTAGGGAAATTGTAACCTTTCTTCTCTCCAATCTTTCTATATTTATTCAAATAAAAAAAGAAAACAAATCGATTATTATATAAAGTGGGTAATGTAAAAGGAAAAACTTCTCTGTACATAATACATTGGGATGGCTCCTATAATTTATAACCATTTACCTTATATTAAAAACAACAAAATATACTAAAAAAATAATATTGGCTGAAAAAGTTACACAAATAATTTATTTACGAAAAATCTTGACTATAACATATATAAAAATTTTTGTTTGGACATTTCAATCTCACCTCAGTATACAATATACCAATAGAATATTACCAAGACAAAGTTTATGGTTATTTTCAACAATCAAGGCTGTCCAGGGGATTTCTGTCAGCCATCTCTCCCATCTCTGCACAAGGAGGATGATTCGCTGGCCCATACTGCAAAAGAGAAAGCCGATCTCTTTGGCTCCCTTTTTGCATACAACTCGACTCTTGATGAGCGGGGAAACTCTCCACCTGCCATGAAATTCAGTTTCTGCAGAGCTCAGTGCGAAAGGCACCGGTTCTCACGCGTCTTTTCCGGCTCTCTTAGTCTTCAGGCGTCGTCCCGGAATCTTGGTAGACAGCATTTGTGCATCCGATACCCAAAAAAGGCGACCGCTATGATCTGTCCAACTACAGGCCTATTGCCATCACCCCCTTATTATCTAAAATAATGGAGTCACTTATTAACACCCACTTCCTGAGGTACCTGGAGGAACATCAGCTGATCGACCGACAGCTGGTGATCTTCTAGTTTACCTGACTCACCGATGGGCAGAAGCAGTTGAGTCTAAGTGAGAGGCTTTGGCGGTTAGTCTGGACGTAGCGAAAGCATTTGATAGGGTTTGGCATAAAGCGCTTCTTTCAAAGCTTTCATCTTATGGGGTTCCCGAGAGATTGAGCAACTGGGTCACCAGCTTCCTCACGGATCGGAGCATCAAGGTTGTTGTCGACGGTGCATGCTCGGACCCAGAACTCGTGAATGCTGGTGTTCCACAAGGCTGTGTGCTATCTCCCACTCTGTTCCTTCTGCATATCAACGACATGCTACAAATCAGTAGCATTCATTGCTATGCAGACGACAGCGCGGATGATGCCCTATATACAGGCCGTGCGAATATTTCTCGGGAACACGTCGAAGAATGTCGGAACAAACTTGTGTTTTAAGGCGAGACCTTGTTAATCAAAGTCTCGGATTGGGGTCGACGTAATTTGGTCCTATTCAACCCCAAAAAGACACAGGTTTGCGCGTTTACCGCTAAAAAGAATCCCTTTGTCGTTTCTCCTCTTTTTGAGAACATTCCCCTTATTGCCTCAGCAAGTATCGGAATCCTTGGCGTTGAAATATCGAGCGTCGTTCAGTTCCGCGGTCACTTGGAAGGAAAGGCCAAATTGGCCTCCAAAAAGTGGCCTCCTTGATGTGCTCTGCAGAGCGGGACAGTATTTCATGCCGGTCCACCGTTTGCAACTTTATAAGGCGCAAGTTCGGCCCCACATGGAACACTGTTCTTGTCTCTGGGCTGGGGCACCCCAGTACCAAGTCCTTCCATTTGACCGCATCCAACGTCGAGCGGCTCGAGTTGTCGGCGACCAAGCTCTCTCTGATCGGCTTGATCCTTTGGCCTTTTGGAAAGAGATGTTGCTGCATTTTTTACAAAATTTACCACGGGAATGTTCTGAGGAACTGCTCGGATTGATCCCAGCTGCTGAGTTTCACCATCGTACATCGCGACAGAATTCGAAGTTCCATCGATACCACCTAGATGGTTGGCATTCCACTACAGTGCGTTTTAATCGAAGTTTTCTGCCACGCACTTCGACTTTGTGGAATCAGCTGTCGTCAGCAGTATTTCCGAACATTTACGTCTTAGGGACCTTCGAGAAAAGAGCTTATTCCTTCCTTAAAGGCCGGCAGTGCATCTGTAGCTCCTCTGGTGTTGTGGATGTTCGTGGGCGTCGGTGATCACTTACCATCAGGTGGGTCGCACGCTCGTTTGCCCCCTTGTTCTATAAAAAAAAAACAAATCTAGTGGTCAAAAATACATGTAGTGGGCCAAAAACTGGAACAGGTCAATAAATATAAATACATCGGAACCTAGCTTACACAGAATTGGACATCGTTATGGATATCAAAACGTGCATTGGAATAGCTCGCAGAGTCTTAAAATTTCACTTCGGATACATCTCCAGTATTACATTAGGCCAAAACTTCTATACGGATTTGAGGCCTGGACTATATTAAGGAAGATCTCGGAAAATACGTAGATACGTTCGAAATGTGGGCCTACATACGCATGATGGCTATATCCTGGACTCAGAGAGTCACCAAAAATGACGTTCTCCGACGGGTTGAGCAGAAACGCATGCTTCTGCAAACCATCAAACAGCGGAAAGTTGAAAATCTGGGACACATGCTCAGGCATGATATATGCGATGAGAAAAATTCCTGGGAAAAGGAATCATGAATGGACAGGAAATACGAGTGCCGCCGAAATATTTCGCCTTGCTAAAGATGAGAGCAAATATGCGGAGCTGTCACCCAACCTTCACTAGTTGGAGAGGCACCATAAGAAGAAGATCCGGTACAAAGGTCCAAGAATCCTATAAAAAAGAGTGCCACTACTGATTTTATGTATAGTTCCCAATACTGATAAAATCTTTTAAGCGTTCCTTTCAATATTACGATTTACTAATATTTATCCATGACGGTATATTTAGCACTGGTTACATAAAAGCACGTCCGAAAAGGCTCAGCGGTCACAATTTCTCGTTTGAAGCCAAAGACATTTTGTGTAAGATACATATTATTTCTGTATCAACATATTATTGCTATTCATATGTGTTGACGACGCGGGTTAATTTATTGAAATGTATGAAATATTTCAATGTTTCTATGAGACAGAATGTTAGAATACAAGTAAGTTTTGAGGTCTCTAACCTCTCGGTACAATCACGAAGTGTAGTTAAATCAACAGTGTAGTACTTAACACAGTTTGCAAATGTAAAAGCAACATTTTACGTAATGAAAAGTACGATTGCAATAGCAACGTTATATTTGTAGCAAAAACATTATTGGTAAAATATAGTTAATAATGAATTAAAGATCATAATTTAGTAATTCGCATCTTGCAGTAAATATTATTTTCGAATTCAAGTAGGTACCTAATTCAACATTAGAAACTTATTTTTCAAAGAAATATCGTTAAAGTAAATTAAGAAATGTAAGAGTCGTATTATATTAGTAACGCAACTAGTGAAAACTAGATCGATCATGCAGTTACATTCTCTTTGAGTTGATATTGTATTGTAAAAATTGGTGAAAAACGGAAAAGTGTAAATCAGCGCAAACAGTGAAATAATGACAATAAGTAAATAAATGTTATATATAAGTGAAAAGTATTGTGTTACAAATAAAGGTCGTTGGTATGTATAGTATTGATAATTGTCATATAACTTTTAAATTTCACCTTGGATTTGTTTCGTAGACATACTTATTAATCATATTTGAAACTAAAAAGTCCATGAGAAATCTGTAATTTTTTTATATATAAAGCAATTTGTTTCCGGTCTAGTGTAGAATCTGTGTCTTTGCACTATAAAGTTAGAATTCTAATTTGTATAAAGGTTTAAAGTTTAGACTTATTGGTTAACTATTGTATAATGTTTTATAAATATGATTAACTTATTATATTAATACTTAATACACATTACATAGATAACTATGTAATGTGTATTTTAATATTATAAGTAAATTAGAAAAAACGTAAGTGCAATAGTTAAATGAATATAGGCTTTAAATATTGGTTTCACTTGGGTCTCCGTACCGTCGTGGGAGCAGGTCGCATCGCAAACGATTTAAAGATATAATTCATTGTAAAATTCGTGGTTCGTTTGGGAACTTTTGAAAATGCCACGGACGCCCGGAGGACTCCGAGGAGGCGCGACGAGATCCGACATAAGAATTGAAATACGTACGATCTCTACATATACATCACAGGGAGGGCCGGAGGAGCTGCAGCCCCCTGAGATTACTCGCGGGTCTGGCACTCCTCGAAACCCGATACATGCATCAGAAAAAGCTGGAAATAAGAAAGAAAGATAAAGCAAGAAATAAACATTCCTCAAGTAAAATAGGAAACTAATTTAGGAAATTAGGGAAAAGTTTACCATGTACTTCCGCACTTTATAATAATTAGTATATTATTTGCTTTCGAGAAATCCCTTTAGAGAAATTCACTTCTGCCGACTCCAACTCTCCGACTCAGAAGTGGGTTCTACCTCGGCGTAATGCTCTGTCCGACCCTCGCGGGCACTAAATCCAACGATTGGTGGATGGATCTGTGGCCACCGAACCTTAACCGAAAAAAAAAACAACAACCGTTAACTGAGTGAAGCGTCTTGGCTGTCAACTTGTTTGGGCTGCTTACTATCTAATAAGTACAACATCATGAACATACACATGTACAAATACAGTATAATGAAGATTAAAAGGAGATTCTAACACGTAATTGTACTTTTACGATGGCGACATAATACTACTATTCTGACATAACGATTACCGGCTACAGAGGTTTTGTTTATGTACCATTTCCCAACGATCAACCAAGTGTGACGAGACGGCGAAGAAACGTACGTTCACCCGGTTGCAGCAGATATAGTGAGTGATAACGGTGATCGATGAACGCTATCGGCTACTGAGTACGTATTAGATACGGAAAGTATACTTAACTTTTACTTTTGTACGTGGTAGAGGCGTACTAAAGTTGGACAGTACTGGCAGCCCATAAATGGGGTAATAGGTTCAATCGGGGCATAACAGCGTACTCACAAAAAAAATGTTTATAACGTAACTTTCAATGGATAGATGTGCACATTTAGTATCAAAACCTAACTGGAAGTCAGTCCGTCTTTGCCCGTTTGTCGCGTTCTGATACAATCTCATTATATATTTACTATTTATTATTTTACGCGTACATTTTATTTTATATAACTGCGTAATGCGATTATGAAACAGTATGCGAAGTACAACGCGCAACAGGGT
Source organism: Bhutanitis thaidina (assembly GCA_029286595.1). Taxonomy (NCBI): domain Eukaryota; kingdom Metazoa; phylum Arthropoda; class Insecta; order Lepidoptera; family Papilionidae; genus Bhutanitis; species Bhutanitis thaidina. Next base: position 3,702,725 of record JAGSMS010000034.1, on the reverse strand, counting down.
CGGTGCTGACTGAAAATCACACAATAACAGCGTTGCGGTTAACCCCGCGACACTGTGCTGAGTCAGCACCGATTCATTTGACACTATAAATATAAAGTATTTCTATAAATTATAAAGTATTTCTCTTAAATTATTTCTTTATGTTTTTACATATCTATTGTTTTTTTTCGGTATAATTGTATTTCTTGTAACTTTTGTGTTGTGTAAATAAATAAATCGTATCGTATCGTATAATGTTTTATGTAAAATCATAGTGCATAATATACGGATTTCAATAAAGAAATTTTAAATTTCATAAAATAATAATATTTTGTGCTTTTAGAAATGGGTAGCTGACAAATATTTTCGGTTTGAAGATTTAGTCTCACATCATATAGATAAAATGTCTGTAGTTGAATTTAATTACATACAAAATTCTACTACCAATTCGGTTAATCATTTTAAAAAAATATTCTATTGGGAACAGGTGCAAGGTTTCGTGTTGAATTCTTTTGTACTCAAATGTTGAAATAGTTTGAGTCCGTTGTTTGTTCCACTGAAAGCAGTAAATTTCGACTTAAATTCTGTTTCTAAGAGATATAATTAACTAAGGGATATAATGCACAAAGTCATCCGTTGGGGCTTGTAGTCCTCCGAAGCGACCACGTTTGGTATCATAGGCTAGATGGATATTATTCATATTTGCTTCGTCTGCATATGAGAAGGCGTTATAAATGTAATAATTAATTAATATTTTAGTGATGCTTGTGATTTCGACTCACTTTATATATATAAATAAGTAGGCTTTATAATTAATTGGTTGTGTTAGATGAATTCTACATTTTGTGTTAGTCGAAATCTTCGGTACGGTTTTTAGCGGCTGACAAATTTAAAATTCAAAATGCTGTTTGTAAATGTATGTATTCCTTAGACTATTACATGCTCTTATAACTGAATAAGGTCTTCCACAAACATCTTCCCAAAATATGCATCAAAAATTTTTGAAGTTTAATATTACTATGTTATTTGGTTACTGAACAACTCAAGTTTGTCTAAGTTGGTAAAACTAAGTTGGTCTTACACGTGTAGTTGATTTTCGTAAACAGTACGCCGAGTAACCTCGAAATTGACATCTATATCAATATTTTCTAAAAATTCTATATCTGCCATTTTGTATTTGAAAATGGATGTCATTTTTGAAATCCACATCCCGATAAACCACGAAAATTACTCGGAATGAGATGAGGAGGGGGAGGGCCTCCGGGTACTTCACTCACCGATCGAAACGCAGAAGCACAAGATGCCTCTACTTCACGCCAGTATTCTGTGAGGCCGTGGTACCAACCCGGTCGAACCGGCCCATTCGAGCAGCAGCAAAAGCCACCGCTTGGTTCTACCACGTTTAAGTTTAGTGAAAAATCTCATCTTAATACTTATAAATTGCTTTAATATTGTGCTGAAGGAAAAAAATGGTGGTGTTGTGTATTGATTCCAATAACTCAGAAATATGCAATAAAAATTGCAACAAATTTCTTAACGTAAGATGTTTCTTTGTAACTTAACTTTGTAATGCTCCAACGTAATGTGGGTAATCGATGCAGGAATGTGATACTACGAAAGAAATTACTTAATAAATAGCTCCTTTCTCATTATTGAAAAATAGGAAACTAATTTAGGAAATTAGGAAAAGTTTACCATGTACTTCCGCACTTTATAATAATTAGTATATTATTTGCTTTCGAGAAATCCCTTTAGAGAAATTCACTTCTGCCGACTCCAACTCTCCGACTCAGAAGTGGGTTCTACCTCGGCGTAATGCTCTGTCCGACCCTCGCGGGCACTAAATCCAACGATTGGTGGATGGATCTGTGGCCACCGAACCTTAACCGAAAAAAAACAACAACCGTTAACTGAGTGAAGCGTCTTGGCTGTCAACTTGTTTGGGCTGCTTACTATCTAATAAGTACAACATCATGAACATACACATGTACAAATACAGTATAATGAAGATTAAAAGGAGATTCTAACACGTAATTGTACTTTTACGATGGCGACATAATACTACTATTCTGACATTACGATTACCGGCTACAGAGGTTTTGTTTATGTACCATTTCCCAACGATCAACCAAGTGTGACGAGACGGCGAAGAAACGTACGTTCACCCGGTTGCAGCAGATATAGTGAGTGATAACGGTGATCGATGAACGCTATCGGCTACTGAGTACGTATTAGATACGGAAAGTATACTTAACTTTTACTTTTGTACGTGGTAGAGGCGTACTAAAGTTGGACAGTACTGGCAGCCCATAAATGGGGTAATAGGTTCAATCGGGGCATAACAGCGTACTCACAAAAAAAATGTTTATAACGTAACTTTCAATGGATAGATGTGCACATTTAGTATCAAAACCTAACTGGAAGTCAGTCCGTCTTTGCCCGTTTGTCGCGTTCTGATACAATCTCATTATATATTTACTATTTATTATTTTACGCGTACATTTTATTTTATATAACTGCGTAATGCGATTATGAAACAGTATGCGAAGTACAACGCGCAACAGGGTCGGTGCTGACTGAAAATCACACAATAACAGCGTTGCGGTTAACCCCGCGACACTGTGCTGAGTCAGCACCGATTCATTTGACACTATAAATATAAAGTATTTCTATAAATTATAAAGTATTTCTCTTAAATTATTTCTTTATGTTTTACATATCTATTGTTTTTTTCGGTATAATTGTATTTCTTGTAACTTTTGTGTTGTGTAAATAAATAAATCGTATCGTATCGTATAATGTTTTATGTAAAATCATAGTGCATAATATACGGATTTCAATAAAGAAATTTTAAATTTCATAAAATAATAATATTTTGTGCTTTTAGAAATGGGTAGCTGACAAATATTTTCGGTTTGAAGATTTAGTCTCACATCATATAGATAAAATGTCTGTAGTTGAATTTAATTACATACAAAATTCTACTACCAATTCGGTTAATCATTTTAAAAAAATATTCTATTGGGAACAGGTGCAAGGTTTCGTGTTGAATTCTTTTGTACTCAAATGTTGAAATAGTTTGAGTCCGTTGTTTGTTCCACTGAAAGCAGTAAATTTCGACTTAAATTCTGTTTCTAAGAGATATAATTAACTAAGGGATATAATGCACAAAGTCATCCGTTGGGGCTTGTAGTCCTCCGAAGCGACCACGTTTGGTATCATAGGCTAGATGGATATTATTCATATTTGCTTCGTCTGCATATGAGAAGGCGTTATAAATGTAATAATTAATTAATATTTTAGTGATGCTTGTGATTTCGACTCACTTTATATATATAAATAAGTAGGCTTTATAATTAATTGGTTGTGTTAGATGAATTCTACATTTTGTGTTAGTCGAAATCTTCGGTACGGTTTTTAGCGGCTGACAAATTTAAAATTCAAAATGCTGTTTGTAAATGTATGTATTCCTTAGACTATTACATGCTCTTATAACTGAATAAGGTCTTCCACAAACATCTTCCCAAAATATGCATCAAAAATTTTTGAAGTTTAATATTACTATGTTATTTGGTTACTGAACAACTCAAGTTTGTCTAAGTTGGTAAAACTAAGTTGGTCTTACACGTGTAGTTGATTTTCGTAAACAGTACGCCGAGTAACCTCGAAATTGACATCTATATCAATATTTTCTAAAAATTCTATATCTGCCATTTTGTATTTGAAAATGGATGTCATTTTTGAAATCCACATCCCGATAAACCACGAAAATTACTCGGAATGAGATGAGGAGGGGGGGGGGGGGGAGGGCCTCCGGGTACTTCACTCACCGATCGAAACGCAGAAGCACAAGATGCCTCTACTTCACGCCAGTATTCTGTGAGGCCGTGGTACCAACCCGGTCGAACCGGCCCATTCGAGCAGCAGCAAAAGCCACCGCTTGGTTCTACCACGTTTAAGTTTAGTGAAAAATCTCATCTTAATACTTATAAATTGCTTTAATATTGTGCTGAAGGAAAAAAAATGGTGGTGTTGTGTATTGGATTCCAATAACTCAGAAATATGCAATAAAAATTGCAACAAATTTCTTAACGTAAGATGTTTCTTTGTAACTTAACTTTGTAATGCTCCAACGTAATGTGGGTAATCGATGCAGGAATGTGATACTACGAAAGAAATTACTTAATAAATAGCTCCTTTCTCATTATTGAAAGTCTTTTTTCAGCTTTATATTTTAGTGTTTATGTTAAATATTTTGGTGACTCTTGTGCTTTCAGTGTTCTGATTAGTAATGAATAGCTGTCTGATTTCCACTATTTGTAATGAAACTATTATGTAAGGATTTTATCGATAGTCACTGGGGAATTGAGAGATCAATTTTTGATCCGATCTACGCTGAATGAGCTCATGGTATATTGAGGTCGTGCGTTGGTATGCATGGTATTGAATTAAATTTTTTTAATTACAGAATCCCATGCAGGTGGTAGCACCCAACCAACTTTTCTATTAAAATTAGGTTGTTTCAAATTTTAATAGTCTTGCGAATCATTCTTGGGCGGAATCGGTGTTCGATATGAGGTTGGGACGATCCAGAATATGATCACACCGGTTATGATCATATTCTGGAATATGATCACAACCGGTGTGATATGATAATATATGCAGACTTCCTAGAGCGCTTATCTTCTACATTTGTTATGTGTTTCTTGACGCTTGAGCTGATTTCCAATAATTGTTTTTATTCCATGATGCGTGTAATAATATTAACACAAACATACTTGACAAAAACTCTAAGCTGGGACATGCAATCTAATTCCATCAGTGGCAAAGAGAGATAAATATTATTGTTCACACCAGAACTATGACTCGACGTATTCAATGTGCGTATTATCATCACTTTGGTAATTTCCATCATCACATTTATAGATTCAATTCAAATCCTTGAAATGCTATTTTTATTCAAAAATATTGTTAATCAGAGCGATTACTTACAAGTCTATTACAGATGTGAAATTACATAAATTGTGACAATGAAAATACGCATTAGTTGTTTGATATTTTTTCTCTTGTTGAGCAACGGTTGCGCGGCCCAAGTCTTGGCCAGTCTAAAACAAGGTCGCAATATAAACTATTATAAAGCCAGCGGTCTGTGTCTAAAGAACTGTTGGATATTGATATTTTGTTAAGAATGCTTGGAGTCTAGGCGGAAGGTGGAATGATGTTGTGCAGTTTCTTTTTTTTGATATTTGCCGTGGTAGCAGCTAAATTGCAAGATGATCCTGCAGGACAGCAGATTTTGCTTTTCAAGGAAAAGACGAAGGTATGAAAAACTATAACTGTATTCACTCTTACATATGGTTGTTTTAATTTTGTGGATAGTCTAAGTCCAAATCGAAAAATTAATTTACATTTGTTAGCCATTGTAAAGAATCTTTGGTGAATTTACAAATTACCGAAATTTTGGTAATTTAAAAAGGCATAGAAAAGATACTTAACGTTGTTAGATTGGCAAATACTTATTGCTATAATATTATTGCATTATCTTTAATATTGTATTATTAGTACATTTTATCAATTAATGTTATTTGACAATTATTATTCTTTCTTGTACTAGTTTCACAACACATTCTATTTATTTATTTAAGTAAACGACCGGTTTCGCCTTACGGTTTCTATTATGATTAAATACATAGAAGAACTACAGAGAATACTAGAACTACATCAATATTACGAAGTTTCAGTTTATTATGAAGTGACAACAGTCACATGTATACATTAATTATTGTCATAATGTCATTATTAGTGTAATTAAACGTCAGGCGTGGGCTGCTACATGCGTTATTTAAAATGAGGAGGATACCTAAAGAGTTTCTTTCACCTGTTTCTTCTCCGCTAGAGGAACCTCTTTACGAAACGGCGGTTAATTGTAAAAATAGTAAAAATTTATATTTTCCAACAATCTTTCTTACGAATACATATAAGAATAAAAAAAAATATTGCTGTTTCAAATAGTTTTTTTTTTAATTTTATTCATTAGATACACATTCTTATAATTAATATCAATAAAAACGAGTGTTCAAATTTAATACTTATCAACTAATAACCATATATCTCAATCAAACCTGATTCAAACTTGTAGTAACTATAACATTTCTCCAATACTCATCATCATCTCATCAATGAACATATTCAATAAGGAAAACGTCAAAAGTGATAAAAATCAAAATTAATGTTATCTGTTAGCCATGAAAATGGACTTCGATACGCCGAATTTTATCTAACTTTAACAAACATCAAGCACAAAGTCAACTAGGTGGGGGGGTTCATGCGATTTCGTGTAACCATCGGAGTTGTAGTACTAAGATTTCGCGTGGTATACAATACATATAAATATACTTTTCTTTTTGAATCTATGGCAGGTGTCGTAGAGGCGACAAATGCAAAGATAATCTTTGCATTAAGTATAGTCCCAGACGAACGTCGTGCTGTAGGTAATTAGGTGCACAAGTTAATATCAAGTATGTGTTTGTGCATGTCTTCATTTTTAATTACATAAATGTGAAAAAATTAGTTGCGGAAGCTGAACATAGGGGAGAATGGGTATATTGGCTGTTATCGCTATTCTTGGGTAGCGGGTTGGTGATCGCGGAACCAGAAATTTCGCACCTTAATGGCTGTTGCCTGTTAGCGGTGTTGCCTAGTTATGCAGCCATCTTCTTTGCCCTTCAAGGCCAGATTTGTCGGGCATTTTCTTTAGTCAACTTTTCGAAATCCATGAGATGCTGATTGACTGATGTGATTTAACGACGATAATATAAACACTTTCATTTGTAATAAATACTTGTACATGTTTAATAAAAAAAAGCCTATAGTACTTTTAATTTTTTAATAATCTGCAAAAAAATAATATATTAATTGTTGTCTTCAAATATACTATATATACTTACAGATAATTAAAATTAAATTGGACATCGATGTGGCTTCAATTAGTATTTTTGGAATACATTTTTCGCGTTACAAAATCTTTATCTTTGAATCAAGGTTGTGTAACACATTCAAAAGTATGCTGATATAAACGATTTACTTTTAAATTATAATGAGAGAGGCAAACAGGTTTCATTAAATAACTTACAAAGTAATTATTAACAGTACGCATTCAATCCGGTGCTAATTGTGATATATTTTTAAAAGATTTGAATATAATATCAATACAAATAAAAAAACAATAATTATGAATTAAAAAAAAAAACGATCACAAATATCTACGAGGGTTTTGAAGCCGGGAAGGGCCCGTCACGCAGCTCCAGTGCGGGATGGCAAGCTTCCTTCACCGCCGAGCACGTGTTAAATACATCACTTAAAATTGGTATTAAAAGTTTCAGTGGTACCGTTTCGGGGATCGTGCCCAGGTCACACTGTATGAAACTAAAGCGAGCACCCGGACAACTAGGCTATCACGGCATACATAATCTCGACTTCTTTTTGTGATGCGACAGATTTAAATTTGAATTTTTACAACCTACTACTAATGAACAGTATTTAATTTCTTTGGGAATCAATTAAAACGTTACGCTAATTCATGCTAATAATTACTATTTACAATTGAAAGTGTAGTATCTATAAAGATCATGACATAGTTTGAATAATTGAATGTGGGCAAGGTTAATCGGTTATATAAATTACCGCTTTTTAATCGAGAAATGTAATTTTCGTTGTGGTTAATGTTGAAAGTATAGGACAATGACCGAAGTCTTTTTGTATAAGACGTCAAACGGTCGTACCGATCGAAACCATTTGCGCGTTGAAGCGAGCGGCTGCCACGGCGTAGATCACCGTACCATAATACAGCAATATTAGTTTCAACTAAGTGATGTCTTCATGGCCTATTAAAACTAAGGCGACTTATGAATACTGTAGGCAATTGTCAATTGTATGGTTTGAGGTGAAAAAGATGGAAGATTTCATCATTATCTCCAAATATCAACCTCACCTGCTCGTGGTGCACCCAGCTAACTGACGAGACCCTGTCGTCCGTGGTGAGTATAGGGAAACCCCCGAGAAATGCATGCATTATTTAGCAGTGGCATTAAATAGGGCTGATGATGATATCGTATATTCTTGATAAACCTTGCGCGACTCAGTCTTCCAGTAGCCAATATAATACTTATATAAACATTACATTTAATATGATCAGATCGGAGAATGGACCAAATGTTATTAGACACGGAACGCACCTCTGCTCGTACATATCTTAAACAGAGAACCAATAATTTTGTGTAGCATTAATAGTGGAATTTGTTTGGAATTCAAACATCGCTCAGTCATTTTGAAGAAATCTGAATAAATAACTTCGCCTCATTCCGTAGGATAAAATAACAAAATAGCATATATTACTCAGTCCTTTTATACGTGATAGAGCCAAGCGGTGGCTTTTGGTGCTACTCAAATCGATCGGGTCGGCACCACAGCTTCGGAAAATACCGACGTGAAGTAGAGGTATATCCCCACTCCTCACTCCTCATCCTCCCTCCCATCTCCCAAATACCGTTAAAGACCGACATCGCGCCTGCAACTCCTCTGGTGTTGCAGATGTACGTGGGCGACGGTAATCATACCATAAGATGAACCGCTTGCTCGTTTGTCGACTTCATTTGCATGCGACAAGGATAACATTAATTAATACTATTTATGTAATCATTGATTCATATCCCATTATTTATTTAATAAATATAATTTCAGGGACCAATTGGAGTCATGACAACCAGTGCGGGTGCTCCGATAGAATATAAAGATGCAACGGTAACTCTGAACCGCAACCTTATTTTCAATGAATATTTCATGGACTCCCTCACTCATCTCGTCCGCGAGAGGATACCCGAGCGTTTGGTCCATGCGAAAGCAGGGGGGGCGTTTGGGTATTTCGAAGTGACACACGACATAACGCACATTTGCAAATCCAAACTGTTTGCTGCGGTCGGGAAAAGAACACCAGTTGCCGCACGCTTTTCACCCGTTGTGGTCGAAAGAGGGGGAATAGATACCTCGAGGGATGCTAGAGGTTTTGCTGTTAAATTTTACACCGAAGAGGGTAATTTCGATATTGTAGGTTTCAATACACCTATGTACGTATATAAAGACCCGCTTCTCTTCACCACATTCGTTCGATCACAGAAACGAAACCCAGCTACAAATCTGATCGACGGAAACACTCTTTGGGATTTCCTAACACTGCGACCTGAAAGTGCACATATGTTTCTCTTAGTATTCGGAGATCGAGGAATCCCTGATGGATACCGTCATATGCCAGGTTTCGGAATACATAGTTTCGAAGTTGTCAATGAGCACGGAGAGAAAAACTTCGTAAGATTCCATTTCACCCCAACGTTAGGAATTAAAAATCTGAGATCAGAAGAAGCAAGGAATATAGCGGCCGTGGATCCTGACTATGCTACTAGAGATTTATATCGGGCCATAGGCAATGGGGACTTCCCTAGTTGGAAAGTTAGCATTCAAGTTTTATCACTAAATGACGTTAAAAACGCAGGATTCGATGTGTTCGACGTGACTAAAGTTTTACCATTAGACGAATATCCACTGATACCTGTAGGTTTGTTCGTTTTAAACAAAAACCCTGTTAATTATTTCGCTGAGATAGAGCAACTAGCTTTCAGTCCTGGAAATCTTGTACCAGGGATTCTCGGAGGTCCTGACAAAGTTTTTGAGGCCCGTCGTTTGGCTTACCGAGATGCTCAATATTACCGCTTGGGTGCAAATTTTAACAAGATTCCTGTGAACTGTCCCATTCAAGTTAAAGTGATGGCCTACAACCGTGACGGAACACCTCCAGTAAAAGATAACGGAAAGGATACACCAAATTATTATCCAAATTCTTACAATGGAGCTGAACCTTACGTTGATAAGAAGAGATCTCAACTAATCGAAATATATCAGGATGATCCTGACAATTTTCAGCAAGCTACAGAACTATATGTAAATGAAATGACGAAGGATGAACGCAGCCGTCTTGTTGAAAACATACTCTACAGTTTAGGAGGGGCGGCGAAATTCTTGCAAGACAGGGCCGTGAAGTTGTTTAGTATTATACATCGCGATTTAGGGAACCGGATAGCTGAGGGTTTAGCAGCAAATAGAACTAAATATTATTACGCGGACAATGACAGTTTCTTCAATTACTATAAATAAATCAATATAAAATTCGGAAAAAGTAATTATAACAATTGCATTTTTGAATTTGGAATTTTTAACTATCTAAGATTTTTATACATAAGTGTACAATATGTTTTAAAAAAAAACATAGTGCGTTGAAATTATTACAACGCTAAATGATGACTTATGTAATAAAGACTTATTATCATAAGCTAGATATCCTGACCTTTTGAAAGACTATTTGAAAGAAAGAAGGAAAGAAACTGTATTCGTAACACCACAATTAGTTTACAAGTTATTAATAAAACAATTAAAAGGATAATAAAAATTAATATAACATCAAGATTTTAGAATTTTTTTTCTTCTGATCTCATGTTAACAAAAAAGCTATCAGAGGTGGTTAAGCAAACAATAATGTGTTTAAATCACGTCAGGCGCATATTTTCAATGCAAATGTAATCAAGATAATATTATTTAATTACTTAATTCAATTTATTTTTACCTTCGTCATCATCTATCATCGCTATTTATTTTAGTTATCATAGACAACATCTACGTGACAAAAAAAATATAAACGTGACATAGACGGCAGTCATAAGGTTTGACATGTCCAAGTTGACCTTCAAAACGATCCATTAGCAGATAGAGACAATGAGTATACAACTATCCCGGAACTACATATATCATAATAACGCCTTACATGTAGAAATAGCAACAAATGTAATTTAACTTTTATTGCTGGATGTTTTAATCTGGTTTAATCTGGAATTCAAAATATTTACAACATTTTTTTTATGGAAAAGAGGGCAAACGAGCTAACGGCTCACCTGATGGCAAGTGATTACGTAGTTGACGACGTACATCTGCAGCACTAGAGGAGCTGCAAGTGCGTTGCCGGCCTTTGAGGGTGTTTGGGGAAGGGAGAGGAGGAGGTGGGCCGTCGTTTACCTCCCTCATCGAACGAAACGCAGAACCACAAGATACCACTACTTCACGCCGGTATTCTCCGAGGTCTTGGTATTACCCCGGTGGATCCGGCCCATTCGATCAGCAGCAAAAGCTGCCGCTTGGGTCTACCATCTACGTATGAAAATCTTTATCTTTAATTTTAATAAAGTAAGGATCCCATTTAGGCAAATTTATAGTGGGGACGCTTAATAAATAAGCAAACATAGATTACGGTTAAATAAAGCACAAGTCAAAGCTACATGATCCAATTTGAAAGTGGCTTATGCCTTCGAGTTATGATATTAATAATTATTGTAATATATTAAAATGTATTAATAAATGTTGTCTTTGCTCTACGAAGAAATGATTTCGTACACTCTATACTAAAAAAATTGATTTTACATACTCGTGTTTATGTGGAATCGTGAAAACTATTTAGATTTTATTTTAATGTTCGATTCCAAAATGCTTACCTACTTACGTTTCTATTTTAATTTAAGACTTTGAACGTCTCAAATAAAACCATTGCCTAAATTTAACTAAACTTCAGCAATGAAGGATTATTACACTACTAATTAAATGTGAAGATTGCCGTCGGTAACGCACGCGCCTGGGTGCCGTGAGACACTACGCCAGACGTTAGGATGGCTGGTGTGACTCAAGAATCAGCATACATTTATCACGATTAGATTATCTCATTTTCAATAAATTTGGTTGTTAGCGTAATGTGGCATATTGTGTGAATACTTTTGACGAGCGCGCGGCATAATAGGCAGAGTTCCTGATTGCTGAGCCATGGGCCATGACATGCTGACATGCAAAAAATACAAATAGTCTCTGACACTCCATCTGATCCCCCGATCTTATCGCATAAACGTTACATCGGATATGAGAAGGTGCCTCTTTGTTTGCGCTAACATTAACATATATCACCACCATACTATCTCCTGTAAGTCGACAACTCTCGATAGTATTCGGAGGAAGTTGTCGCCGTGGCCAGGAGATATCACTTGTGAGTAGGTGCTGCCTGTTGCACCAAGCTTGGTGATTATGGCAAATCCATCCGATGGGTTATGCCTATGTTCTTCATCAGCCGCTGAAGGAGAAGAAGGAGAATAAACTATTACTATGTTCGCTTAAACATTATCTAATTAGTCCACTTATGTTTTGGTTTAAAGTTTAAAAGGAAAATAAATACTTAAAAGAAAAAAAAACTTGTTTGCATAATTTAATTTTATTCACCCTCTCTTTTTTGATTCGGGGACGCCATATTTAAATATAATCCCCCGTGTAACTACCCCAACGAAAACAAATCTAACAAGCAGTTTAGGATATAAAGCGTGACCAATAAATAGACATACAATGTATGCAGCATACATAAACATATACTCGAAAAACTATACTCTCCTTCGGGGGTAGTCAGTAATCGTTGAAAAGTGCAAGCGTCTCATCTGATGATAAGTGATTACTGTTGCCGACGTACATTTGCAACACCATAGGAGATGTAGATGTGTCGCCGGGTTTTAAGGTCATTTGGGAGATGGGATCCATCCCAATTAATTGTTACTATGTACTACTATGTATCGTCGACAGCTGATCTGCTTACTTTATTTATATCTCCAATATTACTAAGATTACTTAAAACAATTTCAAACGCGCGGGGAATCTTAACGATATCTTATACAGACGGTTCCGTAGTCTCGCGCGGCGGACCCAGAGTCTTATTACAAAGTGATAAGGCTCGACTTTGCAAAGATTTGGAGACCGTATCAAAGGGGCATGGGTCTCAATTACGCCAAATATGGATCTGTCGCGAGTGAACTCGTTATTATTTCAGTCTAATTGGCAATATCTGCTTTCGTTTGTAGCCGTGTTAGGTATTCGCGGGGGAAAATTTAAAGCGTCTACAGTATTATTATCGACACTATCACTATTACAATTGCTACGTAATTTATTACAGTATGTCTTCCAGAATACGGATGCGAAGATAACGCCTTTATTTGCCATTGTTTCAGGCTGATGGTCTCGATTCGAAATAATCAGTTCGACTGATTTAAGTTAATGCGTTTTCTAATCGTAATGTCACTTGGCTACGGCAGCTGTATGCTGTTACTTAATATGTTACTTAAATACAACGTTGTAGTCGTTATAAATGAAAATATACGATACCTTGATTAGTAATTGTTGAACAGGATTTTGAACTATTACTAAACCAACTAGCAATCGTCAGCTAAGAAATATGGAAATGGAAATGTCAAACAGCTTTAAGCTCTCATATTACTTATTGTGTTTTGACGAAGTTGAGCAAGCGAAAATAAACAATGAAATCTAAATGGTCACAGACAAAAAAAGTTTCCATTGCAATACAAGCTAATATGGCAGTGCGGTAAGTGATAGTGACATGTTGTGTTTGATCTGTGGTTATGTTCACGAACGGCAACAATAAGGCGTTATTTTCCGAGCACTTAAAGAGGTTCGTAACTTGAACTCGCCGTAAAGAAATCCTTTCACAGTTTCTGTATCGTGGGAACGCAGTGGAATTTGCTTTATGTGAAAATAAATCAAACGATTTATTACAATTTCTTATTTTTTTCATAAAACAACTGGTTGTTTATTATTTCGGTATTTTATTACCGATGTTATTTAATCAGAAGGAATATTACTTAAGACGTAATCGCTCAATTAACAAAGTTAAGAGGCCATAAACGCCTTTATTATCTGAAGAATTTGGACGTTCAACATTTTCATATTTTTTTCTCACACAAAAGTACCAATTAACATACCTGAGTCTCAATTATTAAGATGATGATGATCCGATAACGACCAAGGTGATTACTTCCGAATACTGTCGGCTGTGCAGGAAGTATTATAGTGCCGTTGATGTACGCGCAAATACGAGAGGCTCTACCTCGTCTTTATTTTATTATATTTGTTGTTACGCTTATGATAAGATTGGAGGAAGGGTCAGATGCAGACGAACACCAATAATTTGTCTTGTTGCACAAATATTGACATCTAGTAGGATCTGAACACAGGACCGATGGCTCAGCAGTCACGTACGCTAACCACAAAGCCACGCGGTCGTCACAATTGTAGTGATATAGGCAACTAAAGAAAGACCAAAACAATACAAGAAAAAAATATTAAAACTAGAAATATGAAATACCTTAAAATAGGATATAATGTAAAATTTTTAGCTCATAAAATAAAGGGTATTTTCGCATAGGCAACTGAAAGCATGCCACAAGAATACAGTGATCCACACAATTAAAGCACAAGTTATTAAAGCACTGCACTGCAAACTCGAGCAGACCAGCCTCCACAACCAGCACCTGTTCACAAGTATGACGCATGCGGCAGCCATCGCCCTCCTCTCAACCATATTAAAAGGAAGTGGACGACCCGCCTCACGACGCCGCCACAAGCAGAGGCCTCTAAGCCAGCACGACATATTGAGAGTAAAAAATCCTTAGCTTAGACTTTCTTTCTGAACTTTCCAAAATAAACATTTTTTTCTTTCATTAACGTTTGATACAGCAGTTGATAAATCATTTTAAATTTAAATATATTTATATAAAACAAGGAACTGCTATACCACCGTATCACTAAGCAGTGTGCAACGAAGTCCCTGTCTTATCTCAGGGCGTATGTTCTGGCGTCAATCAGAGCGCTTCGACTCGAAAACGCGCCCGATACTTGATACGATGCATCCGACACCGACTTTCACGTCGCCGCGTCGTGTCGGATCCGTGTCGGCGCCGCCCGAGCTTCGAACGATTCACGATTAGACGTAGACATATCGATTTCATTCGACGCTCCATTGATCTACACGCGTGGATGGACGTAAGATGAGTCGCATATGAAGAATATGCTATCCAGTAAATCAATGAGGGATTAATAAAAAAAAAATTGGTTATGTGAAATTATACTTGTTTCTATAGCACAGATACAGAAACCCGTGATTTGCAGAAGCGTATAAGGTTGAAATCTATGAAATATAATAACTAGATTTTGCCAAGCTTACACTTGGCGGAGCTTACACTGGCGCAGTGGACTCGCACTGGAGCAGTCTAGCAGATCCGTTCCGGCCCCAAAACACTGTCAAATATTAAGAGGCTTTCGCCCAGCCGTGGGACATCTACTACTCACCATAGTTATTTTACTGTAATAAAGTCTGAGAATACGTTACGTAAACGTAAACGTACTGAGTTCATTTAAGTTTGGTGGTGTAAGGAGTGCAAGAGTTTTTTATAAGAAGCGGAGCAACTGAACTTGACTCCCTGGGCAGTGGCAGGGAGGAGGGGGAGTGGGCCTCCTCACTCACCGAACGAAACGCAGAAGCACAAGCTGCCTTTACTTCAGGCCGTGATACTACCCCGGATGAAGTGGCCCATTCTAGCAACAGTAAAAGCCGCCGTTTGGCTCTATCACGCACTGAACTACAGTTTTGGCCACTTTGATTAAACACTAACAAAGTTTCGCTGTCGCTTTATACCAACCTCACCTATACGCGGTTCTCTCTGTTGATTGACAGACGAGGCATTAGCAAATGAATCATCTGAATAAACCGTACCCAAATCCCACAAAATATTCAAGTGGAGCAGCATTGCTCACATGTGGTTATCGACACTGCGCTTATAGGCAAATATTCTATGTAAGGTATGACAGCAGGTCTATCTCTAGCAGTGCAATTAGGCTGATCATTCATCAAATGTAACTTTACTAAAAGAGACCTTATACACAAAGAAAGAAGAAGAAGAAGATTCATCAAACGTCATTTGTTTTACTATTCTACAAATTCTCTACTGTTTCTTAGTAAGGTTTCTCTGACGGGGAAGAAACAGAGGAAAGAAATTACACAGATATCTTTATTATTTGTCGTTATTTTCGATAGTTCTTCGAAAGAAACGAATAGTCTCAAAGGTAATAAAAGGATGCTATAGAATAAAAACTAACATAATGCAAATTGTGAACACGAGCTGACCAGCACCCACAAGCAACACTTATTCACAAGTGATGTTTCCAGGCCAATTTGGACCACGGCCTCAACTTCCATATACTGTCGTCAGTTTTCAAGCGCGCAGAATATTACATATATATATATACCTTTACTTTCCCGTATCCGATGTAACGCATATGTGATAAAGTCAGAGAAGGGGTCAGACGTAATGCTTCGAACTCGAGACCATGGCTCTGCGGTTCACGGTACGCTTTCCACTGAGACACGCCGTAGTTAAGAATGACGCATGTGGCAGTCATTATCAACGAATCATCTAGTCAACGTATAGGGAAGTGGAATTCGTCACGCAGCGTTACAGTAGTGAACTTTTTACGACTGTCAGACCCGTAGGTTCTAATAATTACTCCGTTTTACTCCAGCCGTCGGTTAATATTACTATATTATGTTTCAGTAGCTCTGTACGTAATATGATAACGACGATATTGATGTCTTGATGGCTCAGTGATCAACCCACTTGTAAGTTGAATTGCCGGCAATTTGCAATTTGTACACACGTCAACGGAAGTCAAAATTTCATTCGGACACTCTTTGCCTATCTCTGAACGGATTTGCTTAACACAGACGTTTGTTATATCAAAACACAACACATACAAACTTTTAATTGGTGGTGCCACAAATTTATTAGAAAACACACTTTTTTTTTATTATGGCAGTTCTAGTCTTGTTTCTTGTGTGAAATGTTAGTTATATAAGAAACCGTCGAATAGAATTAATAACAAGTAATCAATGCAAATATTACGTATGCCGTTATAGGCATAACGACAATTATTGTGGAAGTACGGGCGATTGGGCGTGGCGAAACCGCGAAATTCGTGACATTTCATTGCCCCGTGCAAATGTTCAACCGGAATGAATGCCGATTGACACTCCGCTTATTAGCTATCGACACGGAAATCTATTACGTGCGGGCACACATCTCAGGTTACACAAAGTGCCAATTTCCGCAGTGCCAGATTAGAACTAACCACAGGCTGCGCAATAAAAATTGCAATGGATTTGAACAGAAGGAGCGATGGATTAGCATAGGAGAGTTAGAATTTGATAGTGGTTGAATTTTCTGAAATTTAAATCCTAAGTATAAGGAGATTAAAATGACCCATTTTTTTTCTCTAACTGACAAACTTACCTGCAAGAATTGCAGCCAGCTGGCTAACTGACGAAGCTGTGGCGACCGTGTCTGGTGGTGGAAAATCCATTCAAATTTGCGTAATAATCCACCAGTGACGTACGTTTTACAAGTTAATGCCAGCATTTTCTGACACTTTTTTGTGAAGCCCCTGTTCAGTACTGGATTAAATAGGCTGATGAAAATGAGGAGTGTGTAAGTATGTGTTTATACATTTTCATCAGTTATCCATAGGATCTACTGGACCGATTATAAAAAATAATTATTCATCATAAATGGGAGAGGCCGCCCTAGCCTTGCACCTCTGCACCCTCTGCTAATGGGCTGTTGAAACTCGGTTTCGGATTGGTCCAACCCTAGTGACTGGGATTCCAATTTTTATTTAAGTAATTACAAATAATAATTTTTACACGTACTAAACTAAACTCTTTGTCGTTTAAGTTTAGGTTTTTGGGTGACCCTTCGTCCGAGTGTTAGTTCCCTTTACGCCTAAGATAGGGCCGCTCCTGATAATCGGGTTTGTAATCCTTAAGGTTCATTGGTGCTAACATATTAGGACATAAAATGAGTGATACTTAAACTCTTGCACAGATGGTTCTGAGCCATAATAATGAATAAAATGAATAAGCTTGTAAGATTAATTACTACAAAGATCTGTTTTATTTAATTATATACTAGAATACATCGATGCTGTGATAGCATATAAATAAGGGTGTGATGGACACGTGGGTTTTAATCCCGATGCAGGATCTACTAAAATTAAGGATTGAAATTTTAAGTGCTAAATTGAACATCGTGAGGTCTGATGTCTGAGAAATAATTGTAATGCAGTCGTAGAGCAAAGTGCAGTATATTGAAACCTTCCTGGCTCCAAAACCCTCTCAAACACATTGAGAGGCAAAGCCCTATTTCACACAGCAGCAGGGATATTTAACTAGCTACGTTTTACTTTACACTTACATTACCATAGAGTAAGTATTCTCTAACTATGCTGTATTTAATCTGTTTCGCAATGTGAATGGTAGAATTGAGTCTGTTATTGTTACGAGCTATTACGCTGGAAGACACAAGGAGCGGAAGCTTGATATAATTACACAGTTACGGCGTACAACAGTTAACCAGGTTAACATACAGATCAAGATAACATGTACGTTTCATATTTTGTAATATCCGTCTGACAAATGAATTGATTGTGACAAGCGACGCATGTATCATCAATATCTATGCTAATTGATAATTATGTCCTCCTGGATTCCGATCACACCGACATCTTCCGGTTAATAATTAGATGTTGTTATCTGCGCAGGATATATAATAGTTTCCTTTATCATCATTTCTGAGCCGATGTCAGTGGGACATGTTATGAATGGAAATCATATCATACTCGTACTTAATAATGGAATACAAAGAGAGATGTAACATCTCTTTCTCCAAAGTACCACTCTGCCAGTCAACGAACGAGACTCTGGCGACTTTACTCTTTTTATCTTTTTTGGATTGGTGTGACAGACGAGCTAACAGTTCACCTGAGTAGTGATCAGTTGTTGCATTACTATTATAATATTGACTAGCGGTAGGAACTGGCAAGGAGGTGGTTACCTATCCATATATAAATGGATAATGATTATAGTTTATTTGCTATAAACATGGCTATGAAAGTGTTTACGTATTGTGAAGTACTACCGCCTAGGATATCTTCTTCTATTATAATGAAAACACCACATTAATCATTCTCTTTTTATGCTCCGTATGTACAAGTTACTTACCTATACGTCATTATCCACCTTTATCATTGTCGACTGGAGTCAATTCACAAGAAACAGGAAGATGTTAGCATAGCATATTCATTGATAGGTTACGGATTAAGTAGCTCTGGTCGAACATATAAAAGTTATTTAGACATTTTATATAAAATCAATTGAGTATATTAAAAAGTATTGTACCGAGAGATAAGAAAAATAAATACAACGATGATTTATTATTATTATTTAAATACTGTTAAATTATATCTGTATATAAGAATATTAATATGTATATAATTGATGAGTATCATAACCTATCTTTACAAATCAAAATAAACAAATAGACACTAAAAAAATACCTATCTATGTATCAATTTACTAAATGTAATAATGTGTATGGCATAAGGACGTGGCAAAACATGTTACATACAATATTAAATACACTGTCATGCAAATTCTAATAGAATTGCACACAAATTTAAATTTAAAAAATGTGAATTCTTTAGTTAAGGATTACTTTATAAATATGTGGTTATAGCATGATCTCAAATTACAGATTTATTTCGAGAGCATGATGTAGTCATTTGAAATGTTACATTAACTCGCAATAGGTATAAGCCTCATAAGGTTTCTGTAGGCGTTTTTTTTATTGTATTACTGAACTTTCGAATTGTATGTGGCGATTAAATTAAAAAAAGTGTAGAACATAGAGATATATTTGCTCATATGTATTTAAGGGTCATCTACATATCCCTCGTAAGTCAGTCAATGGTTTGGCAACGACCTCCCGGGGTTAGAATTATGTGAGAAGAGAGCAAGTGACTTGCAAGCCAATGTGCTGCGTATTTTTAATAAACGTGCTGACGAAGTAGACTGCCAAGACTTCCAGTTGGCGAACAACGACCATGTAATCTAGAAATATAAAAAAATTAAGAATTTGTCTGTGACATAGAGATAACTGCTTTTAATTAGACTCATTTTGGAATTTTTGTCTGTCTAACATTTACAAGAAGGTACATGACTTGTTAGGGAGTAATTAAGGTTACTTTTTACCAGGGAAATATAAATACCCTAAAGGGTTTCTAGCCGAAAACAAAAAAAAAATACCTTTAAAGATTCTCCTCTTTTTAAAACTGGATTGTACTGTAGTAAGACTTCCGTCTCCGCCTGGACGGATGAAGTCTTACTACACTACACTAGTGATCTTAAAAATATGAAGATGTATTTTACGACCCTATAGCCTAGTTGGTAGCAGTCGTACCTTCAAAAGCTAGGGCACTGGGTACGAGTCCCGCACAAATCTGACGAACTTGTATGATAATTATGATTGTCTCTCAGTCATGGATGTATATTTAAAAAATCTACACTAGCCAGTAATTCCGCAGCCTCCTAATTGAGAAAGAGAGTGCCAGATTTCCTTACTCCGTTTGTAGGCTGCCTCGTTTTACGCTGTTTTTAAAATTTTGAGTAAGTAAGAATTAAGTAAAAATCAATTTTTAATTTTTTTTTGTTGGTTTAAAATTATTTATTATATTATGAAACAATTATATTTACAATAACTACAATTTAGATATTTAAATTATCGTAAAGCACTATTCCATGGTTCTTGGTACTATGCCAGCACCAAGAACGATGGGTGAATGTCCACGCTGAACGGTTAGACTTAACCTATGAGCGAGAAAAGAATCAGACCTCTTGTCAGCTTGTCACCGGCGGCTACGACGAGACGCGGACAGCGCGGGTACCCCAAGGACCTCTTGCCTTTACAAAAGGTATGCAAATAAAGTTTAAACAAATAAAATAAATTAATAAATTATGTTATGGAAAGAGGTACTTGGCCTTTTATTAGGTATTTCGTGAACTCTTAGCTCTTCCAGGCGTACTCGCTCTCACAGCCTGTATAACAGATCGAAATACCGTGAGGAGCAAACATTTGAGCATCGAAGGCAGGGTACACCAAACTATCGGGTCGCTTATATCAGAAGCCGTTGTTGCCTAAAATTCAATTATCATTTATACTTTCGACTGTTGTTACTTGGGGAATCTTCATCGATCTAAAAATGATTGTATAACACTTGTGCTTCTTTCATATCTCATTCATTGATTATAAGAACGAGCCAGCCTTTTGTGCCTATTTTTAATGTTAAGATAATTGATTTTAATGTGTAACTGATGACTTTTCTGTACCGATTTGGAAAGGAATTTAAGCAATATACGGAGATACTTTCCGATTATGTTCGTTTTCCCTAACATTGTAACAAATATAGATATTAATATACAGAATCAATACAGAAATGAATTAATAAATTAGAATATGTTCTAAAAGGGATAATATGACAATTTCCCATCAAGTTCTTGTATTACACATATCGAGTCTAGCTTTCTAGTGAAAACAGAGCGTTTGCGGTCGGTTGTGTAACGTACGGCAAAGCACGTGTACCGATATTAAAACAGAGTTGTAGAACACTAAACAATTTTTTTTTAATAATTAAATTAAGTACATATGAAATAAATAAGAATAAGTGCTTTTTAAAAAAACATGTCTAGTGTATGAAGTTAAAATAATGCACGTTCCACTGCTGGGTAAAGGTAAAATTTCGAACCATCTCGAATAATACCGGACCAAAAATCCACAGAGCCGGGATAAGCAGCAGTGTTTAAGGTGCGAGGTGTTTGGTACTGCCATCGCCAATTTGCCTACCAAACGTGGTACTTATAACCAATCTTCCAAATCGGAAAGGAATGTCTTCAGCCCACTCCCCCTTAGCATTCCACTCCTTATCCTCCCTCCCATGTTCCATAACCTGTAGCTCCTATGGTGTTGCAGATGTATGTGGGCGTCGGTAATCACTTACCATCAGGTGAACCTATAGCTCATTTGCCGCCATTCCCATGAAAAAAAAATCTCTGGACTATATACAGGTTGTTAAAGAAGAAAAGATAACATCACCTGTGCGTGATGCTAGCTACTAATCATCGATAGTTAGCTAAAATTATGGTGGAGAATACAAATTTTCCGAATTTAAATCGCACAGACTTTTTTTTTTTTTATGAAAAATAGGCTTGCGTTTGACCTCAATCTTGCCCGATGGAAGGCGAAGTTGAGGCCTAGGATGGTACACGCTTGCCTAGACGTCTGTTCACTTTGGCCTTAAAGATATCAAAACTTGTGCTGTTACTGTGTTCATCAACTCATCTCCCCAGCGTGGAGAGTATAGACAAACTCTCTAAGAATGCATTACGGCCTACTGGCGCTATTGGGCTTTGAAGAGTTCCAATGTTCAGCTGTGGACTTAAATAGGCTGATGAAGAAAGTAGCTAAGTAGAGCTTGCCATTCTACATTATAGAGTGCTTTTTTTGCACTGAGTATAATGAATACAATCTACATTTATTATTCACAGTAAAATAATTACTAATAGAACACTGCACAAGTACCTTGCAAACATTTTGCGTAACTTTGAAATAATTTAAATTCTATTGTTTTAAGTCATATCAGGAGTAACGCCACTTGTGGGGATAAGTATAAATGATTCACAAATGTTTTTGCAAACGCTACCACAGGAGTACACAACAATGGTAATACATTGACGACAAACAATTTATGTGAAGTATCACGCCCTCGCCGGGCAGATCTAAAGATAACATTTACAAGTTACATATTTAGGCGTTACGTTCTATCGCCGGCGCGTAATTAGAGAATGACTTATTGCAAGTTTGTAAGATTCAACTTGTATTATTAAATTGTTTCTTTTTAAAAGCCAATTAGTGGAATGCATGGTAGCAATTGGCCAGTAGTAATAACAGCATTTATGAAATTCACTGTTAAAATAGGGCAAACTATTAGTGAAACTTTTTTGTCTCAAGAAATATTTCAATTAATCCTGTAAAAAGAAATTTTAAAATATCCTTAGAATTATTTACTTTCATTCCTAAGAACATTCTCGAGACCTAGCTTTATTTTGCCTAATTTTTTTACAGAAATATTGTCTGTAGTCTATTGATTTATTCAAATTTAATTTATTCACAATTTTACTACGGTCTATTTGTATGGGCGGTGAATAAAAAGATGGATTTTTTTTAATGATTATGAAAATTCTGACCGAATAAGAATGCTACATTCTATCTTTGTCTCTTTGTTATCGTGTAAGAACTTTTCCGATACTTTGAATTTATCTTTCTTATGTAATTATATTTAATTTCGCGCCTCTAATTGCTGTATACGGACTCCAAGGAGGTACCTTATTGTGAAAGCTTTTCAGAAGACAACATCTAGTGTGTCATCTATGCCCGTGGGCAAGAAGTTTTAACGCAACCTTATATATTATATTATGAATCAATCCACTAATCTTTATTGTCTAACGAACTGTAATCTTTAACATCTGAAGTCGCCAGAGGGAGTTCTGATGGGCGTGTTCAGTAACGATACCCGTAAATTTTACTTAAACGGACAAAGAAAGTATGGCTCCATGTGCGGCCCACTCCTAGTGTCCGTACCGATCCGCTAACACCTAATTTTGCCCTTAAAAGTTTGTACGTACTGGAAATTCAACAATTTATATGTAAACAGAGTGAACGTCAGCTTATCTTGTAATTCGTGATACGACTTTTGAATCGATTTCTTACAAGGAAATGTAGAAGGAGGAAGGATACCCACGAAGCCAGTGTATATTATTTAGTGTGTGCTGAAAACTATATAGAATCCTTAAAATAATCTGTCACCTCGTTTCAACCGAAAGGTGTCGTAAATACTCGGATCGATAACGGACAGTGGTGCTTAAGCAGCTAATTGTCAGGTGCTAGGCATGACGAATACGATAAATCCTACGTATGGGAGAGGCCCATGTTCAGCTGTATATTTATAGGCTGTTAAGAAAAAAAAAATTCAAACTTTGTATAATGTAAAGTAAAAAAGTGCCGCATATCTATATAACCTCAAATGTCCTCGAAATAAAATGTTTTATAATAATAAAAAATTATTTCGAGGTAAAATATTTATAATAATAAAAAGGCGGTGAAGATTCCTGCATGCATCTTCACCGCCGACGGTCTTCACCTGTCAAATTCAGCGCTTAAATTTGCGCCAATTTTAGAAGTGTTGGCAAATGTACTCTTTACAAAACTAATGTGTTTGTTGTGAATATTTTCACATACTTTTCGCAATGTGATGAAGAATCTAATAACGAATTGTAATTAAATTATAAAGTTGTGAATTGTAGTTATAAGTTTATTGAAATTACTTATGTCAGAAATAAATACGCATGTTAAAACTATATATAAGTTTGACTACATTCATTCATCAATTAGAACAGCGTGGAGTGAGTAAGTTATTCCGAGTCGCAGTTAACGTCGTGTGGAAGGAATGTAAGAAATATCACGAAGTTCGCATTGCCTATGAATCGTGCGGGTTAAATTATACGCAGTGTTCAGACGTCCGGTAAAGGTGAACCAGTGAAAGGGGCAGTGATTGACTCTTGCGGGATGCGGCTCTGACCCGCGCTGTCTTGAAAGGATTTGCATTGGATTGTCGTTACGCATGGTAGACGAGTTAGTTAGGGTCAGTGGCACTGCCTGCAGTTTGAATATTTATGCATTACGCCTGTCATTCACGCTTACCATTACCTTACGGTTACCCTAGGTAAGCAGTGATTACGGATTTCCATGTGCTACGGAAGATTCCCACGAGATTCTCAAGACTTTTCTCTTAGTCGACTCTTACGCCACGGACATGAAAAAGAGACTGCCACACGGCATTAACATAGGATGGTCAAGTTTGTTAATCAGAATGGTGCGCCGTGTGCAGGTGCGGTTGATAGTTAAACAAAAAGTTTAAGAAAGAGTATTCCCCCTTTCACCCCCCTTGCTGTCGTCGAAACGTTTTAGGAAAGTTTGAAAAGTTTCGTTTTCGATACTTTTTTCTAAATCGTGACAAGGAGAGGATTAAGATTATCTGAGAAAGATTAAGGACGAAGACCGATGATAAATAGGTAAAGAAAAAAGAAAATTCAAAACGTAAGCCATAACACGCATATATGAGATACAGATGGACTAATTAATTCACATAATAAAGTGAACGCTGCGAAAGTTAAAGCTGATCTCGAATAATCTAACACTGTAGTACCGACCGCGCCTTGTTTTTTGTTTACATGGACACCAATACGGAGCGGTGGTGGTGTGGATGCCACTTTAGAGAGTGTTAAGTTCATTATTTGCTACCGCGTACTGTTACTCACAATTAAATTTGCGACCGTTACCGTTTGTTAGATGAGCAGATTTCGAAAAAATTTCAACTTGCGAATAAAAGATTTTAAAGATTAACAAACATACAGGATTTAAAAAATGTTTACGTCTGATTCCTATTTGAATTCAATTCGCGTAAAAGCTTATGATAGGTTGATGGATGATCTCGTAAAATCTCTTATCGACAGTATTTATAAAAATAAATACAAAGACAAACGTTGAAGAACATTCTTATTGTCTTTATCTTAAGTTCAATAGAACTTAAGGAGTAATAACTCCTATTTATTAGTTATTAAGAAAACCATGCTGTCTCTTAAATCCCCCATTTGCAGCATTACTGCAATAAAATGAATTAATCCATTTAAAGTTGACACCCGTGATTGCGAAGAAACCACATAAAGCTGCATAATGCATTTCAGACTGGGAAACAATGGAAATGGGAGAGCTCTCTATAAAATGGTTAATACATGGTAAGTATCTCATGTTTTACTTATATTGTCGCTAAAATGACAGCAATGGAGCGCAAAGATATAAAGCATTTTGCAAATAAAATAAATAAACTGCTTAGGCGTGACTAGAAGTGTTACTAAGTTTACAATATGCTGAGCCGTTTATACTCGTAGGACGAATCATTGTCTCGATAATGGAAATCTAAAACTCTACAGTTCATTTAAGTAAACTCAACGATTAAGATTTAATTTTTTTTTTTAATTTAAATGATTAAACGATTGTAAAATCATGTTAAAACATCGATAATTGATAGTTTTTTTTTAATGAAGATTTGTTGAAGCGAAATTTGTGGAAGTTTGTGGAACCATAATGAGAATTGGCGGCTCCCGGACTTGAATAAAATGTACCAATCACTGTTTTCATTCACAAGTACTTGCGGCATAATACAATATTGTAATTATACACCAAAACTCGAAATTAACAGAAATAACCAAATTAAATTAGAGACTTTTCGACTTCGCGCCAAAAGTCTTGTAGGCATCTGTAATTGTAGGTTTTTTTTTTGGAAAAACTCTGACTCTATGTGCTCGCGGCGTAAGAGAATCTGCCAGCCAATTTTGTTATATTTTAGTTGGAGTTTATTTATTAAAACTAGCATCACCTATTGTAATGTCACGAAATATTACTCGTTTTTCAGATAATTAGATGCTTTACTTTAATTGGTTAAAGCGTTTTGTATCGACAAATCCTTAACGCCAACATAAACGCATGAATTTCTTTATTGTGCACATCTATGGCACAGCATCTTTCGAATTGTATAAGTTTATACTTCTCCTTTTATAATAAATACAAAATTAGGTACTTAATTTTTCGATGTTCACGAATTAATATAATGATTGGAGGTTTTAACTACAGATGAGACGATTTTGCTGTGCGACAACGTAAGAATCTGCGGCCTCCATTTTTTCCATGGGTTTCGTGAAACGTGACTAAGGGAAAAGCCTTGAAAATCGCATCGCAATCTCCGGGAGGAAACCCGGCGACAAGACTCGCCTCCCGTCACGATCTATCTACGTGAGAGGTGAAAAGGCTTGGTCGGCACGGTCGGATTCGCTTAGTCGTGTCTGACGAAAATTGGGAATCTCTGCCTATCCCTATGGGCTCAACAGTCAAATTATATTTGTAATAGAATTTGACATGTAAATTTTAAAGCTAGTATGTAGAAATGTCGAACATAAGCAATAAAGAGGCACTCGAAACGGGTATTTGTTTGAAACCTCACGGCATATTCATTGTTATAGCATTCCTCTATGGTGTAATGGTATTGCACATTGTATTCTAAACGTTCACGTTGTTAGTATAAATATGTTTTTATTTTACAGGCATTCCTTAGCAAAACATTTGCACTATCGCCATCGGGAATGTCGGTACGACAAGTCATAAGCGGTATTATATCAATACTATTTACAAAAATGTTGTATAATGCATAATAATCGAAATTATAACCATGGTATGTCCATATAAAGGACAAAAGTGGGGCGGAGAATATAACTTATTACATCATTTTAATAATTGCATTGGAATCGGGGATAACCGATTAATTATTCAAATAGAATTGAATTCCAATATACAATACCAAAAAATGTGTTGAGCGATTAATTCAATTTCTATTTCTTCTTAAACAGCCTTTTTGTAGACCATTGCTTTACATATACGCACCTCTCTGTATTGGCCGTTGACGTCAGGTTACGTGTGCCGTATCCGATCGTTGTATCGGACATTTAGTACCTTAGATTTTGGAGACCACGATCAATCTGTTTGAGATGGTTAATTCGCCATCTGTTGAAGGCCGTCATCGAGGGTTTTTCAGTAGACTCGACACCCACAGGAAGTGATTTTTATTTTGGATTTTACTAAAATAATTTAAATAATTAGTTAAAGTATTACAGTATTTTATAACTACGTATGTCGGTCCTGACGCTTACGTGTGTAAGTATACGCCTTTCGAGCCAGTCGAATATTAAATGAAGTCTTTGAAAAACAATTTGTTATTTTTAGGCTAGTTATGACTTTTTAAAAGGACCCATTCTAATTGTAAAAGCAATTAAGATGAGAACAATTACATCTGTGTTTGCGTCATAATGATAACGAGCTTCTTCTTTACCAGTTTGTTGAGGTGCCAATAACAGCTGTCACGCCTTGCATAAAAGAAATAATATAGGAAACCCGATGTTTTGATTAAATCTATCGCCGCCCGCTGTTTCTTATACCATGTACCAACAAACAATGGATATGCAAAGATCAGCGACAATGGACCACAGAACAGGGTCAAGCAAGGCCAGGGTCACACTTACGGGTTACAGACCACCAACCGTGTCCTTTCTGTTGGACATTGTGGTTTCTTTTATTATTGTTTAACTGCCACTCACTATTTGGTATGTATTAGATGAAGGTAACCCATGAAAGTAAAACAGGGCAAAGGGCAAAACGAAAGTTATACAAAACAAATTAGAAAGAATAAAACCAACAAAAAAATATAAATTTTAATATCAACTTTATAAGTTTCACCAACGCCTTCTAGATGGTTGGCAATCCTTCGAAGTGCGGTATTTCCGAACAATTAGGAATTAAGGCCCCAAGAAAGAAAAAAAGCCCATTCCCTTACTCAAATGCTCGCAACGCACCTGCAGGCATCTTGTGCTTCTGCGTTTCCATTCGATAAGTGAGGTAACCGGAGGCCCACTCCTCCTGCCCCTAATAACCTTAAGGGCGGCAACGCACTTGCAGCTCCTCTGGTGTTGGGGAATGTACGTGGGCGTCAGTGTAGTAATCACTTACCGTCAGGTGAGCCACTTGCTCGTTTGTCTCCTCTTCTATAAAATACATTCTTCCCGGGGAATGCCAGTTATTTCGGCTAGTGTCTCCGAGTAGACGATCTTCATAAGTCGCGGGTAAGGATATATTAGAATTTAATCCTCGTACACTATGCAAAAATAAAAGTAATAGGTCAATATTCATCTTTACGACTCGATAGCAATGCATATTCGAAATATACTATACTCTATAATATAATATACTCTGTGATATGACTTGAGTTTGTATGGTTGTTGATGCCATGAAACAAATAATTGGCCCTCTTTGTTTGTCTGTATTGTTAATGCTTTGACATAACATTTGACCCATTTCCTGATCTCATCGTATAAGCGTTACATCAGACGCGGGAAGGTGGAGACGAGTAAGCTCCTGATTACCCCGGTAGATGTCACCGTGATCGTAAACAAAGAGAGCGAAGACATGATTACGAAACGATATATTATTTAAAATTTCCTATTTGAGACGCAACTATCCACGAACGACTGAATCGTGACCGCATCAGCTGTTCTGTAGACCTCACCCTAATCATTTTACGAGGCTTGGCTGGGGTACTTAGCATAACTGTTACGGCCATCTATGTTCCGTGATGCAAACCGAGGTTAATACGGTGCTAATTGAGCCTATTCATTACTATAATATACCTTTATAGCTGTTTGAGGAAGTAACTCAGCTGGTGTGCAACATGCTCTGACTCGAATTGACTATAAAATTATGCAAATGGTTTATCACACTATGTATTGCGTACGTTTATAAGATTTTGTAATGTCAGATTGTTTTGGTTTATGATAAACCCAATCCTACACATTTGCGGATTTAAGCGCGTTTTATTTTAGTATTTTATGTTCCCAATGTCCAACACCTCTGTCCCCTCATGACCATTGGCGCTGTAATGCACCCAAAACGTCGGGAACTTTAAAAACTAAACTATGAAATCTTTAAATAATAGTTTCTTTTCATAAAATTACTTGGGGTGTCCAAGTCTCACTTTTAAAAACATAACCGTCACTATAGGAATTACACCTGTGTCATGGAAGCGTGTTACTTCAAACTTTGAACTGTACATAGAAAAACACTCAGGGTCCGGAACAATTATTTGGAAGCTATCTAAATACTCCGAAAGACACTTTCGCAACATAAATTGAAGAGTACAACTTATTTCCGTATGTACTATCTATATCTAAAAATACAAAAAGATGTTGATGTGATACATTTTTGTATTCATCTGTTACCTTCATTGGTCCTTGATTAAAGTACTAGATCGTATTTGATAAATGAGGAATATTTGATGGGTCTTTATTTTAAACCTTATGTAAAATATTTTTAAATTGAAGTTGTGAATCTTTACGTTATAACTAAACCCGGACTACTTTTAGCTTTTAATTATTTCATTAATTTAATCTATGTGTTAAGCTTATTTCAGGCTCTAATCAGCAGTGCAACCACAGCCGCTATGCCATAACAAATTACACAAAAACCCCGTTTGATATATAATAATTCCCCACTAAAATCATTTCATGAAATAATAGATTTATTCACAATTAAAACATGAAAAAAAAATAAGTAGTTTACAGGTGTCCATAGGCTGCAAAAGATATGTAAAGTAGTAAGACATTTTTGATATGTGATAACGTGCACTTTGCTTCGGGAATTGCGTGAACTTCTCGGTGAGTGTTTGAACCGTCTTCAAGGGTGACAGTGAAACAAAAGTATCTCAGCAGATAATCTGTGTAAACGTTTGTCACCCTAATTTGTACAAAAACAATAGCGGTATTTTTTTTATGCATCCCATATTTCCGTCATAGATCCGTAAGAAGCAAAGGTCGTATCCAAAGTCATTGGACTATTACATTCTTTGATGTCACATGGCATATATCTTCACACAATACTATCTTATTACCATCATCGTGACGCGATTGTTCTCTCCGACACACGTAACGCACGCAGCGCATGCACGGCCACGGACCTTCGCTTTCTGGACCGCACAGATTAATTATTCGATAGCGTGGTGTGTCTGTGACACAATAGATCTTTGCGTTATGTAATGACGTATGTTGGATAAGGTTGTTGATGTACCGAGTTGTTTTTACCTAGATGAAATTTTTACAATAATTGAAATAACACGTGTAAAATATGTGAGAATTGGTGAGAAAACAAATGGTAACAATTCTTGTATTGTCGCCATTTAATTGAAATTAAACCGGTTACTAATTAAATTTATATATCATTCAGAAAATATATATTTACTTATTTTCCTAACAAATGAACTCAGTCTTATGAATTTAGGATCGGAATAGTAATCGCAAATATGTATTAGGTCAGTTTTCCAGGTTCACGCAACCACAATATCTGGTTCGTATTTTTTCAATTGAAATAAAAATTAAACGGTTTCTTATTCTTAATATACACTTTCATTATACACTTACACCTGTCACAATTCCATTGCTGTAAGAATATATAACAATATGATACAAAATACGTCCATACACACCATATAATACATTTTATAAAAAGAGCTTGTAAAGGTCAAAAACGTTAAAAAATTTAAATGTATCATCTACTCAATTTAGATATTTTAAGATGTAAACACTTGTATACAGACTAAATGTTTCGCTCAGTGTGCGACGATCTTGATAGGCATTGGGAAATGACCTCACGAACCTCAGTAGAACAGCTCACCAAATTTCGCGAGGGCACTCATCAATAAACTTCAGAACGCATTTGTTACGGCGTGGGGGTTAATGACTATATTATTATTGTTTGCTTTGCCGCTCGAGTTCCGATTGGCTTTGAGTGTGATTTATCTGTGAGAATGTTTCAAACTATTATGACGTGAACGTGTCGGTTAGAAGAGATAATTATTGTTTGATGAATCACCGTGTCTTACTGCAATATGAAAGTCACATGTGATAGTCAATATCAGTTTTATATCTAATCATGATTGATGATCGCACCTTCAAACTCTTTAGGGTATATGCGTCTTAACGAACACGGTCCATAGTATGGTATTTGTGTTAAGTGGATACAAGAGACGTAGTAGCTAAGGGGCGGTCTAGTCAGGTCAGCCGCTAGCTCGTTTGCTCCCTTTCGCTTAAAAAAAAGAAAAAAAACCCGCTCTAGAACAGGGGCGTTATCCACGATACCACAAAAATATTTCACATAAATTCCATGTGAAGTTAGTCTCTAATAAAATCATACCGTGTTATTTTTCACATTCAAGACA
The DNA here is from genome assembly GCA_029286595.1 of Bhutanitis thaidina. Lineage (NCBI taxonomy): Eukaryota > Metazoa > Arthropoda > Insecta > Lepidoptera > Papilionidae > Bhutanitis > Bhutanitis thaidina. The sequence continues at coordinate 3,670,961 of JAGSMS010000034.1, read as the reverse complement.
TGGTTTCATTTGTTGGTAACCGTGTCCTGGTTAAATGAAATCACGTTAAAAATAATACATACAATTTAACGTGGAATGACGTTACACGGACTATTTATAAATTGAATAGCTGAGTGAGTGAGTTCTAGCACAAAAATGTGTGATACAGTAATGCACTCACCACCTGGAAACATCAGTGAAAGTTCACTACCTTTGGGTATGTATAGCCAAGCGGCGGTTTTGCTGCTGCTCGAATGGTACAATAGGTCGCAGAATACCCTATTATGCCACCAATCACCCAAATATTCTTAAAGGCCGGCAAAGCAACTGCAGCTCCTTTGGTGATGCAAATGTACGTGGGCGACGGTGATCACTTACTATAAGCTGAGCCGCATGCGCATGTCTAGTGAACATCAAACCGGAGAAGTTTGTGCACTGCGCTTGGCTACAGAATAACTAACAATAAATGGTACATTCCTAAAAGGACCTTTGCATAGGATTTTGACAATATGCTATTCCTTTTTTTATTTTTATTTCTGTCACATTTCCTGACCCCTCCCCTGATCTTATCGCATAGGCGTTACATTAATACGAGAATGTTTAGACAAGTGAGTGACGTGTTCGTGCGTACACTTGAGGCACTATAATATATTCTGCGCAGTTATTGACAACTGCCGATAGTTTTCGAAAGTTGACACCTTGGTCGAAGTCTGTCAGGACATCATCATTTTACGACTCGATAGCCTAGTTGGTAGTGATCCTGCCTTCGAAGCGGAGAAGCACCTTATCACCATCCAGGAAGAATGGTGAATCATAGTTTCATCACCAACAAACAGGGAATCATTTGTTTGTTTGATTCCCATTCCAAAGTTTGGGACTGTATGTCGTGTGTGTTCGATATATTATTATCATTCCATATAACTCCATAGTAAATCATGGGTTCAGTACATCAGTTAGTAATAATGTACAGTGGATTAAAAACATGGTATTTGCGATTCAGATCCCCCGGATTTTAAAAGCCTCGCCGACTTTTTTTAAGTTGTTCGTCTTGACGAGTTGTCGAGCGTCATTTGTTTGCAAACAGGGAACACGTGCCGTAAAGGTTGATTTGGTGGGGGCAAAGTGTTCGGTCCTTTTTGTAATGTTAGTTTCGGATTTGGAATAATTAATTTTCATTTTGTAATTCTAATTTATTTCATTAACTAACCCATTACTTACATTAATTTGAAATGCACAATTTTTTTAAGTTATTAAGGTTTTAAACATAATCGCCAACATCTTGCGCAGGCGACCGCTTAACGTACGAAATCTTAATTAATTGATATTAAGATCTCGCACAGATATTTATCGTGCCTATGTAATTATATGTAATAAAAACTTTTTCAGTCTTCTTCAACGGCATGATCATTCCATTATATATATTATGATATTATATATGTTCCAATGATTAAAAAAGGCGACCTTTACCAACTATCTCTTTCGTAAACCGAAATTTTTGTTATATCCAATTTGCAATTTGACAGATGATAAAAATATTTTGTAACATTACGACAACAATCATTTCTCCAAAGCAGCAATCGACAAATGAATCGATTGGCCGCCACAATGCATCAATCATAATCAATGGCCTAATGATTCGGCTCGGTTGTTCAGAAATTTGACGCGCGAAACCAGCCCTGTCAGATAGTAAAATAATTAGTCTATGATAAAATAGAGACTTGTTAACCTGTCCCGAATATCGCAGTGATATAACTTGACCGCGAGTTACAACGCTGCAGATCGTATCGCGGCGTTTTGTATTAGGTTTCGTTCACACTTCCTATATTGACGCAATCGACGTTCCCATGCGTTGATTGCTGTGGTCACTTCAGTGAGAATGTGTATTGGAAACGAGTATAGTTAGGGTAAGGGTACGTGCTATGTAAAACGCAAGTGAAACATGTATTTGTTCAATCAGTAGGTGTAATAGTTTTTATTAAATAGTTAGTTCTATGTTCGATACCACATTTCATTGAAAATGTGACAGCCAAAGTAAACAAAAAAGCTATGGAGTTTCTTTCACCTGCTTATTTTCGGTCAGCGGAACCTCTTTACGAAACGGTGGTGGATTGTATAAAAAAATTAAAGCATAAATGAATTTAATTTCCATTCGTATTTTACTATATTTCGTTACGTTATTAATATTTAATTCCAATTCCACGGCGTCCTTTTCGTACATCCCTGGATCCCTGGTGGCATGTACGCATGATTTAATATCTTACAAGAACGGTTCTGTTGTTTGAGTAACCAAAAATTCTGACAGTAGTAGATAGTTAATGTGGAGCAGTCTTTAATTGTGACAGAAAAGACCCTGAAGGGTATCCTTCAATCGTCTGTTCTTTAAATATTAAACTGTTTTAAGACCAGGCAAACAGACAATGACAGAGCAATGAAAAATCGAAAACACATGTCGTACAGAAAAGCTAATAATGCAGACGGGGAATTTTATAAAATATAGCTTAAGTACGTTAAAAAAACTACTCTTAATTTTTCGCAATATGATGATATAATAAACAATGTATAATTTAGATATTTTAATAATATGATGACGATGTTCTCCCAGCCGCTTTCAACAGTGGCGGCAACTACTGAATACTATCGGTAGTTGATAACTGCGCAGGAAATATTACAGTACCGTAAACCGTACATGCAAACGCAGAGGTATTCACACGTCTTTAACTTCCCATATCCGACGTAACACTCGTGCAATAAAATCGGAGAATGGTCATATGCACTGTCACGGATACTGGACGTACACCGCACGAAAAACAATATTTGTGTTTTTGTACAAATCCTCAATATTCAGCTAGTTCAGAATTTTATGAAGAAAAAACTTATTTCTTTTATTAAACGTGTGTCAGAAATTCAATATGTTATAATCTCGGAAGGGTATCAAGATCAAACTCAATGATTCGTACTCAATTAAATAAGAATCGATTTTTTGTAGATGGAAGAGCCAAGCGGCGACTTTTACTGCTGTTCAAATGCCCTGTAAAGAATATCGGCGTGAATTAGATGCATCTTGCGCCTCGTTCGGTGAGTGAGGCCTACTTCCATTTTTAAATCACAATAATTATTTCGATAAATATCAAAAATAAGCAGACCAACGACGGGCTGGAGCGTCTAAGGTGCGAGGTATCTGACACAGAGATCGCCAATCCTCTTGTATGGTATGGATGTCGGGTATGGAGATTAAGGCAAATCCTCTTTGAAGGAGAGGCCTTTGTCCAGCATTGAACTACATATTTAGAGGCTAAGGTAAGGCAAGATAAGTTACCAACGTAATTTGTGCATGGTGAAGTTTTGCCTACACGTTAACGTTTCGAAATAGGTCTTTTGTTTACTGTAGGATAAGTAAATTTTATGGCAATATTTGTTCAAATATTTGGCCGATACTTTTGAAATTAGTGTAGGTGTTAAATCAAACAACCGAATTCGTATGTTTGAAGAAACTTGCTAATGCTAAATGTGTTTCCATTAGTATCAGAAGAAATAAATCCTTAAATTTTTTCAAAGGTTTAATCACTAAAAAAAGTGTAGTGTTTTGTTAGCTCTTTTTCATTACTTCATTACTTGGTTGTCCCTTGTTCCCTTGTTGAAACTTCATCATATTGACAATTATTATTATCTCTTGTCTAATACAACAGACGCAGATTGCACAACATATTTCATGTATTTATATAAGTAAGCGACCGGTTTCGCCTAATGGCAGTTTTAGGGTATTTGTATATAATGAGATAGAATGATGTAGGTAACATAAATGAAAACATTTATTCAAACTTCAGGGCGTAGGTAGGGATAACATATGATAAAATTTTGCCATAATGATCGGGAGAAACATACTAAAGGTTACCTTATATCCTGAAGATGTGATAAGTATAAGAGGTAATAATAGTTGTCAGTAAAGTGTAGCTTAATAATTATACTACACTGCAATTTATTCCCTATTGTATATGTAGTTCATCGTTCATTTTATTAATTTCCTTTCAGCCTTTTCTCTTTTTATTTTTTTGTTTATTTGTATAGTTAATTGAAGTTCTTATTTATGATCGATTTTGTGTCAGTGTAAAGTATTTTATGTGTTAGTTTAAGGACCGACTATAACGATAAAAATCTCCGAGTATTTACATTTTTCTTTTTCCTTAATACTTTACTTAATAAGTCGCGCTCCATCTTTAATTCGATCTCTCTTTTTATCAAGTGGGAACTAATTTGTGACCTGATGTGACCATCTGTTATCTTACAGTGTTTGAAAATGGCATGTCCCTTTAAATTTTTATGTTTGTTATGAAGATCATAGATACATAGATGTGTATCTATGATCTTCATTAATCAATTGGTACTTTACGTGACGTCACTGCTCAGTGCCGCATACCAACCACAGTTGGTGACACGGTTACAGTATTAGTATGGTAGGTTGTTTCCTTACCACTTTATAATAATTGTGCAATAAAATTGCACACAGTTTCGCACACTTATGCAAAAAGATAAATAATTGATTTTTGAGTCTGGTTGTATTATGTTCGTTCTGTGTCTCTTTCACTGGATCTGACCATCCCTCTGATCATATCGCGAAAGCGTTATATCGGTTTTGGTAAAGTACAGACAAGTGAGTCGCTCCGTGATGGCGCGTGGACTAACGGATCTATATCCCCTGCACAGTGGACAACTGCGGTACGTGTTTGCTACTGCTCGCATAGGGCGAATAAAAAGTCCGTTAAATCGCACTGCCAACAGGGAGGTTCTGTCTCAAAATGAGATGATGTCTGTGCCTAACAATAGAACATTTATATATTGTAGCTTCACTTTTTCTCACTAGTATTACTTGAGAGGAGACTCGAGTTCGATCCTCTTTGTATAGGGCTCGTACCAATGAGGATTTTGAAACTAATGTACGATTGTATTGTTGGCTTGAACACAAATATGACAAGCTCACCATCTGTCATATAAAACATTTATAATAATCCTTTTGAGGTTGGAGATAGGTAGGGATACGGGAAACAGTGATTATTTTTTTTGCGCCGGTATTCATCTTACATAATGACTCAGAGCACCTATAAAGTATATTGGAGTTACTTTTACTTTTTAACTATCAGGCCGGTATCAATTTAAATTGGATTTCAATCTTCTTAAATGACCTATCATTGAGTCCATAAATTATTATGATAGATTGGATTGATCGTTTAGTGTGGTTACAATAAATGTCGGCCACAGTTGAATTGTATCCGTTGTATTGAAATGATCGATGTACTAGTAGATTAAACATGTTCATTGGAGTTTATTTAATCTACATTAGTAGTTGCGGCTTTCAATACTAACGTATAGAACATTGATGCGTAAATTAGTATTGCGATAAATTTAGTAAGATACTTTCCTAAATGGTGTTCGGTCGCATGTCAAGGTTTATATTCTCCATTTGGTTAATTCATCATTACAAGCGCAAAAGTTATTTAACAGATTAGATATTTAAAATCATCAGTTAATGTATTTTCTTCATTAGTTCACTGCTACGATGTAATAAAAACTATAAAGTTTTTTTACCAACAGCGTGTTGATCAAAGCTGCTATTCTTACTATGAAACATTTGTTCATATAACTACGAGTACAATGGGTCGGTACGCGCCGCGCCGGTGTCTGCTGACCGATGATACTCCTTCCCAAACTGATAGTTGTTAAATATATATCTAAGTGATCACTTAATCCTCCTATGGACTTAGCTTGATATTTCAACAATTTTGAAATATGTTGAATATTGTTAGTGATCATATTTAGGCTAGGCTAAATATAAAATTATTAGTACTTCAACATGTCACTAAACTAAATGATCTGAGCAGTACACACGTCAGTTTAAGAAGCGCACCTTTGTAAACGAAGGTGCGCTCCTAGCGGACAGTTAAGGATTCGTACAATTTTTGTAACGTTTTTACGTTTAACTATTGTGTGTTAGTTTTAAACTTTTACTACATAGTGCATGTTTACTATCAATTAATTATGAAAATAAATAAACGTTTATACTGGATAACATTGAAAACTATTGACGTTTTCATATATATTTAAGAGGCAGCTCAGAGTTAATCAGAGGGTTATAGTTGGATAGGGCTGTACTCGGTGTTTTTCTACGTGATATAATCTGCAACAATGATGCTTGAGGCTGTCTGATATAGCCTCGAGCAAACTGAAGAGACTGGCCGGTCACATACTTCGCCGAACTGGAAACCGTTGAGGACGAAAGGTTCCTGAGTGGAAAGCTCGTTCAGGCTAACGCAGTGCAGGACGATGTCCCATAAGATGCTCTTAAGATCTGCACAGTGTTGCTGTCGTTGGATGCAAGTGGCTCAGGAGCGTGTTTTGTGGCAATCTTTCGTGGATGCCTATGTGCCAGTAGTGGACTTGTGACAGGGTACTATGATGATCTACTAATATGATGTTTTATACGTGGCAGAGCCAAGCGGCGGCTTTTGCTGCTTCTCGAATGGACCGGCTCGTCCGGGGTAGAAACACAGCCTCGCAAAATATCGACGTGAAAAAGAGGCATCTTGTGCTTCTGCGCTTCGTTCGGTGAGTGCGGTAACCGAAGCTCACTTCCTTTTTTAAATCACCGGCGGATGCAAGAAAATAGTCGAGATCAATGTATTTGCTATTTACGCCGTTTTTTCATCGGAAATAAAATGTGCATAGAAGGCTCGATAGAATAGTCGGTAGTAGACATGCCTGTGCTGGGCTTTGAATCCCGCTAGAGACAAATGTTTGTATGTCTAATAAACTTTGTAACCCACTACTCCCTCTTTGTCCTCTCTTCCAAGAATATCCTTAAAGGTAGGTAACGCATTTGCAGTACCATAGGAGCTGTGGGTGCGTGCGGCGGTAATCACTTACCATCAGATGAGCCCCAAGCGCGTTTGCAATCTTTCCCGTGAAAAAAAAATTATGACAATGCCTAAAAACTAACAGGGTGTAAAAAGTCTATGTCCAGATGTTGACTGGGATGTACAGACGATATATTTTTTTAGAGTCGTAACCAAACGTTGTTGTAATCATCTAGCATTTTTAATTATATGAATAATAGAATATCTATGTAACTTAACGCCCCTGTATCACATGTTCCTATAGCCAAAATTGCGCATAAATTGTTTCCATATGTTGACATGACATACTTACGCAAATGATTTCATGGTGTTAGGTTTCGCTATGTTGCATTAGTAAACAAATTTCGTGATAAATCGTAACGAATACGTTAACAAAGTTAACACTTCTAACGCAAATATAAAACATAGCCTGAGTTTAGCCATTGTTATGAAAGGGAAATCTTATCGTAATGTATGTGGGTTTTCAATCAATAAAACTAACATAAAAATATTCTGGAGATATTCGAGATTGCTGACCATCTCTTGTTCTCTCTAGTCATCACACAAAGTCAACAATTTTTTTTTATGAGAAAGGCGGCAAATAATCGTGCGGCTCACCTCATGGTAAGTGATTACCGTCCCCCATGTAAATCTGCAACACTAGAGGAGCTGCAAGTGACTTGCCGACCTTAATGGATATTTGGGTGGGAGGGGTGACGGGAGGGATGATGAAGAAGTTGGGAAGGGAAGTGAGTCTCGAGGTACTCACGGAGATCCTGAGCTTTCTAGGTTTTACCTTATTCGTCTTTTACATCTACGCTAAGAAAAATAAAACTAAAAAAAATTAACCCTCCCTTGCAATCTGTTTCATTTATTATTTATTCATAATTTATTTGGAAAATTCTTAATATGTAGAGAGTAATGCGGGCAATATCATCCATGTTAATTGTGCGTCCTTTAGTAAATAGATATAATAGTTACTGAAACAATATGGCGATGACATATGGACAGTAAACAAATTCCTACCACTAGAACCCTCTGACCTCGATGGGTTTGCAATCCAAAGAATATAAAACGATTGTAATTTTTTTCATTGCACTTCGACACCGGTTAGAACAATTACTCGTATAGAGACAAGAGTACAATACGTCTCAATACAACTTTAAGAAACAGTTTTCCTCAATCAACTCATTCAATTAGCATTAATGTATTCCTTTATATTATAATAACATTAGTATTTAAATATTATATATAATAATACGTTTGTTTTACTAAACTATATCCTCACTTCTCCTTGTGATAAGATATAATAAACACAGCATTCCGTGTACATTGTCTTTTACTGACGTAAGGAAAAGATACAAACTGTCCCGAGTGGTCACAACTTAATTTGTGAATTATTAATCTATAAATGTATTATCTATGCAAGTTGCACGTGATTCCGATATTCGTGTTGGTTCTCAAACAATTTAATAAGATTAAATGATTTTAATAATGAATGTAATCTAATACTGATCACAGAACTTTCTAGGGGATTAATATTAATGTCTGTTTATATATAATATTAAAATTGACAACAGATTAATTCTGTTTATAAACTTTAAGAAAAACTTCTTTATATTTTTTTTCAAACATTCACATAATGTACATGGGGGTCTGTATATGCTGACAACAATGAGATGCTCAAGCGATACAACACATGATATCTCTAATTTCTATAGTTTTCCCAACATATAGGGTCACAACATCTTTACGTTTTCTATATGACAATAATCTACTTAATATTAAAGATCATCCACGTAATGCTTTTATTCTATGCCTATGCATATGGACAAGCTGGTGCTTATTGAAGTTAAACAACAATCGTAGCAACTTTCAAATGATCCAAAAGAATCTAAAATTACTAATTTCATCTATTTACCGATGATAAAACGGCGTATGTAGACTCATATTAACCATGGCTTTATAGCAGTTCTCTTCACTAACATTAGATAACGTTTTGTCGCTTTGTCCGCTGACACAACACTCGGAACAAATTCCACATAATTAGTACATGCATTGTATTACTCTAAAGTTAATTATATCGCGCATACAAAATTTATAAACGTATTACGTACTGTTAGGTAACGTGCACAGTGAGAACTAGAAACATTCGTGCTGGTTTATGGGTGCCAATAAAAGCTTAGTGTTATAGTTTATATATGAGATTATTGTCACTTTATTGTCAAATTATTGTTAACGCTTGTACAAGTTTCACAATGAAATTTTCTTTTTTCTAATCACAGTTATTTATATATATTTATTATATACAGAACCGGCGGGCTTATTGTGGGTAACATTTATTGAATATCTTATTATAATCTAATATCCTGAAGATGTCGTAAGGGGAATCCGGTCGGCTCTTTATATAAATAAATGTGCTTAGTGTTATGTTCATGTGTTTATTTTTTTACATTCGTGATATTATAATTTTTGTTTAAATACACAGCGCTCCTTGCTGTCAGGAATTGAGTACAGCTACATTTACGAAGACCGCATGACTCAGTCAGGTTAGCGTATATGATCGCTACATTTACATGATTCGAATTAAAACTAAAGTCACACGAATATTACTGGTTTTTGTGACGTACTAATATTCCAGTATGCACCTGCGTTCATTCTAGAAATAAAGGGCGATTGAGTGCCTTTGTGTTTGCTTTATTACGTCATTATCTTACCACGCGTGATTGGAAAAGAAAATACGCGCGAAAGCTTGATTTCATTGTAATAAGTTCTGCTAATATATTTATTTATTCAATTAAACTTTATTTGCACATAAAACAGCAAAACGGCTTACTTTATGCCAAGAGGCATTCTCTACCAGTCTACCATTAGGTTGAACAGAGAAACATGTAAAAGGTTTGCACATGTGTATAACTAAATATTTTTTTTTATCTGTTTACCAATAGCGCTTCAATGAGAAAACTCTTCAAGAAAATAAATAGAAAGCCTTTTGGAAGTGTTTTTATTAGTATATAAATCATATTATTTTTACGAAAGTCAACAGGTTGCAATAGTAAAAAAAAAGGAAACAATAAATAAAACTAATATGTACGAGTATACAAAATGTAAACCAAAATCAGCGTATTTTACTCAGTTAATTTCAATTTAATTACACATTACAACTCAAGCAGCACCCTGGTAAGATTTTTCATAATATATACTTTAATGTTAAATTAATTATTAAGCTCCTAGTAGACATGAACTAATCACGAGTAGGACTCTCTTATAATAAATCCTTTGGTTATAATAAAATAGTGATGAATTTTATATCTCGTAATAGGCTTATCCCCAATAGAAAGCGAGATTAGAGTGCTTACTTTGTACCGTCAAACCCAGCGTGGTACCACCAATGATTTAATAGGTACCAGACAGAGTTACCTTAATTTTCTGAAAAATCAAGGTTTACACTTTATATGATGATCAGGAATTTGTAAAATAAATTTATATATGTCTGAATGCCACATATAGAGTAAGGGTATATGGCAGTAGATTCGAACAAGTTGCCTTCTTTAATCAAGCGTGAAAAAATATTCAGAGATGTCAGAATCAAAAAAATATAATTCAATAATTCGGTGTTTACTTTTTTTTTTAAAGTATATTAGCAATGCTATTTATTAAGAAACATTACTAATATTCCGTTTAACTCTCCAACTAAGAATTATAGCTATTATCAGCTTAGGCGAATGGCGGGCTCGAACTTACGACATCATGTTTCGTAGTCCGCACCGTAAACCATTCGGCTATAGGCTCTACCAAATAAAAATATTCACTAATAAGCGTAATAACATTACGTTCGCGTAACGAAATCATCGATATGTTAAATTCTCTCAAAAATTATTTCCCTGCGCTCGTTAGTAAGCGGTTTTGTGGTCCATAGTGATTATTGGGTTTATGTTAACGAGCTGGAAATCGGACCACAGACAAGAGCGTTGCTTAATTATGACTAGTTATTGCTAATCTCACCAACATGCAGTGCTCTGCAGACTTACAAACGAGGCTCTGGTGATCGAATGATGGCGGGAAATCGAATTAAATTAGCCAAACAAAAATCCCACGGAGTAGTGAAGGCTTCTTCTTCTTCTTCTTCAACTTCTAAAGGTTCGAGAGGTATGGTACTGTTACGGTCTGAGCTCTCAGTATCTTGAGGTCATGCTCTTGACGAATAAGAAGAATTTGCCACCACCTTTCTTCCCGTGGGTGCCGTTGGAGGCGACTGAAGGAAAAGCCTTGAAAATCGCAGTGGCTACCGTCAAATGGCGATATAACTTAAATCTAGAACAATACTAGACCAAAATTATGCAGACCGATGACGTGCAGCAGCGTCTAAGGTGCGAGCGTGGTACTGCAATCACCAATTCGGTTGTAGCGCGTGACGTTTAAGGCAAATTCTCTTTATGGGAGAATCCTATGTCCTGCCACTGCTGGACCTCGCCTCATTCACAGACTGTTAAGGTTAAGGTCTAAAATATCTTGCAAATTCTTTACGGTTTATAGGAATTGTTATGTTAATAAGAAGAAATATGCCTTATTAGAATTTATTTAAAGTTTTATGTTTACTTTCAGGTTGATTATATTATATGTAATCAAAATTGTATTAGTGTCACCAGTATTCATCTTATACCTGTCTTAGAAATGTTTTTTTGTTTTATGTTACTTCTTTTTTGTATTGATGATCAAGATATTTTCAAGTTACTAGTTCAACTTAGGTAATTTGTGTCTTGCATGTATCTTGAAAACGTGACGTTTTGGGAAACTTTGAAACATGACATGGGCTGTTTATATTGATATTAGCAATTAATTTACATAAGTTATATAACACAAACATATTTATTGAAATTATTTCAAAATGGCGGTCAGTGGGTAAGCAAAATCATAAAAAACCCTTTTGTTAAGTACATAAATACACTCGGTAAATTGTAATTGTGTGAAATAAAAATAAAAATATTTAAAGCCTTTTTTCTTCTTCTTGTGACAACCCTGTCCCTCGTATGAGTTCCTGTTCTGACATTGCGGTGGCGGCATGCGTTCTAGGCTCGGCAAGGGGTCGAACTTCTGGTAGGACATATATATATTTTAATACTGAAGTCGAGCTGTATTAGTGTGTACTACAGCGGTACCTCTTGCATGGAGCTTGGACTCTGTACATATATTTACTGATGTGGTTTGAGCTTGGACTTTCAATCTGTCAGATTCGGTTATAGATGTGAGTAACTAATTCATAGAACATTGTATACGATTGTAATACCAAATCAGAGCAAGCGCGCAAAGTCTATCATGTAATAAGTTTTTTTTAATTTGACATAATATGTTTATTTCAAACTGGATTGATTGTTTAAGTTTTCTTTGTTGGTTATGTATGGTAGTGTTTTATAGTGTGTACAATTATACTGTTTTTTTTAGAGACTATTTTCGTTTTATACATTAATTGTTTCTTTTATACTAATTTGTTATAAGTAACTTAGTTATGCCTGTATATGGAAGGTAAATCATGGAAGAGCAGTGCGTTTACAACAAACATATCTTGCGTACTGGGATTATGAAACAGTATGCGAAGTACATCGCGCAATAGGGTCGGTGCTGACTGAAAATCAGCGTTGCGGTTAACCCCGCGACACTCAGCACAGTTTCATTTGACACGGCACGGGTTATAAATTATAAAGTCTTTCTCTTAAATTATTTCTTTTTGTTTTTACATATCTATTGTTTTTTTCTGTATAATGGTATTTCTGGTAATTTTTGTGTTGTGTAAATGAATAAATCGTACCGTATCGTATCGTAAGTGTTATAATTTATTAATAAATGCTTACATGGAATATAGCTATAAAACGCCGTAAAGGTGATTTCTATTGAGCTAAAATACCTAAAGATGATAATATAATTTTAATTTATATAAGTAACCTAGCCATTACTCGCAATTTCGTACGTTGCAAATTTGCATAATTCATTTAGATTCGAACATAAAACCTTCGTTTTTCATAAATTTAATCAAACATACGAGAATATTGAAAAGTATTTTTTTATTAAGTTTCGAGTTAATATTATCAGTTATTAAGTTTCCCATACAAACTTTCATCCCATATGCTAGCTACACCCAAACAACTACAAGCAAACGACCCTTAGTTGTTTTTTTTTTCAAAAATCGCTTTTTCATGTTTTCAAGATTAGACAAATGACAGAAAAGAGGATACACGAGGAGTTTCCGTATTGTTTCTCCATCAGCAAAACCTCTCATTTCGAAATAGCGGAAAGTATGAAATGACGTTTGACAAATGAAATTTATTTTATTACGTCGAGGTACATTCTGTTTCATTAAGAACGCAGCGTAGCGTAGGTCGTTAAACCAAAGAGTAAATAGCAGTACATTTTAGTTTACACAAACAATTCCCTTCCAATTGATAAATTGAGTGCAGAATAGTTAAAAAGTCAATGTAACTGCCTGTTACTTCTATTAAAATCTTGCGGAGGCCTATATTTGTGCAAACACACAAATCAAACAAATATAGTAATAGTCTCCACCTTACCGCGATTTTATCGCAATAAACGTTGGAAAGGGAAGACGATTATAATCTTTGTGTTTGCTCTAACTTGTGGCTCCATAATATATCTCGCGCAGGTTTCTACAGCAGGTAGCAATTGGCCAAAAGAAATCGATGTAAACATTAAAGTAAGCATGAATAAATAAAGTTTCTAGACTGTTTTATATACGGAAATAGTTTACCCAATTTATTAGAATCCATGAAATTTATGTAGTTTTAATATACATATATGATTCTACTATTCATTGCTTTCGTGTAACTCAGTTTCAGATATAACGACATAGCAAGACCAGTTAATATTGATATGCCTTCGCCTAATGTAGCGATGGATAAGGAGTGAAAATTTCGGATTGATAATGTGTATTATGAGTTAGAATAACATTATGGTTTATCGGGACATAAAAACCAAAACGCGCAACGAGATAAATTTTAATTTCTATTCTTAACCATGACGACGTCCTGTAGCGACAAACTCCCCTCTGCGATTTTTACAAACAAAGCATTGGCAATCGGCATATAATCGAAGATACCTTCGAACAATCTGATTTCAAATTCCACGGATTAGTGCTCGAGACAGCATTGCGCTTACCAACCTATATTACAATACTTCCATGGAGTGTTTATGAGCTTTTGTTGGCGTTATTCAGGCAAGGCACATTATCAGCATTGGACATAGAAAGATTATTTATGATGATGTCTGTTTGTGGTCGTAAGCGGTCTTCTGCACGAAATACATTGCGTCATTAGCGCATATCATTGACGTCGAGGATGACAATTGATGTACACAAAAGCTTTTATCACCACCTCTCACTGGAGTCTTCTTTTTTTTTAAATGGGAAACGGCTGCAAACATCTGCAACACCAGAAGAGCTACAGTTGCGTTGCCGGCCTTTAAGGGTATTTGTGAGATGGGAGAAAGGATGAGGAGAGGGAAGGGGGGAGGGTGTGGGCCTCCGGTTACCTCACTTACCGAACAAAACGCAGAAGCAGATGATCCTTCTACTTCACGCTGGTATTCTGCATAGTCGTGGTAGTACCCCGGCCGAGCAGGCACATTCGAGTTGCAGCAAAAGCCGCCTACGTACAAATTACCTGCATGCTAATCTTGGATAAAAATCCATTGAATCTCAATATTTATGCATACCTGTTATTTATGCTGTTAGTCGTTTCATGAATGTATATGTATAGAAAAACTATGTTGTGTGTTTATAACACTGCATCCAACACGGAGAAGTAAGAAAAAGAAAGTGCTACTGTATTTTCGTTACAAGTTATAATGTGTCACTCCACTGCCGAACAAAGGCCTTTCTATGAAAGCGCCAACAAAGACCAGCATGTCATGTATGGAAAATTTTCCCATATGGGCAAATACTCTATATAATAACGCTGTCATCCATACATCCCGTCACTAGTCTGTGGAATTCGGGATCAGCTTATTTAGATGGATTTTCTACCATCAGCCTGTAACCAGAGCCTCGTCCGTTAATCAGCATATTAACAATAAGATAATACGTTGAATAATAAAGTGTTATTCTCTTTTATCAACTTCGGGTTGTCTATGCGCGTTTCATTTTCAAAGGAGTTGGATAGATTATAAAATAAATTATGGAGAAAGTATTTATTTATCGGGCTGCTGCATTGACCAAACCACTTATTTTATAATTGCTTAAGTATGTACAGTCAAAAGTTTCGACATACCTTTGATTTAAATTGGGTCTTTTATGGCCTGTAGGTGAGCTAATGTATGATTATCGTTAAATGATAAATCTTTGTCGCTGTAGCCCTGGTAATCTGTAGTTCATGATTGGTCTGTAATATTACTATCTGTGTACACATTTGACATTAAAACCGAACGTTTCGTGATTAAGGAGAACACCTCACCTACAAGGTGTGTTTATTTTATGAGAAAAACGGCACACGAGCTAGCGGTTCACCTGATGATGTGATTACCGTCGCGCGCATTCATCTGAAACACCAGAGGTGCGGCAGGTGCGTTTCCGGTTTTCAAGGGTATTTGGGAGACGGAAGGGAGGATGAGGAGGGGGACTTCATGCCGGTATTCTGCGAGGCCGTAGTACCAATCCGGTCTAGGCGGCCCATTCGAGTAGCAGCAAAAGTCGCCGCTTGGCTCTGCCACCACTACTACTAGGAGCCGTTCGGATAGGTACTACCTATATAATATGTTGCCAGGTACACGCACTGTTCCATTTTGTAGGGTATAGTAGCCGGAGCCGGTATAATGTCATGCTGTGAGGAATTCCATCTTAGTTGACAAAGGTGACAACGTATCTGTAACCTTCGATTAAAGTTCGATTGCAGGGCTGCAGTAGCGACTTTGATTGTAAGGTCATTGGTCGCCCCAATCAAATAGTGCTACACTACTCGTAGAACATGTACGATACTAATTCGTGTGATATTAAACAAGGACATAACTTTAAGGAAAAACACTAGATCCAAAAAAAATATTACGCAATGCAAACCACTTATTCACACGTCCGCCGATAACAAAGTACGAAAAACAGAATATTGAATGTGAAGATATTTAAATATATAATAAATTGCCGAGAGATTTGAAAGATTCTAAATCTCTGAGTAGTTTCAAAAAGCAACAAAATATTATATTATAAACATAAAACGTTATAAACAACCTAGGAAATCAAATATACAAATATACATAAAAATAAAAAAAACAGATGTTTATTTTAATTAAAAAAAAATTAGTTAATTTTTCAATATATATAAAACTTTCCGTCATAAATTTATTATGATTTTGATTAAATGTATAATTTGTATATGTGAAAGTTTAGACAAAATGGTATGGCCTCGAATTTCGACTCATAATATTTTGAAATATTTTTAATTTTTTTGTTTTATTATAATGATTCAGCTTCCCCTTAAGGCTTTTATGTATCACCCAATGCGTACATTATTATAATAATTCGTCAGCATGTTGTCATTAGTAGAAAATGCTTTCTATATTCTATCAATAGGCAATTACGTCGCGCACGTCGGTATTTATCGAGCATAGATTAATAAAGTATTATTTACGTAATTGTTGACGTAACATATAAATAATTTCGTTTGTTACTGACCGTACAGATTAAATAAATCTGATGATTAGAGTTGCATACACGGCGTATGAAATTGTTGTTGTAATTAGTTTTTGTGGTGCCATTTCCGCGTCGCAGTCTTTTGTTTGTTTATGTCGGGTCATATTTGCAGGATGAGATTTTTATCGTTTCTGTTGATTCTTATCTTTTGCCTAGCCTAGCCTTTTATGACGTTTTATTTTGCTTCGAGGGGAGAAGTTAGAAGCTAAGCATTAGCTTACCTTCTAAACTTATAACCAAGCTGTAGTAAGCTCTAATTATAAAGCTTACTACAGCTTAGTTAGCACATACTGAACGCCTTGCGGTTGCGATGATGAAAGTATACGGCATTCAGAGTTAGATGTGTTATAAATGGCGCTGACACGGATTCGAAGTAATAATACAACTGTCTCATTAATTCGTAAAAATATTTCTTTGATCGCTGATCCATTACTTCTTTATATCTGTCGTATCGTTGTTTAAATTCCGCCTATAAAAGGACGAACCATGAGGAACCCCGATGTTAAAAGTCTTAAGACAAGATCCGTTGTTGATAAATCATTTATATTTGAGATTGAGATTGATTCTTAAGAAAATTTGAAGTGTAGGAATATAAGCGAGGAGGTGCTCCGAAGTATGGACATTGACTGGGAATACTTTAAACCTCTTAAAAGTCAAAACGGCAAGTTATTTTGTTGTTGTCTGGTTTGGATTATACGAGTATCTTCCAATGCAGTAGTTCGAAATAGATCGTTTTTGCCGTTTTGATGTAAAACTTTGGCCCCAGCCGAACTATAGGATGATTTTAACTGAATGCGCGGACGAAGACAAAACCGAAGACGAAAGCTCCTGCCAGATACAAGTGTGGACCTCTGTGCGAGCCTAATAAGTTGAACCCAACATTTTATTCTTAATAACTGAAAAAAAAAACGCAATTTTAATAATCAAAATTACTCGAAAATTGTGAAAGGTAAATCGCTACCAAAAACATTAACTTATCTAAGTTTCTGGTAATCTTTGGAAATCCATTTCAATCTATCTGAATTATTTACGATATCCCATTAAAAGATTACACACCTTTTTCTCACACGCAATTTGGCATTATTTTTTACTTAAATGTCATTCAAGAATATAAATCTCAGAGGCGCCAGAAACTATAAAATTTAAAGACTTTTATAAGTAATCAATTTATAGCAATTTATATCCACATCTTATTGCGATCTGAAAAGAAAAGATTAGCGAAAGGCAAGGAGTATCGCAACAATTTGTCAACAATCCATACTCTGTGGTCATACCACACGCATGCTATTTGTTAACACTTATCTCGCCTTATGAAAATAAGCATTTTATTAATTTATTGGCGTCGTAAGGAGCATCGTTAAGGCTTTTTGGAATTAAATTCCTTCTCGGGAGTTCGTTTTATTGGTAGGATTGAAACATATTGTTATGAAACAAAGGATTTGAATCGCCTGCAAGTGTTGCATTATTATTTTATTTAATAGTTGTTCAACATATTTTTACAAATAACTGTATAAATTTTTCCTTATAAGCACGACACGACAGCGACACTTAATAATTGCGAAATGCCAGATGTTCTACACAGAATACGAAAGATTGCAGAGGCCCCCGGCAGTAGGTGTTTCAACAGACATTTGTAGGATCAGCGTGTTTGAAGACCTTAACTGTAGCTCCTGCGAATCATCTAATGGAAACCGATCGTCACTATGATGCAATGCAAAAAGTAGTTCCCGGAATTCCTTGGATTCACTGGTACCTTTTTCAGACGCATGGGATGCACAAAAGAACTACGCTCCCGGAAGTAAACGGGTGAAGTCCTGAGAGCGTTATCGCTGCGCATCATCATCCGAATATTACCACGCTGTGTGCGTGCGATTCTATATGGCCGAGACGTGGAATTGACCGACGTTGTCCAACTTGTAATACAGCATACGGAGATACGTCACTCTCAGTGCTTGAGGTGATGTCAAATTATTTGACAGTATATTATGTCAAGCCGTTTTAGCGTGTCCAATAATTTTACTTTACATATAAAAATCTTGTATGCGTCTGTAAGTGATCGTGGAACTTTTGAACCGTTGGATCGATTGAACTCATATATTACTACAATATATTTGTACTGTCGACATATAGCCACATATGTTGTTACACTAGATTTGTGAACGAACATTTGCATGTTATACGTAGTAGAGCCAAGTGGCGGCTACTACTTTCTGTGAGGTATCTTGTGCCTTTTTTGTTCCGTTCGATGTGTAAGGTTACCGGAAGCCTATTCCCTTCCTCGTTCTCCTCACTTTCTCTCGCCAAATGTTCTTAAACGCAGGCAACTCACCTGCAGCTCTTCCGGTGTTACATACATGTATGTGGGCGACGGTAATTACTTACCATCAGGTGAGCCGATTGCTCGTTTACCCACTTATCCATGAAAAACATTTATTAAGAGACATACCTTTACTGAAAAACGGTCTACTGTCCATGAAAGATTTACACAATGCAACAAGATTTTTGGTAATTGACCGGTCACTGATGAAACCATGTTGTCTTGGACTCAAAGAGTGCTTAACATGTTAAGTAATGTTGGGAAAATATTTATTATTGTTTGGCGCAAATGTAAAAAAATTGACACCATAGGTATTGGCTTGTAATTTTTTAATACTATCAAAAAACCGGTGTGTATGTTTCGGCAGTGTTAGATTAGACGTTTCTAGACAAAAACCATTATGTCGTGTTTGGTAGGTAAAGATAGTAAATAGAAATTGTTCGGGTAACGTCTGATAAAAACTCTTCGAGTTGTTTTGCGATTCTAGGACTAAAAATTGTAAGTAGTGAGTGTTAACGTATTGTGCAGCAGACTTAATTGCTACTTGTAAATTCACATTAAACACTTAATAGCTTATGTTCCGACGTTAAATTTTAATTGCGTGTAAAAAAAGCTACTTATAAAAAGTTTTTAAATCGAGGTTTCACCGTATTTATTTCACCCATCAGTTGCAGAAAGGTTCGGTACATTTGCAACATGTTCGGCTCAATTGTGATCTTTAATCTGCATAATAAAACGCAACTTAAATAAAGTATGTACTTCATAACAAAAGAATATCTATCGTAGCAAAAAAAAAATGTGAATTATTGTTATATGAGAGTAGGTAAATATTCAAAAAATAAAATGCGTGAAGTATATCATAATCAAGATTTAAAATATGATTCGTATTACCGAGTAGAGCATAGTGTACAAGAAGATAAACGTTGTCAAAAGATACGCTGCTGATCAGATGATGGATGGACTGCAGTCAGAGCACACATCGTCTGAAACCAATAATTAAACGTCTCTTTCTTACTGCTGTACATCTCGTTGACGACAGTTCGAATCGCAACCTCAGAAAATTATTTTAGATTTTTTTTTCTTTCCTTCTTCTTCTTTCTGTATCTCACAACACAATGGGTTGACAGATAATACTGACAAGTATTACGTCCGGCCTTTGATAGCTTATAGTTAAGGTGAAACAATAAAGATTTAAAATAAATAAATAGATCTTTCCATCGGATACGAGAGGTTTTTCTCAGATTCCTTGTTGATACTTAATTGGTGCGGAGTCAGCTGAGCGAAGCGAGTGTAAGACTCTTATCCCCAACTCCGATTTTTTTTTATTGCTATCTCTTCTGAAACGAATTATTCGGTTTTAATTAAACTTACGATTAGCAGATAGTCTATTTAGTGTGAACAGTGCAAAGATTAATTGTCATGTCTCTGTATTTATATTTTACAAAAAACTCTATTTTCATTGATATGAAAATCGAAATTTTCAAGTTTGTATATAAAATTATATAATACATTTTATACTCCGCTCCACTTTTGTCCGCAATGTGGACATACCTAGTTAAATATAAAAAAATACATAAAAAAAGATAATCAATTATTTGTTATTACGAAGCGATGTATTTGAGATGATTGCTGTTAGACGCTTAAACAATTAGGATGTTACGTACCAGAGCAACAAACAGCATCAATTGCTATTGCAGATTTACGATATTTTTGATTGATTTCTTCTATTGGATGTGAGCTCAACATTCGATCACGTTTTGTGTAAGTTGTTGTAATACATTATACGTTATAGCATCGTTTATTAACGAACATTGTTGTTTGTTTCCTAGTTGGCGCACGACTTTTATGAAAAATTTAGAGCATTGCAAATAAAAGTAAACATTCCTATGTAACTAGCCGTGTGGTAGCGGCGGTAGAATCTGCATCTCCCTTTCTCCCCGTGGGTGTTTTAAGAGACGACTAAGAGAAAAGCTTTCAGAAACCTCATAGCAATCTTCAAAAGCTAACCTGGTGACAAAACTCGCCACCAAACAAAACCACAACCGAACTTATAGTTTAAAATGAACTATCTTGTAACTTGACGCCGCTATTTGTAACTTGTATATAATTCATTCGTTTTTTTTATTAATGTAAATTCACATCGTTGTAAATGGTCTCGTAGAAAATTTTAGGTGTGTTCTTTGGAAATCTGACAGTGTTTGCTATAATTGTCATATCACCAACAACCATTATAATGTAATATAATATATAATTGATTGATGAACGTGGGAGAAGCGAAAGACGTATGTCAGGACCGTAGCAAATGGAAGAAGATTGTCTCTGCCTACCCCGTTGGGAACAAGGCGTGAATGAATGAATGAACTCGCTTCCCCGGAGATACCGACAACAGCTTTTAGAGCACCACAAAAACACATACAGCTTTGGGTCAAACTTATGTGTGGATTTTGCCATTTATCTCCGGCAACCAAATTCACTCCACAGGGCGGTAACTAAGCCAAAAATATTATCTTTAAGCATTATTCTATATAAATAATTAAAACTATATCTATGGTAAAAGAAAACCCTGCAACGAAATACAGTTTGTTACAAACTTGAACATTGAAACCTATTGGAAGGCCGAAAAGGAAACAAATGGCGTAAAAACTTAACAACGACGTGTTTTTTTAAGAAAATCAGTGACTAAAAGCTATTAAGTTAGGCAGATGCCTACAGATTACGCCAACGGTGTGGTCTACGTTCACCATCCATCACGCGATGGTCGATCTAACCTCTCATCTTGACAAACCTTTCGCCACAGACACTTAATTGCAAAATATTTAAAATAGTTTTGGAGTCGGGAGTGGCAGGTCACTTGCTCTGGTTGTGTCCTATTCCCGACACCGGGAATGTGGGGGAAATCCAAGACACAACGAAAATATTTTAAGTATTGTAATTTAACACGTGCTCAGTTACTTGTGTGTAATATAGTAAGGAATAGCTTTTTCTTCATGTAAGTCCAATAACAGTTGAATTATTGCGACGACCGGAAGTATAATTTGGTCATGAAGTTTGTAACTTTTTAAAAATTTGTGAATGTTCTATATCACAGACAGACACTTTTTTATGTATCCACAACAGGATAAGATTATGCTCCAGTGACTTTTAAATTATAATTTGTTATGTTGCTCTTAATAGTGTTATGAATGTGAAAATGTATAACTCAATTACCATAGCACGCTAACGGCGAATTACATACAATTCGTCTTGAGCAATTATAATTCGCAAATAACTTTATTACGCTCGAAGACATTTACGACACACTGAGCTATAGAAGATAATATGCCAAGTGCCAAAAAGCATCTGCAGGCCACGCCCATATCTCTTACGAGCAAGTGCTCTGAGTTCTTTCTCTTCCGTATCACGCTTGAGTAGGCTTTAAAGCGATTACAGCTTCCGCTAGTAAAGAATAGAGGAATCACAGACACAAACACATACTCCGAGTTACTTATGATAAAACTCGATATATCCTAGGCTAATATTTCTTATGATTCACTTATGGTAACTTAAATTATGAATTTCTGAACACTATGTATCATACGGAGTTTACCTACAATTAGTTGTGCTCTTATTGTTTATTGGTTTTTGGTTTATATTTATTGGTTTATTGTCTATTTGTTTATTGGTTTTTGCAAATTTGTATCAGTATAACAACAAAAATAATTATTTGGCTATTTAACCCAACCCTTTAAATTAGCAAATTAATATTTCTGATATAGCTAACGTTGGTAGATTTTGGTCAGAGGTTCTAAACCTTTTCTGGAGTACCGCCCCTATGTATGTATGTATTCCAGTTAATCTTCCTGTTTCGCAGAGACTGCTGATTATGTGGGAAATAGTTTATCTAGCACCTAGTCACCTCTACTTAGATCTTGTTTGAATAGAAGAAGTTTTTCTGCAAAAGCTGCTCTGACGTTTTTTGTTTTAATCTAATCCAGCTCATCACCTTGAGATTGTATATTCACTTTATTAAATATTTTAACCTGGTCTGACAGATAAGCGTAATATTTAGATCGAACCTGGTATATGCGTAATGTTTTTTCTGTATTCAAGAAAGTGTAATACTGAGCCTAAAAGATTAAAAAACTATTCCGACAAACACGCTTAAAGGTCTAAAGTTTCCTTCTGTGTGATGCGGTTGTAATGTTCATAATTTTCACTACAAAGCTGTCTGAATAATCGGCCATTGAATGAATTGCTTCCAATTTTATTGATTGCTCTAATAACGCAATGGTGCGACGTATTCAAGCGTTAGTTAAAATTTTTAGCAACCAAATGCAGACGATGAATAATTAATAATAAAGCACCATCAGTAGCAGCAGATAAAATATTGCAAATAGGCGTTTCTTTCTCTTGAAAAAACTTTAAACCGTAGTATTAAATATATATTCTCAATTTGTAACCGTTTCCAAATATTTAGTGAATGCAACACTTGATGAACTTTATTTTATTTTATAAATCGAACGTATAATAAGAGCCTACTCTTCTGCTTCGTTCGTTCGTTATTTGATATTGTTAATTTACCGAGTTGAATGGAAAATTGGTAATTCTTTAAGTAATCACATAATGATATTTCAACGTATTTTGTCATTTCATCTATTCTTCTTTGCATTGAATTATTGCTGATGATATCTGATAGGGTCTTATGATTATTTTTATATTATTATAATCCTGTTCTAAGCTATGTTTAAAGTTTCAAGTCTCATTTGGAATTTAATTTAAAATTGATAGCAAAATTTTTAGCGAATAGACAAACAAACATACAGACAGACAAGAATGCGAGAGTAATATTGCATTATCATCCAGTTGTTACCTATGCTTAAAATTTTAATTCTGCTCATCGAGAAGTTGGTTTAAAAACGATTGCAAAATTTGTAGCGAACAACAAAACAAACAAACAGATAGACAAGAATGCGAGTTAATAAAATAGAGACATACTGAACAAAAAATAAAATTCAGCATCACTAAAATTTCTATCGCTATTTATTTTATAAAATAGAATGTGAAGCAATAAAAGGAATGTCTTAATTTTTATTTAAAGTTACGTTGTTGTTATTCAATTTATTTATTGGTAATGGTTTAATAATGAAAGGAATCTTAATAAATTTATGCAAGTATCGTGGGAAAGAGAAAGGTAATCGATTTAATTTAGTAATTGAAAATATTTTTATTTAAAAATATTGATATTTAGAAAGGAAGAGTCCAATTAATACCTGTAAAGATATTTTATGGATTTATTATTATTTGGTAGTTGGTGAGATTTAAAGCTGAAGCAATTCTGCTGCTTTCCAAAGTTTAAAATGCCATTCTTATCTGCACGTGGCGACCGGCTGATGGCGAAAAATTCATCCAATTTGCCAAACACAAAGGACTATTGCAAGGATACTGGTACTGCGCTCACCAATCCGCCTTATCATCGTGGTGAATGTCAGAAAATCTTTCTTGACTAAGCCTATGTCCAGCAGTAAACTAACATAAGTTGATGAAGAATAATGAATATCAAGCATCAGCGAAGATTTTGGTGCACCGTGTGGGCCAAATAGAAGCATTTAATATATACTTGTAAATGTCAAATAAAAGAAACGTCAGAAAAATTAATCAGCCTTTGATAGACCGTAGTAATCTGAAATATGTCAGACCATGTCGTAAGGCAATGTGTCAAATTTTAAATGATTAATTGTTCACGTTTTTGGAGGTGTAGGAAAATATGCTCTTGCTGATCAACGGACGAGGCTTTGGAGAGTGACTGAAGGCGCAGTTTTCATCCGAATATGTCGATACTAACTATGGTTCTCCGCGGTCACCGAACCGTAGCCCAGAGTGAGCAAATCTTCCATGAATAGCAGGACTAACCTATACATAAAGTAGGCAACTGCATATAGGCCCAGTGAACTTAATGTTTCACGGGCCTTCCTATTTTCGATCCGGCGTTGTTTAGAGATGGGTATCATTCAAATAAAATTCATACGAAATTTTCGAAATGATCCCATTTCTCTTAACAATAACATAAAACTAAGTTAAAGTAAAAAAAAATCATGTTTTAGGAAGTTTCATTGGCTTGGGGGCTCTACATGACTTAATTCGGCTTTTGCAAGCAAACAACTATGTGTTCAACAGTGGACTAATACAGGCAGATGTTGATAACGACTTTACTTTACTTATTTAGTCGTCTCTTGCAGCACTGAAACTTTCGTTTTTCCTTTCTTAAAATAAAAGCAGAGCTTGTAATGTGTTACAGAATGGATTTTTTATTTCGATTAAACAAAAGTTGAACACCAATTTAAAGTGAGTTGATTATTTCCTTACGTCGTTAAAAATAAAAACCATAAGGTTGGTAATGAAGTGTACATACGACTAGGAAATTAAATTAAGCTTGCGATGGTACGTAACCCTCAATTTGCAACGGTGCTGTGATCTTTAATAACAAGATGGTGATATAAGATGCAGTTGTGATAGTGAAAAATGTACAATAATTAAGAGCTAGTTTCCTCACGCTCCGGGCCCTCTAGGCATTAATATCTAATACAGCGTCATTATGCTCGATTATACTTGCTCAATATAGTTTGTGGTTTTAAGGGTTTTCAATATATGAGTACACATTAGAATGCATAGTTTTTTTAAAATAATAGTGTAATAATACTAAAACATATGTGATATACACTAAGTAAAAACAATTTTATTGATCAATTAAAAAATATTTTCTACAATGTATGGATTTGAATATGCACAATCTCCGTTACACATTTAGTCACTCCTAATTCTAAAGACTTCTTGAGAGACTCAATGTCGAAATAACGTTTTGAACAGGGCATGTCATCTAGTACTGACTACAATTTGTAGTCCAGCGGGTTCAGATCGAGACTGGACGACGGCCAGTATTCATCTCTTTTGAAGTCTGGAATGTTGTTCTTCAGCCAGTTTAGAGTTGTTAGTGTCTTGGTGGACATGCAGTAGAGTCATACTGGAAAGTCCACATTTTAGATATTTAAAAAGTGTATAACTTAGAGGCACCACTACACCATTCAAGACAGTCTTTTATCTGGTCGGAGTCGCACAAAAATGAAGCTTCATAACTCCTTGGTGAGTTGGAGGGAATCGATCTTCTGTGGTATTCGGCTGAGGAATTATTAGTGAACCAGTAGAGAGTGCGATACAAAAACATACGGCTGATGCCTAGCTTTTGAAGTGTTCTAAAAATTAATCACGGCCATATCCATATTGTGTGAAGCAACTGCCATTCTGTTTTCTTTAACGCCTTTCTCAATACCAATACAATATGACACATAAAAATTACGTTAAAAAATAATATAGGTTTAGCTGGTTAATATTGAAATGGCGGCAATGCGTTCGAAGTTACATACATAATAAACTCATTACAAATTTAAATTCAGAAAAGAAGACCGTTTTAAATTGTAACATAATTTATGGGTAGACTAGTTACATAAAAGTGAAAGACCATTGACAAAAATCGAAGTCCCATGTTTTCGAAGTTAGCGACATTTATTATTATAAGTTTTTTTTGAAAAACAACAACAGAGATGTCTACAATTTTTTATTTTTATTTTAATATAGACATGTTAGACAAATGAAAGATATTTATTTAGACTTGTTATTAAGCTGAAACATTAAAAATATTTTTTAAAATACGAAAAAAAAAAAAAAAATAAGAAAAAAAATATTTTCAAATATAATTACAAACTTCGCGAGCACGAAGTCGCAAGTAACTGCTAGTTATTATCTATTATTATTCAGGATAACCTGTTTGTTTGTATATAGAAATGTTGTTAAGGGTTCCGTAGACATGGAACATATATACATAAGGAATAACATCTTACTGTCGGTCCTAGAAATAGATGGACGCACGTTGTTAAGGATCATGGTGGTGATGGTATCTTAGTGACTACAGCCATCTTTAATAGCCCCATTATTTGTCGACACGGATAATTGCATACACATTATATTTCTATCCTAGTCGCTTGGTATCGCCACTGAACATCTTTAGATGTGTTTGTAAAACCGTATTGTTGAATGAAATTAGCATTTTAATTATATTGCCTTTTTTTTAATGAAAAAAATTCCTTTAAGCAGCTAAAACTTATAAAATCAACTAATTATGCAAAACAATAAAGATTCCCAAATACACGTGTGTATTTTTTTGTAATCAATCATTTCATAATAATTTTAAACGTTAGACCTGAAGCATAAATCTCAAATAATTTTGTTGGAACACCTATGGTTTCTTAGTCGTTAGTACTGTGTAAAAAAAAACATTAATCTGTGTTTACTGGGATCACATACCTCGTTTTTATTGCACCATATATCTCTTATGATTCTTTGCCTTGAGGACTACTTGTTTTTGACATTGAAAATGATTGTCTCTCATAATTAGGTCACTTTTTCTTATTTATTAAGGGACAATTTTGTTCATTCAAAATTTTAGCGACGGTAATAATAACTTTGTATTATTTAAAAAATATAACTATGTTAGTCTATTACATCGATGCGTGCACGTTCATCGAGAATTATTCATCATTGTGATATTGGTCATTTGAAGCTATGCACATTTGGAGTCGTAATTTAAACGATGGTCTATTCGTTATATTTATAATTTAATTGCTCCTTTGTCAAACTAATAAAAATCCATATAATTTTTCTTTGTACTATTATAAATAGGAATTTCATAAAAAGTTAATAAACTTAAATAAGTGTTATATTATGAAAGAAGAATGTCAACAGTGTATAAGGAACTCCATCACACAATCTTCACTTATGGTCATGCGATTTCTAAGGGAATAAAAAGGAAATATGATGGAACTTTCGCTGCAGCAAACCATTAATTATATTGAAGACAGACGAACAACCCGCCTGGTGATAAATGGCTAGCACCTCCGTAATATATAAATAATGAAACTGTATCAACAAACGCTGGCATGCATTCCATGAATTAATTAACGTACTTAAAAAAAAGGCGCTTATGAATCCGGTAGATTAATTATCGGGCAGCGTGATGAATATCTTAAATCCAGTGTATCTTGTGAGGTTATGAATAAGGAACCTGTCTTATTTTTAAGAAAAAGCTGCTAATCTATTCTAATTAGAGTCGGGACTTCACAAGCCTTCCTTCTCCTCTGAGCTTGTGGTAAATCAACACATAAAACTGCAATGAATAATTTTCATAGTGCCTTGTCGACCCTAAGCTAGATTGGGGCGTCGTGCTGGCGCTACCAAAGATCATACATCGTAACTTATGTTTGTTTATCAAGTGTCTTGAGCTTGGTTCATGGCGGCTTTTGCTGTTGCTCGAATAGGCCGGCTCGTCCAGTTTAGTACCACGGCCTCGCAGAATACCGGTGTGAAGTAGAGGTATCTTGTGCTTCTGCGTTTCATTCGGTGAGTGAGGTAACCAGTGGCTCACTTCCCATCCCCATCCCCGTCTTCATCTTCCCTCACATTTTTCAAATACCCTTAAAGGATGATATCAGCAGCATCTCTAGTGTTGCAGATGTACGTGGGCGACGGTAATCACTCAACATCAGGTGAACCACTTGCCCGTTTGCCGCCTTCCCATAAAAAATAGATGTGTTGTTAAAGTGGTGATGTTTAGGAATACTAAGTAACTAAAAAAACTAAACTATTATTTTATTTTTAGATTCGCACTTGCCTATTATCTATTTAGATAATGAACATTTACGCGCCGCATCAGACAACAGAACCTGACGAGCCCATCCTTATCCTATATTAACATATTTTTCCGAAATCGATTGAGTAATTTTAGTGGATCTTTTTCTTATATTATTTTTATGGATAGGGTCATCTCTGAGACCAGTTAAAGTTTTCTTGACAACCTACTGATAAAAGCAGTCTCTTGAAACGATCTACTCAAAGTACTACCAGTAAAAGACTACCCCAAATCCTTTGAAACCTGTTCCAAGAACGTTAGAAACACTATATTTAAAAATGTGTACCCTTTTTACACGTCACTATACCCAGTTAAGGTATTTATAGTATTCAATTTAGTAACTAATTATAGTTAGTATTTAAAGATAGTAATAGATAAATAAAGAAATATTAACTGAACAATTCGAAATAAATTACTTACATTTGCTTTTAAAAATATTAAAAAAGTCAATACTATTCGAAAACAATTCCTAAATTTACGGTTTCTAGATATAGCATTTGATAATTTCTAACTATTATACTACTCGAGGCTCAGATGTTAGAATAAGAATGAGACGGTGCATCCGAGTCACACGATCATGTTTGTTTGCACTGTTTTTACATTCATGGGTAAAGGATGAATGAGGTAGAGAGACGACCGGAATAACTAGTTTGAGACGGGCCCAAAGTGCCCTGTTGTTGACCGTTCCGACGCACGTAATGGAATGCAACTTTTCTAGGAAATCCTCAGTTATTATGTCGATATGGATTTAATTGGGGTTTTAGATAACGTTCAGTATGAGAAGGGTGTAAGGGGATATTCCATCTTTTTCTACAAAAGACCACCTCAGATGTACGCGGTGCACCTTGTTGTAGCGTTGTACGTTATTTAAGTATTTATTTATTTACCTAGTAATAACGATTTCTAGTATTTACGGAGGTGTCCCCGTACGTAGTGTTAAACAATTATTTACGGAAATTGAACGCGATAAAATCCCTAAATAGTTTCATTGTTAACTAGTAATGTTCATTATAAATAAAATATGTAATATGTTATAATGACACCTCTTAGTGCGGCACATACCTAGATTACTATTATTTGTAGCATGATCATCCTCATGCTGCGATGCATCTATGGTCGTCGATAAGGGATGGGAATGCTTTGTTCCGCTTAGCTTTCCTTATTTCCTGGTGTCTTCCGTGGGTAATGAGTTCTACTTCCTGAGAAGATCTGGGTGCCCCAATGACTTTTCACCTTCACAGACGAAAGTGAAGCGAAGCACTGTAGCAAGGCCTGTATACAATCTAGGGTTGACTAGTCATCCTGCAAAAAATCAGCAGTTCACCCAACAGATATGCTGCCTTTTAAAATTAGACTGTCCAGTGTGTAGTCTAGTGGAGAAAGGCACCGCGCCTCTCTCCACTACGCTCGGTGATGCTAGCAAATGAGAGTACCAACGTACAAGACTTCGCGACCCAACCGAAGCTATAAGTTTATTTCAATAATAATAATATTTAAAGAAGGAGATTAAGACTTGGCGACGGACCGCTCTAAGCTAAACGCGAGACGGTGTTCCTCGATACCACCCGCATCGTCCGTCGGCTTCTTTCCCTTTCCCTCTAACTCTCGGACGTTTGGTTTCATCTACCGAAAGCTTCCGTCTGGCTGGGTATTTTTTTTTCTATATTTTCTTTAGGTATTATGTTAAATTCATATTTTGTTGATTATTTTTTATTTAATCGTATTTTATTTATTTATTTTTACACGTATTTGTTCGAGTTTTTTACACGAAGTTCTGGCAAGTGAGTACTGCCAGAAAAGCCTTCCAAATATGCCGAATCCAAATCCCATAGACTCATAGATGGGGAGCAGTATCTCTGGTGCGAGGGTACTGGCACTCCGCTCACCAACCCACCACGTAGACACTCATATAGAATCAAAATACGTAGACACAGTTTGTGGTTAGTGGAGACTTTGTGTAAATAGCGTAAGATCCGGTTAGTTTTAAGGGCTTCCGCAAGCCGCAAACGTTTAGCTTCTTCCAGAGACACTGACAGGGGGAGAGTCTTGCTGACGGTAGGTTTTTAGGTTTAAAGGAAATAAGTATTATTTGACGGCGTAGGAAGTGTAAGTAATTTTACGCAATTACTACTTCCACATACTTTTTTATAATATTATAAATCATTCCAAGACATGTAGTGGGATTGTAAGAGATTCTACCCTCCATTTCGTCCTGTGGGTGTCGTAAAAGTCAGAATTCTTTTATGGCCTCCAGTAGATGGCGCAGTGTCCGACACTATAAAAGGTTAAGGCTAGGCTTGACTTCAATTATGCAGACCGGTGATCGGTAGCAGCGTCTGAGACGAGAGAAAATATCGGGTACTGCGGTCTCCAATCCGCCTGCTTAGTGTGGCGATAACAGCACAGCTTCTGAACTTAGGATAGGCCAATGTCCGGCGTAAATAATATTTTTTTTTTCATTTATAGTAGCAAATAAAAACTATTATATAAGTACAAGTAACTATTACAATACGCGTAGTGAATAAAACTGTTAATGAATCGCACAGCGGTTTGTCGGTGACGTCACAATATTCCAACTGAAAATCAGCACTGCAGCTTCTGCAGAATTGCGCTCTGTTGGAGACCAATTTTAAATGACTGTGTTAATTTTTTTTTATTACTATTAAATTTTTTTAAATCTATATCGTTATCTTGTTTTAAATATGTGTGTCGAATATATGGTTCTTCCTTTCAGTATTAAGTATTAAGAAGAAGTATAGGTTAATAATGTTCATTATAGTGCAATCTCATTGACATCATCATGGTTAGGATTGTTGATCGAAGCACGAGATACAGGCGATATGACACTAAAGTTCAATGCCAGGGTATAATAGAAAATAGAAAAAACTCTCACGGCCGTTTACCCAATACAACCCAGTGTGGGGTATACTGGGAGAGTCAGAGATCTACATTTATTTTAGTCCATTCTACCCAATTTTCATCAGAGCTTATTCGGGACAAGATTTATTAAGGTACTTAATAATTAAACGCTATAAAATCCGTAAATTATAGCTTCATTTTAAATCTGACAAAATGTCGAAAAACGATCATGTCGACAATCACGGATTTTTAAAATTCGAGGAATTGAAATCGTAACAGTGACACTTAAGACTAAATAAGCAGTCAGCCCATATTCACCTCTTGCTCGACGGTCAGTTTGACTGAAATAATTTTTTAAATTTCTTTCTAATCTTGCATCGAAAGTGTATCTAATAATTAGCTTCGGTTTCTAACGCTGATTGTAGATAATTACATACTGTATATTCAAAATCGTCCTTCTGCCATAAGTAATAAGGCATATGTGGCAGTCTGAGCTGGTTATCGGTAATTTCGCTATTGCGGCCTATTGATAGTAGTTAAGCAGTCGCAGGTGATTGCGGGCTGAGACACACATAAGGGCAGGTTAAGTTGGTGATACTCGTTCGTTGTTAATGCACTCCCGACCCACTAAACCTGTTGTGCTGCATGAATCATAGGGTAACAAGGGCTTAGGGTTTTTTTCATATCCATCTTAATATTTTATTAGTGTGCGTTGTTGTAAGAAAGAATGTAAACTATTTTCAATATTTAGATCTCACAAATTTATTATTACTAGGAATGACGTGTAAACTTTCCTTTTTTAGTTTGTTAGAATATTCAACTACTACAATTTTAAACTGTGAGTCGAAAATACAGTGCACTTGCACATCTTCCTTTAGATATTCAAACAGAGAGCAGATTATCGCAATCCGTCCAGACCCAAAAAGTCTTGCATAAATTTAGGTATTCCAGAAATATTCCCTTTGGCTACGATTTAAACCAATGACCAAAGCCACTGGTTAATTAAAAAATTATGAAACTGTACATTTTTCTAAATTGAGTTTTTCCTGACCACACCTTTTTCTGCCTGGTCACCGTAACTCCAATCAAGTGCAAGCGGTTCGCCTTGCCCGGACACTGCGCGTGCGCAGAACGAAATCATACCTACACCTACATCCAAATCAATTTGTACAGTGCACACGTATCACGCTTACACGAGTTTCATGCACGATAACAAAAGTATAAAACTAATTTCAATATACGTGTGACTATTCAAACAAAATCTCTATTGTAATAACAAAAGAGTTTGCCGCCACGATAGCTCTAATCCGAAACTGGCCCCAAAATAAGGCGACCGGACTTCGATCCCCTATGTGGAGAGCACGTACGTCTCTGAAGCAGAAAAATAGCGGCTGGCAGTTTCCCTGGTAATTGCCATCTTTTCTTTATAAAGACAGTGACGATCGCACGGTTTACCTAATAGTTTAATTTCAGTGTCTGGTATCCATCCATTTACGAAGAATCAACATTAAAGTGCGGTGGCACTCTTTATGGTGCAATGACTATGATGTATCTATAAGCACTTATGTCTATAAAATATAATAGGGGTAGGCAATGATTACGCATCTCAAAGTCACCTCGTTAGGCTTTGATAAAGGCCTTTAATCTCTCTGGTATCGACGCTATGGATTTACGTAACGTTAAGTTTAAAGCAGGCTATGTAATCTAGTACTGACCAGAGACTAAAGTTTGTAGTCCAACGGGTTTTGGACTGGACGAGGGCCAGTCTACAGTTTGGACGTTTTGAAATCCGGAACATGGTCCTCGAGTCATCTTTGAGTTCTTCGACCTGTCACTGCCTTCAGAGACAGGTGAAGCAGGGACAGAATGAGCATATTTTCCCCACGCTAAAAAAAACGGCGGCAAATCGATCAAAAATTAATATTAATTCGAATTCAGATTTAAAGGACTTTTTTAATTGTAACAATATTTATGGGCAGACCAGTTACATGAACAGTATCTTCTAAGTAAATGCTTATGTATATATATTGATATATTTATTTCACATAGCTAAATACAAGATCATTCTACAAAGGTCCTTCCCATGTGTATCTAGTGTAATATTATATCTGCATGTATATTATATCTGTATTAGCTCTTATCCAAATCAATAGGTGCAGTTTCAAATTTTCCAAGCTCAATGGATTAAAACTTTTTGGCTTTACTTACAATCAGAACATCAGGGTGTATGTTCTGGTAAAATGGAATCTTTCATAAACATTGCCACCTCTTATAAGCAGATCTGTTCATTATCATTTTTGTTGTTAATAGGCATGTGCCGAACTTTTTCGCGAAATGCACACCTTTGGTGCAGCCTGCTTACTGCTCCAGAGGCTCTGAGGTTCTGGAGACCTATTGCTAAAATAAAATTCATCTAAGGCGAAAAGTGTGATGCGGAAATTTATACGGCTACGCTGAGTTTTGCTTTATGGAAATACGTAATTTCTGCCTACACCTTTACGTAACAGGAATACATAATAATATATTTATTGTAGCAAACAGTTAACAAATCTGTTAGCAAGAAATGGAAAAAAAATCGATTACCAATATCACGTCGGTAGATGTAAAACAGTGATCCCCACACTACCCAAGCCTGTATCGCGGTTTTCCGTTTTGCACATACAGGCAGCATGATAATCTGGTTACGAAAAATAAATAAACCCTACTCCGTGTCATAAGAAACAAATGAAATTCTATTGCTTTGAGGCATGATGCTAGAAGTGTTAAGGAGATGAATCAGATATAGAATAATATCGGTACGTTTGTTTCGAAATCAATAAATTAGACGCGGCGTGGTGACTAACGTAAATCCATTTTATTTATAGTGACCCGAGCCAGTGTCGAAAGTGAAACACGGTGCTCCTACAATAAGTTAACCGTGTCCATGCCGGTCCTAGAGTAGACGACCCATGTCTAAATGTGCCGCCAATTTTGTTCGCAGAATCGGTGTTAACAAAGACTACCGACACTTTTGTAGAATGTAAAGATAGGCACAGGCTCTTTTCTTTTTCTTCTACATTTCTCTTACAACTTAATTGTGTAAATTCAGAGTTTCATTCTGTTTCGGATAAAGATATGTATCGTATAATTTTCTTTATTAGTACCTATCGTAAAAAGTAGCATGCAATAAGTATATAACTTCTTCTGTATATACAACAACCCTTCTTTTTTATGTATAACGTATGTATAATATTTTTATACATATACAAAATCAGTATAGACATGTGTGGTAGCGGCGTGAGAATATGCCACCCACTTTATTCCCGTGGGTGTCGTAACAGGCTGACAGATGGCGAGATAACCATTTCAAAAACTATGAGACCAAAAATAAGTAGACCCATGCGAGGCAGCAGTGTCTATGGTGCGATATCCCAGGTGCTGCGATCGCCAAGCCGCATACCGAGCCTCGTGGTTATGGCAAATCCTTCTTATAGGAGAGGCCTATGTCCTGCAGTGGACTATCTGCAGACTTTTAAGTAAGTAAATAAGTATATACTTAAAAATGCACTAAATGTATAAACAAATACAGGATATATAATAGGAATTCATAGTTATTTCCACTGCTATTATTATATTACTTCTGCTTTAACTTATAATATACGTAATATCCTGTGTCGCAATGATAAATTGTTTGCTTTTAAGCGTTAAATCTTTAGATTTACTAGTTTTTTTTCATAATTGTTTTACACTAGTATTCCTGTTAAGTGACAATGAAGAAATCTTTGGTAGCAGCACACTAGCTTAGTTATATCATATTCATTGTATTCTTGAAGACAGACACAATAACGTAGGAAAATTTTTCCAATACTTTGTTATAATCATTAAAAATTACGAAGCATAACGCTACGTCCGAACGTGGGGACGTATTCGACGAGAATCCGTTTTATGTTTTGATGTCCGATAGTAGCGCAGACAAAGGAATTAGGAAATTAAATCAATTAATTACTGCGTACACACTTCATTTCGTGGATACATATATCGTGCAGTGCCGGGCGGCACCGTAGGCTCCTGCGTTGGGTTACCGGCTCAATTCCTCAAGGAATTATACCCGCGACTCGTTGTAGGCCAGATGGCTGGTGACCAGAGGTCAGGATGTTTCTTCGCTCAAAGGTTGAGTTTTACCATGCGTGGAAATGCAGTCAGCGTTCTTGATACTATGCTAAGAGGAAAAGGGCTTTAGTATCATTTGATTTTTATAATATAATTCTTGTAAAACAAATGTATTCTGTTCAAAAATCTTTTCTAAAGTGGGTACTGATGGTTCATCAATCTATATCCTTGTACCAAATTTCATCCTTATTGTACTGTACTTAACACTGACATCGTCTAAGTTTTGATTAAAATAATAAATGTTTTTGGATTTAATCTTACTTTATAAGGCGTATTAAAAGAAACAGCTACCTTATATACAGATAAATGTGCAGAGTAATAAAAATCTAGGGCTATCATAATTTAAACTTTATTTTTTTTAAAAATAATCATCATTGTATATAAAATAAAAGGTTGTGAAATAATATGACTTTTTATTCTTGGAGCAGATCTGAAAGTTAGCAGGTATTTTTAAAAATAACTCTGCGTCAATGAGTCAATGATCTACGGCTGGCAAAAAGATTTACCAACAGACACCAAGCCTAAAAGAGTTTGTAGTCAGCTACGAAAATCAGAAACCTAAAAGGTCTCGCTTACAGACACTAGTGAAGGTCATCTGGGGTCAGACATCATCATCAGGTATTTAATTGTTCATATAAACTTAGTTGGTGCAGTGGCTAAATGTTGGACTGCAGCGCTGTAGGTCTCGGTTTCGATTGCCGCGGCACAAGTATTCGTATAACCTGCAACCAATTGTTTCAGGTCAGTTGATCTAAGCGCAACATAATTTTGTAAATCGCCTTCCCTGCCTAGAGTGGGGGTGTAATGTGAATACATAAAAGTATTCTTAATTTTCTTTTACACAACTTCTTCTCTTTTACACACAAGAGTCTTTTTTGTTTTACACAACAAGAGAGAAAAATCGCGGTGTCTATATCCAACAGAGAGGCTCGAATCGTCAGCGACCAAGTTCTCCCTGATCGGCTTGATCCTTTGGCCTTGCTGCTTTTCTTTGCATTTTTTAACATATTTGCAACGGTTAATGTTCTGTGGAACCTTGCGGAATGATCCCAGTCGCTGTTCCACCATCGTACTTTGACTTTGTGGACTCAGCTGTCGCCAGCGGTATTTTCAGACAGTGACCACTTCAAGAGGTGAGCCTTTTCTTTCCTTAAAGGCTGGCAGCGGATCTGCAGCTATCTGGTGTTGTGGTGAGCCGTTTGCACGTTAGCTCTCTTTTTCTAAAAAAAAACCCTAATTTTGTTCACAAGTTGAATGATTATCTGAGTTAAATGAAACTTTAATACATAATTCAGAGAGCCAGTTGAAAACTCGCTTTGCTGATTAAGAACTGTTGCCTTGTAGGGTTGGGCATTTCCGGGAAATGAAAGGCGTTAAGGACACCGTAAAGTCAACTATACTGAAACAATAAATTATAAATATCAATGAGCTTGTCATAACAGGAACACTCGAAATTGAAATCGATCGGTTATTATCAAATAATGTGTAATACAATACGAGCCACAGATTACAAAATTATAAATATATGCAAAATTTTTGTCTCCTAATTGGTTATGAGTTGAAAGTGGCTTAACTTGTTGACACAACTAATCCAGAACAAGACGAGATATCTAACTCACTATCGACAAAAGCTCCGTCCGCTTTAACAAATACACTAGGCATTAGAAATTTAAGAGGTAATTCATCACAGGGCAGTAAGTGTTCTACAATATAATTGTATGTGTTAAGCAGTCGTGCAGTCATTACACGATACCGCCGCTTATTGTCTCAGATAGAGGTCGTTAATAGTGTCCTAGTTGCGGTTGGATTTTAGCAGCGGAGTCATATCTACGTGTTGGTCTATGGCCGCCGGTTGACAAAGGTCGGCGCGAGGCGGTCACGAGTTGAACCCGCGCCCGATAGTCTCGGCTCATGGGAACAGGACTGTAGGAGCCTTACCATTGCTACCACGATTTCAAATCCAGAAACCGAATAATGTCATATCTTCGACTTCTTTTTTTTTTTTTTTTTTTTATTTATGCACACACAAAAAGGCACGAAAAACATTAAAATATAGTGTTAGTACAAGGGTACTACTTATTCCATACATTGATATTTCTTCTTAGTGCGTACATTTCATAATATGTAATATATAATAAATACATAAATAATATGTATACAATTAAATAAATAAGATTACATATAATTAAATAATATACATAGATATATTTAAATAAATATATATATATACATATACATACATGCATACATAGTCGTAAATATACAATATATATTCTATTAACACGAAGCTAAGTAGTGGTCCTTTACACGTTTCTTAAATGAAAGTATAGTTCCGGAATCTCTTATGGTAGGTGGTAGTGAGTTCCACAACCTAACTGCATGGACTGCAAAGGAATAGGAATAAAACTGGAATTATGGATAGGATAATTAAGGAGAGTCCTGACATGCGATCTGCATGGCACATCTGGAGGGTGAACGAAGGAAAATAGGTTCCTGAGGTATGACGGAGAGGATGGGTTGTGCAAGATGTTATAAAGGAGATATAATAATCGAG
Source organism: Bhutanitis thaidina (assembly GCA_029286595.1). NCBI lineage: Eukaryota > Metazoa > Arthropoda > Insecta > Lepidoptera > Papilionidae > Bhutanitis > Bhutanitis thaidina. The sequence continues at coordinate 3,632,816 of JAGSMS010000034.1, read as the reverse complement.
TGTTCCTGCGAAGTCGAATTGGGAGCCACTTGAGGGTCTTGCGAAACTGAGATATTCGGTCAAATTTCCGTCCAAAGATGAAACGGATTGACAGATTTTGCAAGCGTTCAAGTTTATTTAGTAGCTCCTCTGGAGCATCCAAATAGCAGGCATCAGCATTATCTAGTATGGGCTGAATAAGAGTAAGTGCTAATGTGATTTTAGTTTTAAATGGCAAGAGATTTTGAAGGCACTTCAGCGAATGCAGGGTAAAGTGAACTTTTCGACTAATCACAGCAACGTGCGCGGACCAGGATAAATGTTGATCAAAAGTCACACCTAAGTTTTTAACAGTATTGGCATAGGTTATAAGAATGCCATCCAGACACACGCAAGGTACTGTTGAAAAATCTAACTTGTTTCGTAGGTGCTTCTATTGAAATTTAAAAAGGATTTTGATTGCTTTCTGTCTGAAGGTAATTAAAACATCTGCTACAGCCTTTCTTCAAAATTAAGGGAAACGTTTTCATACCAATCCGAATAAAAGACCGATGAGGATCGGCAGCGACAGAATTACTCAACTTGGCAGACGACTTGGCGATGCCAGTACGACATACCTCCTCCACACAGTTGCGATTATGACAAAATCTCCCAATAGACAGTGATGAATAAAGAAGAATATTATCTTTATATCCTCTCAGGAGCAACAAAAAAATCGTGTCGCCGAACGCTACCGCTCACATACTAAGTAATACCTACCCTACTCAGATATCGCCATCTGATATTAATCGCAAAATGTCGTTGACAAACTCGCCTGTTATCCAAAACATCACATTTACAAATAACGTCATTTTGCTCAAACGTCAAACACATTTACACATTCTAAATAGTATTTTTTTATTCTATATTAGTATTGATGACGAAATAATTTGATAAAATGTGATACAAATCAATATTCTTCTTCTTCTTCAGTCTATTTAAGTTCACAGCTGGACAAACGCAATTCCAAGAAAGCGCCAATAATGTATTACGCATGGAATAAAATAAAGCATGGAAGATTTGACCTTATTCACCTAGCCTAGGGTTGATAAGTCAAGCTTCGGGGGTCTGCACTAATGTTGCTGCACCCCACAACTAATCTGTGGAATTTGAGTTTTGGGTATGGGTTTTCTGTCATCAGTCGGTTGTCAGAGACACGTTAGTTAGACAGCACCGCGTGCAGGTATGGTTGACATTTTGAAAAAACGTATAAAATATTAATAATAATAAAATTAATTAATTATTTAAGTAATTACTTCCTGGCGAGAACGGATGAGTCATTCTATTCGGACGTCATTAGCTGTGATAAAGGGCTTACACAACTATCCTTACCCAGCGAGCAATGGCAGGACCCGGCAGTATAGAGCGTCTTCGATCGGTAGACCGTATGGAAGGAGAAAGAGCTCCACAGGAGGTTCTAAGCCTTTCGTAGATACCGTCGCCTCCCTCAACTGGCTGCGATTCGGTGCCCTCTTTGGGGAAACCGAGGGTTTGTCTGTGCGATACAGGATAAGGTTATTAAGACGAACAACTATCGGAGATAAATCCTAAGAGATGGCACCATCGACATCTGTCGAGCTTGTCACCGTCCCGGGGAGTCGCTTCGGCATGTCATCTCCGGTTGTTCGGCGCTTTCCAACTGTGAGTATATGCACAGACACTACCTAGTAGCCAGGATTCTACACCAGGAGCTCGCTCTGGAATACGGTCTCGTGGATCAGAGTCAACATTACTACAAGTACACGCCGTGCTCGGAAATGACCGTGCCAGGCCATATTGGAACCGGCCCATCATCACGAACAGGACGATTCTTGCGAATAAGCCTGTTATTGTGTTGATGGACCGGGCACAGTCGAGGATATTTTTGGTCGTCATCACCGTTTCATATGAAGAGAACATCGTGAAAACCGAAACAGACAAGAAGAGAAAATATCTGGACCTGGCTCAAGAGGTGACCGACATGTGGGATGGTATGGCGGCTGAAATTATTCCGATCGTCGTCTTTGCGAATGGGTTAATCCCAGTTAGCCTCTCTCTCGGAAGATCTGAGGTGGCTGGGATTCCATGGCACACCGCTCCGACCTCAAATGCAGAAGGCGGTGCTCCTCGATATCGCTCGCATTGTCCGACGGTTTCTTTCACCTTCGGCCGTCTGGCCTCCTCTGCCGAGGGCTTCTATCTGGTTGGGTTTTATTTATCTATTTAATTTTATTATATATATATTCCATAAAATATTATTTAATTTATGGTATTATACGATTCTATAGGTATTTATATATTCAACCCAACCAGGTGAGAATATATAGAAATACCCCAAAAAATTTATATTATTAGTGACCAATGGTAGTGGACTTTAGCAAGGTTACACTGCCAGAGAACTATTGAGGCGCGGCGCTCGCCTGCCAAGATAACCGCCTTACTAATGTACCCAGATTGTAACTTTAAATAATGACGCTTAGCTTGATATCGTTTGAGGGGAAATGCCGAGATATTGAGGGAAAGTCCTCACAGATCTCATTGTTTTTGAAGCGAAGTGAATCCGCTTATCTCACTTTTATGAGCGAGATCGGTAATAAGTAAAAAGTAACGGTTTAGCCGCAATGAACCGGCCTTCGTTGCGGTAAATTACGGTTAAGGATGTGGTCTTCGTCAACGCGCTGCGCTTAATTATATTAAGACACCCATAGTGACCACCTGTTAATTGCTTTAAAAAATTATTTCTTTAACAACTGTTGTAGGTAGGTTAGCGGTGTTTGTATTTTAATGTTTAAATCTTCCGAGAAAGTCCCGGAGCCAGTACCTGAATCCGTTTTAGATCTATCAGTAAAAATTCTAAGCTCGCGCAGACCTTAGTACGATAGTCATCGTGAAATTGAATTTTTACTTTTCTGTCAAAAACAAATTGTTTCGGGATCCTGTCATAGGTGGCCTGACGGATTGGCATTTTTGCAAACAGATCTTCAAGTATGGTTGTATGCGGTACCCTGCAATCTTTCCATAGATTCATAGTACTCAGCCTCATGGCAACCAAAGACGCTTCTTGCTGTATTAGCAGTTGTAGCGGCGGTAGATCCAGCATGGCCTCCAGAACTGCAGTGGGGTGGGTCTCATGGAGCCTGTGGCTGTCATACAGGTCATACACTGACATCCCTGAAGCTTATTTGTATTTGTGGTGCGTACTCATGGGTAACAAAGCGCACGACGCCATTTTCGAATTAAGTTGTTTCTTTCTTACAACCAGGATTATTAGCTCGTTTGTCACCCCAATCTAATAAAAAACCATGGTTACGATGGTTAACCAAAAAAGTGGTTACGTCATAGACATGAATTACTTGTTAAATATTGGTTGAAAGAAAGAAAAAAGCATGTACAGCACAATTAATTCACAGTACAGCATAACTATTCTCAAATTAAAAATAAAATAAACACAACAACAGTAATAATAAATAAAAAAAATATATGTATAATAAGAAAACGGGGCAAATAGAAATAAAAGAAAATATTCGGGATACATCGCCTTCACTTACATTTTGACATCGGAACAGCTTCGTACTCTGTACATATAATGTTCAAGTTCACTAATGTTTAGAATACTGCTGCCATATTTGTACAGGCACTTTGAAATACCAACTCGCAACTTTGTACTCCCTGCAGAAACCTACCAGAGGGCTAATTGGTGATCCAGATATGGTTATATGGGTTAATCTTCCTAGCCTCGAGCACAGGTGGACTTCTATGGGTGACATTAGATGTATTACCCCTCCAAGGTCCCCTACCTTCTCGTGAAAGTCCCGTCAAAATCGTTTTAGGCATTTATAAGATCAGCCCGGACAGATAGAATTCAAAATTTAAAAACGCGTAAAAAAAGATCTTGCGGGCTTCAGAAACGGCTTTCGTTTTGAAATCACAGGCAGAAATTTAAATTTTATTTATATGCATAGATTTAAAAAATATATAAACAATTGCCTGGAATATAAGCATTATCGAAAAGTTCAGTTTACTTAACCACGTACGAAGCTTACGATTTTTTTAATATCTAATCATATTTATTTCTATTAATTTTTTTTAATTTTAATTCTTCTTACTTTATATTCATAATAACTAAACTTTCCTTAATAATGGTACGAATAAATATGTTTAACTAAAACATAGTGAAGGAGAAAAGATTGAGGCGATAAGACATCAAGTGTCAATGTAAATCAGATGTGATCTTAAGGAGAGTGTGTGAACGAGGCGTTATAACTCTGTTTTCACAATAAGGAACTTCATGTCTTGTCTAATTGCTGCACCGGATAACCTCAGAGCAATTAGTTAACTCTAACACCTTCTTACACACGTGCTGTAAAAATGAAAAACAAATGATTAACATAAAGAGATAAATTTCTAGTCGAATTGTTATTGGCATAATAAGAAAAAGCATAAATTATATTGTTTTAAATTTAAAATTAATTTTGAAATGAAACATTTGTATTGTTAGATATTTGAAGCAAATTGAACTGTAACTATAAAAGGTAATATTATGTCACGATAACCCAATGGTTAGGAGATCTGCTTCCAAATCAGGAGATCCTCAATACATCCCCTATGCTGGCATTGGCTGGCACCAATAAGTTTTTTGAAATTTAAATACGATGTCACCGAAGGGACCACCAATCACGATGTTTCAAATAAGCTCTGATGAAAAGTGGGTAAAATAAATACGGTAATAGAGTGGTTAGAGGCTGGAACTTGGATTAAACGGTCTTAAGAGTTTATTATAGTTATATAACACACACACACACAGTTGTGCAATTTTTTTAAGTAAACTGCGATTAAAAAATTGTATTATACTTTAGATACTAAATCAGAGATTTATTATTTGCGTTATTATCTCGTACCGAAGTTTTGCTTAGACCCCAATCAGTACGTGAAGTGACTTGTTTTAAAGTCGTCGATAGATCTATATGACATAGGCGCATGATCCGGTGTAAATTATAGGAGGAGTTCTATGTTCGACAGTGAGCTTGTTTTATTATAAACAATCTTCTTATTAAAAAAAGTATTTTTCAACACGTATGATTCCCCATTTATAAGTTACCGTAAGTTAAATATTATTGCTGGTCTACTATTTCATCTGTGTGTCACCACGAACACTTTCAGCAATTAACACGCGAACTCGATTGTCTGGGAACGTATAAACAATTGTTTGGAAATGTATCTACTTATGGATATGTCGTTTCTGTTGCGCGTTTCATAATGTAACGCTGGCCGCTCCGGCTAGCAGTGTGTTGCAAGCTAATTAGCGAAACGAACGAAATTATGTTTACTGAAACCACTAGTGTACATAGACGGTGTACAGACATCTAGAGAACCTGCACGTTGTGGACAATGTTTGTTTCTTCGAATAAGACGGTACGCGTTGCCAAATTGGCACGGATACTGCTGGACAAGTATTGAAATATTAACCTACGTTTTCAGCACTGAATTGTGTCGAGAAAAGATTATTTGGAGAAATAAATATGCAAGAGAATTGTATTTATATATTATTTATATACACATTAATTATCACGCCTGTCGCCCATAGAGGTTGGCAAGGTTGAAGAATTTCGATCGGGCACAACAACTATCGATTTATCTCCTCTCCTGGAGATAGAACATGATGGGTCGTGAGCCTCATCTTTGGGTTTGCTCCCTGAGATTGAGTTAGATTCTATCTCCACTACCACACTATTTTTAACAACTTGAAGTTTTATTTAACAACTTGAAGCGAATTGATATTTTTTGTTTCTACTTATTTTACAGCCTTCAAACGATAAATTTTCCGAATTCGATCGGCAGTTGTCAACTGCGCAGAAGATGTTTCATTGCCGTAAGAAAACGCTCAAACACAGAGGCACTTACCAATTTCAGCCTTAATCTATCCGATCTAACCGAGGTAGGGACAGATGTAGTGGAAACACGGGACACGATATGACATAACCAGACCCGAAAACAAATAGTTTGTGTTTTTGAACAATCTGGGATTCGAAGCCAGGATCCAAGTCGCAGTCGTCAGGTGTGTCTTAACAATCGACTGCTGAACAAATAGATAAATTAGAAATAGGAACATAATGATCTAAATAGATAAGTTTAATAAATTCGAACTAAGGGAAAATTCGGAAATCGCCTGGCTACCGACAAATGGCGGGATAACAACCTCGAATAATACCACATCAAAACAACCGGACCGATGACGGACTGCAGCATCCAAGGTGCGAGGTGTCTGATACTGCGCCATCGTCAATCTCCTTGCCCAGTGTGGTCAATCCACCTTTTAGGAGAAGCCTATATCCTGCATAGGTATTTTGAGAGGACTGTTATGGTTTAGGTTTTTTTTTTTATGGGAAAGGCGGCAAACGAGCAACCTTTTCACCTGATGGTAAGGAATACCGTCGCACACGTACATCTGCACCACCAGAGGTGCTACAGGTGCGTTGCCGGCCTTTAAAGGTATTTGGAAGATGGGAGAGATTATGAGGAGGGGGGTTGAGGAGGGGGGTTGAGGAGGGGTAGGGGGCCCACGGATACCGCACTCACGAACGAAACGCAGAAGCACAAGATGCCTCTACTTCACGTCGGTATTCTGCGAGGCCGTGGTACCAACACGGTCCAGTCGGCCCATTCGAGCAGCAGCAAAAGCCGCCACTTAGCGGCGTAGATAATTTTAGACGTGGTAGATAATTTTAGGTAATTTAATTAGCTTGTTGGAAAACTAGCGTGGCTCCAGCAACCTGTAAATATTACTGTGAATATAAATTTTCACATTTTTTTTCTCGTAAACAGAAGCTGGTTGAGATTACAGCCAATAGCAGATATAATTTTTTGAGGTAATTTATATCTAAGAGACATGAGTCAACTGAGTGAGTCTTGTTATTTTGTTTTACTTTCCTACTCGTACTTCTTTCAAAGTACCAAGTTTCTTTATTGCAACAGGTTGTAAGTAAACGGACATTTCGAGATTGGCACTTAGATAAATCTACAGTGCAGGATGTTATGTATAGGCAAGTAATACATCACTGAAGGATTACACAACAATTGTAATAAGTCTCGGGGAATATGTGTGCGATAATCATTTTGAACTACGTGCAGTACATTTAGGCGTCATTATATGTTGTTTACCGGACTACTACCTCGAGAATGAGTTGTCGAAATTAATGATAATTCGAGTAAGTACTAAGGGTTTTTTTTTCTTGTGGGAAAGGAGGCAAACGAGTATGCGGCACACATAATGGTAAGTGAATACCGATGCCCATGTACATCTACGCTTACAATACCAGAGGAGCTGCAGGTGCGTTACCGGCCTTAAGGATATTTGGCTATAGGGGAGGGGAAAAGGGAGGAGGTCTCCGATTACCTCACTCACCAAACGAAACGCAGAAGCTTCTCTTCTTCAGGCCGGTTCCTGCCCATTCAGGCATCAGCAAAAGCCGCCGCTTGTTTCTACCACGAATAAATGTTTATACTTAGGAGCTAGATTTTAGCAAGTATGAATTGTGTATATTTATAAGATTATTTACTTATACGAAAAATGATAACGTACTAAATATTTTTTACATTAATCAAATGTGGAATTTTATCCCTTATTAGTAATAATTATTTTAATGCTCGAGTCAATTTATTAGTCTACCGTAACGGTAGATTACTGACAGAGAGTTGGTGAGGTTAAAATATGAATGTGATCTATACAAATATTGAATAAATGATAAAAAAAATTCGTTTTCTCAATTTACCAAAATCTAAATAAACGAAAATAGCTCTTACTAAAAGAAGAATGAGGTAAGTAAGAAGACAGTAAGCAAAAAGTAGAATAAAGTTATAGAAGGAGTATTTATGGAACCCTTTCCACTTGCACCATCCGGTATTTGTCACACAAAATACGAGTATTAAAAAAACAAGAATATTTACAGCGCATCCAATCTATATAAATTATTGCATTTGTGTGTTTGACAAATTTTGGCTTTAGTTGGTAAGTCAATCCTTAGCCTATAAATTAGTACGAAATAACTTGATCGTCACGAGGTGTTCTTAACATAGGAAAAACTGGGGCGAGCATGTTTCGAGAGATCATGGTAGGGGGCATTAGGTCCGGGTTATCAGCGGCTAAATGTTAATCGTGCGAAGCTGAGGAGAAGGGACCGTGCGAATACTGGAACATTTCGTCAGAACGTTCCAATTGTGAACAGCACGAGAACTTTAAGAGTGGCTGGATACAAGGACTTTAGATGAATTGTAGTTTGAATTGTCAAATATTAAAATATTGGTGGCTTTTTTAAGTTCTTTATGGAGCTACTACTAAGCCTACACCGCGTGTATACGTCTGCCGTACCATAAAAGGACTGTATCTTTTGAACCGAAACATAAATCATAAAAAAAATTTTTAGAAAAAACATAAAGTACAAATAGAGTACTTGTTTTTGTAAATGTTTTTTAATGGTTCTAAAATCACTTTGCTGCCTGTCTGTCCGTCCGCCTGACTGTCTATGTAACGGTTCTCTATCAAGTAGATGGAATGAGTTCCAGACTTGAAAAAAAGCTGTCGCAACCGTATAGTAGAAATTCAGTTCAATTATTTTTCAAAGCGTTCCGTAAATAATTTTTTTAATAAACACTGATTCATTAAATATATTCATGATATCTCGTCCCCGTGCCAATTTTCCGGCTCCATCATGAGATCATCGCCATTACATGTTCTTATTAAAACAATACAAACGGTCCTATACTCGATCTGTCAAACGACGCTGCTCGAATGGGCCGGTTAGACCTGGGTTGTACCACGGCCTCGCAGAATACCGGTGGTTCTGCGTTTCGTTCGGTGAGCGTGGTAACCGGGGGCCCACTCCCCCTCCCTCTTTTTCCTTCCTCCCTCCCCCAAATATCCTTAAAGGCCGACAACGCACCTGCAGGTCCTCTGGTGTTGCAGATGTATGTGGACATCGGTAATCACTTACCATTAGGAGAGCCGCTAGCACGTTTGCCTCGTAACTATAAAAAAAAATTAAAATAAAGTATGCATCTCCCGGCTCCAAATCATATGATAGGATGATAGAAGTCGGTGAAATTTGACTACTAAGTCGTAGAGATGGGGGCTAACGCTGCCCGCATAAGGCCAGCAGTGCAGTTCATTAGCGTTATGCATTTATTTCGAGCTTTACATCTGGATCGAGGATTTCCTGAGGAACAGATCGATTCGGGTTGTCGTTAATGGCGCCTCGTCCGATCTCCATGATATTAATGCCGGTGTGCCTCAGGGGTCTGTGCTCTCCGCGACTCTTTTTTTGCTGCACATCAACGACCTGCTGGTAACACCCGATATCTTTGGGTATGCAGATGACAGCACAGTCTCGGGGAGATACTTGTCCGATGCTAAGTCTGGGGCAAAAGTCCAGTCTTTCAGAGAATCGATGATTGAGGGGGTGAACTCGACTTTGGAGGCTGTTTCCCAATGGGGTGATGCCAATTTGGTCGAGTTTAACCCCTCTAAAACACAGGCTTGTCTTTTTTCGGCGAAACGGAGTCCATTCCAACTGACTCCGACTTTCTGGAATGTCTCCGTTCCGGTAAATGACCGTCTTGCGCTCTTAGGTCTAGATCTCTCTTCTAACCTAAATTTCGGTCGTTACATCGAGTCCATAGCAAACACTGCCGCCAAAAAACTTAGTATCCTCTCGGGGGTGAGACGGTACTTCACATCGGAGCAGCTCTTAAATCTATACAAAGCTCAAGTCCGCTCTTGCATGGAATACTGTTCCCACCTCTGGGATGGTTCGGCTAAACATCAGCTTGATGCTTTGGTCTCGTTGGAGCGCCGAGCGAAGAGGATCATAGGCAGTGACTCACTAGTAGAGGCAAAACTTCAAAGCCTCGAACACCGTAGACGAGTGGCCTGCCTCTCGGTTTTTTATCGAATTCATTTCGGAGAGTGTGCGGAGGTTTTGCATAACCTAATACCCTCTTCCCCTTTCCATCACCGAACGACTAGAGGCGGCGAGAAGTTCCACCCTTATGTTGTCCCTTAACCTATGTTGAGACATAGGTTAAGGGACATAGGTTAACAACCCTTAAGTTATGTTGAGACATTCCTCCATTACGCACGAGGCGGTTTGCCTCTTCTTTCTTTGTGCGGACGGCTAAGGAGTGGAACTCTCTGCCGAGGTCGGTTTTCCCGGAGGCCTATAACCTGGATATCTTCAAGGCCAAAGTGAACAGACATCTAGGCAAGCGTGTACCATCCTAGGCCTCATCTTCGCTTTCCATCGGGCAAGATTGAGGTCAAACGCAGGCCTATTTTTTCATAAAAAAAAAAAAAATGCAAACTTCATTGTAAGGAACGAGGATGAAGCTAATTACCAGCTAACAGTTTCTTTATATAGACCGTAGTCTGGCAATCAGCCAACGCTCGATAACTTAATCGCACATATTTATTGCTCTGCATATATATATACAGTCACTTGCCAGGTAAGACGTTTTAAATCTTACCTAATTCTGTGCCAGTAACACAAACAAGATTACAGTGAATTCATTATTACCAAAATTATCATAAAAGTTACGATATGTATATATAAGGACTAAGTCTCGTTTTGCGCATGCAGTAACTCACGTGACGTAACCGTAACGTGGGAACACGAGAGTAAACGCCGCCATTTTTATGTACGCTCCCCATTTATTATTCTTAAAGCGTTATCGTTGTACAAGTTTCGATTAAAGTTTCAAGTAAACGATGGCGAAGTGAGAGTAAGACCCACACTTAGGGCTATCAAGAATATATGAGGTACGATAGAGCGGTACCCCCAATATTCATTACCCGTTTTACCCTTCAGAATTCTATAGTGTAGACGGTTAAAGTTTGAATAAAAAAAAGTAAGCTGAATTTGAAATTCATTCTTATTGCATATAGGAACTTATACGCATTATATTTTAGCACTCTTGGGTTTTATTGTGATTCCGTTTAAATTCAAGAAGAGTTTTATGGTTAATTAAAACGAACGATATAAATATATAATCATAAAACGCTTTGCTTTTTAATTAATTTAAATGAACACATTACATTGTAATGTGCGTAGGTGTCAAAGAATAATATAATTTTTTTTAATAAAAAATTGGCCGCTGAAACAATGTCAACTTTGGCTTGTAAAATTGGGCTCTAAAATGCTGCAACGTAATATTTATTTTAGTAAGAGTGACAAACGAGTACCCGGTCCACATCTTGGTAAGAGCTCTACATACACGTACATATTATCTTAATAAAATATCAAGATTTAGCTGTTAGTCCGTTTTAGGATTAAGATGGATTGCCATGTTGCCGGAAACAATTATTCTTTCAAGACTTCTAAGAAATCTACTGTTTAACAAAGATTCCTCCCAAATCGCCGGAATCGTCTTGGCAAGCGGGTTGGCACCGCGCACCGTCGCCGCCGCTGATCGTTAACGATCCGTCCGGCATGCTCGCAACTGTTTCTCAAGAGTTTTCTGGTATATCCTTTGGTTGTGTTTTATGATACCCGAGTAATAACATAGGAAGCCGACACTTTTACGTCGCCAGTTATTACTTACACGTTTCTTTTAACTTGTCATACGAAACGGATAAAGAAAAGAGATAGATATATGTAACATACATTGTAACGTCGTAAGTTCTAACGATAATACAGAGGAACCTTCTCTTTCTAAATTCTCTGTGTTGGATGCAGTGTTACAAACACACATCATAGTCTATACATATAAAGTTAACGACTAATAGTATAAATTGTAGGTATGCACAGATATTGAGGTTCAATGGATTTTTATCCAGTATTGGCACGCAGGCATTTTGCACGTGGTATCGCTTAGCGGCGGCTTTTGCTGCAGCTCGATTTACCCTGCTCGACCGGGGTAGTATCGCCGTATACCAGTGCGCGATGTAGAGGCATCTTATGCTTTTGCGTTTCGTTCGGTCAGTTAGGTAGCCGGAGGGCCACTTCTCTCCCTCACCCCTAATCTCCTCCCGGAATATCCCGGCAACGCACCTGCAGCTCCTCTGGTATTACCGACGTACTTGGGCGTCTGTAATCACTCACCATCAGGTGAGCGCCTTGCTCGTTTGCCTCCAATACTTTAAAAAAGTGAGCTGAAAATGTGCTTTTTCTATAAATTATTGTATTATATTTTAATTTACGAAAATAGGCATAAAGTTTCTGTAGGGATTACATATAGTAAAATATTCCGAAAACCTAACGATCCACGTTTATTTTTTAGTAAACTTGTCCAACTTAACTTGGAGAATTCCTACCAACCTGTCCACTTATACCCACGTAACTACATGTAACTGACTTATGTCAACGATAACTGAACAAGGTTATGCGCAATGTCCTTTACACACAAAGCGTGAAATTTACGTTTATGGAACACGCTTCCTTTAATTATTTCACGAACTTTACACGGTTAGGTTAATTAACAAAAGAAGTTGAGAAATGTTCCATGTGCCGTTTATATTGTTTAGATATTTAAGATTTGTAAACTTAAAAGATGTGTCTACTTAATAATTAATAAGAGATTAATTGTAATCCGGGGTTTATCCGAGGTGTGTCTTTAGCCGTGGTAGCTTAAGAGTCATGCCATTCAGTTTAATAAGCGAGTGACCTGGATTCGAATTCCGATGCCGGGACGACTAGAATTATTAACAGCGGCGAATAAACCTGGGTCTCTGAGAAATTGAAAATGAAAAATTAACAGGAAAAAATATTGAGGGTAAGCTTTTGCCCAGGTATGGGATATTTGCAAGACTGTACTTTACTTTTGTTTCTTGATTGTTGGCAACTGAAGGTCTTTCGGAAGGATCAGGCGTTATTATCATAGTTGGCAAGATGATCGCAGTATCAAGCTTCTCGCAATCTTAGACGTTCACTTGCTGCTGACCACCACTCTCTATATTTTTTACCAATGATGGTGAAAATTATGAAATTTCACCAATGACGTTGTTTTATGTATTTTCCTCAATAACTTTTATTATATCTACGGAATGAAACCGTGTACGTGTCTTTTTTTTTCAAAGAAAAGGCAGCAAACGAGCAAGCGGTTCATCTTTTGGTAAGTGATACAGTCGCCCACGTACAACAACACCAGAAGTGCTGAGGTGCGTTGCCGGCCTTTAAGCGTATTTGGGAAATGGGAGGGAGGTTGAGGAGGGTTAGTGGACCTCCGGTTACCTCACTCGCCGAAATAAACGCAGAAGAACAAGATGCCTCTACTTAACGCCGATATTCTGGGAGGCCGTTGTACCAACCCGGTCAAGACGGCCTATTCGCGAAGCAGCAAAGGCCGCCGCATGGCTCCACCACGTATAAAAATTGAATTGAAAACATTTTAATTTGCCAGGGCATCGCCTCAACAAACTGACTGCAGTACGTGTGTGTACGTATCTATGTAAAAACCAGCCGAGCTACTTCGTTTCGTATAGCAATTGACAAAAATCCAATATCCAATTACAGGCAACGAGGCATCCCATTATAAACCACAGGAGACCAATTATTACTTCAATATATTATGCTTTTTTAATAATTACATATTTTTAGGGTTCCGTATTAGTAACCCTATTACTAAGACCATCTTTCTGTCCGTCCAAGAAAAAGTTAAGGACTATTGGTGGGTGCCCCCATACAGGAAAGGTTTTTTGGTATTTGCTCTTTCGTAAAAACGGTTATATATTATACAAGCGTCAAACTTCTGATTATAATGTATACTCTTAAGTAAAACTTAAAAAAAAGAAACTGTTTAGTATGAATCGGATTTGCGTACTGAATGAAAGAAAACACATTTTTTTTCGTAAATATGTAACAGATAATTGTACGTACAGAAATATATTGCGTACCGAGGGCTCCCCCGGTGCGCGAGTCCGACTCGCACTTGGCCGGTTTTTTTTTTAATTTATCAGTTACGACTAGTCGCAGTAAGCTTTAAGTCTTAAGAAAATTTTGCCTTAAAACTATTTCTACTCATATTTAGACTTTTAAAAAAATACTTTGCTACCAGTGCGTGTTGCCGGTGATGACTTACGGAACCAAGATGTGATCTTTCACAGGTGGCCGTATAAGCATGTTCGTAATTTCTCAAAGGCCTATGGAAAGAGCTGGCCTAGGTGTTTCTCTGCGATTGTGTCTATAACGATGATCCGTCATAACCTGTGATCCTTACGAACACCAAGCTTCAATAGCAATGAGCCCGGTCGAGTGGCAACCTCGTACAGACAAACCCAGTATAAGACGACCCCCGACAAGATGTACTAAAGACGTGCATAGCGTTGCTGCATTTTTTGGGGGAGGCATATGTTCAGCAGAGTACTTGTGATAGACTACGATGATGATGAAAAAATAAGAACAAGAACCATTTAAAAATAAAAAAAGGTTTTGTCGGCGTTTACGTATTATATTCACGGTCCATAATATTGAAGTCTTCCTTTATTATTTTTTGATTTTTTGATTATATGCGCAAAATATAATTTTGCTTTGTTAAACTATTGAGTATGAACAAATAAATCTAAATAAACGTTAATTTTGCTCACAAAGCACAAGAAGCTTTGTGTTAAGTTTATGTGTGATAATATAAGAAACTTCATACTGTACGTGTCGTTGCCACATCCATTTTATTTGCTGAACAGCGATAAAGCTCGAATCCATAAAGTGGGTTATTAGGGCTTTAGTTTTATTTAATATCGGCCCGAGCTTAGCGCCGTTATGAAATAATTCGGTACACTACGCTGATCATATTTTTTGCGGTTGGTCCACGAACAACTATTTAATAAAATATTTTAATAAATTGGATGAAATTAAACTTACAGACCCTCAGCGGTTCAGCGAACTCATTATTTTTCTTTGCTTCCTCTGGGTTCCAGACGGTGCACACAAAAACTAATTTTGTAAAACTATGCACCCGACTCTGGACGCATAGCAATAAATGAGCAAAGCTTTAGAACCTGATACCTTTGTCGATCGCAAAGATCGAACTTTCTTTAACAACGTGCGACTGTACTTTATTCTATACTTCAACACGTGTAGAGTTGGTAGGACTGAGTTAGTTAACTAAAAGAGAAATGTAAGTCGAGCGATAACTTGTAACGTATCGTTTCAGTATCTTGGTAGAGGAATTGGCAAGTTCGTTACGCACACAGAAGCGTGTGTGGCTACGAGGAGGCTTCGTCTGCACACTCGGTAAAATTAACATCGCGCGCCAGTCTGCTCCACGCGACCGCCGGCGACTGACGTGTTGCACGGCGCCGCGACGCCCACCCTTCGATCGCGAAAAAAGTTCAACACACGAAACTTTCTTAAGACTTTCCTTTCAACCCGAACACTGTTGAAGTGGAACTGTCTGCTTTACTGCAAACGTTGAGAGTGACCTTTCCTAAAACCGGTAATTTGGTATCCTCCGGAACGGGTTTAGTCACGGGGCCCGTGGCGGGACGTTCGTGAAGTGATAACTTGATTTTCAGAGTGCCGTGTTCAGTGCCAGTGACTGGATTTTTCATTGCCATTCTGATCGATTTGAGGAGGACCCGTTTCTGCCTCTTAAGGTCGGCTTCACTATTCAGTGCTGTCAAAAGTTTCAGTGAGTAAATTTTTCCGGACCCTTGACATAAGTTAAACCAAGTATGACGATCTTCTCTTCTTATCTGTAATTTTCATCTACTCTTCTTGTTAATCTGTAACGATTATTTCCAAAATATAGGCAAGTAACGTAAAAGTCATCAATTTCACTTGGTGAAATGAATTTGTATACTGTACAGCCTGACCCAGAATTGTAAACACATAGACAAAAAAACAAACATTAAGAGTATGTTCGCATTTCTAGCATGAGACTGTAAAAGTTTCTGGATTTCATCCCTTTGCCCAAGAAATGTGAACGTTAAACGTTTTTTTATAACTGTATAATGATGAAACTGATACATTAAAAATATCTGCCAGTCAAACAATAGCGGTTTCTTAAATCTATATTGAATATAACGGAGTAGTGTACAAAACAATAAAAGTCAATCTGAATTAGAATCGTTACTTACTCTTACTTATTAAGATTGTGCAACGAGATAAACGAATAAACAATCTATAAAAAAAATTAAAAGGTGACCATAGAAATCTTCTACTTCCTAATTGATTTTTTAAATACTTCAATAACTTCCTACACGAAATTACATAGAGTTCCAAATTCTTTGTATTTAATTATCATTCAGGAGTTTTGAGATGTAATTAAATATGGTAGATGCATTGTTATAGCAATCTATTTAAAATTTATAGCAAAGGAAACGCAACTTAGCTTACCGTTTGTTAGATAATTTGCATATTCTAACAAGCCGGCCTCTTCGGCTGCGTTTTTAACGAAAGTGCCATGTGTACCAAGAATCTATTTCCGAGAGAACAGATGTGCAAAAACTAGACGCAAAAACGACTATTGGATGTTTTGTGCTTTTAAAAAAGACATTGTTGCACTGGTTGGTTTTTTTTATGTGGAACACAAATCGCTATAATAATCTCAGCGTGAGTAAATCTATACGATCGCTATGTCACCTTCTGTATGATCGTTGCATATTTTAAAAGGTCTGCCTTGTGAATTAGTAGCGCCAGTTCGCCATTGGATACTGCGTTGTAGGTTAATGTTTATGTAATTTATATAAAATAGCTAAATTGAGCTGAAATAGGGAATATTTAAATCCCTTTGAATTTAAACAAATTGTAAAAATTGGTAAACACCATTAACCATAAACCTCTTACTTGCCATGTTACCCAAGGCTAGATCCTCGGGCTCCTGCTATTTTTAATCTACCTCAACAATATTATGAACTATTTATATAGTCCAATTACTTTGTATGTTGATGATACCTGCCTTTTTCATTTCATACATTCGCTTAATCAAATTTAAAATTTACACAACATAATTTACAATACAAGTCAATGATGCAATTTACAGCTAAAAATAAAAATAAAAATCGAAAAAGAAGTATTAAAGGAAACCAAGAAGGAAAAAGCTCTGATTGGTGCGAGAAGGATATCCTCCGCTAAAATATATAAAGAAACAAAATTAATGAGAATTAAACAGATATACCACTATAACACACGCATTCTTATTCACAAACTTATTTATAAACATTCGAAAATTGATTTTTGAACTAACCAGGATTTTAAAATATGTCGTACGTGAAAGTAATAAAATTAATTTTCCCAAGGCCGATGTAAATATTATAAACAAAATATAATATTTAAAATTCTATGACGACTAAACTGTGTTTAATGTGTGCTTTTGTACTAAAATGTCTTCCTAATAAAAAATATTAAGGATTCGACAGGCAGTGTGCTCAATGATAATTTCCTAAGTATCTAAAGGTGTTCAGTACACAGTCAATTCAGACAATTAATTCCGATCAATTAATTCGATTTTTGAGATGAAAATAATATAATTGATGTAAATGTGTATTTATATGACAAAACAATCATGTTTTGTTATTATGAAACTGATTATTTTAATAAAACGTATTGTATTCGAGAAAACGAATAGAATAAATTGAAAATGAAGTGTCTGAATCTTTTATAATTGCTTTAGGAAGATATACCTGAATTCCCGTGGCGAAAGAAAATTAATCCACTTTACACTTAAAAAATGTAATGGTATGATATATAATTTTGTTTCATGATTCCTCATTTTAGCTTTACGTCTCTATCGTTCATTAGAACGGAAAAGTATATTCTTCTTGAGATAGAAACAAATTATACTCCATTATAATAAGAGTTGTGAACTTTGCTTGGTCTGGTGTGTCTCGCGACTCTCAGGAGGTTTTTTTTGTTACCATTCTGATTTGGCCTCGATCACCTTACTATTAAATATCAAATCCGATTTCATTTCATAACTGTAGTCGAATTATCTGTTACTCGCAATTGTGATGGTAATGCTTTACCGGTTCTGTTAATGCTTTTGTTTTATAAGGGTAAGTAAGTTAATGTTTTGATGTGTAATTAAGTGCATGAGGCTCTGATTTGAAAATAAAGTTTATTAGAGATAATTATAATTTTCAAATTAACTTTGTAGAAGTTACATTGAATAAGAGATTCCTTTATTAATAGAAGTTAATAAAATCAATTTTATTTTATGAAATGTACATACATAAGTGCTCATACCTGACACACATTGGGGTAGGCAGAGATTATGGATATCTCTATTTGACACGACACAGTGCAGCCAAACGGGATTCCGCAACTCACTTTACTACGTGACGGGTGACGAGCCTAGTCGACGGGTTTGCGCCCGAGAACTACCACTAGATTTTAAAGACTTTTTCCTTTGTCCCTTCTTGGGACAGTTGCAAGAAGAAAGGGGTGACAGATTCTTACGTTGGTACCACAAGGCCAATGTTATTAATTAACTTTATTGCTATTTTTGTTGGAAACTTTAAGTGCAATTATTTATTTATTACATCAAGTTCCAAGTTCATTTGTAGTAACTAGTTCAGTTCAAACCTTTTGTTACATTAAAGATGAAAATAAAAAAGATTTTGAATAATGTGTATATGCAATATATATAGTAGCATGTACTCGTGCTAATATAGTGTAAATAGACAACAAGCTACATTTATTTATAAAGATATCTAGCAAGGATCAGTCATGCGTTTCCTTTACCTAGGTGATTGAATTACGATCGAGCAAAAACCAATCCGACGCGTAAATATTTATCTTATGAAATGAAATAGTGTAGCAACAGACCAAGACCGAGATTTAGTCAATAATTGTCAATCCAAGAATGAAAAAGAAGCCTCAGCAATAGCTTCAGACAATACGATCTGCTTGGTCAAGGTCTAAAAGTTGCAATGTTAGTTCAGTTTGCGCCTGTGTTCTTTTTATTTAATAGTTTTTTACAATAAACATTTGTTGTCGAGAAATTTTCTATAACTTTTACGTTTTCTAATATTAATGAAGTCGATTTATTCTTAACTAGCTTTAAACAAAATATTTAGAGTATTGATGGGGTGCAGCATTTCCTGTTCAAGTGAAACAGTAATACTCTCATTGATTAATGAGTGGTCAATCAGGTGGATTCACCTGAATGAGTGAGGAGAATGCGGTGAGTATGGGTTAAGCTTCTATTAAAGCATGCGATCAGTTGGTGCTTCCTTAGGAAATCGCAACCAAGACGCGCTCATGCAAATATGGTCATTTCCTCCTTTTGGAAGTATCAATGTACCTAAAATCACTTTTGGTGTAATAATACTTCATCCAAGTACGCTAACCGCTAAGCATTGAACGCGGTGCTTGTCATGTAGATGTAGGAGATATCTGGCAGGTGGACGCCGCCTGCTCGGATTTTATTGGTCTGAAGTATTTGTCAAGTTTATTATGTCATCTATCGCAGGCTACGAATACTTTTCTGACGTTATTTTCTGTACTTTTTGCTACATCTATGAAACAAGGTGAGGTGATGCTATTTTTAGCGTCCTATTAAATTGTTTTTTTGTATAATGTTGAAAATATAACTGCCACTGAAATAGATACTCACCTTTTATTTCACTAATTATTCTTTAAAAATGCATTATGAATGACTTTGGAAATCTTATGACAATACTATAATATTTGAATACTCAGAACTCAGAACTCTCGTATCTGTTATTAATAAGATAAAGGAAATCACACGATGTATTGAGATGTCTGAATACACATTTGTAATTCAAAGTCTGATGGTATTATTACTTTGCCGCTACAATATACGAAGTGGGTATGCAGAACAACGGTATTTTATCACGAATTTCCATTTCTTAACCAGTCGGTTAGCGACCTGTGTTTTAAAGAATATTCTAGATTGTACCTAACTTCCTCTAAGAAATCTTGAAGATATATTATTGCTTTTCGTGCGTGCGGTTGAAAGCGTGCTGTCGCTTCACTCGCTGGGTTTTAAATGTAGCTGTAACGATATTGGTTAATATTACATAGTTTTATTTTAAAAAAGATGCTTCTGACAGCTTAGTCGGTATGCGATGTGTTTTTCAGTTTTGTTTATCACTGGTAATAAAAAATATTCTTTAGTATATGAAAGCTATAGTCAACCATGCGTTAAAGCATCATACCTTCTTTTTATTTCATCTCTATTTTGTTAGATAACATCGACATAGAACATTCTATCCTTCTCTAAGTATCATATAGTGTAGATTATCTTTGCGATTACGAAACAATAGGTGTTGCGATTCATTGATAAGTTCGCACTGGCGTATTTGATTGTTCACTGTTAGATCGGAACTCGTTGTGTGCATTACTCGACAAAGAGTTGATAATTGAGGAGGTCACGGCCATGGGAAAGAACAATATAGCCAACTACTCTAACACCGTTATTTCAACAAACGATTCGAGAGACGTCAAACTGCTTTTAATGCAACCAAAGACTAGTCCATGACGCAAACAAGATTAAACGCTGAAGCTTAGCATTAAATTATGAGTCGATCACACATTACAGCTCGCTATTAATTATTGAATGACCTTGTTCCTATTATGTACTTGTTTAAAGTACACGTTAATGGATTGAGAAACGTTTGTCAACTGTAGTGTTTTTAATACACTGAAATCACGATTTTTTTATGATTAGGGTGTTAATACATTAAATGCTCACGATTTCTCTGCGTGGGAATTATGTCAGTAATTATGTTGCATGTATTTATATTTTCTCTATAGATCGATATTGAATGAAAATAAGAAAACGGGAAGTAGTTGAATAAATGTGAACTAACTGAAAAAATACTTAACGCAACCTATCATTTACTTAAATACTATATAGGATAATTAGTCATGAAATTAATATAAAAACTGTGTTTCGTTGTCAACATCATGGACTAAATGCAAAGGGAAGCGCTCGAGGAAATTTAACCTGAGGCATTATGTTTTATTGTAAAACTTTAGTGATTAGTTATAATCTATTTGTATCTAATTAGTGAAAAACTTATTTTATTAGACACTTGCAAGGTATGGTCTTCATCATTCTCTTACAATGGGTCGCCTTAAATTTGGGACACATTTGATAGTTATATGGCTCTATATCGCGTTATTATGCAATATAGACTTTCATATTTTGGCATAAGATTCCTTTTGATTTTGAATATTATAATTGCCTTAAAAATATATCTGAAGTCGGATAAAGAGTCCTAGTTACAAGTTTTGATAACAAAAAGATTTATAGGATAGTGTTACTTCACCAGCAGCGCTACTTTTGGATTTTGTCTACCTTGTATAAATGTATAAATGAAATTAGATTACTAAACACTGGTAATTAAAATATTATTTAATGTGCAATCAACCTATATATTTACCTTGAAGTCTACTTAAGTGTCAGCCTTCATAAGTTATATTTGGTTTTTATTTGCAGTTTCATCTTGAGTCGATGTTGTCATCATTTGCGTTACGTGTTATTACGTTATTAACAGCAATTTAATTGTCGGTTTACAGGTCGTGTCATTTTAACGTAATACATATTTATAATATTCTTCTCTAAGTACGTGGCTAAAGTTACTTGGCCATTTATTTACTGAAGAATATGTTGCTAAAAATCCTTATTTAATCCTTAACTATACACAATACGATCGAGATAATTGTTTTATATTGCTTAAAATACATTGTGTATATTTTCTATGAAACGAAAATCTACTATCTTGGAAGATAGAATTACGAAGTTTCGTGTAATTTTGACAATGTGTAGTCATAGATTAAATTTTTTAAGTGAATCACAGTTTTGCTTTCCATTTAATTTTAGTTTAGCAGCACTGTAAGATACGCCAATATTTAATTAAAAATAGGTTTCGATCTCTAAGTTTATTTAGAAAATATAGTAAAAAGGGTTAGGTCATAATATACTATCGTGATGAAGTTATTAAGGTGCAAAGAAATACTTGAAGTCATACTATTTACGTCATAATGTTTCTTTAATAGTATATAACAAAGTCGCAATCCGTATTTGTCTGTGTATCCGATTATAGCTTCTAAACTTTTAAGTGGATTGACAATTCAGTTTTCACCATCATTTCACGAGAAAGGTTTATATGTACGAGTATATCAGATCTGTTCGTGCAAAGCCGGCGCCGTTCGCTAGTAACGTACGAGTATATTTTATGAATTTAGTTCTCGACGCTTGCGGACACACGGCATGGCAATTTAACACTTGTACTATGGCTCTCAACGATGTCTCTACAGGCGTCTTGTTCAAAGCCTTTAGGCGTCGAGTAAGTTGCTTCTAAGAGTGCGCTCTGAAGCGAAGGCTTTCTTTTTCTAAGAATAACAAACATTTGTTTTATTTTCATATTAATGTTTTGTACTAAATATATGAGACATTTCGATTTAGTTACTTGTTTATTAATATTGATAACAGTAAAATGGTAGGACGTTGTAAACATTTCAGATAAGACATAAATCTTAAATCGAAGCAACGTTTTGCAATACTTAAAACAAAATAAATGTCAATTGGTTTGTCTAACAAATAAAGAAGTTTAATTTAATTGGTGATTTAAACTTTACATATAAATGCAGTATTTCTATACCATCATTCATGTAAACAAACTTCGTAACCAATTCATATTGGTTGATTATTTTATTTAAAAAAAACACACTTATATTGAATTTGAAAGCAGTAGTTCAGTAAGAGTTAACGATTTTAAGGACTTTAGCGATTTGGAAGTATGCACTAAAGTGCAAGAATTTATACGTTGAAGTATAATATTAGATTTGATGATGACCAGTCTTTTTTTTTTATGGGTAAGGTGGCAAACGAGCAAGCGCTTCATCTGATGGTCAGTGATTACCGTCGCCCACGTACATCTGTAACACTAGAGGTGCTGCAGATGCGTTGCCGGCCTTTAAGTGTATTTGGGAGATGGGAGGGAAGATGAGGAGGGGTATGGGAAGGAGTGGGCCTCCGGTTACCTCACTCACCGAACGAAACGCAGAAGCACAGTATGCATCTACTTCACGCCGGTATTCTGCAAGGCCGTGGTACCAATCCGGTCGAGCCGGCCCATTCGAACAGCAGCAAAAGCCGCCGCTAGAGTCTCCGCAATAAGTTCGAGTGAATTGAAAAATTTATTCGCCTTATATTTGAAGCACCATGATTGACGACGTAGTCTTACCGTCCCAGATCATATTTCAAAGTCACGCCGGGGCCGTAATAACTCGGAGAAAAAATTTCATGGTAGCATGGTCATTAGTGTACTACCTTTACGCTAGTGATCCTCAAACTTTACAAGTACGTCATCATGCACTGTTGTGTATTCATTGATTGACTTTAAAACAAACATTCCTAACTAAATGAATGAAGTCTGGTAAATTTTAATAGTATAACATATCTATCCCGAAATTTCCTGATACACTAAAAATGTGCGATTCGGTTATATGGCTTAAAAAACTATCTTTCGTGCCAATTATTTTATTTTGCACAACTTATCTAAAGGAATAACAGCAATGTTGTCGAGCAATATTATAACAACATGAAAAGTTTTGAAACCAGTGGCTTTGCGATATTAAGTTAGTACTCGACATATGTGGCCTTCTTCTCTATACTAGCGGTCTCACAATGAATGGCCGGTAAATATTGACCGTCAGACATATGTTAAGAGACTATTGAAGATTCAGTGCGATCGAGTATTTATTCATCGGAGAATTATGTCGAGGTCTCTATTAAGCAACGATTGAGATGCTGAGATGGATGGTAGCGGCGTAGAGATCGGACTATCTGTAAATTTCTATTTAATCGGAGAAAGTGTTAAATCGTTCACTAACTGCTCTATAGTAACTAATTTATATTTATGAATTTTTATAGTCTTGGTGTACGTTATGATAATTGGTAGATGGCTTTTGATTTTTACCCGACTATGACGCTGCCTCTCCATCTGTTTCCTCATAACTTCTTTAACCAAACCAAATATTAATGTATTTCGTGATTTACGTTATGTAATGGTACCCTGAATATAAAATTTAAATACTTAGTGGCAGTTATTTACTGCTTTCATTTTTTTAAACATTTCTTCTAAATTAGATATATGTATATTTGATTAGTAGTTTTACGATTTTCAATGTCTTGAATATTATCAATTATTCAATATTCTTCATTCCATTCGAGGTCTTGCGGTTTACCTGGTCGCTAGTCGCTTCTTAGAATTTTGTAATGTATTTATGTGTAATTAAAAATATACCATGATTAAGAACATTATAATTAACACATCTCATGTATTTTCATAACATTTAAGGGAATAAAAAATAAGCAGACAGAAATTTTTTTTTGGCTGTAATCGATTGGTCTGTCTGTGCGGTTGTCCGTATGTGATCACGATTACTCACGAATAAAGAGTATAAAGTGTAATGTATATAATTAATTAATATCATTGCACACGTATCGCTCCCTTTTTGCTTTAGCTTTAGATATGTGAAGAATAGAAACCTTTTGAATATCAATACTCTAATCCAGAAGAATTAAAACAAGAAAGTTTGTTCGGTTTTGTTTACTTCTCGCGGGAAAATTTCCAATAATAGAATCTTGTGTTGCTAGCAGTGATTATCCAACGTACTGCTACCTCAATATTTTATAAGATGGCGTCAGATTGTAATGGCGATTCTTTCACAAGTGACATCTTTCTAGATAAACTTGGAACGTAAAACATTATCTAAGTACATCTATTCGTTAGAGCAGCTTCTGAGAAAACAATTACGTTAATTTATACATAGACATTTGTATACAAGAATTACTATATTGGGATTATATTGTTGATCAACTATTGTCGTTGCCATGTGAGAAAACATAGGTAACAAATGAAGTCGTTTGCCATTTATTAGTGAAATATGTCAGTAAATAAAATTGTTCGTAACTTACTTTTTATTTATTTACTTTATCGTAATTTTTTTATTGAAATTTGTAAATTATTAATAACATTTTAAAATTAATAATTAACATGGGCGTTCGGGGCGTGTGCACTTAAGAATTTTCAAAATGTATTATTTTTTTAAAATGTAAAAATAACAAGGAAATATATTTTACAAATCTGCAATCAATAATTATCTGATAAAAAAGCTATTTTACGACGTATATTCGTTCAGTATGCATCTTCTATTGTAGTTAGCCATCTGTGAAATGCCTCCAGATTTTTCTGACATTCTCCTTAGTCCCAGATGGTGTAGCAGATTCTCTTTCGCTACCATAGCTACACCATATGTACCATGCATATTTGAAGCCAGTCATTCAACTCCCAGTAACATATTCGTAATAAGTTCTTATGCTGTTATTAATACATCGATATTCTTACTACCACCACTATTGTGGTTGCGAATTAAAGTTAATTAAAGGCTGAACAATCACTAAACGACCTTTAGGGAGCAAATCGATAAACGGATCTCACACTCATTCATTCAATTTGGATCAGGGTGAGGTTGTTATTCGTAGCCTTAATTTGTTCTTTAATTGTCTACCGTGCAGCCTCTAATTGTGAATGCACCTCGGGACCCATTGTTTCCATTCAGGCTACCCTGGTCGAGTAGCGGTCCAATTATATTCGTGTTTTGTCCGTAACTCGATTAACGCCTTCCTGGCCGAGATAGTCGAGTGAGAAAAAGGTTAGTTTAGGGTCGAAATAATTTGATCGTACGCGTAATAGAAGTGTCAGTTTCTTTTTTTTACCTCAATGCGAGAGTGGCTTTAAACAATAGCCAATGTTTTCAGACGACAAAACAATACTAAATTAAACTCTTTATTTAGTATTTAAACTAGATTGAGCTATATATATATTGAGTTTTTCTTCCATTTAGATTTTTTTTTTTTATGTAAAGTAGGCATACGTTTGACCTCAATCTTGCCCGATGGAAGGCGAAGATGAGGCCAAGGATGGTACACGCTTGCCTAGATGTCTGTACACTTTGGCCTTAAAGACATAATTCTTCTTCAATTCTTTTACAATCTGAAAATCTATTAGAAATATTACTTCTGATATTTTTTCGAGATATGTTTCAGGTTTGTAAAAACATCATCTTTTTAATACCAACAAGTGCAACAAAGGACCACACAGTCCTCAGTAATTGGTAGCCGCGGTTCATAGTCACCTACATTTGGATCAAATGCAGTTGCGTTGTAACCCATGAAAACTTAGATTACCCTTTGAATTGCCATAGATTATCAGTAAGTGAGTTTACCGTTCAATCGCTCACCATACGAAACACAACAGCGTTTTGTTGGTATTTTACTCAAGTATCCGGTGAGAGTGTGGTCCTTCGACGAACACCCGACCTGGCGGGTAATTACCCTTTTCCTGCATCGGCCCTTCATCTGCCTGCGTCTTGAATCTGACTTAAATATTCAGACATCTTCCCATCGCAGTATTGGCTACACGGTTGTGACAGTTTTTGGTCGTAGATTATTTTTTTAATACAGATTCATTCTATAATGCTTTATCATATAAATATTTCTTTAAAGTAAATGGAAGACAAAAGCGTGTCTTGTGTGTCGCGTAGGCTTTTATTGCATTGGAGGGCCTGTACACTATGTTAACATAACGTTTACCAAATGCAGTACTCCGTGACCAACTATGAAGAAGATCCTCATTATTTTTATCTACTATTTAGATAAACCATATTTAGATCGTACGTGATGTACGGAATAGATTCTGTTGTTTATTTTTGGTCTACTAAGTTGTGTCATTGAATTTTTTTCCTAAGCGGTCTTCCGTCGCGATCTAGTTTCGACTGAAGTCAAGATCTTACGATACACTCGTAAATATGCTTCTATTATTTCGGTAATAAGTCTTCTTAAACTTGTGTTCCAATGTGTAACACAAATAAGAAGAAAATGTAGGTATTTACAACTTTTTGATGATTCCGAGATTACTATGCTCCTTTGTTTCGAGTTCAAAGGTAATTTTAGCTTAGCGTATTAAGTATCAGGTGCCCTTTTTTTTAATTTTTATAAACAGAATCCTTACACAGAATTGACAGCTGTCTTTTCTTCGAAGCATATCAGCTTATGAAACTAGTATATTTTGTAGATTCTCGGCCAAACGCTTGCAATCTGTTACATAAACTAATTTTTATTGAAAATGTTTATGTGTTCCCTTATAAAGGATCTTTGCATATGTAAGCGTTAACACACGAGTATCTACGGCTTGTATATACACATACTTTTATTTATTTATGTGTGTGTATGTGTATAGATATATAGAGCTCATCTATGGTATGTTTATCTAAAAATCTATCGGCTAATGAGTTTAAAATGTTACTAAAAGTATTTTCTTTTTCATACTTTCAACTGAAGGACATCGGCTGCTTCTAAATTCTTCTTTTCTCTCTAACGTGAATTTCCCTTATTGCAACAGGTCATGAGTTATAAATCATAACCAAACTTTGACGGTCAATCAGTTTTAAAAGTTAATTAAGAAGGTATCGATTTGTAACGTCATAATCGACATTTCGCAAATGGCCGAATAATGTTGCAGCTAACAACAAATGAGTCGGCAAGGTCATTTATTTAACGAAATCCAAGCAATACAATGCTTATTGTTTTCTCCGCTGATATCGAACAATGCAAGATCTAGACAAAGCTAGATAAGTAATAAGCTATATTAGTCTCGCTTATCAAAACCGTTCAATCAGCTTTAAATACGTATATTGTTATTTCTGCCGCACGTGACATTATGAGCAATTTTAAATTAGTCGTGTTAATTCAACTTATACCTTTCGATATTTGAGTTATTTATCTAAATATACATAAAAAGTTCATTGGCATCACTTTATTTTTTTTTCACTGAGCCTGAAAATGTTTAGCAAGTGATTCACGACAATAATAAAATGGCGGACTTGAACCTGCGACGTAAAATCCCAAAAAAAAAGGCTATTGGCTATAACTTAATTTCTTGATTGATTAACTTAAGCCTTGGATATTTATTTACACTATTTATTGTATATTAACCTATTTTTTTAGCCGCATGACAACGGCATTAGAATCTACTGCTCTTATCGTGGGTGTCGTAGGAAGGGACTAAGGGAATAGCTTTGAAACTCGCATGGCTACCGACAGATGGCGGGATAACCATCACGAAATATACCAGACCAAAATTAAGCAGACCGATGAAGGTGCGAGGTGTCTGGTACCGCCAATCCAACTGCCGTGTGCGGCATTATAGCTAATCCTCCTTATGGAAGCGGTCTATGTTCTGCTGTGGACTAGGTAACCAATTTCAATTAACACGGACAAAAATAATAAATGTAGTAGCAATGCAACAGAATAATTGGGATAACGAAAATACACACAGACACACGCACACTATATATATGAGTGTTAAGTAAACAGACGCGATTCAGATTAAAACATTAGTATTCATCATTCAAATGCTTCTCCCCAGCGAAATTTTAATTCGTAACCTTCAGCTCTGAACGCAGTATCATTATATTAAACTCAAATGTTAATGGCTCAAAAGGTGTCGATGCGTCTCATATTTTTTAGATATTTTCCATGTAAAAGTTAACAAAGCTAAGATAAATTTACCGTTTGATTGAATTAGAATTAGTTAAATCATCAGCGACCGACGTAACAGTTAAAAGAGAAAAGAAATCCGTTTCACTTTCATTTCTTAGTTGAAGCGGTTCATTATCAAGGTCGAACACTAAATATATCGAAGTTGGTTGCATCTGACGACCATATGGTAACCTTAGCTCTGCTGGGTGGCCATTAAAATACATTTTGTTCATTAGTGTCTATTTAGATATGTTTTACGCGATGCTATCAAAAGTTTTGCTATATTAACTCTCCATGTGTCAAAACAATAGCACTTCTGTTGCTTGAACATGTCAATAATTGTTTTGGATCAAATATTAATTTGTTATTTGTGGTTACAGTCATTAAATGGCTTGTTATAGATAATATAAATTTATGCTATTAACGAACATTACTAATATTCTTGTCATCCACTCCAACTAAGCATTACAGCTTGTATCTAGAGTGGTTCACGACAATAGTAGATTGTCGGGCACGAACCTGCGACGTGATGTCTAGCAGTCCGTACTCTCACCCATTAGGCTATTGGCACTTTGATAATAAAATATATTAAAATTACCTTAGAAGGTTTCTGGAATACTACTTGTAGTTTAAGTAGTCCTCTTATTATAGAGGATTGTTAAAAATTTGTAAATAAGTTTTCTCTATCGTCTGATATAAGACCAGTTACAAGGTACACAAAAGACGTACATGGACATGAATGGCTTATTTATCCAGGCAAAAGTCTACATGCCATGCATGGAATATTTACCTACACTCAACACGCTCTGAAGCCGAATTGGTGAGCCCATTGCCCGTACTTTTGCACAGT
Organism: Bhutanitis thaidina; assembly: GCA_029286595.1. Taxonomy (NCBI): domain Eukaryota; kingdom Metazoa; phylum Arthropoda; class Insecta; order Lepidoptera; family Papilionidae; genus Bhutanitis; species Bhutanitis thaidina. The sequence goes on along the minus strand of JAGSMS010000034.1, from coordinate 3,603,469 downwards.
GACGCTGCAGCCAATCACAAGTTTTTTTCTTTTTAGTTTATCGAGGGAGAAAGGTGCTCGCATCTACCCGTCATCGTCTCCGTTGAGTGACATCTTCGACCGACTAAAACCCCCACGGTAGATATGCTGTTGGCCCAGTGGCCTTTACAGCTTCAGAGGTAGAGACTCGCATGCAGAAGGCCCGTAAGTTAATTGAACCGATCGCAAGTCTGTGGAATTGGGGTTCAATATACTCTGATGGATTTTCTCCTATTGGTCAGTCGCTAGAGAGCTCGTTTGTCAATCGGCAGGGTGTACCGATTGCAGGTGTGTTTGACTTAAGGCGAAATAATGGTTTATTTCCCTTACGTATTAATAATTACGATGATAAAAATAATAATTTAAACATTAACTTGAACGGGGCTGATACGTTAACAACAACGAAAAAAGTATGCTGATAATTTGATTAGAGCGAAATGAAGTTCAAAGTTATGCGTATTTGTAAAGGATCTCACATTGATAGGTTACATATGTGTAGTTCTTTTGTTACTATAGTGTTATGTATTTTGTCAACACGATTAGGCGTTACTTCGTGAAAACCTATTACAATTAAAGGTAATAAAAAAAAGTACGGCATAATCTATCGTTGTAGAATTCATCAACAGTTGTGGTAGCGTCTGATAATTATTCGCTAGGAAAATTTATTCTTGATTGTTTATGTGGTCACATTGATTCTAATTCTCGTTTGTTGGTATTTGATTTTAAGTTATTGAACGTTTTCCCGCTATATTTAATAACAAGTTTCCAGATCTTGGTATGTTAAAGTTTATTACATGTGGTATGCGATAGTGAATTTCAATGCTCGAAGTTTAATGGAAATGTATCATTACTATGAGATGCCATTGCGTGGTTATCCTGCACCGACATGTAATTGAATGTTACAGGTATAAGTCGCAACAGCTAAATACACATTTCATAAATTCGTACAGTGTTGTTCAACTCGCGGCATTGTCATTTACGTCTAACTTTGTATGCATAATTTTACAACTTCCTTCTATTCACAGTGCACCGATCCTATTTGTTCTGATGCCAGCACGCTGTAGATATTTACTTTCTTGTTTAAGAAGTAGTCAAGATTTGTCTGTTTAAGGAGAGAGATTTGCTTTCATGTGGTAGCTGTTAAGCTTAGTCTAATGTTAGTTACGTCTCTGACTAACTGCTCTAGATTAATTTTAGAGATAGAATAAATAAATACAACCATTCGGTAGCGTTAGTTATTAGCGCTTTGTTTATACGGCAAAGTTATGCTCTGATAATTTAATTTTGAAGTCGATGCTAATTCTTATATCATTTAATATGTTCTCACTTCTACTTAATATGAACGGAATGGAACGAAGACGTAGTATTCAGATAAAGTTTATTATGTTATGTTAAAAGAAGCTATTGTAGCACATACTTTACGTTAAAATCCTAAATTTCATTCGAAGTATGTGATATTTCCACGATTGACTTGATTTTGTCAGAATTTGTAACACATATGCCATTAAATAAGAAATTTGAAGTTATTCAAGGATACTTTATGTTTTTCTTATTACTACTTGTAATATTATAAAGTCGTAGAGTTTGTATGTTTGAACGTGCTAATCTCAGGAACTACTAGTTCGATTGGAAATTATGTTTTTGTATTAGATAGCTCGTTTATTTAGTAAGGTCACGCTACTATATATAGCAGTAGCAGAGTAGTAACCATAAACCTTGGTCATGTACTCATTATGTGTATGAAACAGTCATGTATAATGCAAGTTAAACGCGGGTGAAATCGCGGGACACAGCCAGTTTCATATATAAGAATTCGAGCAGGGTTATAAGCTAGAGGTAGATAATTGATTAGGAATTTTTACCCAACGGCACAACTCTTCATAGCTAAATGGGCTTCCGTAACCTACTTTTCATCTCCCTGGAAGAGAAGAAGACAACCTTTAACGTAATTTAAATCATTAGGATCACTTTTTGCTCAATTAGTAAGGGAAGTGACAGGTTATTTGTGTCGAATGAGAAATGTAAAATTGGGCATCTTGTCACCTGTCACTTAATGTTACCGAGAGCGTCTGGCGAGGAGTCTGCGTGGGTCGCTGGAGCCCCTGCTAGGGGAGTAGAATAGGCGTAGGTAATTGTATCGATTGGCTTTTAATTTCGTTTCGTCAATCTGGGAATAAGGGATAGATTGAAATGCGGCTAAGGAAAAGAATATTAAGAACTTGTAAGGCAGATTAAACGAACTTATATAGTAAATAGACTCCTAGTGTCTATTATATCAATACTATAATAGAACTCAAGCGAAACTCAATCCGTAAATTAAATGTATTTCCAAAATACATTCAATATAAATGTCTGTCTCACCACGAATCACGCAAAAACCAGAGCATGATTTTTGATGGGACATTAATGTCTGGGATGTATATCATTATGCTGTCTATTATTGGAGCTAGGCAGTAGGCATAATATTCTTGATATATAACGTAGAAACCTCTCGACGCTGCTGCTCGTCATCGGCCTGCTTCATTTCGGTCTTGCATTTTTCGAGATGGTTATAAAATATCTGTCGGTAACCATTGCGATTTTCTAAGCCTCGACTCCCACTGACGAAACTCACGTAAAGACGGGGGGTGGCAGAATATTACGCCTATTTATACGGAATACCCCACAACCTGTATATGTAGTGGCTATTTATAACCTTCAAAGCAAAACACTGGTACTTGGCGGTACAAATTGGTAAGACCTAGTTACACAGACGGACTCTTAAGCAAAAAAGGATTCCAACCACTTAGCAAATAGTTATATGAAATCCGTAAATGTAAAATAACAGCACATGTTTTGTAAAAAGTTATTTCGTTTTGTGAACAGGTGTGTAATGGGTGAAAAGCTTTGTTTTAGTGTCATTAAAACGAGCTGTGCCTGTGACATCGTCCGAGACAATTATAATAATTTTATATGAAGTAACAACAAAATTGTTGTTAATATTTTTAACGTGGAAGTATATTTATGTGTTTGGACATTTCTTGCTCGATTACGACAACAATCGAACGGATTTTGATAAAGTTTAGCAGGTTATGAACGTGGTAGAGCCAAGCGGAGGCTTTTGCTGCTGCTCAAATGGTGTGAAGTAGGCATCTTATGCTACTGCGTTTCGTTCGGTGAGTGAGGTATCCGGAGTCCCACTCCCCCTCCCCATTCTCCCTTCCATCTCCCAAATTTCCTAAGAGGACGGCAAAGCACCTGCAGCACGTCTGGTGTTGCAGATGTACGTGGGCGACGGTAATCACTTACCATCAGGTGAACCGCTTGCTCGTTTGCCGCCTTTCCCATAAAAAAAAATCTTCAATAAAACGTTATAAGTTTGAGCATATCCATAAAGTTTTTTTTAACCGCTGCTTATTATGAAACTACCTCCCTTTCCTATTAATAACCTACTTTGATACAATTATATTAGTTTAATTAGTATCAAATTCTTAGAACGGGGACTGTTCTTATCGAATAGACTGTAGTATAATCTAGTCAAGTAGGATAGGACACTCGTCTATTAGGACATTGATTAAGGTTATCGAAATTTGTTTTACAAAGTAAAATTACAAACCGTCCTGGCGTGCTACTGTCGGTTATAAGTATTATATTAATTAAACTTATATACGCTTCTCCAATATGTAACTGGACGTAATCTCTAACACCTCGAAACTAATATACGAGTACAACAAAGTGAATATAATATCCGGTTGCTTTTCTTACATTAGGCGTGACACTTTCATTTGTTTGAGTGATGGCCGTAACGAACGAAGTCAATTGACAGAAGAACGAATTGTAATTCATTATGATGTATGAATGTCTGTTAAGTTGAGATGTTGAGATGGGTTCCGTGTATCGTCACTGGTGTTACGTAGTTTTTTCTGTTTTTTTTAACAACCTGTATAAGGCTGCAGGGGTCTGTGCCTCTCCGATTTATTTGTTATGTATTAAATTTATTTATTATTATATTAAATTTTGTATAAATTAAAATTTCTTGCTGAAAAATAAAAATGGTACAATGTATATTACAATGAAAACACAAACATTTGGCTCGCAGAGAAATAATAAAAATATTATTTCGTGATGTCCACCAACTGGACTGCACTGGAGCAGCGAGGTGGACCCTTTTCGGCTCCAAAACCGTCTCAAAAGATGTGTGCCTTTTGCTGAGGAGTTGGGTATTTAATTTTTTATCGTTTTCAGTCGCTAATAGTGTATACTACCAAAAAAGTACATGAATGTATACTCAGAGATCGGGAAATTTTATTTTGAACAGGAGACTTTGTATATTTGGGACATATTGGCAGTAAAAGAGAACTAAAAATTTACGGTAATTTCAAATTATCGTAATGGATGTTGTTTAACTTAATTATAGTCGGCGAAATCACTTGAGAAGATACTTTACTGTTGCACACAGCCCTCGCCAAAGTCATTTTATGTAAATATACAAATATTTAAAATTAAGATAAAGTAATGAAAATACACGTAAATATTATTGTTGAATATAAAGAAATAATATATGATTATTGAACAGAAACATTTGTACGGTCGTGTAGTAGAATAAAATACCTATCAATAAATTGTGCAATAATGTTTATTTTGTCAGCAATCAATAGTCTGCGTGACTCTGTCCGGTTTTGTAAAAAATATCCTTGGTTACAATCAAATTATACAGGCGGTTTCATTGTTTTTATCATATTTATTTCCTTGATAAGAAAATATACGTTTACGCTTTGTTCATTTAATGATTTTGTAACTTTTTATGATGTTATTTCAAATTTATATTGGTGTGTATAAATTATATACGACGTAAAAATTTATAGTCTTAATCATCACATTAATTGATTTACTAAGAAACAAAATCAGTATTGAAATAGTATAATCTTAGTTTGCAGAACCCTTTAAAGTTAATTAGAACCGACGTGTTACATAAAAATAAAGAAGTACATGTGTCTTATCTTGCATCAATGAATGGATTGTTGCTTTAAGTGATTGATTTTGATTACGTAATACCGCTTGTTTTATCGGTGCTTATCAACAGATGTATAAAAGAAAATTCATCTAGAATGTTCTATATACATATTATCACGCCAGCAATTTATTACTGGGTCAAGTTTCGATAAGAGTGCAATTATTTATCGACAAAGATATTAAGAAGAAAGAATAATGTTTTACCTGCGCAGACCTATTTACTAGCCAGAAATCATTGCATAATGTTCTATAAGGGTGATAACGCCTCTATATAGATTCGTCACTGGCGATGGTTAGACAAATGGACTTTGTGCACGTTTCACACTTTCATTTTCTGCCTTAAGTAAAGTAGCCAATAAATATCCCGCAGCTGGGCAAGGTTCTTCGCTGATTTTTGGAGGGTCGGGATGAAATCTCTGCAAGCAATCCATAGTCGCGAGTCTCGTCTATAAGCTAGGACAAAGCACTAAGTATAAGCGAAGTTGACATTTGTAGATAAATTTAAGTTATCTCTTCTTAACACCATCATCGTTCATTCAATACATGTATGTGTGCATTTTATATGCAAATACATATACTAACTAATGTCTCTGCGTATCAAATATAATGACGACTATCGTCATCTTGTGTAGGAACTTCTAAAATATCATGTGCAATTGAAAACTGTCAACTGCTTATGTTATGTGTTCAAAGTACACGCCCAACATACAGAGGCACTCGCTCACTAACCATCCCGTATCCGATGTAACGCTTATTCGATTCGATCGATGAAAGGGTCGGATGCAGTGTGAGAGACACGAGACACAACACAATACGACTAGACCAGAAATATCAATAATTTCTGTGTTAAACAAATTCCGGCTGGAAATTGATCCCAGGACCTATAACTCAGTAGTCAGTTAACCGCTAAAACACGCGGTCATTACACTAGAAAAATATGAGAATATATGAATAATTAAGGTTGTTTCTTCTAAAAACTGTACGCTCGCGTACGCGCCGCTCGTGGACAAAAACAGATGTCTCGCCCAGTGGACAACCTCAGGGCAAGCGCGTGCATTGAATTTTTTTGTGATTCCGTTTTGTTATTCAAACAACAGTGTTTACTGTGCACGGGTGTAAATATGGTTAATTACTGTACTGCGTATATGAACAATAGCAGACAATAATAAAAACTTATATATGAAATATATAAACATTTATATGTTTATTTGTAAGCATCATTGACAGTATTGTTTTAAAAAAAAATTGTTTCGGTGCATCGACAAACAGAACTCTGAAATATGTAATAATGTTTATTAATATATCTGAACAAGCTACTCATATGAGTTAAGACTCGTTATGCTGTCACTAGAAAGATTTTAATGACGGGAATGTGCAGTCAAGTTTTGCCAACATTTTGGTTTACCACACTATTCAACCACACTATTACAACACAATGCATTATTAAAAAATAACAATAAAATAAAAGATTCGAGCAAGTAATTTGTAATACGTTAGTTTTAAAATTATTCTAGTATTTCTAATATCCTATTTGTAGAACATGAAGTAAATCAGACAAACAAATATCATCGTTTATTTATCCTCGTGTGACAACCCTACCAAAATAAGCATAAATATTGTTGCGTTCCTTAGAAGCTTTGTCTTTGCGGGGTAGTTACTCATGTGATTGTATGATGTTGTTACTTATATCCGTCATTGGTATGTGCATTTTTTTTTAGTCTCTTACGCCACCCACGGGTATGAAGGGGGTGGCAGATTTCATTACGCTACCACCACACGCGTTGAATATTTAATCAGAACCAACACAATATTTACAGGTTTCATAATCCCTTATCGAAACTACTGTATACTTCTCGGTATGAAAGTAAAGGTATTATGATACAGCTGACTAAAGTATTGCCTGAGATAACGTTTTAGTACTCGGAATTACTCATTGGATACTGTAATTCACTATCTCTCTGTCAGTGGCATGACGTTAGCAGTAAGGTAAGACTTGATAAGTCTATTTCCTTCTTTATCAATTCACACGCAATATACAATGCTTTGATATTGGTGACGACCGTTGGGCTTAGTGGTTAGCTTACTTATTGCCATGGGTCATTGGTTCAAATTCGTGCGTCTCGTGTCACTGACAGTGCATTTGAACATTCATCCGATATTATCGCATTAGCGTTACATCGGATATGGGTAAGATAACGTGTAATATTCGGAAGTTGTCACTATGGCCTAAATCTACCATGAGGACATGATCTACATCTTTGGTAAGATACAACAAGCCAAAATATGAACTAGAATGTGAACCAGCATTTGTTTACAATTACGGCTTACAAATTGATCTGCTCTGCTTACCCTTTATTTGTGACCGGCTAAAAGTTAAGTAAAAAAGTAGAAATGTTAAAATTTGTTAAATTTAACTTGTCTAAAGTCCTTTTTTCTGAAGACTACCGAAGGTATGGTTAAATAAACACTGCTAAGCTTTTAGTGTGCACGTAGCATGTATTTCACGAAGTACATGTCTGAGTGGTCGAAAGTGCATTGCAGTGCGTAACTCTTCGAAAGGGCAATTGTTCGTGCTTTTTTTACCTTTGTTATCGCTGTATAAAACGATTTGAATAAACCTAAAAGAGTTCCAAAGAATGATTCTACGATAATATCTACTTCTCTATGACTTTGAAATAGTCTTTTTTATGGATCGAGACTTCTTTGACTTGATTTTGAAAAATCTTGTTTCATGCATATTTTTCTATCAATTTTATCTTAAAATTACTTTTATGCACGAGTAAATAGTCATTTGTAGTAATTTTTGAATTGTTAAAATATAAATGAAGTTTTATGTCTTAGTTTAGTAATTTTCTTTTTGATTACCTCCCTAGGACAAAATCTACCACACTTTAAGTTGACAGCTGGGGAGAGAGCTACCTTTTACATTTTTTTTGTGTAAGGAATTGTAATAAAGATTTTGGCCGGGGTCTCCCCTGAGTAATAGTGATATTTATAAATATTTATTTACACAATAGCCTAGTTTATAGTAACCCTGCCTTCGAGGCTTTGGGTCGCCCAAAATCACCACGCTTGTCCGGTGAGTTGGTAATTTAGTACCAGACGCCTCGCACCCTAGATGCCACTTCCCACTACCTGTTTTTGTATTTTTGTAAGTTCGGTCTCGCATTTATCGAGACGGTTATTTTGTCTTGACATTGTTTTTTTACTCCGACATTACGCGGCATATTACAGTTTATAACAAAACAAAAGCCTAGGTGATGCAGACGCAAATACTAAAATAAACAACTTTATTGTCTCTAGGAGTTATAAAATGCGTTTAAACTACGCCATGGCCACAGAGTAATATTGTTATTTATTATTCTGTAAAACGAGGTTGATGTTTCCAGTCCCCGTTTCTCAATACACCGAGTTTCTTACGTCGTGTTAAAATTTAATGTAATGTAGAGAATACTTAAGTTGGTTCCTTCATCGTGCGCGTTTTTCTTTTATGTAGGTAAACTTTGTGAGTGGTTATTATGTCCCATAAATATCAATGATTGATGAAAAATTCAGATTATGGTGTGTCGTTACATTTGTAGCAACATTTAGAATAAGGTTTTGTTGTCAGTAATTGGATCTCCAGCTCCCGACATTAGCCACACGCAGAGGTATGATGCTGTAAGCTTGCGAGAGGGGGTTACGGTGTAACGACATGTGAACAAAAAATTGAGATTGAGGTACGTTGTCACATCTGAGGCAACATTAAAAAAAAAGTGTTGTTGTTAGTAATTGGATCTCCAGTTCCCGTCACTCACCACACGCAGAGGTATGATGCTGCATACTAGGTTTAAGCTGTGACGACATTTGTGGGAGAAAAGTTATAGATAAATTATTATGTTAATCTTGTTATACTTCGATATCACTGTTTTAATTATTTTTTTTTGATATATTGGACCAAGGCCATATAACCAAGTAGATAGGGGGACATTGACTGTGTTACGCGGACATAAATGTTAACTGCCTTTATGGTAAAAATACCTAATACTTTATTATTTTAGCGAATAATAATTTGAAAAATTAAAATGGCGACCAACGTTTTAGCAGGTGCTCAATTGCTTCCCTGCTTAGGAGTCGACTGGGTATCAGACTCTTACCCATCTATGTCGCCAAGCAGCAATTATTGTCGTGTTCCACTTTGAAAGGTATAGAGATTCAGCATTTTAATTATTTCATCTTAATCCTCTGGGGTGACAACGCATCTGTAACCTTCTTCGCTTGTGGTCGTTTGCAGGTGTATATGTTAGCTCGTTTATTCAACCCAAATCAATAAAAAAAAAAAACAACGTACAGTTGAAGTGACTGTAATTGTTAGTCGAAAGAAGGTCACGTAAATATTGGTGGGTGTTCAATTGGTGGATGATAGTTTTGTTCTAGTTGGTTTTATTACTTCAATTAACAAGATTGGTGTATATCTTGTACGAGAACTTGTACCATTGCATTGCGACCTATGTTGTTGTTAGAAGTGCAGTGCAGTGCGTGTGCAGGCCTCACTGTGGTTCAACTTGAAAGGCTCTATAGATAGTTAACAATCGATGTCTGCGTGATAGAGCCTCGGTGGTTGAGAGATGTGCCCGCTCAAAAATTCATACGCGTGACATGCGTTCGATTTCGAGTGCCGCCACTATTAATTTCTTTGATTGTATTTTAAAGTGGACTTCGAGGAATTGCTAATGTTTGTACTTGGTAGAGCTAAGCGGCGACTTTTGCAGCTGTTGTGTTCGACCAGGGTAGTATCACGGTCTTGCAGAATACCAGCGTGAAGTAGAGGCATCTTGTGTTTCTGCGTTTCGTTACCGGAGGGGCCCTTCCCTAAATATACATAAAGGCCGGCAACACCTGCAGTTCCTCTGGTGCTGCAGATGTACGTAGGCGTTGGTAATCACTTACCATCAGGTGAGCTGTTAGCAGGTTTGCCGCTTTTCCTATAAAAAAAAGTCTGTCCATCACGCACATTAGTCTGCCTCGCTGTGCCATATGTGACTCCAACTTTTTAACTCGTTTTATACATAATTTATCTGTTTTTTTGTCGCAAATGAAAAGCTTGAAAACTAAGTAATTAGTTTTCCCGTCCAATGCCTGCATACTCGTATGTAACGAACGTCTGTCGGTGTTTGTAGAAAGGGGATCGATAGACAGGCCTGTCGTCTTAATTGGATTCATAGCTTTTATATTAACTTATCAACATTGGTTATTTAAGAGCACGATTGCTTCCATTGTGTCCGTCGTTCAAGTAATTATCGTCAGCTTCTGTAATCTAAAATATATGTGTATGTTTTAAAGAGTTTAGTAGGTAATCTACTCTTTCACCAAATTCCATCCTCACCTGCGCTTGGTGTAGCTCGCATGCACAAACGAGGCTCTAGAATCCAAAAAATGGCGGAGTATTTATCAGAATTCACCGAGCTTAAATTCTTGAATGGTTTCTTTTTTCTTTTTTTTTTAATTATTATAATACTTACCACCTTGTCCTGCATGATAAGAATGGGTAAACCATCCAAGAAATTTATACCGGTTTTTGCTGGCACTTTTTTGGAGAAACTATATTTAGTAGAGGACTAAAATAGCCAGATGTAGTAGTATGTTTGTGGTGTTAAGAGGAATACATAAGATTTTTTCCAAACGCCAACTCATGGTGCCGCCAAACAGCACTGCAATTGCGGTTGGGTTCCGGTTTGAAAGGATATAGAGCCAGAAGAGTAACGGGCTGTTAGGCATTCAATCTTAGTCCACAGGGTAGACAAAACATCAGTAACTTTCTTCGATAAAAGTTGTTAGCAGATATCCATGGGCTGAAGTAGACACAGTCAGGACTGTAAGCTCGTTCTTTACACCCCAATCTCAACCAGGAAACCAGGTTTTAGAGACCAACTGATGGTGGTTAATTCAGAATTAGCCAAACTTGTCAAAAAAACCAATAACATTTTTTCATTTTTCATTTCATTTTATTATGTGTGTCATTATGCCTTTACATTTCCTATGTGTTAAACTGAAATTACAGGGACTATGGTGATGGGGAGTAGGATCACAGGATAACGGTACAGCGCTCATCAAACCGATGGCATAGCCGAGTACGGAAAGCGCTTCCATGCCATTTAGCTTAGAGTTAATAGACGTAACAAGAATCAAGAGATTATTCCCTAACAGTTTAGTTAGAACGTGCTGTGTGCATAGACTTCCATTTATTTTACATCTTAGATTAAAAAAACTTTATGTAATGTAAATAAACTAAAATTATCAATGGAGATGTTCAAATAGTATTCATATTATAAATAATAGGTTCATTCACCAACGACATTAAGCGGTTCATTGGACTTTCGCAATTCCAAAACATAAAAACGAACTTGTTTCTGAACGGATGACTTCAAGTGGTATAATCACGGGATGGTACACAGTAGTCGCGATTTCTATTAATATCGGATAAATAAATTAAACACACATATTTTATAAAGACTTGATATCGTCTATGTGTAGAGAACACATAGACGATATCAAGTCTTGTGACAATTATTATTTCCTCTTTTTCCAATTTCACAACAAATTTTATTTATTTATATAACTAATCGAACGGTTTCGCCTTACGGCATCTTCAGTCTATACAATTATAATTGAAAATGTTGAAGTGTCTCCAAGTGACAAGAATCGCATATATAAATTATAATGTTGTTACTGATCCATAACCATTTGAGGATGAAAGGAGGTTTATTACTTAAAGTGTTTACTGAGAGTGTTTTGGAGCCGGGAAGGACCCGCCGCGCTGCTCCAGTCCGAGTTAGTGGGCATCACATGTTCTCGAAATAATAACTTTTTTTATTACTTCTCAGACATGCAGGTTTCTTCAAGATATTTTCCTTTGCCGAGCACGTGGTAAATACAGCACGAACCCAGGTCACTCGCGCTCCATGAAATTCAAGTGAGCGCCCTGACCACTGCGCTACCACTGCATACAGTACAGTACAATAGAAAAATGGTATAGACTGCATTGGCGTATTTCAACAGATTAAACGTAGTAGAGGCACATTGAAGCTGTATAACTAAACTAAGTTATCATAACTTAATGTTCAAATTAGGGTCTGAGCTGCTCTTGTGCAAACAGCTTGACCAAAGGGTTCTAACTGTTTCTTATGTTGCGTTGGATTGCGAAGGTTACTTGAAAATGTCATCCATGTTTACCTCAAACGTTTGCTCGTCGCCCTGCGAGCATAATTTGCGAAATCGGCTGTAAAAACACAAATGTGTATAGTATTATATCTCACTTATATCCATCATATAAAGTATGATATCTCTATTTATACAGGTTAGGAAACAAACATATAATCAGTACATAATTAGCAATTTTGTTACAAAAAATTTTAACAAGCAAGGAATCAATTAATGACAACTAAATTCTTAAAACTCACTATAATTTTAAATTATTCAGCATAAAAGTTGTATAGTTAAAAAACAAATTTTGCCAAAATATTCATCAATTAGAATAATTCATTAAAAATCAGATCAGATTAAGCTAAGGACAGTCCACGTAATATTTGACAACCATATAAAGCATTGCTTTCAAAATAACATAACGGCATAATTTTTTTTAATTAAAAGTAATTAAGGTACAAAAATACGGAAAAATGTAAAAAAAAATAAAAAAAATATTCACCCTTTTCGTTTTCCCCTTTCATCAGGTACCTGCTCTCAGGTGAAATTATTAGAAGTCGTTAAGGCAAATCTTATGAGCCCAAACTCGAATTCCTTAACTTTCAAGGATTCCGATATCTATATTCCAGCTCCGTCATCAGGCCAGCTCAATGCTAGCATACAATATGACAATACATATTGCCATCGGTTCTTAACATATGTGCAAAATTCAAAATTACTAAATGAGCGAGTAAAAATTTTATTAAAAGATTCCATTACATTGATACGGCTACATACAAAGAGGTAAAAGTAATAAAAAGTGCGGAATACAGTAGCTGCCTGCAAATGTCCCATTGTTGGGCAATGGCCTACTCACAATAATAGAGAGGTTTTTGGAGTCGAAAAGGGTCCGCCAACCTGTCCAGCGCGGGTTAGTTAACTTCTCATGTCCTTGAAATAATAAATAATCCGCTTGGCTCTACCATGTACGTTTCTGTACAGCCAAAAGCGACGGCTTTTGGTGCTGCTCGAATAGGCGGGTACGAAAGGGGTAGTACCACGATCTCGCAGAATACCGACGTGAAGGAGAGGCATCTTACGCCTTTGCTTTTCGTTCGGTGATTAAGGTACCAGAGGCCCACTCGACATGCAGATTTTGTCATCAATATGTCTTCTTTCATCGTCGAATACGTAGTAAATTCAGCACTACTAAAAATGTCAATTAATAATTTTAGTGGAGTTTGTAGCAGGAATCGTACCATAGTCCCACGCGTACTGTGAAATTAAAACGAGCGCCTTAACCACTACGCTAACACGACTCTAATTCATTTAGAATTCGGCACCGCGTTTTGATGCATTACTTTAGGGATTCCGTTACGCTATTTCGCCTTTTAGGCCAACGTAACTGTTTTGGATCATTGAAACGGTTCCGTAGACATATTTGGAAGTGTTATCAATAACGCGCGAAGTAAATTGTAATTCTCGGTTCATATTTATAATAAAACCAACTAACAGGACTCGCGTTGATGTGTGAAAGGTTTCGATACTAATTCTTTGTATTAAGTTACAGTAAAATGCCGCGTTGTGGCGGGGTAACAGAATTTATCACCCCATTCTCGTCCCTTTGGTGTTGTACAAGTTCAAGAGCAAATTATATAAAATTCCTAACCAAAAATACTCAAATCGATGATATGCTGTAGAGTCTAAGGGCAAGGCGTATCGTCCGATGATCGCCATATGTGCATGTCTGCTGAAGTCTTTGAAGATTATGATGAACATATGTGAACTCACCCCGCTCGCGTCTTGTGAAATGCAAACTTTACTTTGAATTAAGCGCTAGCGTGTGCCAACCCTAGACACAATAGCAAATGTTTAAAATGAACAACACACCTTTAAATTTGTTATAAAATAGTGTCATAGAGGGCAAGTGTTACGTCGTACACCGAGTAATGTTTTCTCAGAATCGTGGCATAATATACTCTATCGCGTGTAGCCATCTTTTAACTAATCGTGGTCATGTATCTGTTGGTTTGAAATAACAAATATAACCAATGATTCTACAACAAACCAAATCAAATACCTCGAGGCACGTTCATGGCAGCGGCATTAATAGCTTGCTGTCTGAACTGTCAACTGAGAAAAACGAAGCGTTTTAGAATTCAACTTGCATACGTTGTACTGCCAGAATGGGGTTGAGCATGACTTTTCTACGGCATGCAAAGTCTTTGCGAGGGAAACTTTAATTTAAAATAAAGGCACCAGTCATAAGCTTTCGGCGGATACATTTTGTTTAAAGAGTCTCTGTACAATCGAATTTCAAAAGTTGAGCGATTTGTCTTTGTAAGAAGTCTAGTCTAGTCTAGTCTATGGTCTGTAACAATGTATGTAATGATAACAATCGTTAAATCTTAAGTAACGGTATGTACCATTAAAAGGCATATATAAAAATATAATACATACTTAAACAGAGCAATGTATTCTTAATTCTAATTAAAGATAAGCCCAGAATATAAAAAATGAAGAATGTCTTTCATTTGACATTAGATTATTAACAATTACTTGTTTTGTCGCTTGTACCAAGCGCAAACATCGCACTCTAGGCTTCGCTGATGGGCTGTCCTCGAACTTTCACCACGGCTTTGCCCAGTATCACTCGAATCTCCCTTACTCATTAGAATGGCGCTCCGAGGGACCGACATACTGTACTTTGATTTTAGATCTCGTACCGTCGTTTGTTTTACAAATTTTGTTGTTGGAGACATTCGAAAACGGTTACTGCATTATAGACACATCGTATCTTCATTACGCATTCGTTACACTCATTTAGCTATATTCGAGTTGTGGTCATGTACCATGTGTACGCTTACATGTCTGGTAACCATAAACATTTACATAAGAATAGGTAACAGGAAACAGATAAGGATAGAAATACGGTAAGGTAGTACATCGAATTAGTCGTCATCTTGTTTATGAAAGAACTTAACGACACGAAATGAACTTGACTTAGGGTTACTTATTCGTAATGTGATGCAACATTTCGATTAATATCTCCATCTATAATGTAGAAAAATGACGCTAGTTTGTCTTGTGTGAGGCTTTTGTCATTAGAAACGAATACGTTGTATCGTGAGATATTTTTTTTAATTCAAGTTACAAAATAGCAGTATGCAGTGCACTGCAGAATACGATGCTGCAGAAGCCACAAGCGAAATTGAAACTGGAATTAGTTACATGATCCCGGTGGCTGCCGACAACACATATTATGCCTTTACCTGATACCTCTTGCTGTGAGCTTTTGCTGAGTACTATTGAGAAATGGAGCCAATTTCTTAAATGCAAATATGTATAGAGCGGTGGTAGTTCGGGGGCTAGGGCGCTCGCTTTAATTTTATAGTATGCGTGTGACCTCGGTTCGAATCTCGATTCTACCGCTATATGTTCATTGTTATTTCAAGTGTGGTATTTACTACGTTCTTAGCCGGCATGTCCGATAAATAATATATTTTTTTGAGGATATGTAATGTCCGCCAACTCGCACAGATCTGCTCCAAAACCCTCTCAAATTCTTTAAACTTTGCTCAGATGTGGAACATTTAGAAGTGAATAGAATATTATAAGTCATATTAAGTAGATTATTATAAGTGAAAATGTATTATAGCACAGGTAAAGCCCGCTAATACAGCACGCCGAGGGGGCACTTAATTTCTACGGAATGCCTGATGGTGTAGGCAAAATACGAAAGGTAGCTCCGGTCTCCGGTAGAGGTTTCCACCAGTTTTTACTGATGGTAGACTCCTTCTATGCTCGTAAATACCTATACGTACCATACTCTTATCCATTTCTGAAACAGAAGTCCTGCCAAACAGGAGTGCGTCTTAATCATCAGGGGTGACGCGTCTGTGATCTTCATAGATTGAGGTTGTTTGCAGGTGGCCATTGGTTTCAGTACCCACTTACCATCAAGTGGACTGTAAGCTCGCTTATTACCCTATTCCATTAAAAAAAAGGAGACTGATTCTATATAAATATACGAATCATTGAATGAAAAGCGATCCCCACTCCAACAGTTGCGATGCCTATATTGCCTGCCTAGGCTCCCCAGCGATATGACTATATACACATACAATAGTTCACATGCGCGCACGGTGCGAACACAGTCTAGCAGTTTCTTGGATTCGCTGGTACATTCTTCACACGCGTGCGATGCAAAAACTGCAATGCACCGAGTAAAAAGACTCGAAGTCAAGAGCTCGTCACCGTTGCGCACCAACAACGTTCGAACATAACCAAGCATACAAGATCGTGTGTAAAATCTCCGAGAGACGAAATAACGATTCTACGATTCGCAAGGTGTATACGGAGAAACACGCAATTCCTGCGGTGAATTCAAATAATGTATATATTTTTTTTAATCTAAGACAGCCGTTTTGGCGTGTCCACACTATAAGACATCAGTCATCACAAACAATTTACGACGTAATCTTTAACAACACCTCAACAATTGTTATCGTCGTTCGCGACAAAAATGTAACGGATTGTGCTTATGATGTTTGACATTGATGTTATACCATAAATATTCATAATACGACGCGTCAGTATTACAAAACAGTGTTCCATCAAAAGACAATCGATTAAATAATCGACAGTCACAGCCGATTATGATAATCGATTCCGCTTGTATTCGTGTATGGTACGGTATTAAGATGGGCCGACAAGGACGGGTTTGACGACTGTGCGACTTCGCACGGGTCGTTTGACAGTTATGCGGTTGGGTCTCCTCGTGTATCATATTGTTGGGAGCCTCGCTTTATTGTGTGGTCGGTACGTTACTCGTACCAGAACCGGGTCAGATCTATCTTATTTATAGCAGAGGACGCAGCCTACTTCATATTGTGTTTTGTATCAGGCCTCAAACACTGTACAGAAGTAGGTATATTTGTTACCAATAACATTTTAATAAAGCAATAATAGAACACGGTTGTGTGATACATTAAGTTGATATTATTATATGAATATGTATAGTGTAAAATGTACTTTCATGTTTATCTGTAACTTCGATTATATGTAGAACAGAATGTTAAGATCCGTATATAATTAGAGTAGAGTAAATACAGATTATAGCTAATTACGCTACAAAGCATTCAAGCAAAGTAGCAGCCTGTAAGTGCCAACAACTGGACAAAGGCCTCCTTCTCAAATAGGCCACGCTGCTCCAGTGCGAGTTGGTGTGCTTCACATTTCCTCGAAATTATATATTTTTTAATCTAAGACAGCCGTTTTGGCGTGTCCACACTATAAGACATCAGTCATCACAAACAATTTACGACGTAATCTTTAAGAACACCTCAACAATTGTTATCGTCGATCGCGACAAAAATGTAACGGATTGTGCTTATGATGTTTGACATTGATGTTATACCATAAATATTCATAATACGACGCGTCAGTATTACAAAACAGTGTTCCATCAAAAGACAATCGATTAAATAATCGACAGTCACAGCCGATTATGATAATCGATTCCGCTTGTATTCGTGTATGGTACGGTATTAAGATGGGCCGACAAGGACGGGTTTGACGACTGTGCGACTTCGCACGGGTCGTTTGACAGTTATGCGGTTGGGTCTCCTCGTGTATCATATTGTTGGGAGCCTCGCTTTATTGTGTGGTCGGTACGTTACTCGTACCAGAACCGGGTCAGATCTATCTTATTTATAGCAGAGGACGCAGCCTACTTCATATTGTGTTTTGTATCAGGCCTCAAACACTGTACAGAAGTAGGTATATTTGTTACCAATAACATTTTAATAAAGCAATAATAGAACACGGTTGTGTGATACATTAAGTTGATATTATTATATGAATATGTATAGTGTAAAATGTACTTTCATGTTTATCTGTAACTTCGATTATATGTAGAACAGAATGTTAAGATCCGTATATAATTAGAGTAGAGTAAATACAGATTATAGCTAATTACGCTACAAAGCATTCAAGCAAAGTAGCAGCCTGTAAGTGCCAACAACTGGACAAAGGCCTCCTTCTCAAATAGGCCACGCTGCTCCAGTGCGAGTTGGTGTGCTTCACATTTCCTCGAAATTATATATTTTTTTATTATTACTCAGTGATGCAGGTTTCCTGAAGATGTTTTCTTTCACCGCGGAGCACGTGGTAAATACAACACTTAAAATTGCTATTAACAAATTGCTGCCGGTCACCGGGGATCGAACTCGCACTCTATGAAACTAAAGTGAGCGCCCTGGCCCTAGGCTGCCACAACTCTACAAAGCAATTCATTTATATATTATTGTAATGAATAATATAGGATAACATATGGGATATCCCCTATACTACACTACCGCCCATACCATAATATAAACCTAGCAAATAATAAAAAAAAGTTAAAATTAAGGGGGACCCCACAGAAACGCATTTTTTTCAAACTTTTTTTTTATTTTGCTCTATCGTTAAAACAGTAATACACACATGCAATATACGGACGTTACAAACTTGGTCTAAAGTAAGACAAGAAATAATAAAAACCGGCCAAGTGTGAGTCGGTCGGGCTCGTGCATCGAGGGTTCCGTACAACTAAGTTTGACGCTTGTATAACCAGTTTATTACCATTTTTATGATACAGCAAAAACAAAAAAAATCGTAGGAAAAACACGTTTTAGGCATGGTTTAATTTTTATTTTTTTGTTTTTATGTTCATTACACACAGTTACAAGCGCACTAGACCTCCCCCTTAGATAAAGACAAGGCACGCCACTGAGCTACGGTCGCCTCCTCGCGGGCTTTATAATAACTGAGCATTCTCCAAATTCACCAGACCTTGCACCCAGTGATTTCTTTCTATTTACGATATTAAAGGAGACTAAAGCTTCATCTACTTTAAATCTCTGAGAGGACAGAGATTTAAAGTTGATGAAGCTTTAGTCGCTAAGAAAGATATTCTTAGATAAATATTATCTAAGTATATCTTTTTTACGTTTAAGTATAGTAGATGTTAAAAAAAAGTATCTAGTCTTACATAAATTTCGCAATCTTATAAAAATCTTGATAAATTGATCTGATTTAAAACATTTACGTCATATCTATCTGAAAGATATAAGAAACAGACATAGACTATTCTTCCTTAGCACGTCATATATAAAGTAGCAGCCGGTAAGTGCACAACTGGGCAAAGGCCTCCTTCTCAAATACGAGTATCGGTGAGGGTTTAGGAGTCGGGTAGGGCCCCGCCACGCTGCTCCAGTGCGGGTTGATAGGCTTCACATATCCTCGAAATAACGTTTCAATTATATCTCAGACATGCAAGTTTCCGCATATATATTTATTTCAAAATCGCAAAGTTGTTTAGTTAGGTCAAGACCATGCGTCGATTAGATTACGCATATTTAATAAAAAGTGAAAAGACTTGATAACACTTGATACAGCATGCGCGTTTACTTCAAGATGGAATGGCCGGCACTTGAATTAAACACATTTGAATATTAAGCAAGCCAGTGCAGCAGTGTAATGCAAATACGTAATTAATGCATAATCTAAAACAATTTTGAAAGTCGTCGGGTTATAATTTTCGCAATTCACCGTTACCGGTTTTCGTACCGGCTGTTATAAATGTTTTCGTGTAACCCTATAAAAGTAAAAGTAGCAGCCTGTAAGTGCCCACTGTTGGACAAAGCAGTCCTTCTTAAATATTTTAGAGGGTTTTGGAGCCGGGAAGGGCCCGCCACGCTGCTCCAGTGCGGGTAGGCGGACTTCACATGTCGTCGAAATAAGATTTTCTATTATTTCCTAACGGTGTTTTCCTTCACTGCCAAGTACGTGGTAAATACAGCACTTAAAATTGCTATAAAAAAATTTAGTGGTGCCGGCACCGAGGATCGAACCCCGTTCACTCACGCTCTCCGAAAATAAAGCGTGCGCCATGACCACAGGGCTACCGCGGCTCTTTGTAACCACTTTAGTGTAACACTATATTATTATATCATTTGAAGTTAAGGATTTCCGATGTTACACATCTTTAAATACTTGGTGTATCCAAAAATCAATATTTTTTTAATTAAATCATATTCAATAAAATATAAACTTTCCAAAAGTTCTAAACAAAATGTTAAGTGTATAATAGTTGTTTTGCGATATAGTCAAATCTAATTTGCAGATATGTATTTAACTTGTAATCAATGTATAAATATTGAGATTAATAACAAATTCTAGTAATTATAGGTCTAGGAGTTGGTATTTAAATCTTCAAACATAAATCTAAACCGACCAAGAATGTATTGGTTGATGTATGTAATCTTTATGTTATTTTAAAATTAAATGTTGAGCCTGTTTGAATGTTTCAACAAATTGAAGTGTTATTGTCATTGTTTATCAATAGAGAATTATCATAAACTGCCGTTTAAACGGAGGTCACGTCAACCTATAACTGGTATTCTTATTCTTAATAGAATACCAGTTATTGGCTGTAAAAGAGTGAAGGTAAAGGAAAAAACTTTACCTACCTGTAAAGCAGAGTCTGTTTTTTTAAAAACTGCGCCATTTATACTAATTTGTTTTATGTGATTACGTGCATGAAACAAAGTCATTGCTTTAAATAATTTAAAAAAAAGTAAAATCTTGTAAATATTTGACTGCTGTGGAAAGGTCGTCTTTCAAAATTCCTTGCTTTATTTTAAATGTCTGTTATTTTATATAGAAATACTTGTGGCCGTGTGGTTTCGGTGTTAGAAACTGCCTTTCTTCCCGTGGATGCTGTAAGGCGACTAACGGAAAAGCTTTGAAAATTGCTATGGCTGCCGACAGATGGCGTGATAACCATCTGATTGGCAGAGCGTGGCGATTATGGCAAATAATTCGAATAAATACTACACTTATGAACTTTAATATTTCTTAATATAAACACTTTTGTCTTCACGAATCAGGGTAGTCAAAGGGGCCTCTGCAGTAAAGTTTTCTGCCTTCACGGGAGATAGAACGTGACGTTTAGCGAACCTCAATGCGGATTTGCTTCCGGAGATTGCTGTGGTTAAGATTTTTCTCTTTATCACCATTTAAGCTAACCACGGGGAGAAAGGGGCGAAGGGAGTATCATACGCCGGTAGCATACGGTAATTTAAATCAATTGAAAATGAGAAACTACTAACGAATATTCAACCAATTTACTAACTTCCCAATAAATTTTAGAAAGAAAACGTATAGAAACACTATTACAAATCACTTATTTTCCGCCTCGTATCGTAAAAAGGAGAAAGCACAAAAAAACGATATTGATAGTAAAAATGCATTTATCATTCACACCGGCGCCTTTTTAGTTGGCGCGCTATAATGAGATTATTAAGAAAAAAAAAACCCATTTACAACGTGCTACTTTCAATACTTTGCGACATAGTTGAGATTAATTTGAACTTTGATAGTCTGACCTCACCTACACGTGATGCACTCCACTAGCTGGAAAACGATATTCGCTTCTAACGGGTTTTGAACCCGAAACCCTCAGCATCGAAGGATAAGTTGACAAAATAACTTACTACTGTGTAATAACAGGCGTAATGTATGTGCCTCATTAATATAATAATTATAATTTCTCTCCGTTTTAGGTAATATTTCACTGTCGCACGTAGACCTATTTTGGAATTTCCACAGAAATATGTACAAAATGAAGTCATTTTTATTAACATAATTCGCATTCGTAACTGTTTACAGTATTTTACTAAAACCACAAAAAACACTTTACGGAAACGTGTCGTGAAATTTAAAGGAATCTTTAAATATTCAGCGCAGAGTTTAGTTAGTGCCCAGACAACTAAAATAGAACGATAAGCCCCTAAAACTCCTGGGCCCGAGCAGTCGCACAGCCCGTGGAATATAAAGGCGCCCCTGCACCCTATTGTAGGGTTGGTAGTTACCATCATTTTAATTTTATCGATATTTTTAATAATTGTTCTGAATATAACAATGATTGTTAAAAAACCCTATTCCTTATTTCATATGAAATACTTTAAGTAATCAATGACTATGTGAATTTTTTAAACGTAATTAAATACTAAACTTCTATTTTTAATTTATTGATGTATTTAATTTGTAACAGTTACAATTAAAATAGTAACAAAATAAATTTAGGCTATTTGTCGAATAAGAGCCACATTCATTTAATCCTTTACTTTACACAATTTGTCGCGGCCATAAAATGGCAACCCAAAGACCTGTCAGTGCGAGTGAGCGCGCAATAGGCCTGTTTTTTGCCGCACCTGCAGCGACATATTGTGTAAAGCATAAGAAATTGTAGTAGTGAACAAAAAAAAATTCTACCTAAACATAAACATTAAATGAACACTATATTTTTTATACTATTAGAATACATAACAAGCTTATGGTCTATTTCATGGTAAGTGCTTACTCTCGCCCATAAACACCTGCAATCAACTTCAAACAAATTAGGCTACAGATTTTTTGTCACCTCTGAGGACTAAGCTTTCTCACAGCTTGTCCATACCTTTCCAACTGAAACACAACAGTGGTTCCACTCAGTAGTGCAGCAGTCTAAGAGGTTGAAATAGGCAAAGGGGTGGTGCTTGGCCGGATAGCTCCTAGACAAGTAAGGGAGCACTCATCACTAAGTAAGTTCCTAATATAATGCACTCGTGACAGCCCTGTCGGCAAACGTGTGTGCGTGGCGAGGGATGCGATCGATACCCCCCGTCTGCACGTCCCTGCACTGCGGTCGACCTTGCACTCAAAGCTATTTCTAGATTTTAGTAGTATTTCCTTTCAAATCCATTAAGCAATTTTTAACATTAAATTGGTTATTTTTATTGATAACTATGAACTTAACTTACAACTACATTTTCAAATTCAGTTTAATAGTTTGAAAATTGATGCACTTTCATTATGCCACACATATTATTACAATGCAGTATAAAACATTTTCAGTATTCTCCAATTTAATTTTCATCATAGCTTTGAATAAAAAAAAAGAGGTCATGTAACTTAATACACACAAGTATATTTTACATATGTTTTTAGTGATTCATTTAATTTAGAAGTTTATAGAGCTTTAATCTTAGCTACAAGCGTGACTTTTATCTATCCGTGCGGAAATTCGTGAGCATATTCCGAGTAGTGCTTTTAAGTTTCGTTACCGTTTCTCTGCTATCAGCACACGCGAGGAATTCGCACGATCGCTTCTGGCTGCGATGGTGGTTACTGAATTAATACGAAATAAGCTACTTATAGGTTTTTTTTGCTATGATAAACAGTAAAACTTGAAATTTACAAGGACAACGAAGGAATAACGATATTTTGATAGCTACGAGAATATTAAAATAAATCCACTCGGATGAATTACTGGGTAATGGCTAATTAAAAAATTAAATTGCTCCACTACAGTTATGAAGATATCTTTAACAGTTAGCGTGTGTTAAGTACTGTAAAATGATTCAAATTAACTTTTTATTACATCCGCGGCACATAATAGAATTAGCGTAAATAGCAGAATGTGTATAAAAACACTAATGTCGTTGGTTTTGATTTAAAATAGCTAATCGGTCGCGCATCGCCGATTACGATTATGCGACCTTGGCAGTCGTTGTTTCCGGCGACAAGTCGCGTGACTAACGTGGCTCTAGGACGGATAAAACTCCTACTAATGATTCCGAAACTCAAAGATTGTAGGCTTTTGTTAATAGGTTTAACGAGGATAAAATATAGCCATGATGGAGATCTGGCGGAGAAGAAATGAGCTAAAGCGTCCCATCATCGGCGTCTTTGCCCTGAAAGAGTGATAACACACTTTCGTCTTGATACTTCTTTAAGGATGGTTATAGCTATATGGCTGGCGAATTATGTATTATACCAGAAGGACTATGTGTTTCTCTTATTACTTACGATCAGTCCACGAAAAATAATCAAATATCACTAAAAGATTAAAAATGTCGATTCATAACAATATCGATTCGTGACCTAGAACCAATTCTTGATACATCGTAAATCTGAAATTTTAAAATTTACATGATTTTTAAAGTCTCCGATACAGCTTGTAATATATTATTTTAAACGTTTGAATTGGACGTGTCGCCGGAGAGAAAGACCAAGGCCGTATTGAATTGATTGGTTCCATTTGGATTTACTTAAATGGCAAACCCATGACAGATATTGATTTAAGTCTTATACTGTAATAATTAGCCGGGTGATGGTAGTGTGAGTCGATTTTACGAGATGCTTAAATGGTAGATTAAGCATTTTGATGACGACAGCAGCTTTTAAGGCGGGTGATGTCTGGTCACGATGAAACACCACGCCTTTGGATTTCGGCAAACCCAATATTCTCGGTAGATGTCCATGTTCTGTCGTAAACTATCTGGAATCTAATACGTATTCTAACGTTTATGTATATTTTCTTTATCGAGTTTCTGTTGTGCATTCTTATATACTCCTGGTATTCTTTTTTAATACTTGTAAGGCAGCGTTTATATGCTGCTCCACATAAAAAGTCCCTACTGACTCATCAGAATCGTAGAGCACCTGGGTATTGCTTTCAAAAACTTAATTATTTTAACGTGTTTAGTTGCTTTGCGGACGAATTTCAAACTAAAAAATATAATTGCATGTTTTTGCTGGGTTACATTCGATCGAACTGTCAGTCGATACTTTTTATGGTACAGGTCTACAGGTACAGAATAGATAATAGTACCGCACAGTACAGGGTATAATATATCGTCGCGCAAAAAGATAAGGGTAATAAAATTTTGTAGCAGAATTGATAAAAGCGTTACATTGTCATGCAGCAGTGTGCAAACATAGTCTTTATCCTATCGAGCTTAAAGTTCACTTTGACCTTAGTATATTTTCGCTCGCCGTGCAAATAAAATATCAGGAGATAGTGTCCTATAGTGTTTGCTCCGGTGAGTGGATTTGCATTTTTAATCACTCATTTAGTTTTACGTTCATTACGAGTCTAATAAAAACGATGAAATATTTAGCATATAATCGAGTGCGTAATAGCGTTTAATAGCAGAGAAATCGTAATAGAAACGGTGAAATTATCTAAAAAATTGTTATTAAATCGTTCATCAGTGAATTTTCGTTAAACATTAATGATGATGGGAGCTCGATGAAACTTTGAAGATGAATTAGAAAGTTCATTTACATTATAATCATATTTTTTTAGATGTGTTGTCATTTAAGGATTAATGACACTAAGTACTAATCACAGGGGTGACGCCTGTCCTTGGACCTTCATAAGAAATGCAACAGTCTTATGGTAGTTTGCTATAGTTTTGCGAAGGCATGTTTTTTTGTTGCGGTGTTGTGCTCATCTATAAAACTTTCTCCAGTTAGAATTGTTGCTGATTTATGAAACTACGAAGTAGGGTTAATTTTGAAGAATTTCAAAATTAACAGAAATATAGAGAAAAGGCAAAATCGAGAATCGGGTATTGATAAAATACATACTGTAGCTATTAAAATATCAACAGATTCCAGAACAGTAAAGAACATTCGGATATACAAACTATTTCCCCAATTGAAAACCTTACTGTACGTGGCGCACTCGTGCTGTAGTGGCGGGAAATCCGTCCAACTATATCGATCCTAAAGCCCACTGTCTTGTGATGGAGAATAGTATCTCGTTTGCGAGGGTTTTGTGCTCACCAACCGAGCGAGGTGAGTATATATATATATCTTCTGTTGCTTTTGTCGGCGCTGTCATAGATACCCGTTATGTTCAGCAGAGGGAGTAACATAGAGCGATAAAGAAGCAGAAAGAAGAATGCACATTCATTACAACTCATTTCTATGAAAATTCGTAATACGCTTTCGAAGGTTCTAAGGGTGTAAGGGGGGATATACCACCTCTTCCCCCAATCGCCACCTTCACCTGCACGTGGTGCATCATGCTAGCCAACAAACGAGTCTCTGACGACCTAATGATCACGGAATATCTGAATCTGCCGAATCCATGTCCCATAGTCTAGTGATGGGAACTATCACCAGTGCGAGGACTAGTGTGCGGCACTGCACTCACCAATCCGCATACCCAGCGTGGTGAGTATGGGCAAACCTTCCAAGATAAATATACTAGCTTAGGCGGCGCTTTCTTGGATAGGCCTATGTTCAGCAGTTGACTAAAATAGGCGGATTTAATAATTTCAAAGTTTCGAACTGACATCAATTTGCAAGTGAGCAATTTTTCGTCTAACTTCAAATACCAAAAGCAACCTATAAACGTGACGTTTGTAGTGCTCTTTATTACGCGCAAAATAAACGCAACTTAAAATTACATACTTATTCTGAGTTACGGCGACCGCTATACAGTTAAGTGTTCACATTATGACACGGTTTATTATCGTTTTTAACGGTCGCTTGCCCAGTTTACGAGTTTACGTAATAAGGCTCTTATTAAATCTCTATTGTGTCTATGAATATTTAAAAAGTGTATTAGTGTAACAATAGCGGTCTGTTATAGAATCAATCATAATATTTTAGCTTGGACGCTTTGCTTTCGATCAATAACAAAATTCATGAAATTGTCTATGTAGTTGTTTTTACGTATTTTATTACGAGATAATAAGGTTTGTTATAAAAAAACAAAGATAATATTTTTTAAGAAGAAGTTAACAATCTGAGATCGTCATCTAGATTGCCCCAACCATTACATCAGATTTGATAGACTACAAATCCTCGTACACACAGATTCCAAGCCAAGGATGATTGGCAAGGCTATTGAAATCACAAAGCATCCTAATTTCAATAGAGAAGATGGCACAATAGAAGAAGCACTGTATGGCCTCAAGGTACTGTGAGCACATTCCGCGTAGATCTTACCAAAATTAATAACTAAAAGCTGAAGGTAGCCCGAGTTGAGTATTATATATATATACATCTGGACCTCTAACATCTCAGTCCCCCCCCCTCCCAGACCATGGGTGCTGTAAAGCACTCGGCGCGTCCGGAATATAAAAACGAAAATTATATAAAAACGTAAATGAAAGTTTAATTTTAAACGTTCTTAATGTTACTAATATTCCTTTTAACTAATCCCAACATAACCATGGAGCTTGTATCTCTAGTTTCATGACAATAGTCGTAATCATAAATATACACTTTTAGAAATAAAAAATAGATGTTAATATAATGAATACGATTTTGGTATATGTGTATGGTATGGTGATAGCGCATTGCCAAAGTCTCGAATTGTCCTGTCCGCCATTTATAGCTTGCCTTTTGAAAAGTCGCAACTTCATTACAGGACGGTAGGTGCGCGCTGCTTTATTATTTCGTTATGTGCCGTCGCAGTCTGAATCGCTTGCTTCGCCAATTAACATTCGTAGTACAGACAGTCGTAAACATTACCGAGAGCGGTATAGTTAATCTACGTCTTATACTTGTGCCCTGTATAGAGATCCTGATGCCTGAAGTCCACTGGTGCACATAGAAGAGAATAGATTTCTCCAATAAAGAGCCACCAAAAGCTGTCATGCATCGCCACCCCATTCTCCACCACTGTGGGTAAGCGGACCGCAGGGCCGTTGTCCTGGTAATGGTGATGCTGTTCCCCATCACTGGTCTGTCGGAATTGGGTTCGGTTAATTTGGATGTATTTTCTGCCAGAGTTAGTAACCAGTTAGTTAGTTAGTTGGCTGGCTCGACTGGGTCTGTACCGCGACCACGCAGAATACCGGCGTGAGGTAGAGGCATCTTGTGCTTCTCCATTTGGTTCGGTTAGTGGGGTAATCGGAGGCCCTCTTTAAGTTATTAACTTGTTAACTAGCATGGTACATTACTTATATTGAAATCATTTGGAGAAAAAAAATGGTATATTCCTCACCTATTGACTACGATCCTAGATGTTCAATAAGCACGGCCCTGAACTGTATGAAGGTGGATGATCTTCCTTATTTAAACCGTTAACCTCACACTAGGAATTTCCCCTGGGTCGTAGAATCCCAATTGTAAATTGCACACGGACACACCGAGAGTGGAAACAATCATTTGTAGACCATACAGATACTAGAAACTTGCGGTAATCGAACCCGCGTCGCGGCCGAACCCTTAACCACCACCCCACCGAGCCGTCCAAGATAGATGTATGAGCCACTGAGCCAAGCTACAGAGGCGATCTTTTTTCTGTGCAATTCGTAGTAACTGTAACGAATATTTTGTTGATTCCATTTTTCCCCATCACAATATTGTAGTGTTTAATTCCATTAATACATCAGCATAATCATCATTCATTATCACTTAAGCCCGTCATAAGTGTACTGTTGAATATAAGCATCCCCCAAAGATTGACGCAAAAGCACGGTCGTGTCATCACTCCATCTCAATATTAATATAATATGTAGTAAAAATTAGGTTGGACCAAAAACGAAATACAATCGGAATATAATACCCGAACAAAGTTGACCCCCACGTTTAAAACCATAGGAATAATGGAGTTAGGGGAACGCGAACATTAAAGAATTTAATAAAAAGCGAACTGCATTATTGGGCTGCTGCGGAATTCGCAGATTCTGTAGGGGAAAATACATATTCACGACAAATGCATATATTTCACGCAAATTACATTTACAACAGACAAAGACATGGCCAAATTTGGTTTTACAAATTTTTGTTTTGTACATTTTCTTTTTCTAACACTCCATATAATATTAAAATTTTTAAGCAGCTTAACAAACTGCGTCATTACTAGTGTTTTGTATTTGGATAGATAAAAGCCTTAGGCAGTGGTCAGAGCATTTTTTTTATAAGGACTTTACCTTCCACTGTAGGAATTTCTCCTGTGTCGCGGAGGCAGTTTACATAAATGAATTGCACATGGACAAACAATCAGACACGGAATAATTATTCGTAGTCCATACAAATACTAGTCCCTTGCGGGAATCGAACCCTCGGCCCACAAAGCCATGGCTAAACGCTTAGCCACTACGCTACAGAGCCGTCGGAAATATAAAGATGCTACAGGTTAGGCGGCTTTGAAGTGGCAGGATTCTACTAAGGCCATATACTAAAGAAGAAAAGAAGAAGTTTTTGAATTTGTCACACCGGAAGTCAAAGTTTTCGCATACAAGTTGAATTTCCGTTCTTCAATCGTAACCTTCATCATCATCATCATTTCAGCCTATCACAAGTCCACTGCTGAACATAGGCCTCCCCAAAGATTGCCACGAAGCTCGGTCCTGAGCCACCTGCGTCCATCGACCGCAACACTGCGCAGGTCGTCACTCCACCTTGGGGGGGGTCGTCCTACACTGCGTTTGCCTGTACGCGGCTGCCACTCGAGAACCTTTTTTCCCCAACGGTTGTCAGTTCTGCAAGCTATGTGGCCGGCCCATTGCCACTTCAGCTTGCTGATCTTTACGGCTATGTCGGTTACCTTAGTTCTGCTGCGGATATCTTCGTTGCAGACTCTGCATCACGCAGAGAAACTTAACTTAATCGTAACCTTATTCGAAACATACTCATTTAAAAAAAAATACGGCCGTGTTGTTACTGTGGTCGAAATCAGCTACTACTCTTTTTGATGCTGTAACCGTATTTTTTAAATTAACGATGACACCTCAGGATCCCGTACAAGCGCGAAACATAGCAAACTAACATAGACGCAATGAAGTAATATTACCGTTAGGCTTTATTGGTCTCAGGCCAAATACAGTGAAAAGCCACTACGAACCGGCTAATCCGTGGCGATGCTATGCGGCGCGCGCTGCAATTTCCGGACCACATCTTGAATACCGATTAACCTTGCACTAACTGTTGCTAAACATAAATTCCAAATATTACTTAAGAGATATATTTATTTGAGATCTTGTAATTATAATACAGGAACGGAGTCCAGTGACTTTGTTTGGTATTGTAGAATTTCCATAAGAATAGCCGTGGTAGACAAGTGGTCAGGGCGCACGCTTTAGCTTAATAGAGCGCGAGTGACTAGAGTTCGATCCCCGGTGCCGACACCTCTAAAATTGTTAATAGCCAGTGTTTATTCAGAAATTACCGCGCGCTCGGCGGTGAAGGTCAACATCTAGGGGAAACCGACATGGCAGAGAAATAAAAAAAAACACATGTTCGAGGACATGTGAAATCTGCCCAACTATGCCTTGCTCCAAATCCTTCTTAGATATTTGAGAAAAAGGCCTTTACCATTGAGCATTTACAGGCTTCTACTTTACTTTTCACATAAGTATAACATGCTGTAAGACCTCTGACAGCCAAACTTCAACATCGTTAGTAAGAACCATTTTTAAACAATTATCTGTCATTGAGACCTTTGAACCGTCTGTATGAGTTTCAGTATCAGCCTCGATGCGATATAACTAAAGATACGTACATACAAACAAACGCCAGAACAGTGAATGGTAAGACGCATTTTAGCGTTGAAGCTTTAAATTTTATATGAAACCAAGACTTGAAAAGATGATATTTAGTTTAACGGATAATTATAATAGCCTTTATGCTGAGGCTTGTTAGATTCTTCTCTGTTGTATGCCTATCTTCTCCGTTATGAATTTATTCCGTAGGCAACATTTCTCAATCTGAATCTCCAATAGATACATAGGAAACTATTTTAAAATAAATGTAATGGTTGACAACGCTATACGTCGGTAAGCGAACGTACTTACAACAATGATTTATTTCCTACATAAAACAAAAAGGAGATGCCACTTCACTGGATGTGACGTAAAGGCATTACGCTGCGTCGCCTGCGGCGCTTGCACAACACCAGAATTGGATGATGCCGTTATAATAGCCGACAATAGACGAGCGCTAGTGTGGTACGACCTTAATTCTTAAAATGACGCTCTGCCGCAATATTACTTATGGCCAAAATGTACACGCGATCAGCTCGGACGACGGAGGAAAATGACAGTTTGATATCTCACTTAAGGGTAGGTATAATAAACAAATGTGAGAAATATCAACTTTATCCCCCGTAAATTTATTGTATTATGATTATACGTACTGGTACTGGTATTATACCAGTGTTTTTTGTTTATTATTAGAGAATTACATAAACCTGACATAAATTATGACCTGGATTCGAATCCTGGTCCCAATACTACTAGAATTGTTTATGCATACTTGCGATTGTTATCACTTGGCGTAATTTCATCATATTGACAATTATAATTGTCTCTTATAACATTGACAAATATTCAACAATAATAATTGTCACTAAAATTGTTAACTACAATTTAAAAAGCTGAATTTACGATGGAAGGATGGTTTCCTCACGATGTTTTCGCTTGTTTGTGAAATAAAGAAACTATATTCAGATATCAGATAGATGTGAAGACGGCAAACCCGCATTAATAGCTGCACTTTCAGCTTAAAAACATTCTCATTAAGGTCTTTTCCCAGCAAAGGAATATATATTAAAGAATCGTCGATATTGATAAGACTTTTCTCATTTCAGTGTACATCAAGTTTGAGTGTATGGCCTTTTGAAACAAAATGGTGAAGATTGTAATGGATAAATTGCTTACTTATAAATAGCAATTATTATCGCTCCTTTCGTCGCACGTCATTCCGCATTAAACAGATACTAGCCTTGGTTTTACGTCATACAACATCCGCACGAGTCCTATATTTATAGACTGTAAACTCTATGCGTAATATTATTGAAGTTTATAACCGTTAAACAATGTAAAACCCAGTACGGGACTTGTCTTCCAGTAGACCAAATAAGGAAATCCTCTTTTCACCGGCGCTGTCCGAGAACACTTATATAGAATTATTGGTTCATATAAACATTGAACACGGCATAAAAACAACGAGCGTGTATAAGACAGGTACTGTTATGGAATAAAACAGTAATTAGCAACACCAATTAAACAGATGACCTGCTTCTTAAGTGTCGTGATATTAAACAGTAGTTAAACAGACGATAAAGAAAACACCTTGAAATATCGCAATTGTAGTTGATTAGTTGGAATACAACGCCATCTCTGGTTGCTATTTGAAACATTTGGTCGTTAGAACACATTCAATTATCGGTAACTGTTTAAGATAAAGATGTGTGTGTATTGGATCCGTTCGTCTTATTATAGTCTCATTTGCCAAGCCGACGAGGTAAATCAATGACTAATAACTGCAACAATAGTTTTCAGGGAATAATTTATTGTGTATATACATAAAAACAGCAACAACAGCCTGTAAATAGTCCACTTCAGGACATAGGATTATACCAAAAGGAGTATTTGCTATAATTTCCAAGCTTGGTATGCCGATTGGCGATTAATATACCCGCATACTTATAATAATTATAATTAATATTTAAAAATGTTCTAAGAAAATATAAATGCTACTTAGTATTAAATAGGTATTGAGCACATATAAAAGATAATTTTACCTCTATGACAGACATGTTACGATTTAAATGTATTTATTATCTGTATGAAGTTAAATGTTAATGAAGTTACCATTAACGTTCATTTCCACGTCAAGTGTTATCTCTTCCCGACTGGCTAACTCAAGAAAACTTATGTAATGCGAGGCAAGCGCCATTGTAACCGTGCGCGGGTAAAGTTGCCGCGTCAAGCGAAACATTTGCCTTGCATCACAACAAATATATGCGCAGCTCTTAGAATTAACGAATCCGACATTAATAGCAACGTAATAAGAGCAAAGCCGTATGCATGGAGTTTTGTGAACAAGATATGAAGTGAGGTAGAGTTTCCGATTATGGAAATGAGCTCGCTAAAAGCTGTTAGTTGAGACACTGAAAATCGTGTCACTTTATATAATTATTAGCCTTCCGCTATGATATTTGATTTGAGAATTGAAAATTCTTTTTGGAAGATCTAATTTGAATAAAGAATTGTTCACCTTGAGTTTTTAATGAATTTCCTCTGTTATTGAATTTAATCGTTCTAACAAATATTTTACATACGTTACATAACGATTTAGTATGTATGTGTGCATGCGCGCGCGCATGTTCTATTGTTTGTATTAAATTTTACGTGTATATTACCAGTAGCTGATTAATTCTGAATTGTCTCATTTATAATCTTATGTTCGTTTGAAATGTTGTTTTTAATAATTTTTTTTTGGATTTTTATTGGATTGGGAAATAAAGAGCTAACAGCCCACATGGTGGTAAGTGGCTACTGCGGCTCATGGACCCCTTGCAAACAACTTAAATCAAAGAAGACTAAGATTGAATAACTCTATGCCCTTATTTATAGTGGCTCTACTATATCTTTCAAACCGGAACACAAGAGTATTTGCACAGCTGTTTGTCTGCAGAAATGGGTAACAGTGTGGTACTGACTGAGACGGCAGAGAAGGAATCTACCTCCTGTTATATTACCCGTGTTACTTAATAATATTGAACTACTTCTTAAGAACATAAACAATATTTATGCTGAAGGCAATCAATAGCTTGAAATTTTGGTTACCATAGTTAATACGATTTTACCTAAAACTATCAATTCTTTACATTACGTTATGCGTGAAAGGACATCGCTTAAATATAGTACGTTTCTAATGTCACCTCGCTCCAAAACTGTCATGTCAAGGGTCCCACGATTGTGTTCGGCGTCAGAAAATTATTCATAGCATTACCTGAGATGTTTTGCTGTCATTATATTTTTGTTGTGCTTGTTCATTAGAATAGGTTACGCAAATTTAGACTAGACTACTGGGCACATAAAAATAGCAAACAGTTTAACCGCCTAATGCTCTAGCTTATTAAACTTTACTGTATATGTTATCTGTTGTTCTTTTATTATCTATTAATTACGTTACACTTCATCATCATCATCATTTCAGCCTATCACAGTTTTTTTTTGTTCTAGTTCAGGAAGATGCTGCTGTCCATCTCCTAATATAATTTTTTTTACCATTAATCGCCTTTTACGACACCCATGGTCAGACAGGGTTGGCGCTATTATTTTACTTCCGACAGCCACACGGAAATTTACACTTTATGAATCTATATTTAGAGTGACAATATAATAATTATATCTTCTTGGTCTATATCAACGTATTTATACTAATTGTAATCTGCGCGGGATATATTTTAGTGCCCATTATAGAGCCTTGTGATGGTGACGTAAGAAATATTGAGGTGCCGAAAAAAATACCTTAAAATAATGTAACTTTAAAATAAATATAATCAGACAGTCCGTCTGTGATCTAGTGTTAATTTGATTAAAAAGAACAAAAGAAAACCTAGAAAACCTTGCTACTGAAAAATCATATTTTAACTATCGTTAACATTTGCAGAGCATGCCGCCGCCCGCGTGAAGGTATGAGCGGTCGCGGAGCGGGTGGGCAGCGCTGCCAGCTGATCCTGCAGCGTTGCCTGGCGATCCACCTCAGCAAGCCGGGCAACGCGCCCGATGACTTTTGGATGTATGACTCCGGATACCTGCTGTTCCAGGTTTGTATCTAGCCGTCTTTTGCTTTTCCAATTATATAGAAACTATTTTAATTTTTAGCTTTAATTTTACATAAGAATATTTTTTTTTCGACAGTTATAAGCGACGTAACTTGTGTGTTTTTTTTTTAAATTAGCTAAAATTGCCT
Source organism: Bhutanitis thaidina (assembly GCA_029286595.1). Taxonomy (NCBI): domain Eukaryota; kingdom Metazoa; phylum Arthropoda; class Insecta; order Lepidoptera; family Papilionidae; genus Bhutanitis; species Bhutanitis thaidina. Next base: position 3,568,759 of record JAGSMS010000034.1, on the reverse strand, counting down.
TCTATTTTTGCTTTCATTTCCCAAAAATGTTTTATAAAAATCGTTTTTGCCCTTTTCAAATTGTGTCCGTGTTTACAAAACACACACACAAAAATTTTAGGAAAATATGCACGAGTGTAGGAACATTTAATAATAAAATAACCTCTTCTGTTATGTGTAAGTGTATTAAAATTGAAAAGATATAAATTCAATTAAAATCTAAGAATTTCTTCAAAGTTCGAATAGATGGTTCATCTAGTTATGATACAACCGATAGAGTAGGCTAAGGGACTTGAGGAAATCACTTCCTCCTGTTAGAGCACTTTACTGAATAACTCAATAGTTCCCTCTGCGTACGCAACGTATTCTACCCGAGATAAAAGTTAAGAAAGCTACAGTTTGTCTGTGTATGAACTGTTATGAGACAGTATAATAAAAAGCACTGACATATTTTACGAATCACTACCACCTCAAAAAAAGAAAGAGGTTATTAATTCAACTTCAACTTTTAGTTTTAATGTACGTTCACCGATTTACACCGGCTTTTATGAACCGATTTTTTTATCTGCATATACTTATTGTAAAGTTCCATATAAATTTGGCAAAGATTTTATAATGCCTTTTGAGATACTGTGCGTTAGTTGATTTTTTGATTAAATAATTATAAATTTAACAAAATGCGTCTAAAATAAGTAGCACATTTTTTTATCGGGGAAACCTATCTACACCGCATACCCGCCCCTGCAAGGGAGCAAGGTAAGGTTATGGCGGGCTTACACCGACCAAAATCCCACAGTGTTCTGCCTTCGCCGCAAATCGGCAAAAGCATAAGCCCTTTCAGAAACGGCTCTAAAGATTTCAATAAAATTTTTAGTTTTCTTTCCAATTTTACCTCGATAGATTACATCTCTGAGAAAATCTTTTTTTAGCCTAGTTTTTTAGTATGGTTGTAATAATTGTTGTTTTTTGTTTTTATTTTGTTTGTTTTTAAACGTGACAGAGCCAAGCGGCGGCTTGTGCTGCTGCTCGAATGGGCCGGCTCGACCTGGTTAGTACCACGGCCTCGGAGAATACCGGCGTGAAGTAGAGGCATTTTATCTATCTACCCTTTATCTGCTTTATACACCCTTTCATCCGGAACACAACACTTAGCAGTAGAAATAGGTAAGAATGTGGTACCTACCCCTATAAGATCTAGGCAACAAAAGGAGTCCTAGGTACCACTTAATACTAGCAGTGTACTTTGTCTCAATGTGGACGTTAATACAAAACACATCAAAGTCTAGAAACCCTTCCGCTTAAGGCCGGACATAGTCTAAAAGTAGTGGATCTGCATTCAAATGTTTATTTGCTAATGCTGACCGGCTGACACGATGCGGGCGGTCGTAAAGCCCGACGCAGGATGCGTTACGTATGCCCGGCTTGTTTACGTGATAGTTTGTTTGATGTTTGTTTTACTTTGTCAACCGACTTCAAAAACGGAGGAGGTTATCAATTCGTCTGTATGTATGTTACGCGATATATTCGCTGATTGTGAACCGATTTTTATGATTCTTTTTATTAATGAATAGGGTATATCCTCCAGGGTGGTTCCATTTCGAAGAAAATATCTCAACCAAGGTTGGGAAAATAGGGGTGGAAATCGGTTGCTGCTCTAAAATTTTAAATTTACTTGTTCAAATTCGACTTACTCGTACAATGATCTCTAACTTAATTGGCATCTGGTTTACCGACAGCTGGAACTTTTCATGAAAGAGCCAACAAAAGCCAGAACACCTCGTATAGAAGATTTGCCCATACTCACTACTCTTGGCAGGCAAATTGTTGAGCGCAGTGCCGCAAACTACAGAACTACTGCCTCGCACTAAAGATGGCGCTCCCCATTACTAGTCTATGAGATTTGAATTCAGCATTATCTGATGGCATTTCCTCTGGTAGTCAGTTGCAAGAGCCTCCTTCGTTTACCACGTGCAGGTAACATTCAGAGAAAAGTTGTAGGGTGGTATATATTTAATATTCCACCCTACAACCCATAACTTATTTTTGATTTACATTAGAGCAATCGGTTTAATTACATAATATTCAGACATACTTAAGTTGGTTTAACTAATAATATATTTTTTTTATAACGGCTTTTTTTATTTCTATCTACGGATAATAAATCGGTAATAGTTCCGATAAAGCCAACTAGAAAGTAAAAGGGAAGCGATTGATCCCAAATTACTGATTGGAATGGGCTTCAAATTACAATTAATTACAATAATAATTGTAGCTAGCCGTTCGATTACATCACTGATGCTGCATGCTGCATACCAAGCCTTTAAACAAGTGAAATAAATCAGACCGATGCACTCATTTAATATGCATCCATTAATTTAAACCTAGCGAACGCAATGAAGTAATTTAAATAGTACTAATTTAGCTGAAGTGGCATTGTATGGTATAAATGAGAAGCGCTAGCGATGTATTAATACAAAATTTGTATAACTAGCTGTGTTCTATGGTTTCAGCCGCTTTAAAGTTGGATTTTTAATGCCTGTTTAATACCCATGATGAGTATATGACCAAGGTTTGTGGTCACTGCACCGCTACGTTCTGAGGCACGAAGCTTTATGTACCATATATATACTATAAACTTCCTCAATAAGCGGACTATCTAACGCAAAATAGGGTTTTGTAATGGGAATGGTAGTTTCTGAGAGTAGCGCATTCAAACATTCAAACTCGTCAGTTTTATAATATTGTTATAGATAATAACCTATCACTCCCTTACCAATGAAGGAGTAAGCAGAGGTAATAGATATCCATTGGCAAAACACGTATTTCGCAAAACATTTTATATCTCCGGGAATTATAAGTGATGAGACCAACCGCTTTGCTTCCAGATATTGCCGTGAGATTTTTAATCCTATTCGGTATACCACCTGATACAATACTATATCAATAACATACTAAATCACATTAAGTATTCGACTTGATTTTATCATGTATTTTTAATTTTAAAGGAAGCTTAATTTTAAAGGAAGCGGTCGAACAAATAGCTATATAGGTTACGCACCAAAGAAGAACCCTTCAAACAGACACCAAAAGTTTTTGATTTTCTCATTACTTTTGCTATCGACTTGATTTCACTCAGATGTAAACGTTATTCATCCGCATCGACGATCAAATCAAAATGGTAGTCTAGGAGCCGTAAACACAGAAATGCAAAGTAATACCCGTGTGTTTCGTCTGAACTCACGTACGCGACCAAAATGAACGCTACCGTGTAGAAAGTAAAGAGCAGACAGTTGCGGGTTGCGGTAGGTCAATCGCGGTCCCTTTATAATAATAAATCAACGGTACGTGCCCTCAGTCGCTCGCTGTCATTGTTGCTTCGTTTCTGGTGTTGTCTGAGATGGTAGAGTAATTTACCGCTTTCCGACTATGCGTTTATCCGATTGTATTCATATTTAGTCAGAATGTATATTGCGTTTGAAATGCCGCCTGCTTGTCACTGCGTATATTCGATTTGCATAAATCTAATTTATGTTTAGTTTGTTCATATTTTTTTAACGTAATACTATCAAAGTATATACCAATATCTTAATATATAAATTTTGATAGGTAATAATTTTAAATTGCATTCTAAGTGTTCATTTGAAAAATTACCAATTAAAATACTAAAAACACAGTTTGTGTCCAGATTTAGCGTGTTTGTTGTTGTTTAATGGTAGTGTGTGAGTAGATTTAATTCTACTTTAACGATATTAAAATATCGATTAAATTACATTTCTATTCCTAAAATATTTTTATTAAAAGGTCGCTAGTATCGTATCCCTTATATTTATTATAAGGAATAGTAAAGTAAATGTAAAGTATCAGCCTGTAAGTGTCCACTGCTATGCAAAGGCCTCCTTCTCAAATACTAGTATCAGAGAGGGTTTACGAGCCGGGAAGGACCCGCCACGCTGTTCCAGTGCGGTTTGGCGGGCTTCAAATATCCGCGAAATATATATTTTTTTATAATTTCTCAGACATGCAGGTTTCCACACGATGTTTTCTTTAGGCACTAGTATCTATCCTCGATTATGGATCAATATTTTCTGTCGATTTATCTGTGGACTAAGTTACCAAGGCCTCGTTACCAATTTACCTCATCTGCATTATTCTATTTAATACTTCTGCTGCGTAGATCAAACGAAGTCAAGTTATTTTGGAGTTTAATGTACAAAAAAAGTTGGTTTATATTAGATTACGCTTAAATCTCTCGAGGCCGAAACTCGCTGTTTATTGCAAGTTACACATACAACTATTAAACAGGCATATTAAAAACAATTATTTCAATATAAGCCCTAAATAACGTAACCATTTAATTTTAACAACCTTTCGCTCAAACATTGTACGATTGCAAAGTTTTATTATTTCTCAAGTCTTTTCTTACTTCACGCGATATTATAAAAAGAGATAACAAAGAAATAGTTATTTTTCAATTCGCTTGGAACAATAGGAACGAGTCATTGAGGCGGCTTTTGTTTGTCCGATTTCATCTTTGTCCCGGGGCGGTGTAATTTCCGCGGTAGACGGTTACTGCGCTTGAGAGACTCGCGAATGACGGTTCCCGGATGAAATCTGGCAAAATGTTACTTTTGTACTGTTGTAGTATGTTAGTTCTTAGTTAGTTTAATACGAGGTAGAGCCAAGCGGCGGTTTTTGCTGCAGCTCGAATGGGCCGGCTTGGTACCACGGCCTCGCAGAATATCGCCGTGAGGTAGAGGCGTCTTGTACTTCTGCGTTTCCTTCGGTGAGTGAGGTAACCGAAGCCCCACTCCCCCTCCCGATCCCCCTCCTCATCTTCCCTCCCATCTCCCAAACACCGTTAAAGGCCGGCATCGCACCTTCAGCACTTCTGGTGTTGCAGATATACGTGGGCGACGGTAATCACTTACCATCAGGTGAACTGCTTGTTCATTGCCGCCTTACCCATAAAAAAAATAACTGTACACCTAGTGATCACTTGCCTGAAAAATTCAAGCATCATTGCGCATGGAAAATATTTTTTGTTAGGAAAAAACTTGTCGATCTCTTAGCCTACGTCTTCTGTACGGATTCTTTAAAATCATTCATGCCGGCCACAACAGCAGTAAGCAGATATTACGCATTTTCGTTTGGCACGACTGAGCATAAGCGAACGGGCTCACGCAGTGGAGATTACCGTGATATATTTCAGGCTTTTCCCGAGTTTTCTTTTACGACATCGATCGCAAAGATTACAGCTGATTTTAGTCCTTAAATTATATTTATATAGTTTAGGCATTGTTTATTTATTTCGTTAAACTTCTCAGTCCTTAAATCGCATCAGTAATATTATTATAATCAAAAGTTGTTAGAGATTTTAATAAATACAAATTTAGCTCTTTTTGAGTTCAAGATCCTGGTTCATTGCTCTCTGATACAAGGTTGGCTAGAATTAAAAACTAACTTTATCTGTATATCTAAATTATTTTGTATTATCATATTCATAGAAAATCGCCGTTATGATATGTATTTACATAAACTACACATGCCGCCGACAGAATGTTTGATTAAGGATTGTAGAAACAAACATAACTTTTTTTTTACTATTATTTATAGTCCAATGAATTTGAAATTTACTTTTTTATACACAGTATAACCACAGTTACTTTTACTTTCTTTCGTGTCTTAGGAGCTTTTATTGACAATGAAAAATTAGTTTCGTTTAATTATGCTAATAATCTGTTATTAGAATAACAACATCGCCATTTTCATTTGTTCATTAATAATATATAATGATAATAGCAGTATATAGGACAATCGCCCACGTCATACAATCTCAAACTAAGTTTCCCTGCGTCTTAGTAACTGGATAGCGATAAGTTACATATATATACATAGATAAATAATCATGTACACATATGCACGTATAATCATATATATACATATAATCATACACGACTCGAAGATTTATACTCATCATACAAATATTTGCTCTTAACGGGATTCGACCCCTCGACCCTCAACTTCCTGGGAAAGGTCTGTATCAAATAGGCTATTAGCCTTTACTTTCTACTTTAGAATTCTATATAACACCGATCTTAATAACTTACCAGTGATACGATATAGTGTAGTCTCAAAGTTTCGTAGTATTTCTGCTTGACGTTTGGATCAATAGACGCAACTTGATTTCTTCAAGTTTAGATCATCGACAATGTTTGGCTGTTTTTAAACACGATTTAGCTTAGTATCCAATTAATAATTTAATTAATTGCGTCTGAGCTCAAGGCCCGCTGGCAATATTTCATCACCTGAAACTGATTAATATCGGTGAAATTGTTTAATTTAAAAATTAAAAGGTATATGAAATTGATAAATTGAAAGACGGCCTTGTCCTCGGAACAGGGAAAGCTGTGAGCGCAGCATTCTATGAAGTGGAAAATGTAGCGATTGTAGAAGAGTATGCTTAAGCAACTTCAGTCCAGCGTTCTCGCTTTAATTTAATAGTAGGCGAGTGACATGGGGCATCGAATCTCGGTGAACTAATATTGTTAATGGCGATTTTAAAACCAGATTCACCGCGTGCTCGGCGGTGACCTGCTGTGTATTGCAGGAAGACGATGGCAGAGGTTACAATGATCCACGTATTCCTTTATATTATAATAACCCTTTTTACAAAGTCTTTGTTCAATACATTTTTGAAGTTTTTGATAGGAATACTTTGTGCATTTATCTGCTCATATGATCATTGAACTCTTTAGGTCTCGAAAAACCCCTTTTAAATGAAAGAGACAGTTATAGACGTTACGATATTATTTTTGTATAATTATTTTTGTTGTCACTTTGATGTTATTTTGAAACTGCTATCATTATCTCATTTTAAATTAATTAATTTAACTTCTTCTGTCGTATTTTATTTTAGTATTTCTTAATTGAGTGAATTGAGAGAGTGTCAATGTCATATTACCAGTTTAAAAGGATTTTTCCTTTCCGATTTAAATAAAACACGTATAGCATAAACATTACAAGGAGATGGTAGGAGGAAGAGCGTAGTAAGTATGGGCAAACATTCCAAGATAAACATGTACGCTTTTAGCAAAATTTACCGCTACATATATTAACCGCTTTTGCTGGTGCTTTCTTGTTGAGGCCAACGAACAGCAGTGGGCTCAAATAGGCCGATGTAGTAGTAGTAGTAGGAAGTCGGCATTTTCCAGGCTTTTCCGTAAATCGACTATTAAATCGATAACATGACAATGTAATAATACGTAATCACGTAAAAATTTCTACACAGTAATATTCATTAAAGAACCACATCCATAAACACCATAATCACTTTGGTTCACACGCATTCACTGAAACTTTATTCATTACGGCATTCGTTTTCGACCGTAATTTTTATTAAAAAAATCCTGATCGATATCGGTACGAGTTACGTCAAGCATAAGCTCAGAACCATAGTTTCGAGGTAAATTATATTAGCCGCGTTTAATGTTGTATTGTGTGATTGTCGAGGCACAAGTCGATATGCGATTGTCGATAAAATTTTATGTCGCTTTCCACCCGATAGCCCGTGAGAACTTTTAAGGTAGGTATTTTAGTGTGAAATGCAACTGGAATAGGATTTAAAAGTTACAATGATATTATTGAAGATCGCCGTTTACGGTACTTACTTATTTCTACTACTTGCACATTTCTGTTTAGTTTCCCATTTATTATTGACATGTGTGCAAGATAATTATGAAGAATTATAATAATGATAAGATCCATTTAAAATTGTCAACTGCGTATGAAATTTGTGTAACAGGTATGAATCGTATTTAACTTTCTGTATTTGATATAAAACATGCGGTTAGATTGACGGAAGGATCAGATGCAATGTCGGAGACAAGAGACGATGTAACCTGGTATGAACCCGGGACGCATGGCTCTATAGATAGGTATACTTGCTAATTATCAAACTATGTGACGACTAGCCGAAGCTCAGATTGAGTTAGAAAGAGAACTTACAGAGATTGGTGGACAAGACAATATATAAGTGTAACAGTTTCTGTTCTTTCAATGCATAACACATAAAACCACATGTTAACCACAAAACAGAGTAATGAATATCTTTAGTTATTAGATATTTCAAAAGATACTTTCACTAGCATCACTTAGATCAGAACTCAAGCGAACCGTCACGCGATGAAACACCTCATATAAATCTAATTTATTACGAATGAACATTACAAGTTATTGTAATCCAGAATCTTCTCTCGTCTACTTTCACAGTCCAATTCTTATGTCTGTACAAATGATTCGCGCACGATGCAATCTTCTTCAACGATCTCTGATATATCTTAATAGATTAGAAACTTGCATAATACGCACGTCTTTAGCAATTATACGAGTATTGCGCTGGGATAAGTAAAAGGACGCTGTAGGGTCTTAAATTGAACGCAATTGTATCTCGATTACTAAATTACGATGTTTTTATTACTACTTAATTATCGACAACTTGTCAATTAAAGTTCACTACAACACTATACAGTTCTTGTGAAACTTTCTGCTCGCCTATTATCAACTTTAAACTCTATAGATATAAAGAAACATGTGTAAACAAAATAACATTAAAAGTATTCAATTCGAATGTATCTTTTGATGTTCTTGCTCCCACACAAGATTTCACTAATCGTTATAAATTAATACTTTGACCATGTGTTTTAATAATAGAAAACGTAATATATGGTTATAAAGTAACGATCCCTTTCTAACAAAAATAAAACTGACCACTAATTAGTGGTTACATTCTTAAATCAAATTTAATCAAACGCCGAAGACGATGGATGAGTTTTAATTACCAAATTTACTATCGTTTTTTTTATTTCCATAATTGTTATTAAGAAGTTAAGAGAAAGTGCATGGAGTTTCAATACTTGTTACATTTAAAGAACTAATTAAAAAACTAAGCTATGTGTGTATAACACACCGTTTTAGCCGTTTCTATCCGCTTTGCAATAAACTTTAATTGTAACAGGTCAGCTTCTTCGTCGTCTTAGAGTTCAAGCCAGCGATAATAATCATAAATTTATTTTAAAAACTCATTGGTACCATTTACGGGGGAATCGAGTCGTCCATTTCGGAAACCGATCCCTTAACTTGTTATTAAGAAATTAAGAGAAAGTGTATGAGTTTCAATTCTTGTAGAACTAATGAACTAATTAAAAAAAGCTATGACGGCCGTATACACGCCTACCTATCGTAGTTTGTCTTGTATGGTGTTAACTGATTCGTTGCTACAATGCGATGAGCTTGAATTTATATGTTATATGGACTTATACTTTACCGGGATTGTTTACTTGCATTGTACGCACACTACGGTAATTGTCTGAGCCTAAAGATTATTAATGAGAATCGGCTCAGCGACTAATCAATTTTAGTGCACCCATTGTGTATAAAGTTTTTAGTTTTTCATTAACTGCCTGTTGTAAACCTTTAACTGACCTATTAACTAGTGGTATGCAGAAATCCATCTTTGTGGGTTGGAGGTGTTCAGCCTATACATGTATTTCTCGCTCTTTGTGGATGAAGATTGCATTTGTTTTGGAGTAGGGATATCCTAAGTAATCTTATTAACTATACTATTAGTAAGATATACTATATAGTATATCTTACTAACTTGCTCATGTCATCACTTACTTCCGCCATAGAAGATGTCAGAAGCTTGTTTGTTGGCGGCAAGGTCATAAGGATGATGATTAAAGTAGTGTACTTTACTCCTACCCATGATATTGCTCCTTTAGAAAATATCAAAATATCAAACCCTACATTTCATAATAATTCCTTTTCTTTCCAAAGTCCTGGAAGCGTGTGTATATAATCTCCATGTTCATTCTGAAACAGAACTTACAGAGAGTTTACCAATTTGGGTTACAACCACTGTTTCACTTAAGTTAACAGATGACAACCAAGTTATTACCCACCGAACAAGGAATGTAAAACTAAAAAGTTACAGTCATGGACTGGTTCATCATACCTTTCCAGTCGACAATGATAACCTATTCTAAACATCTTCACATCCTCTATACTCTATATAAAGATGCCGCCAACATAGGGTTACTGTAACAAATACTTTATATTTGTAACTAATAAAGTGCATGCATATGCCGAAATCCCACTTCTACGTTCCATCCATTAATTTGAAACATTGCAAGTTCTGAACAAGGCACCGGAACTGCGATGTATTTAAAGTTCATTTCTTAATTAAATCCGACAATTCTCTTTTGTGAATGCATTCAAAGTCATCCAACCGAAAATTTCAATTCTTAAGGATAATAATTGTTTTCCTTCGTTTGTTGTTACTCTAATTAAATATTTGTGTTCGAAATTTGGGCAAAGATGATGATGATGATGAATTGATGATTATTTATAATTGTTATATTCAAATGTAAAACGGCTCCATCTCAAAAAATATATCTTCATTCAACTTGACTTTCTCTGTCTATATTATTGTTCACGGAAAGAGAATAAAAGCCAATATAAGAAACTTTACCAAAGTTTAATTACCATTGTTAATAATATTAAGACGTACGTAATCACTCACGTCTGTCACCCATAGGTGTAGGCAGAGATTACAGATTTCCGTTTGGTACGACGCAGCGTAGGTAGATGGACTTCCGTTTCGTATTATAGTGTCGAGAATCGGGGACCCAAATTCGGACAAATAGACATTCTATCGCAGAGCTCAGGGATATTAACCTTATGGAATATATATATCTGGTATTTATACTTTTGCAATGTATTCGATAAATATTGAGCTATTTACAGGCTGCTACTTTATTCTTTACTAAAGAGCTACGATGCAGTTGTATTGTAGCAGCATGTATCTGTCGGCTTAGACCTCACTCTTACAAATACCATTATGCTGCTGTTTCGTATAGTAAGTTATTGAAGGTTTACTGAAAAGCAGGCTTTCAATCAGAGTCCTCAGAGGCTAAAAGGCATCTACATTTTGATCCTTAATTGAGGATAGATGTAGCTGTCTGTGAGCCTCAGCAACCACTTACCATGGGATGTCGTTTGCCACCTTCTTCATGTTCTTCTTCTTCCTTAACCGTTTTTTATATCCAGTGCTGAACATAGGTCTCCCCAAAAAGCGCCAGCAAAAGCCAACAAGCATTTCAAAAACAAGCATTTGTAATACTTACTTATAGATAGACCATACTTACGATATTTGTAAAAAAAATTCCTCACCTTCTCTGGTCTACACTTACCACTTACTGTGTGCTCCTTTGATACCCTAAACGCATCAGACTAATGCTTACAATTAGAAGGTTGTTTAACGCTGTAATTACGGAAAGGGATGAAGTATCTCTTTGAGTCACTTACGACTAGACGGAGAGCGATGTGCGCCATCGGTCCGGTGACGCAGTGGCTTAGTGTTTGGCTGCCGCGGGTTCGATATCCTGCACGGGTCATGTATTTGTACGGACTACAAACAATTGTTCCAGGTGTGTGTGCAATTTATGTTCACAATTCATGCACAGTGTTCGTACATGTGCAATTTATGTTTGTAAACTGCCTTCACAACACAACACAGGAGAAATCCCAAGTGCGGAATTTGAATTTTTTTTTTTTAAATTGGAAATAAATGAAAATAAGAATTGTCAAGCATCAGTTCTTACATACGACTCTGTAGGGACAAATTAATATCGAGGCTACTATCGATACTGCAGTAATCTTCATACTGAACTGTTTCGGCTGCTTAATTGTTTGATAGTATATGAACCGGACAAAATGCTGGCAGAACGACAACAATTGGGTAAGAAAGGTTCTCAAGTGGCAAGCTTTTACAGACAAATGCACTGTGGGACTGCCCCCATAAGATCGAGTGACGACCAACACAGTGTTGGGGGGGAAGTCGACGGATGCAGGTGGCCGTTGGAAATCTTTAGGCAAGGCTAATGTTCAGCAGTGGACCTGTGACAGACTGAAATTAGTTATATATCAATATTATTCTTTGGGGGAGGCCTATGTTCAGCAATGGACTTCTGATAGGCTGAAATGATGATGATGATGATGATGATTATAAACGGATTTTATCGTTTTTAATTTTGGTTTTTTATTCCTGTCGTTTCGAGTCCTTTATATGGTGGTTTCGAGGTAAGCAAATTCTGCGTAGATCGGACCAAAATTAATAATTAGAAGATGAAGGTAGCCCTCAGTCCCCAGTCGCCAGGTGACCGTTTTAAAATGGTGTAAATCTTTTACTTCATTGATTACATTGTACACAATCGCGATGGGATATAATTTGGTAATCTTTCAATTAATAATCTTTCATTTTCCTTATCATTGTGTTGTAAGTATTGAAAACCTTACATTTCTATTGTGTACGTTCAAATATTTCTATCGTTCAATTGATTGTTCGTTGATTGTTGAGGAATGTGACATTTACGTTATTTCTTTTCTATAATATGCTAGTTTCTAATGGGAGAGCCCCCGGCTAAAACACACGGGCGCAATAAAAAGAAACCTTAATGGGTTACCATTAATCTCAATTGTTATTAGGAGACGATTCAAGTATGAAGGCGAAAGTAAAAATATATTCGAACAGCGAAAGAAGCGCGTTAGGTGATATAGCTTCATAGGAATTGTAGTTTAAAATACTGTCTTACTACATCAGTGTGTATGAAACATTTTAGTAAATTTTTTTTTGAGTTTTTCTTGTTTTGGTGTGCTAAATATTCTATTAAAAAATATATTCGAACTAAAAAAAAATTTCTTTATTAATATTGGTATATATACATACAGTTCTTATTATTGGAAATTATTTGAATGATTCCTAGAGTATTTGAGGCAACAAGACAGGACATAGAATAAGAGGTGATACGTAGAACGTTAAATACGTGACCACGACGAAACGTCGAGATTTAAAAAAGTAAATTAAACGCGAAATAATTCCCAAATAGGAGTGAGTTTCATTTTACATATAAAGGGTTAATTAAAATAGAAGTAGAATGAGTAGTAACGATAGTGGTTACTAACTGAAGAAGTTACTTACTTGACAAAGAAAGAATTAGTCCCAGTGCTACTATGTGAATCTGTTGAAATCTTTTTTAAGTATAGTAAATAAAACAAAAAAAACTAATAATCTAAAACAAACATGTCTATTTTTTAATAATTTTTGCGTATGCGTTTAAGAAAAGATTCGCGGTCATTGATTCCGAAAGATTCCGGTTTTACAACAGAGACATTTCCCTTGTTGTAGGAAAAACAATCTTTGGGGGAGGCCTATGTTCAGCAGTGGACTTCTGATAGGCTGAAATGATGATGATGATGATGAGGCAAAACATGATATAAACAAAACAAATATACAGATCTTTGACGCTATTTTCATCACTAGTAATGCTTTTGCTATATATGAAGTAAATTCCAAAGACACGGCACACAATGCAATAGGTTCTGTGTAGATACGAAAATAAATAATTTGTGTATTGCGCGTATGTTGGCTTAGAACACGGGAATCAGTTGACGGGAAAGCAGATCAATGAGCCATGCGACTGTCACAACAAGAAGCCATGACCAAAATCAATCAAATTACGTCGATTTGACTGATGGGACAGATGTTCTAGGTATGGCTTGTATTATGTGTTATCATTTACCAATGTCTAAACCAATGACCTAATACTCTAGTTTATTGGATTTAGATACGAATACTATTGAGTATCCGAGATAAGATTTGATTGAAAGAACCAAATATTTTTACACGAAAGAAAGATATTATAGAAGTGAACATCTTCTTCGTAAATGTGTATAAATGGACATGATCCTTTCCTTGAAAGCGTCAACATTAACTGACATGGTTCTGGAAAGTTGAACCATATTGATCGGGCTGCGCAGAGGGGGTTGGTGAGGGCCTTTCCGCTACGTTCTTACTAGAGAAGCAGTTCCCCATCACTAGTCTATAGAACGTGGGCACAGTAAATTCGAATAGATTTTCGGCTCTCCTCAATTAAACATGTATGGTCGACAATATTTTAAATTTGTGACTTTACCGCGGTTTGGAAACTTACCAAATTCCTTATTTTAACATCGAGTATTTAGTTGTTTTTGTCATACTTTTTGAGAGTTATGTTCAACAGAAAAGCTAGGACAAAATTATACTTAAGGGCTATTATTAAATAATGTGATTCTTATTATTGTATAACTTATACATTTTATTAGACCTTCAGCCTCAATATGGCTACTTACGTAACAAAGGTTTTTAGGCATTGTGTTATTTTTATAGCCTTGTGTGATTCATGATTGCACGTATTCCCTGCCATGCTATAAACTTTATCTACGATAGTTCCCATCGCCCAAAACTTATCCAGTCGATGTGCCAACTTAAACCGAGTAAAACCTTACTCGGGGGTAAATTCCGATCTACTCGAAAACAATCAAACTTGAAGTGCAATATGAAGTTTGGATTTGTTCGAGTCGTTGTTAAACGAGATTTATCTTAGAGAACTCGCCACCGACTTGAATATTCAACGGCTACAATTTTCCTGTTCCTGCTTCATAAGTGAAAAGCATATCTAAGTAAGAATCAGTTTAGAGGTAATTGGAATTTGAGTTTCGAACTGTTTTCTTAGTACTACTGTTATGGATATTAGTAGCAGTAGGTAGTACTATCAGAGATATTATAGTGCAGTAAGTGTACGCGCAAACACGGAGGCACTCAGCTTTACCTTCCCATATCCGATGTAACGCTAATGCGATAAAATCGAAGGAAGGTTCAGATGAAGTATCAGAGACACAGGACGAACACAACACAATCACAACCGAAACCTAGGATCTTTGGCTTCAAGTAAGACAATTGCAGTCGTAGAAACAGACTTAAATAATCCAGCCAGTTGACGGGCAGCAGCGTCTGCGGCAACAGGTCTCTAACCTGGGTGACATTGCAGGCTATGGACACCTGCAAAGAACTTCAATCGATGGAGGTTAGGGATGCACCCATGTGAACTAAGATGGAATGACTTGCAATCTGGCTCAGTATACCTTTATGGACATTGTATACAAAACAGTGGTTGTGCACTTCTAGTTAACGGCAGAACTAGGTAATAGGGTACCATACATCCAAACGTCTCGTAATCAGAGAAGGAGCCTACCACCTCCTACTACATGAACCTTTTTAGTTCACTGCTGAACATAGGCCTTTCTAAGAAAGCGCCTGCAAAAGCCGGCATACATTTCTTGAAAGGTTTGCTCATACTCACCACCTAGCGTGATGGGATACTGAAAACCGCTGGGATTTTGCTCCCCATCAACAGTTTGTGGGATTTGAGTTCGGCAAAAGTTTAACATAATAAAATCGCATCGCAGACAAAAATCCATAACTCATGCTATAACGTAGAAACTTCTATTTAATTAAACAATATGAACGCACCATAAATTGATAATAAAATGATTTACGATGCTGAAGTTAAATTAAAATGCAATAACATCCCCGCTTCCGTCCGCATAAAGCGCTTTAACATTTGACCTCTCGGTCGGTATGACCCCCAGTTACGTTGTTATACCGCATACCGTAACTTTAACTGTAATTAGACGAACTACACGGAGATTAGCACTTAAGATAGCGCTTTATTGAAATGAGATTCACCTGCGGAGTTCATCAATATGTCAGGTAATTGGTTTTATTGTTTCAAACAATGTAAGTAGGCAAATGCAATTTGGCAGTACAGCCTGTCTTTGTTTTCATTTTAGAAGTTCTTTTAAGTTAGAAGTTTAATTAATGTCAATATTGTGAAAGTGATAGTTTATCTTATTTAAAAATATTTGTAGCAATAAAATTTTATTAGCTTCTAGAAGTAAGTTTGTGAATCTGCAACCCGCTTCCTTAAATATTAAGGAAAACTCCTTCCTTCCTTCCAATAATGTACTATATTTTATAATTGGATATTTTTATGGGAAAGAGCAACACTAGAGGAGCTGCAGGTGCGTTGCCGGTCTTGCCGCTGCAGGTGCATATTTGGGGAGGGGGAAGGACTAGGGAAGGATGAAAACGAACGTAATGCAGAAGCACAATATGCCACTGCTTCGCGCCGGTATTCTGCGACGCCGTGGTACTACCCCGGTCGAGCCGGCCCATTTGAGCAGCCACAAAAACCGCCGCTTTGCTTAGAAAAGGCCAATTTAGCACAACAAATTTTACTTGAAATGAGTGGTAGATTTTGCAAGGGATGAAAAAACATAGTATATCGAACAAATTAGCGTAACAGTAGAAAGGCCAAATTAAAGGTAACGGTAAAAACGGTAAAAAGGTAAGTAGCGTAGGTAATTGATAAGCACGTGTGTATGTAGGTAATTGATAAGCAAAGGCCGGCAGCGCATCTGTAGCTCCTCTGGTGTTGTGGATGTTCGTGGGCGTCGGTGATCACTTACCATCAGGTGAGCCGCACGCTCGTTTGCCCCCTTCTTCTATAAAAAAAAAAAAAAAATATATATACGCAGAGGTGTGCTAAAGGTCAGAGATGTTTTTTGTATTTGATTGGGGTCACAAACCAGCTAACAGTTCACTGGTAAGTGTCTACTCAAGCCGATGGTATAATGAAAACAACTTCAATCGAAGATTACAGATGCTTTGTCACCCCTGTGAACTAAGAAAGAATGTCTTTCGTTCTGTAATTATATTACAGTAGGTTAATCCTATGACAATTGTTGCATTGTACCTATTCAGACAACTCCTGGGCAGAGTTAACCTACCGCCCAGTAAAGTCTGCCATAGGTGTGCCAGGATCGGGCCAATTAGAAATTTACTCGACTCCTCTAGATGATGGGCGTGAGTGATTTTAGCTAAGTTTTACTTTTTTAATATGGTAGACCAAGCGGCGGCTTTAGGTACTGCTTGAATGGGCCGGCTCGACCGGATGAATACCACGACCTCGCAGAATAGCGGTGAAGTAGAGGCATCTTGTGCTTCTGCGTTTCGTTCGGTCAGTTAGGTAACCGGAGGCCCACTCCCCTCCCCATTCCATTTCTTATCCTCCCTCCCATCTCCCAAATACCCTTAAAGGCCGGCAACGCTACTGTAGCTCCTCTGGTGTTGCAGATGTATGTGGGCGACGGTAATCACTTACTATCTGGTGTGAACCTATTGCTCGTTTGCCACCTTTCCCATAAAAAAAAACTTTTTTTTAACTTTTGTTTTAATATTTGGACGAAGGTTCTGACATTTAAACTTTGCCGACATTTATTTCTTAGTTCGTTTTTTGTATTAAGGTCATCGTTTCAATTTATCTAGCGACTACGGCCGGAACTTTTTAAAGATAAGATCAGACTGACAGGATATTTTTTCAATTTTGATATAACTAGATTATTTTAACGGACACTCAAGTCTGATATTTTATTCGCGTGTTAACCTTGTAACCTACATTTAAGTACAAATTAATGATAATAACACGTAGCGATACTTAATATGTAGTCGTACGTAGTCGATGGATGGATGTGGCACAGGTTCGTGTTTGTGACAATAATTGGGGAAGAAATGTACAGCAGTGGGCTTATAAAAACTGTAATGATGACGATGACCGATAACTGTATGATATGATAATTAGAGATGCATGCCGCACCTATGTGGGTTCCGAATGCGAGACTCAAGACTTAGCAAGTCGATGCTGTAACCACTGAACCAAGCGGCCGTCTAAATAAGGAATTAAAGAGTTATTTATTAACGACATAAGTATCACGTTATGCATAAGTCGATTTTTATTTTGCTGATCTCATTTAATATTTAATTCTTGCGCATAATATTATATAAGTTACTATTACAGTAACATATAATACGACGGCTCGATAGCCTAGTGGCGTGCTTGCCTAAGGGGGTCAGGATTATGAGCGCTTCCAAATACCGGCCGTGTTCAACACCGCAGGATATTATAGTGCCGCGAACGTTCTCGAATACACAGATGCACTCACTCGTCTTTACCTTCCCATATCCGATGTAACACTATATAGATAAGATCGGAGGAAGATTCAGATGCAGTATCAGAGAGACAAGGGACGAACACAATATAACCAAAACCGAAATCCTATAATGCAGGGATTAGAACCCAGGATCAATGGCTTATCAGTCAAGTACGTTATACAGTGTTACACGGGAGAGAGTTATGTCCCGCTAACTAAAAACTTAATATAACTTTAATATAATATGTATTATTATTTGTCAGATGAATGTATGTATGTTTATATTTATTACCTCTCAGTGCCCCAGATATGGGAATTCTTAATATATAACAAAGATGTATGTCTCTTTTCTAAATAGATAACAAAGAGCAGAGAGGAATCTTTCCCATTTTCTTTATTTCGCTCTTTCTCCGTAACACATGGATACGTGTACATGCACATACGTATGAAAACGTGCTAAGACTTGAATATATTATTTTATTTTCTCACTCACGAATTTCTACTTTTTTTATTAATATATACCGAAGCAATCAAAATATGCGAATCAACATTCAAATGGTGGAAGCCGTGCCCGAATACCGGTCCTAACAGTTAACAGATAATTAGCAAAAAATGCAAAAAAGCCAGCTCCATTGTTCAACAACCGTTACCGACTAGTATTTATACTTGACTTTGACGTGTATGTTACCTGGTGTTACGTATTTCGCATAACAGTTCTGAGAGGATGAGTCTTTTGTACTCTAAAAGGTCACTTTTAATGATTATGCTTTTTGTTTGCTAAAGTTCAACGTTACATAGAAAGTGTTATTGAATCTGTGGCTAATTAAGTCATAGATAATTGTACGTTAGAATTGAGAATGTAGCGTGTGTTTGTTTTATTTTTAATGTTATTCGCAATTCGAAGGGAAAAGTTGTGGTGACGGTGTAAGAGAATCAGCCAACCCCGATTCCTCCAGTGGGTATCGTAAAAGTTGATTAGGGGAAATTTGTGTAAAACAATGCGGTTTCCTACGGAAGGTGAAATAAGCATCTCAAAAATGCCAGACTTCTATTATCCAGATCGTTGTCTAGTACCGTCTTAGATATGTCTGGTACTGAGTTCAACAACCCGTCTGTCACGTGTGGTGATTATGGCCTCTTAATTAGAGTGGATTATGTCCAGCTGTGGTACTTTAAGAGATAAACAAAAACAAAAAGTTGTTGGACAGAAAATTTACAGTACGCTTGGAAATGGCAATGACCAAACCGTAACAAATATAATTAAAAAAAAAAAACAATTTAAAATACTAGTATTTTGTAACTACCTTTAAATATTAATTGAATAAATTTTTCTTCCGACAGAAATGTACGATAAAAAATATTTATATTCTTGAAATCCTTGTTATTTTTGCAGTCAAAAAAAAATTTCCTCGCACTCTACTTTTTTAGTTGATACAATTCGTAACCTTGTAAGGTTAGTTTAAAGCATTCTGCATCTGTACAGTTTTTGGTGCAATAGAAAATAAATAAATTATATTTCATTAAAAATGTACTTTGCGCAGTATCTCCCAAGTATAACTATATCCTTTCGAGTCAAAATTGATAGTAAGTAAGTAGTAACCATGGCGCGTGGTATCGGCGTATGAATCTGCTATCCGGTACTTGCCGTGGATGTCCTGGGAGGCGGCTAAGGGAAAAGCCTTGATAATGTCATAACAATCTCCGGGGTCAAAGCTGCCACTTAAGATCTAACTCTTTTTCGTGACAACTAGCGATCTTTTTGATTTTTAAATTCCTAGTAAACTAAAAATGTTTTTGCTAGTTGACGAATAAGTGTAGATCAGATCTCGCACGTCTGTCAATTTTCTTTGTAGCAGCACCGCAGTGTAAATTCTATTTAGAACGTCATTCATAATCTACAGTTTTAACAAAAATCACATGGTATAAACAAACACCAAGGAACCTTACACTTTCCAAGCAATACCAACATACGTATATTAACTAGTAACATGCAAGAATAAGTCACGATAATTTCATTATATTAATTTAACCGATTATAACACTTCTGGTGTACGGAAAAGTGGCGTTTATGGTTTACTTATGAGATTAGTCTAGGCCGTTTTCGAATTGTGTTGCAATTTGGAGTAGTTTGGTTGTAGCCGCTGTATTCTACACGCAAATTCTGAAAGGCTGATTGATGAGCTTATGCTCGGTTACGTGGACTGTTTTATCAACAATGTTCTAAATGACAATTGTTAAAATGTAACTAAATAATATTCTCTATGCTCGCGATTGTTGTTTCTTGGTGAAACTCCATTGTGTATTTAGTTGGGTAATATGTAACATAAAGTAAACTATACATTAATTAAATTCAGGGTTTAAGAGGGAATATATCCAAATATGACTATTTAAAGAAAAAAAAACAAACTCGATGGCAAAAATTCGAAAATGCCGAGTCACAAATTCATTATATGCATCTAAAATCGTCATCATATATCCAGTCTTTACTTATTTATATGTAAGCATAATTTTTTTTTTATTAAATTTGGGCTTGTGTCAGTGATTCAAAATAAATAAATACTTCACGCACCAAGTCCGTCTGTAGTTCACGTTGGTGAACGGTCAAAGTTGGTACGTCAAATTACAAGTAATGAGATGAAAGCAATAGTGTTTCGTATAATGATTGCTTTTTGTTAGTTTCTCATCGCTTTTCCTTTCTATTAACTATGAAATTAAGAAATGTTATGGTATAGGAGGGACCATCTTTGTATACACAACATATATGCAACAGCATCAGCACGCGGTGCACTTGCTAAAATACGAACGAACGAACGAACAGGCGTCCTCCTATTTCATAGATAGTTATGTGAAGATAAGTGAGTGACTCATGTTCGTGTTATCTACGGCACTATAATATGATGAACGGAGATTCTAAACCAAAAGTTTTCGCAGCGGAAGAAAGTAACTTTTTTTTTATGGGAACGGCGGCAAACGAGCAAGCAGTTCACCTAATGGTTAGTGATTACGTGGGAACGTACATTTGCAACACCGGAGGCTGGATGACGAGGGAAAGGAGAGGGGGAGTGGAACGCAGAAGCCAAAGATAGGCATCTTCACGCCGGTGGTTCCAATCCGGGCGAGCCGGCCCATTCGAGCAGCAGCAAAAGCCGCCGCTTGGCTCTACCACGTATACAACTAGGTGAACATAATGAACAAAAAAAAATATTTTGATTTTTCAGTTCGAAGATTGTATTAACGAAAACTATACACATACATACGTGCACGCAACTCACTCTTGTAACAGGGCGACATATAGTTGGTAGAAGTGCTACTAAGAGTGCTTTCAACTGTCACAAACAGAGAATTCGTTGACAGATGGAGTATCTACTTTAGACAACGGGGGAGAAATAAGCGAAGTAGCAGTTAAAGCAATGACACGGGCCACCCTGCGAGTGGTGCCTAAATATGGAGAGATAGATAAAGGAAAAACAAATTCTAAATCGTATATTCAACTTCCGCGTGTTTCCCATGCGTCCACAAATATTGTTAATTCTGTCTAACATATGATTTTGGATAATTTGAAAAATATAGCTTATGTAAAGCAGAGTAAACCAATTGCTTAAACTCGAATCGAGATCAATGGGCTTTCTAACAATTAATCTTTGAATTATTACTTATATTGCATGAACTCCATAAATGGTAAAATGGTCGTATGTAAGGAAAATCTATTTAAATTTTTACGACAAATATATTTTGTAATTTTAGTTTGTCCCAGAATTCTGAGTACTGTCATCTGCTTAAAATCTACGTGGCTTTGTGAAGGTAACTTCGATACTGAATCTATTTGTGTGGCCTTGAGAGGTGGTACAGTCAACACCAAAAGTAGATTATGAGTGAACAAAGATTTAAAATAGTTTGGTTAATGAAAACTTGCGTTTTTTAAACCGCACAATGGTTAGGTACGATAAAGAATACTTCAAAAACAAAGTAGAAAAATCTTTGGTTCCATGATGTACGTTTTTATTAATTATACGCATTTGAAACCTCGATCGATCCTCATCTAGTTTTGATGTTGACTGTACTCTTAACGTGGTGTAAAAGGCTATATCGTAAACGCGCCTTTTGTTCCTGAATAGCTCAAAGTTTAATGGAATATAAAATATTTAAGTAAATAAGATGCAAGCTAAATTTCAAGCTCCTTCATCGTGCGGTTTCCGAGAAAACCGACCCTGACAGTCGGACAGGCATGCGAGTATAAAGTTATCGATTTTTTTAGAGTGTATTTTTAATGATTTACATTGTTTTCGCGTAAATTAACGTCACACAATGATTTTAAATGTGCCCCATCATCGACAATTTTACACATCTCTGTGCAAAAACTTTTAAAAGGTATTATGAATGTCTACATTTGCGAATGAGCCGAATTGCTGCTACATCGCGCCAACAGTTTCCGTAAAGTAACAGAACAAAGAATTTTGTATTAGCTATTTTTGGATACACACCTTTCTTTAACGCGTTGCAGACCGTAATTTATGCAAAGCTTAAAATTGGTGTGTCTTTGTTATGTTTTAATACATCGTGTATGATCTTTCTCGCGGTGGAACAAATTATATTTTAATTGCAAATTTATGTTTTTTCGATTTAAGAAACAGTTTTTTTAGATTGTAATTAAGTAAATTAAGTCAAAAGAATATTGGTTTGAAAGAGACTAATTTTAACTAGACTTTTCGCTCAACAAATTATGAAACATAATTATGATGAGCATATTTGATACCATCTGCGTACTTAATCCTTTATATAAGCAAAGAAGCAAAGTAGTTCCTATAGAAGCAAAGTAGCCTTCAAAATTTACGTACGGTAATACGCGAACTTCTCGTGAGTTTTGGGGTCGGCAATTGTCCGCCACGCTGCTTCAGTTAAAATAGGATCTAAATCTTCATTAGGGTCGGTATACATTATCACATTATTAATAAAGAAATCTACTCGTTAAGGGGTAACTACAAAATCATTTGGTATGTACTGTTAGTGGGTTTCGTCCCGTCATTAAACTAACGTATACCTTTACAATACTGTTCGCACGAGGCTATAGAGTGCATGAGAACCATTTTAAACGGTCTATTCCTACAACTTTTCTACATAATAACGATTGTTCTTTAAAGACTTGCAGATTATTACGATAAGAATTTAACATTAGGTATCCGTTTTATAATTGAGTTTTGTTTGCATACTTCATTAAGAGAAAGAACTTCCTAATGAGATGGGATTAAATGTGGTATTCTGTATTCATTTTAACTATATATTAGGTCGTTAAAACGTCAATTCCGTTTTTATGGGAAGTCGCGGGTAGTTTAGCTGGAGATATATCCAAGAACTCACTTTAGATAGCTCACTTTATTTCACGTAACTATAGTCTAAGTTTTGTGTTTTCTCCAAGATCCACTAGCATGCTTAAAACATTAACTAATTACTTATAGGCTAAAATTGTTCAGTAAGGTTTCTACGCATTATTTTGAGTTTTGTGATGCAGTGGCTTGCCATCCGCCACGTTCTATCTCCCGGCGTGGAGAAAAATGGGATAACGTAAGCCCGTTTGGCTATTTTAAGTTATGCCTATATTATGCCTAATGGGTTTACGGTTGTAACCTCTGCCTTCATCTATAGGCGACAAGCATGAGTGCGCATGTTATTTATTTAAGTAACGTTATATAATATCTATTATATTGGTATTATTTTACACATTGAGAGGAAAAGTGTATAGACAGAGTATATATTTATTTATACATCTGTTCGTGGGGACAGCAACTTACTTCTTTACTCAGATTATTTAAATATTTCTTGACGGTATTTTATATTTTGCTTTTAAGACATATTAATTCGTTAAATTTTCCTAACTAAAGTGCTGTTTTTGTCAGTAAAAATATTAAATTGATATTAAGTAATAAGTATGTCACATAAGTTAATTATTTTTTGTTATTTTCAGGTATGTTCGTCTAGAGGAGATATTGAAGGTATACAATACAATTGTTTGTGGAAGTATTGATACAGCAACCTAAAATTAAATAACAAACCTATTCAAACTATTCAGACCGGTTTCGGATTGTCTGATGCTGGTATCGACCCTAAGTACCGGACGATGGTGGAGATAATGTTAAATTTACATATATTTATAACCAGCAGTGCCCCGCGGTTTCACCTGCGTTAAACAAGAATATATTCAACCCTTTACAAGGACGAACCATAAAGGTATTAATTCGTTGCTTCTATGGGTCGTGTTGAGACCCTATAACCTTCCCCAATAGCTCAAAATAATAATACAAAACTATCCTTCCTTGAAACCCTCTCTGATACTAGTATTTGAGAAGGAGGCCTTTGCCCAGCTGTGGGCACTTACAGGCTGTTACTTTACTTGCTTTACTTTTATCCTTCCTTGCATAACTCAGTTATAAATGTGCATATTCATTTTAAAAACGTTTGCTCTTAGCGGTATTCGAACTCACATCCCACAACCTTGAAGATAGGGTCACTGACAGCTTTAATAATTTGGTAAAATACAAGTGTATATTCTCGATTGGAAATCTCGTACAGTATCTGCCTGTAAGACAACACTACGTGAAGCGATGACTTTTACAGTATTTCTGTAAAAAAAAATCTTCTGAAATAGAGGCAGGGGGCTAAGGAAAATCCTTGAGACAATCCGCGTAAGAGATTATAGGATTTGTTTGTTCCTCTTCTATCCGTTCGCGCATCGTTCATTAGATTGAGTTCAAATTATGGGCTATGTTCTATAAATTACAGGAAAGGTTAAGAATATCAAATAAAAAAAGGTTTTATTGCTAAGCTTGGCATGGTTCAACTTGTAGTCTATAATGATCACAATGATACATCTCTATTGAACTTTACATTTATATATCTTGAAGCGGCAAAGGTTAAATAAAAATCTTTACCATTTAGCAATTGTTAACTTTCCCACAAACCAAACAAATAAACTATCATTACCTACAACCGCAAAAGTTTGAAACAATGAATAGAGGAACACTTTACCTTTAACATCTCCACTGATATTTTCCTTGTCTTACGTAAACAAAGATGGCCGCTGTTAGTAAATCACAATTTGTTATACGTTAACCGGTAGACGTCGTCTCTGCGGGCTTTCTGCGGCAATAATTGATATAATAGCATTTTATTAAAACATTCGCGAAATACGCAATCATTTGGTTTTCTACGTTACAACTAGTTTTTTCTTTCAGGAATGACATAATGTGATAAAGAATAGTTGACAGTATTTAATATGTTACATAAAAACGTTGATTTCGTTTTAAATATGATTTAACTGGCATGCTCTCGCTCTGTTTGTCTTTTGGGTCGTGCTAAGCGAACAGACGGAAAAGTACGGAGGTTAAATTTACGCTAACGACACTGACTGGTAGTGTAGCACATTAGCTACAAGGTTCAAGCGGAGAAGTTACCATTTTAAATTTACATTATTAATTAATTTAATTGTAATCGAAAATAACACGTTATGATATACTTTGTATGGTACTATTGAAAGAAAGAAAAAGACAGAAATCAAGAGTCTTGTGTCGATTCTTCTCCGAAGAGGTCCCTTTTTTTGCGATCTCGTTACGATATATAATGTTCACAGGAAATTGAAGAAAGCATAGGTTAAATAAAGAAATGTTGACTTTGTCTTTGAATTAGAAGTAGGTATTACGCTCTTTTAGATACCAGATTAGAGTAGCAGCATAACGCTGTTAGGCATAACGAAGTCTGAATTACTGCTAACAAAGTATTATATTTCCCAGGGTTGACAATGCATTTATTGATGTATCTTGATTCATCATTGAGGAATTATGTTGTTGTATTGTCTCTGTATGGACTGTGCCCACAGTGTCGGACATATACAGTACATCAAAGTACTTGACACCGCTGACCGTTACCGGTCTGGAAAAGGTCTTGCATACTTGGGATGATTATGTCGACATCTATCGGAGGCAACCAGGCTGTTACGGCTTTTCTCTTAGGCGATTATTACGATGAAATGGAGTGGCGGATTTAAAATTAATAGTTGTAACATTTAACTATTAAATTGTTTGTCATAAAAGGGCGGGCACTAATTAGACTGCTTGTTAGTTTGTGCAGCGCGAAGTATAAATAATAACCCTATGAATGCTGTTCGTAACAGCAAAGTTTGCGATAAACTTCCACAGGCACCACCTGCCTGGAGAAACTTAGTTTATTCAACCACCTGTCACTCAAGTTATTGCTTATTAATAACGTTGCGATATACTTTCTTCGTATCAATATTTGTGATGCAATTTATTGCGTGCATTCATTATTCAAAATTGGTTTATGACAGCGTTCAGGCAAATTTAATTATTTGTTACTGGCTGGTTGCAATTTTATAATATTAAATAGTAATGCTCTGGTTAGAAATACTTACAAAATTAAGAAAAAAAAAACTTTGTCGTGCTGCTATACTATTACTATTAGCTATGTAATTTTCTAATATTTAATCACATGGTATATAATAACTTACCAATGTTTCTTTTACGAATTAGTGTAATAACTCTGACGGATCGTTTTAGTAACTTAAAAAATAAATTAAAATATCGTAACAATATTGTATAAATGTTGATTTAAGTAATGCAGTGTTGGATAGGAGATAAAGCCACCGCTTGTATAACTTTGCGGGAAGTATATAGATGTAAGTGGTTCAGAACCGTAGTGATGAAAGTAACCAAAACCGTATTTAGTTCTAAAGGCTTGAGGCTTTATGGTCCGTCCGCCATCTTTTGTCAATCAGAAAGACTGTTCAAAGTCATGATTTAAAATGCGATTTCAAAATATGTTATTCTAAGTTGACATGTCTGTTGAAAAATAAATTGTTGTGCTACGTATTTTTTTTTTGTTGATTACAAAAAATATTTCGTGCCACAGTAACTTATTGCTGTTGAATAAACGCACAATAAATAAAAAATATCTAATGATGAAATTAAGAACAGATCGCGCATAAAGTCCTGGATTTAATTAGTTCACTATGGCATTTTCCTTTAGCAAAAACGTCTCGAAACGTGCGAATTTGTACCGTGCGTAATACTTATGTGGCGTCATTATGAAACTGAAAGGTCGGCGACCGTCCGCGAACGTCCGCGACTGTCTGAACGCAATGCCTCTCCCAAGGACGGAAGGCGAGCGCCTTTATACCTACCACGGGCACGTGAAGACGGTCGATAGTAAGGTGTAATCAACATTCATGATCCGCATTCTTCCGCTGAAAGCTTTCATGGAACTTTGATCCGAATTTCAGACACTTAATTGACTTCCTTTACATATGTTCCCATATTACACTTTCTTTCCGTTTAAACGCATATTTACCTGTAGTAGTAAAAACTTGGTTTAATGTTTCGTTGTTGTATGTTTTCGTTATATTTCGATTCTATTCACTTCCTTTGTTTTTCGACATAGGTTTTTTCATCAAATTTAAACTTTGTAACAATGTATATGTACCTATATTCAAACTCTTTTTACACTTGTTACGGTCCTGACATACGTCTTTCGCTTCTCCCACTTTCATCAATCTTCGCATGCATACTCGTTGGTTTAGAGTACTCTTGACCAGGCTTGACTCTTTTCAGAACGTCTCCGATTTGATCGTGAAATGTTCGGCTAGGTCTTCCTCTCCCGACTCTACCATTTACACTCACTCTATATTTGTTTCGTCATCCTACTTTTATTCATCCTTTCCACATGGCCAAACCAGCTCAGCATCCCTTTCTCAATTTTTTTTTTTTATTATGAAAAATATTCTTACGTTTGACCTCAATCTTGCCCGATGGAAGGCGAAGATGTGGCCTAGGACGGTACACGCTTGCCTAGATGTCGGTTCACTTTGGCCTTGAAGATGTCCAGATTATAGTTTTCCGGAAAACTCCTTAGCCGTCCGCATAAAGAAATAAGAGGCAAACCGCTTCTTGCGTAATGGAGGATGTCTACAACATAAGGGTGGAACTGCTCGCCGCGTCTAGATATCCGATAAAAAACCGAGAGGCAGGCCACTCGTCTACGGTGTTCGAGGCTTAGAAGATTTGCCTTTAGGAGTGAGTCACTGCCTATGATCCTGTTCGCTCGGCGCTCCAACGAGTCCAAAGCATCAAGCTGATATTTAGCAGAACCATCCCAGAGATGGGAATTCGTGTCACTAAATTATCTTTCACGCCACAAACAACATTTGTAACAAGGAACATAATGTTTGAACACGCATTTGCACACACTACACCTTACCTAAGTCCGTTACCGTTTTCCTCTATTCTTAACGTTTCCATGTGTGCATAGCGCTATTAGGGGTAATACGTCATAATGCACCTAGGACAGGGGCCTGATAGAAAGCGCGGTGCAAGTCACGACGCGGCGCGGGAAAACGCGCACAATAAGTCGCCTTGCGAAGTATAATTACATGTAATCTCGCAAACTGTGACATCATTAACCCGGCTGTTTCAGTAGCGGAGCAAGGAAGCTTAATAGGGCGTCCGGGGGAGATAACCGGTTTCATCGATTTGTTCTGGGGAAAGGTTAATCTATTTCCGGGTCGGCGAAATGCGAACGAATATACGAGTTTAACGCGTGTTTGTTAGATTGTTAATTCAAAGAGTCTTTAAACGTTTCTGTTACTTAATTTTCATGATGTTAAAATTAAATTGTTTATATAGTGATAAGTATGGCTTGGTTATCAGTTGGTTTCGACAATGCGGGTCACTGGTTCGAATTTCTTAGTAAACGCACCATCAGACGGCAATACTGTGTGATATATATATTTTTTAGGTGATAAATTATAACAAAAAAAAATAATCTACGATTTTTTATTAAATTTATTCGTAATTTTAATAATTAATCTACGATTTTTAAAAATGTGTTTAAAATTACAGAATTAAATTTTTGGATATTTAATTATATTGTTATTTATTATTTTTATTCGTTAGATTAATCTTCTAATTTAAAGATTTCTTTAAAATGAACAGTTTTTAAAATCTTTAAATTTTAATGCATATCGTTAATGTAACACAGTGTAAACATTAACGGATAATGTGCTTTCAAACCAATCCGTAATCAATGTGCATTGCTAAAGCTCGCTCTGAATTAAAGTGCACTCATGCTTTATCAATGATCGCTGACCTCAATTTTGTCACTATGCTGTAAGAAGGTGGACTTGGGTGGAGCTCGTCTAGAAAATTTACAGGTTCAACGAATTATTTTAAGGTTGTAAAGAAAGAAAAGTTGCAATAAATGTCACTGCTGGGCAAACGCCTCACATTATGAGTGCGTTTTGGTGCTCGAAAGAGTACACATTATGCTCCAATGTGTTAGCGGATTTCACATGTCCTTGAAAACAAAATCATATTAAAATCGTTATTCTTCCACACAGGAATTTAAAATTCACTTTTCAAGTGAATTTCATTTTAATTAAAATTAAAATCTACTACTGTTTTGTAATGAGGTTCCTTTGATCCTCTTTTTGTTGTTTTTCAACATTAAACGTTTAAAATATAGTTTTGAGTATTTTAAATATTAAGTTTTATTGTCGTTCATCAATTAACTGTTTTTGACCTC
This sequence comes from Bhutanitis thaidina, assembly GCA_029286595.1. Lineage (NCBI taxonomy): Eukaryota > Metazoa > Arthropoda > Insecta > Lepidoptera > Papilionidae > Bhutanitis > Bhutanitis thaidina. Next base: position 3,539,272 of record JAGSMS010000034.1, on the reverse strand, counting down.
GTCGTATGTAATTATTGTTATAAACGCAAATTGATGAAGTATCAACAGCAGACAATACTATAGTGTGTTTATTCCCTACTACCCCGGAGCGCCTTCTCAATAACTGCATAAGATTTATTTTCGGTTTGGGTAAGTATGACCATATTTCCTTCTATCGATCAAAGCTAAAATGGCTTTCTATTCACCAAAGGCGTAGCTCCAGAATCTTATCAGTACTTTATTCCGTTTTAAACGATGCAAACTCTCCTTCGTATCTTAAGGATAACTTCAATTTTCTTTATTCGAGTCATAACCGAGTGCCTCGAACTTGAAACATCTTGAAGGTTAGTGTTGTACAACATAGGACTGGTTTCTTTTTTTCTTCTTTCACCGTTCAAGCCACACTTCTCTGGAACACTCTTTCCGATGATATCAAGAAAGCTCCGAACAAAAACTCCTTCAAAACCCTGCTCCGTCGTAACTATCTAAAGGCAAATGCCATCTGAGATTTTTCTCCCCATATTTAATTTGTTTATGTATGTATTATATGTTTATGTATAGTGTATTATGTATGTTATAAGTATGTATATACATAATATTTTCATTTAATTTATATTTATTATTTATTTTGAACCTGCCAACATGTTTTCTTTCTCACCCAGGGTTGACTGGTAGAGAATGCCAAAAGGCATTAAGTCCGCACATTGTATTCCTTTCTTTTTTTAGGGACACAATAAAGAATTAATAAATAAATAAGTATGCTAAGTAAGAAATACAAATGAGCCGCGAATCGAGCCCTGCGGAACGAACATTATCACCGTCGACCCGGAAGAACTCGCACCATTGATCACAACATTTTGATTCCAATTACATAAATTCGAGATCAGAAGTTGTAGCTGCACTTCTTCAATAATGTAGTTTCCTGATAAGAATCTCAGGCCTTAGAGAGATCATAAAAGAACGCATCCTATGAATTATCTCAGACTTCAAATATATGCTTAATCAGCACTACACCAGGGTCGCTCTACAAAGCGACGCCTTTAAAAACCAAATTGGTTATGGTGTAGCAGGTTTATTTAAAATAAAATACTTAAACAATGGATCCGGAACAATTGTCGAAAATTTTACTAAGTATCGGTAGCACAGAAATAGCCCTAAAGTTTGAGGGGTCCAAACTGTAGTAGTTTGGACCCAGATTTAAATAAAGGTATGATTTTACTGTGTCTCACATAATAAGGAAATACTCCAGATTCTTCACTACTGTTAGAAGTGACGGCCAAATGAGGTGCTATAAAATATGTTATCGAGGCAGTTACTTCAATGGACATTCCTCATAGATCTACTGTTTTCAAAACTTTAATAGTGTTAATTGTTTTTACTATATCTTTTGGGTCAATTATCTGAAGTTTAATCATTTTGGTACAAGCACTTACATTTTTTTTTTGTCAATGTATCGGCCACGGTAGGAGAAGAATTCAATGACATTGTAGTCAAATATGGAATTTTAGTAAAAAATTCCTCAAACACTCCAGTACGTAGACAGTGCTAAGCGATTTGTCCTTCCCCGTTTCAGTATTAATGATACTCCTAGTTATTCATTTCATGCATCCTTTTTTTCAGACATGCCGGTTTCTTCACGATTTTTCCTTTACTGATGAGCACGTGGTATGAAAAGTGGAACTTTAATAGTTTTAACTTTTGACTCTTGTAATTACAACAATTTTCCAACACCGAGATTCGAACCCAAGTTTCTCGGGTAGGTACTATGAAGTTAAAGCGAACGCCCCGACTCCGTGGTTAACAAAGTTGTAATACATGCTTAACATGTACTATATCAATCGTCTGCATTGATAAATTTTCTGCATAGATATTGCAAAGGCAACGCTTTGATTCACCCGCAGCAATCGATATCTCGCGAACGTTTTCAGTTTCGTTTCGTTTAGTGAGGTTCGCCCTACACTGTGTTTACCGAAGCAAAGTCACTCGGAATCTTTCACAAGCACGCATAGTCTGTATAAATGCATATTATACAGTAATTACATGTCTTTCTTCCTTTATAAGGAACAAATAAACGAGTCGTGTCATCCTATACGAGCAGTGCCCCCGGCTTCTTTACCTTTTATACATATGTTAGAGTTTGGTCTTTGCCCAACATTCAGTCGTTTATTACTTTTTTATGCAAGTCGTGGCAGGCCTGAGGCAATCGTGTTAAGTCTTAAGGAATATGTTCATTAGATTGTATATGATACAGAAATTTCGTCAAGGTATGCGTACCGTGAAAGGTTCCATACTATGCCTACCGGCCGTAGAGCAAGTATAGAACCTTTCATCCTACTCTGAGAATAATTTTGACAGTTAATAACTGTCTTTAAGTTTTAAAGTCAAGTAGGAAGGAACCTTTATATACCGTGTAATATTAGAAAATTATGTAATATAGGATATCTGAATGGTTTTTGGAGCTTTTTTGGAGGGATACTTTCCTTCACCGCACGAAGAATTGTCATTTGTGACATAGTAGATTTAGCACTAAAAACTTTAGTGGCGCTGGAATCTTACCAAAGTCGCGCGCGCGCTATTAAATAAACTTAAGGCCAGGCCAGGTCACGACCAGCTTAAGGCCGTGCAATCTCAAAAGCCAGGCCTGGTTGCAGAGATTCCACGGCAATAAGCTGGCCGTAATATTAGGTAAATTAATAGCGCAATCAATAATAAAAGCATCTAATAAACCACTGTCTGACAGTCTTTATACACTTGACACTTATTTACACAACGAAATCCAACCATAAAGTAACTTGACGGTACATTTATAATATTATAACAAGTGACGAACGAATAATTATCTAACACTATGGTAATAATAGACAAAGTTGCAGGTATTCCAGCTCTAACGAAAGGGTCCGCGAGTGGCGAACATAACGAAGTTCAGCTGGGTTATCTGGAGCTCTTTGAACAATGGAAATCAATTTGTTGGGTCGGGGGGCAATAGTTACACTGTTATACTGTTTGTCTGTGTAAAGACAGTGAGCGGTTCGCTTTGACTGAGTAAAGTTTTGATTGAGGCAGATCGTTAACGGTAATAACTAGGATGTTTTAGTAAATATCATTAAAACTTTCTTGTTTTTGCATAAGACTGTTATGAAATTAGGAGTTCCATGTATTTAGGTTCATTATTAAGTTGTTTTTGAAAGCGATTAACATTCGGTACGCGATGATAATAATAATTACAAATGAAATATTAATGCTTCAATACTTTACGAACACACAACAATAACGATTTATTTTCACTGTAATCGATTCTTCGCTACGTTTTCGCGTCGTGTCACTGGCCGGTAAAGCTTTTAAATGAAACCATAACCTTGCATTCTTCACACTGGTTCCGATACTTCGATATGCATAGTCGGACATAAATAGAATTCGATATAAAATAATCGATTAGGCTGCATTCGACAGATAGTTATCGCAGACTCTAGCTTGCGTGCGTCGGCGGCGATGAAAGGAGTTTTATTTTTATTACCATTATCGTTGTAATGCATGAGCAACTTTGAAAAGTAGGAAAGTGCACGAATAGATAGAGATAGCAAGTTGATTATTATGGTTAAGATATTGCTTAGGCCAATATTACATTAAATTAAGTAAAATTAAAGGTTTTTTTTTATCTGTGTTGATATCTAAAGTATTCCACAAACAATTATTAAGATTTCTTTAAAAAAATACTTTTCCCTCTGTACAGGCAGAGGAACTGATTCTTATAGTATATGGAATCAGGCGTTAGATTGCGGAAATCCATTATTTTAAAGATGTAAGAAAAAAATACTAATGATAAATAGTGACGAGTGAAATGCTTGTATGGGTAATCGTTATAATCAGGTGCATGTGTGTGAAAGATGTAGTGAACGCATTTGTGGGATGGAGGATGGTGCTCTTCTTGACTTTGAACTAGGTAATCATTTATTATTTAATAATGCCTTCTTAATGTTTATTGCCTGCTAATTATATTTTTCTAACATCTCTAGAACTGATTCTTGGTCAATATGTGCTTAATAGTCATGTCATGTGTATAACAAAAATATTAAACATATCATTCCATATCGGGGGTGTCCTAAAGTGTAGATTTTATAATAAGGTAAATGCTATAATGATTATGATTGCAGTCCACAGCTGAAGCTATAGTCTCCCCTAATTGACACATAGCAGGGCCCTGTCCCACTTGCTATCACTCATCACATCACCATCGACTTCCTGCATCACCGTACAGGTCATCACTCCATCATATACCAAGCATAAATTAGCTGGGACAGTAACGAGCAGGGGCGTCTAAAGTGCTATGTGCCTAGTATAGCTATCGCCAACCAGCCTCGCCAAGGGCCACGATTATGGCAAATCATAGGTCTGCGAGAAACTCAACCAATAATATGCTTGTATTCTGTAAAACGTGTAAATGATTTTGTTATGAGGAATACCTTATTAAGTAACCCATGCATGACTCTCGGCTATTTTAATTCAGTTATAAAAAGTTAAATGTACGTTTTACAAAGTTTCATATAAATAAAGAACTGGAACGAACGGTGGCGGGCCTCGTCGTCGAGTTATCTTCCGGATTTTGCCAAAGGATTTTTAACGTTTTTTACTTAGTAGATTTAGTAGCCAGATTTTCTTACACTGTTATAAAGTTATATACTAGTACAGAAGCTAGCGAGATAATAGTATGTCAATACAAGAATATACCAGCAAAAAGCTCTAGCAAAATCCGGTATATATTACTAAAAAGAGTAGCCCATACTCACCACGCTGGGTAAGCGGGTTGATGAGCGCAGTGCCGGCACCTTCGTACTAATGATACGGAACCCCACTAATCTTTGAAATTTGGGTTCGGCAAATTCGGATGGATATTCCGCCATCCACACCATTTGCGACCAGACCATTGGGTCGCCAGATCCTCGTTTGTTGACTAGCAGGGTGCATCACGCGCATTTGGCTTTTTACCCGTGAGAGTAAAGAGTAAATATATTCTCCATCACGCCAACGATAAGTACTTACTTACGTGAAAATGATTACCATAACAAAAAACAAGGTGTATCCGTGTATTTACGTAGAATCCAGTAACATACTGTCATTATTCAAAAACATATTTACATAACTAACAAAACGAGTTCACGTTATTTTTTACGCACGTATGAAACAGCCTTGGATTAATACTTAGCACTATACGCTGTCAGTCACGCCAGCACTCGGCACATCGTAACTTCGTATAACATTTTGACACATAGCGAGATCGCGTGCGATACACTATTATCCGCCCCGGGCGTCGCTCAGAAAGGTTAACTTTGAATGTTAGTTCCGTTCTACGACCACGTTGGGTCTACGGGAACTGGTAAATGAATCATTGTCGCTTTCGTTTTTTTTTTATTATGCTAATCGAGCAATGCTTTCTTTACTTAACTAAGTTGCTTTTATAGCTGAGCCAGAGGAGTTTACACGTGAAATGGCACGGCGTAGCAGTTTACTGAGAGATTTATGCAACCAAATTAATGTATTCAGTACCGAACAATCTCTATATACTTCATCTTAGTAAATACGCGGACATTTCACAATTTTAAAGGATTTTGCCTTAATGGCCACGCTTGGTAGGCCTGCTTGCCTCGCAGTGCCATAACTTAAAAGCTACTCTATTTTTTTTTATGAGAAAGGCGGCCACGGAGCAATAGGTTCACCTGATGGTAAGAGATGATACTGAGCGTAAATAACGACCGTAATTGTAGTTTGAGGTGAGTGACTCTAGTGCAAAACCCTTAACAGCACTGACATGAGTATCAGAAATTAAATATATGGTACATACATTAGGGCCATTTAAACTGCGACCAGAAGTACAGGAGTACCATCTTGGACTTTCTCGGATCCTTATTCGATTTAAAAAGTTTATTCTAGAATATGGCAACGAGTATCCAGGCTTTTAAACTATTACTGCAACACGACACCATTATGCCGGACTCATTTACATTTACTAGCCGATATAGAAGTGTGAATATACTGGTTAGGCGTTTGGCTGCGCCATCGCATGTCTCGGATTCGATTCCTGCACTGGACAAGTATTTACACAAGTATTATCTATAAATAATTGATTGTGATCTGGGTGTTGTTACGCAATTTATGTCCGCAAACCATCTCCTCTACACAACTACCTACTAATATTCTTTTAATAAAATAAATGTACAGATATGAGACGATTGGACTTTTTTATATTTAAAGTAAGTAACTAACTTTTGCATTCGTTTTTTTGTTTGTGTTTTAATTACTTCAAGTAGACTTTAAAGTAATAATATTTTATGATTGTATTGGGAAAAGTCTAGCAAACGAATTTAGCAACAGAACATCATCTTACTTCACTTCATAGACATAGTATCAATTCGTTACGTCGTTCGTAACCTAAACAAATATTAATCGTTCGATCGCAGCAGGTAATGTCTGTAATAATTTTGCCGGAGCTGCCCGCGGGCCGCGCGGCGTCGGGGTGGTCCGTCCGGGTATGGTACATACTTACCTTCGGACCTGCAGTACCAGACCAGTGTTTGTTATTTGCCTTCTTTTTGTTTTAACGGTATCTGTTTAACTGTTACCGAGATTCAACAACGGCAGCAGCAGAATATCAGCGCTGTAGCTTCACTGCTGCAGCATAATGCTGAGTCGAGTGCCTTTTCTTTGCAATAATCCAACATATTGTATTATCTGTTACATCATTGTTGTGTTGACGCATCGAATAAACATTGTTTCTTTCTTTATTTCTTCTTAAAATTACTTTTTTTTAAATAATTTAAATTTATTAACTTCGAATTTAAGATATGGCTTATTATAATAGATAATAGTAAAGGTATGTGTGATACGCAACGTTCTTCAGTTCTTAATTTTTTTTTCATAGTTTTCTAGTTAAGTCGAAAGAAATAATCATCTGTTGTAATACGAATAAAAAACATCGTCGGGCCTGTATCGGTACAATTAAAACTTTTCAGACACATAACGAAGTCACGCCCCGCCCTACGTCCCCAGCAATTTCTATAGATTTGAATTCACGCTTGAATATCCGGAACGGAATATTTTCATCCCCGCACGATTCATACCTGGGAAGATTAGCATACGAATCGATGCTTTGGAATCCGCCGAGTGGGACAGGTGTCACTGGTGATTTGTTTATATCGGTTTTTAATCTTCTATTGATTGATGTACTAGTTCAAATTGTCAATATGTTTTAAACAATATGTTTCTGTACGTTATAGAGGCAAGCGCCCTCTTTTGCTGCAGCGCAGTCCGGTAGTACCACAGCCTCACAGTATCACCTCACAGCGACGTGAACCACCTTGTGCTTCTGCGTTTCGTTCGAGGAGTGTGTTACCCCACTCCCTCCTCCCCAAATATCCTTAAAGGCAGGCAACGATCCTACAGCTGCTCTGGAGTTGCAGATGTAAGTAGGCGTCAGTAATCACTTTTAGTAGGTAGTTTTATTAGGATCCCTAGACAGTAAATAACCTTTCAGAACATATGTAAAAAAAAATATTATGATGAATACAATTTTCCAGTATTAAATATCTTTCAAACTAATTAGCTCCATGATGATTTGTTATATTTACGCGAACACTACACATCTGTAATGTAACCATCATTTACGGATTTCATCGCGTTTAATTTTGTTTTTATATTCATCTTTTACAGGAAACGGTGTTCTTTTACGGTTTTGTGGTCTATCGAATCAGATGTAATGGTTGGGGAGATCAAGGATATGATCTCAGACTGCAGACTTCCTATAGCGTCGGTGTTTCACGTCAGCTATGTGTTCTTTCACGCGGGTTCTTACAGATCTTTTAGTTTGCCCTATGTATAAGATGCCTATGTACGATGTGGACCACTAACACCTCAGACCCCCACTCGTGACCTCGGCTGCTGTAAAGCACACAAACGTCGGGAATATAAAAACAAAGTAAATGGTGGTTTCATTTCCAGCTAATTATTTCGTTGAATAGTTAAGTAGCCGGCACTTAACTTGCATAAGGTAATGGCACCCGACTGATATGAATAACTATTGGGTATATAAGAGTATGTATTCGGTGAAGTCAATGCTGTTAGTCGTTTTGGCTTTTATAGCTTGATCGGTTGTCGTGCTTGCGTCCTTGTGGCCGCAAGTATTCTATATTTTTTGAAGTATTCGTTTTTATTCGATAATCTATCTCAGATAATCGAGTTGTATCGATCTCTTTGGGCGGTGAGAACCACCCTGGTACTTGTGTAAGCAGGAGTTTTGTTTGCGCGTCGCGCTGTAAGCTGTCGGGAGGGGGATAGTGTATAATTTGCTGTTAATTGCTTGTTCAGTGTGTTGGGTTTATTCGATTTTATTTATTAAAAGCAGGTTCATATACAGTTCTAGCTGAAGTACCAGGCGTTACCCGGTTTATACAAAATCCAAGCGTAAAAACAGCTTCGCATAAGACGCACGTTCGCACGTGAAGGCCCGCGCGTCCGGCATCGTTACATATGTACGGGCAGCTACTCTACTCCCACAATTCACATTGCCCTTCCTGTCAATAACCTCGATAACGACGTTCGCTGTAATATGGTCATTACAAAAATAACATAATACATAGTCTATGGCATACATCACCACAAATAATACTAAAGTACTATCTAAAAAAGGTTTATCCACAGGTAGAATCGACACAATAAACAAACATACGAAGAAGTTTTAATATTGGTATAGATATATATTTTAAACCAGTAATTATTCATCAAATGCAAAAGCTTAGGGGTAATATGCGATAGAATAAGCCAGGCACTTGATAATTGTTGAAATACAATACACTCTCGTGAAAGCTAACGAATTTATAAAACTTTGTGAAATTTAATTATTCTTTAAGCCCTAAGTTGGGCCCTCGACGCTAAAAGCTTCATTGTAAACTTAGAGACATTTTGTTAAAGACGCTCCAAGTAATTAAAAACGTCACTCTAGGAGCTGTCAAATTTCGCACCCCGTCTGAGTATGGTCCAAGAAACGGACATTGTTTCGAGCGAAGTAATGTACAAAATTACATCTTTTTATTACTATTAAGAGTTTCATTTACTGCAGATCAAAAGTATTTATAATTTAGTATGCAATACTTCTATTATCCCTGTCAACAATACGAACTTAATAAGTAGTTCTTACAAGAAATAATTTATAACAGACGAAATAATAATTATGTTTTTTTTAAATATTGGTGATGAATTTTGGACCATTAAATATTAATTTTAAAAAAGGGGAAAATATAATATGTCGTTAGTCAGGTTGGAGTCTCCCCTCTTAATGCCTGACTTGTCAAATTTGTAATACCGAGCGGTGAACCAATTTTGGGATAATTCCCATTAAACGTGTGTATTGTGATAGTGATAGATTTATTGTGCTTTATTCTTGCGGAAACGCCCCCCTGTCTTATGGCAACCCCAGCTAAAACTTTCTATTTTTTTTTCTCTTAAACGTATAATTTGCTGACGCAGATTGAAATTCAAATTTTACACTGATTTTAAAGGCTTTTATCGTAAATTTTTTTTTAATAACAGATTTAAAACTTTTGAATTATAAAATTAAAAGTTATAATATTTTCTTTTTGAAATTTGAAACTACATTTACCGCCATTTATCTTCTCTCCGTGAGATTGAACGTGATAGGTGGTGAGCTTCGTCGCCAAATTTGGAACATTACCAAAAGCTTTTTCACATTTCCCTTAGTGGCCTCCTTTCCGTCCCGTTATTACGAGTATAAAGCAGAAAAAGCTATGCAAACTGCTCTTGAATTTAGTTTATCTATGGATAAAATCATGAATCAGTTTAACAACTTGGCCACGATAAGAGTTTCGAAGGTCGAATTTTAGTGTAACGTTTTCGCGCAAGGTTTCGGTTAGCTGTGAGTGTCTCGCATTTTAATTGGTAGTGTGTAATATTGTATATATTCACTCCTTGTTCCCAACGGGGTAGGCAGAGACAATCTTCTTCCACTTGCTACGGTCCTCACATACGTCTTTCGCTTTTTCCACTTTCGTCAATCTTCGCACGAATGCTCGTTGGTTTAGAGTACTCTTGACCTGGCCTTTTTTCAGACTGTATATGCAGCGTTCGTATTTCAATAGTGAGTAATATTTATTGTTAATTAATATATAACATTTAATATTCATCAATTAATAATTGTTTGAGCTGGTAATTTCTAACGAGTAAAAGTTTCACTTCTGTCACGTGTACTAAGTTACACGCGCTGTTTTTTTAGTTGGTAGGGATGTCTGCAACAAAGTTAATTTAATTCAACAGTATTAAGAGCAACTACACAATAAAAAATACGATCTATATGATTTTGATTGCAAACAAGCAAGCAGGTTATGAATATTTAATCGAAGGAAACAATATGTTTATTTCATTAATTTACCATTCACAGTCACAATACTCGTACACAATATATGGTATAACATGGATTGCAATAACTTAACAAAATATAAAACTGTTATTGAAATATATTTAGGGATTAGCATTCTTTTATTTAGCTCTTCATGATTGATTACTATAGAATACTGAGTTATAAACCGAATAATTGCAAATTTTTCATTCACGCGTCAAGCTATATCGTAATTTGATAGATAACGGCTAAACTATAATTTCTCGTAATTGCATTATCCATGAAAGAAATTATCCAAGTCATTTTAAAATGAAGCAATAATTCTTCATAACGTTATTATTACAATAGTCCGTGAATTTCCAACAATGAAAAACAAAGCTCTTCGATGCTTAAAAAGTGCTAGTGCCACTTGTGTACTCAAAAATCGTTTTCATTCCACATTGGCAAGTCTGTTATGTCGTCGTTCTATGGAACATTGTTGATATAACATGGAGCGTTTGATATCGAAAACGTTAGTCTTATTTATTTTCTCCTGAACCATCGCTTTTCAATTGAAATTCCCAGGCAGTCAGTAATTCAAGCGCCCAAGGGTTTATTCTTCAGAGCTTTTGCTCTGTGGTAAGTTAAATTAGTCCCAATTAAAACTCTGAGTCAGGTCGGGTTTTATCGTAATCAGAGCTTATTTTGATTTTGGGTTTTCCTCCTTCATTACATTGATCCCATTACAAAGGTTTAACGATATAACTTATTTGATTAGACCTAATGCTGTCCCTTTATGCTTGAAATGAACAGATGAGGATATAATTATACCCCTTACTACTGTAGGGGTAGGCAGAGACAATCTTCTTCCACTTGCTACGGTCCTCACATACGTCTTTCGCTTTTTCCACTTTCGTCAATCTTCGCACGAATGCTCGTTGGTTTAGAGTACTCTTGACCTGGCCTTTTTTCAGCCTGTATATGCAGCGTTCGTATTTCAATAGTGAGTAATATTTATTGTTAATTAATATATAACATTTAATATTCATCAATTAATAATTGTTTAAGCTGGTAATTTCTAACGAGTAAAAGTTTCACTTCTGTCACGTGTACTAAGTTACACGCGCTGTTTTTTTAGTTGGTCGGGATGTCTGCAACAAAGTTAATTTAATTCAACAGTATTAAGAGCAACTACACAATAAAAAATACGATCTATATGATTTTGTTTGCAAACAAGCAAGCAGGTTATGAATATTTAATCGAAGGAAACAATATATTTATTTCATTAATTTACCATTCACAGTCACAATACTCGTACACAATATATGGTATAACATGGATTGCAATAACTTAACAAAATATAAAACTGTTATTGAAATATATTTAGGATTAGCATTCTTTTATTTAGCTCTTCATGATTGATTACTATAGAATACTGAGTTATAAACCGAATAATTGTAAATTTTTCATTCACGCGTCAAGCTATATCGTAATTTGATAGATAACGGCTAAACTATAATTGCTCGTAATTGCATTATCCATGAAAGAAATTATCCAAGTCATTTTAAAATGAAGCAATAATTCTTCATAACGTTATTATTACAATAGTCCGTGAATTTCAACAATGAAAAACAAAGCTCTTCGATGCTTAAAAGTGCTAGTGCCACTTGTGTACTCAAAAATCGTTTTCATTCCACATTGGCAAGTCTGTTATGTCGTCGGTCTATGGAACATTGTTGATATAACATGGAGCGGTTGATATCGAAAACGTTAGTCTTATTTATTTTCTCCTGAACCATCGCTTTTCAATTGAAATTCCCAGGCAGTCAGTAATTCAAGCGCCCAAGGGTTTATTCTTCAGAGCTTTTGCTCTGTGGTAAGTTAAATTAGACCCAATTAAAACTCTGAGTCAGGTCGGGTTTTATCGTAATCAGAGCTTATTTTGATTTTGGGTTTTCCTCCTTCATTACATTGATCCCTTTACAAAGGTTTAACGATATAACTTATTTGATTAGACCTAATGCTTTAGGACTGGCCCTTTATGCTTGAAATGAACAGATGAGGATATAATTATACCCCCTTACTACAGTAGGGGTAGGCAGAGCGTAAGGATTTCTATTTTGCACGGTCCTATTTGGCGTAGAGAAACGGGCATGCGCAATCCTAATGAGATAGTACTTTTCGCCCCTCCTAATGTGATAGAACAAGACGGGGGCTGTACCGCGTCACCGGGTTTGTACATAATGTGTCTATATATTTTATTGTTATTTAGTATTGAGTACAAATCAGATGAGTATTCAATTCCATAGAACAAATACTTCCAGAAACTAAAAAGCTTAGCAAAAAAGTCCTCTTAAAGTCAAGATGCCTCTAGAAACTCAACAAGAAACAGACAACCGGAATGATTTTAACAGGTGCATTTTTGATAATACGTAAACTCTTTTTCAAAAAAGTGACTTAATATAATCCTCGCCCTCAGTACTCTGAATGCCGTTGAGAAGTATTTTCTTGCGTTTGCATAATACATACTTAAAATGAAGTACCCCAAATTTGAAGGTGTGTACTTGGGATTAAAATCGACCCCATGGTTCTCCAGGTTGAAGAATACCCTCCGTATTTTGAAACATGTAGTTAAGTAGAGATATTGATGTCATAAGTACAATATAAAGCAATCCAGGATTACAATTTCTTTGTCATAAATAAAAAAATAATAATAGTCCAGTCCGCTTGGTTGGTAACGTTTAAATTAAAAAAATATATATTTACTACGAGAACTAAAATTACTTTTGTGTTATGATTTTTTTTTTGTTTTCATTTGGCTCTTCAAAAGCTCATATAAGCCGACTACTGAACACAGGCGTCTCCAAGAAAGCGCCAGTAAAAGCCGGATTGCATTTCTTGAGAGGTACGCCCTTATTCACTTATAATAATGTATGTTGCCGTTAAGTTTGTCTACGCCTCACGGCTTTGCATACAATCTTTCAAGTCCAATCTTCGAAATAAATAACCACACATACATACAAAATATAGGTCGAAAAAGTTAGAAGAAAACCTTTTCGAAAAAGAGTATTAAAGTTCGATTAGAGCGATTTTAAGCTTTCCTTAATAACACGACAATAATGATAATCATCTCCGTTGTGACTGTACGTTTTGAGACGAAAGTGACCTTTGTATCCTGCTTATGCGTATAAACTTTTATTCAAATCGGTTTATTAATTTTAAAAATGTTTGACTTGGAAGCATATATTAAATTCTAAAGCATCAGATTATTTGAAAACAAGTTGAACTTCGCTAGTTTGCTAACACAATTGACCACAGGCTATACTACTGTATTATAAATATGGTACGTGTAAACATATGTATATGTGCCAGTACATTGTGAATGAATATTGCAATTCATCTCTTCCCTATAACAGCTTATCCCTATTATTCCCTATCTGTTTATGCGGTCGTTACGCACATTAACCATCGATAGAATACATGGGAATTGATGAAGCACCCTCCGAAGCTAAAATGTTATTGTTTGCCTTAACGACATACCGCGCTTAACTTAAGGAGCTTTATCCGAAGCTTTTGAGTGTATTGAATACATGAGTTTGAAAGAACTAAGTCTGAATTGATGTTCTACTTAGAAATCTACTTACTACTACTTAGAATAAATAATTTATGTTAAATCGATGAGTTTATAACATGTAACTATTTATAGATTTTATTTTAATGGATTTCGTTAAAAAAATGTGCTAACAGTGCACCTTATGGTAAGTGGCTATCGAAAAAGGTTACCGATGCTTTTTCACCCCTGAAATCTAAGATGAAATACCCCACACGTTCTTAATTATACTGGCTCTCTATATCCTGTAAACCGGAACACAACAGTAACTACACTGCTGTTTCGCGGCAGAAATGGGTAAGAGTGTAGTCCATATTCGAACGACTCCTAGGTAGAGAATGAGTCTACCACTTCTGTCTCGTATACTCCTTGTGATATTTCGTAATTATGTATTGTTCGCATCGGCACTATGATACATATTTTAATTTTAATAGTCATCTGTGTAATATTACACAGTAATCGTCATTATGAAATATATATATACGTATACTGTCTTATATAGATCGTATACTATATATTCGTTAACTGTTTTTGTTATAAAAACTCAGAATCGTTAACAAAAATAGCATTGTCCATAAGATAGCTTTAAAACAAACATCTTTTGAACTTATATTTTAAGAAAATACGTTATTTCGTTTATATCAATCGTCGTGAAAATAAAAAATATGCTCACGGAAGCTCCCATACAGCAGGTCGTAAATTCTTCCACTCGATAAAATTCATCATTCAGCAGATAGCCATTTATTGTAATGTCGTGAAACTTTTATGTTCACGGACAGGTTGCACAACTGATCGTTAAACATACTACTACGGACGAGTTCAATGTTCACTTTTATATCTAGTTTAAATTATTATAATTCTACAATGCGATTTGTGTATGCGATAGAAATAGGAAATTTATAATAAGAATGCATGAAATATATATGATGACGTTCAGATCAAGTTTGATCTCGGCGACAACCAACGATAGGAGCGAATAGGATATAACATTTTTTTTTTTTTTTTTTTATGGAATAGACGGCAAACGAGCTAGCGGTTCACCTGATGGTAAGTGATTACCGTCGCCCATATACATCTGCAACACCATAGATGCTGCAGGTGCGTTGCCGGTCTTTAAGGATATTTGGGAGATGGGAGGGAAGAGGAGGGGAATAGGGAGGGGATGTGGGCCTCCGGTTACCTCACTCACCGAACGAAACGCAGAAGCACAAGATGCCTCTACTTCACGTCGGTATTCTGCGAGGCCGTGGTACCAATCCGGTCGAGCCGGCCCATTCGAGCAGCAGCTAAAGCCGCCGCTTGGCTCTACCACGTCAAAACATTATAGTGCTGCAAGTGTACGCGCATACTCTGAAGCACACACTCTTCTTCTTGTCTTTACCTTGCAGTGTCTTATGTAACGCTTATACGATAAGATCAGAGGAAGAATCAGAGAGTCATACAATTTCAGACACGGGGCGCAACAGAATACCTGTATACCAATAATTTGTGATTTGCACAAATATCCAGTCCGAAAATGATTCGAACTCAGGACCCATTCATCGGCAGCACGCACCATTAAGGCACGTGATGCGTAATATACATGAAAAGGTTACTCATCATTGTTGAAGTATAAACTATAACTACTTATGTCAAGTCAAAGGAATAGGATTTTAGGGTGAAGGTTTATATAAAGGATAGGTTCCGTATTAAATAACCTTGTTGGGCGTTTAATATACCCACTGTATGTGAACGAAGCAACCTGATAAGAACAATTTCACTACCACTTCATATAACGTATCGTTTAGGCAATTAACCCATTTAGAAACCAGATTAAAATGTAGTCTGAGGCGAGTTTTAAAATCTAAACGATTTTGCGCGAGAAAGAGAAACTTTCAATTGAACTTTTGACTTGTGTGAAACACGGCGTAGTTGTACAGCAAGTGTTTAGCAAACCAAATAAGTCCACTTGTGAAAACTGCGTTTACTCAGTTGCGGTCTTGAACCCGCAAATCGCATACTGCATAGAGCTTACTTACAAGTTTAAAAGTCAAGAATACGATTGCGAGTGGTACCATGCAGAAAATATTCAAAGAGCGGGTCGTTGAACAAAAGAAAGTAAAAACTTGTTTGATTTGCATAAGTCTACATTCCCGTTTAGTAGCTGACATTGTGACTAATTCCGTGTACACTTGCCGCCAAGTAAAAGTATAAACATTGAAGGTCGAGATCTGTTTTCTCTATTTCATAAAGTTTGTTTGTGTTTAATTAAGAGGCTTTGCTAACCATACAGTCGCTATTAAATTTTGAAATATTTTGCATTATAAAACCCATTACTATTCAATTTGTAGCGATCTTTTGTTATCAAGACAAAATGAAAATTACAAAATAAAAAAGCCTATCTAATAGGTTTTTGTAATTTGTTTCATGAGTTAATAGCATTGACTTATTTCAATTCTGCATAAAAGAAAACCAGAAAACAAAACTCGTATTTTTTGTGATCTTTGCTTGTAAATCTTAATTTAATTTAACGTTAATGCTAATCACAGCACGCTTTATGTACTCATATATATTATGAGACTCGATTCAAACATTAAGCTATAGTTTAACGAAGTATAAATCAATCTATAAGATAAATTGTTTATTTATACTTAACATTGTCTTTCAGTGTATAAGTATAGTAACCGCTGTAATTGGAAGCAATCGCTGTCATTTTTGACATTCTGACGGGAGCTCGCCCGCTAGCTAAACTTGATTGCTGTCAAAAAGTGCTACGCGTTTACTTCTGCTGATTTAATTTCGTCATTTAAAAGTTCTACTCAATTTTGAACCTTAAGTTAGAAGAATGAAAATGTTTTAAAGTAAAGGATTAATAGCTTCTGATAGCTCTTGATGTTGCATTGATTGTAACTATTAATATTATGTTATTTGTTGTACTTATAGGCTCATCTACTAATATAAATTTCTTTTATTGTATTTTTAAAGTTTTTTGTAAGACTTTATATTTCATAGTTAATACCGACACTCCTCTTCCCCGTGGTCCGACAACAGCCCCAGTACATCCAACGTAAGCGGTACGGTTCCCGCCATGTTACGGAAGATAGGGAGAATGGCGTCTCGGCTGTAGAGGTCAAGGAGAGCGGTGCCAATGACGCAAATATTCCCCCTGCAGTCCACCAACCCACGTCCGAAATAAGCTCGCCAAGCTCGTTCCCAGCGGTTACCACGGGCCAGCCCGCCCAGCTAAGTTAGTCCGGCCACGTAGGTTCCTCTTGGTTTACCGTAGGAGACTCAGCCACATCTACTAAGCTTCCACGCCACGATAATGCGGGTAGATGTTCGGAGGGTTCCTCGATAGCCTAGTTCAACTTGCCTTCGAAGTTGAGGGTCGTGGGTTTTAATCTAGCTAGGACATATATATATGTATTATTGACCAACGAAAGTATTATCCAGTTATATTATCACCGTCCAGTTATCAAGATATACGGAATCCTATTTTAAGACTGGGTGCGAGTGTCTGATATATTATTATTATATTAAATGTTACAGAATTATCTAAACAGGTGAAGGGCAGCAGCATCTAAGATGCGAGTTGACTGGTACCGCGACCGTCATTCCACCAGCCAAACATGGAGAAAAAGCAAATCCTCCCACAGGGAGAGGCTTGCATGAGGAAACATGCACTAAATACCGAAAACATCTTCTTCTATTTTTATGGGCCTTTGTAAGCTTACTGCTAGATGCTGTAAGCTTACAAAGGCCCAGAGATGATGCTGTTCCATAAAAACACTAATAAAAGATGGTTTGTTAATAAGAAGAATCGCTAATTCTCACCACCCTAAGTAGGCAAATATGCGCAGTGCTTATATGATCAAATCAATCACTACTCCGTGGGATTTAGTTTGACATAATCAGATAAATGTCCCGCTATCAATTGAACATCAGAGCTGTTCTCAATATCATAGTTACAAAAATCCATTAAAATTCCTCACAAACCCTTAATATTTTGCTAAAAATAATCGCGAAAACACCCCCAAAATCCTTATCCGACAGATTCACTGCGAAAATCTGGGGGCCCAGTGCATTAGCTTTTAAGAGAAACGTGCATTTGACGGATGGGGTGCTACCCTACCCCTTAAAGTATCCAATTTTGTCGACCCTTACTTTTATATTGAATCCTCTATAAAACTTACAGCATGATCAGCGGCGATGGAGGTCGCCTCCCGTAACGTTTTGTTACGATATTGATTTCGGAAGTATGTTTGTCTACGTTGAGTCGTGCTAAATGGAAATCCGTTATCCCTGTCCACCCTCATAGTTGACAGACGTGAGTGCTTTCGATGTTCAAGAACGATGACGGTAAGAATTACACGTTGGACTTAATTTACTGAGTTGTTATATTCCTATGCAGGAGTTTTACTGGACTAACACTTCAAACTATTTAAGTTCACTTTTTTTCAAGGAAAAGGGGCACACGAACGAGGGCTCAACCGATGATTAGTGATTACCGACGCCCACGTACAGTGGCAACACCAGAGGAGCTGCAGGTGCTTTGCTCGTCATTAAGAATATTTGAGGAGAAAGCGGGAGAAAGAGGGTTGAGGAGAGACGGGAGAATAGGAGGGAGGAGAGGGTTTTCCGGCTTCCTCACTCTCTAAACGAAATGCAGATGCTCTACTTCACGCCGGTATTCTGCGATGCCGTGACACTACCAGCCCATTCGAGCAGCAGCAAAAGGCACCGCTTGGTTCTACTATTACTGAACTCGTGGCTGACGAAAAGCCAGGATACATTTCCTGCAAAGTTGGCCATTAGTAATGCTGCTTCCCATCAATAGTCTGTGGGTTTTGTGTTAGGCAAATTCGGAGGGATATTTCGCCATCACTAGATCACCATAGGTCAGCATAGCTTAATAACTGATGTCTTAGGGTTGCTGTCGAAGTGCACCCTGCAGTTGACATTGAAGTTGCAACCAGTAGCCGATTAAAAATATTATAATAAGATAACGAACGAGAGCGCGAGTGACCTGGGTTCGATCCCCGGTGCCGGCAGCACTAAAATTTTTAATAGCGATTTTAAGTGCTGTATTTATCACGAGCTTGGCGGTAAGGGAAAATCGCGAGGAAACCTGCATGTCTGAGAAATAATTAAAAATATTATTTCGAGGATATGTGAAGCTTGCCAACCCGCTCAGGAGCAGCGTAGCGGGCACTTTCCGGCTCGAAAACCCTCTCAAAATATTTGAGAAGGTGGCCTTTGCCCAGCAGTGGGCACTTTCAGACTTTACTTTACTTAATATAATGAATACCTACTTATCACCATATTAGCGACTTGCTCTTATTATCAGCCAGCCATGAAGCCGAGAAGGCACGAACCGTCATTTAGTAGTATTAAAATATCTAAGGATGAAGTTATTTCTTATTTATTAATTTATTACATCAAATTATGATACCGTTTTATATCAACGCAATACTGTAACTGACACACATAATCAAATGACTAATTATTACTATTACCTATTATTAATTACTCACTAGTCATAATAAACATAAAATAAGTTATTAATGTATCTGTGTGTTTGTATTATGCTGTTAGGAATTAAGAGTGACTACAAGAACGTATATCAAATCGTACATTCTTAATTCATCTACGTAAAAAATATAAATATCACTTGTCAAACGTTATTTTATAAATCTACTACCGTTTCGTAATGAGTTTCATCTGGCGGAGAAGCAAATGGCGATAGAAACTCTGTAGATAATCGCTTTTCGCTATTTTTTTCAAACTAAAGTAGTTTTAATATTGCAATAAAATTTTAGAAACATCTTGGCAGCTCAACTCAATACCACTTATCACGAGAGATGCCATTTAAGTACTAAATAGCTACTGATGAAGTATTTATGTACGTTTTTAATGCAGGAAGGCAGTCGTCATCGGCATTACAGCCAATTATTAGTCCATTCCAGATAATAGGCCGTTATCTATAAAGCAATAACTATAGTTTTTTCATTTGTCAACTAAAATTTATTTAAATACAAATGAAATTAAGAATAAATGTTAAGATTATCTTAATATATCTAAAATTTTGTAATCAATTTATGTTATCTTGTGAACGGGAAATCCTTAATCTATTATTACCTAAATTAATTTACGTAGTCTAAAATGAAGGTCAGTAAATATCACAAATATCCTCCAGTACCCTCACTTTAAGGTCGGTTTCAATTTGTAACAGCACATACAAAGAGATCGTCGTGAATTGGTTGGGAGTGGGAAACATTTGCCAGATACTTGTGCTTGGATTTAGTCGATACGTTAACTACGATAGATAAGATGAGAAATAACAAAAATTTTCGTTACGGATTGTACTATCATCAAACCATTAGATATCTGTACAAAAATAGAACATTATATTTTTAAAACATGTCGCCAATAGCATATTAAGCGAATTAAAAATAAATATCTTTGAAAATTATTATACAACTTTTGAGTAAGAAAACAACTAGCCCTTTTATTATCAACGGCAACGACCTATCATAGTTGTCCGGTTTTTTTTAAAATAAATAACCATTTAATTTTTCGATTCGATTTAATTAATTATATAAATCTGAAGTACGAGTAGCAGTAATTTCTTTGTTCTATTCTAGATACTCATACAAAATCGCAATAACATTTTAAACATCGTAACAGTAATTAGTAAATATAAAGAAATAAATATTTAAAGGTATATCCATACTATATTAGCGTAACTACATTACGTCTCCAAAGGGCAGGATAACGTCGTTTGCTGTTTCCTAGGACAGCCCTGACTTATGTCATTAACGGGCGACTTCCGATCGATACCTGCCTTTGAAAACCGAAGTTGTGAATTCGCCAATGTATTCAAGCAGAATTTTGTCTCTAAGATTTTGGTTCTACAGTTTTCTATAGCAGATGTGCTTTATTTTCTTATTCGGACATAAACACCGCCATAGCCATTATTTAATTCCATTGTCAATTGCAGAACTTATACCTACCCCGCATATTTGAGTAAAGGAAGCCATTAAAGTAGTTATTATTATTGGATATTATTATTAGATAGTCTAATGAATACTAAAGCACTTTTCTTAACGGATCTAAGGGTCTTCCTTGGATCTCATCACCGGATTTGTTTCGAATGATTGCCATGAGATTTTTAATGTTTTCCTAACCTTACCCCTGGGATGAAAATGGGTAGTAGATTCTTATGCCGCTACCAAACAGCACGTTTTAAGTATCCAATGCTTTAATTATCTACAAATAAACCACAAAAAGAAATTTTCAATTTGTTGGCATTTAGAAACAAAAGAGACAAGAAAAATATCCTTAGCTCCTACCAGTTAACGTAATAAAAGTGCGCATCTAAATTCGAACAGATCGTGTCGTCTCTCAAAGAGCAAGCGTTTCAGTGTAGTCGACACTATTCTGAATGGATAGCAACAAGCACCACATATAGAGAACATTGATTGCTTTTGAGGCAATAACGCGCAATCGGGGCAATCGTCCAACCCGTTCCAGCCGATTGGGCATTGCCATTACCACGGTAATATTAAAGTCGAATAGTCACACATTTGTTACTTATAAAATTAATTATATGTTTTTTCGATTTAAAATTGATCGATCAAATTATATAACATCTAATAAGTCATCATATATATAATAAGCAATACGCCTATCACCTGTAGATTGGAGTTAATATAGGTTATTATAGAGTTGGTAAGGATTACCGAATAACAGTCGCTACGATTCAGCGTAGCTATGCTATTCAAATGGGCTAGTCATTGTTAATCAATTTAATAATACTTGAAAAGTTAGCGTCTCAACTGTTATATCTGCTATATTATATTTATGTTTCACAATAAATCTTTAATATGTACAAAAAATACTAATTATGTGTTATAAAATGTAACAAATAAAACTAGTGGAATGCGGAATATAGTTATTACGCTTTTTCGAAGTCGACCGATAACTCTGTTCGAGTGCATGTGTTAAGGGATTAATTGCCAGTATTAGGCGGGAGCATTCGCCTTTTTCGGTTGGCGCTACTGATCTACGCCATCAATTGGCTATGTAGTTTATTACCCACACTAGTATTAGATGTTTATGTATAATTCGTTTTTATTGTCGCTTGAAAATCATTGAGCTATTTTATA
The DNA here is from genome assembly GCA_029286595.1 of Bhutanitis thaidina. Classification (NCBI taxonomy): domain Eukaryota; kingdom Metazoa; phylum Arthropoda; class Insecta; order Lepidoptera; family Papilionidae; genus Bhutanitis; species Bhutanitis thaidina. The sequence continues at coordinate 3,517,158 of JAGSMS010000034.1, read as the reverse complement.
AGACACTGTCTGATCATAACATTACATAGTATCTTTAATGACGTCATGAAAAATCTGAATCCATTGATTTCCTGCAAATTTGGACAGAGGTCGTCGCTTCGTTAGGCAACCATCATCATACACTAACGATATTTTTATTGACGGCAAAATTTCTTAAGTTGTCCTAGTGTCACACAGACGAACTATCCAATAAATTATCCATTATCTGTAACACAATAACTTAAACAATTCTATGTGGGTGGCGCATTAACTAGGGCGTCGACTCTCGCCAACGAAAGGATATACGGATGATTGTGATATATGCTCATGATCACTTACGAAGATATTATTGATGGCGCAACATTGGATTTGTAGGGTTATTTAATTTCACCCATACGAGGTTTCGCCTTGACGTTGAACGGTGAACCAAGAGGAAAAGAAACGAACGGCCTGAAGCAGTGGGCCTGAAAAAGAAACGTCTGTATCTGATTAGCAGTGGATTAAGTATAGTTACCGATGATTTTAATTCTAATGACCATATCGATTGGTCGCTGGCCTTTAACCTCAACATGTCTTAACCGGCGTTACATTGCGGTATCGTATCAATTAAATCAGTAGGAAATACTCGGAGATAAACACGGTCCCATTATGTCGATATCCAATGCGGTTGTGACGTTGAGTGAGACGATCCGCGGTCAAGATATTGTATGTCAGCGGGAAAGTACAGTTCAGATTGCGTTGACCTTTGACCCGGTTGTATCGACCTACCGGAACTTTCGTTCACTGTCGCAATTGTAAGGGATAGGTAAATTTTTCCCAAAGTATAAGAAAATTTTAATTTGACATAATATAACCATACAATATTTCGAATAATCACATCTCTAATAAAAAAAACATCTCCAGTTAAAGATTCCTCAACTTGGAAATGTATTACGTCGGTGACATCCGGAGAGTCAATAAACGAAACCGGGGAATTTCCGAGTGACGACAAAGCACCTTTGGTTTCTACTTCTTTTTTCTTAATCAATCTGTAAAAGTGCACTGCTGAACATAAGCCTTTCTGTGAATGTGCCATCAAAAGGTAGCTTACTAAGTATGGAATATTTGACCATACACAATACTCTGGGCTCTAGTGATATAAATGTATAATATTAAGGAAACTGAGGTTAACTAACTAAGACCCGCCTGCAAAATGGTATGCAGCATATCTTGAATCGAAAAAATGCACCACCTTCTGACCGGTTCTGGCTGATAATAATAGGAGGGTGGAACCAATCATCAGTACAAACACACACACTGACGCTCGATAATACATTTATATATAATACATTTGATTTATTTAATTATAATGGCTATCATCAAAGTAACGCTTTACTCTATTACCTAAATATATGTAGAAGATGAAGAAACGAAATCTGTAATAGAAATATATATTTGATACAAATATTGAACTAAATTATAATCTAAACCAGTATCATATACTTAGATAGACTTTTATAAATAAATAGTATAGTAATTAACACATTTTTCTACGCCATCCATAGTGACAACACGTTTCTACCATATGCGCTTCGAAAGCTTTAGTATTTCCATCAACATGCGTGACAGTAATTCATAATAATTAGAATTCTAAAATTATTAGTTTATGGTAAAGACGTTGATCAAGTTTTGAAGGTGTTATTTTTAGCCATTGATAGATTTTCATTGGCTGACCACTTTCACTTTATTAAAGGAATTGTAGCAATTCTCATTCTGTCATAACACTGTTTGGTCGTCTATGGTTTCACCGGACGCACATTTAATTCGTATGACATATGTGAACTTGTAAGTGGTTTTTACTAATAAAATCCACGTTTGGCAACTTGGTTATTTTTTCCACAACGTGTTTTAAGATTTCACAACACTAGATCGCGACTTATTTTACTTTAGAAGTTTTTGGATAAAAACAAGTGAATTTTAAACAAAGTTTAAGAGTAATACCCAACTTCTAACCTAGTGAGGTTAAAAAAGAGTGGATAAATGTACCCACCTTTAGAGGAGGAATATTTTTTCTAATATAAATGGTGGTCCCATTTAAATTGATCCCCTTGAGATAGAGAAAGAGAATATACTATATTCAACGAAAAAAACAATCATCAAAATCGATTCTTAATTGGTAAAGATATCGCATAACAACAACACGAATTGATAAAAAAACGGCCGAAAAATATTAGCTTTTACCCAATATTATCTTTATTAAAATATTTAAGACATTTTCAGGAATTTAATTCTTGACGTGTTGCATCAATAGAAATTCGATTCGTACATAAGTTGTGAAAATTTCATTATTCGTAATAATGAAATTTTCGCAACTTATGATATCGATCCCGGGTTTCCTACATGTATGCCATGTATAGATTTCGGTGCAGAAATGAGAAAAGGGGTTAAATAATGATAGAAAGTATTTTGTAATAAATTACGGTACTCTAATGCAATCTGGTTTAATATCGGTACAACTCATACCAGAATAAGTCCCTGGTCTGAATGATATTCGTATTAGAAAAGAAATGTTTACAAAAAATAGATTTACCAGTCTATCACACCATAGCCTAGTATTTTATATGCAATAACGGCAACAGACATGCAACCGTTCTCAATCGTGGATTTCCTGTGATATAACATCCATAGGATTTCCTACTCTGTAATTCCTACACTGTGACATGGGAACCGATTGGATCAAATCTGTAAGTAAGATGTAACATGGGTTGTTACATCTTACTTACAGATGTCGTGCGAGTGTGCGATATCGATGCTATTAAGAACATATATTATAAATTGGCTTGACACTCTTTCGTACACGACTTTAAATAAAATTAAAAAAAAAACATCAACACGTGATGCACGCGGTAGAGCTAAGTGGCGGCTTTAGCTGCTGCTCGAATGGGCCGACACGACCGGGGTAGTACCATAACCTCACAGAATACCGGCGTGATCTAGAGGCATCTTGTTACGTTTCGTTCGTTGAGTGAGGTAACCGGAGGCCCATTTCCTTTCCCCATTCCCCCTCCTCATCCTCCCTCCCATCTCTCAAATATTCTTGGGGGTGGGTGACGGTAATCACTCACCATCTGGTGGCTTGTTCGTTTGCCTCTTTTCCCAAACCAAAACAAACTATGTTTGTGTGTAGTACAAATCGTTTGTATGAATATTCGTACATTATTTTGTTCTGAACAGAATAATGGAAGTTTTTCGTAAATAAATCGTAAAACAATTGATGCCTCTGAGATCTATTTATATTCTGTAATTATTAATTATGTCTTATACACGTTCCAGATTAAATGTTTCATTATATTTTTCTGTATTCAACGATTATACGTCGTTACCTACCCTTAATTGGGTAGGTAACGACGTATAAGGACTATAAGCAAGAATAAACAATGTCTAATTCAAAAATTAAAAACTTACATATTTATATAAATCTTAAATTGTCGTTACAAAACTATAGATTGTGAATGTGTGAGAAATGTTAAGTATTGTCTCACTACATTCACACTCCCTCGTCTGTAGAAAATCAATTTCCATAGAACCACAGTTATTTAAGCGAAATTAATTGCCTTTCATTGCTTTAACGATTTAGCTTGTACATACTCATAAACGGACGTTAAGTAGCTTTGCGTTCTTAGATTTTGAGCGTTTATCATAGAAATGATACATAGAACTCGAAGCTTCGTACCAAAATATATTAATATATTTAGGCAGGACATATATTAGCGGCTAATCAGTTACTTGATAAAGCATACGTCTGAAATCTAGATCCTTGGTTTACTACGTGCACAGTAAAATAAAGAAATATATAGATTTGGTCGTGCAAAATCAAAGACACGATAGAAGACGAAGAAGTGTACGTTTAGTTAAAAACTGAATGTCTCATATAGTAAACATACAACCGCTATTCTATTTCTCAGGACGTAACGTAACTACAATCGCATTGACCAATTGTCACAACAGCGTCCATTGCGTAATAAGTAACTAAACTTATCATAAATGCCAATACTCTAGGGCACAAATGAAACCCGTTGCGAGGTTTTGACCCAACTTATAGCAACAGTTACGATGTCCAGCATAATTGAAATTTACGAGTTGAATTACGTAAGGGTATTTGGATTCGATTTTAAACCAAACGAGTGTCGTGATATTGTAACGTCAATAAATTTGACCCTTGCACCGGCAAATTAAGATTTATTGTTTAGATATTATTATACGCGTGAATGTACATACATTAACAATCATCCAAATTATCCAATCCATTGCACAAGAAGTAAAGGAAATCAATAGTACAATTAATTTTTCTGGTGCGAATTAATTGGTGATTTGTGTCAATAAGTTTCTTTTCTTATTGTGTAATCGATAATTCTATTGGTTTTTTTTTTTGTTTTAAAAAGTTGTAAATGCAATTCTTTGCATAATTTTATTTAATTTTCTTAGTTATCACTATATACTGCATTACTTGCATTTTTAATTGGAAAATAGATTTCCATCACTTGAAACTTTTTATTTAGAAATTAGGAAAACCTGATTATTTTGTTCGCTGCAATAACCGATGAACCTATACCTACGTTAAGCTTACTCAACAAAAATGATAAAAGTAAATTTTTTATTAATTTTAAATCTGTACCAACACTAGCCGTGTAAATCGTCTTTCACGATAATTATACAAAAGTTGCGTTCTGTTCGCTTTAAGCAGTAAGCAGTATAGGTGTAGAGTCGGCCATTTTGACTCTAATTTAGTTTAATCAAATTAAGAATTCACTGGCTGGCTCATACGGACACAAAAAAATCACATAAATAGCATGTGACGTCATACAACGATAAAATCATACCGTTTTTTTAAACATGCTTTCGTTTATCTAAGACTTGGTTATCAATAAACGAAACCATGACTTTTATGTAAAAATTAACACGGTATTATTTTATCGTGGGTTGACTTCACATGGAATTAATATAAAATTATTTTGTGACTTAGCGAACAAGGAATCAGGAATTCGTTGTTAAGAAATTTCACGACATACACCGACTTCCCCTCCAGTTTTTGAAGAGAATTAAATTAATTTTTGTGCATGTTTTATAAACATGCACTAAAATTGGCTTTTCGCTTGTGAGTTACATCGAATGCAGAACTGGTAATAAATTTCCCCTTGTGCTATTGCTCAATCTCGTAAGTGTACGTCACCGCCATGAACGATAATATGATTTATTCGGTATGAAGAAATTAAACTTCAGACATATTATAAATCTAGCCCAGATTTATTTCTCTTATAAATGCTACACAATAGGATAGTAAAGTAGCTCTATGTTCGCAATAAAATTAAGTTATAATAAACCTAATTTCATTCTTAACGCAGATTTTAAATAACTGTTCTTTCTTTGCTACGACTTGGGGTTTTAAATCAGGTTAATGGGAACTGGGGGGTATAACTCTGGTTAATGGGTACAGAAAGGATTAAGATGTTAAGATAATAATATATGACGCAATCATTTTATCTCGTGGAGAGGTGAAAAGTGATTAGTGCCAAATAGAAATCTGTGCTAACCCTTACGAGTGCCAGACGTAAATTCTTTTACTTGTTTGTCAGCCTGTATAAGTCCACAGCTGGACATAAGCGTTTCTGCGAAATTGCGAACAAAAGCTGGTATACCACGTATGGAAAATTTTCCGTGTGTAAGTGCTCATTATATAAGAACAACGAATGAACGCAAAGCATATATACAAAACGATTTATGTTATACGTATTCTATTTATTCGAATAATACTATTATAGCGTGTCGATATGGTCAATAGTATGGAACCGAAACGGCTACAAACAAATTTTATCAAGTTTTTAAAACTTGTGGGAATTAAAAGGTTGGGAGCCTCTTTTAAGTAAGTGAAAGACACTTTTGTCAGAATCGGTAGATTCTTACGCAGTCGTGGAATGGGTAGGAAACTAAAGGTCCATTACAATCCGATTTTAACACAAAATTTTCTATACACTTATCTCTATTTGATATCTATAATCTGATATTATTCACCGAGGTACATATTGCTCTTAGACTTTCTAACACGGTGTGCGCCACCGAGGACGCTGTAAGATCTGGTCGAGTGGCCGTTTGAAACCAGTAAACGATGGATTTATAGAGACATTTAGCACTTCCTACGCAATCATGCTAACTACGACTATCTGTTTACAAATAATAAAATAGAATTGCACTTGAACACTGCGATATAAAACTGCAGAGTTCTACTTTTTCCTCACAAGTAATTTATTTACAAAGGCTATAAAGTATTTGTTACTAGCTTACTCGATTTTTCTTGTGAAAGTAAAATTCCAACAAAGGTCTTGTGGTATTACAACCTTTTTTGGTATTATAAGCTATTATACGCTATTCTACAAGACATTAACCTCCGCCAATTGTTCATCAGCCAATTAAAAGTCCACTGCTGGACATACGTCTCTCCCGACGGGCAGATTTGCTACAATCGCAACACAAGCGAGTTGTCGATTACTATACCTTATCTGCTATATCATAAAAATCTCCGGTGACCTCACGCACCGAACGAAACGCAGAAGCACAAGATGTCTCTCCTTCACGCCGGTATTCTGCGCGGATTCCTACAAGATACTTAGATATAATAAAATTAAAGGCGATTGACAAACCCCTGAGATATTAAGCCTCTATGTATTATTTGTTTCAAAGCATACATATATTTATTTATTTATTATATAATTATAATTTTAATCTAAAAAAAATACGCCGAAACTCCATTGAAATTGCAATAATAAAGATGGGGATAATTTCGTAACAACAATATGCTGCAATATGCCCCTTTTCATTAAACTTCTGAATGACCATTATACTGATTAAATATCATGTGTTGTTTCTGCATGTGATAAATGATAGAAAGCCTCATCTGTTAGCATACATCTTGTTACATCCTGTCCGAACATGTATTTCACATTGCGTCATTTGATGAACACATCTGTCAAAAAATAAATTATTTCGTGTGTATTATATGTGTATTGTTTATTTGAGTATTCAAATCAATGCATCACAAGCAATATGCGTCTGATTAAATGGCGTTATGGTTGCCAAAAACATTCGTCATTATTATCACAAGTTGAATATACGTCATTGTCTTTCCCCATACTGCCACAAACGCACAAATCAAAGTTCTTAGTCCCCTGCGCAAAGTGTGTACCTGGAAAGAGCAGTTTTCATGTTCTATATATCAAGGTATGTTTATAGTTTACTGTAAAATGCTGCCTGTGTATAAAATTAATAAGTTCAAATTCTAAATTAGCCTTAACAAGGGCAAGTAGATCGTTTTTGCTATAAATTACATAGGAATTGCATGTAAATAAAATATTTCATTGCCTTTTATTTTTTGTAACATCACTCATCACTTTAAAGTGATTATAATTTTGGTGTTATTTACGTATATACTCGTCTGATTGGGTGGTATATATAAATAAACATGCAGAATGTATATATAAATATGATTATTATTATTATTACAATACATTTGAAACAGATTTGGTTCAAAACATTTTCTAGTTTTCAAATTTTATTTCACTATTTTCTTCCCTATTTTATGTTGTCAAAGAGTAGACAACCACTACGTTATTGTAAAGTGTCCAATAATATACATGCTACAAGTATATTAATGCATTAAATTATTATAATACAATCTTGTGGTTCATATGAATCAAGATGCAGATGCGTTGTCACCACTGGTGAATAAGTTCGAATACGAATCGAATGTAATGGGTCTATAGTTTATTCACCCAACATACGAAACATAGCATAGTGAAATATCAAAATAGCTTTATGCTGATATTTCACGTTATTACTCAGTTTGCCTGTCTAGAGTTGTGTTTCTCCAAGGTCGAGTCGAACCAGCTGTAGCTTAAAACAGCTGATGATGATCACGATGAGTCATTATGAGACATGGGTTCTTCTTATCATCATTACCCAGGAACAACAGAAACTGGGTAGTTTATAGTCATGGTCAAAGTTAAAGTCTATAGTCTGGTAGGTGACCAGCAAAACTGAATAGGACTCATTTAGGCCTCAATACTTCGCATTCAGTAGGGCCATTTCCTAAGTCACAATCAACCATTTAAGGGAAAGCGCTATAAAAATAAAATCAAACTATTCCAGTTCATGCATTGCGAATAAACAACACAAGCTGACACAGAACTCTTATTTTATATCCTAAAAAGTCTTTGTTATTCTGTAATTCCCCACAGTGTATATAATCAAACAGATCGTCGGTCGTAAAACTATGGTCGGTCGTAGTCCCATATAACTTCGCGACGCTCGATGTTACTTCAATAGTTTTATTTCTTTTGTTAAAAATAGTTTGTTGGGATCTTTGACAGCGATTGGCTTTTTAAAGACACGCCTCAACTTTAAAGTTGTGTACTGCCTAAACTTTCCAACTTAATATTGATGACGACTTCTTTAGATTTTTGTTTGTATTTTACAATTCCTTGTATTCATAGTTTGTTATATAAATATGTCAATTTCGAAAAATTAAGGTTCGACGTTTTTTTTACTTAATACTTTTCATAATAGTATCTTCATGGTCATTAACCTAAAAAAGCTATTTAATTTTAACAATTCGAGGAAAGAAGAAAAAACGAAGATTCTGTTGATAAATTAAACGAGGTTACTATCAACGAAAATCACTAAAACATTCCCTTCATCGATTACAGATCAACTGCAGAAACACATATTTTCACCAATAAACGAGGAAGTGTTCACAATTAACCACATTACAATACAATCGTCTTAATTAAGAAGCAAAAGTCGGAACTTAATGTGAGAATCCGCAAATGCAATCGGACATATTATCTTTGCAGTTTCTCCTCGTCCGGATAGCCAGTAAAATGCATTGTGCGCTGTCACGGTCCGTTGGCGATTCCCGTGTGAGTGCCGGTTCTATTCCCGAGTAAAACATCTTCATTATCAACTTCGCGATACATGCATGCATACTTATGCCTCGTTCTGATGCCCACTGCCGTCATTGTCTAAGTTTTCGAAGTGGAAACTTTGTGAATAATGGTAGGCATGGTGTTTTTCTTTTATAACAGGTAAATTGATAAACCACTTTTTCACAGGAATACGGTAGCTATTATTCACTTAATAGAAATTTCTCACACTCATACACAATTGTGTACTAATGAATAACACATTATAACATAGAAAATTAGTGCGGTATTCTGTCCGAGCTGAAGTGAATCACATATTTTCATATTTCTGTTAATGCGAAAAGGTAACTTAAAGTTAGAAACATTATTTTCTTCTAGACAATCTTGAAACTTCTAGCAACTCCTTCATCGTAAAAAGAGAGCATATCACGTAGAGTTTTATTTATGGGAAAGACGGCAAACGAGCAAGCGGCTAAGCAGTGATTACCGTCTTACATCTGTAACACCAGAGTAAGAGAGTATGAGGAAGTGGGTGGGAAGGGAGAGTGGGCGTCCGGATACCGAACGAAACGCAGAAGCATAAGATGCCTCTACTTCACACGCCGGTATTCTGCGAGGTTATGGTGCCAACCCGGTCGAGCCGGTCCATTTGAGCACCAGTTAATGCCGCCGCTTGGCACTTGCATCCTTAACAGAACTCTTCATACAACCAATAAGTTAAAAGTTCTCTTCATTCTATTCACAACGGCTAGAAATCTTTATTTATGCTACCAATATCATAATAGTATATAGTATATTCGTATTCCATTTAATGTGTAATATCTTAGCAGCAACTAAATACCTCGCTACAGGTCAAAGGTCTCCCTTTTTCTGCCTCCGACTTTCAATATATGAGACCCAAATTTTGACCGCGTTTTGAAGTGGAAAAGTGTCCCAGTGTCCAGTACGGGTTGACGGACCTCACGTGTTTTAGACAAATTGTTGCTTTAGACAAAATGTTACTATCAGTCAGATATACATATACTACTTAAATTACAACTAAAACTTTCAGTGGTTATTGCACCAGAACCAAAGGGACCTTTAACCCAGGTCACTCGCGTATTACGAAATTCTAGCGAGCGCTTTGACCCCTGTGCTAACATGGCTCTTGTATCGTGTACTGGATTGTTTATATAGTAAGTCTTACAGTACATTATGTGATTTTTTAATCTTTGTAATTACATTTAACCATATTAGTCAGCGCCCGAAAGTTACAGGAAATTTTAACTTATACATTTATGAAAAAATAGCAGATAAATTAAAATATAATTCGACAGAGTTTACAATGTTCAAAATTATTACATGAGCCCTGAAGCTACATCTTTAAAATGATTGATATTTCGTAAGCTTCGACGATAATAACTTATTAAGTGGTTTCTAATTTTATATCAGTAACGAAATACTTGTACTTAATTCATTTTAAACTCATATAATCGTTCTCTTTCACTTTTTAAGAGACGTGAAAATAAATATAATCGCATTAAGAATCTGGTATCCACTGTCGCAATGTGTTTTAAATGTATATTGAACTTTACTACCTTGCAATAAAGATGCGCGAAAATGATACTAGAGTATGCTTATTTCGATACAGAGGCATCGTTGAAGTCAAAATAATCACTTTCAAAAAGGTCAGATCGAATCTTATTACCCAATGGCAATAAGCGACTGTCAGTGTAATCAAATAATATTAAAGTGAATAATTGACACCCTGTAATAACAAGGCTTGAGATATCTACTTAACTAACGATACTATCGATCTTGTTAGATCATATACATTTATCAAATACATCTTATTATTGGTAAGGAAAGAGATTCTCGAGTTTAGAGATAAATAAATGCAGATCTTCGTCATCTACACTTGTAATGTAAAACGATAGATATAGAATGTAGAAGACATTATAGATATTTACCTAACCTCACCTGTGCGCGGAAAATCCATCCGAATATACCTTCGCTCCAGCCTAGTGGTACCATCATGGGCGCGATGGTACCGCCACGGCGCTCAGCTATCCGTCTGCCCAGTGTGGGGAGTACGGATCATTTCGTCGTAAAATCTTCCCTGCATGGCATGCTAGTTTTTATTGGCATTCATGGAAAGACTTACACGTAGCTGTAACTTATACAGGCTGATAAGAAGAATATTTGTCTAAATTTGTAACTTTGCAGCAAATTACAGTAGCAATTATAAGCTTTGTAAGTAAGTAAAGTTTAATAGTTCAAGGTTCAAAAGTGCAACAGTTAAGTTTCTAGATTATAGGGAACAAGAATAATTCGTCCACGTTTTCTGTATTAACGTTTTTTGTAAATAAAAAATATGAAATAAAAAAAGTTACTAACATGTACAGTGTTGTGCAAAATAGTTAACACAATTATTTCTACCTGATTTGCTCAGCTAAAATCTACAGCAGTCGACGTTTTTAGACACTGCTAGGTTTTGTTTTGATAGTTTATCTTTACTTACTTAAGTTACACTAAATCTTACAATACTCCTATCACTTATGCCGGGATTGGCATCGTGTAATATGGATTTTGTTCACGCAGTGGTTAAAGAAAAAGATCACATCTTGTTTGTCTTTTGAAGATTTTTAGACGCCTTTGTTTGTTTCGTCATTCTTTAGTAATTTCGATAGTTAGTTGATAGTTTTAAAATTAAAATTAGAATTAAAGGGGGAAAATTCCCCTATTAATTCTGATGCCTTATACGCTACGCCACAACATACTTAACAAAATTATTTCGCTTTCAACAGAATATTTATGTGTCGGAATTTTATATGCGAGCAAAATTCCCCGTAAATGACCTTAAGTAAAAAATTCCGTCTAAAGGACATTACACGAAATGACATCACCGCCAACGTGAACGTTTGATGTCATCAACTTTTAACTCACACACGAGTACACAACAATAAGTGTTTTAAGTGAAGTACACAAATTTTACACAATATTTCGAAGTTAAATTCCATTCAAATTTTCTTAACAATGGTTTAAAGTTAAATGAACTTGCATAACAGCATTATTTATTTATTTAATTTTTATTACAATTCTTGTGTAAGAACACACAGTTATAAAAACAATTACGTGTTCCTTCTGGTTATAGTCTTCGCAATGGTGAACAAGTGTGTATAAGACGAATAAGTTATATTATACATTATTATATATTAATGTATATGACATATACATTTTTATTTAATTATGTTAATTTTGACTCGTAATCAAATTTACTTGTGGTAGCGACCTTTTACTTAGTGGTATGCTTCTTCTCTGCCTTCTGGGTAAGTACCACACTACTTCCTAGGGCAAATCGGCTACTCAACCATTATCAAACGGCTTCAAAAAAAGGGGAGGATTTCAATTCGTCTGTAATTTTTTTTGTATGTTACGCGATATCTTCGACGTTAGTGAATCGATTTGTCCCGATTTCGATTCCGATCGATTGATCCCATTTAACTTTCATCCCTCATTGTGTAGCTGTGGTATTTAAAGTAGTAAGTACGGGATTTACCCTAGAGTCAGTATGATAACAGAATGTGAGGCATATCCTATTATTCTCTAGAAGTGACAATATATCTGTAATCTCCTTGGGTTGAAGTAGTCTGCAGGTTTTTATGGACTGCATTAGCTACTTGCTCCAGGCGGACTGACAACAGTCCGCCTGAAGCGGACCTTCCGCTTTCCGCCCTTTCCTATTCACAAGAATAGGAAAGGGAAAATAAATACTGACACTATATTGTGTAAAAAAATTATGATAACTTTACATTTTTTTACTCTCACCTATTCAAAACTGTTTTAAAAATATTTCCAATATTATAATCCGATTACAACCACGGCGATATTTGTATCGGACATGTTACGATGCAGGGCACAGACCTCGCTCCATACGGTTGGCGGTCTTGTTGATGAGATTGTCATTATTGTTTTCGGGCATACAACTTTCCTCTAGGTGATTTCCTTCACCTTTAAAATGTATACTTTGATATTACAGAAGGTGGAAGAAATTTGTTTCATCTTACATTTTTATAGCGTCTTCTCTTATTCAATCATCTAACTTTAGTAACCGGAATTATCATAACGTCTATAATTTATGCAACTTTATCACCACTTGGTCTAAATAGACTGAATTTTATTCAAGGACGAGAAACACTGAATTGAATTCCTTGAAGATGCCGTTAGCGGAAACCGACCAGTTCTATAGAAAGAAATGTATTTTGATCTTTGTACAAGAGATTATAATAATTGCCAGAAACAGTGGAGTTTTCATTTCACAGACCAGAAACAGAAACTGCTTGATACAGTAGATAAAAATAATTTTGCCTGACGTATCAAACCGTACAGGATGTTGGAAAAGGGCATCAATGATCCAACCGCCTATTGATTGCGCAGTTCGCATTTAAATATTCGTAGATATTACAACCCGAACCGTACTTCAATTCAGTGGACTGTATATTAAGTATTATTTTTAAGTGTCCGGTACAGATGTTTGAACTTCGAACGCTTAAAGCTTTTTTTTTGTTATCTTGTGCAGAAACATGTTTCGATTCGGTGTCATTAACCGATGCGATTTACAAATCGGTAAATACAATTGGTCGTTGAGCTTTAATAGCTTTAACTCAATTAAGTTAAAATATTTTTCATTACGTTCTTATTAGAATATTGTTTTGTGAACAATTAAGTGTAAACGATTTTTTTTACGTTAGTATGGAGGAGGACAAGATATTTTGCCATTCATGCTAGACTTAAATTATTTAGATCTGACTTACAGTAATGTGTCCTACTGCAATCGCCAACCCGTAAGTTAAGCGTTGTAACCTAATCACGTCCCAATTAGAAAGAGGATAACATTCAGCAGAGGACTGTTTGAGGCTGCTCAAAAAGAAGAAAGAGAAGAAGGTTGAGGATGACAAATAGGAACAGGCCACAATATCACACCATCTACAAAATCAAAATGTGGTGTTATCGCAATGGAGGCTTATGAAGTGAGGCCTGAATCTTTCCTGGCAGGACCGAAAATTCCTTTTTTTTTCCTGTTCGAAAGGGGTCAGAGACGAGCTTAAAGACTACCTGAAGGCAAGTGGCTACTACAGTCCATGGATGCAAATATTCTTAATCGAAAAAGGACACAGCTGCGTAGTCTCCCCTGAGAACTAAGATGGAATGCCACACTGACTGTCTGGGCTCTCTATACCTTTTAAACTAAAGTAACACAATAGTTGTTGTGCTGCTGTTTGGCGGTACCTACCCGGACATCATACACACATTTCTAGACGTGGCAGAGCAAAGAGTGCGTTACCTACCCGGACAACATAAATACTACTACGCGGAACAATTAATTACTGAAAGATCCAACAATACGTCTATAAACGTAACATTTACGTTGAGTTCATAAGAAGATAACAAAATAGAAGCGTTAGAATATCACGATAAAGTACGCCATATATACGTACTAAGTTTCACTTTCTTGAAAAGGTTATAGAGGATCAATAGTGTAATTGTATAAAACAGACATCTAAATAACTATTGCTTTCTAGTTATATGCAATGCAGTTTTGACACTTGACTCCAATACCAATAATTTAAGGAGAAACACTTTACGTTCCCCACAAACATGTATTTTATATTACATCATAATATAACAGAACCTATGCGGTTTCAAAGTTGTTATTAAAGCATAAAATGTCTATATTGAAGTACATTTATTTATTTATACTTCATTGCTTTTGCATTTTCTGCCAGTCAACCCGGGGTGTAGAACTAATGTTATAGATGCATTTAAAAATGCGTTATATTTCAGTAAAATAATTAGAAATTAAATTACTTTCAAATACTCAATTAAATAGATATGTGCTTAATATAAAAATATACCGTAACTTTGATATGTTCATACACACTACATACATACATACACAACCTTCTTATATACATATCACAAATAAAATACATATTACTGCAATGACCTATGCTACATTGTCAATACTAACTGATAACAGGATTCATCAAAAGGTGTTCACGTACCATTAAGGCTTAATATTTTTTATACATTTTTTTTTATGGAAAAGGGGCAAAACGAGCAAGCGATTCATCTGATGATAAGTGATTGCCGTCGCCCACGTACATATGCAACACCAGAAGTGCTGCAGTTGAGTTGCCGGCCTTTAAGGGTATTTGGGAGATGGGTGGGAGGATGAGGAGGGGGATTAGGAAGAGGACTGGGCCACCGAACGAAATGCAGAAGCACAAGATGCCTCTATTTCACGCCGGTACTCTGCGAGGCCGTGGTACCCGGTAACCTGGTCGAGCAGCAGCAAAAGCCGCTGCTTGGCATCACCACGTTCTAAAATATATTTTTTATATATTATAGGGAATTCATTAATGTTTCTATGAATAGTCGTCAGCTTCGTCATTTTGATCACAATCGCAAAGAAATATGAGCGCTATCGAGTAATTTGAAATTTATGACTTTTGATATTATAATTACCATTTAATATATAAAAGATACATATACTTGCTCTTAGAAACACAAAACCTTACGCCGATACAAATAGTCCAGCACAACTGTGGAAATAAATTAAAAATGGCGCTTAATTGAAGAGGAATATTTCCAGCAATTAGAATAAGATTCATATGATAATGGATTCACACATTTACATATGTATCTCTATTTAAAATAAAAGTATTTGTGCTTCAGCGACATCTAATGGCATGTTACAACTAAGTGGATAGCCTAAAAACATTCTCCATGAAAAACACTTATATAACTTTGATGATGATCGGTGAAACGATGTTGGAGTTTATCCATCTCATAGATACCAACATCCATTTATATGTAATATATATATATATATATAGATTACGAGTAGAGTAATAAACGAGCAAACAGTTCACCTCGTGGTATCGTTACCATGGCAGCCTGTGGACGCCTAAACTACCTTCAAACATATAAAGCTACAGGTGGTGGTCACATCTTTGGATTTAGATGGAATGCCTCACAAACTGTAAAAATACAGGCTCTGCAAATAAATTTTTCAGTGAAGCTAAAATAGAGAAGATGCAAATTTTAACATAAACTTGACACAACATCGCTGTCGAAAATGAATAGCAAATCACAATATGTGTATTAAATATAGTGACTAATTAACAAAGATATTTGTATTATTTTATTTTATTTCATTAGTTATGACTATCTCTGCTCCTTAACACATTAAACCGTGCCGTTCTATTTAAGTCTCAGCCAGGAAAGTTTAATCTACATAACATTAAATTATATTATTCTAACGTGTTATTTTCTGTATAAAGTGCAAATGAGATTTACACTTCAAGGTGTCATCAAACACACTAACACAGCATCTTAATTGATTACAAGGCTCGTTAATAGTTAACTGCTTGCGTAAACGATTAAATCAAATTGTTAATTAAAATCGAAACCGAAGATTTAACAAAAACGGTACACATTAAATCATTATGTGTAAAGGTAAAAATAATAGTTTAGATTTGAGCAAAGCGAAGAAATGAAAAATAATAAATAGAAATCCCGAATGAATGATGCATAAAAATTGAATATCCAGAATTAATTATGTTAAACCCACAATCCACAAACTAGTGCGCGGGAGCAGCATCACTGTTGCGAAGTTGCTGTCGGCCGACTAGTCGTTCTATTCTTCTTTCTTTTATCCACACTAATCCAAGTGTGACAAACGAATCGCGGAATACCGGCGTGAAGTAGAGGCATCTTGTGCTTCTGCGTCTCGTTCGGTGAGTGAGGTAGCCACCCACTCCGAGGATACCTACTGATTCTCTTTCACCTGTTTCTTCTGCGTCAGAGGAGCATCTCGTAGAGTAGAATTAATAAACAGAAAATTCTACCCGAATTGGTAAGTATGGGCAGATCTTTCCAGCTTCAAAATCCTCTCAGATATTCGAGGAAGCCTTTGACCAGCTGTAGGTATTCATAGGCTGCTAATTAAAATAAAATATAAAATTACATTGTAAGGACGTTGGTCCTTCGAGCCAGAATGAAACTTTTCAGCCCCCTATTATTCGAATAGTTTTAAGTAATTGTTCACTTAATCCTCGAGCAGTTAAAGTAATTGACTCGTTTAACATTAAATGCATAGCTCACTGCATGTTGCAATCGATTTTGTGGATTAAAGTGGAAGTGGAAGCTGAAGTGCAGGTTGCGAAATTACTCGAAATGCCGAGCGAGCGCTGTGAGGATCGGGTCAAGGTGAGAGCGAGGCCCGAGTAGCTCGGATGTCGATTGATATCGGAATCGACCCGGGAATACCTAGCAAAGTTTCTTAATAGGGTTGGTTCATATACATTTTCAGTTTTTTATATAATTATGTTTAAATTTTATTCTAAGCTACAAACAAATTATTTGAACGTTCTATGTTTCATATTAATCAAAGATAAGATTTCAAATGCATTAATGAATGGCTTTTAAAAATTACATTATTATTAAAAAAGTTTTGCCATTTATTTCGCTATTTAAATTTTTCTATTTTTTTTTGATACCAATAAGAAGAAGTGACTCGATTAAACGTTCGATCAACGTCCAATAAATTTCACGGAAATGGCTACTGTTCTTGCTCGTGGAATATATTGACTTATCTTTTTGGAAAGATTACTTTTTTGGTATAAAATGAAATCGTGTAATTGATTGAGTTGAAACTTTCGTATCGATTTTCCATATCACAGGTTTCGTTGAAAGAGAATATAAAAAAAGTAAGCTCTCACGGCCGTATACCTACTGAGCTAGTCACGCGGTCATCGTGACCACCTCTATATCCCAATGACGAAATAATTATTTATAGTCCATACAAAATCTTGGACCGTGCGGGAATTTAATCCGAGACCCAAAGCGCCCCAGCCGAACGCTTAACCGCTTCTCCACCTTGCCATGAAATTAATATTGTCCTCAGTGTGGTTTTAGTTACACAACTCAACACTCTTTTATTCAAACAGTTATAAAATCTTATATTGGCTATTCTATCTTCCGCAGAGTTTCCTGGCAGCGAACGCAAAGTGCTGGTGGGCCGGAGCACTGGCCGCAGCGACAGCGGAGCTCCGATACGCTGGCTACGTGTCACCGGGCGTGCTGTTGGTGGGCGGCGCCCCCAGAGCCCTCGAAACAGTCCGTGGGGCCTACTCCCGCTCCGTGCTAAAGCCCCCACCTACATATCTTATTTGTGGACTCGGTAAGTAAACACGATAATAAAATTTCCATGCTACAAGTAAGTTAAAGAAAATTTTAAAATAATGCAAAAATGTATTAAAATACCGACGTGAAGTAGGCATCTTGTGCTTCTGCGTTTCGTTTAGAGAGTGAGTAAACCGGAGGACACCCTTCCCCAACTCCTCTTCCCATCATCCTTCCCATTCCCCAAATATCCTTCAGGGCCGGATGCAACTGCAGCTTCTCTGGTGTTGCAGATGTACGTGGGTGACAGTAATCACTAACCATCCGATGAGCACCTTGCTCAAATGAGGGCAAATGCCCCCTTTCCAATAAAAACAATTGTGTCTTTATTAAAACATTTATGTAACTTACTAAGACTACTTAACAAACTTTAATTCTTGATCCGTGTCTTGATACAATTTCTATTGTTGTGACACGTTAAAAGGTTAAAAGTACTATAAGAAAGACGAAAAAGTTTCTTAGCAATCGAACAATTTCTCACTAATTGCAATAAATAATATATTTTGTTGTTAAATATTTAGCAATTCCCTAGAATATGCAATTTAAAAGCTTTAGGTATCATACGATTCCGAAATAAGTTCCCAGCCTCTGATTGCTTTAATCCATAAATTACTAAAGTTATTCGTAAAAGGTATGGAAAGAGACTGATTTCCACCCACGCACTATAAACCGATAGTTTGAACAGCTCCTGTGTAACTTGAATTAATTTTCAAAGAGCTGTAATAAACTTGGAACTCGATTGTATCTAGCCAGCCCCCATTGCAATAGTGTACTCACTGTGATTTATAGCTGAAACCAGTAAAACGCTAAGGTTTTATATAATTGTGAAGCGGTAACGGGCACCTTGAGAGAGTTATTTAGAATAAGGCGACAGAATAAACAAAGCTCGCTGTAATTGTTTTGCTTATAACTCTCTTGTATGTCAAAATAAATTTAAGCGTAAAGTACTGAACGCATTTCATACTACCACCTTTAGGTACATATACAGGTACATATAGATAAGAAAGCCTTTAATAATTTAATAAATTATGTTCTTTAGACATGCCGAATTAAATAAATAAAAAGTCATGAGGCGTAAAAGCTTCTAAGTGCTAGGACGTTTTGATAAAAGGGAGGTTAACGAAATGCTGTTCGGTTTAATTTAATCAGTGCATACTGTATATGCATAGATGTAGGTATACAAGTAGACTTTATCGTGAGTTTATGTGGTATCGTGACAAAAAAACTTAAAACGCTATTAAAGGGGAAAATAACATACCTACCTAAATATGGTAAAAATATTATTGGCTTTAACATACATTAAGGTGTAACCTACTATAGTACTATGTCACCATTTTAAACTTTAGTACCTTTTCCAAGATTTGTTCCTGTTCTTGTTGCTCCAATTTATCAGAGTCATGCAACAGATATGACAAAACTATTACTTAATTTTATTACCTATAAATAACCAGCTGAATAATGTAACATTTCTGTAACCAGCAGAGTTCTAGAAACATGCGTGAGCACACAACAAGCATGAGTTGTGTAAAAAATATGAATGTTTGTTTTTCTTGATTTTGATCCTCTATGATTTCATTACTTTATAACTCTACAATGATCTTCCACACCGCGCTTTCTGTCATAATTACTTTGATAAGCTACACATAGTAAAATTTAATTCTACGTAAATTTTGTAATTAAAAAAATTATGTGGTAGAATCATCGTTAATTTTAATTATATGAATTGAAATGTAAGAATGTCTCGGTATTTTACAAATATCTCTCTATATACGAAAGCGTCGTTTTAGTCTCAAAGGACCGTGTAACAAATTATCATCTTCTTAGATTTCGTAATTTTTCTTCTTGTCCTCTGCTTTTTACTCCACTGCTGGACATAGACCTCTACCATAACATTCTATATTATTTACCGTGATCGCTGTGCATGAAAAGTGGATTTCCGATCGCAGTACCAAACCCTTCGCACCTTAGACCCTGCTGCCCATCACCGGTCTAGATAATTTTGACCATCCCCAAGATTTATCTGGCATGACTTTTGACGATACCCACAAGATGATACCGGGTTGCAAATTGGGTAATGAGGAATGTACCATCTCTTTTTCCAAAGTCCAATCTCACCAGCACTAAGTGCAACCTGCTTGCAAACGAAAAACTGGCGAACTAATGATGGCGAAATATTTATCTCATCACTGGGATGTGGGAGTGTGGGTGGGAAAGCAGCACACTAGGTACGGGTCACTGCACTCACCAACCCGCCCAGCGGGGTGAATATGAGCAAAAAATCCAAAAAAAATTTGCTAGCATTTAAGGACAATTTCTTGAAGAGGTCTATTTTCGGCAGTGGTCTGCAATAGGCTGGATGTAGTAAATTCTGTATCCAATTCAAATATAAAATCCAAAACGCTAGTGCCTATTTACAAATCAACCAGTATGAGTAAAATCAGAAAATATAGCTTTTTTCCCATTCAGTGCGTAAAAAACCTATTAATGTTTCCCACGATTTGCGCACAACAGGTAGCATTGCTAATGCGTTTGCAGCAAAAGCGATACCTACGCGCTGTCGGCTCGTTTCATACCGGTGCGCCTACAAACGACCTTGCAAGGACGTCTAGTAGATTACCGTACTTTGACGCATTAAACGAAGCCGACGATAAAGAAGTGTAGGTATGTGTAATGTGTATGGTTGTTGTTACTAATTTCATTCCTAATCGATTTTTATTGCATAATGTCCCAATTAAAAAATAAACAGAATACTAATATATTTGGCTAATATATTACAAGAGGTAAGCCAAACGAGCTACCTGATGATAAGTGATCAGCGTCGCCCACGTACATCTGCCACACCAGAGGAGCTGCAGGTGGGTTGCATATTTGGATCCTTGGATGAGGAGGGGAGATGGGGAGGAGGAGTGGGCATCCGGACCCGGACTCACCAAACGTAACGCAGAAGCACAAGATGCCTCTATTCGAGCTGGCCCATTCGAGCAGCAGCAAAAGCCGTCGCTTCACTCTACCACCCATAAAACAACTTAGAATACACACACATACATACTTTTCTCTAAGTGAGAACTCTACCTGCAAGCGGTGACGAACTGACGGTAGAAAATATAGTGACACTATGACGAATAGCGACAGAAGCATCTCTACTGCGAGTGTCTAAACTTTGCGTTCATAAACTGGAAGCCAAGCGTGGTGAGTATGTGCAAATCTCCTATGCTCATCATGCCAGCTTCTGTTAATGATTTAGCCTATGCCCAGCAGTCGACTTACACAGGCCGAAAGAATAAGGCGCATTGGAGCATCGTGGCGGGCCATTCCCGCCTCCTACACCCTCTCAGTTATTTGAGAACCAGGCCTTTGCCCAGTGGTGGGCACTAACAGGCTGCTACTTTACTTTACTTTTAAGGTTTATTGGTAAAGATCAACTTCTGCCTCGACTGTTTTTTTTATAGCAAAGGATAAAACATGTTTTACTAGATACATAACTCGTAATGTACGACTAAATAAGCTCATTTTTCAACGGACGACGTTTTAATGGTATACTTAGTGAATCTGTTTTCTTAAGTAGGTAATTTACTGTTTCTATAACACCTAATAAGTAAAGTACTTCTTGGCTTTATGTTAGATATAGGGGTAATATATGCTAAGTAGCGTCATATAGCGCCACATAGTTTAGATCGTGAATGAATAAATGAATATATTTTATTGTACATCACAACGAACATTGAAAAAAAAGGGATGTAAATTAGGAGGTACTATTTGGCGGCCATATAGCGATCTCTTGCAGGCAATCAAAAGCGTAAAGAAACGAAACTATAGATACGAGGTAGGTGGTGCAATATAAATAAATTACAAACAAATCATCTTCACGGACACATTTGTTATTTTCATTTTTTTAATAAGGAATTGTTTGCTGGAAAGTTGTAAGCTGTAAATGCAACGCAATATCATTTTTGATAGTATATTTGATAGCAGAGATGGTTAATCAATGAGTTGTTACTTTAGGTAACAAATACTGAAGACGTCATCAGGTGAGGCGCATGCCTCTTCTATAAAAAAAAATTTTTCAAAACATATATTATGTATTTGAAACTGAATAGATCGTCGCATTTAATAATGCGACTTCTTTATTCTGAACTTTGTTGAGAGGGCTGCAATAAATCTTATCTTTTAAGCAGAATCTGGTCGACAAATTTTTAACAAATGGATTTAGTACTCTCAATGGAACAGTCTAGACAATATTTATCTTTGAAATGTTAAAATTATTGTAGAATTATGCCGCGGCTTCTTTACTTTTATTTTCCGACCATTCATTTTATTGACAAAAGTTAAATTTAATATACAGTTATTAAAAAAAATAACAGACTGTAATAAGCTAATAACCTAAATTATCGAAACAGTTTCAAAAACATGTAATACATTTTTTTGTAACTTTACAGGGTCAAATACATTGTTACATTGCATAAAAGTGTTACATGAAACACGTATTACGTTAATTACGTTACAGCTTTAAATAAGCGTATTAAAGTAAGTTAAAGTATTTCAATAATACTAAATAAGAACCTGTAAGAAAGTTACGATTTGTAATCTATGTAGTTATGGTGTAAGCTTGAATCGCTTTTTAAATGTTTCAATGTCCAAAGGTTTTCGTTTAAAATGCTATAACAGAATTTGCAATGTCTTGTTACTGTTGCAGAAATGTTATATCATCGATTGTGTTCGATTTGTATAGGTACATATATGTATATAATGAATGCACGGGCCACGGGTCTAATCCGAATTGTATTATGACTACCCAGTGAAATTAATTACAACTAAATTTATTTTAAATTATTTACAATAGTAATTTTGTCATAAGAACAAAATAAAAATTGACACATACAGCAATATATGTGTTAATTTTTATTATCTGTTATTAATTGTGATTATACGTTTAGTCCTAAATTAATCCTTTGCAGATGAAAATCCTGGACAATAACATTTGCTTAGAAACACAATTTTGATAAATTGAGGTTATACGAACAAATCTTGAAGTTCGTTAGAGCGTTTCCTGAGTATTTAAGCACAATCGTTGTGACAGTAATAATTTACATAGGTTTATCTTGCAATACAATCCTTCCTAATTCTTATTATGCTTGGGGTTATTTACATATATGCTCGTCTGGTTGGGTGGTATATATAAATAAGTATATATACATAAAATACTTAAAGTAAAATAAAATAAATAAATAAACAAAGTTGTAATCCGGTTTTGTTTGTGTATTCGCTTATAACTTCTTAACTTCTAAGTGGATTTAAATGCGGTTTTCAACATTATTTAGAACATATCGTGGAGAAGTTTTATATGTATAATAAATTCTCATTTAGTTTATATGTATGTATTTATATGCATATCTCTATATGTGCGTGGAAGCCGAAGCGGTTCCCTAGTATAATTTATGTGAAAGTTTGTTAATTTTGATGTTAGTCGCTTAATCGCGCCGTCAGGATTGAACGTATTTAAGAGAGTTTCTGCCTCACGGCTTTTCATTCAAACTTTCAAGTTCATAATTTTCCTTTACGGGATACATAGGTCTAAAAAGTTAGAAAAAAACATTTTCGAAAAGTCGTTTTCGAATTATCTGATATTACGGAATATTTTAAATTGCTCTATCTTAGCTTGTTAAAGCTTTGTTTAACATTTAAGAGCATTAACGCTTTCTCGAAAATGTTGGTCTTGTCAGTTTGTATGAAAAGCCATCATGCGTGAACATCGGAACATAGTCATTAGTAATTTATATGTATGTGCAAAGATACCAAAGTTTAATCAAAGCTTTTTCAAATACAATAATAAGCATACTAATAAAAAGTGCACTTGACACACTTTCAAAATATTTTATCAAATAAAGACCAGTTGAATGTTTCATACCTAAAAGGAGATGTAGCAACGTCTCTCGTGAGCGAAGACCATGTATGGATTATAATAAAATTCTGGGACTGTTATACAATTGTAAATTCTCAATTGCCACCTATTGACACAATTAAAGTTATTTCGGACAAACATCGTAAGTATTATACTCGTATGAGATTTTACACTTTCAAGTATATTCATTAAGACCTTGTAAACAATGTAATGGTTAAAGTGTAGATTTCTTAATATTCTAAATAATGGCTGGTTTACATTTGCTTTCTTCCCATACTTTTTAGCAATCTTTTTTAGCATGCTTAATGTGTGCTATGCTAATCTGAAGTACATTTTTTAACCCGATAAACGTCTGCTATGCTATTTTCATCGCAATTTCAGTAAAGCAATGTGTTATCTTCTGTCATTTTCATAAAAGCGAAGATTATTTTTCGATATGAGCATTCTCCCTCAGAATTTTACTTTTGAAAACTTGGCTATAAGAATCCCACAAACACCCATGTCTTACACATCCCATTAATTATTTTCTAGTTAATACCTCTGTCAACTTAACGTGCGACGCTATTTTTTTAAAATACTTTTTAATCTTACGGTCAGTCAGATTTTTTTCGTGCTAAAAACCATAACACACATACTTTAGCTAATTGTGTGCTTTTTAAGTATGGTTTAAAATTACAAGTAAAAAAGTAAAAAAAAAAGCATATGTTAACCAGACATAAAGCTTCACCGGCACTTATAAAACAATAAAAAAAATATGTCCAAAAAAAAACGAGGTTTGCATACACATATCTAATGTCTACGTAAACATTATTACTGTTGTAAATCATGATTCTTTGAAAAAATTATGATTTTGAAGTTTAAAAGCCGTATTTGCTTAAAAAGAACCCGTGTCAACTGTTCGTAAATAAATTGAGTTTTGTTATACATATATATATACAAGAATTAATTTACATTGACAATCCGGAAGCGAAATATTCAAGGGCATAAATGAAAGGCCGACGAATGCTTTTACTCGCAAGCATACTTTTACATACTCAATGAAGTTCGCAATGGAATTTTATTCCGGTTTTAAAAATCATCTGCTCATAATTCAATAAACTTTTAGCGTTCTCAATGAATCTGAGAAAGGGTGTATTTTATTGTCGAACGGTGTTTAAACTTGTTTACTGTATTTAACAGTGTTTTAACTGTACCCTGAAAGGAATTATGTTAAGAGCTTTTGCCTTAATTTCTCGAATTGTGATGTCGTGAGACCGGGTTAGAAAACCTATCACATTCATCTTTTTTTGTATGAGAAAGTGGGCAAACGTGCAAGCGGGATGGGATGTGCAGATATGGATGGAGGATGGGAGAGATGATGGGGAGGATGGAGAGTGGCTCCAGTTGTTACCCCACTCATTGAACAAAACGCAGAAACACAAGATGCCTCTGCTTTGCGTGTGTCGTTAAAGTATACTCATTTAATAAACTTGCAAGGTCATACGACCTTAATTACCATCTTATGGTAAGTGACTACAGCAGACCTCCATGGGCTGCTGTAGTCACTTACCACTTACTTAATTGTAGAATGTAGGTTGCAGATGGCAAACTACATTCTTTAGAGAAAGTTACATACAGATGTCTTCCCTAAAAACTTCGATGGAATGCCTCAGCCAGTAACTATACGTGGCTCTATGTTCCTTCTAAAGTGGAACACAACAGTGGTTGGTATATGTGGTTTCGGTGAAGTTAGTGCTGTTAGCTGTTTTTGACTTTTACAGTTTCATCGGTCTTTGAAATTAAAAGCCCAAATCTGCTGTACGTATACCCTTGCCTTATTTATGGTTGCTAGTTAATCTATGGATCGTCCAAGGGAGGTTAGGATCTATTCTCGGACGGTCGAGTGGTATCGATCGGTCTGGGTGATGAGAACCGCACTGGTACGCTTATATCTTCTTCTTATTCATTAGTCTTTTAATGATGTCCCTTTGGCCGCTTACAGCCACGGCGACATCTTCTGAATATTATAAGCAGTTGAAAACTGCGCATAAGATATGTAAGTGCCTTAAATGTACGCTCAAACAGAGAGGCACTCACCTATTTTTACCTTCCCATATCCGATGTATCGCGACGGTTTGGAATCCCAGCCATCTTTAGATTTTACTCTCAAGATATTTATGTGTATTTGTTTTACTACACACATTATTATTTAAAACTTTTATGTTAATCCACCTAAACAATAACACGCCTTGTGGGGGCCAGTCCACACGAGGCGCGGAGAGATATTGTTTAGGTGGACTGGCAGAGAATGCCAAAAGGTATTAAGTGCATCTTTTGTATTGCTTTAAGGTAATAGCCCTTAAGGTATACAAATAAAGTTTAAATAAATAAATAAATATATGTGCTAAAACCCACGGTATTCGAGTCCGGTTGTGTTGTGTTCGTCCAGTGTCTCTGACACATCATCTTCCCGGCTTCAAAATCTCAGATATTTGAGAAGGAGGCCTTGGCCAGCAATGGGCACTTACTTGCTGCTACTTTACTTTACTTGATCGTATATAATTATTTGATATTGTTGTTACTGTACGTCTGACTTTAAACTCAACTGTCTAGGCGATAAGTAATGAGAAGGATAGTAAACTTATATATTATTTTTCACAAACATAACTGCTTAATAAATTATTCATACTTTTACTTTCATTGGGTATTAGAGACAGAATTCAACTGAATATTAAGTGACATGACAATGAGATCGTTTACTAAGACAGAAATCGTTACACGTTACCATGTAAACCGCTTCTACATTACTAATAACTTCATTTACCGCTTCATTAGTGTAATAACCTAAAGATGTTATCTCCACATTGTATGCAAGTTACTTATAATAAATTCAATAGAAGCTCTGATAGTTTCACTTTACATATTCCTCCTAAAATTCGTCGCTTTCTACGCATACACGTAGTCTTCTAAACTGCAGTGTTATATTATTTTATATTAACAGGTTAAACTTATCCTGCATGTCCAGTACTCATTTAGTTCTTAGCGAGCTTATCACAACAATAGAATTTCTATTGTGTTAACACGTAAGTCCTTATTTGAATTTCTTTTTAACTGAAACCGGTTGAAATAATTGAAAATGCATTTTTTTTGAGAAATAGTTAAAATATTTATCTCCTCATTACATTTCGCAAAAGAGTTCCTAAACAGTTGTGCTACAAAACCAAGAAAATATTTTGAATAAATATTTTTAAGCGACCAAAAAATTATACTACATTTTGAAACGCGACACTTGTTAATTGCAAATCCTAATTATAACGAATTATGAAGATACTTTTTCCAAGCCAAAGGACGACGGATTGCCCATAATCACCTCGTAGTTGTTCAACAATATTGATTTCGGGGTTAGAACCCATGACTCACGTCAAAGCAAATGTGAATGATCAGGCATGGTGTCACCTGGTAGTCAAAGGTAAATCCATCACAATATTTAAAAGTCCCTGTTTGAAGCCAGCAAAGTGTAGGCTTCATACAAATAGGGAAACCACAAAGGACAACAAGATACAGTCCTGGACAAGATTTATAAAGTTGTAAACCCGCTGCGATCAAATTCTAAACAACTACAATAAATCACTCGCACGGCGACAGCTGATTGTTTAGACGTCTTATCATAGTGCTTAATATTAGAAATCGCTGCCTATTTAACCAAATAAACAGAATGGCGCGGATCGCTAAACAACAGTTTTCATTCTAACACCCATCAGTATGCATAGTATCTCAGCGGGGGTTCGTTTCTAACAGGTAATGTTGGCTATCAAAGTTGGTGTCCATGGAGTCGGCGTTACCGGGCGCGCCCATTTCACCTACATCGCGTTTGCAAATTACCCGTCTATGCCATTGCATGATACGTAACATTTCCAATTACGTTTAATTACGTTACTTGTCCGTTCTTATGAATCTCAGTGATCTGATCATAAAATGTTAAGTTTGAACCGATTATGGTTGAAATCAGATACGGTAGTGTAAATTGTTTTTAGAGTTAATGACTAAACAATATTTGTAATAACGACTTCTTGCATTTACGCGAGTACCGACACGTTTGAAATTAAAACTGTTATTTAGGGATTTTACCTTGTTTAATTATAGTTTTTTATATTCCCAGGTCCGGTCACTATAAGTAATGCGTGCAGCGCTATGCATAAAGTGTATAACCTCTTTGCCACGTCAATAATATTTGATTCTACTACCTTACATCTGTGTATAGATTCCATTAACTTTTTTTTTAATTTAGATGAAAGGCAGCTGGCGGATTTATTTTTGCACTGTTAAACACATTTTCAGTTTTATTCGGATTTTAAAAGTTAAAATTTCTACTACTTTCACTTTATAAGCACGTACCACAGACGCGTAAATATTTATCAATTTACTATAAAACATCGCACATGTTTTTATTCTTTATCAACAGAAAGTAAATGTAATAATTATTTCGACACGGAATTGTTTTCAGTCGACATCGATACGTAAATGCAAAACGTGTAATCGATAAGTACGCCTAATCGATTTCCCTACAGTAAACAATGATTCCGAATGACGTATCGGTAATTGATCGCAAATTGTAACAATACCAGAAAGCAGCCTGCAGCAATGTCGTTGCAGGGGACGTTGTAATACCAAGTACGACGTTCGACAATGAGAATATACCCATTGGTCCAAATTAAAATCGAATATCCTGCTTACAAATATTATTACATATTTGTCAAGTCTGACCGCTAAGAATTGCATGTAAAGGTAGTTTCAATAAAAGACAAGTCGCTGCGCAATGTCATAAGTATGTATAATTAGAGACGGTACTCAACTAAGTGTCAGGTGAATGCGAGAATGGCAAATTATCTTTCCTTTGTGATTCTAAAGCCGACAAAGCAAAAAGCACGAGGTTGTTCATGTAGCAATCTAAGTGAAATGGATCTATGCATCTTTTCTTACTTATCGTTTTTGAACGTTTTGGTTCAGAACACCTGCTCGCTTTAAGTAAATGAATGAAAAATTCTTTATTCGACGTAAGAAAGATAATTTTGTTTGTTAAATGTCAAACGTTTTTTTTTTTATAAATTATGATGAAGTCTGTCAACCGGCATAGGAGCAGCATAGCGGACTCTTCACTACTCTAAAACCCTCTCGTATATACGTAGGTCTTTACCCAGCAGCAACGTTTATTTTTACTCTACTAACGTTTTTAATTTATTGCTGCTTTTGATGTCGCGTGTCAAACGTATTGTAAAGTATTTTTTTTTATTGGATTGGGGTAACAAATACACTAACAGTCACCTGTTGTCAATGGCTACTGAAGCCCCTCGGCTTCAGTACTAGCAAACAACTTCAATCTAAGCAGGTTACAGGCACGCTATCATCACTAAGGACAAAAAGGAAAGCATAAAAGTATGTAATTATATTGGCTCACAATACTTTACAAAACCGAATTCAACAGTGTTTGCACTGCAGATCGGCGGCTGAAATAGGTAAGTAGGTAAGGCTGTCGCCAATTATTTTAAACCAACACAAATGGCGAATATCTAATCTAACAACCGTCACCAACATCAATACATGTTACTAATATGTATCGTAACATGATACCTATTCTTCACGTATGTTTACCGATTACATACGATACGCTAATAACTGGTCTGGTAATATCCGTGGATTAAACCCGCAGTGGCTTCCAACCTCCTCTCTAGCCTTCCCAAGCCTCGCTCTACTCATAACTGGTTAAAACTGAGTCTGATCTCAGCCTGGTCTGGTTACCACTGTCCGCAGACAGTCCGTCCGAGCACCTCGGTTACTGTTATACAGTCGTACATACATATATTATACATTACACTGGTAAATCTGATACACTGAGATAGGTATTATTTAACTGACTCACGGATACAGCCTCTCCACCGCTCAGTCCGACACAACCACTCCAAAAACAGCCCCCATGATTCCTGCCCTCATGTTTTCTACCCTCGTGTAGTTCCCTATTTTTAAGTTAATACTATGTATGCTACTATCTCATTTATTCTAATTAAATGAAATCGCATTCGCGACTAAGGCCTACACAGCTTCGGCTCTTAAGCTCCTAGTAGAGCATCCCCATTATCACCGTCATCACCTATTTGCAGTCTACTGCTGGGCATAAGCTTTACCCAGAAGACGACATTACTATCCAATGCAGGTTGTGCCCATAATCGAAGAATTTTAACGTACTCTCCTTTCTATCGGATGGATATAATGATGATTTTTAAACGTAGTAGAGCCAAGCAGCGGCTTTTGCTGCTGCTCGAATGGACCGACTCGACCGGTTTGTTACCACTACCAGCGTGAAGTGAATGCATCTTATGCTACTGCGTTTCGTTCGGTGAATGAGGTATCCAGAGGCCCGTTCCCCCCCCCCTCATCATCCTCCTTCCATCACGCAAATGTCCTTAAAGGCCGACAACGCACCTGCAGCACCTCTGGTGTTGCTGATGTACGTGGGCGACGGTAATCACTTACTGTGAGGTGAGCCGCTTGCTCGTTGGTCGCCATTCCCATAAAAAAAAAGATGAATAAAGTGTCCTCCAGACCGATTCCGCCCACGGTATTATCCTTTGAATACATTAGGCAATTGTCAACTGTGCAGGAGATATTATAGTGCCGTAAGTGTACGCGCGAACACAAGCACTTGCACATCTTTAACTTCCCGCATCAGATATAAAGCATATGCGCCAATATCGGAGTACGATTCATATGCATTGTCAGAGACACGATACGCACACAACACAACCAAATTCTAAAAAACACAAATAATTTGTGTTTTCAACATATGTTCAATCCCGGACTGATATGTACTGGAATCCCGGACCCATGGCCCCAGCAGCAGCTATGAAAAAAGCCAGAGATTTACTTCGTAAGTCGGGCCACGCGAGCCTCAGTTGTTTTAATTCTGTTTCTTTTATTATTGGCACACTTTCTAAATGCATAGAAGGCATTGTGACTTTGTTTTGTGGCACAACAAACAAAAACAAAAGAACGCAATTAGCATCCGTCACTCACTGCTTCGTAAGTGCAACTACACGAAGAATGAAAAGATATTGTCGAATTATATCTTCATCAGCCTGTTAATGCGCGTGGGCACACCCAGTACCAGACATTTCGCTCCTTAGTCAATGTTGGTCATCATGTGCTACCTAAGGGTAAGAAGAGCGGTGCACAGCTACTACACAAACACCATAGCCCACCAACCCGCATCCGAAGTAGGCTCGCCATGCCCACTCGGAGCGGCCAGCACTAGCCATCCCCACTAAGTTAGGCCGTCATGTAGATTCCCCATAGTTGGCTGAGGTAGACCAAGCCACGGCTACTAAGACCCTGCCTCTTTAGAGATTTTTAAGGATATTCCCTAAATCCACTCTTACAACACCCAAGGGGATAAGCTTAAATCACATTGCTTTATTCTATATTACGCCATTTAATTATTTTCTTTTAGTTTCTTTTATAGTTGTTATATAACCGCTGTTAAATTGATGCACCTGGGACTCGCTGTATTTCACCACGTCATAGGTTGTCTGAGTGCCAACATTATCTTCGCCCTTTTAAGACCTTGTAAAAATAAAAGCTCCATTACTCTTTTATCGGTTTTGTGGAAACAGCTATAACAGTATTTAACGCTACTTATATGCTTTATTTAAATAATAGTAATAGTAACAAACATTCAATAGTTGTAAACAATTACATCAGAGCTTACAAACAAACTAACAGTTCCGGAACCAAACATATTGGAAATTTCTTTATGTAATCTATTTGTAATTGTAAAATTTATTTTCCGCATACATAGCGGTTCAGCACGCGACGTAAATACGCCCTTTGTGATGTAAAATAACATTCCTTCTGATAAATAAGTGCGACGGTGTAGTTACTCCTATTAGTTTAAACAATGCGAAGAACGTCTGAAAGAGCTTTAAAATAATTAATCAATAAGATATTGAACAATATTCAAATGGTTACGGGGATATTTTGAATATTATTATTGGATTTTAAATGGTAATGGAAACCCATTTAAATATAAACCGAATTCTCAGACCAGTAATCGAGAGCTGCATTACTAGGACGTCAGAACAAGCATTCCACACATCTCGCCAGTTCTGTGTGGTGAGTCTCTGTGAGATACTCTAGATATATCTCGATACTAGGATTCATCATTCCTCATTCCTAGTATCAAAATATGCTCTCTAGGTAAATTAGTAGTCAGCGTATCTGTCTGCTGGGTCTTGAGTTTAAATCCATAAAAGCGATGACCACCTCGGTGTTTCGATTGAAATCGGTCTGCTGGACATTATCATAACGCGTTCAGTACAAATGCGACAATTATGAGAACTAAAATATAAAAAAAAAAAACGAGAAATCGCTGTTCGCTTTTACTTTAAACCGGTCTTCTTAACGACCTTCAGGGGCCTTGCGCTGTAACCCGCTCAGCGTGTGCTCGGGAAAATTTCTACTTTGCACATTCACAACTTAGATTATCACTCAATGCCTTTAATGTCTAATTTAAAATTGAATATTGGTTATTTAACTTATACTATGAAATATGTATCTAACATATACTATTTTTTTATCAATTTACGCAATGTTTTTGATAAAACATTCAGATGGAAATTTTGCCTTTTTTTCCTATTTTTTCGAGCTTTGGCCCAAAAATATTATTGCAAGTTAGTTTTTATAATCATTTAGATAGTATTTGATAACTTAACATACCCTAAAAATCATAAAAAGACAATCAAAACCTGCGGCTACGAATGAAAAAGTAGCAAATGAATTTATTAAGTTTAGATCATTGCACGACAGCCCAGCTTTCTTGTAATTACTAATATTAGCTATTAGTAATTAAAAGAAAGCTGGGTATTCTAGTTACTAACTTTGTACGTTACAATCATGATCGAATTTTATTTAACGGGTTCATTGATCGATTTTTGAATTTTGGACAACAATAACTGTGAATCACATACCATTCGCTGTTCCATATATCACATAACTTAAAATTTACTTAAAATTTATCTTTTTATTTTTAATCTAAGTTATTTATCGTAGCTTCTATTTCTTTTTTTATGTTACTGGCCAATCATAATAAATTTTAGAAATAAAACGATACATTAAAAAATCTTAAATATAACGCATCACTTTCCAATGTGACTTTCTAATTGCAATGTCGAAAATGTTCCTTTATTAGATTTTTTTTTAATTACCGCTGTAATTACTGGAACAAAACAAACAAGTTTTTTCTCTCGGAGCTCCGAATCAATTGATATTTCGATTAAACCACTTAAGGGGTACAAAACAACGCAGACCAGTAAGTAAGTGGTAAAATATTTCTAAGAATTTAATCGCTATGCAAACAAAATGAAGGTAATAACAACCATTAAAAGCAATAGAAAAACATGGTCTGATGTATTGCGATTGCTCTGGTTTTTATTTGCATATCGTTATATGGAGATGATGTTGATTGACGTGCGCCATTTCATTTTAAGTCTTTGCTAGTAAAAGTAGATACGTAAGGAAACAGCGTAAAGCGAACCCTAACGCATTAGGCCTTTTTACTTTACTTTATCAGTCTGAAAAAATCCTATCCTGGAGTTTTTTTTTTAAGGGAACGGGAGCAAACGAGCTAGTGTCTCACCTGATGGTAAGTGATCACCGACGCCCTCGTGTATATCTGAAATATCAGAGAACCAGCAGGTTCGTTGCCGGACTTGTGGGATATTTAGGTATGGGGGAGGAGAAAGAGGGCAGGATTGGAAGTGGGAATCTGGTTACCTCACTCACTGAACGAAACGCAGAAGCATAAGATTCTTCAACTTCTCAACGGTATTCTGCGAGGCCGTGGTAGTACCTCGGTCGTGGCGACCTGACCCATTCGAACAACAGTACAAGCCGCCATTCTACCACGTACAAACCTACATGTAATACAAGCATAGGTTTTTTTATAACAGCACCAACAAAAGTCATGTCATGCATGGATGATTTTCGTGTACATGGTGAGAAGGCCGGTCAGGTTAATCAGCAAGGGAACCACGTGCAGGTGAGCTTCAAAAAGACGAAATTTCCCCCAATAACATCCATTTCCCTTACAGCCTTGGATGAAATAGTGAAATTGCTTTCTCGTAACTTGCACCACGCAAAAATTATAGTAAGCCTCGGTGCCATATTTAGCTCTCTTGTACAACTCTTACTGTTCGTAAGTAAATCAAACCTTGCCTTTCTCCTGCCTATATAAGGAGATAGCTTTTGATATCCGCATTTCAGAAATTCGTCATAAGTCGAAATAAAGTAAATTGTATTTAACATTTACAAGAGTCTGTAGATGATTAACTATTAAAATTTTTAAGAAGATATGCAGCTCTTGCTTGAACAGATCGAACAAATGACTTGATTGATATCATAAAAGAAAGTCCGTATAAGTATAATATTGTAATTTAAATGGAAAAACTTTGAAAATTTCATGGTGGACAACCAGCAGTGACGTTCTATTACCAGTGGATGAACCACTAGAGCTAGTGTTAGTCAAAGTAATCTCTGAGATCGTTAGAAACATGAAAAACCTGTCGGCACCCGGCGTTGACGGTAATGTAACAACAGTGTGTTTGAATCACCATTATTATAGAGAGTTAGAATTTTCAACTCTCTACTATCAAGCTGCTTATTCCCGGATGCCTGGAAAGAGGCAGACGTTATAAGTATCCCATAAAGGTATATAAAACCTACCAAACCTCGATATATTGGATCTAGTTACCGCCCAATAAGGTTCCTTAGCTGTATGGGGAAATCTATGAGTGGATTATATTAAAAGACTCAAATACTTCGTTATTAATAGCAAAATCCTCGCCGACCAGCAATTCAGTTCCGAACCAAACACTCGTTGGACAATCGTGTGTGTGTAAAGTTTTAAAGTGGCTGTACTCTGTACCACTCTGTCCGATCCCTTTGGGAGAGTTTTTTGGAGAGCGCTAAGGCCAACAGTGAATGATTAACAGGGCTCTGAAAAAAAAATAAGAATATTAATACAAACGAGACAAATAATAAATGTCCTTAAAATGAAGAAACTGAAAGAATAAATAAAGCATTTTTCTATTAACATAAGCAAAAGAATTAAAAATCCTTTTTACAGCTATCCAAGGACCAGTCACTAGCAACTTCATTATTATAATATAAAGAATACTCATCCAACACACATATCGAAAGCTTCATCTGGGATTCCCAACCAGAACTAACGATTCTGTTGAAATATATTCATTATGCCGACTGGCTCATGAAATATGCAGCTAAAATATTATCCGCATTCTGCAAGTTGATTAGATTTTTAAACTTGCAAAGCTGGTAAAACGGCTAGTTTGATACAATACGGCTAGAATAATATGTTCATAAATATTTAAACAAATACTTCAATAAATATTTCTATTATAGATTCTATATTCTTACTAAGAAATATTTATGTTAACTTAATATTTCTTTTAAATTATATTTTTAGATATCTCCAGAATAACAAACAACAAACGAATACTCAGAAACTTTGATTCGCAGATGCCATCTTTAAATATTATATTCTATAGCACACCCACAATGAATCTAACACAGCGTGCCAAATAAATAGACATACACTCAAAAAACATTACCCTCCTTCTGAGGCGACGTGTAAAACATTAACATCATCCTAAAAAAAAAACTGGCCATTTGGCATTCATACTAAACAAAGTTATCTACATCACACATCGTTTAGCAACAATCTCACAACCGAACTTCACTTGTCATATATTCGCATATTATTCGAAAATCATCGATCAAAATAGGCGCCTTATACTCTTCCAACTAGAAATATCTACACTGTACGAGTATATCTTAAGTCGCAGTATTAAAATGTAAAATAATTGGTTTTAGCCTTGTAAATAATCTTTTTTTTTAATAACGATCTATAGCTAGATAGTAGCGGTAGACAGCGCGTCAATTTTATTACGCCAAAGATAGCATCTGACGTGACTCCTGGACAATAATCATAACGGCTGCTTTGATCTTTGTGGATGCCGAATGCCTATTTTAAATTGTAAAACGTGCACTGTATACAATAGATTTTTAAGTCTTTGGACTTTGAACTCCTTTGATGATACCTAAAAATATTTTTAGGTTTTCAAAATGTTGTTCTTATGTGGTTGTTTAAGATAAATTAAATTAGAATGTCTTCTAATTTTTCATTCTTTAAAAGAAAGCAAATTAGGGATTAGTATCCTTTAACAGGCAAACACATATAGGATGGCTTCACCCGTAAGTAGAATTTGTCATATAATCGCCACGCACGGCAATCCGATTGGCGCACGCCCGCGGCCTCAAGGACGCAGGCGCAAACCTATGAAGCTGTAAAAGCCAAAACGGCTAACAGCAATAACTTCATCGAATACATATATAGCCGATTGGCGGTCGCAGTACCAGACACCTCGCGCCTTAGACGCAGTTGCCCATCACTGGTCTTCTTATTTTTGATCTGGTATTTGCCGAGATGGTTATCAGACAGTCGTCATTGCGATCTTTAACGCCTTTCCCTTAGTCGCCCGTTACAACACCCACGTGTGGCAGTTTTCTACGCCGATGCCGGACGACTATACCGTAATACAAGATTATGGTTATCAACTGTTAAGTCATCAATAGTTACAACTGATAATTATCTCAGATCATTCATCAAACTTTTAATCACTCGACATCCAAATATGTATATAAACTGTATGCAGTTACGAAATATTAATGGATGGACAGGAAATTACGGTCGATTGATTCGAAACGCGTGTGAACTTGTTTTCCCAATCATAGTTCGATGCGATATAGGCGATAGAGATAAAAGAACGAGTAACGCACGTCATGAGAGTAGCGAAAGTAATCTTAATGAGTTACACCTCGGGCGATTCGCGTACACCAACCTCAAACTTCAAATTGGCTCTCATTTGACAAACTCTTCCGACTTTGTCAGAATCAATCTAAAAGTGAACCTATTTGTATAACGTCAAGGTCGATTACTCATAGAGGTGGCTGTGGAATCGAAGATTGTGAACGCATCTAACACCAGGAAATAGAGCATATTTTCGTTCGAACGACCAACGAATGCAAATGCTAGATCGAAGTTGATTGTTTCGTACTGACAAGCAAATTAGCAAATGCCTTTGTCTAGTTTGGACGTATTAACTGTGATAGGCGATTGAAAGAGTCGAGATAAGGGGATCGAAGCGGCGTTCAATTAAACAGCTCATTTGATCTCGTATGAATGGAATTACATGGGTGATATGAGTAGTTACTCAATGTTAGTTAACTGACGAAACTTTCTTTTAATCGAACACTTTGTGTTGGTTAGTAATAAACACTTTCACATGTTAACATGTAGAACGTATCAAACAGTCGGTAAGTATACAGAATAGAACAGATACTTTATATTTAGCAAGAGAGAGGCAGAAGAGTGAGAAAAGTGAAGCTATTGCAAAAGCATTACATCGGATATGGTATGTAGGGAAAGACAAGTGAGTGCTTCTGTATTTTCGCCTAAACTTCCGGTACTACAATATCCTGCACGGTTGACAACTGACGATAGTATAGCGAAGTAGTCACAATGATTAAAATGAGCCAGCAGGATGCCCTGTCCTCACCATTAATGTTGTCAAATATACCATGCGCAGAGTTTACCTTCTTAGTGTAATCATAACCGATGAAGTTTTACTTGACGTTGTCATCGTACCGGTATTCACCATTACTAAACTAAACCGCTGAACCGATTTTGATGAAATACAGAAGAAGTCACGGGCTGTAGCTAGTTATAAAAAAAAAACGATAAAGTTATTCTATACTGGTTCTGCAACTCACCTTCAAAATCCTTGAACAGCTACTCTACTGACATTCAAGTGTTATTACGTAAAATAAAGTATGTAAACAATTGATAAAAAAAGTATTATCAAAGCTTTTAGTCAAAAATGGCTTTCGATACATCTTATAAATTGATTACTTAATTTTGTAAACTAAACATTACACTCAACAGCAAAATAATGCTCAATTACTAAACCAATATATCTGTTCATGTTTCGTGTATATTTATGTGTCCACTTTCGAGCTCAACAGATTTATTTTGTTTTTTAATGCAGCCACAGATCAGATATTTTCGTAAAAAATCAAGTTTCTAAGTATTAAAAACCGAAAACACAAGTGAAGGCTGAGTTGTAAAAATTGTTATGTAAAATAAAGTGATTTTTTCTTTAAAAAAATAGCAACCTTTCATATCTACTTGATTCGTCATGGCTTATGACATGTGTCGATACTAGTCACAATAAACTTATAATATTGACATCCGAAATAGACGTGTATTGACAATATTTCAACAACTTTTAATTTTCTGTTCAACGAACACTTTAACAAACGACTTTGTATCTTAAGTTTGTAAGATAAGAACTGTCTACTGAAAAAAACTATCCACAGATGAAAAATGGTTATTCATGGAGCATCAACCGATCAATGATTATCATAATGACATATTACCAGTTGTAATTGATATTGACTGAAAGAAGTGGTAATATTTTGATAAGAGAGAAAGCGTACAAATTTATTGACCAATCCAGTCGTATAGACTGCATCCGTGGTCACCACACCGGACTGATTAGTCTGTATGTAATATGCATAGAAGCATGCTGATAGGCGACAGAAATAGTTAAGAGGGTAGTAACCTACTAAGACGACTTCTAGACAGAGAAGAAAACCTACCACCAAGTACTCCTGAATTCCAATCTTAGCTGAAGCTAATAATTAGTTGAAAACACACAAACAATTGATATGCGAATCGGGGTAGTTATTAATATCGTGTGGTGTCCTCTTTTCTCTGAGAGTGGATCCGTAAATAGGTAAGATGGAGTTATTTTAACTAGACCAAGTAATTATGGTAAGAACAAGTAAACTCCTTAATCTTTAATTGTTACATTAATAGTTACGTCATTCGAGTAGTATGCATAGTTGAAGATACTCGTAGGTATTATATATAGCTAGAAAGTTTGACCATGGCCAAAATTGTCACTTAATTAATCTAACAGTTAAGTTATATGCACTTGAGGGTTTTAATATTTTTCTTCACACTGGGAGCAAACTCGCGGCGAGGCGCGCTACACAACACTTGCCTCCCGGAGAGCTAAAAAGTGGTTTCTGTATTGCTACGCTCAGTCGTACCATGTGGAGATACATCACCGCTGCCTTAACCGTTACAGGTGACAGGTGAGAGTGTTTATATGTTACGTATTTTTCTTTACTGCTCTCATCCCAGCATGGAAGTATGTACAATTCTTTTTATTGCATTACTTGCTTGCGAGACATGATGGCGCTTTCAAGTAAAGAAGCAGAAGCAGTGGATTTGTAAAGGATGATAAAATAGAAATAAACAATGAATTTGATGTTGATTATATTATAATCTATAATCATAACATTGATAAATAATAAATCACAACAACTCCAGTAACATCACTATAAATTCAGATAACGCTGGCGGTGAGCAAGTTAACTTACTGCTATTTATTTACAGTAACAAACAGCGTCGTCTTGTTTGCCATACGTGCTTGTGTTTATGGTTGGCACAGTACTCCGGACTCAAACGGGTTTCGCTGAGGTTGACATCCCAACACCGTTAGCCCGCTGAATCGTTGACCCCTGTCTTTCTTTGTCTTACATACATGAGACGTAATTAGCGGATAACAATTGTATCTGCTTCCTCGATCTTGTGGATTAAATTGCTAACTGAAGGAGGCACTTTCTCTTCGTTAAATCTACCGGCAAC
The DNA here is from genome assembly GCA_029286595.1 of Bhutanitis thaidina. Classification (NCBI taxonomy): domain Eukaryota; kingdom Metazoa; phylum Arthropoda; class Insecta; order Lepidoptera; family Papilionidae; genus Bhutanitis; species Bhutanitis thaidina. The sequence continues at coordinate 3,477,278 of JAGSMS010000034.1, read as the reverse complement.
GCTACGGCACAAGTCAAATGTATTGTTTAAGTTGTTTAGACTGATCTTTCTGACGTATTTTTTTAATTAAATAGTATTTTGGCATCCTTCTGACTGATTCCGACCACGATGACTTCTTTCGAATACTATCGGCAGTTTATAATTAGAACCTAGGCTCCGGGTTTCCGCACTTAATATGCACGAGGCCGTACATAATATAAACGCAAATAAAAATTAAAAAGCGTTTAAAAAAAAGCGTTAGAGAGAGTGTATTATTTTCGAATTTTCAAGATTTATTAGAATAGAAAAGAAGAAGAATTTAAATTGCTTCTACAATTTTTATATTGCATTTTGAATAAAATGAAATATACCATAATTTAGAGAACACTATATTTTACACAATTGATGTTTTTTTTTAATTTAACATAAAATGTTGGTGGTCTCGCGAAAAACCTAATGTCCGACCGAAAAATCGACCCCAATTTTTGCATTAGCTACAGATTCAGGTAGAATATTTTAGCCATTTGAATGACTCTAATCCTTCTAGTTTGTTTGTAATTTATTATATATATTAATATAAGAGTATGGGTAAACCTTCCAAGTAATGTGCGCCGGCTTTAGGTGGCGTTTTCTTAAGTTTAGAACTGGACTAAAATAGGCAGAGGTAGCATATATTATCAGTTATCATATTATCACTCAAACTACCTTATTTAAAGATCTCGTCAAACAAAGACTGTAATTATCTATGCCACTTACATTATTATACGACCAAATTTGATGTGAAACAACATTTATTACCATATTGCGACTCATGGAGCAATATCTCCTTGCTGACTACATTTTTTATGCGATGTGAACCTAAGCTGCATTATCCAAATAACCTTTATTCTTTTGAATGCTCCCGCAATTGTGTTTTTTTTTTAAGATTTCAACTCCATTTCATTTGGTTATTTGCATAAATTCGACCTTGTTTTGCAGTCACATTTTGGCAACAAAACTATGTCAAATAGTAAAACAGAGAATATTTTTTTGTTAATTATTGATATAGTCTTTCTTTGTTAATTATGGTTATAGTTAAATTTCTCATGCACATAATAACTTTTTATAAATATTATTTATTTATAATATATTAACCAGCCCGGCCGATTTCAACCAGGATCAAATTGTTACGAGCTATTGGTTGCGAGATTGGAGTCCCTCGCACTCCTATTTGAAGCTTCTATTTATTTGACGACTTCCAAAGGATGCAGAGTTTCCTCTCCGATACGGTCTCCCTTACGCTTGATATTCTACGGGTTTTCCTGTCATCATCTAATGATCTGTTTTTTCCTGCATTTTGACTTATTTTCTTCTTCCTTTTCCTTTCCTATCTTCCTTTTTCTCTTCTTTCTACCTTCTTCTCTTCCTTCTTTTCCTGGTCACCCTAACATATTATTTAGTGATTTCTTGTATTTACGCGATCACTACACATTTGAAATGACACTATTATTTACGGATTTTATCGCGTTTAATTTTGTATTTACATTAGCAGCAGTGATCACGGGATCTCAGTGTTCAAACCAACAATACAAATCGTACGTATGTTTCGAAAAGTAATTGGTACGAGTCCTCAAGGTAGGGGATTAAGCTTTCCTGACTCGGAGGTAGATCTCCTTAACACTCGGCTGTCGTGCCTTTATCCGACCAACCACTGGCTCAACGGATTAATTCAAACAACACATTTTTTTTAATCTTCCTATAAATCTGGCACTACAGTCTATTCAGTCTAATACATTACTGTCAACCCATAAGCCAGATGAATAATTTACTCTAATAGATGAATAATTTACGTAAAACGGTCTGCCGGCACCATTTCCTCTTGTAAGGTTATCCTTTGTAATTTTAGATCGATCGGATTGACTCCATCCGCCCGATGTTTATTTCCAACACAACAAGCCGATATCGCGACGTTTATTCCCGTAAACATTTAAAATCATATAACTCCAAAAGAACTTGTGAAATATCAAGATGAAACGAAGACGAAATTGCTTTATATCACGTTCAGTTTTATTAAAGATATTATTGTTGACTTTCGTTCCATAGTGTATCTGATTGTTATTGTGTACTGGGACTGCAGCCGGTCTTTCCTCGTTATCGTATATATATCGTAAAAAATATTATTGTTTTAATAATATCACTTATTATTATCGCGTTATCGAAGAGCACCGCCTTCTACATTTGATCTAGGTCCATCACGGGCACTCCACGGGACATCTGAGATGGCCCGCGAGACTGACTTGAATCAACCCATTCGGAGAGATTTACTCATTACATTACATATTAGTATAATTTTTCTTCTTCATCAGCCTGTCTAAGCCATAGCTGAACATATGTCTCACCAGGAAGCCCCTGCAAGCTGGCGTACGTTTCTTGGAGGCTTTGTCCATACTCACCGCGCTAAGCAGTACCCTTGCACTATTGATGCAGCTCGCTATAATCGAAAGATTTGAATGGATTTGAAAAAAAATTCCCCTGTTCGGTCGCCAGAGCCTCGTTTGTTTTATAGCTGAGTGCACCACGTGCAGGTGAGGTGGCATTTAGTGAATAAGAATGTTTATACCCTCTATACACCGTTACACCTTACTAATTAATACTAATTCGTTATTCATTATTAATTATGTATTTTTAAAATTATTTTATCTCTCATGTCAAAGTAATAAAGCCAAAGCAATATTTTTTGTGACTAAAATCAAAAATCACGATTTAAAAATGAAGAATAAAAATTGCAAAAGTCCGGGTCGATCACGCGAGGCGCGCCCATCTCGCTACCCACGCGAAAACTGCAAACAAATACCAGTTTTGGTGTTTCTTTGAAACGATTCCTAAGTTCACGTTTTGTAATAAAATTCCTAATGATATGAAACATTGTGTTGTATTGTATTATTATAAGAGGAATCATGTTGATTACAAACATAACATATTTTTTAATTTAAAAACGAATCTCAACAATGTCATCCATGAATATTTACGTGTAACCGCTGGCATGTTAAGAATAGTGTCGTGTTGATGACCCAAAAAATTAAAGTCAAATATATCGTACCGTCAATATGGTAAACGAGTGTCTAGTTTACGAGTCTTATTACTACATGGAAATTATTCAAATAAATTATTTAATAACAGTAATGGAATATTATACATAAGTCGTTTCAGCCTCCTAATTAATTATCATCAATAGTCCAAGTGCCGAACATAGTTCTCGCCCAAAACATGCCGCGAAATACTGAGCCACCTGCATGCATCGGCTTTCCGTATCACTGAGTAAATAGTCTGTCTAATTGTATTCAATAATTTTTCAATAAAACTAATTATAAGTGGTTTAACTACATTTAATTTTAATTTTTAATTTCCGTCGTTAAAATGTAATACGATAAATTCCGTAAAAATATTTTTATTAAACAAAATATAGTGTTCGCGTAGAAATCAATTTGATTTTGTTTTTGGTGAAATTCATGTTACGTTTTCCACTTTTAAGAATATAATTGTGTTTGTATAAACTTTTTATGTCTGTAATATGTAACACTTTTTTATGATTTAAGTTTTGCTCTATCGTAGATAAATAAAAGAACCTAAATAAATAAAACGTGCTCATAATAAAATAATGAAATCAGAAAGGTGTGTTATCTACTTCACCACGATACTGCATAGAAAGTAAAAGTCGACGATACGATACGATAAAAGTAAAAAGTTCCAATGCATCAATAAGAGGTAATAATGAACTTCGCGCCTCCGACAATAGCGCCCACCGTGCTCTAGTTCCCAGTAACAAACATATAGTTTCTAATCCTAATAAGTATTCCATATTCTCACACTTGCCTCCTCTAATAAAGAATACCGCCATTTCAGTAGCAAGCTTTCATTTAATTAGTTTATTGAAATGGACGTCGATTTTCGGTAAAAATAAAACTTTATCGATAAATAGGTCATCGTTAGCACTTTTACCAATTAGTTTTACTTATTTAGATGACATTACTTCAGCTACATTTGATTAGTGTTTGAAAGAAGAGTTCATTAACTACTACCTTTTCATTCGAAATGTATTAGATTGGGGAAAGCTTTGCATTGGTTATTTATATTTATGTTAATAAGTTATTTTCTATGAATTTAATTATTTATACTTTCTTCTTCTTTAACAGTTTTAACACTGTATTGCTGAATATAGTAAGCAGAATTCATCTTAATCACCATACTTGGCCGGCTGGTTCATGATCGCAGTACTAGACATCTATCAGACGCAGCTGCCCGTCACCGATCTGTCTAATTTAGGTCATATGGCATATGAGAGATGCTTATTCCGCCATTTGACGGAAGCCATAAACATTTTCCTAAGCCCTTCTGGAATTTTCCTAAGTCGACGAGTTTTACGACGGGATTGAGGGGGTGACATAAGAGAAGTGAATCTGCCGTGTGTACTATAATCCTGTACTTTTTTTATTAACTATTTTCACAATATTTTCTTTTAAAAACATATTATAATTGATTGTTTTATTAGCCCCCGGATTTCACCACAAAACCAAAGTTGTGTTTTCGGCCTTCCAAATTCCTACTCGAAAAAATGACCACGCAAAAACCGTTAGAAGTAACGCCGTGTTTTATTTTATAATTTTTATATTTCAACAAATGCTAGATTCGAAATAATTTCAGCTAATGGAAACGAAAGCTTGTTTAGACCACCCAGCCCCACGAGTACATGCCAACTACGATCACCGACAATACTTAGAAAACAAGGTGATATAACAACATAATTAGCAAAATAACTTCGTTTCTCTGCCGTTCATAAAATCAACTTCAGCCAAGTACCACCTGATTCTATCAAATATTTTATAGATATCTTAAAGTATCTTACAAAATTGTATTTATACGAGGCCCCGTTGTATGTTTTATCAACTCTGAGTGGAGAACCACGGTATGCTTTTATCGGACCGTTGACCTTGCGGATGTCAGCCGAAACGAAAGTAAACCTATTGTCGTTTCGGCGACCCGGGGTCAAATATCTGTCACCCGCCTGTGTAACGTCTAGTCACGATCCCCCATCACGATATAATTTCACGAAGCTGCCGTCACGTACCGATCTTCATTCGCGATATTGTCGCTCGATCGTATTTAGATTACCGCGAACAACAAATTCCACGCAGACCAGTTACCGACACAGCAATGTGAAGTTTACTAAGGACTGTTTGACGGCATGTCGGATCGCGGACAAAACTCCAGTGTCTGCAATTTAAGATTAGATACGCTTCGTATCACGCATTCTCATAGATGATTCACAGCTCTGATGTACATTTGTTATACTCTCCGTAACATTTTTATGACGGATTATCAATCGGTGTAAATGCACCGTTACATATTAAGCTCAACGGTGAGTAAAGTTTGCTAATTTTAAAGTGCAAAGTGGAACGTACCCACGTTAGTTAAACGTATAAAGCGTTCCGTGAAATTTATCCGATTGTTTTTTTTGCAATATACTCGTACAATATGTGTATTTTCCCACGAACACTTGTTTTCACAATTGTTTTTTAGCATTGTTTTGATAGTATACAGTGTTAAGTTTAAAATGCCTATTTGGAAATATGTGTAGCCACGCCAGCCAATGGTTAAGAGACCAGCGAATCATGAGACTCGACAGATGTGGAAGGGTCACATCAACAAGTATATCCAAATTTATCTACGAGTTCGTATCGTTGTCTAATCACTTAGACGGCAACAAGCTCAACATCTGTCATGTTGTCCCCAAAATAAGCTCAAAAAGAAAGCTTCAAATGTGGGTTCACCTCTGTCCACTCCAATATTGGATATACAGTCGTTAGAGTTTTATATATATAGTATAACATACTTACCATAACATACTTACCGTCTGTATTTAAATTCAGTTCATTATTTTGGGAAAAGCACTCACGATAATGCTTCAGATGGCACTGTTTTTGCTTAAGGTGACCTTCATTTCTAAATTAGACGATGTTTGTGGGAACTGGTACATTCTTAATTGCTGCAATTCTTTAAAGATAGGTAACATTTCAAATTTTTCGGTATTCCGTCTAAAGCTGGCCGATTGACACAATTGGTAGTAATGATGCATATCTAAACCAGATATCCGGGCTCGAGTCGAAAAAGGCAACTTTGGCTTCGGCATCAGCATTTCCTGTCTGTGGGTTAAGACACTTTCTTTAATTAGGTAACAAGCATGTTACTGTTTACACCATGTTTTATTGTGTTTGATCTGACAGCCACTTACATAGCGAACTTTTTGATAAAATTTCACTTTCCACGAAAACAATGCGGTTCCCATCTCATAATTAAGCGGTTAAAGGTCAGCTGGGTGTCTCTAATGAACTCTGATATGTGAGGAGCTTTTCTGAGTAAATCTCTCTACCTGGGGCGACAAAATGAATACAGAGTAAATAAAGACAGCAGGTTCATTTCACTCGGCCTTCTTTCTCAGCGGCTTTTACTCACATAAAAGTGTGTATAAGAGCATTTAAACTTTACCCTACTTTTTGAAGCCATTTGCTTACTGTATTCAGCAGTATATTGTGGTTTTTAATAGGCAATGTTAAAGTTATGGGTTTAAATAAGTTATGTTGACATTTTCTTGTAATAATGTGTATAAATCTAGAGTCCTTTTTGATCTTTGTTTTAAATAGCCTACTTTTTTTCTTATGTTTACGTCTTACCTTTATGATATTTTGATCGTTCAAGATGAGATCACCAACATATTGACTGTGAAGTTATTTTTATTTTGTAATTACGTGTAAATGTCATGTTATGAACAACACAATAGCCGTGAAAACTTAATTCGTAATTTTACATTTGAAAATTAAATTTTAAAAAAAAATATCGAATTAAGGAAATATGAAGTCGAATAGAATGCGCTCATCGGATTTTATGTTCCAAGTTTTGAAGTCCTAGTTTCATTGGAACTAGACTTTTGTTTATTTTTGGACTCGCAATCGGGAAACAATTTTATCAAAACATATGCGATTTTATATTTGCATCTTTTTGGTATAATCAACCTTCTTTAAAAAATCTATCGAAGTCAAAGCATGTATTGCCATAAATAGCCTTAGAGATAAATCGAAAATGGCTCGAATTGGTTCGTATAATATTACACAAAGCGCGCGGTCGTTTTTTGCAAGAGCTTGTCCAAGCGTGTGTCAATAATTTTAATTTTTTTTTGTTGTTATTTCCTGCTTGCATCTGCCAATATTGTTCTTTATCTCTCTGGGTTGACCGTTAGAGAAAGCCTCAATGCATTATGTCCGCCCATTGCAGCCCTTAGTGTATACAATGAAGAATAAATAAATACGTGTGCTTAGATAACTATCATAAAAAATATTAATTTATATAATGTAATCCAATTGGGGTGTAAGCGGGACTCACTAGCTGCTGCTGCACCCTGCTAGCTAACAAACGAGTCTCTGTCGACCGGATGATGCGGAAAATCTATCCGGATTGCCGAACCCACATCCCACAGACTCGTCGAGATCATCATATCACCACCACTAGTGCGTGAGTAGGGTAAGCCTTTCAAGAAATGCATGCCAGCTTTAGCTCGTGCTTTCTTAAATAGGCCAGCAGTGGACTTGAATAGACTGGTGAAAAAGAGTACAGATCTAACTTTGAACTAAGCATTAATTAAACCCACGAATCGGTCCACAGAGCTTCGTTCCTCATCCAGCATGATGCATTATGAGCAGGTAAATCTTACCTTGTATTTTAAAAAACAAACTCTTTCATAACTATAGACAATTAACGTAAAGTATTGAAACCAAATAAGGTTATAAACAAATCAAGTGGTTGTTTATTTAAAGCCTGTGTTTACTTCATATAAACTAAAGTAAGGTTCATGAATAGATAATGGACGCTGCGGTGTGTTTTTACACAAAACGTAAGACGCAGGTAACAAGTATGACACAAAAATGTTAAACATTATAGCGGATTTATAGTTTTGCGGAAATCGTTGCCAACATTTATCCCTACGGTATAAGAAGTTTAGTCAGATAGTTCGACAATCGCCTGTGGAAATCACACTTTTAGAAATCAATTTGGACAAAAGCACGCGAAATCGATTTCCTGAGGTTTGAAGTTGTTGCTAGAAGTTGTAACAGCTTTGTCTGTCTGAATTAATTAATATTGCTCTCACCAGCGTGATGGGCGAATCTTTCCTAAATGGTACAGTTTTTGTTTAAGTGAGCCGTGGTAGCCTAGGTTACGGTGCTCGCTTTAGTTTCATAAAGCGCGAATGACCCTGGTTTGATCCCGGTGCCAGCATCACTAAAATTGTTAATAGATATAGTTCTTAACTTATCACGTACTCGGCGGTGAAAGTAAACGTCGCGAGGAAACCTGCATGTCTGAGAAATAATAAAAAAAAATATTTCGAGGATATGTGAAGCCCGCCAACACGCAACTGGAGCAGCGTGGCGGGCCCTTCTCGGCTCCAAAACCCACTCAAATATTTGTGAACGAGGCCTTTGCCCAGCTGTGGGCACTTATAGTCTGCTGTTTTACTTTACTAACTACAAATTTATTACACCGTAACCACGTTGCTAAAAAAAAATTATATAAATATATGTAATACATAAATGAACAGTGTAGTAATGTTATTATTAATTACGAACAATACCTGTAATTAAAGTTATTGGAAATATCTTAAGTCACGTGTTAAATTATTTGCAAACGTGTTAGAATTTGTTACTTTATAAAATAACACTACGTACATTTTTTTTAAGAAATGAGTGGATACTGTATAAACATTTAAACACTTATCAAAGCCACAAAGTTTTTATCAGAAAAAAAATATCATAAAGAGACTTTCTCTATATCTAATATGAGATTTATGAAGTCACAAATACACGATTGTTACTACCGAGTGCAAAGAATCTGAGCTCGAGGGCTGAAACGATAGCAACAAATGTGTTCCAAGAAAGATAAACTTCTTTTACAAGATATCTTGACACACGCGATTAATTAAACTAAATGAGATCAAGTTGTTTGAAATGTTTAAAAACCTGTGTATCACTCACACACATTAACCCACGTGCAAAGCTTTCTCTATGATAAAAACGAGATAAAAAAATTATAACTCAACGCCTCCACTGAAGCAAAGCCGTAGGTAGATTTATACGCACTTTTACTTTCCCAACCACTGTTTTGTCATAAGTTCCTTTTAGCAAAGATATGGAGGTTTTAAATGTAACATTTAAACCTACACACGCCGTCTATGAGTGCGTTTTGTAACATCCTGCAGATGCTTCTAAAAGTCGTATTTTATTGACTTTTGTAAGATCAACGAAAGAGCAAAAAAAAATACGATATGAAGAAACACTAGAGACGTTTGTGAAAATGTGTATATATCATATTCCAGATCAGTTTGTCGTTTAGTAATATTATTCACATTTATTTATGATACTTTTACAATCATTCTATTGACTTATCTAGTCAGTGATTTAAAAAAAATATTTAAGAACTTATTGTGATAGGTTAGCGTATCGACGTTACTAATCGTGCATAACTTTCGTGTATTACGAACCGTTCACATGGGGTCGAACTCGAGGCTGCTGACCCGAAGGCAGAACCCCCTAACCACTTGTCTATTTGCCTTTATTAGTCTTAGTTCACAATTTGGTGTTAAACATTAATCAAGGTTTAGCAACATTGGAGCACACGCACACAAAATATGCTAATATTAATTCAGGTAAAAAGGGTTATCGCCGAGCACGTGGTAAATACAGCACTTAACACAAAACTTAACTTAACGGGGATCGATCCCTGGTTACTCCCACTATGAAACTAAAGCGAACACTCTGACCACCAGGCTACCACGGCTCATACGTAAGACCCCCTCTAAAAGAATCCGCAATACGGTTGTTGGCGTACTCCTACCAACATTTCACTTACTAACAGCATGCAATGTTTATGGCTGTTATCTTTGTCACTACATTCAATTGAACATTGTAATTGCTCTAACCTAACCGATGTCGACTTATGTTATCCTTGTACGACGCGCTCAAGTAGTCACTTGATTGCAGGATGTTGGCAATTTACACGAGACCCTTTCAGCCAAGGTAAACCAGGTCTCGGACCATTGTTTATCTAACATATGCAGTTATAAGACTTTATTAATGTCTTTACATTGTTTACTGATAATTTGTTAACCAGCTCTGTCTGGTGTACTCAACATCCGACAGAGACGAGAGATTGGCTTCCTGTTACGTAACAACTTTACTACCTTCGAATTAACATTATTTCTTTTAATAATTATATTTAATACAAGAATTAAAACTTCTTATATATTTTAAAACATGAACTGAATAGTTACAGACCGCTGACAATTAATTAAATGTAATGTAAAATTAAATGTGCGAAATTGCCAGCCACAAAGTTTTTAGGGCCCGTGACTTTTTTGTTCCTTCTCAATTGTCCAATCATTAAATTATTATATTGATCACATTTTAATGCCGCGATAACTTTTGATAGGAGATTTATTCTACTAACTAAATTTAAGTTCTTCTCCGAGGGTAAGATGTGTTTCAATTACCTTTTTAAAATATAAAAGCGTTTCCGTAAAATCTTCCTGGTTTCTATTATCGAGAAACTGATTTGTAATGGAATCGCCCAAAAGTAGACTAAAATATCGTTCTATAGATTTACCATGCCCACCGGTTGGTAATAAAAACGTTTAGTCGAAGAAAGCGCACTTTACGTGACCATATAGACACCGTTTTTTTCGACATGGATAAATTTGGAGAAATGTTCCATTGTGGTTAACGAAACTAAATTTAGTTTACTGAATTTATATATTTAATTTATAATGCAATTATTTTTTTATTGGAGCCGTGGTAGCCTAACGACACGTCTGTCCACTCTGACGTCATAGTACGCGAGTGACCTGGGATCGAAACCGGCATCACTAATATTGTTAATAGCAGTTTTATGTGCTGAACTTACCACGTGCTCGGCGGTGGAGGACACCAGCACATCCAAGAAAAACAGCGTTATTTCGGGGACATATGAAGTCCATCAAACTCCACCGGCAGTAGCGTGACGGACTCGTCCCAGCTCCAAAAATTTCCGAATATTTGAGAGGTGGTCTTATAATTTATGTAAACGTTGCTTGGAATCTTTACACATTTATACAAAAACCATTACAACGTTGGTAGATGTCCAAATCTAACCATGATATCATTATTACGTTTCTTATAAAACACGAATTGCGGATTAACAAGTGTTAAAAAAGATATCAAAAAGAAAGTGAATGTTAATAATCAAGGTCTCGCAAAAGTTGAATTTCGACTCGAACGATATTGATTTTTAATTTCTCGATTTCTTACACATCTAGAGCGCGCATCATCGCAAAAATCTTTATGCGTGTAATGACATTGAAAGTTACTGACAGACGAAACCATAAATCACGCAACGTTTTCACACGTAACGTTTATCGTAACGTTTAAGCTGCCGGTAGCAGCTCACAGCTATATTTAGCAACACCTTCGTTATGGAATATAGGATATGCCATCTTTGTTTACAAAGGTTCACCTCGCAGATTCGCGGTGCCTCCTGTGGGGACACAAGAAATGATTGCACATGATTCAAAATTGTCTGTGATTACGAGTTAGTTAGCTTTTTGTTTACATTATAAATAGAATAAATCATACTAATTATCTCCTATTCACACACGTCTGTCATTAGCGGAGGAGGGGAAAATTAAGAATTTTGGCACGAAGCTTAGCCCAACGCGCTTCCGTCAGCAACTTTTCGCCTCTCCGTGAGATAGAACGTGTGGCAAACTTACTTATCACTTACACTACGGTTCTTCTCATGCCTATACAACATTTCGTTGCATTTATGTACAAGGACTGTCAATCGTTTACGTAATCTATCATAACAGAGAATAAGAACTTATATCTCAAAATCTCAAAACTGCAAACCGACAAATATAGCTGATACAGAAACCAAACTATTTTGGTGCTTGTTTTAATATTTAGGAATAATCTAAACATTACAGTTCCTCCCATACACTGCGGCAACTAATTGCATAAATTGTTGACACGCTATGTATTATGGGCGCTATGACGCCTCAATTACAATTTATTGCATAATGCATAATACGAACGGACGGCGCCTTATTATATGGCGATGATTTATGATCATTCTGGCAAACAAAGGCATGATGAAATACTTAGGGCCAGACTGCCTAAGGAGTGAGCTTATATTGGTTACTGAATAAAATCAACAATTAAAAAAACGTATAATTGTTAAATGATGGAACATACAACGGAGTTCCTCAATGGTAATTTTTAGGGCCACTAATTTTCTTAACACGTCCTAAGAAACAGGTAACATTTTCCTACACAGTACCAGACAATAGTTTGGTATAAAAACACACGTTACATTGAACACATTTCTGCCAACTTTTGTTTTGTTTAAAAATCACAAAGATACAAACTCGATTATTTTGGTCGTGGGTGGTACGATCAGTATAAACACGTTCGTTAATTACTGTCGATGTAAAATGGAGCCACTTTAGCATGCGTTCCGTATTATCGCTGAGATTTAATCACATCAAGGTCGAGATTTGTTGATAAATTTTAAATGAATTCCTTATATTATCCTTGAGAACGCTAGTGTGTTACAGACACGGGTACAACTCAAGTAAATTTTCTTTGCAATAAATAATATTTCACATATTTTTTTTAAATTATTCGGTAAGAACATCTTTTTAACTTTAAAACTATTAAAAAACAGAAACTTCTTCTGAAAGATTCAAAGCCATAAGTTTCTAAACAAGAGCACGACGACGAAAATATGTATTCTTCTTTTCTTCCGTTAGTTGTTTAGTTTGTGTAATCCAAAAATGCTAAATGTAGTTCTAGAACAGCGAATAAACTTTTGTCGGTTAATTTTCATGTACTGTAGTACGATTCTTTTTAATTTTTATATTTTCGGCACCACCGAACAAAGACTTCAGACTCGTTGGTATAAGTACTCATGCCTGTTGCCAGGGCGTGGCGGGTGACAAGAGATATGAAAACACGCAATGTTTATAATTTGATGTAATTTTTGGATTTTTAATACTCGTATATGTAATTGAATAAGATTTAGTATTTAAGATGCAGAAATGCGGCGAGCCAACAATAAGTAACAACCGCACGTTAAATCATATATAGCACGCAATCTATTTTCAAAAGTTTCAAAAACTTCAACAGTTAATCTCTTACAGAACTGCCGAATGAAAATTAAAGTGAAGTTGATAATTTACTCGTGACAAAGTCTTCCACTTTACAGTCACGCAAATCGCGTTATGGATTGAACACGAAATGCTAATTAGCTGCATTTAATAACTGCTATCAAGGAATTAGCTCTAAATGCGCCCGAAACTCCTTGATAACTGCGACATCAATCACCTTGAGTTTGAACCGAACGATCGCGTGCAAATCGATTAAAACTTAAGAGCATTAGCTGATTTTGTTTTGTTTAAAAAAAAGTCTCGTTGCAATTTATAAATGTTTAGTCTGTTTTTTATGGGAAAGGGGGCAAACGAGCCGGCGGCCTGATCGTAACTGATTACCGATGCCCACGGACATATGCAATACAAGCTGCAGGTGTGCTGCCGACCTTAAAGGACATTTCGTGAGCTTGTCTTTACCACGTGTGAAAATTGACTGGAAGTTGCATTACCTCATTTAACAGCCAAACATTTAATAATTTAAAGTTAATCATTTTATTATGATAATTAGTAATTAAAAAATTAAAAATTGGTCCCTTAAAATATTTTAAGATGCGTTTGCAGTTTACCTCTACATTAAATCAAATCAAAACAAATTTCGTTTGTCAAACGTATTTTTTAAACCTTCCTCCATTTCGTAACTCAGAAGGAACAGGGGAAAGAAACTCAGTAGGAATCCTTCTTTTTGTCATTATTTATTATATTTTTTTTTAAAACAATATAATTTTTAGTAATAGCATGGGAGCGCATATGATTTAGGTACATTATAGTATCTTATCAGCACGATTGCTTTTACTTTTGAAGTTATACTTCATTTGGCGCGTTTGGAAAAAATTATGAGAGCGAATTTTTACGATGGGCGCGCACACCGACATTTAAAATTAACAGGATGAAGTTGGTTTCTATTTGTCTCTTAAATAATCTTGGTAACTATTATGGACACTATACACTATTATGGAGTGCATAGTCTCCATAGTAACTATATTCAAAGTGGTTATTCAAATATTTATGAATATTTAACACACGTGTCATTAGTAGAGATAAAAAAATATATTCTCACATAAATATATGTGTATTTGTGTGTGATTTTCAATGATATATGGCGGTGAATGATAATTTAGATTTAGATAGATTTAGAGTATTCGTGATGAAAGTGGTTTTCTTTGTAATACATTTTTTTCAATGGGTTTAAAGATTTGAGGTTAACTGTCGGTATGTATTGTTTTTATTTTTTTAGTTACGCTAAAGAAGTATAACTTCTTACGTGCGTAAATGCACAAGAATTTTTTTTGTAGCATATTATACTTACAATGTACCATGTTTAGAAACTTTAATATAAAACGCTAGTGATGTTGCGCTTAGGCTTATTTAGAAAATTTTAAGTTTAGCGGCTGTTTTGACATTAAGCTTCCGTTTATTCGTTAGCGGAGTCGGGCTTTAATCGCTGGTTTACCACGACGTTGAATTAAAGAAGACTCAGGGACCTGATTATTCTGCTAGCCGAAAAATATTAATTACAACCGTCATTAATCGTCCGCATGCTGTTCATGGTCCATTAATGATATTTTATATCAAAATTTCAATGTGGATGTATCAATTTTGGTTTTTAGCATAAGAAATATTTGACCTTGGCTTAAATAATGATTATGCAACGTATATCGTACTTGAGAATGGCAATTATTGCGCAATTTAAAAATTACATTTGTTTTTCGTTAATCATTAATACAATGCGTGCCTAATACGACCTCCACGCCTCAGCAAATTATAAATGCGTCGTTAAATAAAAAATCTGATCTATGAACATCATTAATGAAGTAAAGAAACGTAGAGAATACTAAAATATAACAACAAAGATCAGACGTTACTTTTAAGAATATATGTGTGATAGTTTAAAATGGGATATTTATTACAAAGTGTCATGTCTAATATAACTAAGAAACAGCTGTAAATATTATCAATGTTAATATAATCTATTAGACAGTCTACTGAGAAAATTAAAAAGAAAATTCTTTATTTGATGTAATTAGCATGAATCGCAATGAAGTTTCTCTGTTCCAGAAGAAACAGACGAAAAAAACTCCGTAGATATCCGTAGAAAGTAAATGAAAAGAAACTCTAAGAATAGATAATAAAAATAAAATAAAAAAAAGCCCTGCAGGATTTGCAGAGTCGAGATTCGACCTTCCCTTACAAGCAGCCCCTGTTTGATTACAAGCATGGCTGACGTTTTCCCGTGGATGAAGTTAGGAAAAACGCATGGCTTCCCACAGATTTAATATAAAATAACAAACCGTAAATGGTTACTTTTATTCGATGAGATTAGAACACTTTTATGCGTAAATCGTAAATTTAAAGTCAAATCTAAATTTCAGAGACAAATTAGATATTACCAATTTATAAAAAAAAAATAACGTAGTGTCACATGCTGTAGTTTATCATTTTAAATATATTTTTGGAATGCAGAGTGGCGGTAGCTCTGGCACGACCGGATTAGTACCACGGCCTCGCAGAATACCGGCGTAAAGTAGAGGCATCTTGTGCTTCTGCGTTTCGTTCGGTGAGTGAGGTAACCGGAGGCCCACTGCCCCTCCCCATCCCCCTCCTCATCCTGCCTCCCATCTCAAAAAAAAAAAAACCCTTAAAGGCCGGCAATGCACTGTAGCACCTCTGGTGTTTTAGATGTACGTGGGCGACGGTAATCACTTACCATCAGGTGAACCGCTCGTTTGCCGCCTTTCCCATAAAAAAAAAACTAGTTTAACATGGATTCGATCCTGGTGTTAGAAACATTAAAATGGTTGAGTATAATTTATGTGCTAATTTACCATATGCTTCGAAGTTTCGAAGTTGGCGTTGCAGGTTGGTGAAGTCAGCCGACCTGTACTGATGCCATAATGGAGGTTACCACAAAAATATTTTACAGAACTAAAAAATTCTTAGATAAAATAATTTTAAAGGGTTTTTAATTTCGAGTTTACTGTGAAAGTATTGAGATGTTACTAATGATTCGCCTAAAGTCTAATCCTTATTTGTTTACATGGTTAAGTTTTTAAACAATGTTTTAATTATTACGACTTTATTATTAACACAATTATCACAAGGTACTTCTTCCAAAATTCCATTCACATTGGCGATTTCAGGCAGACGAACATTTTATAAACAAACGGAGATCATTTAATGTTAATGTTCAGCTTCAACATTGAAAATTAAAACTTGCTTGAATTTAAGGTTCCCGAAATATTATACAATATCTTAAATTTATGTTATCTGTGAACATATTCCGTAATAAGTAATATATCTTAAATCGCTTAAAGCGATGTGACTCAGTACGATCGCGCAATGAAAAGGACACACGCTGAATTTGCCATTTATTATTTTTAACTGAAAGGCCGATCGTAAATTAAGATATTTACGATGATAAATATCGGACTACCCACATGGTGTTGTTGGTTATCCCTTACTCAACATAACATACAAGAGTAAAATATTCTTAAGTGGTTTCCACACTAACTTCAGTAGAAAATCAATAAAAAATGTAACCATAATTACTCCGAAATTTAAAAACGAATATTTATAGAGTTTGATGGTAAATGAATCTGGAAAGCCAGAAAAAAACTTAATGACTTTGGGCAGATGGCGAAATATACATCTCAAATATGCAAGACCTTGAATATAAAGACCAGTGTCGGCCCCGCCCCTCTGCCAAACATGGCGATTACTGCAGGTCCATTCCTGATAGAGTGGAATTACGTCCTGCATATTACCATTTAATTGGCTATGCATGGAAAAACCACGAGAGTACCTGTATGCTTGAGAAATGAGTAGAGTTATGAGTGGACATTTGAAATCCGGAAACGTGTTTTAATTAAATATAAAAAAATGCTCTGGAATCTTTATAAAAGAATGCCCACTACAAAAATAAAAAACAAACGAACGAAACTTTGAAAAAATATCAAAGTAGACATTTGTAATGAGCTTTTCGTATGCTATTAACTGCACATAACGGTACGATAATTGGAAATGATCGTTTCAATAAAATAAAAAGTATCGCCATAATCGATTTATCACCTCCTCTCCGTTATGCCGATCTTTATTGACTCAATGTGCGTCGGCAAAACAAGTTTCTACCATGAATGCGGATCACGAAGACGAGGTGGGTCCCTTATTATTGTTGCCAAGTCCTCAATTGCGTTACCTTCGCGAGTCCCACTCGTTCCATATTACAAGTATACTAAACGATCGAGCGGTGCCAAATGTGGCACCATCAACACCCACTATTTATTTACCGTCAACTTAATGATTGTTTTGTTATTCATAAGTGAACTCAGACGTGGTCCGTACGTCTGTATGTCTGTCTTTCTTACCTTTAAAGGGCTTCTCCTCTCTTTTGAAGCGTAATACGTAGCCGGTTAAAAGTTTTTACAGAATGTGTGTTATTATGGCGGATTTTCCAGCAAATAATAAAAGAAAGCAAAAGTAAATAAGTAAGGGGGATCCTCAACATGACTTACGTATATTTTGTGTTTCAACGTTTTTTTTGTTTTTGATCTATTGTAAAAACGGTAATACATACAAGGGTCAAACTTGGTATGGTTCAAGTTAAAACTCTAATGTAAAACATCAAATAATAAAAACCGACCAAGTGTGAATAAACCGTGCAAACGGTTAACTTTGCACATTATCTTTTCTATATTTTATTTCATACATTAACACGTTCAACTGCTTCAGCTTCATATGTTACAATGCATAGAAGTAATTATTTGAATTTTAAAAAAAAACAAACGTGAATACACTTTAACTTACATCACGAATTATTACTTACTGTTTTCTCTGCTCCGAAAGAACGAAATGATTGAAATGAATGAATGTAATGAAATTAATGAATGAAAGTTCTTTATTTATTACAATCTGATTGTAAAAATAAGTAATAAAACGTTTCGTAATGAAGCTCCTCTGACGGAGAAGACTCAAAAGATGACAAAAAATCGCCGAACTGCTGTCAAAAGAAAGGTTGGAAAGAAAGATACGGTGTTAAAGAGTTTTGAATAATAGATTTTGTAATTTTTTTTTATTTTATCTTATTTAAGACAAAGTTAAACTGAGACGGAAGAAAAGATTTTTATCTCTCGATTTGTTAGCAACACTTTGTAGTGAAACATAAATAACTATATAATAAATATAAACCTTCAAGTATTATTGGATTACAATATTGTGTAAGACTTAACCTACGTACTGTTTTTTGTGTGAGTGATTGTTGTAATCTGTTTGTATACCTAAATAAATAAAATAAAAAGAACATTATGATATAAACAAAGTTTTTCAAAAAAACTGCACTTTCGAAAGCATGTCAATGTCACGCTACGATTACTTGGGTAGCCGCCAAAGTTCGATGCGTCAACAGATAACATAAAGTGTTCTGTGACATCCAATCAAAATCAGAAACAGAATTCAATAATTCGTTTCATGATTTCTTGTATTTACGCGAACACTACAACATTATACGCATTAAATTATACGCGATAAAATCCGTAGATAATAGTTTCAATACAAATTTCTATTTCTAGTATGAAAAGATTAATTTAGCTTTTGGTTATTTTAGACCACCGCCATATTTAAATATTATATATGTGGATCATAATTGAGAGCATTTAATAAAGTGCAACATCAATAAGTCATTTTAAACCTGCTGAATATTATATCACTAGACAATAATCATGTTGTTTAGATGCCTAGTTTTGGTCTGATATTTTTCGAGGTGGTTATCCCGCCATCTGTCGATTTTCAAGGCTTTTTAAAATACTTACTTTAGGTATTATTTTGCTATTTGTCGTATACATTTACAATAAATTTATTATTATCCGTATATGACAATTTATTGAACTTCTCATAAAATATTTATATAACAGTAACTCATACATCGGTATATACACGGAAATTTGTGCTCATTAATACTCAGTTGTTTGCTCGACGTAAGATAAATAAGCTATTTGCACGCACAATTTGCGTGCGACAACCAGTAAGTCAATTGTTTATTGCAAACAAACTTATGTTACCAACGAGCCGCTGTCAGGGTCTTCCGACTCCTGACAGTGAACCTAACGGTATGTCGGCGTTGTGAAAACTTGGTAGAACTCTTCACTACATTAGGGTTGCCAACGTTTTTTTTCTATAGGAAAGGCGTCAAATGAGCAAACGGTTCACCTGATAGTGAGTGTCCGTCGCCTTGCAACACCGGAGGTGCCACAGGTGCATTGCAGGCCTTAAATACCGCCGCGTATTTGGAAGATGAGAGGGAGGTTGAGAAGATTGGGGAGGGGGAGTGGGCCTCCGGTTACCTCACTTACAGAACGAAACTCAGAAGCACAAGGTGCCTCTACTTTACAACGGTATTCTGTGAGGCCGTGGTACCAACCCGGTGGAGACGGCCCGTTCGAGCAGCAGCAAAAGTCGCCACTTGGATCTACCAAGTATTTATTGAAAGATAAAAATACGTCCGACCAAGTGAATAGTTTAAATTAAACTTTAATGTTTCTAAGCAATATGATGTATTAATATTGATTAATGTATATGAGTGATGGCTGTGTGGCTTAGTCATTAGCGTAACTAGGTGTTGAGCCATGGGTCCTGGGTACACACAAATCATTATGTTTCAGGCCTTGTTATAGTGCGTTGCGTCGTCTCTAACGCTGTAACTGAAAGAAAGAAAGAAAGAATGATTTATTTGGTACACATATTTAAAATATTACGAATACAAAATACATAGATTAAAAAAATAATAATAAAAATTTTACATTTAATACAGTCAATAAAAATTAGTACCAAATAGGTATCCAACTCAGCGTAATGCTGCAGAGGTTGCAGCGCTGATTTTCAGTTGGAGCCTCGTGACGTCACCGACAAGCCGACGTGCGATCCTACAATAGTTTTATATTTAAATAATTTAATATTTATGAGTTGTATTAGAATAGGATGTTGTACTTATGTAATAGTTTTAACAAGTTTTTTATCCGTAATTATAAAGTAATATCTTTTTTATCACTTCTTAGACTAATATAGATAACGGAATAAAATAACATCTGACCCTTTCTCCGATTTTACCGTATTAGTCTTACATCGGATATTGAATGTACAGATGAGTGAGTGCTTGATGAGTGAGTGCTTTTGCGAGTACACTTGTGACACTTTAATAAATACTGCTCCGTCTTAGCTGAATCTAGTCCACGGAGTCAAAATGTGCCAGGAAGATATTATCATTACTTTTTAATTTTCATTTGACAACGGTAATATTTTATTACTTTATTTATTTAATATTTCTTGCCATATAGAAGGACACAAAAGGCCGACTTAATGCCTATAGCCATTCTCTACCAGTCAAACTATGAGGTGGTTAAATTTTAGAGTAGAAGTAACAAAGTACTTAATAAACCAAAAACTTATTAAAACTAAATCACTAATAAATACTCGTACATATATTACATAAATAAAAACTATTCAAATACATAAAATCACTTACATGCATCCATATAAAAGCTACATATATACTTTAATAATACACTCAAACTTTTTGTTAGTAGTATAAATATATGACATATATGATAGTTGGTAGTTCTACCAACTCATTTTAATCACAGTCATCAAAACAGAACGTTTAAAGCCACCGGTAATAAAATAGATTCGTTATTTTAATCGCGTTGCATACAGTCAGTGTTTTTTTAGCAATAACACCCTTATATTTTCGCGCACATTGTCATTGTCCGCTTTTATCTACGATGACACGACCGTCACCTATCTTCACCATGTTATAAGCGATAACGACAATAAAAAAATAAGGCTTCCTTAATCAATTATTCAATAGTTGATAGAAAGCTAAAGCAGCCTTTATGAACATTTATTTTTGTCTTCGAAAGGAGGAATCAATTAGGTCGTCAAAGATTTAAGCTCAATTGGCTTCCTGATACTAGGAGTAATTCCTGAACTTGGTTGTCTCATTTTCTGACTTTTAAATGTTTAATCTTCGACTTCTTATGAACAAAGATGATTTTTATTGTCTCTCTCTATCTCACGAGAGGCTTTTTCTGTCTCTCTTTGACACTAAAATTTTTGTTTCTCTGAACTTCACCAGGTTGATTGATAACTTCATTACTGTTCAAGTTACTATTAAATGATCGGTGATTCGGGTTCACTTGTTAGCTCTTTGCTACTATCAAAGACTTACACATGGCACACATTCCCTCTTTTGCACTTATAAAAGCAAAGGATGAACAAATAATACTATTTTATATGTTTAATCTTTTTAATTGGAATCTTTCTTAACTAAATTTAATTTAGGCATCACAATAACCTATCAATATTTTTTTTTATTTTAATTCTTCTCCTAAAAAGGTACTTATAAAAATAATGTACGTACGCTGAGCTTATAAAAATAATTCTTGTATGTTTCCCAAAAAAAACACACGCCATACGCTCATGACTCGCGCGTAAATAATTTGGCTGCGCGCCAACGAACCTGTTCCCGCGGGTCGCGCTGCATTGTGTGGACGCAATTTATGGAGCGCCCGTAATTCCCTGGACGCGACGAACGCTCGAATTTACGCGCTATGGCACTTTAGTGTGATACACAAACATATAAATAAATTATAAACTGTTAATCCTTGAAGATATGTCTAGTGTTTAGTTTCAGGTCTAGGAATTTTTATTGTTTAGTTTTAAAAAGAATACTAGCAATGCTATTTATTAAGTAACATTACTAATATTCCTCTTAAACTTCCAACTAAGCATTACAGCTTGTATCTGGAGTGGTTTACGACAATAGTCGAATGGCGGGCTCGAACTTACGACGTCATGTTTCGTAGTCAGCACCCTAACACATTTGGCTATTGGCGCTAAATAAAACAAATAATTCATTTTAAACAGAAAAATTACTACTTAATTATTTTCATTAGATACAAATATCGCATAAACTTTATTCAAATGCTACGTAAGTTATATAACGTATAATAAAATAACCATATAAGTCGTATGTGTCACTTTTTCTTCAATTCTAATCCATATTTTTACGAATTAAGAAATTGAAAAATTTATCTACGCCCAAAAACGGCATGGTTGTTATAAAAACACAAATACTTAAGTTTTGTTTTAAAACAATATCCACTAAATCTCTTTTTGTAATATTTAAAAAGCTAACGCTAACCTTTCGTGATTCAAGTTTTCTTAGAGATATTGGAGAATTTATTATGAGAAATTATTCCTTATCGGCTTTTCAACGATCGCGAAATTCCATGGTTGCACCCACATGACAAATATTAAACCATAAATTAAAATGAGGATATGAATAACTAAGTACAAGCTTCGTTAGCGCTTTCATCTTAAGGCCCATTTCACTTTCGGTTTCTCAAAATTCACTATGTGTTAGGCTCCTTCTCTCCGTTGGAGTCGTCTGGATAGGTACCACCCTTTTACCTATTTCTGCTGTGCAAATACAGTTGAGTTCCGGTTTGAAAGACATACTGAAGCAGATACAGGCTTTGAAGCATTCGATCTTAGTCCTCAAAGGTAACAACGCATCTGTAACTTTCTTCGATTGAGGTTGTTTTTGTTAAAAATCTCGCTTTATAAACGAAGATATAATGTTCTAACGCTAAAACAGACGTAATTAAATGCACAAAGAATTTTGCATCGAAAAATAACATAGGTTTTTATTTTCAGGTGATATTGAAGACTGCATTGTGACCCCAGCTTACCAAGGACAATTTACACCATTGCCGGAAGCACTATGCGACTGCATTATGGACCTCACCTCACAGGTACGAAGATATTATCATATGAACAATTAATAAGAGCGTAAATATTTATATTTTTTTTTATGGGAAAGGCGGCAAACGAGCAAGCGGTTCACCTGTTGGTAAGTGATTACCGTCGCCCACGTACATCTGAAACACCAGAGGAGCTGCAGGTGCTTTGCCGGCCTTTAAGGGTATTTGGGAGATGGGAGGGAGGATGAGGAAGGGGATAGGGAGGGGGAGTGGGCCTCCGGTTACCTCACTCACCGAACGAAATGCAAAGGCACAAGATGCCTCTAATTCACGCCGGTATTCTGCGAGGCCGTGGTACCAACCCAGTCGAGCCGGCCCATACGTGCAGCAGCTAAAGCCGCCGCTTGGCTCTACCACGTTTGAAATATATAAAATTTATGATTTTACACGCAGTACTGTACAATAAATAAGACACACATGAAAGTTAATATTTTCATTGTGTTACAATAGATAAGCAGCCATTACAAGAAAGCATGTAAGTATAGACAAAGCAGGAGCGGAGTATAACTCGTAGCAAAACCTTGTTTTATGATATTTGATAACATGGAAACAGATAATAAAGTGTTACACCTCAGCTCTATGAACGTTCTAGATTATTCCATGCAAAAAAAAAATATGCTTTCTGTAAAGATTTTTCTATATCACTGATTTAAATCTACATCCGTTTGTCTTTGCACGTACCTTCAATGAACCGATAAAAACAACGGGCAGCTGTACTTTGTTGCCGTTTGGACGTTATCTTGATACGGCATGTCAGGAAGTGAAATGAGCATGATACAGTACTTTCTTACACTGTGTTATATATTTATTCTGTAAAAGGTATTATGTTTTGTTCTTTGTATTGCATATGTACGTATGCTGAGTGCATGTAAAAACAAACGTGAAATGTGAGAATTGTCATGAAACATTTTGACTCACGAAGAAGGCAAACTCTATTGTTATAAGATTTAAAAAATATATATTTATACCAGAGTATTATAATTGTATGAAATACCTTGATCCTTAATCCAGAGCCGTGGTAGCCTAGTGGCCAGATCGTTCGTTTTAGTGTAATAGTACGCGAGTAAACAGCGTTCAAACCGGTGCCGGGACCACTGAATATTGTTAATAGCAGTTTTAAGTGTAAGGGAAACATCGTAAAAAAGCTTGCATATGTAAGATTTATTAAAAATTGGATTTCGAGGACATATGAAGTCCGCCAACCCCCTCTGGAGCAGCGGCAGGCCTTTCAAGGCTGCGCAATTGGTCACATTTATCTCAAATATTTGAGAATTTGCCCAGCGGTGGGACATTTATAGTATACTACTTTCTATTATTTTTTCCTCAATCTTTTAGCTGTAGTATACTATCGTATACTGGTCGTGTCTAAAGGTTAATTTTGCGCAGCGTGGCTTCGATGAGTTGTATGTTCATGTTTACTGCTATAGATATGATTAATATCAAAAAGCTTTAAATACATAATACAAATATCCAATTTAATAATAAAATGCCGCTGCATCTGCATCTTAAAAATATTCAACACTTTTAGATTCAATTCGCTCTAGAAGCTGCAACCAGCTGCACTCCGAATACCATAAATGAAAAGCTTCCGTGTTGAATAAATAGCACCACGAGAAAAAATTTAAATTCTTATCTGGATTTCTGATAATTTTTAAACGTAGAATAGTAATTTTGACAGTGGTTTCTATTCAAATATACGTAATTCTAAATAGATTTTATTTAAAAAAAAAACTTTCCTTCTTAAGGCGCAATATCGTCCAATAAAGTTCATTCAGCGTTTCCGCAACGGAAATATCTCTCGGTTTCATTCCCAAGCCGTCGATTTAAAAACTAAATAAATAAAAATTAACGCAGCGCTGGCAGACTGCCATCGCTCGACAGTTTAAAAATACGGAAGGACTTCGGTAATGTTTCATGGGCCGTCCATCGGGAATTTTCTATAAAATGTATGACCTCTCGTTATGAGTAAAATAACACGAATATGGTTACAATCAAAAATGACGTGAAGTATAGATTTTATATCACGCTAAAACCCTTTTAAGGTAATTGCTTATTTTTAGGATTGTCTCAGCATCTTTGATGGTCAATGATTTTTGTATGATGAAGTCTGGGGCAAAAGTCCAGTCTTTCATAGAATTGATGATTGAGGGGGTGAACTCGACTTTGGAGGCTGTTTCCCAATGGCGTGATGCCAATTTGGTCGAGTTTAACCCCTCTAAAACACAGGCTTGTCTTTTTTCGGCGAAACGGAGTCCATTCCAACTGACTCCGACTTTCCGGAATGTCTCCGTTCCGGTAAATGACCGTATTGCGCTCTTAGGTCTAGATCTCTCTTCTAACCTAAATTTCGGTCGTTACATCGAGTCCATAGCAAACACTGCTGCCAAAAAACCTAGTATCCTCTCGGGGGTGAGACGGTACTTCACATCGGAGCAGCTCTTAAATCTATACAAAGCTCAAGTCCGCTCTTGCATGGAATACTGTTCCCACCTCTGGGATGGTTCGGCTAAACATCAACTTGATGCTTTGGACTCGTTGGAGCGCCGAGCGAAGAGGATCATAGGCAGTGACTCACTAGTAGAGGCAAAACTTCAAAGCCTCGAACACCGTAGACGAGTGGCCTGCCTCTCGGTTTTTTATCGAATTCATTTCGGAGAGTGTGCGGAGGTTTTGCATAACCTAATACCCTCTTCTCCTTTCCATCACCGAACGACTAGAGGCGGCGAGAAGTTCCACCCTTATGTTGTAGACATTCCTCCATTACGCACGAGGCGGTTTGCCTCTTCTTTCTTTGTGCGGACGGCTAAGGAGTGGAACTCTCTGCCGAGGTCGGTTTTTCCGGAGGCCTATAACCTGGATATCTTCAAGGCCAAAGTGAACAGACATCTAGGCAAGCGTGTACCATCCTAGGCCTCATCTTCGCTTTCCATCGGGCAAGATTGAGGTCAAAGGCAGGCCTATTTTTTCATAAAAAAAAAATGAAACCATATTCTTATACCCAATATTCCGAGTCGTACACCAAGGGTTTATATCCCCTATCATTTTATTCCAAATTATAAATATTATAGATTTTTACATACAATAAGACCTGAACAAATACGTTCCTTAATGAAGAAAACAACCAAACAAAATATATCAAATAACAATGATCAAGTGCAATGTTAACGAGCAAGTAGTTCGCTTTCACCGTAATCAAAAATTTTGGGAACGACATTGTCATTTCTTTTAAAAGGCAACTATTTCGAATTTCGAAAGCATAGAAATATGCCTGCTATTTGGTCGCAATGAAATATAAAAAGAAATCAGGTGATCTTTGTTTAAAGTAACACAAATTTAAGTACGCATTAAAATAAGATGAGTAAAAAGTTCTGTATGATATTTGTACTTTTTTTTTACTGGGCATAAGCTGGTGCTTAACTACAATCCCTGCTGATGTTATTTTGTGTTATGAACCTATTAATGGTAGCACACTAGCTTTTTAAGACTTTTCGATTGAAAGCATACGTTTACTTCGGAAATTCTGACTATTTCAGTTCTATTCTGTACGCATTAAAAATGACGTAGCATAACGCTTCGTTCCACAATTAATAAATATAGATCCGTCCGTGTGTACGTAGGGCATGAAAGAATTGAATGATTTTATTCCTGGTGATGTCACGTAATAGAAAGAAGAGTATCTCACCATCTTACAATCTATTTCGGTTTCTATGGTAAGCAAACAAGACGTCCTCAGAGAAGAGCCGGTAAGAAACTCTAAAGGTTTTTATTTCATTGCTAGTTTGTAATGTAATTTACAATTACAAAAACACAATAATTCAGTACAATGTTAAAAGTCTAATAAATGAAGTTAACATCAATTTTGTTAAATTTTTACACTGCCAGTAGGGCCAGTAGCCAGCCAGGGAACTTGAAGACACACATCTTTGTCCTTGAAATATTGATCTATTGTATGGAAGGGCTTTTTTTAATAAAGTTTTTTTCAACTATTTAAATATTGTGTCTGTCAGTTATAAAATTTACAAAGGTATTAAAGTTATTCCATTTTTACAACACCAGTGAGAGAAGGAAAGTGTAAAATTTTTTTAGCCTCTACCACACGGTGCATTTATTACATATTTAGTAAAATAATACGACTAATTGGAAAGTGTAAAAAATTACTTCTCCTTAATCCCTGCTGATAATAAAATGGCCCGATTGACGATCTAACCTACAAACTGTAAATATTTTGACCAACTATATTAAGAACTGCCAAGTTTGTTTATTGATTTATGCTGGATTTATCGGTAGCATCGTTTGAAATAAATATTTATCAGTAAAGTATTTTGAAGCGTATGCGATACCGGAAACATAGCGTTCACAATAAAGTTATTTACACCTACAGTACCTAAAAATATTAAAAAAAATATTTAAAGTAAAAAGTAAAGAAGCTGTTTGTAAATATCCCACTGCTGGGCAAAAGCCTCCTATCAATATTTTGGAGGGTTTTGTAGCCGTAAACGGTGTGGCTTGCACGCTGCTCCAGTGTGGGTTGGCGGAAGCCACACGTCGAAATAATATTTTTGTTATTTTACCGATATGCAGGACTTTTGAACGAAGTTTTCATTTACCTCTGAGGACATGATAATATCGGCACTTGAAATTGCAATTAAGAATTTTAGTGACGCCGGCAGCGGAATTCGAACCCAGGTCACTCGCGAACTTTGAAATTAACGCGAGATTCTTGACCCGTGTGCTACCAAGGCTCTTAATTATATTATATTTAACGATGATTTAAATATAAGTATGTACTGGTCGTCCACGATACCCAAGTTTCTCCAAGTAGGATCGACTCAGCATAGGTCTTTAACTTATCCAACATGTAGCCAACCAGTCCTATTTCAGAATGGCAACAATGAGTGCTACATCAGTGGCAACTTTGCCAATTTTAACGGTCTGTATGCGGTACAAACTGCCCAATATCAAAATATTCTCTTAATTATTTTTCCTTTGTAGCCTTAACTTAAAGATTTCCAATAATCGCAACGCGTGCAAAGGTATTGGCGTACCAGACATTTCATACCTTAGACACTGCTGCGTCTCTGCTTATCACCGGTGTGGATAACTCAGGTCTGGTAAATTTCAGTGGTGGTATAAACTCGTATATGTTATAAGGGGAAATACACCGTCTCTTTCTTTTTTTGCTGCTGTTCGATTTGGCTGTCGCGTGGTCGGGTTAGTACCACAGCCACGCAGAGTACCAACGTGAAGGAGAGGCATCTTTTGCTTCTGTGTTTCGTTCGGTGAGTTAGATAACCGGAGACCCACTTCCCCCCGTCCCCCTAAAGGCCTACAACGCACCTCCAACTCCTCAGGCGTAGCAGATGTCACTTACCATCGGGTGAGACGCTTGCGCGTTGGCCCCCCAGTGGGCCTAACTCCTTTTGAGTAGATCGTCAGACTCATAAAAGATTTTTAGCACAAACTGCAAGTTACAATTTAGTCTCACTCACAATTTTCTTATAACCGTGAAAAGCCAGATAGAAAGATCAAAGCGGAAGTCGTGACATTACCGCATTCGTTACAATAAACTCAATAAACAGTAGTTTGACTGAACTGTTCGATTGGTCTCGATCGGACCCCGTGAAACGTCTACCTACTGGTGTTACACCCGAACTCGAGCTGACCCGTATTAAAACTTTCAACTAAGTAATTTTTATTGCTTTTATTTTACCGATATGTTTACCTTATTTTTATATTCGCACTTGACTGTTATAAGTACAGATAATTTATTTTTTTATTTATTTAAAATACTTTATTGCATACACTCCAATTGGAGGTTACAAAGGGCGGACTTAATGCCTATTGGCATTCTCTCCCAGTCAACCCATGGGTTGGTGAGATAGCCGTAGCAGGTGTATTCATTTATTAAATTAATTAAGTAATAAAATGATTTAAAATAACTATAAACAAATATAAATAGATATAATAAAATTAATGAATAAAAATAAATAATATACATAATAATATACTATTACATATGTAGATAGATAAATAAACATAAATAAGAAACACAATAATAACTAAATAAGTCCATTTAAATTTGAATAATGTTCTTTAACAAATTTTTAAAAGAGTTCCTGCTTGCCGATTTCTTAACTTCGTCGGGCAGGGAGTTCCAGAGCAGTATAGCCTGAACCTTAAAAGAGTTGCCGACAAAACCGGTGAAGTGTTGTGGAATACTAATCTTAAGATTAGATGAAGATCGCAGCTTTCTGTCGTGCGTCAAGAAAAGATAACAAAATTTTTCTTGAAGATACGCCGGGGATAATGTAAGGTATAATTTGAAATTTAGTAACTAGGTTGATATCATACATTATCTACACCTATGCTAAGTAAGTAGTGTTTAATGTGTTGTACCTTAGATCTGGTTGGTACAAAGCTGTTCAGTAAATCAGCTAGAAGTAAATAAAGTAGAGTCAGTCGATGGCACTCGATTATAGTAACACACATAAACCTACCAGTATTAATCCCATTCACCAGATTCATCTCAGCATGTAGCAGTAAAACTCATGATACTTTTAATAGATTTACCACGAGCTCTGTAAATGAGAAAACATAGTGAGGAAGAATATTAGTTAAGGTATCAAATCTCGCCAACTTTTATTTGAGCAATGTCGCGGATTAAGCTTTAATAATTTCTATAATGGGCATCGTTATATATTATAGGTATTATATTATATTATTTACTTCATATGCTTACACAAATATATAGCAATGATAACCAAGTGATCACGGTGCTCGCTTTATTTTCATAGAACGCGTGTAAACTAGGTTCGATCTCGAACGGTCGATCGAATTTACCACGTGCTCGGCGGTGAAAAAAAACATCTCGAGGATACCTGCATTTTTCAGACACATATGACATATATCATATAACACAATGCTATATAATTACACGAATATTTGAATATATGTGTGTGTAAATATATACATTTATATGTAACGATTATTACGAAAAAGGTATATAATATTATGTATAAACGTTTATGGCTTCACCGTGTAGCCATTCCAAAAATGGTATTAATTTTTGTATCAATCGTCGAAAATAAAAACAGACAAACAAACTATTGGCGATTCACTCGTGGCATTTAGATATCAATTTGGTAATTAAAGTGACCGACATACCCACAAACCGAAACAACCCAATCGAAGTGAAACAGGTTGCAGTTTCCGAACGCAACATTCCACGGATTGAATCCAATGCAAATGGCCTACAAAATATTGAACCCAACTTAATAATTGTATAAAGTATTCAAACCGGGCGGAAACTAAATTTTTTGATACAAAATTATTACATATCTTCATATTTAATGGCCCATAGCATCCTAATAATCTTGGCAACAAATACATAAGTGGTAGAGCCGGGCGGCGGCTTTTTCTGCTGGTCGAATTGGCAGGTTCGACCGGGGTAGTACCACGGTCTCGCAGAATACCGGCGTGAAGTAGAGGCATCCAGTGCTTCTGCATTTCATTTGGTGGGAGAGGGAACCGGAGGCCCACTCCACCACAACCACTGTTCCTTCCCTTTCCCATTCCTCAAATTTCCTTAAAGACCTGCAGTTTCTCTGGTATTGCAGATGTATGAGGGTTTGGTAATGACTTACCAGATGAGCCGTTTGCTTGTTTACCCCCTTTCTCAAAAAGTAAAAAAAAAAACCGGTTTCGACAGCTTGAACCTATCTTGTCGCAAATTTATTTTGTTTGGTACTAGATTGTGCCATGTTTTATTTTGCTAAAAAACTTTGAATAAAAATATCTTACAAAATATTGAAGCAGACTAAATAATTTTGTTAAGTATTAAAAATGGCGGAAACGACATTTGATGTCATGAAATAACTGGATATCTGCATACTTAATGGTCCGTACCATCCTAATACCGGAATGATGACTCTTGGCCATGAAATGTTAAAAAATAAAAATGTAATATTCCGGTTTCGACAGCGCGGACTTGTCTCAGCGCATATTTATTTTGTTTGTTACAAGTTTGTAGCGATTTAATTTTCTACAAAACTCGATGATATAAATTAAAAATATTCGTCATTGTTTTTTTTATTTTCTTTTAACGGCTTCAACTTTGTTG
The DNA here is from genome assembly GCA_029286595.1 of Bhutanitis thaidina. Lineage (NCBI taxonomy): Eukaryota > Metazoa > Arthropoda > Insecta > Lepidoptera > Papilionidae > Bhutanitis > Bhutanitis thaidina. The sequence goes on along the minus strand of JAGSMS010000034.1, from coordinate 3,446,107 downwards.
AATGCACACAAAAATATCAAAATGATAGGATATGCTTGCGATTGTTGTCGTACAATCGATTATAATAAACTCAGCGTCAAAAAAATCGCACCTTTTGGTATTTTGACTTCAAGCAACTATAAACCCTATTTCATCTAAGGTAAGGTATATGTGTGGGGCCTCATTTTAAAGGTTATTGAATCCTTTAAATAATAAAACTGTGATAGTGATTACTAAGCATATAAAAAACATTTTTCATGAAAAAAGGAAAAACGTTTATTCACGCCAAAATTACTTAATTTAATTAATCTAAAAACATAACAAAATTAAAAAATACAGTAAAACAAATTCTTAAAACTAAACTTAGAACCTAGTGTTACCTCCCTTATCCCTAATTACAGCCTCCATGCGATCCTTCATTGACCTCACCAACGTCACGATGCGTTCTTGAGGAATGTCACTCCACTCCTCGACGACGGTGTCCCGAAGCTGTTCAAGGGTGGCACGGGCAGTATCACTAGACCGCACCCGGCGTTTCAGATCATCCCAAAGGTGCTCTATGGGATTCAGGTCAGGACTTCTCGCTGGCCACTGCATCACGGGGATCCCAACCTGATTCAGGTAGTCCCGAACAATGATTGCCGTATGGGAGCGGGCGTTGTCGTGCATGAATGTGAATTCAGGCCCGACAAAACCAGCATACGGGACCACATGGTCCTCCAGTATCTCTGTGATGTACCGATGAGCAGTCAGGGACCCCCACGTTCAGGTGCAGGAGACGCACACAAGGTCGGTTTTTCCTTGGATTGAAATTCCGCCCCAGAACATGCAGGATCCTCCTCTGTAGCTGTCGGTTTCTTCAAAGCAGGCCTGTGAATACCGTTCCCCCTGCCTCCTGTTCACTCTTCTACGCCTATCATTGCAGAAAACGCATACCCTAGTCTCGTCAGAGAAGAGACTTCCATTGGTCGAACGTCCAATCCACGTGGTCTCGTGGGCAAACTGAAGTCTGACTTGCCTATGCTCTGCTGTCAATGTGGGGCCAGTAGCAGCCCTACGGGCCTGGATTTTCTTCTCTCGCAGCCTTCTTCTTATTGTGGAGACGCTCACCGACGTCCTCCGAGCTGTTCGGAGCAGCTGTTGCAGCTCAACAGCGTTGGAGAATCGGTTACGCAAAGACGTCGACACAATATAGCGGTCGTCTCTGTCGGAAGTGCAACGGATCGTCTTCCGGATCCATGCTTCCTGATGTAGCCTCCAGTCTCCTGGAACCGCTGGGATACTCGTTTCACCCGGAAACGGCTTATGTTGAGTAGTCGAGCAATATCAACTTGGCGTAGTCCTGATTGCAGTAGTGCTACCACTTGAGCTGCTTCTTCTGCCGTGGTATCCATTTTTCAGGGTTTTTTTTCTTACTGGAGCTGTTCAGGTGTGACTTCTGTGATGTCTGGATAGCTAATGACCCATAATAAATTTTACCCCCTTTTATTCGTGTCCAAGGTGGCACAAGTAGTGAGTCCTCTAATGAGCTTTTCAGCACTTTTTTTTTAAAGACCCTAACGTTTCGTGATTATTATTTTTACAGAAAAGAACGATACGCGTTTTTAAAGTGTATTAATTGTACTTTCAAATGTTATTAATTTTGGTAGGGTACAATAAATAAGTTAAGAGTATTATTCGCTTGAAGTCAAAATTTCAAAAGGTGCGATTTTTTTGACGCCGAGTGTAATTTTCTGAAATTAAATACTCTTATATCTTAAATCACAAATTTCCGTTGCAAGGAACCGAAACTCCTTTTAAAGAGGAAAAACATACAAAAGGAAACTGCACAGATATCTGCGATCTCTTTCTAGATATTTTTTAGATATTGACGCTGTGAGGTTAGCCCCATAAAAGTCATAGTGCATTACTTATTAATCCCGCCACCCTATCTTATTCCGTAGGTTGTAAGCTAAAAGAAAAGACATAAAATTTCCTCCGTCATATTGCAGCATAACCACCTCAAACATCTTCTTCTTCATCACCCTGTGTAAGTCCACTGCTAGTCCTCATAGAAACGCCAAGCATAGATTTGACCATAGTCACTAGAATTGGCAAGCGATTGGGAAGCGTTGGTGAGCACAATGCCAGTGCCTTCTAGAGATGCCTTACCTAGCCTAGTGGCTGTTAAGCTAAGGTAAGGCATGATGCCTTACCTTCACTGATGTACACTGCAGGACATAGGCTCTCCCTTGCTCTGCGGATTGGGGATCGCAGTACCAGACACCTCGCACCTTAGACGCTGCAGCCCGTTACGGGTCTGCTTCATTTAAGTTTGATATTTTTCGAGATGGTTATCATTGGAATTATCCCGCCATCTGTCGCTTTAGCCGAGATTCATACGCCGCAATAAGAAACTAGCAGGATTTGGGTTCGTAATATTCGGATGAACTTTCTGCCAACGGTCGGTCCCCAGAGCCTCGTCCGTTGGTATGCACCGCGTGTAGCGCGTACTCTAAACTCAGAAGGAGCCTGCAGTCGACCGCAAAAAAGAACAAGATGATATGGAGCACAAGGTTACAAAATATTACCCGCTCTCGCTTGATGAATTCTACTATTTAAATTCCAAGAATTATTAACGGCATATCTGGCTTACCAGTTGGAATTTACGTCGAGTCGTGTCGCTTTCATGACTCAATCCGCTACCATTCATTTTTCTTGATAAAATCTACACCATATTATACATCATTGCAAGTGCTTAAGAGTAAAAGCTTAATAAAAACCCATTGCTGCGCAAATACTTCACACTTTTGAGACGATTTTTGAACCGGCAACATTCTGCAACTGATGCAAATTGCGAATTGGCACAATTGTAAAAAAGGTAATTTAAAATTGTAGAAGTTTGATGATTGGTCCTAGGCCAGTCACTTACTTAGACATTTAAGAAATTGCACATACCCTCTAGCTTAACTTAAGCTTAAACGTAGTAGCACATAAAATAAATTCTTAGATTCTGATAGTATTGGCGTAAGAATATGCCACTCCCTTTCTTCCCTTGGACACCCAGTAAAAGACGACTATGGAAAAAGTCTTGAAAATCTCAATGCCTACCGACAGATGGCGGGATAACCATTTCGAAAAATACCTAACCAAAAATAAGCAGACCGATGATGGACAGATTATTACAGATATTGCAGAGGTGCAGGGTCCTGCAATGGACTATTCATGGGGTTTAGGTAAGATTAATGTAAAGCATCTTCTCAATAAAAATAAACGCCTGAGCAATTGAGAAACTGGATAATTAATACCATTTCAATTATTCATTGTTACAAATCGATCTAATAAAGGCATTCCAGAGGCGTGCACTCGTAAACCCGATGGCAGGCATTGCGAAACGAGCCGAAACAAGCCGAGACCGTTGTCACAATAGAATGCCGTCCTAGACGCTGGCTGGCTCCAAATACCAAATGTGGGCTGGAATTTTAAGTAGTCTTGTATAATTCGATCACAATAGTACGTTTGATGGCAAAAGTTTGATAAAATTTAACAGTTTTGATTTATCAAGGTCATTTTTTTAGGATAAAGTTATTAATTTTGGGAGACAACATGTGATGTAATTACAATAAGCAATGGTATAAATTAATATGGTATGGTATAAAATCTATTACCCCATCTCATCGCGATGGACGATGTCGGTGAGATGCTTTCAAAACTTGATGCTTTATTGGTGATTTTATACTAATTAGTTAAAAGTAACTTAGTTATGCCTGTATATAGAAAGTAAATCATGAAAGTGCAGTGCGTTTTCAGCAAACATATCTGCGTACTGCGATAATGAGACAGTATGCGAAGTACATCGACCAATAGGGTCGGTGCTGACTGAAGATCAGCGTTGCGGTTAATCCCGCGACACTGTGCTGAGTCAGCACCGATTCATTTGACACGACACGGGTTATAAACTGTAAAGTCGACCTCAGTCGACACCTCTTAAACCTCAGCTTCTCTTAAATTATTTCTTTTTTGTTTTAACTGTATAATTGTATTTTTTGTAACTTTTGTGTTGAACAAATGAATAAATCGTATTGTATCGTATCGTATCTATTACAGTGCGGCAATTTTACGCGCAAACACAGAGACGCTGTCTCATTACCTTCCCGTATCCGCTTGGGATTGTCACTTATGCGATGAGATTGATGGAAGGGTTAGAGACACGCACGAAAAAATATATTATAATGTCATGCAGACTGGAAAATAATTTACTTATGTGATGCACAAATATTGGCTTGACCTGGATTTGAAACCAGAACCCATGCAATATGTATACCCACGTTCACCACTGAAATACGTAGTAGTTATATTCATACATTTCGCGTTTCTGATACTGTTTTAGAAGAAGATATTCACTCTAACAGACATTAGAATTACTTTATTATTCAAGGAAAACTCCAAAGAATAGAGATATGATATTAGACAGAATATTGGGAACCATTCGTTTGGTTCTTCTGCAACAATACCGCGTGGACACTTCATTAAGTGCGTATGAATACAATAGGCATACCCTGCCACAGACCTTGGTCTAGTAGAGTTGCAATTAACATAATACTAGAGAGAAACGTTTGGACCATTACTCGGTTCTGGTATCGGTATGCTATGAATCAGAATTCTCACTTTGTTGTTATGTAACATATAAAATAACAAATCTTAATTATTATCTCAACTAGTAACAATACAGTTAGAAGGTTAAGCTTTAAGCTTTTCTGAACATAACTTCTCAAATCGGAGTCGAACTTTTAAAACAGGTTCAAACTTTCAAAACAAAACTCTCAATTTTAGTCTAGCTGAGTATCAAAATTGTAAAACTTTTAGCCTTCCTCTGTATAAAACGGTTCTTGGACAACGTGCACCAATGTACCGGATGTGTTCCTCAACTAATGCAGTAAGATTTGAGGTAGATGTTTTCATGGGTTCTGTGGTCAACATTCGACATATCAAATTTCTTTTTGTTTTAACTGTATAATTGTATTTTTGTAACTTTTGTGTTGAACAAATGAATAAATCGTATTGTATCGTATCGTATCTATTACAGTGCGGCAATTTTACGCGCAAACACAGAGACGCTGTCTCATTACCTTCCCGTATCCGCTTGGGATTGTCACTTATGCGATGAGATTGATGGAAGGGTTAGAGACACGCACGAAAAAATATATTATAATGTCATGCAGACTGGAAAATAATTTACTTATGTGATGCACAAATATTGGCTTGACCTGGATTTGAAACCAGAACCCATGCAATATGTATACCCACGTTCACCACTGAAATACGTAGTAGTTATATTCATACATTTCGCGTTTCTGATACTGTTTTAGAAGAAGATATTCACTCTAACAGACATTAGAATTACTTTATTATTCAAGGAAAACTCCAAAGAATAGAGATATGATATTAGACAGAATATTGGGAACCATTCGTTTGGTTCTTCTGCAACAATACCGCGTGGACACTTCATTAAGTGCGTATGAATACAATAGGCATACCCTGCCACAGACCTTGGTCTAGTAGAGTTGCAATTAACATAATACTAGAGAGAAACGTTTGGACCATTACTCGGTTCTGGTATCGGTATGCTATGAATCAGAATTCTCACTTTGTTGTTATGTAACATATAAAATAACAAATCTTAATTATTATCTCAACTAGTAACAATACAGTTAGAAGGTTAAGCTTTAAGCTTTTCTGAACATAACTTCTCAAATCGGAGTCGAACTTTTAAAACAGGTTCAAACTTTCAAAACAAAACTCTCAATTTTAGTCTAGCCGAGTATCAAAATTGTAAAACTTTTAGCCTTCCTCTGTATAAAACGGTTCTTGGACAACGTGCACCAATGTACCGGATGTGTTCCTCAACTAATGCAGTAAGATTTGAGGTAGATGTTTTCATGGGTTCTGTGGTCAACATTCGACATATCAAATTTCTTTTTGTTTTTTAAATGAATTTAAGATTAAAATTTATGTTTTAAGTACCAAATAAGATCATGCGATATGTACGATGTGTCTAATTGATCAGAATGCCATTTAAACAGTATCCCGTCTTTTATGTTATGTGTAAGCATGAATTTTACTTTGTACTCAGTTTAGTAGACCTCATAAAAAAAAATTCTTTGTCTTACGTGTGTATATCTACGATTTGACTACTGCAACTGCAGAAGAGCCAATTTCACGCAAGTACAACGTAGCAAATGGTAAAAGAACCCTCAAAACCGTTGTACTGACAGCGAGATATTCTGGAAGATGCATTACTAAAAAAAATTTACTATACGCATCGTCTCGCGCAGCCTCCAGGATAGCACCGTGACGCTCCGAGGCCCTGCGACGCAATTTAGGAAGCCCCAGCTTTAGCCTTAACGCCTACAACGACTATGGTCGATCATTTATATGTCAGAGAACATTAAACTGATCGACCAAAGATTATCCTACTAGTCACAATATAAATGTTCCCCTAATCGACTCTTGCGTCGCAAGGTGGTCGAACAGGTTGAGATAAATCACAACCGGTCTTTATCGCACCACTGCGGTAGGTATGTTGCCAAATTTATCGGGACAGTTCTATTATTCATCGGGACTACGATTTTTAAACTGTCAAATGTGAAGATGTTGCTCGCCTTGGTTGCAATAGCTTTTAGCGGGACTGCTATTGTATTTTTTTTTATTTTTATTTAGGACTGAATATATTTAAGATGTACTCAGGTAGAAAAGTACTCCATAAGTTATTTTTGTCCCGATTGCTAGTTCCCTTAAGACATAAAGCCAATTTAAATGGTAATTTTGCAGCAGTTTTGTTACTTGTTACCTACAACTTATAACTTGCATATGTACATTCACTACACTGACACGGCATCGTCAAATTCAACCATTAAAACAGAGTTGTTAATTAGTTAAAATGCAGCAACATAAATTACATTGTTGCAATTCTAAGTCGATGAACCTGAAAAAAAATCACCAAGACTTTCATAAAGAACATTATATAGGTAGAAATTTAATAAAAAAAATATCCTCAGTAGATAGATAAAGATACGGAAGAAAAAATCCAGTACCACAATTTCTATAAACCTCCTAACGGTTGGGTTCCCTACACTGACTTGGACCACAATTCAGACGCGACTATCAGTCCCTTTCGCACTGATTAAGTATGCGATATGGCTTTACGCACCTTTCCCTCGGAATTCATCGCACTGTTTTCTTTATTAGATAGATATTTTATCTGAACGGGTACTATCCTGCATTCAATCGTAACTCCCCGAGTTGTAGAAGTTCTGGCGGTTTATTACGGAATATGTGTTCAGCAATTTCAATAAGATGCATTCATTTTTACTTCGTTTATTGTTTGAGATATATTACTAAGCATTGTTTTATTCTGTTTATATTATGCGAAGAAAATCTAATATTTCTTCAACAGAAACTGTAATTATTTGATTTTCCATCCATCTCTGCTCCATCTCGTAATTTTGCTTTGATAATCGCAACATCTGCCGAATGTCATTATTCAAAGTTAACACACACATTTATGGTTTATGAATTTAAAAGCAGTTCATCATCATCAGCCTTTATGAGTCGGTGTTAGTTTGTAATCTATGCCCTATGTTTGACTCTACTCACCTCTTTGAGGGGACGGTTCGGTAAACGTAATGCCGGTACCCCCACACCTCGACGTCGCTTGTTTGTGGGATTTCGGTTCGACTGGGTTTGACATAGGCCAATGGATTATCGCCATCTCTCGCTACCCAAGTAATTCTAGTCATTTAAAAAAATGTATATTTGCCCTGTCAGCCAACCGTAGAGGAAGGCTAATTGGGACGAGATACTGTTGCCAAACAGGCGTAGAAAGAATGTGACGAGAGGCGAGTCTCGTCGCCAGGTTTGACTTCAGAGATTGCCAAGAGATATTGAAGGGTTTTTTCCTTACAACACCCACACGAAGAACCAAACGTAATATTCGTAATGTCTTTTAAATATTATGTAAAACATATTTTATATTTGGACATAATTATACTAAATTTATAACAAGATACGTTTAAAATAACTTTTACAAGTAACGTCTTTTTTTTTTTTTTTATAATCTCAACCAAAAACCGCTTCAAATAAATAGTTTTAAATCGAATTAGATAATTAAAAATGCTCTTTAATTTTTACCTATACAACAATTGAGTTTAAAATCTGCAATTCTGACATTTATGTATATTTCAAAATAATTATTGGTCCGCGGCACCCCTCATGCATAAACATTCGGAATCAATGCCAAGTACATTCGTTAAAATTTTGATATATAATATATTCATTTACTAAACAAGTACCTACATCTAATTTTGAATATAGCCACTAGTAAGCTGTCAATGTCTAAAATATTCTTATCTAATAGTTGCTAATTAATTAAGCTTCCGTATGGAAAGGACAAAACGGAGTTCTCATTGTCTGTCTGTCTGTCCGTCCGTGTGTCACGGATCACTAGCTCGTAGACTGAATAAGTTTATAGTTACATAGTTTTATAAAAAATCGCAGGAGAGGAACACAGAGGCTCTTACTGGTCTTTACATTCGCGTATTCCATGTTTTGATTTTTTTTTAAAAAATTCTGTGTATTTTTTTTTTTGATAAAAAAAAAGAATATACTCGTAGTACCATAAATATTGCTGTCGATATCTTAAAAGGTAGATGTATGGAACTTCTGTCATTGTTTATTCTTAACATCAGCACGTTAGCCGACTGGTTACGGTTTTTTTTTTAATTTTCTACTGACTCAGGAGACAGAGAGAGAGGATATGTATAGGAGTATGTAAAGAGATTTTTTTTAACACATGGTTTGTATTATTAGTCCTTTTTATTGCATCTTAATGTCCAATACATTAAGATGGCGACAAACTCACCAGCTGTCACGTTGATCCAAAAAAGCTCTGGTGAAAATTGGGTTAAATGGACTAATATAATTTACTACAGTAGAATTGGAGATACGGTCGCGTGAACTTATTTTTAATTTAACAGTTTTGTAACTAAAAGATAACCCTTCACGTGCACAATAGACAATGTTTAATTGTTATATATTACATATATTTTATTTCTATACGTCAAGAATTATTAAAGTTAATTATTAAAGTTTATTTAATCTATTACCAAGAGATATTATTTATAATACAAAACAAATACCCCACCATCGACTATGAATGATAATATCCATTTGACATAAATACAGTCACAATTTTCAGTTTGACACTCGCTTTTATCATTTTGTAAAGTGATAGCAATAGAGATTTAAGATGCAGGTACGTAATAAAACCTCTCGAGCTGGTGCAATTATTTACAGCGCGCAATGTTCTGAATAAATTTACGCACTAATGCAATATGGGTCCATTAATATCTGTAACATTCTTTGCCTTAAAGGTCGCGATTGTGAAAAAATGAGTCTGTAACAAGATCACACTCAAAACATTATGCTGATTTATGCCGTCCTTAGCATAGAATTTATTGTTTAGCTCATAACGAATTATAAACGACATAGGTAATAAAAATTGTTCGTATTCATACCCGGTAACCGGAGTCCCACTTCCACGCCTATTTTCCATTTTCTAGGCATTTATTTTAGTCTTTTGTCACCTATGGAATAAAATGGAGTTTTTTTATGGCAACGGCGGAAAACGATTAAGCGGTTCACCTGATGGTAAGTGATTACCGTTGCCCACGTATATCTGCATCGCCAAAGGTGCTACAGGTACGTTGCCGGTTTTAAGGATATTTGGGAGAAGGGAGGGACGATAAGGACGGGGATGGGGAGTGGGAGTGGGCCTCCGGTTGTCTCACTCACTGAACGAAACGCAAAAGTACAACATACCAACTCGGGCGAGCCGGCCCATTCGAGTAGCAGCAAAATCCACCGCTTGGATCTACTACGTTAAATGGACTACATTTTGTTAAATTTTTTTACTCCGTAACCATAAGGCGATCCTCCATGATCCTTCTTATGTCCAGTTGTGGCCAATTAATACTGTCTGTATTACTGGCTATGTAGAATACTGTCATCACTTCTCCGAATAATTGGGGTCTGGCATAATACATACATGGTTATTATGCTACTCGTATCTGTGACATTTATCTTGCATTCCATTCAATCGACTTTACAACGACATGCTGATGAGTTATGACAGTAACTTTGGTACTTCCTGTTACTGTAACATTACTCAATTTAAGCATTACAGTTTGCCTCCGTTAAGTCAACCGTATGGCACGTACGTAATAAAAACTCGATTATTAAATAATAATTTATCATCTTGCGAAATTATCACGGCCTCGTGATTATTTATAACTCACGATTTTAACCTGTATCTTAAAATAAATATTACGTCAAACACTTTGACATGATCAAAGATTGACAAAGATCCTGGTCCCTCAATGACGTCCGCACGTTGACTTTGATAAGATTTGAGTTGATTGATGTCGAAAGATAAAATTGTTATTTTTCTTTGAAATAACACAACATATTACCTAGGTACGTACATATTTTAATGAAATTGGAAAGGACATATTATCGAGATATTTATTTATTTAAAGAATTTTATATAAGCATATATGCTGTACCAAGATCAGTCATACAAATAGAATAATAGTTTATTATCTGGATCTATAACTATCCATAAACATGGCGGCTTACAAAATATCTGGGCTTCTGTAACCAATTACACACTACTTTGTCTTGTTCGCATAAATTTTAAATTAAAAGTTTTTTGTAACAATTTATTCTACACAATAACTACAAGATGTTTGTACCGGGAATTTTTGTTTTAAATTTCTCGGAAATAAAAATGTTGGTGTCGTTCCAAAACCATTTCTAAATGTACTTAAAATTCCATACCCTTAATGGAATTCCATACCATGAACAGTATGATGGCACTCATCAGCCTTTTGCACTTCTCTAAGAGATAAATGCTCTGCTTAATGGACTACTTGCGTTCGATCTTGAAAGTCTTTTATCACTTTACTTTCCTAACATAACTGTACGTTAATAACGTGAATACTTTATTTTCAGGGTCAATCAGCGACCCTGGAGAGCATCCGAACATCGCTGTCTGTCAAGTTCCCTTCGATGCAGACTCCAGACTCAAGTGTTGTCTACGACACCCTAGCGCAACTGATGCAGGAGCGGAAGATCTACCAGACTTCGAGAGGATTCTTTATTGTAACACCGGAGTGAGTTTTTTTGCTTTTATTTATTCTTAAGATTGACTAACATTATCCGTCTACTGACAAAATAAAACAGTGAATGTAATATAAAAGTACGAAATGTACGATCTCAATCATGTTTGAAGATCATATAATATTAGGATATAGAAATGAAAACTACAGGTGCAGAACAGGTGATGTAATTGATTGTATAGATATATTATGAGGAAACGAAAACGTCTCCAATACTATAGTATTTGTGCGACTGTGGAGTCTGTGGGATTTGGGCCTGAGCCTCTTCGTGTTTTAGCAAGCTGCCCCATGTGCAGTTGAGGTTAGCATTTAGAGAAAGAGATGGTATATTCTGAATATCATTGGTTCTATTTTTCGAATCAGTTAATACATTACAAGACTTTAATTAATTTACAATTAACACCTATCTTTCTTTCGAATTATTATCCTTTATTACCAAAAAAATTGTTTGTTTTTTTATGATATATTGACACTTTAAAATTTGTGTTAACCTCTTGTTTACCCAAGTATTTGTTTTCACACCGTAATAAGATCAATAAAAACTTTAGCCACGCTCGGTGATATATTGCCGAACATGTATGCTATCGATTTGTTTGCATCTTGAATACTGAATGCGCTTTAGAAATATACGAAATGTATTATTGCACACATCACACAAAGAATACTGCACAAGAATGTAAAGAAGTCTTTGCTTCGTTCTTTAGTCTGTGTTACCTTATTAAAAGTTTTTCACAAGACCTAGACTACTACGAGTATATAGTTTTTATGGTAAATAGGCAAATGTGCAAACGGCTTACCTGATAGTAAGCGATTACCGTCACACACGTACATCTGCAAAACCAGAAGAGCAGCAAGTACGTTGCCTGCTTTTAAGGCTATTTGGGAGATGGGAGAAATAATAGGTAGGGGAGTTGGGAAGGGGGGAGAGGGCCTCCGGTTATCTCACTCACCGAATGAAACGCAGAAGCAAAAGATTCCTCTTCGTTACGTCGGTATTCTGCGAGGTCGTAGTACTGACTTGGTCGAGTCCATCCGCACCATCCGAGCAGCAGTAAAAGCCGCCGCTTGGCTAGAGCAACAGCGTCTACAGTATGTGGTAGACCACTTATATAGTATACTTGGTGATAGACCTCCTTCACTAAGTCGTCTGGATAGGTACCAATCTCTTACCCAGTACAACAACTGTTGTTTTCCGGTTTGAAAGGTATAGAGAGTAAGTAGCCAAATCATGCGGGCTATTACCTTTTTATTGTGAACGACCTTTTTATTGTGAACGTACCAACGGAAGTTATCCATATTCTAGACGAAATTTACGAAAACGTTACAAAATTAAAATTAAAGCTCGCTGAAAATAAAATAAACTATTTTCTAATGGAGCTTTCTTCTCGTAATACCCTTTGTGGTGAAATTGCATTTTGTGACATAATTGTAATACGGAAAGGGTAAAGTGAAGTCTTCCTATATACTTTTGAAGTCTAATTGAATGACTATAAAAAGAAAAGGTCAAAAGCGCTAAACTTTACTTAAAGCTTCCGCTACGACGTAAAAGGTATATTAATATATATTCCTTAAAGATCACGACCTGTGCAGTAATCAACAATTGGATTCAGTCTTTGCCCTTACTATCAAAAGCTGACTAACGATAAGATAAATTAAATAAAATATTATAAAAAACAAAGAAGCGCTGGAAAAATAATTTCCAATTAATCAGGCATCGTGCTCGCCAACCCCCTTGCCCTGCGTGTACAGTATGTGCAAACCTATCAAGAAACGTATGCCGGCTTTTGCTGGACCTTGCTTGCCTATGTTCTACAGTAGAATAGGCTAATGCAGAATCAAATAAATAAAAGTATCGTAACGTGTGGTGGTGGCGTAAAAAATTGGTCATCATATTTCTGCCGGTGAGTGTTACTAAAATCTGTCGGAGGTCCGAGATTTTTCTGGCGTTCCGCGTTGGAATGGCAGACTTCGTTATGTTGCCATCGCAAACCATGTAAATTCGCACCTCGCAATCAATAATCGAAAGGGGCAAGTCATATATTTACACCCATAACCAATACATAGAATGTACGTTAAGACCTTCACAGTTTACTCCGAAAATATATGTATGTTAAACGATGAGTCACGTCGCCATTTCAAGATACCGCCCAACACGGACAAAACGCGTCGAAGCAGTACGCGCTTTGTGTTAGAATGGTGTACCATTATGTACGCCAAACTTGACATTGTACCCAATTCGTAGCCGCCAAATTGTGTTTCCAAAACGGTCGTTCAATTTAGATAACGTAATAGATTTAATTAAATGATCCATATCAAATCTATTCACAGTCTGTTAGGCGACCATATTCAGCAAAAAAAATATCACGTTGGTCTATAAATCACATTGTTGTTTACGTATGTACTTAAAATACAGGTATAATATTTATTCTACTATTAATTTATTTAACACGAACCTGTTCTTTACAACATGATCGTTATTTAAACATTCTTAAACATCAATCTCTGGATTTGCCGTATATATCACGCTAGGTAAGTAAATTGACGACTAAAGTATCCCATGCCTGCGAAACCTTCCCTTGCAGCTTGCAGCCTCGTCATTGACTTGTATTTCGTTCTGGGGGTTTCTTCGAAATGGAACTATAATGCAATCTATCGAAATTCACGATATTTCCCAGGTTCAACTCTTACCGCACCTGTGACGTAGACATTCGTAAACTTAATTAAGATGCTAAGTACATCTTAATTACGTATAAAGTTTATAATTAATCAATTTCTATACGAAATCTTTACAATGCAATTAAGTGTACCCAAATGTTTATGTTGCTTGCACAGAAAGGCGATTATGGGTAAATCTTTCAAGTTTTTATACGCTTTCTACTTGCAGTATTTGAAGTAGATTTAAAGTACTGCTGTTGCTGCTGAAACTCTTTATATACTATATTTTACTCTAAATGCCAACCTTACATGTACATGGCGCAAACTGCTGTCAATCACAAGAGGCGAAAAATCCGATAAAATTCACCGAAACAAAATTCAACAGACAAGTGATCGGAAAGAGTATCACCATTACGTAGGTATCAATCCACCAACCCAGCGTGGAGAACATTGGCAAACCTTGCATAAAAGGCAGTCGTTTAGCAGTGGTTTACGTAATAACCAATTCCATGTAACGCTTCTAATGCGTTATACCTGAATGACAATTATTATTTGTGGTTATTCGCGAGAACGTAAGCATCTGAATATTACAAAATAATTAATTCTCAATCATTCAGCAAACTCGTATTTCGATTTGTTAGTTTAACCCAGATATAATTGCAACGTGGGTGTTGAATTTGAATGTTAGAGTACTTGTTTAAACATTACTTCACTGGTAGATCGCGACCTTGTTCGAAGTTAAAAATATATAGGTGCTTTGAAAGTAAGGCAAAGTAGCAATCTGTAAATGCAAACTCCCGGGCACAGACCTTGTCTCTAATATTTGAGAGAGCTTTGAAGCCGGGAAAGGTCCACCGCACTACTCCAGTGCGGTTTGGCGAAAACACTATAATGTATTTATTATTTCTCCAAAAGTGTCACGTCACGTTTTCCTTCAACGCTCGTGGTAAATTCAGAACTGCAAACAATTTTAGTGTTACCGGCACCTGGGATCGGACCTTGGTTACACGCGTACTGTGAAATTAAAGTGAGAGCCCTGATTACAGGGCTACCACAGCGTACTACAGTGCGCTGTATTCTACTTAGTAATCTGCCATCCCATATCATCCTGTCGTAAATGTCAACTATCACATATATCTTGGATGGTTTACACAAAAAAGATATAGAGTTTGTTCTTCGATTTAGGTGTTTGTTTACTTCGACTATGATAAGATAGGCGTTGATATAAGAACGAAGGATATTGTTGTAACAACGCGTATATAATGTAACAGGTTGCAAAGCAAAAGCTCGCGCTTATCAAATTGCATTAATTATGCAAATCCACACAGGAATGCAAAGAACTGTAGAACAATAGACTTATATTTAAATATAAAATATTACAACTTTTTCAAAGAAGTCGGTATATAGCATAATAAGTTATGTTTAAATATTTTACAATATATGGAAATAAGCAACTTTCTGAGATTCTACCTATTTCATAAGCGATTAAATCTTGTCGTGTTGAGACAATTGAAATTTTCTAATTTAAAACGAGAAGGGTTAAAAACGTAACGTACGGATATAGCTAGCGCAGTCAGCTTCAACCTCTTTGAATGCATCTTCATTTCTAAATTAAATAGATACATTGACATTACAACATTTAATTAAAATCGTCATAACTCATGTCAGATTTTAGTGTTTTTAATATTAGAACATCGATCAATGCAATCCACGGAGCACATTAACGCGCAAAAAGTCGTCCAATGCAGTTTTTTTTTAATTGCCAATAATGAAAAGATCTATTTTAATCATCTATATAGCACGATTAAAGAGGTCGTAAATTAGTTTATAATCGCACTATTCATTAATGCCTTATATTAAGGTTTTTATAATATATATCCTCTGTGTAAACTTCTTTGAGATGAAAGACAAAATAGAATGACTTCGCACATTTGATGGTCAATCTTCACGTCTTTTATTTCAGCTTTTTGCGAAGCTTGCGTAAGTATTAGCCATATTATTTTTGATATAATTAGTCTAAACTACGTAACTTTAAAGCCTATTCGCGTTATAAAATTAAATTATTATCTATGTTCTGTTCTGTGAATTTTTTATTATATTTTACATTACATAACAACTTTTTATTTCTTTGGATAAGTAACTTGATTTTTTAGACATTAGTATTCAATGATGTATTATTTAATTACTTGTGGTGATGATTTTTAATTGCTTATACTTTATGATTTCTAAATAATTTATGATTGGCCGAGAATGAGTGTCTTGATAGACAGACTAACTAACGGACAACAAAGTCATAAATTTCGTTAAGCCTAAAATTAGTCGCTTTGTCGGAATTATTGAAGAACAACCTATTGCTTTAGACGTTGTTTTATTACTTAAATATAAAAAACTAAATTAAAGAAAATTTTAAATGAATACCCGCTATGCGGAGACGTATTAACACGATTGATCAAAATATTTGCCATTTGTATCTAAAGAGTTAACGTGAAAGAGGTGTAGATCCAAATTGCAGATACCTAGATTCTGTCTGTACTGACTTGACCCATTAATGTAGTGTATGAAAGTAAACCCAAATTATCGCCATAACGTTGCTGGATTTCATATAGGTCACGAGAATTGAAATCTATATTATTAGTAACGTGACACATGGGGTGTTAAGTTATCAACACTGGCTTCACCTACATCTTAAATCCTAGTCAACCATGTTCATATCTGTAGACCAAAGTGGTTCCCACTTACCAACAAGTAACAGCTACCACTTTTATGTACTATACTCTATCTGAAGATTAAATTTAAAAGTGAACAAAAAGCATAAACATCCGTTATATACATAAATACGATATCACGTAAGAAATTATTTACATTCTTGTTGTATATCTCTTCCCTTTCAACCTTATACGCTGACTGTTAATCGTCACCTTTGTAAGCGGCGTAAGAAAAACAAGTGCTGAGAACACTTCTATAATAATGAGTGACAACTGACGTTGTCGGCAAAAACCACGGGAGTCGCGCGACATGAAACAAAATCCGGTTTCGCAGGACCAAATTTTAGCTGCTTATCGCACTTTGAACTTAATATGCATGAGTCAGAGTTTAAAAAGTAATAATAACTTTTTTTGGTAACGTACGTGTCTTGGATTTTAAATGAACTTGAAAATGGGCTTTTGGTTTACAAGAGAAGAATCGTTATAGTCACGTAATCGCTACAGCTTTCTGTTATTGTTTTCTTAAAACTTTATAATTTTCTCTTTATCGTAGAATATTGAGATACAATTAAATAATGTTTGGTAAAGATAACAAATTTTTTAATTTGAAATTATAATTAAGGATATTTCATTTCATTATATTCAGTAAATCTTTCTATGGACCGCTGAAATCTGCTATCATGAAAGCTCAAACACAAAGATACGGAACCAAATGGCTTTCGATCCTCATTTATGTTGAATAAATGAAGATTGAGTGCCTTTTCGCCTGACAAAAGTAAGTCGTCGTGATGCGGAATTTGAAAGCAAAGTCAACAGTATGCTAATTTTACGCCATCCCGCAAGTTTATTAGAATGCAGCCAGAAAGGCTTCTATGTACAACTAAATGTGATTTATGCCAAATATTTGTACTTCATGTTTGCTACGGTGCACTGTAAGCGATATTGAAATGTAATTAAGAGAATTTACGTAACATCAAAATCATTAAAAATCGATTTAGAATGAAGTCGTATGATTTAAAGCTATTTCCTTATTCCGTAGAAGTTCAATCGCTGTCAACTAAGAGAAAGCAATAGGTTTTAGTAGTCTGATTTTATGTGTTTTATATGTATAATAATAGCAGTATGTGATATACTTTTATCTGCTTTCTGTTCGCTGTCACCGTCATTTCCCCACCTGGTAATGCCATGCGGCGGCTTTTGCTGCTGCTCAAATGGGCTGGCTCGAACGGGGTAGCACCACAGTCTCGCAGAATAGCGGCGTGAAGTAGCCTCTTGTGCTTGTGTTGTTGTACATTTCCATCGGTGGTGGTGATGTACGTGGGCGTCGGTACTTCCACATCGTATGAGCCGCAGATCGTTTCCCACTTTTTCCGTAAATAACATAATCATCTTCATCATCACTAGCATTCCATATCGTCACTTCGATATTTCTAAAAAATTACCTCTTTTTTCAACAAGGTATTCTTAGAATAAATTAATATAGCGACCATTTTATCGATCACAATGGCATACAGAATAATATGTACACTCCTTAACTTTTTCATTGGATTGGGTTGAAAAGCGACCTAAGAATCAATCTGCAGTTCCATTCTCTAATTTAACCATTCGTGGCCGGACTCGACAGCGTGCTGGATGTCGAAGTCAGTCTTGATTTTAGCAAGTATAG
This sequence comes from Bhutanitis thaidina, assembly GCA_029286595.1. Classification (NCBI taxonomy): domain Eukaryota; kingdom Metazoa; phylum Arthropoda; class Insecta; order Lepidoptera; family Papilionidae; genus Bhutanitis; species Bhutanitis thaidina. The sequence continues at coordinate 3,427,886 of JAGSMS010000034.1, read as the reverse complement.
TCGAGGCTGTCGGCGAGGCGATCGTCGAAGGACAGGCAGTTTTTACTTAGCGAATTCCGTTTTTCATATATAAATTATAATTCTTAAGTAGTTCTACCAAAAGCCGTAAATTATCGTGGCGCTAGTGCTGCGTGAGCAAATATTTTAGTAATGGTTAATAGTTGGTAACCTATCCAAACGATTCCTAGACAGAGAATAGGAAATCTACCAACTAGTAACAAAGATAAAATTGGTCTTCATATAGAAGGCATGAACAACTATAATCACTTGAATTTTAGGCTGAAATCTATAAACCCGATTTAGCACAAACTTTGCTAAGCTTACACTTTGAATTCGGATTTAGATGCCATTATCAGTACCAATTTCGACATGATCAACTGAGCTAGGCCTAAATCGAGTTTATAGATCCCTACGTTAATTTATTGTAAATCGTAGTTAATAATTACTTAGTGAACATGAATAATAAATCAATTAGTATTCAGACATAAAATTCGTTGGCAACACCTTATCTCGTTAAAGGGTACAATCTAAAATATGTCGTTGAACACTCGGATACTGAGCACAGATGTTTCGCAATAATGGTGCTTCCGCCCGTCAGTCGCCCCTTAGTAATTTAAGTCCAGGGTGTACTAGCGTCTAGACAGAGACAATAACGATCAGCGAATGTAGTATTGTGATTTCTTTAAAAGAAATGTCTGTTTATATTTCTATTTAAATGCTCGTCAAGTGTAAGTAGCAAAGACTCTCTTTTTTTTTAATCCTATGTAAGTCCACTGCTTACATAAGCCTCTCCCTAAAAATAAGCGCCAACTACTTTAGCCAGCAGGGTACACCATTTGGAGAAAGAAATTGTGCATCCCCCCTTACGCCCTCATCTTTTCCATCTTCTGATGATTATTCCACCATAGTGAATTGAGATGACTATAATTGGTTCATTAAGTCACTTCTAACCTCTAATATTTACTGAAGTTTGTAGCGTTATTTTTCTCACGAATTAGTACAAGGAGCTTTTCATTAATCATGTAATGACTACAAGTATTGATGTGCTCGTTCTTGTTCACAGACGACGCCGCTCGCGATCACGTTCTTCTTCCCGCAACCACGTGGCGGACGACGAGTGTTCTTCGCCGAGAACCATTCTCATGTCAGACCAGGAAGCACTGCATCAGCTGTACGGCGAGATCACCACGGTCCGTGATGGCGCCGTCACACATCAGTGTGTTCAGACTAATTTAGCTGACGTTATTTGCGGAGGTAAGTGGTATTGTTAAAAAAAATTGTAGTATATGTAGTATAGACAGGCTAAAATTCTAATTCTCTCCATATTCAAGAAGAAGTAATTTCGAATTCTACAACTTTTACAATTCTTAACACTAATACTAACATCGGAGACAAAATTCCAAACGTTAAATGTACTAGCTTCTATTATGTTCGACACTTTATTCAACTTCAACAATATCATGAACAGAAGAAGATTAGGGCCTGGTCCCTGATCTTCTGTCTTCGCTTACCATTTTCATATTACACGTCTAAACTCAGTAAGAGCCTCAGTTCTATCAACACTAAATGTAGTAATAAATATCAGTAGACTATATTGCAATGTATGTGATGTTTGTCGTGCCCCGCGCTAGAAAAAATCATACGAAAATGTGCATGATATATATATGAAACACGGAAATTTATTTGCTAGAGCAAGTGAAAAAAACAGACCTTTTGAAATTAAAAACGGTAACAATTTTGTCCAGAAAGTAAATAAAAAATATTTAAATTAAATAGTATGTATTTAGGCACTATGTGAACAAAAATACATTCTCCGAAATATTACCCTTGTGATCAACTCACAAAAGCTCACGACTCAGATGAATAATACTGCAGAGGAAAATTCATTAAATAGCACTCGGTCTCTTGTTGATAACAACTAAATTCCCTCAACGCGTCTTTCATGAAACGAAACTAAATGTGGGGCAAGCCTGCAGTGCCCTGATTCAATGCCGCAATGTTATATTGACTTCACTGCGAAATTTTATGTAAAAGTTTTATACCTAAAATTGCGCAGTACTGGATTAGATTGATCCGGACAATATGGTTTAAGCATCGACAATATTAATAAAATAAGAAAATGGTTATTTTATTAATATGGTCCTATTATCAAAACTGTGTTAAATCAGATATTACCAATGTTCTTTTCATGAATTTAGGACAAACTCATGCATATTCTTATTTCGACATATTGCAAATTCTGGCAACGTTCAAATCCTACTTGTTATTCGTTACTTTAAAACTGGTGCAAGAGAATTTATACCGACTTCTCCTCTAGATATCAACCTCATCTGCAACTTGTTAACTGACACTTCAAGTTAATCGAAAAACTATTCCAAATTCAAATATAAATCTAATATAAATAAAAGCTCTTTTATTGGTAGAAAACACAATTCAATCGGAAACATACAAACACAAATTTGAAAACTAAGTAAAAACGAGGTTAGTTGTATTACAAATATTTCTGATTTTACTGTCTACTAAAAATAAAATTATTATTTACATTTTATCGCGTTTATTTAGATTTTTGAAATCCTGACGTCTCGGGGGCTTTACAGCACTGCAGTCTATGATCATATTTTGAATCACCCTTATCACTATATTAGATTTGACAGATCATATGCCCTCGCAAAAGAACAACGATACATGTCAAGGATGATTCGCTAGGCTATTGAAATAAAAAAAATATCCTCATTTCAATAGAGCAGATTGCTGGGTGCTACCACCTACTTGAAATCCAATAATTAATAAAATTAAATCCAAGACCAAGTAAGTCTTGAGGTCGTTGCAGTAGTGCACGACCCCAAGACACCCTTAGCTCATTCTGCGTAGATTGAACCAAAATTAATAATTGTAATGCTGACGGTAGCCGGGTTAACTATGACAGGATGTCAAACACCTCAGTCCCCCGACCACGGCTGTTGTAAACCCCCTGAATCGACGGGATTTAAAAAATCTTATAGAACACGATAAAATCCGTAAATAAAAGTTTAATTTCAAATGTGTACTATTAGCGTAAATACAAGAAAATTATTTTTCCTAAATCCGTTCGAATAAATCTGAATATCCAACGTAAGATGATAAAGTGATAACTGCTGTATTGAGATGTGTCAACTTCGGTAAATTTGAGAACATCTCAAAAAGTTACACATGTTTACTTAGAGCGGTTGTCATGTCGGTTTGTATTTTATAGTTATGACATTGGACGTATCTCTGTTGCCGTCGGATAGATCTCGCTAAGGTCACACCAGTCACACGGCTCCGTGACTTCGCCAATTTGTTTTAGGAAATCTTAACGGTGTCCGGTCGCATTTATAAATATGTATACCATTCGGACAACGGCCATGCCTATTACAAATAATAGATCGATTGTTTACCTCAACAGAGACAGCGTTGACCGATTTGTTACGATTCGTTGGCCGACTTTGATTTTATCATGTTGTATTAATAATCGATGTAACGGATTTTATCGTAGCAGTTTGAGAGTTAGGGTACGTCACTATCAAATATTTGATCATCCGAATGTAAAAAGTCAATACGAAGAATTTAACGATTCGTCAAACATAATGAAGCTAATAAAAAACAACTAAAAACAAGATTTTGCTGTTCGATGAATATCATTGTAAAAAATCTATATTAGAGACACTATATACCTAGCCTTTGTGAAAAATCGACGATATTCGATTTGGATTAGAAAGTAACACTTAAATTTATTATAGTAATTTTATCAGTTTTAATGCAGATGGTCTGTACTTGACCTCACTGAATCTGAGTCCGGAACGTGGTCTGCAACCCGTCTGCATTGCGGAACAACGGACTTCGAATATCTAATTTATCGTATAAATTGCCCAACCACATCTAAGCAACAAACATCTAAAGGTTGTCGTGTGGTTCTATCAAAGCTTTGGATTTCAAATCAATTGGAAACTTGAGCATCAAAGTGACATCTGTGACATCCGGGTGGGTAGATGATCAAAAAGCTTAAACTCGACGAGCTAGGACTGCGAGCGTAAACGAGCGGGCACTGTGACGAATTTAAAGAATTTAAAGAATTAAAAGACTCTACTAGTACTCGGCATGTCTGAACAAATGCAACCTAAGTTTAAGATTTTACTGAAATAAGTTATTACAAGATAAACATATAAACTCGACAGACATCAGACTAGCCAGATCAAGTTAACGGCAAGATCAATATAGCTATAGAAAAGGATTTGAACAAAGATAGATACTATACGGTTCCTTAATTTTATTTACTTATCCTTCAATGGTTGTAAGCTGTTGCTGCTATATCGCAAGGCTGCACGCGGTAAATACAACTTATTTCACATCTGAAGCAAACGAATTTGAGTTTTATCGTTAGAGAATAGCGTTCAATGAGTCGCAAAATAAAGTGACCACTCCAAACCACTTGGTAAGTAAAGAGATCAGTGGAAAGCCGGTCTTAGAAGGCACGGGAAACCACTGCTATCAATCTTATAGCGCGCGATGTGACGGCTATTTATTTGTCATGCAATTATCGCCTCTAATCACTTGCAATAGACACTTCAGTTTATGGCGTGGTAATTTATTTATATCCCAGTTGGAAAATAAGACGCATTAAGAAACGTTAAGTTGTTCCACATGGCCTTGTAAAGAGGATCTAAGACATTATTCTATACCATAATTAACGTGACAATTCTTGAATCTGGACGTGAATAAATGTAAAAACTGGTTCCCACACTCCACAGTTAATACGTAATAGGAGTGCAGGTGTGGCTCAGTACATTATTTGTATCAACTGAATTGTGATGATCGTGGGTTCGAATCTCACCTGTAGCCGACAATACCCAACAAGCAAATTAATAAATACATTTTAAAGAAAAAAAAAATGTAATGCAACCAGTGTAACTTTATGGAATAAAATAATGCCGTGTTATTTTTTTAAATCCATGAGATGGTTTCTTTTATCAAAGAAATGGTTACCAATAAACGAAACCATGTTATGGATGTGAAAAATTACAACGGCTGATTTTTTCGTGAAGTTATGTCTCAATAATTTTTTGTGAAATGTTTAGCAGTTAAGGCGCTGGGTGATATATTTCCTTACGCCGCCACAAAACGGCATAAGTAACACGTATTCATACGGGTAGGCTCTTCCTCTGCCTAAGAGTCGTCTGTGTAGATACCACCTTCTTACTCATTTCTAGCCCCAAATAGCAATGTAACTACTGTGGTCTTATCCGGTATGACTTAAACGATTTCACAATAATTTCGTGTACTATGATTCCCCTATAAAATCATACCATGCTTTATTTTAACACAGCATACCTTGGATAAATGATATGATTTTATCGAGGAATAACTTCTTCACGGAATTGTTGTGAAATATTAATATGGCATAGCGGATAAGGCTATTGCTCCGGGTTGAAAGGTAGCTTTTGTCCTGACAAAGTTGTCTGCAGGTATCCAGTGGACGGTTACGTTACGTTAATCACATACATGCCTAGCTTAATGCAGTATATCGGATGTACATGTGATCCAATTCCGAACTAGGATATCTCCGACATTGCATTTTAACCTTCCTCGAACCTTGTCGCATATGATATAGGTATATGTACGAGATACGGGAAGGTGTAGAAGAATGAATAAAATGCCACGCCTATTACCTACAGGGGTAGGCAGAAATTATGGATTTCCACTTGTACATATATATAACAATATTTTATAAGGACGTGATATAGAAACATTGTTACTCATTTGTCCGTCTTTTTCAAATACAGCTCGACGTATTAAGTTGAAATTCCTATTGAAAAATAGTCAATGTCCTCATAGTCCTGTAATATGTTGAAACTTGTAACTAAATTCAATAAAAACAAACTACCTTTTATTACTATATCGCTATGAACTAATTCGCACAACGGAACCCACAGACCAGAATATACATATAAATATAAATCCTAACTTTGAAACTAAGATGATAAAAATCTGTGGTTTCTAGATTTTTGATGTATGAACTATGACCCGTATACGATAAAAAGCTGGTGAGCGTAAATTGAGCGTACTCTGCACACAAGTGAACCCACTATGTAGACTTGTCCACTTACACATGCATTTACTAGTTTAGACTTATTTGTGGTACGCAACCTTCACAGAGCGAGTATAAATCAAGCTTAACTGTCTCTTTTTTTTTATATGACGGGGCCTTGTAATCATCTCTCAATTAAGTAATGACTTAATAACATGTTGCATTGTGTCGTTTAATGGAATCGAACCATGTGAATTGATGAAATTCTCGCTGTAAGTTTTATTTATCAAATTATTGAGAGCTGATGATCGTAGGTCTTGTAATAGCTAGTCATTACTGTCAAATTAATGGAGTGGAAAGTGAGGCTTCTTTCCTGTCAACATCATTGAATACTTTCCATGTGCACGAGAAAATCTATTCTTGTTACATAGTATAGACAAATGCAGCCCTCTCATTTGACATGAAATCAGATTATTCATTAAGCTGAATCGTGCCTAAAGGGATTCCGTAATGTATGCTATCTCTATGGGAGGGTAAGCACCCAACATACGCTACATCTTTACTTATATGTAAAATAATTTGTATGTATCTATGTTTGAATGGATTGTACTTATAAAGCTACATAATTTTGATGAAGCCTTTGAAACTGTTACTTAGGGTTGAAAAAGGGCTATGTTTTAATATAATAGTTTGTATATTTGTCGTTCAACTGACTATACTGAGATGTAGATTATGTTACGGCATAGAATATTAATATGTTTATATATATTTATATATATATACACATTTTTACAATTAGAAGTTCTCTTGGGACAGATTCCTAAGCACGCGAACGAAGCTGCAGACAGTCGCTAGTTTGTTATTATAGTTCCTATTCAAGATGCAACTTGTACTATCAACTGCACCTAAACTGACAATCAGAAAGACAGAAAGGTCTTATCTACAATATTTAAATATTTAAACGAAAACAAAAACTTTCGATTGATGTTGAAGACGTAATGAATCAAGTGGCTAAAGAAACCTTAAATTTCAGCCTTGTATCACAATTTTTTTTTTATTTCAGAGATGAAATAATGCTCAGAACAAGACTCAATCAATGTGCCTCTGCATTTGCGTTGGTATATATCGGCAGTGAAGTTGATTAGCAAATTCTTCTTTACCAACCATTCTAGATAGAGTTACATATACATAGAAGTACGTAAGTCATTAAACATACCAGTACTGACTTAGTATTTCGAAACTTAGAGATCAGAATACACTAACATTTAGTTTCATTTCAAGCTAAATTTCCGTATACAGCAAATAAGCGGGCTGATTTTTATACACTGTGTCCCGCGTAAGTCCGGCCTAGCGATGAAGCCGGTGCTACTGTGTACTTCTTTTTTTTGTTTAACGAGCAGCAGCTTTCACACGGGCTCGGTAAGTTATTGTATGTTTAGTACCGAGCTCGTAATCGCTTTGTGTTGGGAAGTTGTACATTTTAGTTTTTATGCTCGGGTTAGAACGAATGACATATCGGTGGTGAATGCGAATCTACTGCTAGTCAGTTAAAGGTTATCTCAGAGTAAATGGTTATGTAATATCATAGATATTATACATAACTATAATAGTATCACATAATATATTTGTGATACTACTATAGTTATGATAACGGAAAATGTAAAGGGGCTTATATGTAAATGATTCAAGAAAGAAGAGTCATGATTTTGTTGTTTTGTGTTAAGGATTTTGTATTACAGAATTAGTAAAATCATTTTATTATTCCTTTTTTCTTAACAGTTTCTCAGTAGTCTACAGAGAAGACCTCTCCTTTTGATGTTTCTATCTTGCATTTATTTAGATATATATTCATTGAAACACTTACTATAATAGCAATTTTTTTTTAAAACGTTACTTTCCAGGAATTTCCCTCGTGACGCGGAGGAAAAGCGAGAGTGTGCAATGTATGTATCTAAACGCGCGATTAGATACACGCATTGCACATGGCCAAACACCCAGACCCGTAATTTAATATTTGTTTATTATTGACTTAAGAATCGGTAAAGCAAGGCAAGTAAACATCCAGGGGAAGAAGGTTGCAGACTCTCTTACGCCGTCACCCTACGGCGGTCACTTCATTAATTATATACTCCACATGTTCTCGAATCATTTTTTTTTATTTTATGTTTATTAGTGAGCTGTGAGGTGTGCCAGCGGATATTTATTTAAGACAAATTTTAACAAATGTTGCGCGTAAAATGTTTATGTTAAAACCTGGGTACGGTGCGTTGCCTAATAACAGGTTACAAGCTTAGATACCTAGGCGGACTAATGATAGGTTAGCTTCACACACCTCTGTGCAGGCGTAGCATTGCCTGTGGCAAAGATTTTCCACCTTAATTACCCGTATCGGAATCCACGTGAGAGTAAACGTACCGCTTTGTGCATTGCAAAGGTAAAATTTTACCATCTACATTGAAATTACTATATGAGCTTTTAGATAATTCTCCAATTTCAGTGGTGCCGGCAACCAAAGTCACTCGCACTTTATATAACTAAAGCGAGCACCCTAACCACTAGGCTGCCACTGCGCTTTTGTTTTTTTCGAGAACTGACAACTGTGTTTAAAAAAAATTAAAAGGTTTCACATACATATTTAAATTCTGCTTTGACCAAATTCTGGAAATCTATACCAAATATGGTCTCTGCCTACAACGTCCATAGACTAGTCGCAATATAAGTCAGATCATCCTTCCATCAAGTAAAAGCTCATTCTTTGCTGCTAATCGTCGATTTAAGAATAAATTTAAGTGGCTTTTAATACATGCGTGGTCGAAATTTAGGTCAAACATGTCCAAGCACTGCCGTAGTTGTTACGTAAATAGCGTGTCAGTTGAGCTTTATGTGCAGACAAGCCAGGTCGAGGGAAAATTGTGTTACCTGTAGATTGACCGGTGATTGGAGTTATAGCGTGCTGAACTTCATGGCGTATTTTAAACTTTACATGTATTTGAGAACCACTTTCAAAGCAAAGAATACGTATAATATCACTTACAAATAATTTTAGTTTGAAAAGTTTAATTAGAAAGTGTTGCGGGAAGTCGATGTTTGGAGGTGGCACATGACCGTGCTTTGTGACAATCTTTGGGGGAAGCCTAGTTCAGCATTAGATATATTTTTTTTATATAGAAAACGAGGCAAACGAGCAAGCGACTCACCTGATGGAAAGTGATTACAGTCACCCACGTACATCTGCAACACCAGAGGAGCTGGAAAAGCGTTGCCGGCCTTAAAGGATAATAGGGGCAATGGAGAGAGAATGTGGAGGGGGAAGAGGGGAACTGGGCCTCCGGTAACTTCTACTCACCGAACGAAACGCAGAAGCACAAGATGCGTATACTTCACGTCGGTGTTCTGCGAGGTCGTGATACTACCCCAGTCGAGACGGCTCATTCGAACAGCAGCAAAAGCTGCCGCGTAACGCGTAAGTTACACGCGTCTATCATAAGTTACCTCTACCAATTGTAGATGTAACTTACTATAGACTGAAATTATGATATCCGATCCATACGATGACATACAGACCAAAACTTTATCCGTACCTTGCTCACAAGTTGATGATAAGGTACGACAAATATGAACAAAACATCATCATATGAATAAATGCTCCTAGCGATATTTGAAATCGCAAAACTAAGTTACATGGTCGCTTATAACTAAGTTAAACGATCGCCATTTTATCACCTGGTGGAAATAAATTGCATGAAAGTTGCTGTTTAATGTCAAGAAACAACAACAATTTTTTTCAAACCTATTGTCGTCAATGCTTTAAATAAATATAAATTAGACTTCAGTGTTTCCAAGATGTTGTTTAGTGGAATATTTTCATGGGTAGCTTGAAAGTCAACTAAGAGTTTATTGAAAAGTCATGAACTCGAAGGAACAGAAATAATCATCGCAAATAACTGCGTCTAAAGAACGAAACGTTCAGAGTCATTTCAGTATTTATGGGCTGTGGTCTATGTGTTCGCTTCTCTCTCTATCTCTCCTCTTTCTCTTTCCATTCTTTCCAAATGCCATCCTCACTTTCACGCGGTTCGCTCTACTAGCTAGCGAACGGGGGTCTGGTGACCGAATGATGGCGGAAAATCCATGCGACCCACATCTTACAGACTAGTGAGTGTGGGTATAGGCATAGCGTTTACCTACCCATCTGCCCAGAGTGGTGAGTATGGGCAAACCCTCTAAGAAATTTATGCCGAATAGCTTGCGCTTTTTGGAGAGGTATTTATTCAGTAGTGGACTTTAATAGGTGGATGAATAATAAGTAAAAACAAACTAAGTAGTGACCATTTGAAACACCATAGACTTAAATCTCTACTCGAAAGTGGAAAGTGATCGAATGTAGAAATAACAATTTACGGCAATGACTAAGACAACGGAAATAGATAACCTTGAATTAATTCCAATAGTTCAATTTTAGACCTTAAGATTTAAACGCCATGGTATATATTGGCATGAATATTTAATTTATTTCGCATTACGTTTGATAATTGAATACGGCACAAATTCGACAAATTGACCAGAGCGAGAATCGAAAATAAAATACATCGACATAATAAGGAAAATAATGTGAAACCTATATTATTACCGAATTATCCAAAGTAATTTACATTGGCACAAATATTAGAAGAAGATAATTAGTAACCAGTTCTAAGTAGAACGTAGTTATTTCTTGAATTTACAAATGAAATTATTATTACGGATTTTATCGTGTTCCGTTTTAGTTTTTATATTCCTACCGTTTCGAGTGCGTTACAGCACCCGTCGTCACGGGGGTCTGAAGTGTTGGATGTCCTGGGAACGTGCAAATGGTATGCTTGGTTTTAGATTTTATTTTACTTATTATAGGATGCCATCCCGGCGCCTAGCCATCTTCTCGATTAAAATATGGATGTTTTTTGTTTTCAATAGCCTCACAAAACGCTTGGAAGGATTACGTATACTTTTGCGAAGATTTGAGGATTATCAAATCTGAAGTGATCGTTGGGGCGATCTAGAATATGAACACAGACCGCAGAACACTTAGAAGAGACCGTAGTTTTGCTTATATTTGGGGGAGACCTATGTTCAGCTGTGGACTTGTGACAGGCTGTAATGATAAAGATGAAATAAATGCTTTCAAATTTTTATAACTTTCAACAAAATGTACTTGTGAACGACTCGTTGGTTTGGTTGTATTGTATCTTAATTTTAATACATAAATCTGTAAGAAAAACAAAGGCAATTTTTTCATAATTCAAAGTTCTAATGCAGCTATAAAACTACGTCATACGAAATAAATTATACTAACTACTTAGAAGTAATCAATCTAAGTAATGTATACTGCAAAACTGTATGGTATAATCGATATTGTAAACAGTCGCATTTCATTCATTTAATTATTTTAATAATTTATTTAGTTTCATTCATTTCATAATTTTCATTAACTTTATCAGTTTTATTCATTTCAATTCATTCTTTAGCACCTCATAGTGAATTTAATATTCTAATAACATCGTTTCGAATAAAAAAGGAATCACCTTTTCGGAATGCCAAAAATATGACATGCGCATGAAAAACAGTCGAATGGAGAATTGCTCCTTTAAGACGAATACAGTTGGTTTAAATGAGGCCTTTGTTCTTCGTAAATAGTTATCCTAGATCATTTTCAGTATAGGTCGAACGACATAAAGATTTAATGAGCTTTCTGAATTTCGCCAAACGACCTCGGTCCGTTTCATAGAGAAATGACCGAATTTCGCAACTAGGCGTTATAATCCAAAGACACCTTGTCAAAACTGTACAGTAGTTAAATGTACTTCTTTAAATTCTAGATGTGTTGACATTTGCATATTTACTTACAATATTCTGCAACAAATGGCAGTTATAAAAAAAGTAATCTAACAGCCTGTAAATGCACACTGCAGGGCAAAGGACTTCTCTTTTTAGATTTAAGATTGGAGCCGGGATGGGTCGGCCACGCTATTCCAGTGCGGGTTGGGGAACTTCACACGTCTTTGGAATAATATATTTATTATTTCTCAGACATGCAGGTTTCCTTTGCTTTTACACGGTATATTTTAATACAATTTTAACATACGCCGATCAAATAAGGTGTATCATTAACAAAGCCTATAAGCATTTGGGTTTTATCTTGAGAGACGAAGGTCTTTTTTCTGATATAAAATTTCTAAAAATTCTTTATTTGACAAACGTAACAAACATACTGTAGTAACATTTGGAATCCTCACTATATAACAAACATACAAGCAATTGAAAAAATACAATTAACAATTTTGAAACATCGCCCTCATAATAATCATTCAGATTATGAAGAGATCTGTAAACAATACAATATGTCTCTTGAAAAACAACGCATTATTCTTGAATTGATTCTTCTTTATGATATCTGTAACAACAATATTGTCAGTATTGAATTAACATCAATGTTCTAAAGCCTCCGTACTCCGACTCATCGTACTAGACATACACAACTTTTTAGTAAACCTCATGGTAGCACGAACTTTGCACCAAATTTCAAAGTGTGTCGAACCTTTAATAGTCTTTAAACATTTAAAAAAAAATTGGGTGAATGACGGTCCTATTTACCAGGTATAATAACTGCAATAAGCGATAAATAACCATTTAACATACGCACATACGCATATTTATAATATATCTATACATATTTAAATTATTTATCATAGGTACTGTTTCGATATGAAGTTACAAAAGACAAATGTAAATCTCTAATTGGCATCCTACTTCAGTAATATTATTTACCTATTGTTATTTATTATAAAATTGTGTGTGTATTTCATTTTGTAAATATAAAATTAAATTAAATACAATAATGTCTCTTATGACTAACGATTTGCAAAAGAAGTCATCTGATGACATCATCAGTCGAGCCCGCAATCGGAATCTCAGAAGGCTCAGAAAATTATTACTTTTAATAAAATTGCGAAGCAAATTTAACTCAATTAACTCAAATTCTGCGGCGTATTAAATTATACAGTTTTCCAACTCACATATCGATGTGTCCAATAATGTAAAGTATTAAGTAGTATTAATCGCATAATTGGGCACAAATGTCTATTCTTTTTTTTTAAGTCTGCCCGTTTGTTTGTAACTTGTATCAGTTGCATTCACGTGTCCAGCTTGATATTACTGTAACCTTTATCTTAAAATGAACACATAAATACAACTCCGTTTCTATAATTATGTATAAGCTTTTTAAGTGAACGTAATTAAAAAGAACACGTAATTTTGTTTTTACCAGTTATTAAATCCGAGGTCGATTTTTTTCATAAACCACAAGCAATCGAATTTCCGAGGGCTATTCAAAGGTAACCTTAAAAAGAGGACACAAACCGTTATTAAGTTTTTGTACCACACATATTTCGAGAGATCCATAGAGATTTCGAGTGAATGCCTCTTTGTTTTATTGCATTGCCTATATTTGCGATACTTAAATATCTTAGGTTATATATATGTATATATATACTTAGATTTCCTGGGCAGTTGACAGCCGTCGATAGTTACAGTAGTCTAAAACATACAAATTATAGAATACCGGGTCTGAATACATCCCTACTGATACCCTTTGCATTATTATAAGCTCTTAGATAGATTATTAAAATTCGTCTTCACAACACTTAAGTAGTAGTTAGTTTTAAAATATCCAAAAATAATTAAATAAGCGATAGATGGCTTCGATGTCAGCGTGAGTTCACGCTGTAATCATTTTAATATTTATAGAACGACCAAAGAACAGGAAACCCTAATTCGATTTCCTCCATCCCGATCGCATTAGGAGTAACATTAATAAATTTTGCTTATGAACAGATAATTATTATACTTTGTAAAAGTCAAGTCAATGACTTTAATTACAGAAAAAAATGTTCTTCTCACGGACACAGTTCTCAGTACATGATATTCGCGGTAAATTGACAATTGGCCCAAAAAAAAAAAAAGAATGACATCACCCGGCCATCGCTTGCCTTTAACATTGCACGTGCGTTACTCTTACAACTTGAGAGGAATATTAAATTCAACGTTTTCGTGGCGTCCTAAACATTTAGGACGTCGTGCGTCGAAGAGCATGACGCATTCTCTGACACAAACACTGTTATATTATATACATAATACATACCTATTGCTGTACCCATTACAGCTAAGCCGCGACTCAGAAGATATTAAACAATTCTCTACTCATGTTTAATGCCGGATTGAAAACAATATTAATTTTACAATAGGAAGCGATATGGGCAATCTATAACTCGGAGGCTCGCGTGTGGCTACGCGATCATTTCAATTAAACTAATATGTTGATACTTTTTGGACTAATATATGTTTAATAATAATACAATTAAATCAAATGCAGTTGCATCGTCCTCGTCGTCAGGTCAAACGAATAGACTCATTAAGGTAAATATAATGAGTCCTAATGTACCAGTAGCCATACAAAAGTTCCGTTACCACCTTCTAGCACCATCAGCGGAACAGCTCGATGGTACCACATTATTGTATTATCATCGGCTCTTAATGCGTGGTCAAAATTCCAAATTATTCGAACGTCTGCAACTGGACAAATTATGAATTGTAGGATTCCACTACATTGATATATACATACATACATACACAAGCTAATAGAAATCGTGTAAAAAAACGGACTCGTTCTTGTAGAAAGGACTGAGGTGATATGCTAGAGCTGTAGAGTAGACTCCAAGAGGTAAATGTGATATTTTGTTTCTTAGATCACATAAACAAAGCTGCAGTAATAAAATTGAAGTCGTACAATTGGCCCACGTCCCAAAATCCGTTGGCAGTTCAGTTGATGGATGAAAATTATATATCTCCCTCTGACTCAGATTCTATCTTCATCACTGGATAATCTTCATTTGTTTTCAGAAAGTGAAGCTGTGGTTTCAGAAGTAATATAATGAGGTTTAAACATTCGACGCTATTTTATGACGAGTTGCAACTGGTATATAGAAATTCTATTGTTATGGCACATCTAAAAAAGATGCACAGGTGCAATCAACTGGTGATTTTTCACCTTCAAATAAATCATCGTATCAATCGGAAGTATGGAAACATATAACTTGATGTTAGTATACAATCGCATCTTCATTCAATCATCGAAACCTGTACTGTTTCCAAATATTCTATTCCCATCAACCTCCACATGTAAGAAACGATATAACACCTGATAGTAAGTGGCTATCGCGGCCTATGGATGCAACTTATACCGATGGTTACAGATGGGTTGTCTCCCCTGGGGAATCTCTGCCTGTTGTTACACCATTTTTAGTTTAAATTTTTTCATCTACGTCAATTAGCGGGGTGCATGAATTGGTGGACTAACACCAACTCATGCACTCCGCAATATTTCTCCAACACTAACTACTAAGTTAGTGTTGGAGAAAAAGATGGCGTATATCCCCGTTATACACACCTCACACGTAGTACGTCCATTGCGGATTAATGAAAATTAACATTAAAATTTAATAACATATCTTCAATTAATTAATGAAAAAAATTTAATATCAAAGCTTTTAGTCCTCGATTTTCGTTAGCGGTAACCTTTTAAGATAATTTAATGTGATACAGCGCGGAAATTATGTAAATGACGTGGATGTGGGTAATGCAATAAGCGTGTATTCACATTATTATATTTGAAAGTTTTTATTTGCATACGCGGTGCACAATAAAGTAAATAAAAAGCATTCTAAATATTGAAATTTTAAAATTCACACAAAGAATTCATTAAACAGTCTAATATTCATAAAAGTGATTTTAATCAAAAGTTAATTGCTAAGCTATTCTTTAATGTCTTTATGTAATAAATTGCAATATGTATAACATTTTTAAATGAAACTATATTTACGGATTTTATCGCGTTTAATTTTGTTTTAATTTTCCCGACGTTTCTATTGCTTTACAATCGCTATAAAATCCGTAAATAATAGTTTCATTTAAAATGTGTGATATCTAAAGATATCCATGATATGATATCTAAAGTATTGGCCACGTTAGATATATATAAAATGTGCATAGAATAGTTAAAAAGTAGGTGTAAGCAAAGTGCGATCTTATTGTCGTCAGCGATGTCTTCCACATAACCGTTGGTGGACAGGATCGTAAGTAGAATGAAGAGATGGATCGTGGAGTGTCATCTTGGAAAACGAAAAAAAAATTAAAACGTGTGCATATGCATTTCATTATAAAAGAAATATAAATAAAGTAATAATGTTATTTATACTTGCGATTGTTTTCACTTTATCATTGAGGAAAATTATTACAGCGGCTTGCATTAGTTTGACATATGTAATTATTATTTATATTTATATTATTAATATTAAAATATTACTGTTCAGTACTAATTTCATTTGAAAACCATATTGACATTAAAACTATAATGAATGTAATAATATGGAATCACTTTGTCATCTGTTATTAACATTATTATATTTTATAACTATTATAAATTTTCCATAATATAATAACTACTACTAAAGTATTTACCGTAAATATTTACAACACTTATCTTACTTATTTATGAATATATAACAACACATTGCAGTGTTTACACAAAAGCGCATCTTCAACACGGTTATTATTCTATTTGCATCCATTAAAATGCATCCATATATTTTGAGGGGGAAAAGATAGTGAATGCGTATAAAGTAGCTATTTTTAATGAAACGGATGCGGCCGGAGAGCCCATTGAGAATGTGGGTCAGACGGCGGTATGCATCTACGGCGAAGTGCATTTATTTGTAGTCGCAACGGCCCGCACGCGGGTTGTGGCTCGTGTGTATCGAGATTTTCACAAAAATTCCTGTAGGATTGGAATCGCCGATTTTGCAGAAGTATTTTTTTTTTTCATGGAAAAGAGGACAACAACAAGCAAATGGCTCATCAGATTGTAAGTGATCACCGACGCTTGAGTACATCTGCAAAACGAGAGGAGTTGGGTTTTTTTAGTTTTTAAGCGGGGGAAAGGCGCTCGCACCTTCCAGTCACCGGAGGCAGGTTATGTCGGGATCAGCATTGAAGATGCCGATCCCGACATGATCGACTAAAACCCTCGCGGTAGATACGCTGTTGGCCCAGTGGCCTTTACAGCTTCGGCGGTAGAGACTCGCGAGCAATTAAACAAGAGGAGCTGCAAATACGTTACCGGCCTTTAAGGATAATTGTGGAGATGGCGGGGAATAGGAGAGGGAGGAGGGGAATGGGCTTCCGGCTACCTAACTCAACGAACGAAACGTAGAAGCACAAGATGCGTTTACTTCACGTCGGTATTCTGCGAGGCCGTGGCACTACCTCGGAGGACCAAGATCAAAATCCGCTGCTTGGCTCTACCACATAAATTTAGTGTATCGTGTCATGCGAAGATATAAAGACGTATTCTTCGTGAATGTACTAGGGTTACGAACGAATTTTCTACCACTCAGTTCATATCGTGCGATTCAATCAAATATCATGACATCGTTAAAATTCAAGGTCGCAAAAATGTCAGCTACATATCGTATGGGCGTGCCATTTCGACTATTGCGACATATTCCGGTTAAAAAACAAAAGTTGTCTTTGGTGCAGGATATATAAAAATCTCATCAGTGTCACCAACATTGAAGAACACTTCTTCACTGTTTCGCGTCTGATGTAATTAGAAATATCGGAGAGAGATAGTACCCGCAGACTCGAAAACAAATTAGGTTTTAGTTTTGAAGGCAAGTGGGCTATCAACTGAGTCAAGCTGTTATTACATAGGTGGTTCTGGGATGTAAAGGGAACATACCATCTCTTTCTGATTGCGTAACCTGCAGGCATAACAAGCAAAGCTCTGGTGACTGGCTGGTGATAGAATATCCATCCTAAATAGCTAAACCCAAATCCCACAGACTACTGATGAGGAGCAGCATCACCAGTGTGAGTACTGCGGTACTGTATACACCAACCCTCTTGCACAGCGTGGTGAGTGTGGGCAAACCTTCCAAGAAACATATGCCGGTTTTTGATGGCGCCTTCTTGGAGAGGCCCATGTTCAGCAGTGTATGAGCTGATGTAGTGTGCTGCTGTGTAAGTGAGGGAAGATATAAGATATCCATAAAAGCGTTCAACAAAAATTACTAGTCATGATCGTGATTACTGTACTCAAATCAACTATTGGGACCACGCTCCTTACAGATTTACGATCTTTGGTAGGTACTCTTGTTCCGCAACGGATAACCACTTCATAGATCATAGAGGAGAACTTCGAGCATAGCCCTCTTTGAACTTTCTTATAAAGTCTGCACAAAGACTGGATTACGTAAGCCGTAACAGGTTCACAGGTTTACATCATTTTATAAATATCACCATACTGGACATCTGAATCTATATTCATGACTAAATTATTTTTACTGTTCTGAAATTATTTTTAATCCATTTAACTGTCTAGAAGAATCTATATTGGTAACAAACAATTATCTTGTAAAATAATTAAATAATGTAATCTTCCGTACAGATAGAGTAATAAACAAATTTTAAATTGCACAAAAATATATTTTTTCTTGTGTTGTTGATTTCCACACAATGCTCAGTTTAGAAGGTGGTACTTACTTTGAAAAATATATACGTGTAACACTTTTCGTTATTAATTTAACGTTTATTGAAATAAACGTTAAGTCCGAACACATTATTACGCACGCGCGAGAAATGCTGCTATAAATGGAAGCCATAATTATGTTTCTCATGTTTAAGGGATCAAGTTGTAAACAATCAATATCAGCTGCAAAGTGCATTCAAAATAGCTTCCTCTTTCACAGGTTCAGTATAAAATGAGCTCTTACCTTTTGTTCTCATTAAATACTTATTTGTGAATAAACAATTGACATTTGCAATAAAAAAAACCGCATGCAATCCTAAGTCTAGGTGTACATTGGAAATAATTAGCATTAAACATCTTCTGTCCTTGTCTGCTGCTGTAAAGCACTCGAAACGTCGGGAATATAAAAACAAAATTAAACGCGATAAAATCCGTAAATAATAGTTTTTTTTTTTTTTTTTTTTTATTTGGATTACAATTTTATAAATTATGTTAGAATTTATATAATAATTTATCATACTTATATGTAATATTTACAATAAGGAGAGACCTAATTTTTTTTAATAAATATACACTAATTATTATTTAAAGATTACATATTAATTTATTTTAGAAACTTTAGAAAATTTCACATATTTTCAAAACGTAGCTCGTACCAGGTGTATGTAACGTCTACAAGCCATAATTTTACAATTTGCTTTATCGACTGTAACTTGAAAAGACGTATACTGATTTGAAGTTCAGTACTGTTAAGTTTCTCATGCACAAGGCCGCAAAATGAACACAATTTACCACGTGCTCGACATTGAAGAAAAACATCGTGAGGATTATTTTGAGGATGCGTGAAACCAGCCAACTCGCACTGGAGCAGCGCGGCGGGCCGTTCCGGCTCCGAAACCCTCTCGAGGAGGAGGCATTTGTCCAGCAGTGGGCACTTACAGGCTGCTTCTTTACTTTACGCACATTATTAGTCCCAGAATTAGAAACATTTTAAATCAGAAATATTTAACAAAACTAGCAACGAAATGTTCCCGGCATTTCGATTAAATTGGTAAAATTATTGTACGTTCATTATTAACACAAGCCTTAGTTCATTAAACATTTCTCGCCAAAACTGACATTCTTTTCCTGAAAGACACCTTCCACACTACTCTTCCATACACTATGTTGTAGGAGGGTTGTAATGAAGGTGCCGCTCCCTCTCATACTCTTTTGTATTTGAAGTTCGGCATACTCAGGCTGTTTTTTCACTTTCAATCGCTGGCCGTTGCCTCGTTTACCTAGAGTAAAAACTGATATGTTCATATTCAACATTACTAACCTAAAAAAAAACTGTTCTTGTGACAACCCTAGTGAGTGTTTGTTAACATCTTTGTTGAAATATGGCACACTAGCGATGATTTTATGCGCTACCAATGTTTATTTTGATTTGGTCTTCAACACAATTGGTTTTTTCGAAAGATATGCAATAGTACGGTAAGTGCAATTGTTAGGTCATTCACCTTTTAGGCGTGTACGTTCTAGTATACGTGACAGTCTTCTTTGCGGATTTGGGTAATTTATATGGAGAAATACAAACAGACAACAAAATCTAAACCAGTTAAGTTAATACCTTTTATATAAAGGCAGATCTTCGTTACATCTATTTATTTGAATTTCCGAGTCAACATATTAAACTTTATAGAGTACAAATTGTCGCGTCTCTAATATCGCATAAGCGCTTTAATCTACGACAGCCATAATAACAAAGTTCATCCGAAGACCTAAGGGTATCATTTACTTACACATACGGCTATCTGAAATAGCCGTCGTGAATCGTGAATTGATATTAAACAGCACCAAGTTACCGTTGCACATTACGACTGTTAAAGCATCGCTTAATATATCGGAATAGGGTTCACAGTTCAGTGCTAATAATTTTAATAGCTGTACAACATATTGGATCGGGGTATCCTGAAATATAAATGCGTACATTTGCTGTCATGCAAATGTGAATAGGTTCTCAGCGATCTTTAAACGATGGCAGATCTCGTGACTGACTTTCTTTGGCAGGCCTTTTTCTGACCTGAGCACATTAGCATTAGCGGAGCCGATGTCTTATATAACTTTACAATAGGTATTTTAGATTCTTGTACTATACCCGAGTTAATGATACTCTGAGAAATATTTAATGTTAAAAATGTTAATAATTTGGGATGACACACTAAAAGCGCATTAAGATTTATATATACATATATATATATATAAGAAGCCTATAAAAAAACTCATAAAAACATAAAATAGTGGTTATCGTTTGCTTAGCTTTTGAATAAAATTGTAATTAAAAACAATATTTTAGTTAAATGTAACAAGCAAAGTAAATTAAAGTGTTAAGTGTAAAGTATTCGCTTTATATTTCAAATATTCTTTTTCTTCCTAAACAGCTTCAAAAAGTACATCGTTGTTAGATCTTTCCTGATAAACACCAGCAAACAATGACATGCATTCTGAGAAGGGTTTGACTATACTAACGACGCGGAGAAGATTTTTGGTTACTTTTTGAGCTTATTTTATTTAAACCAAATTATACAATGATCGCCTTTGACAGCGCTTCCGCCTCCTTAATGAAATCACACCTTTTATTCAATCGAGATGGCCAGTGCACTTAGCGGATAAACGTTGGCGAAGCGTCCATGGTTAGCAATTATTGATAGGCAGACCATCGGAGCAATAATATTATGTATGGAATAAGTAAAGTCTACTTAATTTTAGTCTATTATTTTTCGAGATTTTTCCCCCGGCACCTTTCGATATCCATTCCGGTTTTTAAGGCATTTCTCTTACTACACCCACAGGAAGAAAGGGGGTGGCACATTCTTACCCCGATAACCGGACGTGGCGTGGAAATGTGTTAACAAAATATATGAATCAACAATGCATGTGGTTCTAATAGGCGTCATTCTATTCGTAAAACGAAATTACTACTTTTTAAACTTACTAATTAATAACATTGTTAACAAAGTAATAAAAACAAAGTCTCGGATTGGGGTCGACGTAATTTGGTCCTATTCAACCCTAAAAAGATACAGGTTTGCGAATTTACTGCTAAAAAGAATCCCTATGTCGTTTCTTCTCTTTTTGAAAACTTATCCTTAAACTTATTATTATATTTCACTTATCGACTCAGCCAGTATCAGAATCCTTGGCGTCGACATATCGAGCGACGTTCAGTTCCGTGGTTACTGGGAGGGATGTTCGTGGGCGTCGGTGATCACTTACAATCGGTGATCGGATATAAATACACTGTTTCGCCTCACTAGTATTGTATTCTGGATATACCACAACAGGTATACTTAAAAAATACATGTATTACAATGTCTGTATCTTCAATTTGCCTTTGTCAACATTTACGATCATGGTACGGGGCAGGGTTATTTGCCGCCATAACGCAAAGTAGAACAGCTAAGGTTCGTGATCATCAACAACTTAGTATACCCTTTATGTAAAATCAATCCTTTTAATATATAACAACTAGTGTGAATCGACTGTTTTAATATTAAAAATATGTTAATTTGTCTTCGCCTTACAATAACAATGATAACTAACGTATTCTACTTTACATCTCAAACAAAGACGAAATAAAGACACACTATATTTGGACTCACGGAACCGAGGAAGGTGAACTCGTTGTCTTAAACATTTATTACGCTTCACAAAAGTGGGTGAACTAATAAAGATACTCGTACTTCTAAGTTTAAAAAGTGAAAAAGTGAACAGTTTTTAATCCAAGGGGAAATAAGGCTCAAGTCCCCCCTTAGTATTGCTTTTATAAAGGTATACAAATAAAGTGTAAATAAATAACTACTTGTATTGGACACCCTTAAGTCCGTAGTTATGCCAGACTCGTACTTCCGCTGGGTAAAACCTCACGGTGTTCCTTTCGTCACCATTCGTCGAGACTTTGGAAAAGTTTTCGCACACTACCATAGCCCCAGTGGCGTCCACGGTTAAGAGCCATTCTTAACAGACTCCTCCTCGAGAGGATAGGAGCGTTAAGGAATACCGCATGCGCCTCCACGAATCCTGGATACCAAGTAAAGTTTTCACCATAATATCCACGGCCTAGGCCTCCCATTGAGAAAAGTAAAAAACGTCACCCTGACTTTGGTCACTTCCCTAATCACAGAGAGATAGATACATGAGTCCATAATGGTTAATAATCTGGACCTGGCTCACGAGATGACCAACATGTGGAGTGGTATGCCGACCGAAATTATTCCGATCGTCGTCTCTGCGAATGGGTTAATCCCAGTTAGCCTCTCTCTCGGAACATCTGAGGTGGCTGGGACTCCATGGCACACTGTTCCGAGCTCAAATGCAGAAGGCGGTGCTCCTCGATATCGCTCGCATTGTCCGCCGGTTTCTTTCACTTTCTCCCTAAACCACGGCCGTCTGGTCTCCTCTGCCGGGGGCTGGTTGGGTTTTAATTATCTATTTAATATTATTACGTATATATTGTGTTAAATATTATTTATTTTATGGTATTATTTGTATCTATACATATAGTATAGATAGAATAAAAAGAAATACCCTAAAAATAATTGGTTAACAATAATAAAATTTGGTGTTAAAATAACTAAACGCACGTTAGTCCAATAAATTTTATGTGTTCCCATTATTACGCACGATTTTCTTTATTAAATTTAACCTAACCTAACTAGCAATTGCTCACACGAAGCACTATTTGAAATGACCTAAAAGTTAATTCATTCAGACCTAAAAGCCCTAACCCTGTTCACCAGCAACCTACAAACTTCGATTCGTATCCGTTTGCCCCTGTCATTATTGCGAGCGTGTTACACTAATCAAACAACTGAAAGATTTATCTACTGGTTGTATCTGACAGAAGGTGTGCTAAAATCGAGCGTGCGACATTCCAGTCTATTTCTGTAATGTAGACTAACTGGCCAGGACACACTGGAAGGTATTTTAATGGGACGAATGCCGGTGTGATGACGGTGCCTCGTGTTCAGCTGGACGCCGAGAGCGAGCTGTTTGAATTGCATCTGCATACGCTCTCGCGTGGAGTTTACCCGTCGCTTTGTTTGTTTCGTGCGTTATTTCGAGAAGACTTCAGGCGTCATCGTTAATTTACAAAAGCTCGCCGAAACATTTGTCATAATCTATGCCTTCGTTATTTAGTTAATGTGTTTACTGTTCCATTGACATTTTTGAGAAATGCTATTTACGTCTTGACGTGAATATTTCGTATCTTTGCATTGATTATCTTGTGAGATTTGTTTATAAAATTTAAGAAATAAAACGAAAGCTCCTTGTAGTTGTTCATAAAGGAAAATGATAATTGCTTTAATATGTGGTTATTGGAAAAATCACCGATCAAAATAACCTATACGCGAAATGTCCAGTATAATAAATATTTTTCTATTATAACTTTTACGAGTACAAATACATGCTGATTACCAATACAAATATATTTTAACTAATTCCCCGTGAAGATTGATATTGCCTTTTAGATAGTTTAAAATGAATCTGTATATCTCCACTGAATAAACCCATTAAATCTATTACTTTACACATTGATAATGCCTAGATCATAAATAAAATTAACGACACATTCGTTTTGGCCGCATACTTGGTGATACGTACATTAGAGAACAGCCGGCTTCGTGCCTCGTTGTAACGTCACATGTTATTTCAATTCAAAATGTCTGACTCAGCCGCTCAACGAGCCCAAAACGAATAACTTGAACGGTGCTAAGTCGCCTCATTGCCCGCGCTCTCAAAAAGGACGACGTGCAAAAACATTCGAGTTCAGTAAATCGGATCGGCTGCCAAGTTCACTGCTGATTTATGGATGCATCGACCGAGCGCTGCGTTCTTTATGCGTCGTCACTGGTTGCATGTGTTTTGTGCTTGAGGTGTGTTCACACGGGGATAGCTTAATAGTAATCGGTTCGTTATTATTTATCTATATCAATCTTCGGTTTCTTAATATTATCGTCACGTCTCCCAAAAGCATCTCCTTTTCGGTCAACTAACGGACCACTTCGTCTATTAATTAAGCTACGGTCACCAACCCAAAGTGTAGAGCCAGTATATACTGGCTCTACACTTTGGGTTGTCATCTGTAATTGTACATATATACAATTACAGATGACGGTATCCCCGTATACACCTCACGCAGACCTCAACATTATCTAAACCGACCCAATCTCTGAGCGATACAGTGAAGGAACTGAGCCAATCTTCAGGGTCGCTTGACAAAACTAAATACATTTTAAAGTACCAGCATATACAGTTAAGCTGATTTTGCGAGACTTGATGCCTTTTGCTGTAACCTTGCATGAAGAAAATCAAGATCACAATGTTGGCACTTCCAATTTCTGGTATATAAAGGTTTTAACCTTTATGTTATGGTACCTAGTTCTTACATAGCTCGCAGATGGGAGGCATTGAATTTCTGCTAGAAGTATATTCAATTTTATATATTGATGTTTCACTTGTAATTGTTATATGACGATCTCATGACTTAGTGATTAGCATACCAGACAGCAGAGACATATTTCTTAGGTCCGAATACCAACCGAAGTCTACACAACTTGCATAAATAGCAAAACAAATTATTTAGTTGTCAGTTCCAGTCGTGTTGTGGTTCGTTCTCTGTTCTTATTACATATAGAATGCCTCAGTATTTGCGCAAACGCTTGCGGCACTATTGTATCTCCTGCGCAGTTAACAACTGCGGATAGGAGAACGGCCAGGGGGACATCGTGTAGTAACATAATGAAGTAGTTATCGTGTAATGTGAATTTGTGGACGCGCCTTTACATAGACGGATGCGCCTCCAAGTTAATGTCATGTATCCATTTCTTTCGGTTCGAATGTTATCTATCGTGCGCTGCAGAAGGAGAGGAATGTTGCCAGGTGTGGTGGTAACTTTATCTGCGATGCTTTTTGTATTTCCTTTCGCAGGTCGTACGGTTTTTATTAAATGTTTACTTCCCATATATTTACAAATAAACGGTTAACTTCTTATTTCATTTTATAGCGATGTGTGAATATTTGTCACTTCCATTACCGATGTGTTAGTAATCGGCAAACTCATATTAATAGGAGCCAGGATGCTTATTGTATGGCGATTAAAATATATAAAAAATTCCAGACAGTATCAAAAATGGATAATAAAATTAATTTTAAAAATTATTTCGATTATTAATTTTTAAATGTTTTTATTCATTTGAAAGAATATTTATTTAGGGGATCTCTTAACGCATGAAATATGACGCTTTAATAAATTTGATTAATTTAGATATTGCGATTATTTTTCTGTTTATTATATTTTATTAGTTATATAATAACGATGGATGCAGGTGGCGCAGGACCGAGCTTTGTGGCAATTTTTGGGGGAGGCCTAAGTTCAGCAGTAGTTAGGCTGATATGATGACGGTGATATAAAAACGACAAATGTATTCTCTTACATTAACACGTGTATTCTTATGTATTAAGTTATTTGCACGCCGAATTTCACTATAGAATGTGTTAGGGTCAAAAAACTTATCAAAGTCGTATCATATGCTCACATTCCTATACAAATAAACGATTAATTTATAATTTAATAAATCATAAAATCTTTGCATGGCAATGGACTCAGCTCCTACTTATATTTACAACTTTAGGATCCTAATTATAATCAAGTATCCTTTTCTATGAACTTTGATATGAACGCAGTTAACAAACCAGAATGGTGGTAAAACTTATGACATTATTACAGGCATATAAAACTAAAACATCCGTAACCTCTCCTACCCCTTTATGTGTCCTTGTGATATTTATTTATTTATATTATTGACGACTGCATGGTTTAGAGGTTAGCCTACCTGACTTCTGACCTTTCGGACCTGGGTTCAAATCCCAGTCGAGACCAGATTTGTGCAAAACACTAATTATTGGTTTTCGGGTTCGGTCGGGTTGTGTGACTCCTGTCTCAAACACTGCATCGGAACCTCATGTCTTATCGCATAAGCGTTACATCGTGTATGGGAAGGAAAAGACAAATGAGTGACTCTTTTTGCGCGTAAAGTTACGACACTATAATCTCTCACTATAATATGAAAGAGCATCGTCGTCATCTTTATAAATTACATTGTCGATGATGAACATTTAGTCAATTCGATCACATCACCATAGCCACATCATCTGGTTAATTTCCAGATGTTATATTCTCGACAGAGTATACGGTATAATAACGCGATAAATGTGAACACTACACTTACACACCCCACCAATTTTACCCACCCGGGTCCAATGACTGATAAACCTCTTAACCGGAACTTAGCGCAAACTTCAACTTACCGCGTTAACTTTGACAAAGGCTTGGACGAAGTGGAAGGAGCACAGGTAGATTCGGATTACATCCAGATCCGAATGCCAATATGACTCTGGATCCTCCGGTTACCTCAGTCAACGAACCGAAACGAGGAAGACCAAGATGCATCTACTTCACACCGGTGTTCTGCGCGGCCGTGGCTACTACCCCGGTCGAGCCGGTCCAATCGGGCAGCAGCAAAATCCGCCGCTTATCTCTACCGCGTACAGAATGTATCGTCACGTCTGTTGTTTACTTCTCCGCCCACAAGTTAACAGACCTTTTATGTCAGATTGATTGATATAATAACGGTAAAGATAAAAGCAGCTCCTAGCAGGAAATCATTTAAGAGTCTAGTTCTTGATTACCTAATAGATCATTGACAATATTCGGCTTATCTCTTTTCGATTTTTATTATATATTTATTTAAATATCTTTTTATATATTTATATACGTATTTGGGTATTTTATGGCATAAATATTTATTTAATTACATAGTGTGTTTATATGTTTTATCTACTTATTATTATTGGAGTCTACTTAACTTTTTTTTAATTCTTTGTTTTGTACCTGCCAACTACCTAACACCAAAGCATTAAGTGCGCCCATTGTAACCTTAAGCTTAAGGCTAACAATAAAGATTAAATAAATAAATAACGGTAAATTACATATTAACGGTCTGTTAGTTTATTGGTGAAATCGAGCCTAAAAATATTAAACTAAGCGAAACTTTAATGTCGTGTTTAATAGGTGTTTAATATTAACTGCAGCTCAAATCTGTTAATGACAGTAAGTTAAGAGCGTACTAGTCAGTGCCAGACTGTGGAAATGACAATAAATCTATACTAATACTACATAGGCCGGCAAACGGCGGCGCGATGAGTATGAGAAATACAATTTATTAACAACTCGACCAAAGCGGTCTCCTCGGTTACGTCCCTAGCATAGCTATGAACCATCATGACAAGAGGACAAATATATTGTACGAATATGATCTCAATCGGCCAAGTCGTTCAAATGTTACGCATTGACTAACAGACGCGAAGCAAGAACTTTACATATACTCGTAAATATATAAAGACGTAACTGTATTTCGTTGTGCAGACTTATCTCCAAATCCAGTGGACCAATTTGGATCGCATTATTTTAAATATGTATTTTCTTTATTCGGGCAACAGCGGGTACAACGGCTAGAGGTTTCTTATAGTTAAGAAGAACAGTATGTAACTTATTGATAACGTTGCAAATAATGGAAAAATAAAAAGTAAACTATTCAGTAGCTAAGCAGTAGCTTTTGCTACTGCTCGAATGGGCCGGCTCATGCGAGGCGCAAAGTAGATGCATCTTGTGCTTCTGCGTTTCGTTCGGTAAGTGAGGTAACCGAAGGCCTATTCCCCCTCCCCATCCCCCATCCTCCCTCCTCCCTCCTAACTCCCATATATCCTTAAAGGCCGGCAATGCACTTGCAGCGCCTCTGGTGTTGCTGATGTACGTGGGCGACGGTAATCACTTAACATCAGGTGTGCCGCTTGCTCTGCTGCTACAGCCTCTGATGATAGCTAACATTTTACTAGAGCCCTGGGTTTTCTTTTGTTTGTTGTTTGTCCGTCTTTGATTTCGAAATTTTCTATGGTCATTTCGAGATTTCGAAACTTTTTTCTATGGTCATTGAATTTGCACGATACCAAAATAAAAAACCAGTTTTTAAAATTCTAATCATGGAAAATACTAAACTGATTTTGACGCGACTTCCACTACAAGGTAGAGGAGATTGCAGGGAGTAACTTAGGATGCTAAGTTCAGGGTTCCTTCGCGAATTTTGATAAGCCTTTGATGCGATTTTCACGGGAAGGTACATGACTTTATAGGAATAACTTAATCTCTTTTTTTACTAGGGAAATATCGCACCATGCGCAAATATTAAAAGGCTTTAAAGCTAGGTTTTTTTTTCTTTTTTAAATTGCTATTGCTGATGATAATATAAAATTATTTCTAATCTTTACCTGACATTATTTACACGATAATTAGTTTTTTAATATTTCACAAAATAAAAAGCGAATTCTAAAGTCAACGCGGTCGATGTCGCAGTTAACAGCTAGTAAAAAATAAAATTTTATTAATTATCGTTTGCTTGTACCATTATTGCTTAGTGCGCAATTATTAATAGTTTTGTTTTTTATTTGCAGGCAACCCAAACGACAAGATCCTTTACGGACGTCCCAATAAACGTAGGAGCGCATCCTTCCCAGCCCCGCGGTCACTCGACCGCCGTCACTCGCTTAGGATATTCGGCTCATCCAGCAAATACTTGCAGCGATGCGCCTCCACCAGGAGCCTGCACCACAAGAACGCAAACACAACGGACAGCTCCTCATCCACCGACTACCCCCCGAGCGTTGAATCTGCGTCGCCAAGTAAGCACATTGCATATAGCTTTCAACGTTAGTTTAATTCATTCGTTTCTCCTACCGATTAAAAAGTATTTTAACAATCAATACCAAGTTCACTTACATACCGTACACCGTACCGTACACCGTACACCGTACGGTAATAATACCATCATTGAGAGGTTTTTTTTGTCTACTGGCTATGTTGGAATTTGTGCACCTGATTGATAATAATGAATTCACCTTTATTTTCTCTTAAACGGCTTTATGATTGTCTAAAACCAAGTTGGCTATAAATTAAAGTATACAGGATCCTGTGAACTAGCCTTAAAAGTGGTAATTAAGTTATTCTATCTATTTTGATGTTGTACTTAACTTACCAGCCTGTAAATAGTTCACTGAAGGACATCGAGACCTATCCCACAAGGAGGATCAATCCGCTCGGTGAGCGGACACACCTCGGTGAGATTAGACGCTGCTACCCGTCATCGATCTGCTTAATTTTGATAATTTTCAATACCTTTCAATTTGAAATCTACATGTAATAAATATACGTGGCTCACTGCTAAGCGTACGACCTAGGTTGGAGTCCCTATAAAATAAAATGTAAACACCCAAAGTTATGATTTTCGGGTTCGTTGCATTTACAATATGTATAAATGACATGTTTATGGCACCGCAACCGTCCCGACTTCCTTTTTTGTCTTTAAATCTGATACGAGAAAGTTCGGGAAAGAATACTTTAGGATTTATTACGGAACGAAGTGAAGCAACGTTACTAATGTCTTTCAATTGTCCACTATTCCAGAGAAAGTGTCGTTGCTGTCCCGCTTATTCAGACGAAGCGGCCGCAGCAAGCAGACGCGCGCGATGAGCACTTT
This sequence comes from Bhutanitis thaidina, assembly GCA_029286595.1. Lineage (NCBI taxonomy): Eukaryota > Metazoa > Arthropoda > Insecta > Lepidoptera > Papilionidae > Bhutanitis > Bhutanitis thaidina. The sequence continues at coordinate 3,397,591 of JAGSMS010000034.1, read as the reverse complement.
CTCCGCCCAGTTCCCGCCCACAGAGTGGTTCAACTCGAAGGCCGTGCATCTGCACTGCGTGGCCACGCAGACCAACTCCAAGGTATCTTTTCGATTTGATTTTTTTTTTAATCTCAAGCTTTACACTGGCTAGCACAGCAACAGCTAGGCACAGCAGATTTCGATCGGAAGTATGCGTCGCTACCGTGAGAGGATGGAATAACCAGTCCTTAAATATTCAGACCAGGTGACGGGCCGCAACGCCTCAGGTGTGTCTGATGATCTTCGTATGGACTATCTACCCTTACATTGATCTAGCAGTGAACTGATTACAGATTAGTATAGTGACTGTCTCAATAAGGTGTCACTGAAATAAGACATTGCGTATGTTATCACCGATCCTTTAAGTATCCTGAATTCCTTCGTATCACCAATTATGTTTGGTCCACGGTATTTAAAGCGTTTTTTCCGCAAAAGCGTTCCCCATAGACAGTGGACCCAGATCAAGCGTCAGCTGTTCAGTAATGATATATGGACACTAGCATGGAAAACAGCAGTGATCACTGGATGGTAAAACACACTAAAGCTTAACACAAGGCTCCCGCCGTCTGATAGAGTCGTAGCTCCGTACACTAAGTTCCCCCATAGCCAATATCCAGAAGAGATTTCAGCTCGAATTGCATAATCGCTTTCAGTGTCCATGGATAAGACTAAGATAATGTCTAACTAATAACGGTTGTTTTGAGGAACTACCTGGGACAAATTGACCGACAACCGGGGAACCGGCCACAGTTCGCCAGACGTCGATCGCTGTGAGGAGAAAGGTTCTCAAGTGGCATGTACAGCCAAACGCAGTGTAGAGTCCTACACTGCGTCCACACCTATGCGCAGTGTTATGAGAAGTCGTTGGAAGCGCAGGGGACTAAAAATCATGCTCTGTAGCAATTATAGTGGGAAGCCTATGTCCAGCAATAGAACCGCTGTAAATGATGACGATCATCAAATGCGCCGTCCTTTACTTTCTCAGTAAATGATTAGACGCCGCAAGGGTATGCTAAAAGTAATCATTGACGAAAGCATACGAGACTAATAATGACACAGATATGAATGCCGCTGTTGATGCACATGATAATGAAACTGACGAAGATAACGAAAATGTTGTCATTGATCGGAGCAGATTTCCCGAAGTATTTCACAGAGATTTAATAATAAAGTGCGCGTAGTTGACAACTTAAAACTACTACTTGCACAGATCATACAGCATAAAAATGCAAAGGATTGGCCTTAATATTGTAATGCAAGACTCGCTTGAGCTGGCTGATTTTTATTTTTCATGTTCGATGCTAATCTTATATAACACTATTTCAGTTTCAACACTGTTTCGTTTGCTTGTTGCAAGCATCCTATTCTTATATTTCATTCATAATAAACATTTAAAAGGATTATTATTTGTATAATTTTCATTGTCAAGTGATAGTGACAAAATTCCTTAAATTCTCATAGCAATATTGAGCGAATTTTGCACACCCTAGCGACCCCGAATCATTCGCATCGTAAGAAAAATCGGTTTTAATTCAAACTTTTTGTAAAATTAGACAGCATCAAGGTTACGGTAACCGCTAATAAGGTTTAAGGTTTTAAGGTTCAAAATAAGAACGCCTCACTGCATACAACTATCTAATTTTAGGTGGTTGGAGTCCTCTAACTCTATGCAGAAGATAGGTCATAGATCTTTGGAAATTGCAGTATTTTCATATTTAATTAAGTTAAAAAAATTACCATACCAAAACATAGATTCTGGCTAGACATTCTACTCGTCTGTAACTGTCTCTAATATTACATTGTCACTACTTGTATCTTATACGATTTTGAATAAGAAGAAGAAATAAAAGCTTTTTCAGATCATATTTTTTTTACCGTTTAGTGTAATTTTGTAGCAAATATCTTTGGTTGAACCGGAACAAGTTGGCGTCGCTCTATTTCTTCTCGAGAAAGTCATCAATTTCTTAACCTTTATCGACAATCAAAGTTATTATTTTTAATTCAACTCTATTGATTTACACAAGTAAGGTCTTTTTGACCTAACTCTTTATCGGAGATGAATATACACTTAATAAATAAATAACTTTTTGTGCTTTGTTACAGGAGTCCCTGCAGAGTCAAACGTCATACGTATCGTCATACTACGATGGATCGGAGATCAGTAACCGTTCATCAACCCTGCCCCGAAGGCACAAAAGGCATCTTTCCACCGAATCAGGCCTCGCCGGTTCCGTACACTATGACCACTCGCCAGTCAGACACTCAAGCCCTAGTTCGGGAAGCCTACCGCGATCGACACTGAGCAGGAGTTCGACCAACAAAACTATCCTAGATCACTTCGGATCTCCTCAAAGTACAAATGACAAGCTAAGGGACAGTCCTAGTGGAAGCCTTAGACGAGTAGACTATTCTGATCACGTCATGTCAACTAGTGGTCCGTCGAGCTTAGAAAGCAACACCCATCGGACGCCTCGGAAAGAAAAAAATCCATCAGACAATTCACCAATAAAGAGAAGCTACCACACAAGCAGTAGCGGACATTCTAGTTTGGAGTCACATATTTCAGACCGCACATTAAAACCTTCGCCTAGTCACAGCAATGGAGCACCTGGTTTAAGTAGAGCACAGTCCCTTGTTAAAGTTCAAAGTCTCCAAAGTTCCCCAAAAAGTCTCCACAAATACAGAACCAAACCGCCGATAGTTGGAGGCGAGACAGTAAAAAACGGCAACACTTCGCCAAAAAACTGTCCAAACACACCCAAGAAAACCACGCCATTACAAAACAAAACACTAGGCGCTAAAATTGAAAACCCGGCAACATCGGTACTGGCCAGTTCGAATTCTAACAATTCAATCACATTAAAAGTAACCACCAACACTTTGTCACAAAACGGTGGTACCAACACCAAAGTCTACGTACAAAACTCCCCGGTTCGATCCGTAATCACATTTGAAAATGGAAAGGTTACAGAGACTAGCAACGGCAGTAACATATACATTTTCAATGACGATAGGCAAGTTGTCTCCGTTTCACAGAACGGAACGAATCAAACGGCAAAAAACCCAACCGAAACGTCCTTTGACGTGTGCGTCGAAAAAAACAAGCAAATGTACCAAGAGTCCGAAACGATGAAAGTGCAGGAGAACAAATTTATAAAGAATCCAATTAACGAAACTGGTATGAATAACAATAGAAAACTATCTCTACAAATAGGTGCGACTAATAATAATAGTTTCGTATACAAAAATCAGTTAAATAATACTAATGAAGTCGCATCACATCCGGCCTCTCCGGCTATACATAATAACATTCACCATTTAGACGGTACAACCAACAGTAATCCATCTACTCCTACAAAAAGCTACGAAAACATTATTGGATCTTTAGGTAGCCTTAGATATCAGAAGAACTCTTTTTCATCCGCTAATAGCGGACAACAAACGAATATAAATTCGAATAGCGAACTGAAAAGCGTCGATTTGTTAAAAAAGGCAGCAGCTTTACAAATGTTGAATGGCCTGCCGAACGTAAATAACAGAATGAGCACAGAGTCAATTGCTAATTTATTGTCGAAAGGCATCGAGCAGAAACCGATGGTATTGGGATCGGAGCCCAATCTGGCCCTGAAGAATCAGGAACCGCTGAAAGACATCAACACATCGACGGAAAAAATAAATGGCTTAGATAACAAACAAAAAAGGTACAGTCTTAGCCAGGATGTAAAGAAAGAAAACCAAGATTTCTACAACTTTCCCAGTTTGAGCGACTTGAGCTTTAATTTTACTAGTTTAGCCGCCCAGAAAATACTGAAAGGGGTCAGTATAAACAGCGTCGATACATTGGTAGAATTAAACATGGCTGCTAATAATTCCGAGAAACAGAATAATCGTGACGTTGCAGCAGTATGCACGGATTTTGGTCTTGTATAGTAACAGACATATAGTAATTTTGTTTTAAATGTACAATATTAGCAATAACACATACTAAATAAGCTAGAATAAGTTACTCATAATGACTTCATAACATTAGATACACTCTTATAATATTTAGTTCAAACTTGTACTCATTTGAGATTTTGTACTCTCAACTTATGAAATTTATCCTTTAATAATTGTATCCTTCTAATAAAATTATTTAGTCTTACTAACTTATCATCGAAAATATCATATTAGAAATTATGTAACTCTGTATTCGTTGAACGCATTTATACTAAATAATCTATACCATTCTTAGTTTGTAGCTCACTTTAAAAGTAATGCGACAATAAGAATTAAACCATGGTGGCCTAAAACCCTTCCACAAAATTGTAGTGCCTATTTATATACAGTATTTGTAGACATATCTGCACCCTGTACTTCCAAGCACACTTTCCTTATATTGCATTAATTACCTTAGATTATAAAGTATGGTTTCCTACACATCAGCACCCTTTTTTGTGCCATTCAAGATTTCCAGTGAAAAAGTTGAGTACAAACTAGAATACCTTTTTCCATAATAAACAGAATCCATCCATCGACAGGAACTTTAGGGGATGGTTTGTAAAATGTTTGTCATGTATAAGTGCCATAAATAAAACTACGTAATGTTACGGAGGTGATGAGCAAATCGGGCAAAGGTATTGATATTGAAAGATTGCTATCAATTATTGTAATTTGTTTGCTGTACTCAAAGTGCAGAGAAATAAAGGGTAATATTTATTCATTAGGAATTATAATCGGAAGTCAATGCATTTTAGTATTAAGTATTCAGTAACGCCATTTGTAAAAATGTATTAACAATAGAAGTTGATGCTTTAACATTCTGGTTTCATTTAAACTGCTCCCTACCATTCTAAATACAATATACAGGTTGGAAATACTAAGCATTTCCAGCTAATTATTACTTCAATCATTTAAAAGATGAAAACTTTATATTGGTATTAAGTACTGCATCAATAAACAATTTATTAATTATAAATTGATGCATCGGGTTCAAACTTTGTACGTTGCAGCTTACAGACCAGTGAGTTGTCATAGTATCCAAGGTATATATCATATATCAGATATATATTTAAGAATGTATCCAAGGTGTATAATAATAATTGTGAAACTTGCATTACTCCAATCTATTTGCTAAGCATATTACATATTAAAATAATCCTATACTAGGCAAGAGATCTTTGCAGGCTGAATATAATAAGGTTCATACAAGAACAAAGAGAAAATTACTGATTAATATCATAAATATTATTTTCTTTGAATGAAATTATTTTTTGTGTATATTTAGTGAAGTTCCAAATGTGTAGTACTGCCTTGCTTTTACTGTCTCATGAATAAGTGTACAACATCTTTAAAGTGAACCTTTTTATCTATATGTACCTACATAACAGAAAATTAAACATCTTATACAAAATATAAAATTTTATTTTTACCTATCTTAAGTAACAAAATTTATATAAAATTAATAAATAAATACATACAATCATTCGCTAAGAGCAAGTTATAGTACTATGCTCCATTACATCAGTAACTTGTGTTGGCTCGGTCTCTGTTTGATTCTTAATTGAATTTAACCAGTCATCGGTAGGTTTTATTTTCTTCACTTCTGACTCAGAACATTCACTCTTATCCTCCTCGGGTTCATGTGCAGTTTCAAGACATTCATCATCTTTGCCTCCACTACAATCAATACTGTTATTATTACTAATTATTTGTATGGGTAGTACATTAGTATCCAAATTTCTGAATTTCTTCGACACATCCTCTGTATGAATATTTACAAAACAGACGCAATTTTCTGTTGAAGTTACTTCTTTCAATGCAGCCTCTTCTATTGCTTCTAAATCATCAATATCTTCCTCTTTAGTCACATCTTCGATAGTTTTGTATAAATACATGTGATCGTCGTTGGGGCTAATGTACTCTTCTAATGTAAACGTAGTACTATCAAAGTTAAGCTTTTCGAAATCAATAACTCCATACTTATTTATATTTTCCAACAGTATAGACTCATTGTCGTAATTTATTTCAATATTCTGTACACAATTGCTTTTCAAGTCTTTTTCATCTTGGCATTGTTTACGAATAGCGTCAAGTTGTCTTAAAGTCTTTAGCTCCCTCGCTTTTAAACCAGCGTATATACGAGCGAATGATTTTCTTACGAAACTTCTTAACTGAAAAGACAAAGAGAATTACTTACTTTTTAATTTATTTCATAAACTTTAATTAAAGACATATTAAATAAATTGCGCTTACATTTTCAATATTCTTCTCGAAATCATCCAACTCACACGCCATGTTTATTTATATTTTCATTTTTATTTACCAGCGTTGCCAAAACCGTTATTCTAAATTCCCTAAAAATGTTGGTAAAACTCCCTACAATTTTTTATTAAAAAACATTGATTTATGGTACATTTTTTTCTAATAGTTACATCAGCTATTAATCTTCGATTAAAACTAATCGCTCGCCTTTTCTGCTGAAAATATACTAGTGACTGCATGACCTGCAGGACACTGTGCGCGCTCCTGAAAAATTCGCGAAGAATCTAGGTAACATCACCGGAGAGCCGCAGACAACTGTAACTCGGCGGTTGGAGCTGACGCATGAGGTAGGTGGGTATGCATAGGTCCTTCGTAATTATATTGAAATAGCCTCTACCGTGGCCTAAACTATCTTTCGTAATCCACAATAATGAATTGGCCCAGTGCGTGATATCCCTCGTGGACACACCAAGGCAATGATTTAGATGAACGACAAACAGTTTCAGGCTCATACGGAAAAACAGTTTTCAAAAATTACCAAACAATTTATCTTTTAAAAAAATAAGAGTTTAAAAAACGTTTAGGTTTTTTTTTTAAATAAAAGATTTTTTATGAACCGTTCCGTTTCGTTTACCCAAATACATGTAACGTAGTGAGACACTTCTGTAAAACCCTCCATCAGATATCTGAATATTTCAAAATATGCTTAATTAAGATTTTAGTTAGGTACGAAGATATAGATGACTAGGTGGTCATATTAGATACAGACCATTTAAGAGTAAAATTCAAAGTTCCCTGTGTCGATACTCTCTCGTATGTTTTAGGTACTAAAATTGGTATAAGTACCGGTAATCTAAGAAGTTCCCTTCAACTTAGCATTTCAGATGATTTTTGATTTTGTTGCGGTTCGCAAACAAGTAGGCGAATGTTTGAACCATAAACCCATTATTATCGATTTATTTCATTATTTTAATAAATTTCCTTTGCCATAATTGTGCTTTTTTTACTGAATATAATAAAAAATATAAATCGATTCCGTATGAGCACATATAATAAATACTTTTTATGTCTGTGATTAAAATGGTAATAAAAACTACCAATCCCTGCCAAAGTATTTTGACTGTAGTAACTTTATGACAAATTTCTTGATGCGACAGCATGAAGATCTAACCACTACTTTCTATATGACAGCAGTGCTGGCTGTAGGGGTGGACATCGCGCTTTTGTGCGGCGCCTTGATAATTAATCGGTTAAAAATTAATTATTTATATTATCTTAACTAGAAAAGAAGCGAACAAAATAAAAAAATTAGTTATTTTTATTTAAATCACTTATATAAATAACCTGTTTTGTAGGAATAAATACTTTTACAAATAGCAACACAAATATAAAAAAAAGCGTTCTATTGATTTTTCGTTTGACAATTAGTTAGCCGTAAAAGGAAAACATAAGACGGTGTTGTGTCTGATCATAAATAAATGGATTAAAATAGTAACTGTGTCGTGTTGAGGGAGGCTTATTTTTTTGCGATATTTATCTTGCAAAGACCATGAGTGAATTAAGACATCGGCGCGGCGAGGGTGATGGAAATGACAAAGTGGAAACCGCCGGTGAATCGGATCATGTAGATGTAATTTACCACATTTTAATTGAAAACCAGTTCTACCATTGGTCGTTGTTTTCATTTAATTTGTATAAATATTTTCCCCTTAGGTGGATTCGGAAGAGGAAAAGGTTTTAGAGGAGAAATATGTGGATGAAATTGCAAAAAGTTTACCTCAAGGTACTGATAAAACTCCCGAAATTTTGGATTCGGCTCTTTCAGGATTGTCTTCCCGGTAAGTACTCAGAAAAAATACGCATTAACAGGGATGATGCGAATGAGAATTGTGATGATAATGATGATGATACCAATACCAACTTAACATTTTAAGTACCAAATTTATATAGCATACAATTAAATTGCCAGCAAAATGCAGTTTAAATATTTAATTTTATAATTCTTTGCATGTCATATCTCAGTAAAATGCCAACCCTTATTTGTAAATTTAAATGGTGACTGCTCTGTTATACAAGTTAAGGTTAACTTATGATGTTTATTTGTAATGAATTTCCTAAAAGGAAAAATATCTGTATTTTATTTTCATGTTAACATAAGTATTTCAGAACTGATTAGGATGATTTATTTTTCATCTGAAAGGAAATAGTTATTAAGGACATTTGATCATTAAAAAAGAAATGGTGCATGTGTGGAGATATTGTCCTGTAGATTTAGTAATTATATTAGGATTCAGATATTATAAATTTTTTTGGTAATTTTTAGCAAAAATTACCTCCTCTATGAAAGGATCTGCTCTTTAGCACTTTAACAAGTTAATGCTAGTTTGAAAAATGCTTATGAAAGGGTCATATTGTTTATTACACTTAGTGGCTTGCAAAGTAAACCATGCCAGGCAACTAAAGCCTGCAATTTTTTTTAATTCCTTCTGCCAATAATCCTTTCTAGGCTTTAAAATTTACTTGCCTTCAATCCCAACACTGATCCATTTTTTAGTGATACATAGATACTATATATTTTTTCTTTTACATTAAAACATGCAGAAACATTATGAATTTGGAATCACATATTTTTACTGATACTGGCCAGTATCTTATTTTTTTTTTGCTTGTCTTTCTGACAGCATTGGTATAGAGCTTAAATGTAAGGGCTTTAATTCAATTTTGTGATGAAGAAATTAATCATCATTTACTTTTATGTTTTTATATTCATTTAGGTGGAGGAACTGGGTGATTCGTGGCATCTTTACTTGGTTAATGATTGGAGCTTTCTGCTTGCTCATCTATGGCGGTCCACTTGCTCTCATGATTACAGTATGTATTCACATACTCAATAATTTCAATTGAAAGATTTTCTGTGGATTTTATCATATTTAAATCTAGTCACTAATAATAATTTATTACCCTGTAGGTCCTTTGTGTGCAAGTTAAGTGTTTCGAAGAAATCATCAACATTGGTTATGCTGTATACCGTGTCCACGGCTTACCATGGTTCCGTTCTCTCTCCTGGTATTTCTTGCTCACCTCTAACTACTTTTTCTATGGAGAGAACCTCATTGACTACTTTGGAGTGGTAATTAATCGGACAGTAAGTAATTATACCCATATATATTTTAAACTTAATGTTATATGTAATATTAGGTACCTATTAGAATTTTCTCTTGGTTTTACTATATGCAGTTTTGTTGGTGATTCAGTCCAATTATTGGTCTAATGTTAAGCAAATTAAGATGGTCATTATCTTGCTTATTACCTTACATACCACATACAATTTTGCATATCATAATCAACAGCAATCATGGCACAAATTATACTTGCAAGAAACTAGGACCAAAATATATTTGTACAGGCAGCTTCTAGACTAACACTATTAAGGTTTTTTCGTGATAGAGGCAAGCAGTGACTTTAGCTACTGCTCAAATGAGCCAGCACAACCGGGGTAGTACCACAACCTTGTAGAATACCAGCAGCTTCTGCATTTCGTTCGGTGAGTGAGGTAACTGGAGGCCCACTCCCTATCTGCCTCCTTCATCCTCCCTGCAGCTCCTCTTGGTGTTGCGAATGTACGTGGACGACGGTAATCACTTATCATGAGGAGAGCTGCTTGCTCATTTGCCTCTTATTTATTTATTGCAAGAATAATATATATACACGACAAACCACACATTGTGGCCAATGAACACTGACAAAGATGATTTTTTCATTAGAGAAGACCATGCCGACTGACCATCTGCTTGGGATACTGTGATAAATAAAATGAAAACCAAGGCTGAGAATACCACAGCTTAAAAATACTGATTTGCTCTTTCTAAGTAAATCAGACATAAATGAATAGTTAAAAGGCTGATGGTAGCCAGGATGTTAAACACCTCAGTCCATCCATGACCATGGGTGCTGTAAAGCACCTGAAATGTCAGTCACGCAATGGAATCTGTAACAAATAGTTTAATTTAAATTTTATGTTTAATAATGTAACAAATAGTTATTATATGCTACTTCACATTTCTGATATATGTATAAATTTTGATTACGTTTCGTGAATAGCGCGGAATGCTTGACTCACGCTCTATGTATATTTTAGTATTACCCATAAACAATTATTTCAGAGTGCGCTGTAAGGTTTTAGTCAAAATATAATTACACTTTGCTAGTAACAGTTATCAAAATTTAGGTTTTGATGCATAATGATTATAAATAATGATTACAATACATTTTTGTATTCGAGATGTTTCTTACTCGTACTCACGCTGGTGGTTCCTCACAATATCTCAATCTCCTCAATATCATTCAATCGGGATCCTTAGCGCCGGTGTTTTTTATTTCTTGTTTTACTTTAATGTTTGCACTCTAATCACACCAAGTTTGAAGCTTCTATGTACTACCATTTTTACATCAGATTACGTTTCTTGTATAGGGATAAAACCATTGTAGGAGCATAATAAGGAGCATTACTCTTTCTTTCCTCAAAGTACCGACAGCAAAAAACTTGCGATCAGTCTTGCGTGTGCTTCTCCTTCGATTTTAGTTTAAAGATGTTAATCCATTTTGATGAACCTAAACAGTCGACATGTCTAACCAAGATTCATCGCCGGTGACCATATCCTAAACTAACCGAGATGAGTCTACTTCAAATTAAGCTATCAATTGCCTTGAAAAGGTTTTTGATCTTCCAATATTATTTAAAATTTACCAGAAGGTTACCGTCATTATTTACCATAATATATTAATTACGAAAGTTACCGAGTGGTTAGGGAAGGTGCGCCCGAGTTCGTTTTCCTGGAGTGAATAAGTTTTTTTTTAATAAGAGCGAAACTTATGTACGTACCTACGTATATTTGTATCGTTGGCCTAAACACTAAAACGGTGGGTGGGCTTACCACCTATCACGTTGTTTGAAATAAGTCTGTGCGTCTCTGTGAAAAACCAGTTGAAACGGTTAAAATAAATGTCTCTCCTCTGACCATACAGCCATAACCATGCATATAACCTCTGACCACCTCCGTATTGAGTATACGATCCTGGGAGCGTGTTATTATTATTGTTAAGTATAATAGACATCCTCCGGTCCGTATTAAAACAGTTTATATTGGTTTGCATTTATGAGATAAATCATCGAATGATTTAAGTACCTTACTTCCCGTGGGTGTCATAAGAACAACTTAACAAACCTATGAAATAATTTATGTAAAGTATTTTTTTTAATGAAACGTTAATAATATTGTCATGTTAAGTGGTTTATAAATAGCTGTGTCAGCGATGCAAAGCGAAGACAGTATACTCATTTTCCTATTTACCATATTCGGGCATAGATAAATTCGATTTCGTATTGACATAAGTGGGAATATTATATTTAAAAGTAGCTGATACACTGTGCCAATGCTTCGATATTGAGATCTACATTTTATAGGGCAATGGAATAAGAATAAGTAATAATATAAGCATGGAAAGGAAAAACCCTTTGGGCGTGCCGCATATGCTGCGTCGTAAACACCTACTTCTCCACTCGGCCCGCAAAGCCCCGCTGTCGCTCTACGTAAGCCGCCAGGGCTGTTCATACTAATATAATATTCGTTACGTTATCTATTAGATCAGAAATGTGTAGAGGCAGTTATGTAAAAAAGTCAAATTTAATGTTAAAAATTTACTTCATGAAATAGAAAAGGCTCGGTGGGGTAGTGGCGGAGCGATAAGCTGCGGCGCCGTGTGTCACGGGTTCTATTCCCGCACTAGACTAGTATTTGTATGGACTACAGATAATAGTTTCCGGTCTGGGTGTTTATCTAGGTGAAATTCATGTATGTAAAATGCTTTCGAGACACAGGAGAAATTGCTACAGCGGAAGGCAACGTTTTTATAAAAAAAGAAAGAAAGAAAGAAAAGCAAGGTGCGACTGCGTTACTATAGTTAACTTAGGTATAAGAATCGTAAATATACTATAATCACTTTGTAGTTTTAATAAATAAATGCAAGGTTTGATGGAAATATTGACATATTCAACAAATTTTCTACATATTTTCCCTGGTAATAAGCAATGCCTTTGCACGAAACAAACAATTGTATGCAACCATTATGAATAACCACCTATTTTTTTTTTCTAATCAATGCATATAAACAAAATAAATCTAGCAAGACGATTCTTATTACATTTGTGAGTTTCGAATAGTTCGTTTTAAACGACTAATTTGTGAGAAATTTCTATAACTCAACTGAAACTGTTTATTACTATCAATATACTAGCTGAACCCTGCCACGTTTTACATTGGCCATTTTTGTAAGTACCGTAATGTTCAGTATGAAATATACAATCAAATCACTTCACAGATAAAGTCTAATCAATTCTAACGTTTGATTAAATATTTTGAATAAATGTGCACATCAATCAACTGGTGATAGTGACAACTTTTTACCGCAATTATGTGTTTTTTTTTTACTATTTACAACATTGTAAGAAACATGAAAGAGAATCATTTTAACAGCAGAAAACAAAAAAGTCAAATGTGTTTAGGAGTCCCCGTGACGACCGTAAGTCAGACCGCCGACTGTCAAAAAATTTGCTATTTATATAACTGTATGTTTGTTATTAATTCAGGCTACCGTGGGAACCGCGGAATAAAAGGTATATAATAACTCTTAGAAATGCAACGTTGTGCAATAATTTCAAGTCAATCCATCGACTACTTTCGAGTTTTGCGGACATAAACATACGGAAGCAGAATGTTTATATTATCTATATATCAACGTAACGTATGCGCGTGCGACAGCGAGCTGACGCAAGCCCTTAGTGACTTGTTTGTTAAACAAACGCGAGACGTTAGGATGGTATCGCGACCTTGAAGTTATCTGGCACTAGTTTCGCTTCTGCACTTTATTATTCTTACGACAAAGGTTCGTTATTAGCCCAAGGGATGCACTAAAAACAAGTGTTTTAAAAAATTACAATTGTAACAAATCGAAACAAACAGTCACTTCTAAACACACCTTTTCTTCAGAAACCTTCAAGGTCGCGATAATAGCAAGGTAGTCTCTTTAGCATCAGTGTATCATCGTGCCAAACGGAAATCTATAATCTCGTGACAGGCGTGGTGAGTGCTTGTTTCATGCATCTATACCAGCCCGTAAACGTCTACTGCAGAACAGCCTCTCCACGAAATCACCAAAAAAAACGGGCATACCATGCGTGGAAGATTTGCCCATAACTCCCCAGAACTCCACAGAATCCAAATCCCTCGGACTAGTGACGGACAGCAGCAGCACAACTCTCTTACCCTGTCTGGTGAGTGAGTGAGTGAGCCATGCACTTTTGCTAGCTCTTTCTTGGCGAGCACTATGTTCAGCAGTAGACTAAAAAGCCTGTTGTAGGAGCACAAAAAAAAAAAGAAACTTTACTGACTTTCGGTTTGAAGTTCAATTTTAAATCAAAACGCAAACGTGTCTTACTAATTGATGTCTCACGGTGACAGGCACAAAGTGGTGCCTCGCTATACTTTCCATTGAAAGGTTCTGGGCTTCGGCGCATTTAGTAAAGATCGCCATGACACATTAGGTAGGATAAAACTGACTCGATCCGTCACTAGGATGAGTAAATAATCAATGAAATCAAAAACAAGTGCCGTCACTACAAAAATGTATTGTTGCCTATTAGTAATTTTCTCGAAGATCAGATAAACAGAATCCTTTGAATAAGTTCAAGGTAATTACATGTATCTGTTTGTTTGGGTTGTGTTGTGGAAGTGTCGATACATTAATAATAACTACTTCAAGTAGACAAATAGCATGTATTGCATGCGTATGAACAAAAGGTAACACGTGATTAGTGATTTTAATGAAGGTGTCGTTGACCTGTGATTGATAAACATTTTATTTTTTATGATGATTATAAAACATTTTACGTCTTACTTTACCTGCTTGTAAAAAGTTCAAGACATAGGTCTCTCAGGAGGAATTGGTATGATCGTCCCGCTTGGAAAGCGTATGGGCGATTGCAGTACCAGACGCCTCAGATTCATTTGTGCCCCTCATCGGTTAGCTTATTTTAGCTTTTGATCTGGTATTTTCCGAGATAGTTGTCTTGTCATCCACCGGAAGGCATTGCGATTTTTAATGCTTTTCCCCCGGTCGCCTATTACGACACACGCGGGAAGAAAGGGTTGGCGGATTCTTACGCTTACCACAAGGCCATGTTTACTCGCCGAGGGTTATTTGAAGTTTTAAAAGTGATGTAGTTTCAATATACTATTTAAAATAAGAATCACTGATTATATGTGAACTATCTGTGTCTATCAGATCTAATCTAATCACTGTGGGTAAAAAATATTTAAGAAAATGTTGCTGCTATGTCATATAATGTTGAGATAAATAGTGACTTGCGATTATTTATCTAAAAATATACATAACATTGAAGCCATAAAAATTTATTGGATAATTATTGATTAAGCACCTGAATTCTTGTTTGCCCGTAAGCTGCTGATTACAGCATTTCTTTACACTGCGATTGCGATATAATTACGATATAGTTTGATTTAAAATACACACATACACCATACACACGCCCATCCATACACCCAAACACACCCACCTACATACCCAAACACAAACCAGAGATTGCAAGTTGAGCACAATGTTTCTGTATATAAAATTGTGTAATCCGTATTTGGCCTTATTTATTATTCGAAGTGATGTATTAATTGTTTTGTAAATCGCTGTTGAATTGCCTAATAAAAAAAAAAAAATTAATGTCGATAATGTAGACTTCTCCTAAATGTCCGTATCGCTTTCTACATTACTGTAAATTAAATTATAAACTACAACGGTTCACATCCGTAACGCGCCAATAGCTAAATATCGCTCTCTCAAAACTACCTTACACTGTACGTGAATACTACTGTTATCTAAGCGTAATTAAACCTAAGCGTAATTTATTGTATATGTTCCTGAACCCGCACAATTTTTTGTTATTCCGTATTATAATGAAAATGGCAAAACCTTCCAACTTCGGCAACGGCCGCAACAATGTCTACGAGCTATCGTGAGAAGTTATCATCTAAGTACAATATAGTATAATGACTGATACTTAAAGTTAGCTGTAACTAGTATTTTGTGGAAAAGTTCGTGCGAACGCTTTCAGCACTTACATTAGTGAGTTCCGTATTATCTGATATAGGAGATATTAGATATCTGGTAGTACCGCCTGCTCCCGCCTCGGTGGCATTTTATGGTAAGCAGGATTTTTATAAAGTTGGCAACCATTGTTGGCAACTTTATAAAAATCCGTGTGCTCACGTGCTAAGAGACAGGGTTATTCGACGCGAGATATCGTAAAGCAATGTTTTAGGTGGATATTGCAACACACGACCTATTAATCTTAGAAAGATATTCAATCTGTATGTATAGGAACTTAAGCATCAGTGAGATCCGCATCGCTTACTTTAATTTGATGTGATTTCTTTTCATTACTTCGGAGTTGTCTACGTCATAAATACATATATCTAATAAACTCAATAAACCTACAAATTTACAAAAATATTTAAAGGAATGTTACGGACTATGGACTTACCTGTATAACATTTTATACAGCGTGTTTCCCCTTAACGTTTATCTAGAAGCGTCCAGGCATGCGAATTGAGGTCATGGCTATTAGTGAATTGGGTCAGATTTCCCCGATAAATCCTTGTGAGTAATGATTGA
Source organism: Bhutanitis thaidina (assembly GCA_029286595.1). Taxonomy (NCBI): domain Eukaryota; kingdom Metazoa; phylum Arthropoda; class Insecta; order Lepidoptera; family Papilionidae; genus Bhutanitis; species Bhutanitis thaidina. The sequence goes on along the minus strand of JAGSMS010000034.1, from coordinate 3,381,586 downwards.
TTTTGTATCAACTTATAACGTTAAAAGCACTTAATGTATCAGAAAATTAGTTAAGGTAACCTGACCGAGTGGAAGCGACATAAAATAATTTTTGCCAGTCGTATCTTATCCCGTGGTTTCGTCTTCATTCTTATTCCGTTTCAAACTCTTAAGTGATTCTACTAATGCTTATATATTTGGTTAAATGTTGGTTTAAATGGTTTAAAATAACTACACGTTGCTCGTGTAGACGACGGCCTCCGAGTCGAGGCGGGCTACGAGCAAAATTTCAAGCAGGTTGGATCGCGGCAGTTTCTCTGCGATCGAACTTGTGCGCGACAGTTTATGTTATATGCGCGCAATGTTAGCCGTGCTTGGTAATCACCGCAAATCTTCCCTATGAGAGTGGCCTATGACCAGCCGTAGACTATTATAAGACCAATTCAGATAAATCACTAATTGAGTGTAAGGAACTAGAGACCCGGGACAGATCGCACAAGTCCCTCCGACGCGATGTGTTAACAACCGAAACAAAAAAAAAAAACATCAAAAAATCGAAACATGAAAATGAAACCGATCTCGATTCCCATTACCACCAGAGTTACGTAATAGAACACACAGGTTACTAGTGCCTCCATCAAGACATGATTGTAGTCTTCCAGTGTCAATAATTGAGTTTTTTTATGACATAGGAGGGACTTGCGAGCTTGCAGTTCATCCGATGTTAAGTGGCTACTGTAGCCCGTAGGCACCTGAAAAGGACTTCATGCGTCCTGATGTTTAAGATGCAGTGCCTCACAGCCTCTATTCCCTTCCGGAACACAACAATGCGTGCACTGCTGATTAGCGGTTGTAATAGACAAGAGGTTGTAGAGACGGCTTCGTAGCCCGAAAAGGTGTTGACCTCTTCATAAAATATATATAACTTTTTTCGAAATCGAATCGAAAATGTATGTGTCAGTGTACTGATCAGTGGCATTTATCATAACATGATTAACGTGCTATTAATTTCCCAGGACTACCTCCACTTCCTTGTGACGTACCACCGCTTCATCTCGTTCAGTCTGTACTGCGTGGGGTTTGTGTGGTTCGTGCTGTCACTGGTGAAGCGTTACTATATGCGACAGTTCAGTCTATTCGCTTGGACCCATGTCGCTCTGCTGATCGTCGTCACACAAAGCTATCTTATCATTCAGAACATCTTTGAAGGTGAGTTTATTGCTTTTGTGTTTATGTAATGTTAAATTTGACGGACCACGTTCGATACCCTTTCGTAATTCCTGTAATGTAAGAAGTCTTGTGACCCCGCGATGATAATATATTAATTAATTGATTTTGTATTATCAGGGATGTAAGGGAGAATATATCTTTTTCTCATAATCCCAACTTCACTTGCTCGTGGTGTCTGCAAAGTATTAAATAAGACTAAGGCGATCGAAACATGGGGGAAAATCGAATCCTAATACCACAAATCTGTGATGGAAGCAGGCGTAGCAAACCTTTCAAGAAACACATTTTTCTCGCGCTTTCTCGGAGAGGCTTCAGCAAAGGACTTGAATAGTATTTCAGACGACGAAGATCATATTTGACTTTCCACGATTTTCTTTATTATAATGAGATCCTCCGGTGATCTGTGTGGGTTTAAGAATTTATGCAAAAAATAAGTAGCAGCCTATATATTCCACTATGCTAAAACTAAGAGTAGTTAGACTACATGGTAAGGACGTCCTCTCAAAAATTGAGAGGTCTTCTTCGAATACTAATCTTCGATCACTACTACCACACATTTTTTTTTAACTTTTCGACATGAGATAAGCAGATCATATTCCTTATATAACCTAGCTCATGATAACTCATGTCAAAAGCCTCATAACTTTAAAATACTTATATTTCTGGACAGACTAATAGAAACTCGTCTTAATAAGATTTAATCACATATACGTCAAAAGAAACCTAAAATTTATAAATTCACATTCAGGTACTTTATTTTAATTGTTTCTTAATAACTATGTAACCAAATAATTTTTGATTGAAGTGATCTATTCTTACTATACAATATTATCAACATGTCAGTATTCGTGCTGATGAAATGAAATTTTAATGGAAATCTAGTAGAAAAATAGTACAAATAGAAATAAAATCTGTCATGGTTTTCTTTGTCTATTTTTTTGACATAAGTGAGATACGTAATACGACTGAGTTTGTGATACGTAATATATATCAACATATCATAATATTATACTACGAGTCATTATTGTTAGTATTTATCGTTATAAAGTCTACATATGAGCTCAATTGTGTGTTTATGCATTGTTCCTACTAGCAGACAATTGAATGCAAACAATGATCAGTGCAGATACCATCGCCTTGTCCGCTGTCGAGCCGACACTGTGTGGATAGGGAAGCCTTACAAAGTGCCAACTAGGCCGAACAAAAATAATTGACACGCGAAGTGTAACGGACTGGGGTGTAGACGTGTTACCCCAGGGACTGTAACTGGGTGACCTTTTATTAACTTAAGTGATCGAACGCAACACTTATTAAGTATAACACATATTTTTTATTCTGGTATCGTTATATTAAGAACTCATGCCTATGACTCATACGGGTAGGCAGAGATTACGAATTTCAATTTGACACAAATTAGCCTTCTCGCAGCTTAGTTTCGCTTCTCCGGAACCTTAAATTAGTCGCCTCTTACGACACCCTCGGGAAGAAAGAGTGTGGCAGCTTCTAACATCCTTGTAGTTCCAAAACGAAAAACATCAATTACTGATATCTATAATAATCATGTGTTTTGTTTTCTCTAGTGTAGGATATATAAATGACGGTTTATTCGAGAAAATGTTTCACATTATAAACATTATTATAAACGCATTTGCAATTACATTACTCAGCTATTGCTACTAATTAATAAATACGTTTGCCCACATTACAGTTTCTGAAATGTGGAGGCTCTCTCGACCGTCTACCCCCGTCTAAACGTTTATTTTAGTCCTTTCCCATTTCATCATATTTGGGACAACATAACAAGTGGTGAGTCTGTTACCGTTTTATTGCCCAGGCTAACAACACGTACATAAGGTTCGAAAAACTCGTTAGAACGTGCCCTACTAACAAGGCTAAATCAGTGGCAGATACCCTAATGCCTATCGTGACTGGTAAAATATAAATGAGTATTTCAATGAACCGCACGTATGAACGCATGATGTACAATTATATATTATACAACTAGCCATCTTTATTAAAGCAATTTAAATGTGCGTTAAAGCGGAAAGGCAGTGGCGGCAATTAGAAAATGGACACTGTCCACATAGACTGACACGTTTATAGCTTGGTAAAGTAATTTTACCCTTATGGCATCAGATCAAATCCATGGTAGCTTAGGGTTCGGGCTTTCGCATTAAATTTCTTAGTGCACATACAACCCACATCATCGTTACGAACACCAATGACTTTTAGTGTTGATTGGTATTAGAAGATACCTTGTTCAGCGCTGTATCAGAGCATTGCGACGTTTCTGTTAATTGAACTTCGCCAACTCGTACAGGAGTTTCTAAAGGTCCTATTCGGTTTCATTGAAATTAAAGCAGGCTTATATTAGGATTGTTATGCTAAATTCGCAATTTGTAAGCGTAATTTCGCAGGGATGTCGCGCGCTATACCTATTAAAATATACAAGATCACGCTTGACTACCAGGCGATGGCAAATATCCGTAGAGAGAGCAAATCGGTGCGCGGGACCGGGTACGCGTAACGCTGGTAGATGTATGAGGGCAGATGTCGTAGTCAGTTATCTCATAAATGAATCAGTAAAACGAGAAATAATATTGACGAAATTTCTAGCTAGCATGTAGATTTTGTTGAATTAAAACAGCGCTGATAGCCAAACAGAGCATCGTAATGGGTAAAGGGTTGGTTTATTTGCGTTATTTTGTATTGCTGTAAGTGTGATAATTTGTCTGCGGGCGGGTTCCAAAGTTATGCGACGGCACCCGACTTAAAGTAACTTCTCTGAAGCGGAACATAATAGAGGCGGAGGTCCCATAGTGGTGTTCCTCTCATACCCAACAATTTCCTTTTCCGCATTAAGCTTGTACAATTTCCTACCAGCGTCTACATTATAATGACAGTTAATGAAGCACTAGGGAGAGACGCTCTACACAGCGAGCGAGCGGATTTTTCCACTAGCTGTTTGAACCAGTCAGCTGCACGTTGCTTTGTAGCTAGTGAGTGATGCCCCCAATGTGTGTACGCTCCGGGCAGCTTAATGGACAATGTCGTCTATAGATAAGCTTTCTAAAGCGACTGGAAAATATTGACTCGAATTCATAACGAGTTATCTGCCATATAGATTATTTTTGTTACGAACACGATCAAGGGTTTTCTGTCTCACATGAATAAATAAATGAATAGTCTTAGTGGCGATCATATCAGTTAATATTCTTTTACTTCATGGATGATTGTACAAATGACTGGCGATGATGATGAATGATGATGACTCCACTTCACGAACGTCCACGCGAACGGAGTCGCGAGTACAGCGAGTTATAAAATAAACGTGTTTATAAGGTTGAAAATTAAGCTTGTATCGTAATAAAATCAGCAGCGTGAAATGAATACAGGCTAGAGCGTTGCAATAACCTTAATTCGTTGTAGTTAGCAAATATTGCGTACTTTACTGAAATAAATATAAACTGTATCTCTAGGCCGGTAGTATTATACTCGGTAAGCTACAGGGCTACGTTATACATTACAATTTGGGTAATCAGATTAGCCCCGTCTGTAGTGTTTCTTGAGCTTAAAAAAATTCACGCTAACCGCTGCAATGTGGGTACGAATCCACGCCGAGTGTAATGCATCAATGATTTTCTTCACACATCTTCCTTTTATAAGTTAGACGCTACTGCCTTCACTGGGTAATTAGATCTGGCATATTTTAGCTAGTTATTACGCCATTCGTCGACGGTCGGACGGATCTATAACGTTACCCACGGATTGAGATGGGGTAGCAGATTCTCTTACGCCGTCATTACACGACACGTATGTATTCTGGTATCTCACCCCGAAACCCTCGCGTTACACTCTTTTTGGCTTTGGCGTAGTCGAATGAAAATGGATAATACAGTTACACCTTGTAAGTTATTTATTATTTTTGTCTAATAGTATATTTATATTTAGTCTTTTAAAATAATAATAAATTAAAAATACTACAAAGGTCATATGAGTGTAGTTTTAAATTTCGGTATTAAATTGAAATCATATAATTATATTTTAATATTATTTCCGTAACCTTGCCGACCAACTTAACATGCCTTTACGATAAAATGTCTATTGTTGCAACATGTCATGAGTTATTCAAGAAATTGGTACATTGAAGTGCCTTTTTATGATATCGTGAATAGAGACTCTTAGTTTCATCGTAATATTATGTTAAAAGGTTTTGGGGTCACATGATTAGCTCGTAAGTACCGATTAGTATAGTAAATAGGGTCGGCAGAGATTACTAATTTCCATATTGTACTACTATGCGTAATGAAACGGGCTTACGTAACCGACTTTTAGCCTCTCCTGGGAATGGAACGGGACGGTTGGCCTGTTTCCTTTGGGAGATTTTCTATGCTTTCCTTCTTAATCGTTCCTTATGACTCCCAAGGGAAGAAAGGGAATGGCAGATTCTTAAAATAACTTTAGAAAACTAGTTCATTCTACGATTTGTTATTTCAACGATAAACTACAAATTCACACCATGAAGTAAAGTAATTCATGTTTTACTATCGGATTTTATGATAGTTACGAAGTTGTTTATGTGCTGTTCGTTCCACATGCCGCTGCGAGTCGGTAGGTTGGGTTTTCGTTTAAAAATCTAGGACAACTCCAAAGAACTGATTACTTGCTACGTGTACATGCCGTCCCGTAAACAATCGCTTATTTTTAGAAATATTCATAGTCTGACCCAATGAAATCATATTGATTTTAAAGAGTGCTGTGTTATATCTTTAATTTGCTGAATAATAGCATTGTCCATATACAATTGGAACGTTTTTCTGACCCCGAGAGTGATTGCCGGCGTCGTTCTGTGTCTTGTTGTTTCTCCAAACAACAGTAGGTAGGTAGGACATTTTTTCGTAGCGTTTTTTTTTAATGGAAAATGGGGCGAACGAGCCAGCGACTCATCTGATGGTAAGTGACTACCGTCGGCCACGTATATCTGCAACGCCAGAGGAGCGGCAGGTGCGTTTTTGTATCCCACAAATATACTAAAAGGCCGACCTTTTTTGGATATTTGGCGGATGGGAGAGAGGATGAGGAGAGTGGGTAGGGGGTGTGGGCCGGTTACCTCACTCAGAACGAAACGCAGAAGCTCAAGATACAAGCTACTCCACGTCGGTATTCTGCGAGGCCGTGGTACTAACCCGATCTAGCCGGGCCTAACGAGCAGTGACAAAAGCCGCCGCTTGGTTTAATCACGTACTAAAAACTTCGAATAGAGTAACATTATGACATTTCAAAATATTTAATTCTAAAATGTACAAGTAGGTAAAATTCTGTCTGTTGGCCGCGGATTAAAACTATGTTAATGCCACTGCCTATATACAACTCGGTTCTATTGTATGTTAATTACTAAAGTGGGCTAAATAGTTCACAGTTTTAAATATTTTACGCATATTAAATTGCTTCGTACGCGTCGTTTAGTAAAAATATTGTTTACGGACGCAAAAGTGAACTGTTTGACTTTGTACTACAGTTGTCAAACTGCTTCTCATAGAATTCAGAAAGGCAGTTGTCCTTTGTTTCATCGTTGACTTTTTACCTTCGGAATTCTATGAAATATGACACTGCATATTAATGAGCAACATGCACGACGCTATAATAAAAATACAATACATACGGATGTTAAAAATGTTGTTATTTAAATTTCGTAAACAGTGCAGTGTAAAAGACTACAGAGTAAAATCCGTTAGATTTCTATAAATCTATGTTCTTTTACTTCATGGACTACAATATTCATAAGAAATAAACTAAATTTCCCCCGATTCTCTGCGTGCTTATCTGTCCATCATCATCATCATCATCATCATTTCAGCCTATCACAAGTCCACTGCTGAACATAGGCCTCTCCCAAAGAATACTTATCTGTCCGATGGGATATAATTAAAAATTACAAAATTCCGACACTGGTTGGTTGAGAAAGGTTCTTCAGTGGTAAATTCACTTACATGTGTTGCAACTCCAACGACAACTAACGAGGCTCTGGTTTCCGATTGTTGGCGGAAAAAAGTTCTAGGGAAGTAGGAGAGAAAAATAATTGATTTTTTTTTAAAATAAATATAATTATATTTTCGTTTCAGGCTTGATCTGGTTCATAGTTCCAGTCTCTATGATAATTTGCAATGACGTGATGGCGTACGTGTTCGGATTCTTCTTCGGAAAGACGCCCCTAATCAAGCTCAGCCCCAAGAAGACCTGGGAGGGTTTCATCGGTGGTGGCATCTCTACTGTTATCTTTGGACTTGTGGTGAGTCGACGCTGGCTAAATGATATTTGTTTATTGTTTATCTGATGACTGGAAGATTAGAAGTAAGATAGTAGTTGTCATCTCGTTCATCCCTCATGCATCTTATTACAGTCCTTTAACAGAGTATTTCAGTGCCTCGACTGAGAAATCATGCAGTCATCCCCACTTTGTGACAGAGCACAAAACTCCATTGATTCTCAAACTTGCGAAAAAATTGAAAGAAACTTTCGACTATCTCATTATATCTATAATTTTACATCATAGGCTAGTTATTATTATTTTACATCAAAACTTGAAATAAACTGAAACAACAAAATTTAACAGACATCCCTCCCTTATGAGTTCGCACCAAACGTCGACAGCAATGCTATGTTTCTGTTCCAGCTGTCGTATCTGATGTCCCAGTACCCGTATCTGGTGTGCCCCATCGAGTACTCGGAGTCGCTGGGCCGCATGACCATGGACTGCGAGCCGTCCACGCTGTTCCGCCTGCACGAGTACACGCCGCTGCACTTCCTGCAGCCGCTGATGAAAGCCGTGAGCCTAAAATTTTTTTTTTTTTACTTTATTTAATTATTGCTGTCGGGTGTGTGCCAGCAATATCTTTTTTATTATTTGTTTTTAAAATTTAGACGCTTTTTATATTCCTAAGATACTTGCATTTCAGCCATTATGCGCTAATCAACTCTTGGAAATATTTATTTATGTAAAACGATTTTGGAAGTACAATATGTATCATCATCAACTGATTTTAGTTCAGAGCTGAACGTAGGCCTCTTCAAGAAATCGCCTGCAAAAGCCGGCATACATTCGTTGGAACGTTTGCCCATACTTGCCAAGTGGGTCGGTGGACGCAGTGCCTGTACCTTTGCACTAGTGATGCTGCTCCCCATCACAGGTCTTGTGGGTTTTGGTTCGGCAAATTCGCTTGGATATGTATTTGGGGAGGTTTGATAATTGGAGAAAGAGATGGTACATTCTCCTTTGTATCATATCAAGAGCAACATAATTATTTATTTTTAAATAGGTTGAAATGAAGCATCCTATTTTCACCCCACCCTTATTTTCGAAACTTAACACAATAGAACAGCCTATACGCTGTGCCCATTTCCTTTGTGAATTCTATCCAGTAACATGAACACTCGTCATATCTATCGTATTGTTTTATTTACTTTTAGGTATTTTGTTTTCGTTTTACTTAGTCTTCTATATTTTTTTTATAGAATAGGGGGCAATCTAACAAGCGGCTCACCTGATGGTAAGTGATTACCGATACCCGCGTACATCTGCAACACCGGAGAGCAAACCTTCAAGACTACCGAGGCGTCCAGAACAGATATCCTCTCTGACGTATACACAAACTCCGGCTCCAGGCACATAGGAGTGTTCCAGTTTGTACCCCGGGTAATGGAGATATTAGGTATCAGCCGGAGATATCTGAGTCTCGGAACGTGGACGCTCAGAGAGGGATTCTCCAGAACCGTCGGTACTGATACTCTCCTGAGGTAGCTCAAAATTAAATACCGCTACCATATTTTGGGAGGGGGGAGGGGAGAGGGCCTCCGGTTACCTCACTCACCGAACGAAACGCAGAAGCACAGGATGCCTCTACTTCACGCCGGTATTCTGCGAGGCCGCGGTACTGATTGGGACGAGCCGGCCCATTCGAGCAGCAGCAAAAGCCGCCGCTTGGCTCTACCACGACTTCAATCCTTCACGTGTTATAATAGACTTTCTGTTGTTGCAACGCGTCAAGAACTGGTTACAGTTTGATATTAATTTGTTTCAGTTTGGTAGAGAGAAGATCAACATATACCCGTTCATGATCCACTCGCTCGCTCTCAGTATCTTTAGCTCGGTGATTGGACCGTTCGGAGGGTTCTTCGCGTCTGGGTTCAAACGGGCTTTTAAGATCAAGGTAAGATTGAAATTTTGTGATAAAAGTAATGTAAGACATGCGCTGAAAGTGTAAACAGCATCTTCAATTTTATTCAATTCATCTGTGAATAGCAACTGAACTTATTATTTTGGTTATTGTGTGAGGATAGATGAGCTAATCTATTTGTACATAATCGATAATCTACGTTGAATTACCATTACATTTTATAATTATAAAACTATATAATTATTAAATTATAATAAAGAAATATGGCTGTAATAGTAATGGGGCTCGGTACCCGGTGACGGTACAACTGTAATTATTAACTGCAAGTGTGTTGTATTTACGTGAAGCAGCGTGGCGGACTGAAGCTTGTCAAGATCACTCAGGTCTGCCGGTTGCAACAATAATATATTTTTATTTTCTGAAAATGTAATACTGGCAATACTATTAACTTTTCTAATAGTCCTGTTAGCCACTCCAACTAAGCCCGAGAGCTTGGAGCATCTGGAGTTGTACACCACTAATAGTCGAATGGCGATCTCGAACATTCGACGTCATGTTTCGTCGTCCGCACCATAAACCATTAACGGTTCTAAAACCTATATTTTATAGCACTACGTATGTTATTACACATATTTGACTATCCGCTTGAGATGACAGGCTTAGGATAATCCATAGGATGGTTTGGATGTCACAAGGAAACAAGTGATAATGTACGAGCACTACTTCCAGGACTTCGGTGACGTGATTCCCGGGCACGGAGGCATCATGGATCGTTTCGACTGCCAGTTCCTGATGGCGACATTCGTCAACGTGTACATCACAAGTTTCATCCGCACCGCGACGCCGCAGAAACTGTTGCAACAGGTAATGTATGGCGTAATGTTGTTTTCTCCAAGATTTGATGTACAACTAAAATTTTAGATACGACTTAAAACTAATCCGTAGCTCTTGATACAATTCGTCTTATTTTTACAGTCTCTGATGTGCTGTAAAGGAAATTGAATACATTTTTTTTTTAATTAGTGAATGAATAGTTTAGAAAAGCAACACTTTCTCATTTTTTCGCTGTAGTTAAATTTAAAATTTCGTCTCTATTATATAATTACTATACTTCTAAATTAATTCTTTACATATTGGCTAAGTAATGATAAAATATTATGATTTAAATAAATATAGTTTAATTAGCCAATGTCCTGTGAAAATATAAAAAAGTTTATCTTTTAGAGACAAATTAAATCCTAAATATCTTTTTAGGTGTACAACTTGAAACCGGAACAACAGCTCCAATTGTTCTACGCCCTCAAGGAGTCGCTCGAAAATCGTAACATTCTGAACATGGTACCTTAGATTAGGAGTTCTAAATGGTAATAAAATTATATAATAATTTTATCGGTATTTACAGATATAGTAAAGTACGATTCACGCTTGACGGATGGATGCATATATTTCAAAATTTTCTTGAACACAGTCTATTAATTTCTTACTTTAAAAATGGTTTTATGTGTCTTGAAAGCCTTATATTTCACAAATGGCAAAGAATTCAATTAGCGTAAATGTTTCGAACGAATACAGGATAAGATCTTTATGTAAACCATATTATGGTTATCGTATTTTGGATTAGTTGTAAAATTTCTCGAATCAGACACTATGGCCAAACCCCTTTACGATTATTATAATAATTACACATAATGCTATGATGTCCGCCATAGGCCTCCCCCGAAGATTGACCCAAAGTATGGTGCTGAGCCATCCGCTCTACCATCGCTTTCTCGAAACACTGCGCTGGTCGCCGCTCCGTCCGATCCGGTCCCGAGAATGAATGAATGGTTGTAGATCGTGGCCGGTCCATTACCGCTTCAACTTTTCGATCCTCGCGTTGGGATGTATTTGACTCAACATATAAAAATTATTATCTATATAAAAGCAAAATACCACATACGGAATCTCAGGATCTATAAATCCTACAAATACGAAATTTGTTAGGTAGGTCGCACGTAGTAGGCATCCGTCGTGAAAGCATTTTACGAAAATCAGCTTCGTAAACTGGGATCGTAAAATGGGATCCAACACTCCCGACAGGTAATTTATGAAGGAAGCGACTAATTATAATAATTAATATCATATTTATGGAATAAAATTATTATCATTTATTATTATATTGAAACTTAATGAAAATACTTTTAATTATATTTCAAATTAATGAATATAATAAAAAAAATATATTTAAAATACAAATTACTATACTCTATGAACAGTTTCGTGTACGTTACTATTACTCTGTATTCCGTGCAGTAGCTTACATTCTGTTCTGTAATGTTAATGTATACTGACATAACGGGCATGGACAATGCTCCACGTCCGATCAAGATTGTTTTGTTTTTATTTTTCAAATGTTTACTAACCAGTACTCGCCATTTATTGTTAACATAAAGTTTATAATAAAATTCATTATTCGAAATATGATCCATCCTCCGTCGAGTGTAACGCGATCCAATGGTCGGACATATCGGTATTGCATAAACCGTATACATTTTGTTCTAGTCTCTCAGTGTTTATTTGTCTCGATTACTTATCATAACCACGTTATGTTAATTCTGTATTGTTTCGTAAAATATTTATTCAATTAATATAAAGTTTATTTCTTATGCTAATTTTATTTCGAGACAAATAAATATATCACTTGTTAAAATAAGCTTGCTAAATTTTGTTATTTTACTAACGACAGTGAAAACTATATTTAAAAAAATAGTATCCTGGTAAATTGTTATTATGTAAGAAATAGTCTACATTAAGATTGATGTCTATGTTTCGAAATGTGCACTATCATATGAATGATACGATCAAATAACAAAAAAAATTACTTCTGCATGTTCTCAAGATTCTTTGTGTTTTAGACATCAGTTTTAATCTATTTAGACTTTCACTTAATTTAGATATGAACGGCTAATGTTTATGTTTTACTTGTAATTTGTTTGTTATATAGCTCGATTATATGTTAGTTAAATACCTGATAATTAAATAAATGCATACATTGTTAAATCTGGGTACGATTTTTCTATGAAACATTAATTACAGGTTAATGATTCATAGCAGGTGTTCTGCTAAAATACTGACTCCGAAACTCGAATCATATACTTTTTTTTTTTACGGTACTGATTTTGCATTATAATAGTATAGAATAGTGTCATGTTTGTTTATTATATACGATAGGTTTGGGATAACTGCTCCCATTCAAAAGTCGAAATCTAAGATTATTCACATGAATTATTCCTATATGGGTGGTCGCATCAAATAAAAACAGTTTATGAATTTTGTAAGAAGAGTCGACGTAACACTGACAATTGTTGTCTCTTTCTAAAAACTCTAAAAAAAAACAAGATTTCTATGATTTGCAATAATGCTTATAAATCTTAAAACAAGACGTTCCTGATTATTCAAAGGCCAGACATTGGCAGAGTTATCGGACAATATAAAAGCCCATTAAAAAAAATGTTTATCATTACAGCTAAATTTTATATGATGAGCGCATCATATAAAATTATATGGATTTCGCATTCGTTAAAAGTAAAACTTAGGTTTGTCACAATGATGATAAAAATTACCGAGACGTATTGATTGAAAAGGCGTTTGGTTATTAGCATCTTTCTCAAGTTTAACTTGGAGTTTTGTGATTCAACATAATTAGCGAATTCCGTAATTGGAAACTATAACATGGAACTTATCCATACGTGAAATTTGATGCAACCCGCTGAAATAGTCTTTTCTGGTTTTGATTAAAATAATGTTGATAGGGTTACCATCGTATAGAAAATGCCTCCAAACGATTGAGTCATGTAATATGAGTTTCTTAGGCTATCCAATATTAAAATGATGGATTGTAGATCTTTGAAACAATTCATTATTGAATAAAATGTAAAAATTGATTGTTTACGATATGTTTTGCAGTCTTTATAGTGTCTGCTTTGGTATAATATAGTCTTTATAGTGTGTTCTTGTAAATTTATTTCTGTTTTCTTATATGATATATAAATAACAGGTATTTCTGTTTTAATTAACGTTATGAACGAACAAATAAAGAATAACTAAAAATGATGATATTTGTTAAACTCATTACCTTCTATGTGAGTGATATAACAATTTAAATATAATTGGAAATTATAACATTGTTTACTGCACTTTGTATAATTCTTTTATTGTATTCATTAATACATTGATTCTGTTAATTTTTATAAATGCCAATGGCTCATCCATACAGTCAGGGAAAAGATAAACATTTTTTTTTAAAAATAGACTGAAATAAAATGACTGCTTTATTTAACAAAACGTAACTTTTTGATAAAATAATTTAAATTATCGAAATGACTTCCAATAACAAATAAAATAAACTTTCGAGAACAATCTACAAAATTAAACCAAAGAAAATCTTCACGCCTCGAAACTTCTACCTTATTTTTGTATTTTACTTTGCAGTGAGTCGGAACAGGGTGGATGTAAGGAATTAACGAATTCGTTTTCCTACATTAATTAATTTAATTCGTTTCGGATAAAAATTACAAATCAAAAATGCCGATTGTCTATTTCATAATATAATTCATTAAATTATAAGATATTTACGGGTTTCTTAGAAGTATTTCCTAAAACTATATCTTTTTATTACATACATATGTATATTACATGGCTTAAAAATATTTTTACGTAGCTTTAATACATGGTATTGAGTAACATAATTTTTTATTTATTCAGTTAAATTAAAGTGATCAATATTATTGTATTCTAAGTTTAGTGTTTTTAATTAGTTCGCAAATTATTTCTTTATGTTATTTTATGAAAAATATAATTATTAACTTCTCCAATTTGGTTTCGATATATTTTATCCTTTGCAGAAACTTTTATCATAATATCAATATTCTCAAAAACTTTTTTTTGATTTTCTATTAAAATTTAGCGCGATTAGCAATTCATTTTAATTTAAAATATTGTTAAGTTTTGTGATTATTTTTGTGATTTTATTTTAGTTGTCATCTTTATGTTGAATTGTGTCGCGGCAGAGCGCTTGTCCGCCGGTACGGTCAACATCGACAGTAAATGATGAATACTTCAAAAATTTGTATCCACGATGCACGTTTTCGTTAATAAAACCTGAACCTTGTTAAATCATCATTTACTTTTTATGATGACTGTACATTGTTATTAAATATATGTTTATGGATATATAACATTAAATGACTACATGCTATTGGGTTGTAATTGTATGTTCCTATTTTTTATCATGCATCGAAATCCATGGGCTCGATGACGAGGAGAGACATGAAGAAACCTGCATCATCATTTCAGCCTATTAGAAGTCCACTGCTGAACATAGGCCTCCCCCAAAGATTGCCACGAAGCACGGTCCTGAGCCACCTGCATCCATCGACTTCCCGCAACACTGCGCAGGTCGTCACTCCATCTTGTGGGGGGTCGTCCTACACTGCGTTTGCCCGTACGTGGCTGCCACTCGAGAACCTTTTTTCCCCAGCGGTTGTCAGTTCTGCGAGCTATGTGGCCGGCCCATTGCCACTTCAGCTTGCTGATCTTTACGGCTATGTCAGTTACCTTAGTTCTGCTGCGGATATTATCGTTGCAGACTCTATCACGCAGAGAAACACCGAGCATAGCCCTTTCCATAGCGCGCTGAGCAACTTTGAGCTTCCTCATACGGGCTGCAGTGAAGGACCAAGTCTCGGATCCGTATGTCATCACTGGCAACACGCACTGATTGTATACTTTCGTCTTGAGGCTTTGCGGTATACTCGACGAGAAGATATGACGTAGTTTCCCGAACGCAGCCCAGCCGAGTTGGATTCGTCGATTGACCTCTGAGTCGAAGTTGGACTTACCTAATCGGACAATTTGTCCCAGGTATACGTACTCGTCTACAACTTCGAGCCTATTGTTCCCAACAACAACCGGTATTGGTGTGACATGGACGTTTGACATGAACTTCGTCTTGTCCATGTTCATCTTAAGACCAACCTGTTGGGAGACGTTATTGAGGTCATTGAGCATTGTACTAAGCTCCTCCAGCGATCCTGCCATAAGAACTATGTCGTCGGCAAATCGAAGGTGAGTGATGTATTCGCCATTGATGTTGATACCGTATCCTTTCCAGTTCAGCTGCTTGAAAACATCTTCCAATACAGCGGTGAAGAGTTTCGGGGATATGACATCACCCTGTCTTACACCTTTCTGCAGTTGGATTGGTTTCGTACTCTGATTCTGTACTCGGATAGACATCGTAGCCTCATTGTACAAACACCTCAGCACTTCGATATACCGAGAGTCTATCTGGCACCGCTGGAGAGACTGTAGCACCGCCCAAATTTCGACTGAATCGAAGGCTTTCTCATAGTCCACATACGCCAGACATAATGGCAAGTTGTACTCCTCGGCCTTCTGTACAATCTGGCGAAGAGTATGTATGTGGTCTATGGTACTATAGCCTTTTCGGAATCCGGCTTGTTCGGGAGGCTGGAAGTCGTCAAGTCTGTTCACTAGACGATTTGAGATGACTCTCGAAAACAGCACGTAGACGCGGCTTAGAAGCGATATCGGTCTATAATTCTTCAAAAGGCAGAAACCTGCATAATAAATAAAAATATCTTGAAGTAAAAAAAAATCTAAGCCCACATATGGGACGAACATTGACTATTTCTTTCCTTTAGATTGTGTTCACGGGCGGTCCTGTATATTATATGAAGTAGGAAACTATTTGTGTTTAGATCAATAAGAAAATTATTATAAATACTTCGTCTTATATAGATAAATCAATCAAAGTATTTCATTCTCATATTAAATCGTTGTATTTAATTTTTAGTTAGTTTTTGTAGTTTTATTTTAATGCCCAAATAAGTAGAATGTATTATAATGTTCTAACATCATTCTTTATCGTTTAAGACATCTATAACAAAGGTTACTTGATATAGGACAAAGTTATTCCGTTACGAAAATGTTTATTTAATGTTAAAATGCTACTGATTATTTGTTAAGTGCATAAGTAAGGCGTAAACATATAACATTTATTTGTGATTTTATTGCATCGTTGTCGTTTTTCAAGCTTTCTAAGCAATTATACTTGATGTTTAGCTATTTTAAAATGGCGCCAATTTATGAATACAATGGAGACAGAAATACACTCTGGACATATTTAGAAGAACCCAAAAAACAAACAGCTATAATTGTATTTTGAGAGATTGATTGAAATTAAGTA
Source organism: Bhutanitis thaidina (assembly GCA_029286595.1). Lineage (NCBI taxonomy): Eukaryota > Metazoa > Arthropoda > Insecta > Lepidoptera > Papilionidae > Bhutanitis > Bhutanitis thaidina. The sequence continues at coordinate 3,364,954 of JAGSMS010000034.1, read as the reverse complement.
AAACTAAGATTTTTAAACAAAAAACAAAAAGTAATTTAGACAAAAAAATGTATACCATAGTTTAAAGGAAAATGATCACTTGAAATATTATCGAGAAAATTCTTAGTTCAAACTTCGGGAATTTTTATGTTTGGCAAGCTTAGTGTTTAGTGTTACCTTCTCTTGCTGTCAAAACTTCCCCAAATTCGTTTGGGCATACTTTTAATTAAAACATCAGTAAACCTTTTTGCCATTACATATCAATCTTTTACCAATGCACTTCAAGGGTTTCGCACATTGCAAGAAAAATATCTCCTATATAAGGTTAAAGGTAATAAAATAAGGTTTAAAGGTTGACATCTCTAAACAACAACACACAACCTCCCATATGCATACCCAAACCATTACTGACCGTCCACCATAAGGCTCTCTTCCAACTATGTTACACGGGCGTATCTTTCTCCAGGTCGTCTTATATACTTTGATCCTTCCTTGATCTTTGAAGGCTTAAAACGAAACCGGGACTTGTTAATGAAGGGTACTTTTCTCCAAGCATCATTATCCCAGTTTCGATGTGAGCGCATAAAATTGAACCAAACCTCTATGACCTATGGTAAGTAAAGGTTCTCCCCCTTTCCAGCCGCTTTGAAGTCTTCTTATGGTTTTAATTGCTAATTGTCACATGTCGAACTTCCTGGAGCTTAATCCTTACCTCAGAAGAAGTCTAAGTACGATATCTTAGCACACTTGAAACACGTATTTAGTCTTACTAGTACGTGTCCGCGTTCCACTGGTATTTAAAGTACTATAAAGTAAGCATCTAGTTGTTACCATAGTAGAGACTTCCGAGTTCCTCCAAGACGCTGGGGAGTTTTCATGTCTATGTCAGGCATAACGACTTAAGCTAATTACAATAATAAGTTATTCATTAAAAAAGTTTTACAACGTTTAAAAACCAGTAACTAATTCACACAAATTTTAATTGTTAGTTTAATATAACGATGCTTGCCGCAGTAAAACTATTTGCAGAAGTGTCAATTTGAATTTATAACAAAAATACGTACCTATTCATGTTCAAATCGTATGTCAAATTGTCTTTGGTATGAAATGGAGAAATAAAAAACGGTCTTGGTGTTTAGGTTACAAGGTCGATTGTCGTTCGGTTTCGGCATCCACCTCACTCACAAGTGCGACGAACGTGTCTTGCAAGGCCACAACACAAGTACTTATTGAGAGTTCAGTGGATCATGTGTACGAGACTTATGTACTATATGGTCACGACTTGTCAGTACTCAGTACCTACTTTTAAATAGTCGATGCCCGTTCGAAGTTCGATAAGAGACTCGGTGCAGTACTGAGACGTCTTGGCTGAAACCTAGTCTCAAAATCTGTTGTCTAATACATTATATATCATTCTATAGCACATTGCTAACAATAAATCTGTCTTTCCTCGTTGTTGTTACTTTTTTTGTTGTTACTTGACGTGTCGTAAATATATACTCTATTCTGCCGGTATCTTTTAACATTGCGTAAAAATAACACTTGGGAACTCGCAATGTTTGAGCCATTTGATTGTAAATGTAAGTATTTAAAGTTACAACTCCCGAGACATGAGCTGCTTCGCTGAGATCCGGTATTATTACTTAAATTTATCAAATAATGGTTACATAACACGACAACAATACATTTTTGACGAAAAAAATAATAAGTTTACTGGGATTGGTAAAAAAAAGCCAAATTTTCATAATTTCCTACAACTACTACATTAATTGAATTAACATATAACCGAAAAGCAAAAGTTTAAGTTAAGATCCTTCCCTTTTCAAATTACCTGTGTTGATATAGATGGCCAATACGTTATGAGAACATATTAAATATTTATGTTAACCATTTTTTCAATTTCCTCTAATGTCCATGAGTGTGGATTTAAATTTTGACAAATATGTATATTTTGGCGTCATTATTGTGAGAATTTTTTTTTAATAAATTAACTATCGAAGGTTACCATTAAATATTGCAAATATAATAGATATACATAAGACTATGAATGTTTATCCCTTATTTGTGCGCAAATATAAATGTCGTATTTATATTGGAAATATTGAAGTTTCCAATTTTAGGCTGGATTAATATATGTAAGTCGATGTGCTGAATATATAGATAATTTACTAACGTTTGACGTACGTGTTCTATAAAGTAAAAAAGTTGTAGAGATATTAAGTTTAATCTATGTTATACGTATGTGTGTAGTAGGTTTATGTTTAAGTGACGCCAAGGATTCAACTCCCAGATATATTTAAAGTCGCGAATATGAGAGAGATATAATCGAACTTAGGGCTATGAAGTACCTACGTTAACTAAGCAAATTTCAGCTAATCACAGTAAATAAGTCAGCTTTATCAGCTATGTTTACTCATAGAAAGCTCTCAGATTAATTTTATAGTTAGTTTTTCTAATTGCTCAAATTCGCGACACTTCTACTTCAGCATATAAACAATATCCTATTTCAGCATGATTAATATCATTAATTGTCAATTGTTGGTAAATTTTCATGTTATAAAATTGTGACTGTCACTAAAATCGAGTATGTACAAATACGAGGATCTGATATTTTTATCTGTTTCTAAAACATCTGTCATCAATGATACCAACATCCAAAATAACAAACGAACTTAAAAAAAAAAGATTTTGTTACCAATGAATATCTCAAATTAAACGGTCTCAATTTTAAAATCTATTATGTAAACTAAATATGTACCTAAAGATGAATAAGTTTTTAGACAAACTTTAAACGTCTGTGCCACAGACCTCAGATGTCTTCTAAACTAAATTATTTGTTGTATATGTGTCACATTGTATTAATGTAAAATAAATAAATGATTCTTTCATAGTAGTTTCATTGTTAATACAGAAAACGATACTCAATCCATACTTCCATAGTATTTGTCTATTTTATACCACAAGAATAAAGGGGGTGGTGGATTCTTACGCTGATACCAAAAGGATATGTGGTTTAATTATCTGAATTTTTGACCACCTCATTTCGGTATACGGTCGAGAAAACTTATTTTTTCTGTAAATCGTTTGTGTGTTGCGTGTCTTAATCTGGACATTAAAGGCAGCCCATGTATATCGAATACAATTTTATTGAAATTAATCCTACCGTTTCCGCGAGATGCGCGCGCATAAAGACAGACCAACACCCGAATTCCAAAACAAATCAATAAAATTCTCAATCCCTTTTACAAAAAAAAAAAATATTTCTTTCTTTTAAGAAAGGCTTATATCAAAATTAGCAGAAAATATTCAATCTACACACTCTCCGAAAGATGTGGAAGTAACACTGTTGACGATTTTTTATATGGCTATACCTCTAAATCTAGGGGAAGGACAGGCAATTTTATTCCCTGGAAGATTCGGGAAAAATCTACGCGGACGAAGTCGCAGACGGAAGTTAGGTTTTCTGATACCCCGAATAGTTCTCGTAAGTAAACACAAATATTGTCGTCGCCTTGGATTCTTCCCCGGGATACCATGACTAACGCGGATGAATGAAACAACCAGTTCTAAGTTACTAATGAAAACAAATCATCGTCGTCCATGTCGCCCATCGTCAAGCGGGCACAGATGGTTACCGTTATCGGTAAGTTACATATACGAGCACAAACTACTTTAATATACTCGTACAAAACTTTTATGCGTTCAGTTTCGTCTTGAGCGATTTGATCGTATATGCCTTGAAAATCTCAGGGCGTCTGATAGAGTTTACGTGGCTTTAGCCATGGGGTGACTTTTGCTTCTGCTCGAATGTGCTCCCCCCGAGTAGCACGGCTTCGTAAAATACCGGCGTGAAGTAGTGGCGTTTTGTACGTCTGCGTTTCGTTCGGTGAGTGAGGTAACCGGAGGCCTACTTGATCACTTACTTTCAGAGAACCGCCTGCTCGTTTGAAAAAAAAATCTGAAAAAAATTCTAACGGAAAATATACCGACCGATGAAATTAGGAGAAGCCTAGCAGTGGACTTTAATGGTGACGTGGATGATAATAACGAAGAAAATATTTAAATTAAACTGACAATACTTAAATTTCTGAAGGTCATCCTTCGTTCATCTGCGTTGTGGAGTCTTTCTAATATAGACAAAAAAAAAATGTCATCGTCATGCCAACCATATGGCATAAGTCAATATGAATATTTCTATTTTGTTTTCCTTATTCAACTTGTAGGTACGTTCCATATTCAAAATTAGGTACGGATGACATTTAAAACTAGATAATAATACTTTAGGCAGTTGAAGCTAGTAGCATGTCCTACTTTCACGTGCTCGTAGTTTGCTTGCTACTTAACAAATTCGACGTCAACTGTCCAGTGTCCATAGAGTTGCCAATTTCACTTTTAATTCGGATTCAGTAAATAATTTAGAAAGGCTGAGATATTTTCTGACAAAGTGGCGTCTGAATCATATTGAATGCTATAGAGTCGTGGTATATTTTTACCGATAAACATTTATGTTTTAATCTGAGCGATACTTTCAGATCCTTTCAAATGTAGCCAGTGTTTGTCAGACATAGGTAAAGACGTTCTCCTTCAACAAGATTTTTTTGTTGGTTGTGGTATGAAAGTCGAGGGAAAATGCAAGAAAAAATATTGTATCAGATCTCAAATTTGCCAGACTTTAAATGATAATCCTACGTGCACCTTTCTAAACAAGTCCTATTGTCTTGAATTATTATCTAATCTTAATATTAGTGCTTAATTAACCACGTGCTCCGCAGTGAATATAAACATCGCGAGGAAACCTGCGTGACTGAAAATTATCAAATATGTTGTTTTGAAATCAACCTGCACTGGACCTGGACAGCGTGGTGGACCATTTCGGGCTCTAATCTCTCTCAAATATTATTTGAGAGGAGGCCATTGCCCAGGCGTGGGCATTAACGCAACACTTCACCGATTATGTTGGCAACTCCTTTACTGTTCAGGCTGCACTACTCTGGAATTCCTTGCCTGAAGACATTAGGAAAGTGTCCAGTAAGTTATCGTTCAAGAGACTGGTACGTGAACACCTCTTCAAGACATCCGTTCCCACTTAGTGGAATTGATATCATCGGTCATTGTAATTATAATAATATTTTGTATGCTGTATGTATGTGTATATATGTATATGTATGTATATATATTAATATATACATATATATATATATTCATATTTGTTTATATGTATTTTATATATTTATTTATGTATCTTTTTTTTTTTTTAACAATTTATTGTTTGGCACCCTTACTATATCTCTCCACGCCCCGGGTTGACTGGCAGAGAATGCCAAGAGGCATTAAGTCCGCCCTTTGTTATACTATGTTAAAGGTATTTAAATAAAGTTTAAATAAATAAATAAATTAACAGGCTTCTTCTTTAGCTAGTATATAATAATACTAATCAATGTTGAAATGAAATTGAAAGAGGCGCTAGTAAGCGATATTGCTAGAACTGATATCATAGAGGTACTTGAGCGTAAAGTGTATCAACTGACGGAAGCCAGTTCCGGACTTGTCTGGTTTTTGCATACAGACGAGACTAGTAACGTGCGCAAGTCAGTTCCCACGCGTCGCTTGCGCAAGCTCCGATCTCTGTATATGCGAGAGCTCGGATCCTCTTCCTGACACGATACGATAAAATAATATCCGAATAAAATGTAGTATACTACACTATTACTATACTATTTTAAGTACGTATTACTGTAAGTATATAAAACCTACGGCCGTGTATTTACTACGTGCTCGGGGGAGAACGAAAACATAGTAAGGAGACCTGCATGACTGGAACAACATATAATAGGCTACCAATTAACTTTATACCTCCGATTATGAGTCCCTGCAATAGTCCGAGGTTCGAATTCTTACTACAATTTTTAATACATTTTCTGAACATTGCTATTTTCGATAACGTAGAAACTAAATATTTTGTATTTCTTCCTTGTTTATTTGATCAGTCTGAAAATGTTTCTATTCAAAAAAAAAATTCTTTATCAGAAGACTAGGTCTTCTCGAGTTGAAATTGACTACGTAAAGTAAAGTAAAGCAAGTAAAGTAGCAGCCTGTAAGTGCCCCACCGCAGGGCAGAAGCCTCCTCAAATATCTGAGAGGGTGTAGGAGGCGGGAATGGCGCTGCTCCATTGCGGGTTGGCTTCACATATCCTTGAGATTATTTTATTATTTCTCAGATATGCAGGTTTCCTCATGATGTTTTCCTTCACCGCCGAGCACGTGGTAAATACAGCACTTAAAATTGCTATGAACAATTTTAGTGGTGCCGGCACCGGGGATCAAACCCAGAGCCAGACCACTAGGCTACCTTGGCTCTTACCCACGTAAGTTTACCACGTATCCTAGTCGTGCACCATCGGTTTGATTGTTGTATACCTGGCTTCGTACTGATAATGATATAATTATTTTTATATACTTTTTTACAGCTTTCCATTCTCTCATTAATGAGCTCGAGTGCGTAAGCAATAATTCTAATATAGATATTACTTATTGCTTCACGATCGTACACCCTGACTTTTATGGACATCGCCGAATGTCAGTTCTGACGCAATTCTGCGATGGTATACGTTAAGCTACTGCCTACATATGCAACAAATCAATCATACTCCACACAACTGATTTCAGTTGTCTGTCCGGTAAAAATATAAATATGTAGTTAAAAAACTCATATACACGTTTTTCTCTTTTCCTTTCCATCAGATCAATCTTGATAGGTTTACTAGTATCAATTTAAGACTTTCGTTAACCACCTTCCAGCTCCATCACCAGACCAGGTCGATGATACCATATTATTGTATTGTCATCGGTTCTTAATAGGTGTCCAAAATTTTAAATCATTCGGACATCTGAAGTGGGTCAAAGTTGAATTGAAAGATTCCATTACGTACATTCAAACATATGGGAGAAGTAAACGCGTGAAAATATGCTTTACTTCTTCTTAATTATTTTATTTAAGTTCGCTACTTGTCTTATAGGCTTATTCGAGAAAGTAGCTGAAGGTCAGCATTCATTAATTAAATGGACAGACGAGGTTTTAGGTACAGCACCAGTAACCTCGCACTAATGATGCTGCTCCGCATTCTACAACAGTCAACGACAAATGTTTTCAGTTCTTTGGTACGTTTAGATGTAGAGTAGACAACAATGATGAAGATAAAGTTCATTCAACTTTCAGAACCTCTTTATTATAATGTCATAAAAAACACCCAAGTGACTTAATTGACTTTGTCTAGATAAACAATTCTCTATCATTCTAAAAGTAAAATAAAATTAGGGCGCAATGGAAACAGTTTTCCGCAGGAGTATTGCAAAGATGATGTTTACCATTCTAGCCGCGTAGCATGCGTCTGCAATCTGAATAAAAAGGGAAAGCATTTTAACTCCATTTATAGTCTCTTTTATTGGAGAATAAAAAGAAACCAGAGTAGAGGCGTCGCCGGAATAGGGGATTAGTTTCGATGACAACTAAAACTTGCTCAATAGCCTTTCATTACGACATCCTGCGACGGTGGATTAGTTAAACGCAACGCGAAGAATCGAAGGTGGTTAGGCGAGACGGACGACACAATCACTCTTTTGTTCTTTTATGTACAAATGTACCCTAAGCAACCTTTGCTTGTTCTGACCTTCGAATTTATACCCGACTACGGCGATGTCGAACAAGAGATCATTAACTGATGTTTGTTTGAATGTATGTTCATCCGTTGCTTCAAAGTTCATTAAGTAGTGACAGGTAGTCAAATGACTCTTAAATTTTTTAAATAAGCTGTCATTTGACATAACACTTAAAGGTCTGACCTTTAATAAAAAAAAAACATAAATAATCGAAGATAAGAACACATCGTCACAAACAAACACAAAAGTTCTTATATATATCTATAACTCTTGCATATTATCACCGTATGTCTCAGTAACTCTGTCAATTATAACATTGGAATAGTCTCGTCTGTAATGTTAATTCCCAAAGATCTTCAGGAATAAATTTTGAATGACTCATCATCATCACATTATTTAGTAAAATAAGTCAGACGACACGTTGTGATCTCGTTTCCTTATATTATGTATTATTACGGGTTAACATTTGAAAGTGCGTATTTTGAGGATTCTAACATATTTGATTTTAAGTCTCTGATTTCTTAATTCTCACGTTGTGGGAATTTCCCCTGTGTCGTGAAGGTAGTTTGCATACATAAATTGCACACGAACAAACACCCAGGCATGGAACAACTGTAAATAAGTTAAACCTTAAACAAAGTTTTAACGTGAAACGCTATGAACTGGTAACGCATTTATAGGTTTTAATAAAAAAAAAACTATCGCCTGTCGGGTCTTTCTGACAGACGACTATCTAAAGCTAATGGGTGTATGTTTCTTTGCTAAGGCCAACGTGTACCATCCTAGGTCCCATCTTCGCCTTCCAGCAAGCGAGATTGAGGTCAAACGTAAGCCTATTTTTTATAAAAAAAAAAACATTGTTTGTTAAGACAATAAGCCTCGTAAGACGTACTGGTCACTGCAACATCCTGAACGTACAAACATACAAGAGTTGGTTAAGCAGAATAGACTAACAAGAACATGTCCACATCTAGAAAGTGTTATTTCACAGTTTGCTCGCACCACGGACAATAAACAAATATGTATACGTAACATACACAATAAGAATATATCTAGTGAACTACTAAGTGACTATACTAACTAAGTATACTATACTAAGTGAACTACTAAGTGACTATACTAAGTATACTATTCTAATTTTCTTAAGCTTTCGATCTAAACATTAAACGTTGTATAGAGAAAATAAAAAAATCGACCGCTCGGTGGCACTGTGGCTAGGCGGTTTAGGTACGGCGCTATGGGTCGCGGGTTTGATTCCCGCAAGGGACCAGTATTTGTATGGACTACAAATAATAAGTTCCGAGTCGGGGTGTTTGTCCATGCGCAATTTATGCATGTAAACTGCCTCCGCGACACGGGAGAAATACCTACAGTGGAAGTGAATTATCTAAAAAAAAATCCCAAAAAAGGAAATCTTAGTTGTTAAAACAGTTTCATCGTTATAATAATTCGTCTGCTATTCATGTTCGCTAATTAGAACTATTGCTTTTAAAGTTAACTACTCACATTTGTTTTAGAAAGATGGTATAGGAAGATCACTGTACAGTATCTTTGCATTTTTGAAAAATTACACCTGATTCTATTAACTTTTGGATCTGTTGGAAAGATCTTACAGAAACTCTCATTGTAATAGCATAGTATTCAATTGTTTCTTTTAAGTTTCTGAATAAAGGCGAATTGAGGTTTCAAGGAAATTAAATATATTTTATCTCACATGGCACTTATGATTTTTGATTTGAAATGTAAATAGTTTTGATATGTAAATTTGGTGTTGAGGCATCAAATATCTTAATAAAAGATAAAAAATATGCCTGAGAAATTTAAATGAAAAATATGCTTGAAAAATTATCAAGTCGAGGTTGTTGTAAGTAGTTACAGAAAGGATAAATATATATAGGTACTACGAGAGGACTGAGGAGGAGAACATCTTCAACAATTATAGCAATCGACGACAACTATTCGGCAGTATTGCAGACAACAAATGTCTGACGTACCTACATAATATTAATAAATATAAATAATATATTTGAAATGAAACTGTTATGTACGGATTGTATCGCGTTTAATTTTGATTTTATAATTCTCGATGTTTCGAGTGCTGTACAGCACGAGGGGATCGAGGTGATAGACGTCCTGATGTCACAGTTAACTCGGGCTATCTTTTAATTATTAATTTTGGTCCGATCCACGTAGAAAGTGCTCACAGTATCTTGAAGTCATGCAGTGGTATACTTGGTTTTAATTTTAGTTATTTATATTAGATTTCATTTTATTTATTACTGGATCCCCAGCCGGTGTTGTTACCTAGCCATCTTCTCTATTGAAATCAGGATGTTTTTAGATTTCAATAACCTCGCGAATCATCCTTGGTAAGATTTGTGGTCTATTAAATTTGATGTAATGGTTGGGGCGATTTAGGATATATTCACTGACTGCAGACTTGCTAAAGCGTCTGTGTCTGTCACCTGGACGTCTAACAGCTCAGTCCCGCCGTGACAACAGGTGCTGTAATGCACTCGAAACGTCGGAATTTTTAAAAACAAAATTAAACGCGATTTGAAATGAAGATATTGTTTACGGATTTTACCGTAAACATTACGGATTACCGTATTGTTAATAGCAATTTTAAGTTCTGTATTTACCACACCAACCCGTACTGGAGCAGTGCAGCAGGATTTTTCTGGCTCCAAAACCCACTCAGATATTCAGACGAGGTCTTTGCCCAGTATTGGGATATTTACAGGCTGGTCCTTTACTTTTTTTTTAATAATATTGGTACATGTTTCCACTATCTTGATCGTTTAACTTATAATCATCTAGCTCAAAGGGAAATCTTATAGAATCTCCATTTAAGATATCGAAAGTAGGTATACTAGGGGTAAAGGAATCTTTCCTGAATGGAATGGAAAAACATTGCGCTGTAACACCTTTCTGTAATAAGGTGGAACAGGATATGTGACCTGAATACTTGCCAGTGCAGCTGTGCCGTTTGCTTCCTTTTTTTTACTTTAACTATTACTAAAGCAGGTAATATATTAGATAGACAACAAAATTTTACGTTAAGTCTACTGCTGGACATATGCTCCTCTAATAAGGTTAAGGATTGCCATATGCGCCAAGCTTGGCAAGGGGGTCAGTGATCGCAGTAACAGATACCTCGCACCATAAACGCTGCAGCCCATCACGCAAAAGTCTCCATCATCTTGCCTCCATCAAGCAAAAGAGATTTCAAGTATTCAAGGATACATTGGTTTTGATTACTATAAAATTAGATAGAAATCTTGACGAATTGAAACCTTTGAAAATTGATTGTCATAACATCAATTTTCAAAGGTTTTAATTCGTCAAGCACATTGTCATAGCACGAGAAAGGAAATCTTGTTTAATATTACATTAGAAATATGCTTGATATTACATTCGAAATATTTCGTCTCAGAAGACTACTTAATAATAATAAGACATACCATAGACACAGTTAAATAAGTTTACGCGCGTTAACTTTAAAAACTGCATTACATTATAACTTTTATTTTTAACTGAAATACCTAACGATGACAATTATTTTTAAATGCAAATTTTGTTTTTTTTTATTGTGGTGTAAATCGAGCTAACAGGTCCACCAGTGGCTACTGCAGCCCATAGACACCCGCAAACATCTTCATTCGAAGAAGGAATACCTCACAGCCCGTAATTTTAATTACGCCCGTAATTGCTCTATACCTTTGAAACCGGAACACAACAGTAGGTGCACTGTTGTTCAACGGCAGGAATATATTCTTATCCATCCCTACCTGCTGCTTACCTAGACGACTCCTGGGCAAAGAGTCGGAAGCGTTTCAAATTTCACATTAAATTGAAGTGTCATCAAATTAAATTCGATTATCAGACAATTTATTGGGTAAATACTTAATTCTCAACCTTTCCTATGCTGCTATTGTTATCTCACTCCATTTACAAAATATACTACTACACGAGCGAGCGATACGGAAGAAGATGGAATTATAGAGGACGGCAGTACGTCTAAGCTTTCTTTGCCTTATAAGTAGGTTGTCTCGGTTATGTCAGGTGCGGAGTAGTAAGAGCTGTGAGTGTGACAAAGTGTATTTAAGTGTGACAAAGTGTATAACTTTTTTTTTCATACATATTATTATTTTTTTTCAGCAGCATACATCATAAATTTGATGGAACGATTGAAGAATCATCAAATCAATTTTTTTTGTATCGTATTATATAAATTAAAAACAAATGCAAATCCTTTTCTTAAAGTTTAAAAGAATGATTAATTATTCCAGATCAGTTGTTCTTTTCCGGATGTAAATATTTTACTGAACCAAGTTTAGAAATAACGGTTTTATAAATAATGATGAATTATTTCCTGTTTTTGATGCCAGTAAGAGTGACAAAGAAGTACGCAATATACCAAATAATTAATGAGTCTTTGACCGATGTCTTTCTGATGAAGTATTTAGACGTAGATGTTTGTCGACTTGCAGTTCATTATTATGGGACGCTTCATTAAATGTAATCAGGTCTCTGATTCTCGTCGTTTACTATACAAAACTTTGCAGTGTAATGCTGCAAGTCTTAGCTACTTTACCGATCTTTCATCTTGTGTTCCGCGGTCAGCTCTATATATTCCCTCTCGGTTTATTATGCGAAGTGTGTTGGCGCGATTAGCACACTTGCGCCTGCTGGCCCAGCTGGCTGTCAGTAATCGGCCGCGCCGCGCTGCGAGTGCCTGCGCACGCTTCGAACGCCACTACACGCGAATGCAGCGATGCACGCGCGTAAATTCGCGGTCGACAAATTCGATCTTGTGAGATCTGTTTTGGACGTTTACGATCGATAAATCGAAATAATTTGAAATATTCCGGTGTTATTGTGCGTGTGTGCGTGTGTGGACTTAACGACGGTAGGTTGGTTTTGATATTATTATCTCTTTTTTTATTTTAGTTTTACCACAAGTTTCGTAAAGTTTTATAGTGACTTGCAATAACAAAAACATTTTAAAATAAATGATTAAAAATTACCCGACCTGTTAATATATCGTTTTAACCAACTCTTAACCAGAGCTCATTTGTACTAATGTGAAGGATGATGAGCCAGTCACCCACGAACATTTTACGAATGTGTAAATACTGTTAGCCTCAATTAAAGTTTTATTAATTACCAACAAACTATCTCGTGCACCCCTTAGGTGAATAGTAGAATTGAAATAATCGGGCAGAGCATACCAGTGACGTAGAGAGAGTTTACAGTGTACCGAAGTAATTTATACACTGTCTAATTTCTTAGAAAACGCAATTCTTCAATACTATTTTTAAAGACGCTATATAAAAAAAAAGGTTAAACCACTTCACGTCCAGTTTTAAGAGTTATGTATGTCGTTATTAGTGTCGATGGCCTTAATGAAAATCACACGGTAATTGGACAGCGTATCAACACGTCCGTAGCATAGGTTAATAACATAGTGATATAAAGAGATCGAATTAATAAATGAAAATGTATAATTGAGGAACGTTTCCCGTTAACTCTATGTATTTGGGGTTAAAAGAAAGATTTTAGTACAATCTTTATAGTGTATTGTGATGCGTTGCTAGTAATACTTAAAAATATAGATGTAATTAAAATCGTAACGCGAAAATACTGTTTAATGTAAAGATTCATTAAACATTATGTAACGAATCGCGTTGAAATCTTTTCTATGAAAGCAAAGAGCACGCAGATTTTCTAATAGGTAATAAGAATTAAATATTTAACATAATTTATTTATTTTAGCTTTCTTTTAGGAAGCCTTGTCATTATAATTTAAGTCATAATAATGATTCTAATATTTTCAGATTGTATCACGTTTAATTATCCTTTTTTATTTATTTGTTAAATTTTATATGTAGATATAAATAGGAAATATATATCAAATTTGTTAATTTTAATTTCTTTTCTATGTGTATTGTTCGCGTAAATACACGTCATTAAGTATTAATAAGTCTACTAAAGCCTCTAAGTCTACGAAATACTAAACGGCGGTTCCTCTTATCCGGGGTCCGTAGGTCTACGTTTAATTTTAATGATACGCGAGTAAGCTGGGTTCGATTCCTGTGTTTAATTAATACAAATTTAGTGAACTATTTATTAGCAAAATATTTACAACGTTTCATGTATGTGGACAACTTTCATATCATATATCCAGAGGCTAAGTAATGAGCCACGATCTTCACCTTTCCTATTTCGGTTCGCTTGTCGTGTACAACCTGTGATCTCTTGACATTTCCTTATGATCTCTTAAATTTTGATAGGGCAAGGAAATCCGTTGATTTATTGTGGTTAAATGCGCGTTTCCGTTCTTGTTAAATTACCGAGGCATATTGCGTAATGGGTATGCAGAGCAATTATACATTTATAAATAATTCATTCATGATATTTCAAAATATTTTTTTTAACATTTTAACAAATGTCAGGCTGTCAACGAAAGTCTAAAATAAGGTTATAAGTATTTTGACCCTTAGGCATACCTTAGTCATGCATACAACTATATACACCAACTATACCTTATACAAACAAACTCACCTACAACTTTGTATCTGAGTGACGAACCAACGAGATCCTAGCAACCGACTGACAGCTGAAACTCTATACCTATTGTCCGAATGTAAAGCAGGCATGTAAGGGATAATATACTACCTCTTTCTTTAAATGCTAACCACACCTGCACATGTGCACGTGTGCTCGAAACTTGTTCGCTAACAAACGACGATCTGGTGACCAAATGATGTTAGAATATCCTTTAGCATATATTTACATATATATATATATATTCAGCCATTGCAGGTACTTTTTTGAAGAAGCTTAGTACATAGTAGCAGATACTAAGTTTCCATCCAGCAGTGGAATTAGACCGGCAAATGAACAATAAAGAGTCTAAGCAAACACTCATCGAGTGTCTCCGTTTACCTCGTTGGAGAGAAAGAGTCGGAAAGAAAGATAGAAAGACTAAAGAAGTTAGTCTTTCTACCTTAATAAGATATGAGATATATTGTAATTTACATTACTTTAAATTAACAACCTGTAAACCTGGCCTCTCGAATAAGGAGGATTTGCTATAGTCGCACTCTCACATTATGGATAACAAGTACCATAATCTTTGCACCTTAGATGCTGCTGCACGATCTGTTTAATTTGATCTGACATTTTTCGAGATGGTTATCACGCCATCTATCGGTAGCCATTGCAGTTTTCAATGCTTTAACTCTTAGCTTACCACACCCTTGGGAAGAAAGGGGGGAGGCAGATTCTTACGTCGATACCACGCGTACGTAACTTTACAGGTAAAAGTGAATAAAAACAACTAGTGATGGGGAGCAACATCCCTAGTACGAGGGCTGTGCACTCTCTGCGCTCATCAATAGACTGGTTGGTGGACCCAGCGTGATAAGTATGGACAATTTTTTTATGAAAATCATGACAACTTTTGCTGACGCTTTCGTGGCTAGACTCGTGTCCTGTTACGAAGAAGAATAAAGGAAGAATAAGAAACATCAGTAACAAAATCAGCATATCGCAATATTTATGACGCAACTAAGAGTCATACAAATTGTGGGTACATGTAACATTAATTTTCAGCGTACCCGATTGAATCGCCACACATACAAACCCATATAAATGATATGTACAAATCTGGACCCGGGGATCAGTCGGCAGATCTGTTCACTCGTTCGTTAAATGCCACGATTAACAAAAATTAACCAATATTATAAAATTCTTAATAAAACAATTTTCCTTAATAACACTAATTGCAAGCATTTACATATAAACTGGTTTCTGTCCAGGCGTCTATGTGTCCAGGCAGATTTTTAACTGATTACTGTGTGAAACTTTATCGCTATTGTTTGTCATACAAATTTGCTTAGCAACAGTTTGTTGAAACCAATGTAAAGCTTTAAATCATTCTCTATATTTATTGACAGGAATATTTATTATGTAAGTAATATTCGAATAAAAGAGATTTACGGAATACTTTTTATCACGGTGCTTCGCTACAAAATCCGTAAATAATAGTTTCAAATGTGTTGTATATAAATCAGAAAAATAATAGTTAAAATTTTCCTTAATTCATATGTTTTTATTTTAATAATAATTCCATAAGGAAATGGTCGAGGTTTCAGTTTTAATTTAATTCATGAAGATAATTTCGTGGAGATTCCATTTACTTAATTTATTTCTATATTTTTTTTTTACTTAAATTCTATATTATTTCATTTACTTAAATTATTGCTATTTCAATGAATGGTTTGTTACATGACTTTTGGAATATATGACCAAAAACTACTAGATATTTCGTTTCAAAAGAACGATGATTTGTATTCGAAACATGCGTTTTAAATTGAACTATAATGTTGAAATGTGCAAAAACCTATCTGTCACTGAAGGCATAAGTGCCGGACCAACTAAAAGCCCCACGGAATCAGAGACACTGACTGTAGGCGCGGTGGACTCGCGAGGCCCGGAAGTAAACAATGACCTATCTAAGTAAGCCTATATAAGTCCACTGCAGAACATATGCCTCTCCAAGAAATCGCCATCAAAAGCCGGTAACATCTATTGTAAGGATTGCCACTAATCACCACGCTGGGCAAGCGAAATGTTCTATATTCATGTTCATTGTTTTATTGCCTACACGTTTTGCGTATACACACATATGTGTGTTAACATTTATTTATCTATTACACAAAAAGTTTATAGAAAGTAATAACACTTTTTATAAACTCTTTGTGTATTGAGTAGAATACATGGATGATTGTAACACCTGGGAATGAGGTGATACCTCCCGAGCCTGTTTCTAGAAGTTGTATTATAATAATATAACACAAAATTATACAATAACGATACCTATGGACTTTCCACGGACTATTACTTACCCCTGTTTCTTCTCCGTCAGAGGAACCTCATTTCGAAACGGTGGTAGTTTCATAAGGGAAATAAAACGACTTTTGACAAGTGAAGTTTAAGTTCTTAGGATGAAGAATAAAAATTTTGATGTTTAGCTTTGACCGGGCATCCGTAATGTAATGACAAACGTAATTGGACATATTATATAATACCAGCCCAGTAAATATTTCCTCTTATTGATAGTATTGCATCTATTTTTGTCCACTGCTGAACATATACTGAGAGAGGCGCCTGCAAATGCCGGCATACATATCCTGAATAGTTTGCTCATACTCACTATTAGTCAAGCGGGTTGGTAAGCGCACTGCCGGTACGCTAGGACTAGTTAGTGATGCTGCTTTCCATCATTACGCTTTGGGATTTGGGTTGGGCAAATTCGGATGTATATTCTCCTATCGTTCGGTCACCAGAGCTTTGTCTGTTTATTTGTAGAATCCACCACGCACATGAGAGGTTGGCACTTGGAAAATAGGGTGGTGTATCCTCCCTTACACCCTTACCTTAGCAGTGTATGTAGTGTTGCAATAATACAGCACTTAAGTACAATAATGATATAAAAAATGGACGTTTTAAAATGTTATTTATTATCCTACAGTGTAAACTGATTGTAAGACTGTGCAACGTTACGCTCTTTTAAACGCTTAATATTAAAAATTTATCAATATTTAATACGTTTTACAAAACTGTAGATGTTTGTTCTGTTTGATGGTTAAGGCCAACACGAGTTTTATCATATCTTTTAGTAGACTATTCTCGAGCTCCTTTATATTAATGGTAAAGAAAGAAGCTAAAAGTAAATGGATACAATTAAAAGATCAGTCAATGCCAAGGACATTGGGATAGTCACAATTTATTCAGACATGAAAATTAGACCATAACTTGCTTCGTAATATTTCTAAGTATCCTAAATTATAATAAAATATACAGCAAGTATACGCTATAACAATGACATAGAAATCCCCGGTGTCATGGCCGCTCACGAGCGGATCTCTATCGCGAACTTAAACAAAAATTGACGCATTTATCGTTGGGTATTCCTCGAGTTCTTACGATCCGATGTTTTGACAGCTCAAATGATATATGAAGTTTTCTGATTTTGTAACTCCTCTCGGATCGAAATAGAACAAAGTGCTAGTTTAAAATACGTATTGTATTCGTTATAAAATTTGGATCTTACCTGTCTATTTCACGTCACCTGTTATTCTGTTCCTGCATCCGTCAACTGTTGCATATACAGATATACAAATTTCGATATTTAGCTTCGCCGCAAAACACGTGGTAAATTTAACACTTCAAATTGTAATTAATAATTTTAGTTTTGCAAATTGTAATTAATAATTCAGATCACTTGTGTACTAAGAAATTAAAGTGTCGAAACCTGAACTACAACGGCTATATATATACGAATAATTATATCTTGGCTATGGTGTAGTTCTTACGCAGACGAAGAATGTAATGTATTTGACTAATATAGAAATTTTTGTCATCTTTGTTATCTCCTACATCAGCAACCATAACTACATCAGCCTATTTTCGTCCACGGCGAGAGATTAAGTTCCCGAGCGTTTATATTTTTAACATAATTCTCAAAAACAATAACAACAAACTCAACCGAGAATATTATCAGACACTGAAAACTTCTTAGAGGGTCAATGTTTCACATCAGCTGGTTTATATTGTATATCTCTTAGTTTGTCTTATGTCAAACACGTGTGTCCTATGGGTGCTACAAAGCAAAACGTCGAGTAGGGAAAAGTTAAAATTAAACGCGATATTTTCCGTTAAATTAAGTTTCATTTCAATATTATGTATTTCCGTGCAAACCACTGCTTGAACAAGAGAGACAACTCGAGTGTCACCGTTAACGAATGTTCAAGAGCACGCCGTCCTTCCAAAGCCACGTGTTCCAAATCCACGTAACGTATTCTGCACGACCACTCGTGACCTGTGCTTCTCACAGTTGCATGAGAGTTGAATAATTTAGAAACGAAAGCCATACAGTGAAATTCTACACTTACGCCACGATTCTCTAAAAATGTAGAAAAATCGTTTTTCTATTAAACACATCTAGAACATCTATCACAACAGATTTACCTATTTCTCTTTATTGATAGGAAAGAGCTTCTCTCTTTATAGCAGAACAGAATTCATGTTCTTTGAGAACCTACTATAAACACCCAACTTGATTGGTCTAGCTGAACCCAGGCTGCAGTACTACCACTGGGAAATATCACCTATTTCTCGAAATACCAACCTCTGACGTGGTGCACAATGTTAGCGAGCAAACGATGATCTGACAAATCCGAATGGTGACAGATTATCCATCCAAATTGGCCGAACCCCAAATCTCCACAGACTAGTGATGTAGAGCAGTGTCGCAAGTGCGAGAGTATAGGCACTGCGCCCCATAAGCCACTTGCCCTGCGTGGTAACTATGGGCAATCCTTCCTAAAATAATGCCCTGGATTTTACAGGAGCTTTCTTCAAGAGGTCTATGTTCAGAAGTATGTTAAAATAGGCAGATTTTGTATAGGTTAATTTAATGTTTTTTTTTTCTATTTTACCCATATGAGTTTTATTTTTTAGGGTGTATCTCTACAAGCAAATTTTGCTTCAAAGAAAAATGAAGAACACGAACCCGCTGAAATTTCACCTGGCAATACTGCTGGTAAGTATATTTCTTAATTTTGAACACAAATTTACTTCGTAAGAGGCAACTAAGGGAAAAGGCATTGAATGTCTCTTGATATTCTTCAGTGATGACGCTCTCTCCTGGTCACGTTCTATCTCCGGGATAGATAAATAGTGACCAAACGGAAAACCGTAATCACTGCCTAACCTTGTACGTGATCGGGGTAAGTGATTATACAGTTATCAATAAGTAATATAACAGTGCCTTGTGAAGTTTGTCAGTTTAATGGCCAGTGTGAAAGTTAAGATAAAAAAATATCATTTTGATAAACCGTGCAAGAATGATTTGATCAATTTCTTTTGAGTTCTCAATAACACGATAAATAATGAGATAAAGTGACAGAGCACGGGACTGAGCTACCTGAATTCTTCGTCTAGGTATCCTTTCCCACACTTAATATGGCGATTCGAGGTTGTCATTCGAGATCCTTTAACCCGGACCCGAAAATCAATAATCTTTGTTGTACAGAGCAGTCGAATTTCGAACCAAGGACAAACATCACGTATACGCTGGCAATGAGGCACGGCGTCATCTGTGACGTTTAGTTAAGGCGGTGTTTCA
Organism: Bhutanitis thaidina; assembly: GCA_029286595.1. Classification (NCBI taxonomy): domain Eukaryota; kingdom Metazoa; phylum Arthropoda; class Insecta; order Lepidoptera; family Papilionidae; genus Bhutanitis; species Bhutanitis thaidina. The sequence goes on along the minus strand of JAGSMS010000034.1, from coordinate 3,345,120 downwards.
CTTGTTACGCAAGACGTTATGCGCGCACTTGACACGGGCCGGGTCAAAGTGGAGCGTTTGCTATCGTTCTTATTTAACACGATATTACTTCAAAACATGTTTCCTCGTTTATTTTGCTCGAAGTATACTTTCCGCAACCATAGTAGTCTTAGTTATTATTCTTTGTGTTAATGAATAAATAATGAATATATTGTACAGACCGTCAGGGTAATTGTATGGTGATAAGATATATATTGATTATGAACATAATGCATTTATGTAAAGTATGTAATGTACATTTGGGCAAGGCGGCAAACGAGCAAGTGGCTCAACTGATGTCAAGTGATTGCCGTCGCCTACGTACATTTGCAAAACCAGAGGGGCTACAGGTGCGTTGCTAGCTTTTAAAAATATTTGGAGGATGGGAGGTAGGATAAGGAGGGAGGAGGAAGGTGCGAGTGGGCCTCCGGTTACCTCACTCACCTAAAGAAATGCAGAAGCTGCTGCTTTACAAAATCTGTAGACAAATAGATTATCTATGTTCATAATTATGCAAGATACAAGAAGATTTAATAGGTGCATAATTAAGAATTGATGATTAAGGTAAAAGTAATCTCTAGCTAAACATTATATATACTAATGAAGCCAAAGTAATTTTGGAATCAGTCTGGCGCTCGTTTAAACATACAACTCGAGTGACCTGGATCTTTTCCCCGGTCGCGGGCACCATTACAATTGTCAGTTGTAAGTAATTATTACGTGCCGAATTTGCCACGTGCTCGGCGGTAAAGGTGAACATCGTGAGGAAGCCCGCCATCTCAGAGAAATATATTTCGAGGTTATGTGAAGTCCGGCAATCCGCACTGGAGCAGCCTTGCGGCCCATGACATCCTCCTTTGCTGTGCGCTTCTTTGTTTTTTTACCAATGAAGTAAATATTACATAATTTAAATAATGAACGTGAAATGTCGAACTTCAGTAGTGCAAAAAACAAAATAACACAGAAATAATATATTACCCAATCATAACGTACCCACGTAACAGATTATAAAAATTAATAAATACCATTTAATATCTATGTTTTATTGCATGATATTTCAAAAAAACATAACATCAAACTTTAGTCAACGCCAAGAAACCAAATTGTCGTTAAATGCCTAGCGACGGCGCTTGCGCACTACATGATGTAACTGACGCCCACTAACGAGGCGAGCCCATACTAAGAACAAATTTTGATAAGGATTTTTTACGTCTACTGTATCTGTGTTAAATAATTATTTTACTTATTTCGTCTAATTGAGATAACAGCTATAAAGTAAGATCTACGTAAGAGTAATTTTCTATACACTTTATGTAAATTTAATTTATGTGTTAAGATCTTTTTGTGTGTATTTGAATTAAAATTGAATTTGGTAAAATCTTTTCGTGTGTATTTGAGTTAAAATTGTATTTGGTAGTATAATTCAGTTTTAATACGAGTGCATGGAGTTTATGGAACTCGTACATAAGGTCGGCCTATATTTACAGAATGTAAGTATTGGAATAAGTACGTATCTTCTTTAGTTATTTAATTAAACATAATTTTGCATCGTTCCATAATATTGTACTTTTGCATATAAATAATGGCCATTGTTCGACGCATGGTACGACGAACGTTAGACATTTGCATGAATCAGAGAGCATTATGTTGATTAAATATTGACGCTGGAAGAATGAAACGCCATAAACTATACGTAAATATACGTGTGTATATCAGGTAAACAGTGTTAAAATAAAACTAACATTTGTTAGTATAACTTCCTTAGTATAGCTTCCGCCCGCGGGATCGCCCGTGTGAAGATTCTTCCTGCGATCTATCCTTTTACAGGGTTCAAGGTATCTCCATACTCCATGTCAAATTTTATCAAAACCTGTTCAGCCGTCTATGCGTGATTGAAAGACATACATTCAAATAAACTTACTTCACATTCATAATATTAATATGTTATTATTTAATATGTTTGATTCTAGTAATGGCTAGATGCTGTTAATCCCTTCTATTTCGAGCTTGGCATGTTTAGCCGGCGTGCTGACGATCATAGTTTCAAACACCTCGCAACTTAGACTCAGATATCCGTCACCGGTCTGGATAATATGCCTGGCGTTTTGAAGATGATTATTCCGCCATCTGTCGGAAGTAATAAGATTCTCGTTAAAGGCCTAAAGGCCTATAGTGTAAGGCGCCAACTAGATCTGACTTGCTTCTAATGGATGTTTTATGCCGTTGTTTCAGCAGACGTCGTTCTGCTCTTTCCCGTAGGTGGCGCTATGAGTTTGTTTTCTTAATTACTTAATAACTCGACCACAACGCCACGCTAGCGAGTCCTGATTTTCTGATTTTACTTTTTTGCCACTGAATCAATTATATTCTGCGAATTACAAATACAAACTAAATTTATGTTATATATTAAAATACTCATATTTAATGAGTATTTTTTATCCATAAATTAAGAATTAGTTGGTAACTTGACTACAGCACCACCTATCGGATCCTAGCAGCTATGAACCATCGTCTGGATAAAACAAATACATGGTATGAATATGACCTCAATCGGCGTAGTGGTTCAGGATTTACACGATCACTAACCAACGCACCAACGATTGTTTATATATATACGAGTATGGTATAGGCAGTACGTTACAAATTTGCACCTGTGTGGTTCGACGGAGCCCACAGCCTATCCTCGAATTTTTTTTTTGACATTCGCTTTTTTTTATTATTTCTTTACCGACGAGTTTATGATAGAGAATTTATGGTCGATGGGGTTCCCGTTGACTTCTTAATCCGGGACTGGTCGTTGCAGCTCCTGACAAGAGCCCTGGTTCTTTCCTTGTTAACAGGTTAAGCACCATACGAGGAATTGCTGCCCGCGTACTTCGTTCCTCTAGAGGAACAGTGCCAAGAAAATTGTTATTATGCACTGACGAAGGAGGCCTTTCCCAGCAGTGGGACTTACAGGCTGCTACTTTACTTTTATTGTCAATTTAACTTATATTGCTTGTGGCCGGATGCGACTAATTACGTTTGAGAAGTAACGAAATTCTTGTTTTACAACCGACTTCAAAGAGGAGGAGTTATTTATTATTATTATTTTTTGTATGAATGTTTGATAATTTTTATAGTTAATTTTTAATTGAATTAGATGTACCTTGAGATCTCATATTATTTTCATAATTATTCCCGGTGGGAAATTATGTGTTGAAATGGATTGTCCCTCTAAAACTTTATTTTAAATTCACCTATAATTTAATTGGTCAAAGCGTTTTGAACGTCTTGCGTATCAAAACATATTTTAATTAATTAATCATTAATTTTAATTTCGTAAATCGTCATATACTTTGTTTCGAAGAAATTAAAGACCTAAACTAAAAACAGAGCTAACGGGACAAAAAAAAAACTACAACAGATTGGAACTAACTTGCGTTAGCAACCAAAGGCGCCGTTCTATATTCCACATCCGCGTAATTTATGCCCTGTTACGTCGGAATGAGGCCGCTCTCAAATAATTTCCAAATGCCATCTGCATGCGCTAGACGTTGGTTAAAACTTTTATTCGCGTTGCACAAACTTGATTAATGTTTCGAATATGTAAATTAATGTAGCGAATATTATTTACGCGCCTTTGTACAAATGTGGTAATCGAACTTTTTTGATGTCAATGTCTCAGTTGTAAAACTTGTACGGCTGGATTACAAAAGTAACGTCTCTCATAATACAATTGTTATTAATAAAGAGTTCTTCATCAGTCTATATAAGTTCACTACTAAACATAGGGCTTGAAAGGGCTTCTAAGAAAATCGCGAGCGAAATCCAGCATGAATTTCCTATGAGGTCCTATAGTCACCACGTTGGGCAAGCAAACTGGTGAGCGTAGTGTCGGTACCCAATAGAATTTCCCTCTCTCCCATCAGTTGCCATACCCCGTGTGAGATTTGGCATTTTAAAAACATAAAAGATATATTCCGCCTTACACCTCAATATAAGAAAAATTAAGTTGCAGTCTATACATGCATACAGCCTGCGGTCTGATGGGCAAAGTTCTTTCCTCATTTTGAAGATAGTTTATGCAGCCAAGAGTAGTCTGCCCCCTTGTGGGTTTGCGAACTAAACATATCTTAAAAAAAAATTAACTTATTTAAAAAAACATTTTAACAATTGTGGTGTTGGGGATCGAACACAGATCACTCGCGTATTATGAGATTAGTGCACCCTACCCGGCCACTAGGCCATTAGGCCAAAAGCTTTATATAAAAGTTTAGTTTATGTTATAAAAAAAATTACACATTCCGTCATATTTACATATAATGCATGCGTTCCGTCTAGCCGGTGTTGGTTAAGTTGGAACGGCGACAAGACTCTGCGATTTTAATTGTAAATTATAGCGGAAAAATAAATCACAGATAATTAATCACGCAGTGAAAGCACTATGGTTATGAAACTTATGAATTAATGTATCGTTAGGTCTCAATACTTTTTTGCTATTTAACTTTATAATATTCTATAATTCATCGCATGCCAAGATAAGAAATATAATATTCAATAGTAATATCCTTGAAGCGACATTTTCAACCATAACCAATGTCGTAACTCTTCTCTTGTAATTTAAAACATTTATTGTTTAAGTGCCCACTGTTAGGCAATGGCGTCCTTCTCAAATATCTAGATATAAGAGGGACCGCCACGCTCCTCCTGTGCAAGTCGCTGGGCTACACATATACTTGAAATATATTTTATTTATCAATTCCTTCACCGCCGAGCACATTACAGTTCTTAAAATTGCTATTCACAATTTTAGTGATGCCGGCACCAGGAATCGAACCCAGATCACTCGCGCTCTTTGAAACTAAAGGGCAACCCTGACAATAGCAATTTGTTTGCGCCCGTAAAGACGGTCGTTGTGTGGAAATCTACGTCTGATTGTTGTCCTCCGGTACCTCACTCAACGAACGAAATGCAGAAACACAAGATGCTTCTACTTCACGCCGGTATTTCGCGAGACCATGGTACTAACTCCGTCGAGCCGGCAGATTCGTGCAGCAGCTATAGCCGCTTGGCTGTACCACGTACAATTACTAGACACACTGAAAGACAAATGAATGTTAAAAATACTACTTCTTAATCAGATTATTGATGCTGTGTCATAAGAACAAAATTAATATCGAAGTTTTATGTCACACCGACACTTTTAGACTCTAAATTAACTCCAAATGGTCACAGGCTATGTTTAAGATCTGAAATTCGTAACAACTATCGGTACTTGAACTATCTAAAATAATCTTTATACATATCTCCGTGCGCTAGTTTTAAAATACGACCTATTAAGTGAACGTAACAACGTACTGAAATAATCTAACACGTTGTCTTCTACATTGACCTACCGTCTTCGTGTAACCAACAAGCTTTGACAAGCGTTACGGCAGCAGTAACCTATCCAACATTGTCTGCTAAAGGTCGTAGGAGGTTTCCGAGAAATGCAACCAAATGATTAGCATATTGTTACGCCAAACAAGAATGATTGATTTTCTATTCAAAAATCTTTTTAGAATATATTAAAAAGAACTATTCGAATATGCATCCTTTCAATAGTTTTTGGTAAAGTTTACATACAACACTTAACATAATAATAATAATAAAAAGGAATAAATTCTTTATAGATATCATGTTTTAGCTACCATAAACCTCTTAACTCACATGGCCATTGAATCAGAGCCAGATCTATTAATGAATATAATTCATTGAGTTTTATTCAATATAATTTGTATATCTAATAAAATTTTCTTATTAACTGTTTAATAATAAATTAACAATCTGTAAATAAAGGTTACTTCTTTATTTTTCTTAATTTGTTTGATTATTAAATTATGCTTTTTAAAGTTAAGTTAAGTTAATTTATTTTCAAGCCTTAAAGATAATTCCATTTAACGTCTTTTTTTTCACAAACAAAGAGTACTGGCACACGGTATAAAATGTTTAATTACTTTTGTTTAGATGCGCTAAAGAAGTATAACTTCTTACGTCCGTACATAAGTCCCCACACACGTATTTTTTTTTTTGTTTTGTCAGTATAGTTTCATTAAATATATTGTACAGAGTAAATGAAAAAAAATATTACGATCTGTAATACAAGTTTTTAATACTTTAGTTCAATCATCACTTAACTTTGATGTTGACTGCTGTAGGAGTTTATTAAATAAAATAAAATAAAGACCAAATGAGACCCAGATCTAAAAAACATTCTACCCAGTCACGTTGCTCCAGTGTTAGGCGGACTTCGACTCTCTTTGTTTTTTTTAATACTCCCTCGAGCAGTGTATTCTCCTTCTTCTGCAAGCAGCTGATTAATTATCACTTAAAATTATGATTCAAAATTTTAGTGATTGTTTTTTGATCGATGTCAGAACGCTGGCGTACCGTCCCATCACTACACAGTACCATGAAACATATATCTTTGATTATACTGGTAAAAAGTAAAAAAGCAAAGTGGTGTGCAAAGGTCCTACTGTTGAGAAAAGTTTTTCTTGAGAGGGTTTTGGAGCCGGGAAGAGTCAGCCACTCCACTCCAATGCGGGTTGGCGGACCTCACATAACCTCGAAATACATTTTTTATAATAACTCAGCATGTTTACCTTTCATTTATCTCCATGCACCTGATTAAAATTGCACTTTACAATTTTAACGGTGACGGCAACAAGTGACGAACGAAAGTTGAGTGCAATTGTGAGTACTATCAAATTAAAGCGAGCGCCCTGACATCTGATCCACCACGGCTAAACTGCTAAATGTAACATTTATACAACACCAACAAGTAAACGATACTTGTAACTCTGAACATTCATTGGTGACATTAATCATTGTAGTTAAGCAAACTTGAGTGCAGTTAACCTTTCAATGTCTGACCGCTTTAGCATTCAACTTAAATTTGGAATTAATGTAAGTTTTGGAGCATATGTATTACTTCTGTTCTCAAGAGTGTACAGCTAAAGAATTCATTAAAACTGACTTCCAGTGTGGCCTGAAATATAGACATGTCTCCTGTTAAAATCTTTCAACTCTATCCGACCAAGGTTTCTTTTCTCAAGGCCTACTAGAAGCAATTATTTATGCACGATATTTTATCATGGTGCTTACGAGTAGGTCTTTACGAAATCCCTCCAGCAGCACATCTGCACCTGCAAGAACAGTGAGAGGTTACCGGCATTGCGTTCGCAGGCCCTGTGTGATGAGTGTGGTAAATATATAAAATTGGTGAATGTCTTGTCATACATTTTGTTTATTTCAGATGATTTGTTAAGCCGTGGGTTAAGGGAGACTTACTTCATCTCTAATAAGAAAACGAACAGAATAAACTTTAGAAAGGAGTTCACAGAAATGTAAGATAGAGCAATGTTGTACTTTTTACACGTGGAAGAGCCAAGCGGTGGCTTTTGCTGCTGCTCGAATGATCCTGCTCGACCGGGTTGGTACCACGGCCTCGCAGAATACCGACGTGAAGTAGAGGCATCTTGTGCTTCTGCGTTTCGTTCGGTGAGTGAGGTAACCGGAGGCCCATTCCCCACCCAATCCCACCTCCTCATCCTCTCTCCTGTCTCCCAAATACCTTTAAAGGCCGGCAACACACCTGCAGCACCTCCGGTGTTGCAGATGTACGTAATCACTTACCACCAGCAGCTTGCTCGTTTGCCGCCTTTCCTATATAGAAATACAAATGATCGTGTTAATGGACGACGTTAAACGACTCTCGTATCGCACACGACCCGACGACGCGTGGAACTACGGGACGCTAACAATTGTTTAAAATACTATTTGACTATTGTTTATTTATTTATTTATTAAGGTTTTACATATTACAAAAAAAATATTTAAAAGTGGTTAGAAAAAAGGCATGTGCCAACAGTAGAGTACAGAGTACAGTCTAGTACAGTTAAATGTGGTCTGTTTGCCCCATGCGCCACGCAACGCGTCTAGAAGAGGGGTTAAACATTGTTTGTTTGAATAATTGTTTTATTAAATGTTTTGCTATGTTTGTTGGTTTTTGAGTGGCGTATTTGTGCCATAAATGTTTCTTTCTTTCTTTCTTAAAGGAATATTAATTTTATTCAGATCTATTGTCTAAAATTACACTATAGTGAGTTATAAGAAATTAAAAACTATACGTAATGTAATACGTAAATGCATGTATTCCCTTACCGCCGAACAAGTGGTAAATTGTAAGTGACGTAAAGGGGAGTATATCAAGGTGCAAACTTCACCTGCTCGTGGCGAACGAGGCAACTGAGTGATTGCGGGATATTTATCCGAATTTGCCGAACCCAAATCCACATACCCACCTGCTTACCCAGTTTGGTGATCAAAACATCCAAACAAAGTATATCAGGTGTTTTTTTTTGGAGAGGGCTATATTCAGCAGTGTACTAAAATATGCTGATATAGATAGAAAGAAAGAAGAACGAAAACACGTTTATTCATGGACTAAGTACAGCACAATAAATAACTAAAGAAAACTAAATTAAAGATAATAATAATTATCTCCTTCCGAGCTAATCGGAAATATTTTAAATTTAATACCCTATAACTGTAACATAACAGCCCGGTGAGACGACAACAGTCAGTGATATTGTGATAGATCTAGACCATTGACCAGGGTAAGTCACATGGGATTCGTTCTAAACTTATTACTTCAAAACCACCACTGCATCACGAAAGGATTTAACCCCATACAAAATAATTCACTCACAAGACATATCTACAGATAATATGAAATGCATGGGTGCCCATGTTTAATTTTATAATTCTTGTAATAAAATTGCTTTTTATATACTATTATTAAATTATATACTATTCTATTAAATTATATACTTCAAAGGCCGGCAGCGCATCTGTAGCTCCTCTGGTGTTGTGGATGTTCGTGGGCGTCGGTGATCACTTACCATCAGGTGAGCCGCACGCTCGTTTGCCCCCTTCTTCTATAAAAAAAAAAAAAAAAAAAAATACAATAATTAAAGTGTAAATCGAACTAGTGATTTAGCGTTATTTTAGATGTATTTTATCTTAGAGTTATACCAGAGTTAGAGATGTACAGTAATTATCGATGAAATAAAAAGAATTTTCGTTTTTATTTTTGTATAACAATATGCAAATATGCTTAAAATTATGCGAACTTGTAAAATTAGAATTTACATTAATCTACTTGATTAAGGTTTCGGTATTTTCTGCTGTGCTGGCAATATTGAATGAAATATACTTTATTGTACACCAATTAGCAAAAATATGTAAAAAGAAAATAAAAAGAAACATAAAATATACAAGGGTACATTTGGCGGCCTTATCGCTTAGAAGCGATCTCTACCAGGCAACCACTTTGCAGAGGAAATAATGACCAGTGAGCAAGGGTTAAGGGTGTACGCAAGTTATTAAGAAGTGAAAATATAATATCATAAATATACATTGATGAGAAGCATTATTATTAGTATTAGACATCGTTATCTATTACCACCTAATTGATTTCTTTCCCTACTGTCTTACTACTGAATAAAGTTACATAACATATATAAAACAGACAATATAACTGCATCGAGAAATCCGCTTGTTTATGATAATTTCGAAGCTATTCCTTTTGATGCTTAACACCAAGGATAAATGAATCACTACGTTATACTTAATCTGTAAGAGTTATTTATACAGCGCTAACACTCGTAATATAAGCATCGTAACATGAGGATTTTGTCGTTAATTTTTCTTTATTGTGCTTTCTGTTTCTCAAAGCAGTTTTTGTCCTTGAAACGAGTGTAAAAGTACGAGTGGGTTGCACAACTTGAGTTGTTGTTGTGCGGTTGGCTAATGATTATGTAGTAAAAAGTAATAATTTAGCTTAACCACAACGCATATATTCATTGAAATGTGAATCGAGCGATCACTAATTAATGAATCTTGCTCTTTATAAGTGTGCCGCTTTTTTTAAACTTGTCTTGAATACGCCAACAACACCTGGCAATTTAAGAATGGAAGATTTAGTTGAGCGCTGTGCCAGTACCTTCGCACTAGAGACACAATATAATTATGAAATCACTTCTAATTATATTCTTTATTTTTTCTTTAGCCTCCTATTATATTTTTTTTAATTTATTTATTTAAACTTTATTTAAATACCTTTAAACAAAAGTATTACAAAGGGGGGACTTAATGCCTCTTGGCAATCGCTGCCAGTCAACCTGGGGCGTGGAGAGATATAGTAAGGGTGCCAAACATTAAATTTGTTAAAAAAAATACATGAATAAATTTATAAAATACACTTACAATTAGATACATACAGACGGAATAAATACATATAAACAAATATGAATACATATAAATAAGTATATATATATATAAATATACATATACATGTATACACATACATACAGCATACAAAATATTATTATAATTACAATGACCTATGATATCAATTCCACTAAGTGGGAACAGATGTCTTGAAGAGGTGTTCACGTACCAGTCTCTTGAACGATAACTTACTGGACACTTTCCTAATGTCTTCAGGCAAGGAATTCCAGAGTAGTGGAGGCTGAACAGTAAAGGAGTTGCATTCAGGTAATTAAGTAAAACCGTAGAAATTTATTCGTGCGATGACAACATTGTGCAATAAATGAAAATAAAACGCGCTTAAATCTACAAGGCGAGGGCGTAAACAAATCACACGCGAGCGGTTACTATAAAGTTAAAGAAGTTATTGCGATAGGCGAAAGTGTTTCAGACGTTATTCATTTCCGTTGTATAATAATAAGAAATCACGTGAGTTTTAGGGTTCCTGATCTACAAATGAAAAAATAAACGTTCGTCTGTCACATTCCACTTCTTTTTAGAAACCACGCGTAAGGCAAGTTCATACTTGATATATAGCAAAGTGAACAAACTTAACTATAATAATTTTTTCCCTACATAGTTACTACTTAGGTATTAAGTCAATAAAAAGTTTGAAGCGCCAATAGCCGAATGGGTTAGGGTGCGGACTACGAAACATGGCGTCGTAAGTTCGAGCCCGCCATTCGACTATTGTTAAAAAAAAATTATGATGATGCCTTCTTCGATGATTAAGGTCAGATCGAATGATGTATTCCAAATAACAGTAGCTGTAAAGCCGCATGGTATTGTGCAAACACAGATACCCTCACTCTTCCCTTCCGGTATTCGCCGTAATGCTTAGGTAAAACCGGAAGACGGGATGTAACACGACACAACCAGACCCGAACACCAATAATTGGTTTGTTTATGGCACACTCTGGTGTTGCAGATGTCACTTACGGCGTCGGTAATCACTGACCATTAGCTAAGCCGTTTGCCACGTTAGCCCCTTTTAACATAAAAAGAATTTCATTAGTCCACTGCTGGACATCGGCATCACCCGATGGTAAGATTAGTCATGATCGCCACGCTTGGCAAATTGCTTCCAATAGCACTAAGGTGAGCCTTAGACGCTGATGCCCGCCAATGAACCGACAATACAAACATTGGTTTGGTATTATCGAGAAGGTTAATCTATCATCTTTCGGACGCTGCCTCTTACGACACCCACGGGAAGATAGTAACTGGCAGAGCATCTTACGCCTCTACCACATGGCGAATTTGGCATGGTGGCAGGGAAGGTAGGGGCAATTTGAAACCAGTCGAGTTAAAATAAATGTATTTTATTTATTATGATCGTTTCTAACACTTGCTTGTTGGCACCTTGTGCAGGTGATAACTTTTTAAACGTGGTAGAGTCAAGCGGCTGCTTTTGCTGCCGCTGGAATGGTTCGGCTCGGCCGGGTTGGTACCACGGCCTCGCAGAATACCGGCGTTAAGTATAGGCATCTTCTGCTTTTGAATTTCGTTCGGTGAGGTGAGGAAACCGCAGGCCCTCTCTCCGTCCTCCTTCCCGCCTCCTGATCCGGACACGGAGGAGACAGGCCTCTCCCTTAAGGAGCATTTGTTATAATAACCACGCACGGCTAGCGTCATCGGTCTGCTTAATTTTGGTCTGATATAATTCGAGATGGTTATCTCGCCGTCTGTCTGTAGCCATTGCGATTTTCAACGCGTTTCCTTCAGTCGCCTCTTACAGCACCCGCGTGTAGAAATGGAGGTGACAAATGCCGATACCACATGATATGCAAATTTATTCCCTTGAAATATGTCCCCCAGTTCGGCTTTAGAATTAGCAAACATACAATGGAATGTTTTATTACTGACAGCCGTATAAATGTTTTTTTTTAACATGAAGTATGTTCCACTTCCTTAAAGGTTTTTGCAAGATCTAAGCCTTGGGCATACTTCTCTAACTATGCCAATCTGTTAATTCGCTTCCGGTGACAATGACCTATGTATCGATTATTTTTTTATTTCTATTATATTTTATGTATGTTTAAGCCGTGGTAGCTTAGCGATCGGGCACTAGCTTTAAATTTCAGAGTTCACGACTCACCTGGGTTCGATTTCCCGTGCAGACGCCACCTAAATTGGTAAGAGCAATTTGCTGCTACGTTTCGTATTATGAGAAACGAGAAGAATATTAATAGCAACAATTTTAGTCCTCATGTATCCCATTGTTGAGCGTAAATCTCGTCCATTGGAAGGATTTACTGTTTTTGCCACTCTTATCAAGTTAGTTACTCTACCATTTTTAGATGCTTAATTCGTGAACTTTCGGACCTATGACATTTTCAAGTCTTTTCCCTTACGTCACCTTACGTACGGAAGGGCGGGAAGGTTGCTTTGTTGATTGCAGTTATTTGTTTTTGTAATTATTAAATATGTACAATCTACTTAAATAATATTTTTACCTTGCGATGTCGGCATAAGAATCTGCCACCTACATAGTTGTCGTAGAATAGAGAGGCGACTTAAGGAAAAGCATTGAAAATTGCGTGCTCTGTCCTGCAGTGGACTATTTACAATCTGATAAGTTTAAGATAAATTAAATTATATTTAAAGCGTATAATAAAATAAAATTATGTAATGATTTATAGCAAGCGTCACTGTATATTTAAACGTTCTGTCTACATTACACAATCTGAACAAATACCGAACTTAACAATCTGATAATAGTCTAATCAAAGAATAATATGACAAGTTTATGATATAAATACTTGCATAAATTGATTTGTATCTCGACACGACCCAATAAGTACGAGTACAACAATACTAATTAAAGCACACGACACGACCTTCGAATGTTGACGACTTATCGAAAACGTGGTCGACTTTAAACTTCCATTCGAGTTTCTATGAATACAGCAATGACATACGTAAAATACGTATTTATAGATAACCCACAGTAAGGACTCTATAATTTCAAGCGCATCCATTAAACTAATTAATCTAAGTAAGACGAGAAGATTTGGCCTAGTGGTTAGTGTATCTATCTGAGCTACGAGTGGTGTACGAATCCCAGTCGAAGCCAATATCGGTGCAAGACATATTTTTTTATAATTTTCGGGTCTGGTTGTTTAATGTAGCGTCCAGCGTTAATGACAGTGCATCTACCTAGCTTTCCTCCGATCTTAACATTTCAGAACAAGTAGCAGCTTTTTTTATATCCATTATTTTTGATAGAATCTTTTTCACAAATTTTAACATGTACAAATAAACTATTATATATTAAGTAGCATGGAGAGCACACGACGTGTGCAGCTTCCCTCCCGCTAGTGCGTGCACTAATTCTAGATGAAGAACAATTGTAACCAATCGACCATTGTTAATATTATTACCTCTTTAGGTAGGGACTTTGGCTAAAAACTGAAAGAGTATGATTTGAATTAGCTATAATAAAAATTCTCAAAGTTTGAAATACAAAAATTTCATATCACGCTATTGAAAATAATTGTAAATTCAATTAAATATAACTCTACTGTACACCATAAAAAACAAGAAGAAAATTAAACTAAAAGTTATATATATATAAGGGTTGGCCATATCGCTGAATGCGATCTCTTCCAGGCAACCTTTGGATGGATAAGAACTTACTCCTAAATATAAAACATTAAGACGGCGGTGTACATAAAAATGTATAAAAACACAACAATAAAATATATAAATTGATATTATAATATTTATTCAAGATTTAATGCTCCATCTAACAACGAATAATAACTGTGCCCATTTATTGAATGAAGTAAGGATTGCGGGCGTAAGCTTGTGTGAGAATAAATCCCGGATACGTTGAATCTAGATAAGACAATCTAACTTGAACGATTTTTTATAATTTAGTTGTTTTTTCACTAATCATAAATATTTAAATCTGGACGCAATGGTCAATAACGTAAAAAAACTGTGTTGAACTCGTTACGTGACCGTGCCTATATTTTTTGTTATTCATCCGATTTTAAACAGTCGTTTCTACCATACAATTTGACAGCCTATAAGAAACTACTACGGCGCAAAAACATTACACACTTGAACGGTTATGGTTACAAATTAAGTACACTATGCAAATTTTAAAATATAACTTTTAAAAAAAAAGTCGAATAAAACAAATATTGATGATATTTACGTAGGCAGTTAACCAGATGCCATATTAGAAAATAGTAAAAAAAAAAACCTATGAGTAAGCGCGCAACGGAAAGGATACTGGTTGCTGAGAATTAACATTCAGTCTTCGTCCCCAAATGATATGGAAGTGGAGCGAGGCTGGACAGTGGCAAACAAAAGTGTTAGTTACCTAATGTTAAGTCGGATGCGTAATGCAATAACCGTGTAATGTTCAAGCGAGCGTTTTGAGTAACATCTCTCTGTAAGTGCTCATTATTACTCAAAGCACAAACTGTCGGGTGTTAACTCTAGTTCTATCTCTAGGAGTGAAAAATGAGTTGTGGAAGCCAGTTAGGCTCTGCAGGATATAGGCATTTTAACTTCTAACCACTATTTAACTTCAGAAGCGGATTAGTTCCGTCATTCACAGCGGTGTTACGCTGAAAGTGAACAGCGGGAGCGTGATTGTCCACTGCTTTAGGAAACGTTATAACGTTGTAAGGAAGAGCTATGTGCGATATCTGCTGTTTTCGAAACTTATCACGAATCATCGAGCAAATAGACTTTCATGGCGATCAACTACCAATGGACGGAATCGGCAACATTGATATCCGCCACAAAACTGGGGTATACTATAACGCGACGAAAGGACCGCATAGCTCACAGAACTGATAACTGCTGGGGAAGAAAAATTCTCAGGAGGCAACTTAGTACAAGGAAATAGAGCATAGAACGGCTCCGCATAAGACAGATCTACAACCTGCACAGTGTTTTGGGAAGTCAATAAATGCATGTAGCTCTGTATGTACGATGATACGAAGGCACATTCGTCGTGAATTTGTAACAGGTTATAATCATGAATGATGGAATTCAGCCCAGGACAGCGAGCAGCTACTAGGCGGAAGACTACTTCTCTGCTTAGGAGTCGTCTGGATACCAATTTTTTCCACCAAGCAACAGTGCAATAACTGAGGTATACCGGTTTGAAGAGTTTAGAGAGCCTGTACAATTAGGTGCTGAAAGGCATTCCATCCAAGGATGTGTCCTGAGAGGTGACAACGCATCTGTAACCTTCTTCGATTAAAGTTGTTTGCTGAGGTGGACTTTTAGCTCGTTTGTTACCCCAATCCAATAAAAAAGAGCACGCTGGGTTAGACATTATTAAATTAAGATTATTTTAATTAAAATATGAAAAAACAAGAGCACTGGGGTAAATCGAATGCGCTGGATACTCTGGATCGTTTCGGGTGCATGTATCCTTCGGTATCTAGTCCAGCAATGTCGCTATAGGAATCTTCAATACATGATGGGGATTTAGAGTCTGCTTTTTATAGACAACTGATGGAGCACATATATAAGGATTAAGCAGTTAAGGAGGACTCAACTCCTCCTTAACTGCTTAATCAACCCTAATAAGTAAGCAATCCTTTATGCCACATTATGATACAGCACGTTTTGACCTTCGTGGAAAGGATTATAAACGTTAGTTTTTAAGGAAAGAAAATGTTGAAATTGTTTAATTTATAATCCAAGTAATTAAATCCTACAAAAAACAGCTTAATAAAACATTACCCAACAATTTACATAGAATTCCTATAAAAGTCGAATGACAAGACATTCATTAACATGGATTTAAATTTAATCTTGCAGTTGTGAACAATAGATCGTATTCGCTGATTATCGCAAGGCTAAATGAAGGGTTAATGAATTAGCATTTTATGTCGCGTTGTCGGAAGTGAGGTAAGCAGTTCTGCACGCGATTATCCTTGGGACGTCGGCACTTTCGTTTTGGTCGCGGCGATCTGGTCACGATAATGAATTGCACGGGCGTGGCTGGTGGTCTTTTTAGACCAGTTTCTTTACGCGTTATAATGACTTAATAGCTATTGTTGTTTTAACACGGCTGTTATAATGGAGTTGTTATAGTGGGAGTTAGCCGTTTTTCGTCTATATCTAAACAATTGTTTTATTATTTTATTATTAGAATTATTTATCTTCTGTTTTTTGTAGTTTCATTATATTGAACATAGCCGTGTGGTTTTGTAGGTGTCACTATCTAATCGCTTCCTACAGTTCGAGCGGAATTATCAAAACGGATAATGCCAGACCGACAATAAGCAGACCGTTGACGGGTAGCAAAGCCTAACGGTCAAGAGTGCAGTCTCCAGCCTTCGTGTCAAACGATGCGGATTATTACAGAGAAAATAAGAGGGAAAAAGATGGCATAAAGTTTCGCAATAGGCTGTTAACGAACAAGAATAAGAGAAAATAACATGTTAGTCCTTCCATAACTTATACTATCAATGAAAAAATCATCAGTAGCGTAGTGTTCTTCAAACAAAAACCTTGGAAATTCACTAGTCTCAATTAAATGTCTAAGTATTATGTATTTTTATTATTGACCATAACCTCTTTTTTAAATATGCTGAAAGCAAACCAAGCCGACCTGGTACTGGTACATATAACGTACGTCTAAAAGAGACAATAGTAATTAAAAGAAGGCACTTAAAAAGGCTGATTTTGATTTGAAAATATTTTTTTGAAAATTAAAAGTAACCAAATAAGTCCCGAGTCATTTTAGGTCAGGGTACTCGATTAATTTTCATAGTACGCTAGTGACCTGAAAACGATCCCCAGTGCAGGTACCAATAAAATTGTAAATGGCAATTTTAATTACTAACCGAATTTGCCAAGTACTTGGCGGTGAAGAAAACCATTCCCAGATAACCTGCATGTTTGAGAAATAATAAATAAAGTACTCGTCTTATTTCGTGGTAGAGTCAAGCAGTGGCATTTGCTGCTACTCGAATGGGCCAGGTCGACCGGGTTAGAACCATGGCTTTGCAGCCTATCCGCGTAGAGTAGAGGCATCTTGTGCTTTTGAATTTTGTTCGGTGAGTAAAGGAACCGGAGGCCCTCTCCCCTTCCCCTATTCCGCCTCCTGGTCCTCCAAATGTCCTTAAAGGCCGGCAACGCACCTGCAGCTCTTCTGGTGTTGCACATGTACGTGGGTGACGGTAATCACTTACCAACAGGTGAGTCGTTTGCTCGTTTGTCCTCATTCACATAAAAAAAGACTTTCCTTTCTCGGTAGAGCCGAGAACCCTGAAAATTTTGAGAACAGGCTTTTGCACAGAAGTGGGAAATCACTGGCTGCTGCTTTAATTTTCTTTAAAAAGCCCGTACACGTAATTTTTGTATATTTAAATACTGACACCGCAGAGCTGGAGGTTGGTGAGTGCAGCGTCGGTGATCGCGTACTAGATATACTGCTTTGAGATTTAGGTTAGTCCTCTGAGAGTGTTGCCAGAGTAGTTAGCAAGGTGCATCGCGGGCAGGTGGAATGATTGTAGTATAAGTACGAGTCGGCATATTCTCCAAAAAACCACGATAGCCTAATGGAAAGGGGATTCGATGATCTGTGTGGAGCAACGCCGCAGGCAACGCACCTGCTGCTCCTCTGGTGTTGCAGATGTATTTGTAGGCGTCGGTAATCACTTACCATCAGGTGAGCCGCTTGATCGTTGGACCCCTTTCCGATAAAAAGAAAACTCGTGAGAGCTTTTTTATATTTTTATATTCTACTTGCACCATATCCAATGTTAACATACTTTGATTTATAAGCTGCCATTGGAACACTGCGACAAAACAATATAGCGGAATCGAACCCGCGACCCGCAGCGCTACATAGTTAATACACCGCCATAATAAATTAAATTTTTATTTTTAATTTCATATCTCGTATATAAAAACCCATCTAATAACATGTGGTACGGAACTCACACACTTCAACGCTTTTAATTTATTGCATTATTAATATTTCCGCGAACGGTTAAGTACTTAACAGAGATTAATTGTTACATAAACATTTTTTAACCATTGAACCGCAACTATTTATTTATTAATTACCGACGCCCACGTACATTTGCAACACCAGAAGAGCAGCAGGAGCGTTAACGGCATTTAACAATAACTTTAATTGTATGTTGTCTATGATAACTTATAAGATAGGTAATAAACGACGAGGTTCGGCGACCGGCTGATGGAGAAAACTCCATCTGTATTTGCCGTACCCACGCACTTGTGATCCGGGCGATTCCACCGGCTCTGTGCTCAACATGCTGACTATGATCGATGCTTCCAAGAGATGCATGCCAGTACTAATTGAAATTTTTTATACAACTGTCAGTAGTTGACTAGTAAAATAGGCTGTTAAAGTAGAGGGCGATAATTTTTCCAACGGTTATATAATGATGGATTTCCGCAAAGTAACGCCTGATTCTATTTATTACCAATTTTGTCGAACAGTACAGTGGTCAGCATCTCTAGGGTATGCTAGAGTACTGGATTCTCGCTCACCAACCCGTAATGTGATCGTACCAATCGTGGGTCCAATCCAATTGGTGGGTCCAATTGATACGTGTCCGGGGGATAGGCCCATCGTAAACAGATCCTCTAACCACACGGTTATCGTGTCTAGTTACAGCTAGCTTGCTTGGTATTCGAAGTAGCATTGCAGATGTTATCTTCAAATTTCACTGAGAATTGTGTTTATGAGTGTGGTGGTGGTAGTTGATATGTCAGCTTTCCTAATACAAAATTCGGCAAACGGAAACCTTCTTGAGTTACGATTATCTTGAACACGTATGCGGTAACATAGAAGAAGTAACATGTGTTGAAAAGAATATTGTTTTGATTATATTTGATAACCTTAACAGACACCTCGCACATTAGCCCGCCCGTCATCCATGTGCTTCATATTAGTCGGATATTTTTCGATATGGTTCACACGCCATCTGTCGGTAGCCATTGCATGTATTTGACAATTTGATTCGTATTCGATTTCGACCAAGCTCTACATCTAAATTGTACATAAGCGTCGGCAATAATACAGCGTCGTTGTGATGTTCGCTAATGTGAACACCCGCACATCTGTAGTGTTTACTAGATGTTAGACTCCATCATTACTTAGGAGTCGTCTGGGTAGGTACCTCCCCCTTAACCATTTCAGCCACCAATCGGCAGTGTAAACTGTTGTGTTCCGGTTTGAAAGCTACAGTGGGTCTTATTGTGTCTTATGTGTAGTGGGGTATGAGTAGTATTGGGGTATAGTATATTCTATACGTGGTAGAGCCGGCTTTAGTTGCGGCTCGAATGGGCCGGATCGACCGAGGTAGCACCATAGCCTCCCTGAGTACCGGCGTGAAGTAGCACCTTGTGCTTCTGCGTTTACTTGGGTGAGTGTGGTAACCGGAGGACTTCTCCCTTCTGCCGCAATAAAAGATGCAACTACAGCCACTATGACTCACTTACCATCAAGTGAGTGGCTCGTCCTTTTGACCCCTATCAAATAAAAAATTTTAGTGGTGACTATGCATGTGTAACCTTCTTCGAATGAAGTTGCTAGCAGGTGTAAACTGTTAGCACGTGCGTCACCCCAACTCGATAAAAAAAACATTCTAATATTGTAAAATGATTGGTGACTAGTTTAGATTCAGTGTCAATAAGCAGTTCATCTGCACATATAGTGTCATATCATGTTATAGTGTCAAACACAGATGTACTCATTGACCAACCTTTCCGTAGTCTATGTAATACATATTCGATAATATCAGAGGAAGAAATCGTTGATTCAAAATTTAGCTGTAAAGTTTTGTCTATAATAATTTGTGTCTAACAACATGTGAGATGAGAAAATATTAAAGTTGTTTTAGAACAAAGTATGTAAACTTCTCGTACGTCTATCATGATTTATCTATCATACTATTCTTTACTCACAAATAGATGTGATATTATTTTACAACACCATGTTACAGAAGCACAATAAGATTCACATACAAACGTAACACTCTTTCGTCTTCCGATTGTTTTTTATTGCAATCAAGATTATAATCCGATTCTTGGGAGCATCTCGTAACAAAGCTTTCTCGCTATCGGTCGACAGCGTAGAGCTTTTTTGTAACATAACTGGCAATAAAGTGTTACTTTACATGTTACACAAGATGCCTCACAATGTAAATACGCAGTTTTTTTTTGTTAAATGTTACACCTTATTGTAGACGATAGATAACCCGTAGTGAAATAATGAGTCAAAATCACTCGTACGTAAAGACGTAGTTAGTGAGTTATTTTGAATCTCATAAACAAGATTGTTTCTTTTGTAAATATACATTGTTATTTAGTATAAGTTTATTGTTTTAGGAACTGGATAAATTGACCTCTTTGACGATTTCAATAACAAAAAAAAAAACACATTTTTTGAGAATACATGAAGTTCACCATTCCGCACCGGAGCAACGTGGCGGACCCTTCCCGGCTCCAAAGTTCTTGCAAATATTTCAGATAACGCCTTTTCCCTGCAATGGGCATTTAAAGGCTGATACTTAATTTTACTTTACTTTTAACTCGTCTTTACCTTTCTGTATCTTATTCTAGGAGGTCGGAGGTATGGTCAGACATAGACTCGGCTGTTATCCTTCACGAAACAGATCGCTAGAGTTGCGTTTGTACGTTAGGTATGCAACGGATTATGACTCTTCAAATATTACATTAGTTCGTGTTTAGCCTAATTTGCACATGATACAGATAAATAATAAAACGACCTTTTAAACAAAGCTTCTCAGCTGCCTAATCTAGTATGAACCAAGGATCCTTCTCTCGATCTTGACACATAACAATTGTCATCGCTAATAAGTACGAAACGCTCTATAAATCACTTCTTCGCTGAGGTGAATGTTTCCTACAGCGACCTCGTACGGTATCACACGTGTCTACATTAAACAGAGACATGTAAATGATAAATGTTCAGCTGACGTGTGATTTGTCAATTATTATGCACGAGATCTGCGAGCAGACAAAGGTTTGTTTTGTGCGGGTTAGGGCCTTGGATCCGGCTTCCATGTAAGGTTAGTTTTAGTTCCTAACTAACTTTCTGTTTTTTTTTTGTGTTACAGATATAGATTTTAAAGGCCGAGTAAGAAAGAGGAAACTAAATGATTTGGAGGAATGAGAAAATACGCCGTTCCTTCACATCTCCTGTTGATTGTAGATTAACTATAGACTATTGATCTTTAGAACAACTATTAATGTGGTATTATACCTCACTACCTGTCACTGAACATGTACATAGTTTCCCATATACCCTTACTATAGCTAGTCAGGAAGGCTGTTTTAAGTTTTTATGGCTTTTTTACTCTTTTAATTACCTCCATCCAAAGCACCTGCAAAAGCTGATATATATTTCTTAGACTTATTGCATATACTTACAATACTGAGCTGGCGAGTTAGTTGCAGATCAAAGTGAAAGGAATATTAGTATTAGTACATAGTAATATTATTAATTTATTATATTCCTTTCATACGTGATTTTTCCTTAACGCCAGGCGAGGATCTGACAACCTTCTGACGTGGAAAGTTATGATAAATTGAAATTAAATAAATTTAAGAAACAAAATTGTTAGCTCACACTGTATATCCAATACTGTCTACAATAGTATATATGCCACGTAGTGAATCGAAGTCCGATATCCTGATTCCGTGTCTGATCCCCTAACCACACGGCTATCGTGGCTTCTTTTCATTACGTAAGTATTTTACCGAATCATATCTAGCCACAAAAGTTTCAATAAGTATGTTTCAATTCTTCATTTTGAATTAAGACTTGTCATACATATATGGAACGTCCATCGAATTGTACAGGCCAGATAATAATCTACAAAGGTGTCAACGCAAATCACGCATGCGGCGCACATAAAGGAAAGTGGCTTACCGCCTAATCTGGCTCGCCTCCTGCATATCGAAGCGGCTTCCCACGGTTTCCAATGTAGTATAGGTTTCAATGGAAAATGCGACAAACAAACTTAATCGCGTGGATTAATACACTATGCCGTGCACACGACTTGAATATTAGATGGATGCAAATCAACCAGCGGTAAATTCATGTCATAACACTGCTTAGGATGTAAATATACCTTGCTCTTCACCAAACGCACACATACGAGTACCTCCTACTAGCTCCGAATATTATCGACAATTGTCAACAGAATACAAAATATAATAGTCCTGTCCATGTACGCGCCACACATAGAGACACCATCCCCCAAATATCCTTAAAGTCCGGCATCGCGCCTGCAGCTCCTCTGAGGTTGCAGATGTACGTGGGCGACGGTAATCACTTACCATCATGAGAGCCGATTGCTCGCTTGTTCCTTTTTCCATAAAAAAAACGTCTGCGGTTAGATGTCGATTGTTGCTGGAATTCGAACCTATGACACATGGCTCGGCAGTTGGGTGTTATGCAGTATCCACAAAACCGCTTTGGTTAAAATTTTAGCGAAAGTACAATAATATATATTTTACGAAGTTATCGCTCTTGACTTTTTAATATTTTCGAGAACTTTCGATAACCAAAACTATCAATACTCGTTTACCGGGCAGACTTGACGGCTCTTTGCCTTCAGGTTTCGGAAAAGGAATAAGTATAGACTATGTGGTCTATACTCTATGTGGTCGTACAAAGAGTATGTGTCAGACCAAAGAGTATAAACTACACTTTCATCTATCTATCTCGACTACGTTAAACATGGTGTTGCCATTCGATATAACTTTTCTCATTTACAAAAGTCTATTTTAGTACGCTGCTAAACATAGGCCTCTTCAGGAGAACCCAAGCAAGAGCCGGCATACATTTCTTGGGAAGTTACTTTTACTCAACACAGTGGCCAAGCGGTTTGGTGAGGATAGTGTAGGTACCCTCGCACCTGTGATACTAAATGGCATTTGGATAAAAAGATGGTATATTCTCTCATGAGACCAAAATTAACTAAACTGTATAACCTTTATGTTTTTAGGGTTCCGTACCCAAAGGGAAAACGGAGCCCTATTAACGTCGCTCTGCTGTTTATCTGTCTATCAATCGGTCCGTATACCACAGAACTCTAAGTCGTAGACACAGGTCAGAGAAATGAGTTACAAACCTGAAATTTGGATATTTGCTGTAGAAAACTGACCCAACACCGAATATTGAATAAGAAATTTAATAAATGATTTTTTAGGGGGAATATACATACATGATTTTTTTTTGTTACACTAGCAGTAGCAGAGGTCATTGAGAAGCCTACAAATACAGTTTTTAAATTTCTTTTTCTCCAAAAATAAAAAATGGTGAGGTTGTCAAAGTTTTCAGTTCTCTAAAAAATTAAATTGTTAGAAATTTGAAATTTACCATAATGTATTTAAACACTTTTAATGGAAACACCGATTCATAATGTAGTTTGTAAGCTGTGATCGAATTACTTTGTTACGAATTATTTGTGGTCTCGCTCGAAAATGAATATCTTTCGTAAACCAAAACTATTATTCGGTTTATAAAAATGTTTATTACTCATATGCTCATATAAAGATGTAGCCTATTAAAGCGAATATTTGCCCGGTTTTTTTTTAATTCCCCGAAACGAAATCGCGTGTAACTGCTACACGTTCTTGTAAATGTAGCAAATATTGACAGGACGAGAAATCGATCCATCGCCAAGTACAAGGAAGTACTGACAAATTGTATTATCATGTCGTATCTTACTTCGAGCTTATGACTCAATAGTAGTTATCGAAAAACATCATTATTTCTTAGAGTCACTCGACGTCTGGTGTCATAAACTGACATTGACATTTGTTTTAAAAAAAAAAGTGAGTGGGGCGGACGTGCGGATAGTGAACTTGGATCCAATTTTGTAGGTGTACGTTCAGAGTGGTAGCGGGCAAAGGTGTTTTATTCCTTTTTTGGATATGCGTTTTTTAAAAGATATTTAAATAGTATATTATAGTTATATAAATAATTACCATGTCCATTGCCACTTTGCTTCCATCAAAAACATGTCAATTTTTATTTTCGCTATGTGCTATGGCTTTCTGTGACATGCCGAGGATTAAAAAAAAATCGCATTCGTATACCCGAAGGAGCTTTTCTCCAGAGCGTATTTGACAATATGTTGATGAGCTTATCGCCGTTAAGGTGTCCAAACTATCGAAAAAATCGTACATAAATTTCATAACTTTATGGTATGAGCCTATGCGGATAGGAGATCGAACTCGGGTCTCGGAGGTAGATCCGTTAATTACTGGATTATGGCGGCGTAAGAATATACCACCGCTTTTATTCCGCTGCTCCGTAGGTATGGTAAGAGACGAGACTAAGGGAAAGCCTTGAATATCTCATGGCAATCTTCGGGGCAAAATTGGCGAGGAAGCTTGTCATCCGTCACGTTTTATCTCCCAGCGAGATGATTGACATAAATTGATTTCTGAAAACCGGTTTGGCTACGTTGTAGTTTTAAATAGAAATCCGTAATAGAAATGAATGCTTATGTAATCTGTACTTTTCTATATCAATATCTATACTAATAAATATATAACGACGCAACAGCATTCTGTTGTGCAGTCTAATCTTCAAATCCTCTGGATGATTGTGGTCGGATTATTTAAAATTTTGTATCTGATGATATTGCAAAGGAAATAGACTCATTTTTTTTTATTTTTTTAAACGGGTACCTCATGCGCCATGCAACGCGTCTAGAGGAGGCAATGTTAAACATTGTTTATGTAAATAACTGTTTTATTAAATGTGTTGCAATGTTAGTTTGTTAGTGAGTGGCGTATATGTGCATTAAATATTTCTTTCTTTCTTTCTTTCTAGCTAGTAATATTTTATTATAAAGTTGAACAGAATGTGAGTTTGATCGCGTTAAGGAAGTACTGGAACAGCAGTCCGATTTGAAAAACATTTTTACGTTAGGTAGCCCGTTTATTGAGGAAGGAGCGGAGCTTAACCATAACCCTTGGTCATGTGCACATCACTTGTAGGAAACAGACGTGTATAGTCCAAATTTAACGCGTATATAAAACCGCGGGGCACAGCTAGTATTTAATAAACACTGAACTTACTCAAAGTTTCATATAAAGTCTCGGGAACGATTTAATTTTAAGGCGTTCTTAGGTTATTAACATAAGAACACGAAATAATACTGACTATTAAACCCGCTTACATTGTGACCACACCTTTTTAGTGGCTCCATTTGTGTGATGTGCGGGTCGAAGTTGTTGTACAATATTATTGATTGAATTTTATAAGGCGCTGGTATCCATATTGAGAAAGGTTCTCATGCTAAATGAGTAGGCTGAACCAGAATTGAAATATACTGCGTAATCTGTGAGGAATGGATTGCTTTGCCCAAGTTGACTCACTGATACTGGTATTATCGTATAAATTCCATGAGAGATTTATCTTCACCACCCTCGACCACCCCACCATCACGACATTCCATTGCGACAATCCATCAAAAATGGGCTTTTTATTAATTTAAATTTATTAAAAAACAAATATAAATTACTTAAAATATCTTTGAAATAATTTTTGTTTTTGTAACAAACCTATAAACAATGATGAAAATGCCTTAAAAATGTTCCGACCTCACGTGCGCGTGGTGCATCCTATCAGTAAACAAGCGAGAATGGCGACTGAATGATGGCGGAATATTCATCCGAATTTGCCGAATCCAAATCCCAGAGACTAGTGAAGGGGAGCAGCGTCACTAGTGCGAGAGTACTGGTACTGCACTCATCAACCCACTCGCCCAGCGTGGTGAGTACGAGAAAACCTTCCAAGACATATATGCCGTCTTCTGCTGGCGCTTTCTAGAAAAGGCCTATGTCCAATAGTGAACTATAATAAGCTTATGTAGATGGACTGTAAGTTCCACTACAACACTACATACTTCAGTTACCTGATATGTTAGTAATTAACATTGATAAATGGCAATAATTGTTATTCTTGTTTACAGGTGCTATGGACAGTGGGCGGTGGCGATGGTTACAGCTGTCCATATGGCCAGCAGTGCGGCTTCGAACCCGCGCCGCCCGGCCGCTCGCCGCCCTGCGCTCAACCCGGACTCACCTATTGTTTGCATCCGGAACCTTACCCAGAGTGAGTATACGATGGAATGTATATTTTGTAATATTCATAACTTATTCTTTTACTTGTTAGTATTTGATTTATGATTGATCAACTACTATTGTGTTCCGGCTTGAAGGTATAGAGAGCCGGTATAAGGCTTTGAGGCTTGTGAAGCAGTCTATTTTAGTATTCAGGGGTGACGCATCTTTAACCTTCTATTAATAAAGTTGTTTGTAGGCGTCCACGGGCTGCAGAAGTCACAAGTGGGCTGTTAGGTAGTTTGTCACTTTAAAGTTATAAAAAAAATACGCTTTTATAATAAAAGTAAAGAACTAGTAAAGTAGCAGCCTATAAGTGCCCACGGCTGGGCAAAGTCCTCCTTCTCAAATACGCCACGCTGCTCCAGTGTGGGTTGGCGGGCTTCACATATCCTCGAAATAATATTTTTATTATTTCTCAGAAATGCAGGTTTCCTCACGATGTTTTCCTTCACCGCTGAGCACGCGGTAAATACAGCACTTAAAATTGCTATTAACAATTTTAGTGGTGCCGGCTCCGGGGATCGAACCCTGGTCACTCGCGCTCTATGAAACTAAAGTGAGCGTCCTGACCACTAGGCTACCACGGCTCTTATATAATATAAACTACATATTAATTTCAGGCATATCATCCACAAGCTGATAGAAGCCGGACAGTACGACATCCGGACGTTGCTGTCGGACGAGAGCCGCGACGAGTTTCACTCGAAGAAAAAAGGGGGGTATCCGTACGGGTACGGGCCTAACTCGCTGCCGCACGTCGACCAGATTTCAATAGTGAATGACGGGCTTTATCCGAAGGACATCAATAAGCTTCACCCACGATACAATCACGGTAACTTAATTTTCTTTCATTCCCCGCCCCTACTTGAAGGATATGTATTACAGTACAGTACAGTCCAGTACAGTACAGTACAGTACAGTCTGTCCTCAGGAGTGACAGCGCATCAGTAACCTTCGATTGTAGTTGTTGGCAGGTGTCCACGATAAAGTATGATATGTAGTATAAAGATAGTGATGGTGATAAAGTAAGCCTATCTAAGTTATAATTCTAACCGAAGTTGAAGTCGTTGATAGAATATTTACGAGAGTTTTTTTCAACACGATTAGCAAATTTTATGTTTGGCGTACCCGTTTTCATGGTGGCCACATTTAATTATTTTATCACAATGGCGACTTCGTAATTTAGTTTTTTTTTATTTGTTTCGCATGAAATAAATTATGGGGCCATTTTTAATTAAATAATAATTAAGTTTTAACATAGTAATAACTGTAAACAAGATATTCCCAGATAAACTTTCTTCCCCTCTTCTGCATCCCTAAGACATTTTTTTTAATAAATAGCTTACTAAACAGATCCTAAAACATCAATTTCCCATAAGAACTTTCAAAATTTTAAGTATGTAGGATGTAGTTTAAGAGATTTCGTGACAATTGACATCATGATATATTTCTTTTTTGTAAATATTTTTTAATTTTCATTAATATTAAAGGTCGCCTAAGTTAAATTGAGAAACAGATGAGATTATCTGATTATATTAATTTTGTTAATGACATTTACCTTAAATGTTTTTAAATGAAATGTGTCAGGACAGATTCAGCGCCGGTACGTTAACAGGACATTTAAAATGTACGTTTCTTACGTTTACAGACATTCTCAGCGAAAAAACCCCATTGCAGCCACCATCACCAGTCGACCCGTCACCGTACAACATTGGCGCTCACCAAGCATCCAACTTCTCGAAGTTCGGTTTCAACGGCTACCACACTTCACCAGACGGCTACTGGAATCCCACGAGCCAGTACGAGTATAACAAAAAGACTGGCTTCAGACAGAACGGCGTGGCTCCGAACCTCGGTGGTTATAACCATGGATTTTTCAACGAGCCCAATTTGTATCGAGGCCACACCTACGACTCGAACTTGTACAGCCAGCCTTCGGACGGTGTTACGCAGTACAACCCTAACGAATGGTGGAAGTGAGTTATCAATTCTTTTTTTTTTTTATTTATTTAAAACTACATAGTGAAGTAAATGGGCTTGTTATGTGTAACGTGTTTCGTCAGTAACGTGTTAATTAAACTAGAATGTATTTGAATTCATGTTTTTTAATCGTATATATGAAGTAAAAAAAAAGTGTCTAGTTAATTATTTTTATGTTAAACGGTGTTAAGGAGCAAGCGGATATAGATGCTGCTATATGTCACGTATTTTTTATTGAGCTGTCTATGTGAAGTAAGACTTTTAATTAAATTCACTTTTATTTGGGTATCGCAATGAGATGACGAATCTGATACCGAAAGGAGGCAAGGAATATCTGTAAATATGAAATTATTTGCAAATAAGCGCTAAAACACGAGTTAAAATAAATTGATATATAAAAGATAGAACAAAATAGTGCATTTGCGGCAGCTGCTTTACTTAAATATTATATTACCTATTAGCACCCATCTGTCACCCATAAGGCATCTTCTTTTTCTGCGTTTCTTTTGGTGACTGAATTAACCGAATCGTCCTCCTCGTGATAATGAACAATCCCTTAAAGATATTCGGGTGATGGGAGGTATGCCCTATGGAAGGTCCGGCAACACAACTGCAGGTCCTGTGATGTTGCATATGTAGAGGGGCGACGGTAACCACTTACCACCGCTGTGAGCCGCGCCGCTTGCTCCTTTCTCATAAAATAACCTGGTATACCTCCTTCTTAGTCCAGGAGTTGCCTGGGCTAGCACCACACTCTTACCCATTTCTGCCATAAATCAGCAGTGCCACTACTGATGTGTTCTGGTTTGAAAGGTATACTGGAAAGGACGGTGTTATTACGGGCCGTTTGGCCATTCCATGTTTTTCCTCAGGGCTGACGACGCATCTATAACCTTCTTTGATTGATTGAAATTGTATACTGGTGTCCATGGGCTGCAGTCAGCCAATCTACACGCTGTGATGCATTCTATCTTAGTCTTCGGGGGTGAGGATGCATCTGTAACATTCTTCAATTCACATGGGCCGAAGTTATCATCAGATGGACTGTTCGCACGGTTATCACTTCGAAGTTTCCACACATGGTCATAGACAATTTACATTGTTGTAACACGTTGCGAGTTAAATAAACATGTAATCATTATAAGCGTTTTCATTCTCCGCAGGTACATAACACCGTCACGATCCGACAGCGTGACGATCGAGCGCTCCGTGACGTTCCCGACGCGTACTAGCACGGCCCGACGCGTGCGACGTCGGCGCAACGCCGAACTTGTGAAGGCGGCCGAGCAGAGGACACTCACCGGTGTGGAAGCACTGAGGATAGCTTTGGGATTGGCCAAGTAAACTTTATAATCGTTAATCGTCTGCCTTAAAAGTGTATTTAATCAAAATCGATACTTAATAAGTAGGCGCGCCTTAAGATAAGTAATCGTCAAATTTCAACCGTATGAATGGAAAAAAAGCCATAGTATAATTTGCAATATCCTTTCTTGTTAAACGTAACTGCGTTGTTGCTTACACCCCTGCCATTCGTGACGAAACTATTGCAAATA
Organism: Bhutanitis thaidina; assembly: GCA_029286595.1. Taxonomy (NCBI): domain Eukaryota; kingdom Metazoa; phylum Arthropoda; class Insecta; order Lepidoptera; family Papilionidae; genus Bhutanitis; species Bhutanitis thaidina. The sequence goes on along the minus strand of JAGSMS010000034.1, from coordinate 3,315,085 downwards.
AAGAAATTGTTGTGTGTGTTTGATATAATAAAACAGTTGTCTTAGGTAATCCTAACATGTACTAGAAATACATAAAATGTTGAGAGTATGGTTATGAATTTAGCCAGTAATAATTTGGAACTGTATGAATCATACTATATATTTAACATTTTAATTCCTTCTAAACGAATTATTATTATCTCCTCTATCTCAATAATTCCGCAATTTATCGTAACCCAAAGCAGGACACGATAAACTGCACCGTCACGCGTACTGTGCGAACCGTTAATCATTTAAAACACATTGAATGTCTCAAAAATATATATATACCTATTCTTGTGTCATCATCATCATCATCATCATTTGTTTAATATGTTGTTTTAATTAACACAGCGAGGATACAACAGCCGAACGACCGAGACGACAAGCTCGAGATACTCAGGAGTTGTGCCGTATCCGGACACAGTTCATCACCCCGCGCGCCGCTCTCAACAACAAGGGCAACTGGCGATACGTCGTCAACATGGCCGACAATATGACGCAACTTGTGCGTGCTGAAATTTGCGCGTAAGTTCATCAACCATAAAATTAATACGTAATAGTAATTCTTACAGCCCATCGCAAGTTCTCTGCGAAACAGAGAGCGAAGTGCATTGCCAGAAAACCCGATCCTGTGCCACTTGCTGCGTCCGTTGACTTGTGCAGGTCGCAATTTTGCTGTACGGAGGAGTTGCTACTAAATAACTTTTCTTCCCCAATAATGTGCCCGCGTTATTGCAACTTTAGCTTGCCGTCATGCGATAGCATAAGAGAATCAATCACCCAATCTCGTTCCGATGGAATAGAATATAAATATAGTAACAAAATAAAATAAATAATAAACATAAATAAAATATACGTCTGCTTAGGATGGCAACTATGGCAATAATAATATCAAATGAGGCATGTAAATTGAACGCCTAATTATATAATATTTAAAATAGTGACATCTCTTGACTGCTATTTAAACCTCATTGTAATTGACATCTAGCGCTGAATAGAACAATTACTGTGGTAAATTTTTTAGTTTTGAATAAATTAATATTAAGATTCGTTTATAACCTACTGTTTCAGATCAACTGAATGCAGCGGCTTATGTACAATACCCCTTGGATATACCTCTCGATGTGAACAAAAATACATACAGAAGCGATTAGTAGCACTAGAATCAAGTGGCCAGACCTTGTACACGGATTTGTTTTGGATACCCAGTTGCTGTCAGTGCACAATAGTTAACAATGATTGAAATCTTCATATAGATCGTAATGTTAATTGTGATGTATTATTTGTGACGTGTAATATGCAATGATGAATATTAGTTTACTCTACCTGATAATAGATGGCGTCGTTAGATGTACTCTGTAGTTACTAAAATATTTGTTTTAATTTGATATTGCCTTAAATACTCTGATACTTATTTAGAGAGAAAGTATATATTTTCATTAGTCATTACACTTTTTTTTATTAAGGAATTAACTTAAATGCCTATAAGTATTTAAGCTTGGATATTACCAAATAAACTATTTCCAATAAGCCTTATATATTTTTATTACAATTCAACCAGAATAAATTTAAGGAATCTAGTATGACTATTATCTTGATTTCATTTTTCTAATAGAACATAAGCAATGTTTTGTTATTACATTTTGATCTCTTACATAAATTCTGAGCTTAATAACAATCTAATATTATTTACAAATCAGTGTATTATTACTGAATATTAATTTACAAATGAATAAAACACAATTAATGCAGAATCTACTTCCTTATTCCTGAAAGATAATTTAAGAAACCAAATAAAAGTCTATATTATTTGTGTTATTGTTGTATCCTAGCTGTAGTGACATTTTTTTATTATGCCTGTCTAAATTCATTTTAGGTTGTATTACTATAAATTAATAAACAATGTAATGGGGCAATAATATAAATCGGGTTTGTTAATAGTATTAAAATCTTAAAGTAAATTATTACGCTGTGTAAAAATAGAAATAAATAATGTATATAAAATAAGAATTATTTCATTTCTTAAGCTTTTTTACTACGATATATGTAGCTGCGATACAGAATATATAACCAAAAAAAAAATAGTCTAGCTAAACATGTATAAATACATATATTCAAGACATGGCCCAGGAAATAAATGAAATTATAAACAGAGACTGCAATACTTTCACGTAAAAAAATAAAAAAGGAAAGGAAATTATTTTTAATATTGGATATAGCCACGCGCATATTGATCATTATTGCTGTACACAATGATATTTTGTACCTTAGCAGCAATACACTAGAGGCTAAAATACTTCACCTTGCCACGAAGGGCGCAATGTTGCACCGGTGACAGAAGACAGACGCTTACTAGGAGTTCCTAACATTTGCTGAACCGATAACGACAGCGCTAATCGTCGAGAGGAATAAACTGCACAGGAGGAGAGGAATATCCTTACCTAACCCTATCCTAAACATTATTTTTAAAATTAAGGCATAAATGCTTTATAATGCTACAAAACTCAACAAAATGTTTAGACCACTTTCATATTACCTCGACGCTGCACCTAGTTGTTATTATATGTTATCAGATGGCACGATGATCGCAGTAACGGATGCCATGCACCTAAATAGGTTAAATAACCGTGTAATAAAACATTGATCGCATAAAGTTAAAATAGTCCATAGTAACACACAATATTAAAACTTGTTCGTTTTTTTTTCTTTCTCAGTTCTAATACTTCGCCTTATATTTAAAATTATGCGTGTAAGCTTCGAAACTATTAGAATGCCACTTTTAAAATAAGAACTAATGAACAGACAAAAATATACGAGAAAAATGTTCCTGTCTCCAGGTTCGATGCCCGCCATTAACAAACTGTATCCCTTGACAGAAGAGGTACAATAACACACACAGTTATAATTCGAACCGTACGTAAAATAATACGTCATAAACAGCAGGAAAAAAACTAATAAAAAAACAAATATTTTAGTCAAAGGACTGTGGTGAAAAGTGGGTTGAAAGCAACTTTTCGACACAGCTTATTAGGGATTATGTGACAGGTGGCGAGCCTGTCACCGTCTTATTGTCCAGGCTAATGACACGAATCTTACATGAAATTCATGTAAGATTTGTATTTGTAAACTTCAATTGGTACGAGCCCTTTACGTCGGGGATCAAACTCGAGTCTCATGATTCGGAGGTAGATCCGCTGGTTAACCACTCGGCTGTCGTGGCTTTATAAACAGAAGGAATTGTAGATCCTATTCGTATCACGTATGTCCGGCCTGTATAAACACACCGATGGATTTACGCCTTTCCATGAAAGATTTGCCCATGCTCACCGCTCTGAAATGGCAGCAGTGGCGTTCAGAGGGTTTCGATCCTGAGTAGGCAGTAGGTATAAAAGGCAAAGTATCATGCAAACGTAGTTACCCATTCACTACGATACAGCTAGTATAGGCAGTGCCTTTTTACCTATATGGATGCACGCCACCGGCTTGCACGTACTGGTGTGCGCATTTCCGGCACCTTCACAATAATAATGCTGCTTCCCATCATAAACCTGTGAGATTTGGATTCGGTTTAATCTCGGATTTCCACCATCAGTCGATTGCCACAGTCCTGTTCGTTACACAGCAGGGTGCACCGTGTGCTGGTGGGGTTGACATTTAGACCTTTTTGTATCAACTATATAATAAAAATATAAATGCATATCTTTTGATAAAAAAAAAACTGTACCTTAAACCCATGGAAGCCGTTTATCGTTGATGTTTCTTCATAACGGACAGATTGAATCAACCGATACGACGGAGGCCACTGCGACTGCACAGTGTTAAAGTTCTGAAGCATATATAAGAAGAATATCGCAATGAAAAGAAATTACAACTTTTGGAAATCAATTAAACGATATCGCGATGAATTTCACATTTTATGACTCAACATGTCATCTTCTGTGTACTTCTGTGGATCTTCTGTGGATTCTGTGGATAAGACTTGGTGTCGTCACGTCAATGTCTTAAATCGAGGCTAATTTTAACCTGAAGAATCGTTCAATACAAAGCAAGATATATTTTTTTTGAAGCGATGAGAATGCTACTCTTGAGTCGTAATCTAAACTTTTATGTATTTTATAGTTTTCTTTAGACAGATGACTTATTTAATTTAAAACATTATAACTCTAATCTCTTCCCAGTCTCTTCGTGAACATCGGTGTTGTAAAGCGCCCGTAATGTCCGTATTAAAAAAAGGAAATTAAATAGTTTCATTACAAATGTGTTGTATTCGCGTAAATGCAAGAAATCAGTGTCATTGTAATGGTTTTTTTTTTAATTTAGTGGTAATTTATTCTGTATTTGCTGCAGATGGCAGTCATCTTCTGGAGATATAACATATGACAAGAGTGCAAGTGATACGTACTACGAATGTCAAGTTGTGTAAGTCGATGTCGAAAAATAAGGTAGCAGAAATATTTAATAATTACTATCAATACGAGGTCACGAAAGTAATTTTAAAAATCTTGATTGTTCTCTATTGCATGGATACAAAACTGCGAAAGAATTGCTTAAACCTGAAGCGCCTTAAACAACGAAGAGAATTGTGATTGCTGGATTTATTTATTATATATAAAATGTATATTAATGTATATTTATTATCACAATTCGATAGCGCAATGTTATAAATGATTTATTTTTATTGACATACAGCATTGTTTGCCAATCTAATTCTTTACAACTCATGTCCCTTAAGACAACACATTTTCCTACTATTGAGTTAACGAGGAATAAGAGGGTGGAAATCGCCACATCTGCGAGGGATTGAGACCTCAACCCTTGGGCCCGCGCCCTGGGGGTTACAGAGCCTACCTTAACAAATTTTCCCTTAAGCTATAAACTTGGAACTCTTATTTATCAAGATTTAATACAATTTTAATATCTGGAAAAAGGTTTGAAAACTACATATATTAAGCAGCCCTATATACTTTTAAAGTAAGGTCTTTGGTATGTGATTAAGACGCTATGCTTTAAACAAAATTGAGTGTATTAGTGTCAATTCATTTAAAATATTGATGCCTTAGTATATGTAAAACCTAAAAAGGAAAAATAACTAAAATGCTAGCTAAAAGTTTTGTCACGTTAAAACATGTCAAAATATTTTTTTAAATAAATGTAAATATCAAACAAAATTTATGTGTGATAAAATTAAAAGAAATTTTCATCTATAACATTTCTCTTACGAAGCGACTTTAAAAACTAAGTGTTTAACTAAAGGAAAAGAATAAAAGCTTCCATGACTCAACACTTTTGTATCAAACTCTCGATAGGTATAACAATAAGTCTAAAAGCAAGCGCGGCGAGCGCCAAAACTCGCACTTTTAAAAATAAAAATCCAAGCAAAAAGTCGCTCGACACGCGTAAAAGTAAAAGAGGAAGCGGGGAAAAAATCAATGCTTGCGTTTTATGTTCTGTGCGTGTGACAGATCGGTTGTCATGGCGACGACAGCGGGGGACACCGCAAATAATTAAAAAAGGTCTTAAGTCGAACAGGGCGAAAACAAAATGGCGCGTACGCTACATGCACAAAGTCGCCGCTCGCACCGGGTTCTTATTTACGCTTTTATTCCTCCGTTACGTTTCGTGTGCGTCGTTGGAAAGAGACGGGCGGCATGGCAAGGGAGCCAGTGATCGATATTACGCACTTTTGTAGCAATGAAATTGGCGCGGCGCGATGCAAGAGCGCGGTTTGCACGCGTTGCAACCTTTTTAATTTTTGATTTAGTCCCGTTCCACGTTCACACTTTGGAATGCTCGATCGGCGTTTGAATGGGATATGTTAGAGCATAACTAAGAGTCAAGTTTACTGGGCCCAAAGGAGTTACAATTTTTAATGTTGTTTCGTTCTGTAACAACAACTTGTAATAATAAATGCACACATTGACATAACAAAAAGAGAGTAAGAAAATATGCGATATAAGAATCTTACCAAAAGTGTTGGCGACATAAGAAAACCTCGTCTGGCTGACTTCTTCTCGTCGGTGATGTACCTAAATATCGACTAAGACATATGCTCATAGAGGTAGACTGTTTTTATTGACATCATTACACTCACAAAACAAAATGTTTTTTTTATTAGCGCAAAAAATAAAAGGCTGTATGATGCCTGACTTTGTGTGTCGCGAGGCCAATTTTGATGCCAACTCAGCATTGACTGGCGTAAATTTGCGAAAGCGCTGTTTTCCGCGGATCCCAGTTTGACGGTGTGGCGCATTAACCATCTCAGAAAAGCAAGACCGAGAAAACATAGACCGGTGATGGGCAGTGGCGTCCAAAGTACCTACACCTTCTCCCTCATGTGGTTCTGGGATTGCCAACACGTCAGTCAAACGTGGGTGATTATTCACAATTAGAGGAGGCCTATTTCAGACAGTGAAAAGATGTTTTAAAAACATTGTTTAATTAAACAAGGAAGACAAAAACTTCAATCTAAAAGTAAAAGAATAACATACCTCATTCAAATTAATTCCTCACAGGGTAGGCAGATGCTAAAACATAGTTAAAGAATTTTATTTATCACATTATTTTAAGTCTTATTAACATAGATAAAATGTGTCCGCTAATCCATGATTTTCTGATATATATAAGCTCACACGCCTGTTATGGGTACAAGGGATTGTAGTTTTCCATATCGCACATCTACGCGAACCTACTTTCCACCGCTCCGGAAAAAAAAGGAAAGAAAGGGAGGGGGTGGATAGGTCAGGTAATAAGAGAAGCTCTTGGCCACATATCGCTTTCTATGATACCCATAGTCAGGGTGTTATTCTTTAGTTCCAGCAGCCACAAGGAATCGCCTGAGCCTCGGGTTTCAACCATTGCATTTGCAGCAGGATGGAGACGCCATTTGAAAAAAACAGTAGTAAGGGGAAATACAACCTAATTTTTAGCTATTTCATATACAAATCGTCACCAACATTTGAAGATGCAAAAAGTAGCCTTAACATTATCGAACATTCTATATTCAATCTAATGTTAAAATTGGTTAAAGTAACATCTGTATTAAGCTTAGCAGATGGACACGTAATTACGTCAAGCAACTTTTATGATATTCGTAGAAAATTTCGTGAAATTTCAATGAGTCATCATAGACAGGGGTGCAACGCACCGAATCGATTGAATGGGTCCGCCGTCCGCAAATATATTTATATTTCTTTGTTTAGGATCCGAGACAATATCATTTTCTATTATAAAACAAATACCTAAAACACAAATACTTGAGTAATTTAATAATAAGAGTTTTGTATACTCAATGTTTCTCGTGGCATACGACGCTGGATAGATTTGCCCATATTCACCACGTTGGGCAAGGGGTTGGTGAGAGCAGTTTCGGTACTCTCGCACTATAGAAACTGCTCCTCATTACTAGTCTGTGGGATTTAAGTTTGGCGTAAGCTGGATGGGTTTTCTACCAGTACCCGGTCTCCAGAGCCTTGCCTGTTAGTTAGCAGGCCAGTCTCTAACACTTCCTGTACTATTTGTAAGAATTAGGGACAAGTTACAAATATTTTCAACTTACAGATATAGTTAATTAAAGTAATTGGAAACAAAAAGTCGGAAACGATTCCGAATAAGAGTAACTACGAACGTATTTACTTTTGCCATAAAAAATATCGTGCCAGCTAACTCTTCATAGAGGTATTTAAAGTATAATTTCAAAACTACCCATTAAAAAAGTAAGAAAATTAGAACATACGGTATTTCACAATTGCAACTAGGAATTGTTTTTTTTTTGAGCAAATGTGGGGTTACTGGTATTGTAATAAAGTTTTTAATATGTACTAGACGAAGTTAACGTATAAAACGCATTTTATTAAATGTAATGGAAAGTTAGCCTATATTTGTAACAGGGTGAAATTTCTAAGAGTATGTAATATCTTTGGAAAACATATAGTCGTCGATTCCTAACATAACTATAAATTATCTAATTGTCTATCTATCTATTATCTAATATATCATTAGGGACTAGCCTAAGATCGCTTAAGAACAACAATTCTTAGAAAATTCTCGGGAAGTCCTGGAACATACATAGATATCTCTTAGGGATAAATTTATTGAAAAATAAATTCTAACCTTAGCTTCTCAATAGATATATGAATATTTAATGTATCTACTTAAAAACACAAATACAAAATGTAAATACAAATAGGAACAGACACAAGATTATAATGCCAGTTACTAGACAGATATAATCGTGGTAGAGGCAAGCGGCGGCTTTTGCTGCTGCTTGAATGGGCCGGCTGGATCGGGTTGGTACCACGACCTATTCGTTCGGTGAGTGAGGTAACCGGAGGCCCACTCCCTTTCCTCATTCTCCTCCTCATCCTTACTCCCATCTCCCAAATACCCTTAAAGGCCTGTATCACTCCTGCAGCTCCTCTGGTGTTGAAGATGTACGTTACCGACGGTAATCATTCACCATCAGGTGAATCGCTAGCTCGTTTGCTGACTTTCTCATAGAAAAAAAGACACCACAGAGTCAGTAACTCGTTCATGGGGCAATATATACATTTCTATGACATAATCCCACTAAGTGTGCAGTCTTCATATCAATAGCTTTAAAAATGTATGTTTAAAAAACTTTTTAAAAAAGGGTTATTATAATGTAAAGGAATACGTGGACCATAGACCCTGGGAATGAGCTGATCGCTCCCAAGCTATTTCTAGAAAAATATACGTATTATTATTAATATAAAAAAATATTGATATAAAAAAAATACTAAAAAGTGCAAATGCAGAGTTGAAACTCAGAGAGCAAATTTCAAGATCAAATGCTGCCAACACGACACACTTCCACATCGATATTGCTAAGCTATTAGGACTTAGTTTCGACAAAGTAGCATCAATAGTAAATCAAATCGTTTATTCATGGAAATAAAAAGCATCAATTTGCATAAAAGCACTTGTGAAATCTTCCAACTTAATGAGGTTCCTCTGACGCAGAAGAAACTGGCGAAAGAATATCCGAAGGTAACTGTTTTTTTACCAACCTCCTTAAGTCACTCATTTTAGTGTGCATTTTGTGAATATTTTTTAACAATCTTTACGCTTTTCATAGTTTATAATAAAATTAGCGGTTCACACCGTCGAACCGCTAATTTTATTATAAACTAAAGTTTCAGATTTTGCCCAAACTGAATACTTAATTCAGATAAAAAGTTTTCCATTGCACAATCTATATATCTATACATACATGTATTACATTTTGTCCCTTTAAGAGCGTGATTGAATATCAAACAGAAACATTGATATTTTTTTAATATTCAGTATAAGGAATAATTTATAAAAGTTTCGTCGATATCCTTTCAAAAATACTTATACAACAAGATTGTATTTATTAGTATAGATTAATATTTAATGGTTTATATAATCAAGGTATTAAGTATGAAAAAACAGATTAGGATACTTATCTAAATGGCCCGCTGCCCAACGGTCACATAATCAGTTTTATAGGGGTCTTACCACAGATACGAGAATATAGGTGAACGCATGCATTAGGGTTCAAACCCTCTTTGCACCTTACATCCTGGACCCGAAACAGCAACCTGTCGCGGTATGGGGATGTGCTGCACCCTCTTCGCGAAACTCGCTACTGTACCATTATTGCCTATCAATTGGCAATTTGAAGGATAGAGAAAATTTTCTATATAGCTTTTTAATTCCGTGTTTATGTATCTAACAAGTGACCTTACTGACTCTATAACATTAAGTTAAATCTCAAAAATTTTCTTTACATCACTGTGGAAATTCTATATCTTATTCAGTTAAGACTTTGATTCACAAGTCAAGACAAAAGTTCTTTAATTTATTAAGGCTATTATAAATATATTGATTATCAAAAGATAAGAAGAGATAAAGAGAACAAGGAAAACTCTGGGAGTATTACTAAAACAAAAATTGTTTAAAATCTCCACGAGGTGCAGATCTAGAATTACGAGTATATTTGACAGTTGAGAAAACCATAAGCTATCATCTACTTCAATTAAGGTAATTATCATCGGCATTGCTTGTCATTCATCTGCTAAACACAAACCACCCTCAAAATTGCTATAAAGCGCCGCTCTGAGTCACTTCATCGATTTCCCGCGAAGTAAAATATATCGCTGTATAAAAAGCTCCCGTTATAGAGTCCTAGTAGCAGTATCGGAAGCGTAGTAGAGTCGCTGTGACATCTAGGTCTGGCTCTTTTTTAACATATAAGAAGGTTGACATTGGCAGGTTGGATTCCCAATATGAATATTACAAAAAAAGATATAATATCAAGTTTCATTCTAATTCCCCGTAATTCCTGTGTGGTATCAACCTTATCACATCGTATCACCCTTTTCTTCTAGTAGGTGGCGTAAAAAGTGAGGAAGGCAAAGACCGTAAAAATTGCAATGGCTAGCGACGGATAGCGGGATATCCATCTCGAAAAACACTAGGTCAAATTTAAGCAGATCGATGGCGGGCAGCAGCGTGTAGGGAGGCGGTACTGCGATCAGCTTGCCGTGGTTGGCGATTTTGGCAAATCATCCTCCTTACGGGAGAGTTCCAAGTCCTGCCGTGGACTATTTACAGACTGTTATGGTTAGGATAAGGTATTCTAACATGTTATTTATTTAGATATTGTTATTTATTAGACTCTGGCAGCACAAAGGTCAGGGTGCGTGATTTAATTTCATATAATGCGAGCGAGCGATATGGGTTTGAAGTCGAGTGCACCTTCTCTAAAATTGTTAGAAAAATCTGATTTCTGATTTACCACGTGAATTTCCTTCGCGAGGAAATGTACATATATTTTGAGGATACGTTGCAAAGTCTGGCTACTCGCATTGAAGCTATATTACTAACTCTTCCCGGTCCACAAAACCGTCTCAAAAGAACAGGAATATTTATGGGTTGGAATTATCTTATCCAAGGTTTCACACGCTTGTTCGCGTATTTTTTAAAGTATCCTGTATCCTTTTCAGTAGCATATAACTGGCTATGTCCTACACGTCTGTCATGACAAAACAAAATTTCATTATTTCCGGTTAGTAGGTAATATTAAGCAGGATAGAAAAGTTCACTAAAATCCTTTAAAATTATTTTAAGTGAAAAACATACAAAGAATTGTTTTAATACTAACTCTATAATACTCAGTGATTATTTGCCATTTGTATGGAGTTGTTGGTGTAGTTTTTATATTTAAATTAGGCGGTTTAAAGCATTGATAGTCTTGCATATGCGTTTCTCAAACTGATAGTTACATTATGTCGTTTGTATTTCTTGACATTATACACATTTATTTAATTTTATACAGGTATAATTCATAACATACCTTATAGGTAATGTAATGGCAAGAGTATTTAGATGTCGAAGTAGTTATTTTAACATTATTACCGTATCTTTACGTTTAATATCAACAGTTCTAAGCAAATGCAGCATACATACCCGAATAACAAGCATAGCATCGATCGAACGCCAGCGTAAGCTCCGAAGTAAACAGATCGAAGCATGAGCGAATGTTCTGAATCCCGCCAAATGCATCGACAGCTGTGCGTAGCTCGTAGCGCGTAGCCGCCGCGGTGTAGAGGCGGCGCCACCGTCCCTATTATTATTATTTGTAAACAAGCGTGTGCGGGCGCGGGGCGTCACGTGACCGCCCGCCATTGGACGGAGCGGCAGCTGTGTGCTGCGCCCCCTAGTGCTGTCTTTCTAGCAGATAACGCACGTTATAGCTCTGCTAATTTTTGTTACGGTAATTATTGAAAGTCAGTGGTTAAAATAACTTTTAGATTAATAAGATTGTCTTCTATATTTTATTGAGCTCAGTTTGTGAGACCCATGCAAAACTATTAATATTTTTATGCATACGTTTCGTATTTTATTTTTTTCTAAAATTTTATAATACACAAATTATTGAATAAATAGTACAATACAAGATCATAATTGTTACTATTAGACTTATTAGAATAGTTTAAAAATTACATGTATCGCGCGAAACAAAAATAGCTTAGCCCGTGCTCTACATCACAACCGTTGCGCGTCTCTACATAACGTGATGCGCGCTAGTCTGCCGCCGACCGCCGTCGCGATTGCTCGCGTGTCGTTCGCACCAACGACACGCACTGACGCGATCGCGAACTTCTAATCCCTTTTTGTTTATTTTTCGCGCGCGTCCTTCTTGTGTTTCCGAGGCAGCGAGACGAAGACAAAAAAAAGGAGTCGCGGATGGATCAAGCGACCAGAGAAGGTATCGGTCGCGTCTCGTTGCAGAAAGTTTTGTGCGAGCTTTTCAAGTTGTGCAAGTGTGGTTTACGTTGTAGTGGTAGATTCTGGATGTTTTTTTTGTTGTGGTTTTGTTAGAGGTACGCAGCGGCAGTAGAGCGTGAAGCGAGGTCCGGTGCGCGTTCGCGTGCTTCCGTCGGTGCTTTCGCCGTGGAGCTTTCGCGAATCGATGATTTTATAACGAGCTTTACGACATAGTTGTTGTATGCATAATTTATTTCTTATTAATTACATATCTAAAACGCTTCCATTGTTATTTATGAAAATGTATTTAGTAGTTTAGTTAAATAATATTGAGCTTTTAGCAAAAATAAACTTATAGTGTGTTCGTTTATAATAGAGTTGTCATACAGTTGAGTAAAAACGCTTTGTAAATGAATTGTTTTTGTATTATACGAGTAAATTAATTCTAATAATACTTATTGGAATGTAAATATAAAGCGTGTGCAAGCCTGTGGGAATAAGGGCCAGTATGAATGGAGCGTTTTTCGATGACGCATCGAATCGTCGCTATCGTTACTGCGCATGATGTCACGCAATTTAGCCCTTAATTGTGCAAAGCGAAATTAACTTAAAACGAGTCCATTTTAATGATATATAATAAGGTCCCTGCGTTCATATGAACGCAAGTGAATAGATACTTACATGTCAATGTTCGCGTCGTCGCGTCTGGAGACATTAAGTCGTGTTCGAACAGTTCAAGTTGTTTGATGTCGTGAAATAATGCGCAGAAACGCGTTTACAGAGTAGGCAACGTCTCAAAAGGGATTTAATTGTTATCATACGTTTTTCATAATTAAATCAATAATGCGTGAACATGCATAAAGTTAATAAACATATTGTAGCAATAGCATGGACGGTTATAGCAACACCATTTAATTTAAATTAAATTTAAGATGATGACCAAAAACACAAGAATATTATGTAGAGATAACTAGGCCAAAACGAAATTATATACACGTTACAATAAGTGTTATTCCTTAAAGTTTCTAATCTAGTCGAGAAAATTGCATTCATAGTCGTATGTTCCATTAACGATGATCTCTGGAAAGGAATCATTACCACATTTTAGTATACATATAGAGGTAAGTAGTTAAAATATTTCTAAATGGACACTAAAGCCTGCAACTGTCCCAATGCTGGGCATAAGCCTCCTCTCAATATCTGAGAGGTAGTTATTTTACTACTTCAAGTAGTACTTTCTGTACACAGTTCAGTACAACATTATAGGTATATAGTGATGAATTTGTAACAATGGAACTAATATGTAAGCTTTAAATTATGTTTGCTTAATCTCTCAGTAAAAAATAATAATAAGCAACTTATTTTTAAAAGAAACCCTTAAAGATAAATTTTATTTGTTCAAGATTTCAAATTTAATCAGTAGAATTAATATTTTTAATAATTTTCCGAATGTTCATAGAACCCTTTCACATTTAAATTCAGAAGTCTATTAAATTCAAAATATCCTTTAGAAATTCTACTAAAATTGGATATTTACACAAAAATGTACACGTTCGTGTATACGCTTTGACACAAAACAGTCCCATATTGTTCGTGTGAAAACGTTTTAACAGACGCACACGACATGGTTAGAAGATCCCGGACGGTCCCACGGAATAATCGGATAAATAATACGCCTTCCTCCCGTGAATGCGATAATGGGGAGTCAAGTTCAGAGAGGCCAATGAAAACAAATAAACAAATTGGCCAATTTCGCCCGAGCTAACTGTTGATATAACCAGAGCAGCGCTATGGATTGTGCAACGGGCTTGCTTCCTTTTTAGTTAGACTCGCGAGTTATGTTTCCTATGATTGTTTAGAAATGTTTTGTCCTACTGATATTATAAAAGTCAAACCTTGTATGTCTGGACGTTTGTCGCTCAATGATGCTTGAAAGGTTGAAGCAATTTAAATGAAATTCGGTCGTGAGATGGATTAATTCATGGAATAAGCCATAAATATTTTTTATCGTTGAAGAGTTTCGTTAGTAGACGCAGAAGCTAGTATTTTACGAGTAAATGGAGAATATATTAAGTATAAAAAGATTTTTAAAATACATATTATAATTTAATATGTAATTTAGACTTGTAGTATGTAAGAAAATGTATTCGTTCACACGAAACTTGTAATTCATAAGTACATATACTTCGTTGTGGTAAGAGCCAACTAAAGGAAATTTCTGGAAAATTTCGTGCCATCCGTTAGACATAACAGCAACATAAAGGTTCCAAAAATTTCAGAAGGACGCATCTATGTGGTTAGGTGTATAGTACTGCGACTAGACAACTAATTACTGCTAGTTAATAAAACTAAAAATTATTAAAAAAGATATTTTAGAGTCATCATCTAACCTAATTAAATTTTTTAAAAACTTCTTAATATCTTAATCCTATCGGCCTCCGTATAGTTTTAAGTAATAATGCAAAAACTTATTAAATAATGGTTTAATATCCCACACATGTTCCTTAAATTGTCCCTTAAAATCAAGTCTTAGATTTTCTTTGCAAATGCAAATATAAAAATAAAGTATAGCTGAAAGTCAAGCGTACTTTATTCTTGAAAATCCTGGCCGTGGTCGTAATATCTTAAGTTGATTCATACTTTATCTGTAATCCTCTTCTTATTGCTCCTGAACAAACTAAAAAGACGCCTTCAGTTTTCATAACGTCTCGAACAGAACACTTTCTCTATCGTCTAGGTATTTCAAACATAGCACGGAGGTGGAGAAAGGTGGAGAAAGTTTTGGCGGGTCTGTAATTGTGGAGAATATTTTATTTAGGGTGGGAGAGACGCGCCGGTGAATGTTCGCCTTTTCATTGTGAATTTTAGACAACATTTTGGTATCGGAAATATTTTTTTTAAATTGTGGTACAAGAACGACAATTCTTGAATCCATAACGAACCTTGGTTGTGGAAGTTAATTTTCTTTTCACAAGCTGGAATATCTTTGCCTATTGTCTAATAAATTAGACTCTCAGATTTAAAAAAAATATTTTATTTCGATACGAGCGACCTATTTCAAACATTCCGTGAAGGTAGGTAGGTACTGCTATAAGACACTACATAGAAGCTTGATCAATCTTATTTCTCGTGTTTATGTAATTAGGTTGTCGTCTAATGGTACCAAAAACAAAATTATCTCATTGATACATTTTCCAAATTCTGAAATTTCCGAATTCTTAATGTGTAATAGTTATGGATTGTACAATTTAAAAAATTTGTTCACTAAGAAAGAATAAGTTCACTTTGATTCAAAAAGCTTAAATAAATATGTTTAGTGACGACAATTTTTAAGTGCAACTAACGAGTTCATGTGTTTTGTAATTCATTATAACTCAGGCATTTCTTATATTATTAAATATAATAAGAACTCAATATAGTAAGAATAAGCCAAGAAAAGACATTTCTACACTTCCCTAAAACACTTATCGCTTTTTCGGGAGATAAAATATGACTAGTGGCGAGGGCTGCCGCCATTTCAGATATTTTTAAAACCACTATGTGACAAAATTATATACCTTGGCTCGTGGAACTTAGTTTCTTTGTATTATATCCAGATAATAGTATATAAAGATAATAAATTGATGTCTTGTGCGAAAAATTGCAAAACCACAGATTATGTAATGGTAAAAAAATTACTAATTAAAGTTCATTTAAAAAAGATGAATTTGTGCATTGCTCAACGGAAAGAACATTTGTTACGTAGCTGTAGTACATCTATCCCAGTCTCAGTTCGAGAACGGTAAAGTGAAATAATAGTAATAAATAATAATTAGTCAATATAATAATTCGGAAAATTGAAGGATGCGAAAAATATAGAACTTGGTCAATATTCAAAGCGATACAACCGAAAAAGGTTTAAAGCAGATATGTTCATCTTCAGAAATACCTTTTAAGTAAAAGCATCCCTCGCTTCTCCTGTGTCGTGGGTACATTAAAAGGGTTATCTGTAAGCAATAAAAATATTGAACTCCGCACGTAGCATTTAAGCAGATCTACTTGACACCGCGCCAGTCGAGCGATCAAATATGGACACCAACATCCAAAACCCAGTGTTCTACATAGACAGTGTAATGTATGTATTACATATATGGTAGATATAGCAGACTCAGTGTGCAGGGATGTCAACAACTAAACCGTAGACGTAAATCAATCTAATAGAGATTCTAAGGTTGTGTCCGTGAACGTTGTAGTACAAATGAATTTAAATAAGGAAACAATACTAAATCAAACAATCATGCCTTGCATGTGTGACTTCCTTCAGACAGTTCCATTTTAAACGTGTATGATGTAAAAAAACGCTCAATTTCCTATGTCGCATCCGATAGGAGAAAGACGTGTGCAACAAAAAATCTTCACAAAACTGTATCGACCAACGTTTCTTTGCGTTTCAAATTATACAACATGTTACGTTGGCACTCCTTATTGTGTCGTGTGAAGGATGATATTAATGCTTAGATTATCCTGTGAATGGCAACGTTATTTGTTGAGGTATTAAAGCATCAGAAAAAGTAGTAGTGTGGGAAAGATTGTTGTAAAAAACGCCACATCTGCGGTCCTATTCAACTCGATTCGAGTGCCTGAATGGGATGGGACGGTAACTCTATATCGGGAGATTCTTTCGTCGCCTTATCATTGTAATGCGCCTTAATCGCGGTATTGGCTTTGTCTTCTGCTTTTAAAATTTTAATTTAGTGACGTCAAATGAAGTAAAGTTTTTTATGCCAGCATTTTAGGTGTTCGTTTCTAAAGTTTTATCCGATTCAATTTACTAAATTCAAATCATAGTAGATGCCACAATTAATATTTAAAAAGTTAAAAAACTCCAGCTCGAATATGTTTTATTCTTCCTATAGAGCAGCGGATTGTAGTTATTTCTATTCTATACTTCAACACGTCACAGTTCTGTATCAAATCGTCGATTTAACAAAATAACAACTAGAATTGAACCCGCGGCGAGCGCTGCCGGCAATCAAATTGATGTACGCATCCTGTGCCTTCTGTCATTACACTCCGATGACGCTATGTAGGTCTGTGTGCTGTGAGAAACAATGATTTTGATGTCGCGTTTGATAAAACTTTTTTTTTTCGTTGGGGTAATCATAAAGAAAACTGCATCGTAGTTTGTTTTATTACGAACGATATGTATTTTAAAATAACGTCAGCAAAGAGAAAAACACCACATAAGCATTACTTATTGTGAGATATTGATTATAAAGTAGCAATTAGTTAACAATAATACCATAGAAATAGTATATATTATGGACCATGGACATATTTAGAGGGACGCAATAAAAAGGATCAAATTAGCATACAAACTGATGTAACGATTATAGCATCGTGTTTATTGAGGGATCGATTAAAATATAATTTGTAAAATTAAAATTGTTGAACAATACAAAACTAAGACTAATGGAAAAGCAAAACAGGCGACAAAAAATTATTATCAAAGCTTAATAAAAAGAGAAAATTTGTTCTAACGGCAATTTTTTTTCTTATCTTTACCACTTTTAATATTTAGTGTTACCTCCTCTCATTATCAAAATTTCCAGCATTTGTCTGGGCATGATTTTTTTAAATCATCAATAAAATTTTGTGGGATGATTCCATTTTTCTACCAATTCACTTTTAAGGTCTCTGATGTTTGTTAGGACGGGATTTTTTTATTCAACTTGTTTTCCTAGTTTAGGGCTAATATATTCTTTCGGGTTTAGGTCTTGCGAGCGGGCTGGCCTCTTCAAAACTCAACTTCAGTGTGATCCCGAGCATTGTTATGCATTAAAGAAAATTGTATCCAATGTAATGGGTAAACGGCAGAACAATCTAGCCTCAAATGTTCGTTACGTACCGTGCCGTATTCTACGATGTGTAGCTCCGTACGTGCCCCTATACATATGCCTCCCCAAAATATCTCTGACCCTCAAATTTAAGGCGCTCTTTCAACGATGGTACACTGAGCGTTTTGTTCTCCGGGCCATCTATATACTTTGATCCTTCTGTCATCTGGTTTGAAACAAAACCGGGACTCGTTAGTGAAAAATACTCTGCTACAAGCATCATCATTTAATTTTCGGAATGAGCGGGCAAAATTGGACAGAGCTACTCGATTAACTGTGGTATGTAAAGGTCCTCTGGCAGATAAGTATCCCCTTTCAAGCCGCCTTCAAGTCTTCTTCTTGTGGTTTTCGTACTAACCGTCACTTGGCGAACTTCCTGGAGCTTCTTTCTTCTCTCAGAAGAAGTCGAAGTAAGATTTATTGGCACACTGCTTACAAATCAGTGATTCCTAACTGTTGTTACTTTTTCCCGACCTTGTCCTTACCTCTCGTCTTTACTTGCGCATTCTCCAGTTTGCCGATGTCATTTAATATTGCGAAAAATTACAGATTATTATGCGACAAATTAGAAACTGGCAATTGTTGAGCCACTTGATTGTAACCATTTTTAATTAAAGTTACAGCTGTCGAGATTTGAGCTACGGCACGTAACGTCAAATGATGGATAAGTAACACGACAACTATAAATTTTTGACAATATAATTAAAAACTTATTAGGCAAATGCCTAATTTTTTAACCGTAAGCTTTTATCCGAAAAGTAACCAAATGATACTCGTAGATAAAATTAAGTTAAACTTATTCATGTTTTAAATTACATGTGTTGATATAGATAGGTGCTGGCTAATGAGAAAGTATCAAACATTTTTAAACTTTTTTTTTTACGTTCATCTAAATATTTTCACGAGTGTAAATTTAACAATTATATCTTAATATCCAGTCTGATACTTGTTACTTGTTAGTAGATATTTTAACTTTCTTTTAATCGTGCTTTGAACGAATTGGGAGCATCAAGTGAATTTTGTATAAGTGCAAGTAAAGTCTTCGGTACCTAGAGATTAATTCCCGCCAAAGGCCTCAACCGATATTCAATCATTACATTTGGTCCTAGCAATGTATAATCTATCCTGTGTAGATAACAATATTTGATTGCTAACCGAAAGATTTGTGGTTGTGATTAGCCTGGGGGACATCACCATTGCATTCATGTATTTTGTAAAAAAAACACGTCTTTTAGTTTAGGCTCATCTTTGGCTAAGTGTTGTGGTGGCATAAGAAAATTTGCTCCTCCATCTTATTTTATAGACATTATAAGACACAACTAAGAGAACGGCAAAAAATTAGTGTGCTATCTGACTAAAGAAATAGAAATGTACCATTAATACATCAGATTTATGATATACATACTGGCAACGGGCAGCACTGTATCATCTGTGATGCATGGTATTGCAATCGGCACAGGCGTGGATACACTTGCCACCCTGAGCTTCGAAAATTTGTAGTTTCATCTACACTTGGCCGCATAACCATGTAGTGTTCAGGGCACTTGCTTTAATTTTATAGTACGCGAGTGACCTGGTTTCGATCTCCGTTGCCGACGCCACTTAAATTGTTAACAGCAATTTTAAGTACTGAATTTACCACGTGCTCAGCGGTGAAGGAAAAGACCGTGAGAAAGCCTGCATGTCTGAGAAAGTATTATTACGACGACATATTAAGTTCTCCAACCCCCACTAGAGCAGCGAGACGGACTCTTCTCACCCTTAAGCCACCAGCCTTCTAAAATCCGCTGCAAAACATAGGCTAATTCAAGATATATACAGAGCTAGAGCACCAGCAAAAGCCGGCAATCATCTCTTCAAAGGTTTAGTCATGCCAAAGGGTAGTGACCCTGGGTAAACAGATTGGTGAACGCAGTGCGGGTACCCTCGCCCTGACAATACTGCTCGTCATCACTTGTTGAGATCTGGGTTCAGTAAATTTGAATCGATTTTCGGCCATTGTGCCATTGTGTTTATGGCATTATGAGGTTGGCAATTGGAGAGTTGATATATTTCCCCTTACACCCCATATTTTACTTAACGATTATCAGAAAATCGGAATGCTTCTTCCACTGTTCCCCTGAGCGTGAACTTAAGTCCGCGCCTGATTAGCGGTACACCAGATTAGCGTAGCAATTAAGCTTAATCCTGCCATTGGTAATTTTTTAGACAACGCAGTTGATGGTATAGAGGCTGCAGAAGTAGACAGCGAACAGTTTATAAACTTTGCCGCCATACGCATCTATCATAAACTGTGCAAAAAACTAGCTTCTAGTCGTTTCAATCAATATGCGAGATAAAAAAGGCAGGTGTAATTTTTTTTAACCTAAAACCGTCACAACAAATGTCAAGACTGTGCCATAAACTTTATAACATAGGCCTAGAAAAGACATAAATATCCCTAACAATTTTTTTTTATCAAAAGATGAAATAAATGCAACTTGGTAATTACGTAATTAAATAACATGTTTAGTTAACATCAGTTAAATTTTTTTTTATTTCATCCTGTTTAAAAGTATTTGTTCGAAATCTATAAAAAATAATGGAAGCGGGATACACGGCACAATCACGTGTTGTTATAAACCAATTTACTTATAAAAAATACGAAATAATTATTATAGGTAACACTTGACTAAAACGATACTTAACAGCGATATCCTTTAAAATACATGACAGGTTGAACCGACCTCTTGATATTTTGCTTTCTAGAGAGACTAGATTACATCATCATCATAATTATGGTTTGTCACAAGTCCACAGCTGAACATAGGTATCCCCCAAGGATTATCATAGAACACGATAGTTCCCTACGTCCATCGACTTCCCGCGACACTGTGCAGGTCGTCGATCCATCTTCTCCGACGTCCGTCACCGGGATCGAGGTTACCACTAGGGAAGCCTTTCCTCCCCAATGCTGCTGCCATTACAGCAGACAATATATATCATTTATAAGTTTCAAATCCTTCAAATGCGGATAGAAACTTGATATGAACTTGTTCAGGATCTTCACAAAGGTATATTTATTTATAAACGTAATGACAACGAATTGTAAATTTTGCAGCGCGCTTAATGTACATATTCGCACAAAACTGATATTTATGATTCAGGATATGTGACGTTGTGTCTGTGACTGGCAGAGTAGGTATTCGGTCGCGAACTTTGTAAGCTTCAAACGTACGCATAAATTTAGTTTCAGTTTTTTTTTTTTAAACTGTCTTATGAAATAACAGAAAAATTTACTTCGAACACATTTAATTGTTTGATGAAGGATCTTTTTTAAAAGAAATTTTACATGTAAATAATTATTTAAGACATTTACAAATTGCTTATTTAAAATCTCTGAAGTTTTATGAATTGGTACCACAACTTCGTAAGTACTATTAGATACATTATTTTTCTTCTGTTTGATTTCCATTTCAAAAAAGGTAGAGACATGTCTTTACTTAATTCATTTGGCATTGCATTGTAGGAATTGTATTCTTATACCAAAATTAGCTCAATAGTGAATAGTGATCATACAGAAATTACGTCGGACGTTTCTAAAGTGAAAAGAGTCCTTTGTACGTCGCCACAAGTCACGTTGCACCATAAAATCATGAAATTATAGGCTCAATTTACATTAGTACATACACACGTATACTTACTTATCACTGATTATCAGCAAATGATCACTATGACAGCGATATCAGTTTCCGGTGCAGGTATTATGCGCAGGCGCCGGATGTGTTACTTTGTATAACACAGCTGGTAATGTTAAGAAAAAAAAACTCGATCAAATAGTAGTCAGTTGCTTGAACTCGTTAACTGCTATATAAAAAAGACCTATATCAAATTCCAGGAAATGGCATGTTACGTTACTCTTACTTCCTCTTTAATATAATCAATATTTGTAGTATTTAAATTATACATTACATACGCATAGAAGTATCTAAAGTTGTACGAACTAGGAACTGCCTAATAGTAAATCGAAATCGGTATTTTTACGAACTTCTAAAGACAATAATAGTCTCAGTTCTTATAATTTGAAACCGAAAATACTAGTATATCCAAAAGTCAAAATTTCAAAACGAAAACATACGTTCCTCTCAAATATAAACTGAAAACATTACGGCGCTGTGTTCAAGTTCAGCTTTTATAAGTTTCAAGGATTTCCGAGCGTCAACTAAACATTCCCGCTGCAACGCGCTGCGTCGCACAAAAAAGCGACAACATCCGACTCTAAAAATAAGCCGTACAATTACAGCGCGGCGCTTTAAGCACAGCGCTTTCGCTGCAACGGTTGTACGGTTGCCCTTGACAACCGAGACCCAGATACTATCGCGTTCCACGCACACAATCCCCAACGTCCACACATTGACAAAAACGAATCCTTGAGCTCACTAGCACACGAATCGCCGAATGACGACTCGCTCACACACATAATTTCGAGTTGCGTTCCTTTCCGAGTAGGATGGACAGAAATTTTGTACATAGAATGTATCGTGCTTTTCTCTCTTTTGGGCGTTTTTTTGTTAAGTTAAATACGTGCAGTCAATCAAGACCTGTTATTGTTGTTTTTACTATTAAAAAATTCCTTATTTTCCTACACTAATTCCGAAAACCATTACGTTATAATCAAGATCAAGTCCTTTAATTGGAATAGCCGATTTGGTCACCTCAGCGCCAAGAGCTTTTTAATCTGTTTTTTCATCGAAGAACGCTCTTTGTGCGCATCTACAAAGAGTTTTGCCCGGTGATTACTATTCGGGACGTTTTGATCGCACTTTTGGGAAGCAATGACGATGACGCAATAGTAATTTTTAAAACTATGCGTTTAGTTCAATTCAATGAAATTACATACTCGTAGATGTTTTATGTGACTGCCTATATTTTTTAAAAGCATGACGTCGTTAAAATCTGTACTGCGTAATAGAGTTCCGGTAAAATTACGAATTATGTTTACACTGATATACAACTTTTTTCAAAATTTGTTCGTAATAACATAGTATAGGTATAGAGTGTAAATTTATTGATGATTTATCCTGGTGGAGAGACGTGTTATACTGGTGGAGAAAGTAAATTTGTGCGGCCGTCTTTTCTCGCGGTCAAAGTCGATAAAAAGAAACTGGAAAATCCCTCCGAATTTTCTCAATTTCTACATTTTTTTTATAGTTTTTTGAAATAAATTGTTTGAATTATAACCCCTCAATTTTAGAAGAAATTCCTCACGCTCCTCTATTGCGGGTAGGCGAACTGCGCGTGTCTTCGAAATATTTCCACTTCTCAGACTCTGTATGTCTTTCCTCCGCCGAAAAGATGGTCATTGAACAGTACGAATTGCATTAACTATTTTAGTGGTGGCGGCACCGTGAATAAAACCCAGGTCACTCGTGTACCACAGTGTTACCACAGCTCTTTGATATTCTGTACAAGTATCATCATCACCAGCCCATTTCAGCCCACTGTCGAACACTGGCGTCACCAGGAAAGCGACTGCGAGCTTCGCCAATACTTACCACGCTCGTCAAAAGGGTAGGTAGGTAAGCGCAGTGCAATTGCACTACAATACAATTTGTAGTGAATGATGATATTTTCGACAAAGGAAGGACATACAGTGTTTGAGAAGTGGAAATATTGCAATAGAGGAGCGTGAGGAATTCCTTCCAAAATTGAGGGGTCATAATTCAAGTAATTGATTTCAAAAAACATTAAAAATGTAAAAAATATGTAAATGTAGATACAAAGTTACTGTTTATTGATACTATTCAAATGTTTAAAAACAATTGAATTATTAAAAAAAAAAGGAAATCAATGGATATGATATGAAATATTAAACTTTATTTCATTGTCAATATCAGAATTACTTTTGGAGTAAAATGAATTCCTAAACTTTAAACAGACAAAGTCGCGAACTCTGTTATATATCAATTAAGTAACGAGTCAAACATAAATGTATTTAACCGCGAGTAAGATACGATTTTAAATTGAATCATCTCAAAAATAGTTTCCCTTAAAATAGCGTCTCCGAAATAGAGCGTGGCGTTACTATGAACGTACCCTTTCTATTAATAGTTTGTTTACAAGCTTAATATACGGCACCACGTGACGGCACCCGAACTGTTATGGAGGCCTTTACCGCCCAAACTGTGGCCTGATAGCCTTATATAGTGTAATGGTTACGACTTGATTATTTATTATTCCTAAATAATAATACTAGAACGAGACGATATGCCAATCCCGTTGGATAGCATTATATTTGTCTTCCAAACACTAGTAAAGTAGCAGTAAAGCAGTCAGTAGATGTCCACGGCTGGGCAACGTCCTTGTTTCAATTTATTTGTGATAGCTTTGGAGGCAGGAAGTGTTCGCACTGCTCTAGTGCGGATTTGGGGGACGTCACATGTTCTCGACACAATTTTTTTTACATCAGCATACAGGTCTCTTTACAATGTTTTCCTTCTCCGAGAAGAACGTGGTAGATTCTTACTTAAGATATTAAAACTTGCAAGAAAGTAACTTTAAATAACATCTTTTGAACTTAGTGGTGTCGGAAACGAAATTAGAATTCGGATCACTCGTGTAAGTTACAGCAAGCATCCTGACTGCTTCATACCACGGCACAAACGTACACTTACATTCAGTAGATTCCTGTTGCTAAGTATGTTTATTATTATACATAGAATAGTAGTTCAGCATTTTGTGCAAAAAATTTTTTTTTGTCATAAACAGTTACGGCTTCATTTAAAATGGTTATATTTCACTTAAAACTAAAGCCTCGAAATCATAAAGTATCACAAAGAACAATAGTGAGTAGAATAGTCTTTAGGCTGAAAGACATATAGTAACTTGTACTCTGATAAAATAATATCTTCTTATCGTCGGAACTTTGAGCCTTCAGATATTGGTGTTGGCTGGCGGGTGCAAGGGGGTATTGGGGTCAGGGTGTAGGTGGGGGTATGGCTGTGACGTCACAGGCTGTGAAATGTTACCAGTACATGACAACGTGATTATCGGGCTGAGTTCTTTATCTACGTGGCCGATATAATGTTGGGAACGATTTGCGACTTCTACTCGGTGGTTCTTTAAATTCATAGGGATGTAATTTTTTGTTCGAATGATTGTTGCCTTCAAATATTTTTTATAAATAAACGTCTGTAATGTATCTATTTTATTGTTTAAGTTTTTTAATGATTTATATAAGCATGAATATTTAAAATGTATTTCACAGAATAAGTTAGGAGTTTAGATTAGTTGAACACAAAATTTCCCATAACCTCCCTATTTAATCTTGGACTAGTGCATTTCCCCGAACGGGTCCCCACGAGGAACGAACATTGCTGGACTCACTTAAACGGATGGGTTGGCCTGAGTTGGCTCCGAACGTGCTTTAGGAGCCCGCTTCGAATCTATCGGGCTATCTCTGCCCTTCACAGTCGAGGTGGAGACACGGGGGAAGAGAAATTTTGGTATTGTGATGCACCATCCTTCCTACCCTCGTGGCCGAAACGTGGTTGGCGGCGGTATCATAGACCAGATTCGCCGCGGGGTTCCGAGAGAGCTGGTGCTTCCGAGCACTCGTCCCTCCTGATCTCCATAGCCTCCGGGTGGCGGGCTCAGGAGGGTCCGATACCGACGTGCGATTGAGGTCCATGTAGGAAGACGCTTCCGTATTTTAACGCGTCTTGCCAGAAGGAAGAGGAAAAGTGTTTTCTCCGCGGTGGGGATGCTTGGGGCGACCGGTGAAGGTAGGGTCGCGAATGTATGCGAGAACATTCCCGTGACCCTGCCGCGATGAAGGCGGGAAACCGTGGGGTTTTGGTCGGTGCAAGCCTGACATAATATGTATAGGAGGCACGGGCGGGTACACGATAGGGATTATAAGACGTATAAATAAAAAAGTTCATTCTGGCTTTCCACTAACTTTACAACTTAATCTTTGGAAAAAAAAACAAAAAAAATATAGTGATGTAAATCAAAACCGTCAGAATGAACACGTGGACTCCGACAGCTGGTGAATTATCCATCAAAGAGCAAAAATACACAGACAGTTCCTCCTGCTAAAAAAAAAGAAGCTTGAAAATTCATTTTCCCATCAGTCATTATTACAAAAGTTAACTATGTTACCTATCCATCTGATCTGGAATCATAGTCACCAAATTAAAAAATAAACAATGCAGTATGCAATGAAATGCACTCAGAATTAATTAAATTCATCGTTACAACCTGTCATAAGTCCTCTGCTGAAAATAGGGCTCGCACAAAGCCAAGTTTAGACTATGAATTATTAAAATTTTACTAGATTTACTAGATATGTATTGTATGCTAATGTATTAAACAAACATGACTTTAAATTCGACAAGTGAAAAATATAACCACATTTATGTCGTGCCACAGTCCCCCCCCCCCCATCGATTGGCAAGCGATCCAAAACAAGGGCGCGCGCGTGCGCGCCGCCGCGCAGTAAATATGTCAGACCAGTGCTATAACTTTATACGTTTTCCCACACGTTCCTTTTCGCGCCTTATTTCGAATTCATTAATCCCACCTTCTAACCTTTTTGGTTATGAAAACTACTGTTACAGTGTAATATACAAACTAAATTTTATTTTTATTATCTTTTATTCTAGCCAGTCAAATATTGAGGTTGGTAATGCATAAAAATATTATTTTCGCTCTGTTTTATAAGACGATTTATTTATGTATGAAAATAACATCATCTGAAATACGTTGTTTCACACGTTGACATAATTTAGTTGCTCCGCCTTGAAGTGTATAAGTAAACTTGAAATAAAGTGATGTATTGTAGGAGAAAGAACTTCACATGTCACTATTTTTTTATGTATCGAACAGTCAGGTTTCCACAGCCGAGCGAGAGGAAAACCATCGAATAAAATGGCAATTTACATTTTAGTGTCGCCGGCACAGGGGTTCGAAGCGACCGGCATACTGCCCGATCCCTGACCTACCTCGGTTCTTTTTTTTTCTTATCCATCTTTTAATACTCCACTTCTGGACGTATGCTTTTCTCAATAGTAGGGATTACCAGAACCCCCTTTTTCAGACGGTTACTCCACCACTTGTCTAATGTTATGAGGTGTTTATCCCTTATTACCAATTATATTCTTAATAATAATAAACGACGACACCACACAGCAACTCGTATCTAAACAATACAAAATGATAGGAAGCAGTCGCCTGAAGCAACGTCCTACTGACAAAGTAATAAGTATTTTATCAATAATGTAACGAAATATCTGGGCTATTAATAATTTTAAAAACGCATACTGTTACTTTAAGCTGCGATGCCTATAAACGTACATGTGGATGTGAAACGAAATAAGTCGTATATGTGATAAAAACAGACACAAATAAACTATGTCGTATGGAAAGGCACACAGTTAATAGCTTAAATAAACTTGTCTAGTTCATAGGAAATCGCTTTGTAAGATGTATTTGTACATGTACGTCACTGCTCAATACAAATATTGGGACTAAGTACAGTAGAGAGCATAGAATATAGATAAGATATCATAATTTATGGAGTAATTTTTCCAGAGTCTAGATAATGAAACTTTGGTACCTAAGTTAATTTTTCGTGGAGAAATATCAATCGTATATCCACCCTCGTAGGGGGTAAGGACACGTTATGTCACTTGCACCGACCAAAACTCCACCGTATTCCGCTTTCGCCCCATGACGGCAGTTTGACTTGTGATCTAAAGGTGCATTAAGAAAGTAATTATGAAAACTCAGCTAGCGTTAACCTTCATCAACCTATACATGTCCACAGGTGGACGAGGGAGTTCAGCGCGTGAGGGTTTAGTTCCCGTGACACTGCCGATATGCGGCGAAGGTGGAACGCCGTAGAGTTTTGCAAGCCCGACATAAACCGACCATGTACCCGCGGGGGCGCGTATGTGTTAGCCCGTCTCATCACCAGTCTTTAGAGTTTGAATTCGGGGTATTCGTTCGGTCGCCATTACATCTACTTATTGTTTATGAAACGTAACGTAAACGTAAATTTCAAATGTTAGATTAAATAAGTAGACTTTTTGTTTTTTCTTCACAAAACTGAGTAACGTAGATATTTATAATAGTTTCATTTTGTCCACAGAAACGTGCTGGCCGCACGGATAGCACCGGTCTGTCTGTGGTCCGCGTCTGTCGCCCCATGCGTCGCACCACAACACAACAGCAGAATCCAAGAAATCAACCAAAACACACGAATTCCTCAAACCAAAGCCTCCAGTCATATCTTTCATTTCAAAAAAAATAATAATATAAGCACTATTTTTTAAAACCTTTTAACGATAAAACTCACATAGTATACGCTAACTCCCAAACAGTACAAATTAATTTAAGTCTGAAGCAATCGGTATTTACAATAAAAAGAAGCCTTCGAATGAGCAGTCTAGAAGAGAATCTATCAACGACCAGTATTTAAACGTTCCAAAATAATAGAGAAATCGTTAAACGAGTGCACAAAGTATTTTATCGATAGTTAACAAATAAACGAACCGATTCCTCGAGCATTTTCTAAAAAAATTAAGTCAGCCAAAGATTTTATAAGCCCCTATTGTTAAGACTCGTCTAAGTTAAATTGCCTGTTGTTAAGGATTTTTACACTGTTTATTTCATAGTGAGCAAACGAAGATATTGTGATTAGTGTAGTGTAAACCGGTGTGCCGTATAATCGTAACTTAAGTGCTACTTAGAGATAAAGCGAACTTAACGGAGCCAGGTATTAAAAGTACAAATTAACAAGTTCCAGCATAGTTCCGTGTGTTCAGTACAACATAGACATAGACTTAGTTTAGAGCTTATTTTTGTATGTGCGACGGATTCGGAACGCGGAAGAGTGACGCGATGCGGTTGCGCAGAGGCAACACGTCATGAGCGAGACGCTCAGAAGTGAGGCGGGCGCGGATAGCGCGCACTTGCCGCCCTTCTCGACGTTTGGCGAAATGGCCGACAACGAGCAGAGGATACTCACCGCCGATGCCCGGCTGCTCGACCCGGGCTGGGAATACTACGAGAGAACCGGGGACACGGTATCCGTGATCGCCAGCCAGCCGCAGTATCGACCGTGGGAGTCGATGCCTCTCACAGTCAACTCGAAGGATGCGTTACTGCGAGCCGGATTCTCCTCTCCGCTGGACTACCAGTCGATCACGTTGCAGCCCATACCGAACAAGCTGCCGTCCTTCCAGAGTCAGTTTCAGACGTTTCCAGAGACGACTGTGATACCGGAGACGGGGCTACCGAGTGTCACCCCGGTGCCAGTCACGGCCAGCCCCACGCCCAGCGCGAGTCCTAGTCAGTTAACCCAGCTCACGCAACTCACAACACCGTCGTCTCCGGCGCATTTGACCACGTTGGCGCAGGTCACACCTTTGTCGACCACCCTGACAACACTATCGCCAGTAAATGCGACAACATTCCATACATTAACAGCAGTGAACGCTAGAAGCTATCCAATTGTGCCGGCGCCTTTGCAGGCGAGAGAACTAACACCAGCTGGTCAAACTTATATTGACGACCGGCACATTCAACTTTATCAACCAAACATCGCCACAATTAATGCTTTTCCAACGCAAAACGGTATCCTACATCAGAATGGAACTCTCCTACATCAGAACGGGAGCCTAATACAGAACATTCAAAGCCCGACAGTAGTTCACGTGCTGAAAAACGAACCATTCGACATGAAATCTTTACACGAAAAATACACGCCAAACGGACTGCATCACAGTAATTTCCAGAACCCAATGTTGCTGGACAATGGATACGATAAAAAGTCTAATGGTTTTGGAAGTGCACAGTCTCCAACGAGGTCAGATTTTCGTAAGAAGGAGCGACGGAAAATGCGCGCAAACAGTTCAGAGTCTGACGGGTCCAATATGGAGGTAGGGTCTGAGAGTAGCGGTCAGGTCGCGGCTGTATCTTCCACTGCAAGTTTTAAGTCCCCGATGCATGGAGCACTACCTATGGCGACCGGACCTATGGAGATGGACGACATATCCAGTGAGAAACAGGTGAGTTTTTTTCCTTTTCCTTCATTTAAAGAGTTGAGACATACTGAAATTTTCAAAAAGTTCTTAACTATTGTCGAACTTGATCATGCACTTTATATTATTCGTTAAATTTATTCAAAAGTTTATACACTTATTTACATGATCAAAACACATAATCAATTAAATTCAATTATGTCTTAACTTTATTACTCGACTCCGTCTACATTACTTTATATTATTTTGTAATTATAAGAACAGCATTTAACTGTGCGCCGGCGTGTGTATCGTGGGAATGTTTTAAGGGAAAACTATGTCAGAGATGTTCGCGGCATCTTCTGTTCAAATCTATAAAGCCTTACTAACTATGCCTCCCCGGCTGCTTTACGTGGCTATTGCTAATTATTATGAAATTATTTGTGTGGCAATTGAGACGTTGTAATCATGAAGTTATTTGTGTAGCAAGGGGAAACTATATAAAAGTTTAAGTAGCAGAATATAATGTGCTGAATGATTTACAATTTAAAAGAAGATCTGCTTATTAAAATCAAACGCTTAGTTGTGCCGCGAATGAAATATGACTAAATATTTCACTACAGATATGAGAATTCCACAAATATCATCCGGCTAAACGCCGTCGAGAGTGGGTCTCCGAGAGATCAAGAAATAGAGAAACTTTCAGAGTAATTCAACCTTTTATTATTCGGGGAGCAGTTTTTATTCCCGAGCCCTGAGTAGCGAAACGGCCGAAATCTCTGTCTTCGCGGCAATAAATTTAATAGTTAGCCAATTCGCTTGCTCCTCCAATAAATTAACTTCTTCTCCCGTTTAAAATACAAATTAAAGTCGGACGATTTACGCGTGTCCCGATTAGGAAATTTTATGAGTTTCATTCAAATTTAATGGCGGTGCAATTAGACGGTAGTTATGAAGCGCCTAAACCCAGCTGCATAGCTTGTTGAATTCTATAACTAAACTCTCGCACACCTTTTCCCACATACATACGTCCCCGCTGTCTAAAGTAACACATATTACTGATTTATGAACATGTCGATGGCCGAGACTAACGTTTTCTAAGCACCTACCCGTCTGATAATTCTCGGTAATTTGCAATTCGAATCGATGAAAGAAATAATCTAACGACTCTGTAAGATCGAACATTCTTTACGTAATAAATGTCAGCATTTCCCAGTGCAACA
Organism: Bhutanitis thaidina; assembly: GCA_029286595.1. NCBI lineage: Eukaryota > Metazoa > Arthropoda > Insecta > Lepidoptera > Papilionidae > Bhutanitis > Bhutanitis thaidina. The sequence goes on along the minus strand of JAGSMS010000034.1, from coordinate 3,283,708 downwards.
ACGAACACCTTTGCTGGTGTGCAGCTGCCGGGATATGGCGGCTAATTATGTTTACGGAACGGTTTTTTTTTTTTTTGGAATTTAGATGTTAGAAGCAACAGCTACAATAGTTGAGACGACAAAGACGATACAGTAATTAAATGAAAAAAACTTATTTAGCTAAATAATATCTTAATAATACTTTCTGACGTTTTATATTTCAATTTCTATAACACGATCATTTAATGCATTTCAACGCGGCACCTGCATTTTAAAGTATCTATAAAGTGCTATATAAATAGTTAATTATAATTAAAATCCTGTTTACATTATTTACATATCGAGTTTACGTAACTTAAATTATCGAATTATTGTCTTAGTCTAGAAATTTAAATTGTGGTCCTTTACAAAGGACTTTTTTTCTCTGATAAAGAATGTTCTGTAATAAATTTGTGCCGGCTGCGTTTTTGCAATTATGAGCCTGACAGTAAAATAAATTCATAATCTCATAAGACTGTGACTTCTTATATCTATATAAAGTAAGATAGATAATATATCCAATTATAAATAATCCTAAATAGATAATATATCCAATTATAGGTTTTGCTGTGTCGTTCTTTATACTCGGATTTTGTACCTTAGTACTAAAACATTTCATCAGTAATTTAACATGCTGCCCTTTTCTTTAATTACAATAATGCTATATATTTGGATTTCTTGATTAAATTAAAAAACGGAATTCGAACCCTCAACCTCCAACCAATCAGCTTTGGAAGCAGGGGCAGACGAAAAACGAGACTATTGAGACGCTTGTCACCCTAATAATTTACACTTTTATCAGTTGCATTTATTTGTTGTAATGCTATTTAGTTGTAATTCTTATAAAGAATAACGTTGCTCTCATCCAAGTGTGGGATACAATAATATTTTAATACGAAAAGCAGTTTATGTGAAGGTACTTTTTGTTCGTTTTAAACATAACAATAAAAAGTCTATAGATGGGTGTGTGAGATTGAATGAATGTACAAGGCAACACTGTAATTCTTCACGCACACAAAACATTGTAAAAAGCCATACAAGGATGGCATTTTACAATGTGAAAAAATAAGGGCTATTTTCCACTGCACCGTTACAAAGCTCCGACTCTTAACGATTGTTCTAACGTATAAAGTAATGTATACACACGATGATATAAAGATTTTATCTAAGCGCTCATTAACAGCACGCGAAAGCCAATTATTGCAATTTTACCTAAAAATATACCGTTATACTTTAAAATTAACTCAGGACATGCGATTCTTCATATTTATTCACACTTCTTTTTTAACCAGGGTAAGGCCCCTACTGGACATAGGCCTTTCCATGAAAGCACCGACAAAAGCTGGGAGGAATGTATAAATTTTCCACACTCTCGACGCTGGCCAGGCGTTTTAGCGGGCAGAGTGTCGAGCGACAGTTCGAACTCTAGCGATGTTGAGGAGAGCGCCAAAATTGTACCCCATTTTGGGTAATACGTAATTTATTGAATTAGGTTGAATCTCGGAGAAAATTATTTGAGAACCAATGTAACTAAACTAAAAAAAAAAGATATAATGTAGTTATACTGGTTGGTAAGGTTAAGTTAGAACAGTAACAAAAAATAATTTCGGGGACGTGTGAAGTCCGAAGCCGGACTGGAGCGGCCTGGCGGACCTTTTGCTACTCCAAAACTCTCAGATACATTGCTGCATTTACTTGCATTTACTGGCTTATTTGTTTACTTAAGTTGTCATTTATTGCCTGTATTTTATATCCCCTGTGCACATGAAGTCAAAGAGACATTTTTTCAATATCAAATCAAAAATTACAAAGTCATCTAAAACACTGAGGGGAGGGAATTCAAGGGCGTTCACATATTGTGCTTGTTGCGAGGGGTTAATTATTATATTTACTAGGCTGGATTACTTATTATTTTAACTATAAATTAACTGCATTAGTTTCACTTAAAATATGAGACATTACTATACATGTGGTGAGTGAATGAAACCAATTTCTAAAAACAATCCCTTTACAAAAATTCTTATTATGAGAATAACGTAAAGGTATTCGCTGAAGGTTATACCGGTAGACGCACCTTGACCCTTCTTGACATACCCTGACGATGAAGTGTAAGCAAAGTATGAGGATATTTGAAAAATTATAGATGCTCAAGAACTCGCTACCGGATGATACCACATAAAATTAGATCGTCTTTAACATGACGACCAGTCGAAATTTGTTCAGTTATTTATCTGTGATCACTAGGATGAAATCCGGCAGTGATCACAGGATTCTCCGGTTAACTGTCCCTCAGAACCTTAAGAACAAAGTTTACAGCTAGTGTTACAGCGTGTTGTCAGTGATGACTTACGAAACAGAAACTTGGTATTTCACTGCAGGTAATTTGAGGAAGCTCAAAGTTGCTCATTGGGCTATGGAAAGCGCCAGCAAAGGATTACATGCTCAGTGTTTCTCTAAGTGAGAGAATTTGCGATGAAAATATCCGCAACAGAACTAGGATGTCGACATTGTCGTACGGATCAGCAACCTTAAATGGAAAGGGCCGGCCACATAGCTCCTAGAACTGACAACCGTTGGGAAAGAAAGGTTCTCGAATGGCATCTTTGTATAGGCTAACGCAGGGTAGGACGTCCCCCTTCTAGTTGGAGTGACGATATGCACAGTGTTGCGGGAAGTCGATGGATGCAGGTGTTTCAGGATAGGGTGAAATGATGATGAATTGTCTGTCTTTGATTTGGAAATAAGTGCCTTTCCTGTATTGTTATTCCTATTTGCACGATAGCCTAACTCTACAACTCGTTTTTAATTTTTGATCTCTTTGTCTGCCTAGCGTAATTTAAATCATTAGCTCTAGCAGTTTTAAAGATACATTCATTCGGACCGACAGACGAAATCCGAACCCCACAGACTTACAGAGTTGAACTTTGGAAAGGTAGTGAGTTGTGACCTTAGGTCACACTAAGAAAAGGTTCTACAAATATCCTTAAAGTGATATTGAGTAATCGTAACAGAGCACAGGAACACCTACTTGTGATAATATAATAACATTTCTTTAAATTATAAGTTGGCTGGTCATAAATAATGTTAAAATTTAAAAGAGAGTTTTTGTTGATATACGAGTATTATTTATTGTTCTCGTCGTAATTACCAAATAACATTATATAGTGAGGCGTTAAAGAAAACCGAATGATTGCTTTGCACAAAGTGGGTATGGAGCCTTAAGTAAGTTTTAAGACGCTTCGATAGCTAGACATCAACCGTATATATTTGCGCGCTACCGACACCGTACACCAACCATTCTTCGATCTAAGACCACAAAAGATCGCTATGTTAGGAACAGGCGCGCTGTGAACGCTATCAATACCAGAATTCCGGAAGCAACCCTAAAAGGAAACCAAAAATATTATCGCGTGAAACCAATTCCCGTAAGGACACTGTTGCGAGTTATTAAACGAGACCTGAGGCACGGTGCTTACCGTCGACACAGAAGAGCTGCCCTAAATCACTCCCTACAGCTTAAGAGAGTGGATCGATGGAAACGCTTGCTCTACCAATGGGCGGATTATAAAATGATATGAGTTTTAATGTTTAAAAGTACTTATACCATAAAAAGTAAAGTAGCAGCTGGTAAATGCCCACAGCTGGAGAAAAGCCTCCTTCTCAATCTCCTATCTGAACGGGTTTTGGAGACGGGAAAGCCCCCCATGCTGCTCCAGTTGCGGGTTCACGGGCTTCACATGTCCTCGAAATATTTAATTTTTTTTTATTATTGTTTCTCAGACATACAGGTTTCCTCTCGAGGCATATTACGATTATATTTATTTTATAAATGAGCATGTTCTCTTCTACAAACGAAGTCTTAGTGACGATAAAATGCATAAACATGGTGTCCATAAAAAAATATTCTTTGTAAGTCTCTTGATAAAATTTCAATCCAATATTTTATCTTCAATTTTTTGATTACATTGTTTTTCATTATAATTGTCTTTTAATGTTATAACATCTAAAAATAAACGCATAAACTTCATCATATAATAACAGCGATGTTACCCATAAAATAGCATTTTTCTCTCTAACTACATTCGCCTAGACATAATATTTTGGACCGTAAAGATGTGTAATAGATCTTATATTCGTCTAGCTTGTAATACACGATTCGTAAGTTACCAACTGATTATACGAATGAGTCAAACTGGGAAAATCCATTGCGAAAGTTTCCTAGAACAAAGAACGAAACAAGGAAAGCGGAAGAGGCGACAAAATTTTTCTTGATTTATTGCGTATGAAAATAGGAAAAATGACTCGTGCAAGCGGTTATTTTTCTGTAGTTTAAATTTTTCGTGAAATATTCCTAAAGTTTCACAAGAACGTATTATTTATTGGCAATTATTTCTTTAAGAACTTTCCAATTTAAACCTATAAGATAGGATAAACTAATTAATAGGAAAAAAAAATTAATACTATAGAGTATTTTCTAAACGTAAGTTCATTATCAAATTTTACTGTCTATTATCATAGCTATGAAGCATGGTCAAAGTAACACAAACATTTGGAGTTTTGGAGAATATAATTGCATTGTAAATTGTGGGCCGTGTGGTACAATCGAAGGAATGTTTTTTTACTAACATAATATATATTACCTTCAATATACCTATTTTAGAATATATACATATATGTTAGAAAGTATATAACTTTCTTTTTCTTCCGGGCGGTTACGTTAAAGACAAATACGAGAAAAGTCTTGAAAATCTTACGTTCTATCTCCCGGAGAGGCGAAAAGTGGGCTGCGTAAGCCCGTTTCACTACACTGAGTAGTGCCAAACGTAAATCCTGTGGCTTGAGTGCTTATATGGAAACTATCTCATTTCTCTGGTCTCCACTCTATAATTCCGTACACCGAGTAGATATAGAAAGCGTTATACAAAAAAATACTATTTGTTGTTACACGGATGTTTCCTCTACAGATATCATTTTGCAACGATAACTGGAAGTATTGTGTTAAAATACAGTAAAAAATGTTATTACTACAATAAATATATTATTACGAACAATTTTAATTATAATATTAAAATTTTACTGATAATATTAAGTATTTAGTTCTATCTACCCTTAAAAATTTAATTGAAAGTATATTTTTGTATACTTCATTCAAATTTTTAGCTGCCTGTTTTCTTATTTATTAACTTGTTAATATTCCAATACTGGATATTGGCAGGATGACTTGCCGTAATGACTTTGGCAGGCGGATTGGCGATAGTCATTCTTGCAATGTTTAATTCAGTCTCTTGAGACGCCATTAGATATTTAAGGTTTTCTTAGTCAAATCTTATCGCATCCACAGGAAGAAAGGGATGGAAGAAATATGAAAACAATTTTTATAAAAATTAAACATTTCTCAGCCCTTAAAGTTTAGCGTAAGAACAAACTTCGTGACCATATATCCGCAAGTTTATATTACATCTATATGAAATAACGTAAACATTTTCACGTGTAATATAAAGGGTAGAAAAAAATGTTCCTTTTTTATTGTGCCAGCTGTTTGTCTATACAATCGGCTGATTCCGATTACAGCCGAAGATAACCGAGGTATGCACGAATGAAATTGCGCCAGAAAATGGCGGCACGATATTCACCGTATCACAGCTGTTGTATTTTTTATGGTAGGGGATTAATTCTGTGTAACAAAATAGTAGCCGTAACGTTGTAAGCCTTATTTAAATAAATAAAGAGTTTAAAATATTACACTTACACGAATAGATTAATCCCTATGGGAGAAATTCTATGATTTAGAGGAAGAATCAGTTATGCTAAGCCATTTATAAAATATTTAATTCAATGTAATGATCAGCATATTTTATTAGAATAACTTTATCACATTAACCATATTGTACATATATTGTCGACATATATAAAGATATTATGATGAGTTAGAAGAAATTGAGTAGAAATTTGTTTTAATTATTTGCTTCCCTTGAAAATTATTTAACTTATTATCTGACATTTACAATATGCGCGATTACAAAAAATTGGTTTTATTTTATGATTCTATGCATTAATTGATTAATATCCGCAGTTTTGTACATTTTTACGTTTAACCAGCTCGAACTTTTAAGAACATAGTATACCTACAACGATTTCTAGAATATCGCTTGGCTCTATACGTGGTAGAGCCAAGCGGAGGCTTTCGCTGCTATTTGCCGTAATCGCTATGCTTGTTAGGTAGATAAACTATTGCAATATCAGCAGATCGGTAACGGCCTGCTACCCATCACCAGTCTTCGTATTTTGGTCTGATATTTTTCGAGACTGTTATTCCACCATCTGTCGTTAGCCGTGAGCTTTTCCAACAATTCCCTTTGCTGACTTTCTCGACACCCGCGGAAGAGATGAAGAGGCAGATTTCATTATGCCTCCATCACACGACGACGGTCAATATAAATAAATAAAGAAAAACATATTCTATAATTAACCGCTTTAACTATAGCAAGCCCGCAACTTTGTAGGTGGGTATTCTGTAATTAATTTACTTCCCATTCACACTTATCCGACCGTGCTTCATTCTGATCACAAAACGTAACGAACGGATTTCTGATTTACTATTTTCAATCCGTATAAATTTCCTAGTTGCAACCTTTGTGAATTGATTTCAGTTGGACAAACATACAGAGAATTTCCAAATTTTCGCAAGTAAACGATTATATAACACACGTTCAAAACGCAATCAATCTGAAATCAATCACAGGCGTACATTCCTATTGTATTCATGTGTATGATGTATAATACTTACATCAAATTGCAGCGATCGTTTCAGTCGCGGACGCATGACCCAGACGACTCATTAACCAGGTTCGCAGAAACCGCCGAATTCGCTCGCTTTGTAATAACATTCTTTGCATTTAATGGGAACGAGTCCCGGGACCGGACACGCGAAAAAGATCGAACTCGGATAATATGCGTTTACGTGGCTTTGAATTGGAGAGTATGAAAAGACCAGTAGATACGAGCAACTGGAATATTTATTTATACATACTATACACAGGTAGTATTAATATAGAAAATGCGAAATAAACTCTATTTGACGATCTGTTGTTTTTACGGCTATACTAAAACATCGACACTGCTAAATCGATCTGCAAGTAATTTTTTATAGCTACTTTTTTACCGGGGAAAATCGCTGGAAAATTTACCACGTAAACGAAGTTGCAGGATAAGCTGGTCCTTAATTTAGATTTAATAATATGTCTGTTACAAACAGTCTAGTCATGGGAAAGACTACTTTAGTTTCAATACATTTTGTAGTCAGTAGTTCAAATGTGTGTGTAATAAGATTTAAGCATAGGCAAACCACTACATTAGTAATTCCTCATGGACACCTAGAGTTTATTATCGGCATAGTTAGTATTCTATTATTATAATTGATATTGGAAAACAAAAGATTTTCGTTTGCGTTCGGGTGGTAGTTTTTCTTAAGTCAGCACAACACACCTACATTCTGTGATAATTTAAGAGCAAGTAAAAGACTTCTTACCATTTGTCACAATACCAGGGACAACTTATTAATCTATGCATAGATAGCTAGTAAACGCATAAATACATCTTATGTAGAATAAAACAATGGCTTTTCTTCTTTTAAAATCTCATGAAACTAGGTCTAACTAGGAAAACGTGTTTAACGTAAGTATAACGAAAGCTATTAAATGTAAATTAATCGGCGGAGTCGAGAAAGATATATAAAATGTGTAACATAAGAAGAAACAAAATCACTTTATTGTAGTACTTCCCGTCACAGACTAAAAAGAAGCGGAAACGCTGCGGCGAGTGCATAGGCTGCCAACGCAAGGACAACTGTGGAGATTGCGCGCCGTGCCGCAACGACAAGTCGCATCAGATCTGCAAGCAACGACGATGCGAGAAATTAACCGAGAAGAAGGTAAGTTCCAGAATTTCATTGAATATATCAGTTTTAATAATGACTGAAATGTGTAAAATCTTCGAGACTTTAACCTCAATCGAGAGATTATCTGTATAATAAAGGCGGCGACATCTATTATAACATTTTTAGGGCCCTAGCCCTCTTCAATACGGGTCTGTTTACAAATCAAATGGTTACAAAAACATTTAATCATGGATCCAAATTCTTGACGAAGTCTATGAAACAGGCACGGTTTCATAGTAATATTTTTAAATTTAGCCAAAACTGAATTAATTGCAAAATACTAAGAATTGATTTAATGTAAACACGCATCGTATAACTTATCTACGACCCAACATTTACATTAATTTATTCGTCTGCATAGATTACCGCCATCTTGTCGTACCGCGCCGACATGGTGTTCCGCAGGTTTGTAAAATGGCCGCGGAAGTAATGTGTTTACGTCGCGCTGAATAAGAAAGTCGAAATATTTGTACTTAGTCGTTATTTATTTTATATTGATGAGTATAAAATAGTATTAACATAGATTTACACACAAAAACACTTATTAGAGTTTTTCGCTATCCTCACCATTAAATATCTAGTTGAAATGATACCTACTGTGTACTATCAGAGTTTTTGAAATAAACTCAACCCGTTTACAATATTTACTACGACGAGTCTACGGTAAAATATTAGATAATTGCGCTGACGGACTGAGTTTTTAGGGGAGAAAATATTCATTTCATTAATGTCTTAATCGCTTAGAGAGCCATAAAGACGATTTACAAAAATCGAAATTCAAAACAACTTATTACCATAAAATAGTAATAAAAACATTACAGGCGATTTAATAGCCCGCGAACGGAACGTTGAAAATGTGTCTTTATACCTCCTGTATTTTTCAGTTAACATTGAGAACGGTATAATGATCACCAAAAAACAAAAGCTACGAAATGTGTAAAGATATTATTGTAAAAAAATTACAGGTCACGGAACACGTTTTTTCATCGATAATTAGACAAATTTGTATGGCGTCGATTTTTTTTTCAATTTATATAATAAAGAAATCGATTCTTGCTTTATGGTGGTTCATAATAGAAACGAAATGCAACCAAGAAACAAACATATTCGATAAAAAAAATTGTTTATAACAAAAAATCCAATTCTACACGAAATTAGGTCTTTGTCCTGGATTGTTTACATTATTTATATTATATCAGACACTCAAGCAGTAAGGCAGAGATTAAGAATTTCTATTGGGAAAGGTTAAGTATAGTAATCGGACTTCTACATCCTGTTTTTCGTCTCTCCGGGAGATAGATGAAGAACATGACGGATAGAGATTTGCTTCCAGAGATTGAGATTTATCAAACATTTCCCTTATTTACATATTATTTATTATTTACAAGCCATGAGATATTCTCTAACGTTGCCCACATACGACAATACACTACACTGCACTTGCACTTAAAATCAATCATGAATCATTATAAAAAAATCAATAAAACCCTATAAAACATAATTAGTCAAAACTCACAAAAACCCGGGCTTACCAGAAAAAGTTCTACGGAGAAGGTACTCGACTTAATTTACGATTATAAGTTAAGGACTGCAAAGTAACTTAGCAAATTAGTTTTAAAACAACCACCGTAAAGCTTAGCGTTGGGGGAAACTGGGGAGACACCTACCCTTGGTCTGAAATCACCTTTATTTAAAATCTACTTAGCAATCTCTAGCAATCTGTTAGCGCTCTTGAGGTATATGCGTCAATTTTACAATTTTAGAGATGACCCAAACATTTAGGTTTTATCTTCTTTAGTTTTAATAGTTAATTAATTTTAGGTCTCGAAATCCGTGACTATCGCACCTTTAGCAGATAGAGTTTTCAGTAAACAAAATCTGATACTTTTATAATTTATTGTTTTATTTTTTAATTGAGTTATAAAGTTATTGTTATTTATTTTATATCTACATGGTGGAAAATCTTTTTTCTAAGAGGCAAAACTCAGCTTTCTTCGTACTTTTGTTGTGTCTTTTGTATGTGCCACGTTTGCCATTTGTCCGAGTATTTAAGAGGTTCCGTTCCGAAGAAAAATTATTTAATTTTATAAATTCTAAATATTTTATAAATACTAAGTAATTATAATTTTTTAACATTTACACTCTTTTAATATTTTAAATTTAATATAGTAAATAAAGCTTTTTGGTAAATTCTCGTTCTTTGCAAATTTTAACTTTTAGTGCTAGGAATATAGGAATAGTTTTAAATAGAAAGACATTTTGTACGGATTTCCGTCGTCGGTGGAGCTTTTTTCTTGATTTACATGAAAAAGTTTAACCTTGTGGAGGCATTATTTATACCGTACGGTTCATATGTCGACCATATTATCTCCGGTGCGCGCACGCGTCGCGCGCAATGTGCGCGGCAGCTGCGCATGCGCCGCGCTCCAATCATGGCGCGCTGTCCAACTACACCTCTAGGTCTTTTATCGTAGAACCGATTGTATCTATTGTTGACTTAAAAGGTGTTTTTTGGTGTTTGATTGATGCCTTATCGTAAAATGCAGCTGGAATTTTTCTTCAATGTTATGTAATATTCTTTTCCCCGTCTTCGACTTACAGAAGAGATATTTAATTTAGATATAACTTTAAATATTAATACTAATAGCATGTTAGAACAAAAGAAATACTATTGTTATGTAACCTTACAGGATAAGAGATAATATCATTTATCAGTACATATAAGTAAAAAATCATAATGTTTTTTTTTAATCATATTACATCGTCAATTCAATTCTTCAATTTAATTCTTCTGTGCTTTTCCACTTATAAGGTATCAAAAAAAGTTTAATAAACATACTTGTGTAAACTGACAAGCACCTAGACCCGAAACACTGGGTATCAAACCCGCGTCCAGCGGCACCGCAGCCAAATGCTTACAAATGAAAGTTAAAAATAAAAATTTATTAAAATCTCCGTAGTAATTAAGCCGTAAAGGCAAAATTAGATCGCAATGTTGTATACATCGAAAAAGAAATAGGGTATTACGAAACCAGAGAAGTTCTTCAGCTGATTAGATTCGACGTTCGGTAAAAAATAAGAAGAAAATGGATTTTATATCTACAAATATTTGAACGTAAATAATATTCAGGCAGTTATAGAAACACATTGCAGCTATTTATTTTTCATGCATATTATGAAAAATGTCTCTCTTCACTTCTACTTCATCATGATTTTTAAAGCATGTTTCAAGTCCATTGCTGAACATAGGCCTTCCCCGAACATAGCCACAAAGCACGGACCAGCGAATGGTAGTTTCTCTGTATGATAGAATCTACAAGGAAGATATTCGTAGAACTGACTATCCGTATAGGAGGAAAGATTCGACTCGTGGGCAACCTCGTACAAGCTAGCGCAGTATAGGACGACCCCATCAGATAGAGTGACGCCTGCACAGTATTGCGGGAAGGCGATGGACCTCCCGCAATACTGAGGCGAGTCGGGATGCTTTGTAATTTACTAACATAAACTAAATTTTAGTTTTACTGGGCGGTAGATTCCTTCCTGCCTCGGTATCGTCTGGGTAGGTACTACGGTTGTGTTCCGGTTCCGGTTCCGGAATGGTACAGAGAGTCAGTATAATTGGGGGCTGTGATTTCGTTCCATCTTAGTCCTCATTGGTGACAGCGCATCTTTAACCTACTTCTTCGGTTAAATTTGTATTCTAGTGTCCAGGGGCTGCAGACGCCACTTGCCATCAGTTGGACTGTAAGCTTCTTTTTCATCCCAATAAAATAATAATTACTAGCGGTTAGCTATGACACCACATAATAATAAGACATTTCGCCACTTATTGGCCGCCACCAGATTTTCAAGTCATTTTATTTACTCGACATTTACAATACTTATGAGACCAAAAGATGTAAGTGTAGGATGTTCTTACATCTTGTTAATTTTGTTTATCATCTTCATAATTATAATTTTTTCCTGTGTTTTCTTCTTATTTCTTCTTTAACATACTATCAAGCGTCCTGTGTTGGAAATAGGCTTGGCCTAAGGGAGGATATGTCTTAATTGCCAAGTATTTTCGGTCTGACATTATTTGAGATGGATATTCCGCCATCTGCCAGCAGCCACGGAATTTACCAAGCTTTTATAGTTTACTCTTATAACACTCACGGGATGACAGATCAGCGGTTTTTTTAGCCCACTGCTGAACATAGGCTTCACTAAAAGAGCGCCAGCAAAAGCCAGTATAAATTTCTTGGAAGGTTACTCCCATACTCACCACGCTGGGCAAGCGGGGTAGTGGGCGTTTACCAGCTGCGCAGCGACGGTGCCCTCGCACTTTTGATTCTATGGGATTTATACACTGCGAGATGTATCCACCACATGTAGGTGAGGTAGGATTTTTGAGAAAGAGATGGTATTTTCCCCCTTACACTCCTTACACGCGACGTCAGAAATAAACTTTACCACCACCTTACCACCTAGATGGTTGGCATTCCACCACAGTGCGTATTACTCGAAGTTCACTCACTTCGACTTTGTGGAATCAGCTGTCGCCAGCGGTATTTCCGAACAGTTACGACTTCAAGAAAATAGCCTATTGCTTCCTTAAAGGGTGACATCTGTAGCTTCTCTGGTGTTGTGGATGTCCGTGGGCGTCGGTGATCACTTACCATTGGGTGAGCCGCATGCTCGTTTGCCCCCTTCTTCTATAAAAAAAATCCAGTTAAATGATACTAAACAAATCAAACGGTTGATCTCCTTTGTACTCCACACCCACTACACGGTCTTTACCCAACCCGGCGGTAGACTGGTACAGAATGACGTTTGGCGTTAAGCCCAACTTTTTATACACTTCTATTGTACAAATAAAGTTTAAATTAAAAAAATACGTTAAATTGTATGTTAACTCACTGTGAAATCTTAATCTGGACCAATTCTAAATCTTCTCTCAACTATAAAAGAATCCCATAATAAAATTTGAGACTATAAAACAAAAAAAAAGATGCCAAAATTGTCTCACTAAAGGAACAAATGTATTATCGCCAATCCTCGCAAACAGTACAACAATAAACATTACAGAGAAACTTTCTTATAAATCTACTGCCTTCGTCTCTGATTTTAATGGCTTTTTGTCTCGCAGATTATTCATACGCTTACTTCAATCGACATTTTTTTTCCTTTTCGAATTAATGGCACAGAAATGTGTCTAGCCGAGAAATTAATCTGGATTTATTACTTGTGATTCTATATTTTTCTTTTAAAAGTACTTAAGCTGTTTGCCTATTATCCATCTAGATTCAATGTATTTACGAGCTTAATATACGAAACAATAACACATTACAATTTATGGATACTTAATGTCATAACAGAATAAACATTGTGCTATCTGGATATTTGTATTAAAAGCTAATTTTATTACTAAAATACGTAAACTTCATTTCAGTAAAGTGGAACGGAATCAATTGCTTACGGAGTACTTTTTTTTATAAAAACAATCAACACGTTAATCATTAACGTTCATTAATAAAAAATTAACTCGTACAATCAATAGAAAAACATACAATTGAAAAAAAAACGAAAGAATTGCCACGCGAGTCCCACACCCACATCGGCGCGATTATAACGGTCGGCGGGAGTTTACACTTTCGGTCGTTTTTTCCTCGGGGCCGGCACGAGCCAGGGGCCGGTGATTCACGGCGGCCGGCAGATGTTAGGTGAAGCTTTTTGTGCTATCAGCTGATGTAACGGGCAGGATCGGATCGACTTGTTAATGATGCATCTTGCACGCACCGCTCCGGACTGTTACGTGTGACAGGAGCCCGTGTTGCGTAATAGCTTTTCTTTTTCTTTTTTTTCTTCGTTCCTTCGAAGCTTTAATTTTAAAATTCGTTTGTGGCCTGCATTTTTTATGTTTTGATCAATTTGTATTGCTTGTTTTGTAACTGCGATAGGTTAAACTATTTTTGGATCGTTTAACTGCATCCGTCTTATATTTGTTCAATAATTAGTTTTGTGTAAAATTTTAGTTACTGGGACGACGATGATGTCTTAAACACACATCAATTTCAATTCGGCTTTATCATTAACAATAATATAAATATTTTCCTAGTTCTTAAGCATATTTTACATCATAATATTAGGGGTAAAAGAATGAAATTGTCGTTAAGTAATTGAGTATTCCAAAATATTTTAAATTTAGTAATTTCACTTACCTATTATATTGAGCCGTAGTAGCCTCGTGATCAGAGAGCTCGCTTTAATTGAGCGCGAGTGACCAGGGTTCGATCCCCGGCAACGGCACCACTTAAATTGTTAATAGCAATTTTAAGTGCTGAATTTACCTCGTGCTCGGCGGTGAAGGAAAACATCGTGAGGAAATGTGCATGTCTGTGACTTAATACAAAAAACATTATTTCGAGGATATGTGAAGTCCCTCAAGCCGCGTTGGACCAGAGTGGCGCTTCCTTCCCAGCTCCAAAACCCTCTAAGATATTTGAGAAGGAGCCCCTTTGCCCAGCACAGGGCGTTTACAGGCTGCGACGTTAGTTTTTTTTTACTTACCTAATGTGCTGCAATGAAATCAAATAGTTTGCGTATGTATTGCGTAATGTATTATTTTACCAGTAAATCTCCGGAATAGATTAAAGATTTTTTCATTTGCAGTAAATAAAAGATTTTATTTGTACTTATTAATAGGCGAAAATGTGTCTTAAATTTAAGGAAATAATACCGGCAATACCTATTTTAAGACCTTACACCTTATTTTGCAATCATATAATGTAAAATGATAGAGGTTATGAAATATCGATTCGACAAAAAATACTTGTATTTTGCGTCTTATACTGTCATAACTCAAAAACTTTATTACAATATGGTAGCTATTTTAACTTGTACGATGTAAAAGGGAGTCATTGTTGAATGATAATAAACCTTTTAAAAGTTAAAGCTCTGTTAATTGCACAAAGCCAACAAATGTAGAGACCGTTGGCATATCTTAACCGGTTAGAGAATTTACATTTTCTTATTCTGTGCTCTATAGAACCAGCCGGTCTTCTATTATGTTGAATATATCGGTAATCTTTTTAAGTATCATTTCACGAATTGAATTAACCATTTACTATTTTGCTTAAAAAAATATTTTAATCACATTAGTTAAAATGAGTTTATGCTATTTTTCTACCACAGCAGATCTAAAATCCCATTTAGTTATATCTTTTTGATTTAAAATCGTTACAAGTAAATTGTTAATTTATTTTTTCATTGTAATTTTATCATCTTAAAAATTTTGCTCATAAAGTTTATTTATAGGCAATTACTCTTGACTCATTGGACGTACGAAAGCTCCACAGAACTAAGCAACGCAGCAACAAATCAATACTTTTTCCTAGCAAAGACTACCCCAATGCACGCAACTAATTCATACAACCTAGTTATATATATTCGTTGGATTCAGGCGCTTGTGTGCGCAGATCTCAGCCAATGGCGTTCCAGTTTCGCGGTATACGTATAATTTATGTATGTGTTAGTGTGTAAGTGCGTGAGGGGTGCGTTGCTGCACCCCTTACCATGCATTCGACACGAAAGTGAGTGCGTTTCGTTTATTATACTGCACTATGAAATTCGATTTTTTTTTTAATAGTGTGCCAGCGGGACTGCGTTCAAAATGTATGAGAGGAGGATGATTATAACACCATAAATGAAAGTTACGAAATATGTCGGTTTGCCCACTTTTTTTTAAGTAAGTGTCGAGATATCTTGCTCCTATGTACCACACAATTTTGGACAGTTGTAATGGTACGCAGAAAGTTATAAGTTGAGGTTTTTCACTTTTCGCTTTTATTTCTTTAATAATTCTAAACTTGTTCTTTCTGAGCTTTTTTACACCTCCTTTTTGATGACGGTGAAAAATTAATTTTCTTGAATGACAGAGTTCATTTTTCACCAGTGAAAAAATTGTGAAATTAACTCATTATCATCATCGCCTGGACTATGTTCGACGTTGGATATAAGCTTCTCCTAGATATTTATAGTTGTATTTATTTATTTTGCATATGTACACACTCTGGAGACAATACATTGAAAAATGTTCCATAGTAACATCTTATAGGTCTGTACGTACCCTGAAAGAATGTTGCAATTTTAATAGTAGTTATCATTAACTATAATAAACTATACAATATTTTATATAAAATGTAACTTCGATATTATTGTAATAGTATATTATTACTAGTATTTTTACGCTTAATTTAAATATTCTATTATATTATAAAGTGATGATAGTAAGATGAAAAGTGAAAGCCGGTTTTGCAATGCTATGCTATAACATGTGTATCGGGGGCTTTTTACCCATTCTGACTTTGCATTAATGATGCAACAACACTAGTCTATGTTGGCTGGGTACATTTTTCGTCAACAATCGGTCACCAGAGCCTCGTTTATTTGTTAGTAAAATGCAGTACGAGGTCAGGTTAGCATTTGGAGAAAAATAAAGAAATCCCGCCTTAACCATTACCCATCAGCAATTCAAGGTTATGGAATAAAAAAAAAGTAATATAACGCGCACACTAACCATGGCACATAGCGGTGTGCGTAAACGATGCATATAATGTTCAATGTAGTGGTAAAATCGCCCGCGGCCACGCATACGCTCTTTCTCCCACCCTTATCGCTTCAACTACTCCAATAAGACATGAAGAGCTTTCTAAACATTTCTTAATTATTTTTTCTTATAGTAATCTCTGGTGAATATACCAGTTCCAAATCATCAAAATGCATTATCAAAATATTACTTTATAAGCATTCCAAATACTCATTCCAATTTTAAATAATTTATTTTTAACTTGTAAAAAATGTGTATTGTCAATTTTCGATATTTATTTATGTATGTTGTTTTCAACTTTCTGTAAAAATAATCAAATAACTTTTTCTAATTTGTTAGTACTTTTTGTCATAGCATTTTAATGCAATTTTCAAAGAATTTCTTTTTTCTTTGATTATTTTTCTATACTCTAACCTTTTAATTTTATTTGACATTAATATTATATACCTTGCCTCCTTTATATACCTTAACTTATCTGTGTCTAAGGAGTCATCTCTTACTTACGACTAAAGGAAAAGTCTTCAAAAGAAGCCGCTTCTCACGTTCTATGAAAAGAAAACGAAAATGAGATTGTTTTCATAAAATTTTTCTTGTTTTGAGAATTTTTCCAGTGTCAAATAAAACATTTTAATATCCAAGATATAAATCACTTCAAAAGCTCTGTGGTAAAATATCTAAATATAATTCGCTATACTTTTACCTACGCAACTACTAGTTCATACAGTTCATTAGAGACTTCCCTACTGACACGTCGGGGCCGTGCAGCGTGAACAACCCCACACTCACTCCCACACCCACACAGGCCCAGCCCAACACCCTCTACGTCAGAGAGATCTAATTCTGCACGCGTTGGAATACCTACGTACCGTGACTAAGATCGAATTACCATAAGCGGGAGTTTTTATTTTTGTATATAGGCCTACGTAAAATACGTTACACTAGTGACGTGACCCATTCGCTTGCCACTTAATCGATAATGTTTTTTTTTTATATTCCCTTCGAATAAGTTAAATAACTTTATTCAGTAGGCAACAAAAACTTTGCACCTTTCAGTTGCTAGCTCGTATGAGATATACCATTTAAATTTTTAATTAATCGCTATTAATTCTGCGTTTCAAAATATTTTCAACATTGTTATCGTACATTCCCATCTCACGTGGTTTTATAAAAACTTTTTCGTTTAAACGTTATTCGTTATTTCTCAGGGAAGTGCAATATAAAATATTCAAAACATTTTAAATATTAAAACATACATATTTAAGATTGGATTCCTTTTCTATTACATGTGTGGACACTTTTTACGATGTACGAATAATATACTCTTTAGACGTAACCTGAACAGTTGGTTATAGAACCCGGGAAATATTTAAATGTCTAAGTTAATAAATAATACTTTTGTTTATACTAATAAGCTGATAAAATATCTTGAAGAGCTTTTGGCTATGCACGACATTTACCTACAAATATTAAGTTTTATCTCGTGGTAGCCTGGTAGAGCCGTGGCTGCCCAGTGGTCAGGGCGCTCACTTTAGTTTCATAGAGCGCGAGTGATTAGGGTTCTATGCCCGGTGCCGGAACTTCGCCATCAATTTTAAAGGCTGTATTTACCACGTACTCGGCGGTAAAGAAAAACATCGGGAGGTAACGTCCATGTCTGAGAAATAATAAAAAAATATTATTTATAGAATAAGTGAAGCTCGCCAACCCGTACTGGAGTAGCGTGGCGGGCGCTTTCCGGCTCCAAAAACCCTCTCAGATGTTTAAGGCTGCTACTTTATTCTATAGTATTTTTTATAATATTAATACAATACCACAAATGAATAGCATTTCAATATTGTGAGTAAGCATTTAATATATTTATAATAACTATATTACAACTAACTTCATAAATCCAACCAAGTATGACAACTTCACACGATCGTATTACAGATTAACTCGAGTTACAGCGTTTACGTTAACCCGTTGTTAAATCGTTTGCGTTTCGTTAGCGTCGCTCCGGAGCACATAGGGCTACCCCCACCCCGACGAGGGGCCGACTGCACGCGTAACCTACAAATCTGCACTCTAGCTGACCTGCGATTTAAAAACCGTGTCGGGCGACTTTGTGACGAGTTCCGATCGAGTTTCATCTTTAATTGTATTTTTTTAGAATTCAACAGATCTATTATCTGTCGGGAAAAAATGCACCCCGTGCAAATGGTTGGCATTATGAGATTGAAAACCGCACCTTCTTCAAATGTACAACCTCATCTGCACGTAGTTCACCCTGCTATCAAAGTTAAGGGGCTCTGGAGTCCTGTAATATGTACAATAGTTAGCAGTGGCACAGTGCTAACCTATACGCTTGCCGAGCGAGGAGAGTCTGAGCAGCTTCTAACAAAAACTTCCAAGAAATATATATGCCATCTTTTGCTGGCGCTTTCTTGAACATATAGTGACAGGCCGGTGCGATCGCAAATGTTCTCTTGCACGGCTATCGATGATTTAATTACTCGTTTTCTACAGTACTAGTTGAACAAACCTTACACAAACTCAAACTTTTTTAAAGTTTTAAAAACTAATCAACTACCTTACGATTTTTTTGCCGCCTTATTACCCAACGTTATACTGAAATTCTACAAAAGTGTGGTATCAAATATAAAATTTCGACGTTTCATACATAATCACAATAATCAAATAACTATTATTAATTTAAAACGTACGTTAGTTATAAATTTAAATAAATGTGATTGAAAAAAGAAAGATAATAAAATTTCATTGAATTTTGCGATGGGTAATAAAATCTACGTCACCATAGTTCCTCCAGGTAGGCTTGCAAAACTATATAGGCTAGGTTAGTACATTATGTGCCTACATAGAAGAAGGCGTAGCTTAGGGGAGGAACGCATAACCTACTGAACGTAGTGCCTATTTAAGAGTAAGGGGGTATACAAATATACATACTATTCGACCTGTGTGTCGTGCAATTACGCAAAAGCAGGTAGGTATATTTTTCTAGGTAAAGGGGAAACACGGATCCGTATGATCTCGACTTCATGCTATGAACTTACCAGAAGTTTTGCAATACGTCAATGTTTCTTGATATTTTTACGCTGTTTAATTTTAAATTACTGTTACTAATTATTATTAAAAATAATAAATAAACTATACTAAAATTAGCCAATATAATATATATTTAATGAAACGATTTCGGTCTTTACGGACTTTCCTTTTTTGCATTGTATATTTAATTTTAAATTCATCATTTCCTATTGACAATATATATATGGTAAGACTTAGGAATAATCCTGAAATAGAAAAACATTCATGATTCATCAATACAACTTTCCATAGTGCTTTATCCATTGTAATAAATTTTTACGTCAGAATTCAACGAGATGGATACCACATTAAATATTTACAATTAGAGTTTCCCTACATAGTAATTTCCCATTTATTTACATACATAAGTGACTCATTGCACCACTTATCGAAAAATCAAAGCAAGGCTAACGACCTCCCAGTTTCAAGTTTTCCTACCCCTTAAGCATAAACCAATCTCACCTGATCTCCGTTCTATCGCACATCTCCCCTTGTGTGTTCACGCTGTTCAATACGTAAGGCGGCAGGTAAGATCTAAGGTAAACTGGTAAGGGAGCCAAGTTGGTTATTGTGTGACCCAACTGATAGGTAATTGCAGTTTTTTATGCACAGATGTAGGGTAAGGGAGATACGGAGTTCATGCAACACAGTTGAAGTAAATAAAATGCTCTTAATAGTGATAAAGAGTACTAATTACTTGCTCAAAGGGTCTTCGATTGATTACTTCTTTTATCTCCTCACACGTTTCTTTTATTCTCTATGTTTTTGTAATTATCCTTCTTTAGAACAGTCATTGCATTCTAGAGATTCTTCTCTACAGTATGATGAGCCCAGTTAAAACAATGGCTTATAATTTAGATATTGAAGAAATGCAGACCTTAATGATGGGGTTGCGGTGAATAATAGAACGTAAAAACAGCTGTCTCTTCTAGTAAGAAGCGGTTAAAAGGACTTCTATGTTGTTGTGTAACGTTGATAAGAAGCTTACTATTCCTTTTATTCTTTACACAATGATTAATTTCCTTATAACGTTTTATTTTTATTTTATTTTGAGACTTTAGTGAAATTTCAATCAATTCGATGCGTTAGTAAATATGATATTTTAAGTATGTGAATAAACAACTTAGTCTAGTCCATAGTTTCACCACAGAATAAATATAGTACGTTGCGTCAATTTTTTCATACAAATAATGTTACAAGACCACAATTTCGCCTAATGTTAAGAGGTGATGACATCAAAGGTAATGAGCACGCGAGCCCAGAAAAAGCCTATGTAATTCATGTTATGATACTGAAAAATCTATATGTAAACGATGATACTGTCATAGAAATCTATCTGGCCGTACGCTCAAGACAAAGCAAAAGCTTAGCTTCGGATAAATAGGAAATTAATTAACGTCAAGTTCTTGGATTTTATAATTCAAATCAATAATATTTGTACCTTTATTGACGAAGAAGTGGAATTCCACTTCTCTTGTTTTCTTTTTACCTTTCCTTACTGTCACACGTACACATATTTATAGAATACCTAGGCGATTCCTTAGTTAGTAATTTGAGTCACACAGCCTAATAACGATCAGTTCCGTCATAATCGTCATTATGACAACTGCGCGTAACTGAATGCCGGCGGGAACTGTAAAGTGTAATTTATGATTGGGCTCCGGTTTGAACTGAGTCGCGTTTCCGCCGCGCCACGCTCAAACATTGTAACGCTATACCGCACCACCTTTATTTGATTTATACCTTACACTTTTTAAATTTTTTATCCACTGAAAAAGCCATGGGAACCCAATGACAGGCAGCGTGAAGTAATGGTCGTTTACATATGGAGCCAGAATGAGACGATTGTCATAGACTTATTGAATAACAAATTGTAAGCTTCCATCTCATGATTCGAATTAAACTTAACATTGTGATTCATGTATGCAGGTTGGCAATACTAAAATTCCTATTTAATTAATCATTACTTGCACGAATTAACTAATAATATATATTGATATACACATAATGACGAAAGAAGTCAAGAAAGAACTCTTCGAGTGACGTTAACAAATGGAGTCATTATCTAATCCTTCAACGCTTTCCCTACGATCAGTGAATATTTCAAAAATATGATAACAAAAGCTAAAACAAAATATATACAGCATGTATTATGTTGAGTCAATGGTTAATTTTACATAAAATTTGAAGTAATTGGAAGGGTTAATCAGCAATCTTGGTTACACTGATACTTAACATTAAAAAAAAACACACACTGTAATTCCATTACAGTCACAACAAATACAAAACTAAATAAGCAGGTAACAACGTCAGAATTAATATTTTGTACCTACGCTAGAACAACCTTTACCATATTATTTTTAAACATACTTTTCCATCCGTTTTTAGGTAGATTTTATACACTTCTCTGATAGTGTCATGGGTCCTAATATAGCTCATAACATTAGAAATTCAATAGGTTAAGTATCATATATACTTTAGGTTATATATACTTAAAAAATTAAGTTACTTTATGTATATTAGAAAAACTACACCAAACGTCATTTAAGTAATAAAATGTAAGCTGTCAGTTCTTTGAAATTGTACAATTATATTTTTGTTACTAATCAATATTATACAAGAGTATAATATTAAAAACTACATTAATATTTTCATAACTAAGAATAACAATTCCTAGTCACTAGTACCAAACGTGACCACGGGTAGTAAATTATAATGATAATGAATGTTTGTAAAATATGTGTAAATTCACAAAAGAGTAAAGTAAATTAATAGTTAGTAGGAAATAGTAGGGATGGTACGTTAGACACGCATCTGCCCCTGGCTTTTATTGAATGTAATATGCGATACGGTTTTGTTGGTAGGTTATTTTGCAGTGTTACCGGTAACATATGGCGAAGCAGTATGGAAGCTTAATAATTTGTAATAATATGTCCTATTTACATTATATGACTTAAGACAACGTTAAAAAGCTCCCCTATGCATAACAGAATCATTTTCCAACGTAGTTGTTGAGTACAATTCTAAAAGCTTTATGTACAATTTGTTTTAAAGACATCATACTTTTTTGCGGGAACTGTATGTCCCCAAATCAGTATACCATTGAACGATTCCTAATTTCCGGATTCTGAATTCCCACACACGTCTATACAAGGTTTTCTGTATTACATCATTCCTTTTTTCAATACTTAATGTTTCAAAAAAGTTATTGTTGAAAATTGGTATGAATAACTAAGTAATATTGTAATAGGAACCCTTCCATGTCATCATCGTCATCACAAACTGTCAACCTATGTACTACCAGTACTAGTTTATACTAGTCTTATTCTAGGGAAGCTTGCTTCCTCAATGATTATCAGTTCTGTGAGCTATATGGCTATCTTTTTTGAATTTAGTAAATCAAATTATTTAAAGTGAATTGAAATATTCAAGCTTAACTCTTCAATGAAATCATACTTCAAGACGTACTCGTACGAGTATGTAGCCGATAAGTACTATAACTTAACATGCTTGTAATAAACACGTGTGCCGTTACAGATAATTTTAGATAACGAATAGTTTGAGAACACTATTAAATATATACAAATAAAAATTAAATTAGATAGTATCTCAAAACGTAATTAAATATTTCTATATTCTTCACGTATTATTAAAATAATACCCAAAATTTAATTATAACTTAATATAATTTAATTTATTCAGCTTCTATTCATTCGATCCGAGCAGCAATATCCCAAATGCAGACAAAGAAACAGAATAAGTACTTTCCAGAAGCATTTATGACAGGAAATGACATTCAAAATAAAAAAGCTTTCATATGCTCCATAGAAGTTAATAAAACGCTGCTCGTTGCAACATGAGGCTCAAAAAATACGACTTATTCAAAATATCTGTATTGAATGGTAAACATTACGTTAACAATAATCATTAGATATTTTCAAAAGTATATATTTAATATAATTTATACTTGCGATTGTTGTAACGTTACACAACATCATATTGACAATTATTTTTATTTTTTGATACTAGTTTCTCAACACATTTAATTTTTTTAACTAAGTAACCGACCGGTTTTGCCTTACGTACAAAAAATAACACTTTTGTCAATATATTTAATCATAAATTCTTAATAACTCGAAATTTTTCAAATCATGAATGTCCATTGCATGATTTTTCTTTGTTTTTGCACAGGATATGCATTTTACTCGTATAATAAAAAAACCATGTTTTGTTTTTCTTATCTGTTACAATTATTTCCGATGGCAAATAATCCAAAGAAAGCAGACAAGAGCCACACGTCCTATAGAGTTCTCAGAGAGGATAACTTTGATATTGATTCCCGATTATTGTATAAGATAATAAATTATATAAGATTTTTTTTTAATAGTTTTGCATTTGTTTTTAAATGTTAGTTATAGAAAAAGGAAATAGTAGTATTTTTGAAGGACACATCTAGTTATTATTGCTCTATATTTCTATACAAACATGCGACTATTTACAAACGCGGCTGGCAACACCCACAGAGCAGCACTAATACAGAACATAAAATATATGGGCAAAAATTTCTAGGGCTGCACGCATGGCTTTGTTAGTACTTTCTAGAGAAGACCTATGTCCAATCGAAGACCAATCGATAAGCTGGTAAAAAGTAAATGATTTAAGATAAAAACAAAATAAATCCTTTATCGTTATAGTGGAAATATATTAAAATATATTCAATAAATATTACAAACTATGTTACGACTTTCAAGGATATTTCCGCGTTTAGTCAACATATTTGGTATACTTATTGATTGTATGGTAATCAAAACTTCTGGCGAACCGCACGTAAGAAAGACATCAGCTTATTGTGTTATAGTTTCGATGCATAAGGAATGAGGCAGCTAAGTAAATCGCTCCAGTCCCCAATTCATTTCACGATAACAGGCTTGCATTTATTAATTTTTGACATAAGCGGGCGCCATTTTCAATAGGAGCAGCTGTTGCGCCGGGTTCGATGACCTGTTTTTTATGGTGCATCCAGGTAGACGACTGTTCTATGGGTCGACCATAGAATTTTGAAACCTTATGTTACTAGACATTTAATTGTTATAGTATTTTATATTCTTTTACTTCGGTATTATTCTTTATGGGAATTAATTCCAAATTCAAAAGTAAGAATTAAGCTTTTTATTTTAAAACAGACGATTCATTACAATTTTTGTTTAGGCCAGTTTCAAATGATCGCTTGTTCAAAAAAACTAGCTAGGTAATTTTTGAGAATTTGTAATGTATATGAGCCGTGATAGCCTAGTGGTGCTCGCTTTAGTTTTATAGAACGCGAGTGAGTGTACAATGAACAAAATGAATGACATATGAAGACAAAGCTGCGATAGGCTAGTGGTTAGAGGATCTACCGACGAATCAGGATATTCGAGTTCGATTCCCAATGTAGAGTGCTCGTGCCATTGTGTTTTTCAAAACTTACGTGCGATTGATATCGTTAGCATAGACACTACGACGGCGACAGGCTCACCACCTGTCATAAGCTGTGGGAATAGTGTATTGAAGGGACTAAATCTCTAAACCTTTAACAACCCCAATAGTGGGTCAATGATCTATAAAAAACGTTAGTAACAAGGTCACGAGGTCTATAAGAAAGTTACAAATAGACTATTTATGCGAATACTACACATTTATATTAAACTAACTTTACGGAATTTGACGTGTATCCTTGTGTTGTAGCTTTTCTTTCCCGAAAATTATACGCGATAAATTCCGTAAAATCTGTTTAATTTCAGTGTAATATTTAATGAATTTAAACGTATTTCTCACACTTTATTAAAAGTACTGCTAAACCTACAAAATCAAACTTAATTTGATCTATAAAGCCTAGCAAAGCTCAACGCATCCTTTTGATTATAAGTAAACTCGTTTTACCACGTCCGGAAGTCTTGCGGAAGTCACACCCTGCACTGCGTCTTAGACGTCACACTTTCTGAACATCCTTAAGCTATGTCGAATAATATTGACCGTTGTCATGACGACGTTATTTTGACGACACTAGTCAATGTTTTTCGACGTAATGTCAACACAAGTGTTTAAATGTAATAACCGCTTTTTCGTTTCCTTAACAGGTTGTTAAAGAAGTAAGTAAGACTACTTATAAATAAACTTTTTGTAATTTTTTTAAAATTTATATAATGCTAAGTTATAAAATGTGATGATCTCGGTGATATTAAAGAAGAAACAAAATCAACTTGTAGTCTAGATAATAGTTTTTTCTAGGTTCAATTTCGTATGTTAATTACGCAAAATTTATGTTTTTCTTCTTTTTTAACAGCCTGTAATTAGTCCACGGCTGGACATAACCCACTCACATTTCATTTCATTTTCGCTACGATGCAAGCTGATTGGCGTTCGCAGTACTTCATAACAAATGCGCTGCCGCTTTAAGTCAGACCGATTTCACAAATACGGAATACTGTCGCAAATATTTATAAACGCTACATTTGTCCATGTTTAAGGCGTTTTGTTACTATGCCATGACCGCGTAGCTTAGTAGTTAGCATAACTGACTGCTATACCATGGATCCTGAGTTCGAATCTTAGCCGAAGCCAATGTTTGTGCAACACCCGCAAATTACTGGTTTTCGGCTCTGGTTATGTTGTGTTTATATATATTTAGTACATTAGGACAAGTTAGGTAACGGTATCCAAACAGTGCTTTTATTACTGTACTTTGTGTTACTTGAAGCGGCTTCAGGTCACATTTGGCTGCTGAGCCCCATACTCCTCATGGCCAGGCCTATATTCAGCAGTGGACTTGCGAGAGGCTGAAATGATGATGATGATATAAAAAGGAAAAGATTTTCCTAAATTTTTAAAATTCTTATTAATGGTCTTTTTTTTTGTCTTGCATAATTTATGTGTGGCTTCCAAGTTAACATACTTGCTGATACTAATCCAAGAAGCTTTTTATAAGGGTTCATTGTTAATAGTAAGCTGTAAAATTTCAGAAATCTTTTTGTTTTTGGTAAATCTATCAGAAAAGTGGTTTTCGTTACATTAATCGTTAAAAGACTATTTTTAACCCAAAACTTAATACGTTTACATCTTGTTAGGCTTCATTATCCATATAATAAACGTTATTCCCAAAGTGGAATAAACAAATATCATCTGCATGTACCAAGTAATCTAACCATGAAACAAGTAATTTAGGTAAACTAGAAATAACAGTGGTCCCAAAACAGAGAACGTTATTGACACATTCTTTCATTCAATCCATTTATATATTATTAGTGAAAATTATTAACCAATTTGCGTATCGAAATAATAGCAGCATACAAACATCCCACAGCTGGGACAGCGCCTACACTCATATTTCTAAGAGAAAGAGTAACGAAGGTTACGAACACACATTATAAGGGAACTATATAAACCACATATCAAGTAAACTGTGTGTCGACGGTGTGTGTTTTATTATTTATCCAAATCAAGGTAAGAAACTAGCACACAGCTCAACTGACGATAAGTTATCATTGCTAACTGGACACCTACATCCATACCTACGAAGAATCGTAGGAGTTGTCACCCTGATTTTTTGTATTAAAGTTTTACTCTGCTATTTAACGTTAGTGTTCTGTGATGCGTAGTTCTCCGGACAAGTCGATCCATCCGTGTTACAATCAGTTCTAGCTGACGTTAAGGCTCATATCACATAGTTATAATCACAACTACATCAGCCTATATTAACCCACTGCTGAACACGGGACTTACCGAGAAAGCACCTGCAAATGCCCGCATATAATTTTGCCAGATGTTATGTCTTGTTTGTGTATATATATATATATATATATATATTATAACTGCATTTACCGATCCGATGGCATTGATTCCATCTAAAAGTGACCACGGCTGTCTTAAAAAGCTGTTCACAGACCAGTCTTTTAAACCATAACTTATTAGAAACTTGCATTTGGGGAAAGAGATATTCCCTCTTACATCCGAAAAAAAATAATTATTAGCAGACCTGCAAAATTTTGTCGACACTATCATCTGATTAATTAGTACAGATGCCTGAAAAAGATTCTGTACACAATATTAAAATATATCGATAAGAAAAACCTTCCTCCCGCATCACTCGAAAGCTTTCGCGTACGCCGGCGCAAGCGCACGCGCCAGCAGCTGCTGGTGCCATCAGGAAGTAGGCACCATATGTCCGCACCGACAGCTGCCTCGCTGACGGATTTATCGTATTGTACCACTTATCGATATGCTACGATGTGTTACTTTAAACTATCTTAAAGATATCGTGGTGCTTTCGAAACTTTATTCATGTGGAGTTTAGAATTCATTTAAATTTAGAACTTTTTACCTATTTTATTTCGTCTGTTATGCCCCACTGCTGAGTAAAGCCCTCCTCTCAATGTTTAAGAGGGTTTTGGAACCGCGAAGCATCTACCACGCTGCTTCTATATTTTTAAAAATTTCTCAGACAGGCAGGTTTCTCATGGTAGAGATCTTATTCTTTCGCTGTCGATCACATGGTAAATTGATCCCTTAAAATTATAATTAACAATTTTAGTGATGCGGATACCGGGGTTCGAATTTAGGTCACTCGTATACTATAAAATTACAGTAAATACTCTATATCCCTGGCCTCTTATATTATATATTGTAATTTTAATACATCTCTGAAATCTTCTTACATTTTGTGATGATATTACAGTATTACAAACGAAACACCAACTTGGTCCCAGAGTCATTATCTATCTAACACATAATCATCATCAGTACTACTATTTGTATTTATATATTTTTAATATTTATGTTATTAATATGTAATTAAATAAATATAAATGTATGTATGTACGTGTGTATGTACTAATTATTGCATATGTATTTAAATATTGTATCTATATAAATTGACATTCA
Organism: Bhutanitis thaidina; assembly: GCA_029286595.1. NCBI lineage: Eukaryota > Metazoa > Arthropoda > Insecta > Lepidoptera > Papilionidae > Bhutanitis > Bhutanitis thaidina. Next base: position 3,255,167 of record JAGSMS010000034.1, on the reverse strand, counting down.
TTGCATCTCTGCATCGTCCAAAGATTGACTTGTAAAGAATGCTTCTGGCATTAAGTCCGCCTATATACATTCTCATCTATATCTTAATTAAAGTTTAATAAATAAATAAATAAATAGACACATGAAAATATGTAAGAAGCTGTAGTACTATCATGTTAAATACAGACTTATTAAGAATGGACATTTAAATTTTTTTCATCGCGCAATTTGGTAAATTAGTCGAATTTAAAAAGCATTAAAAGTATGAAATAAAATACTGATAGGCACATTTACTTTCGTAAATTGTAAAGGAAATAGAATTGAAGAGATTTCAGTTTACTGGAACCTTTACTTCTCGAGGTCAGTTATTCAAATTTAATCAAGAAATCAAATATAAAACAGAATAGTATTCGGGACCCAGTTCAATTTCATTTATATGTATAACATCCTGTTCGATATTTTTTTTTAATATTACGATGTATATATGTACGAGTACAGTAGATGAATAAAATGATAATATGAGAGTGACCCCTACCATGTAAAGTCATGGCTTTAAAAGCGATTATTTTAACGAAGTTCTTGCTTTTGTTACAGGTAAGTGTTTCCTAGTTTTCAGAAACAACAGAAATGCTGGATGGCGACCAACGACAAGGTAAAAATAGAGTTAGTAGTGTTACTTTGTTGTATTAGTAGTGTACTTGTCTGTATTATTTTTCAAATCGTAATAGTTAATCAAACAAAACAAGAGGCTTAGCAAATAAAAAAATGCATAAACATTTAAATACATGCCAATCGTTACACGATGTCTTAGTAAAAGGCAACCATACTTAAGAAATTCTAAAAACTACGTAAAATATACCGAACAAAGAGGTTATTTGTGAATTTTTAACAATTTTCTTATTGCAATACAAATTACCCTAAACAATTTTAAAAATATATATGTATCTAAACAAAAACTGTTAAGAGTGACAATCTTGCGAGAATTAGTGGTATCAAAGCTGCAGTGTAACTAGAAAGGTTGAATGAGTCACCCGGGGGTGACAGGGTGCGGAGGGTCACAATCCGGGAGAAAACGCGGCGTTGCATTTATCCCGTTCCCGTTTCTACGCAAAACGCTCTGTTACCTCACCTCTTTAATTACAGAGCTACGGCATGATTTTTCTAAATCACAGACCGCGACCATTAAAATAAATAAAAAATAATTGTCTAAGGGAAAATGCAGAACGGTTCTCTACCTCGGGCCTGCCATTTCCTCAATGACTTCATTTATTTAAAACATTTTTTTTTTATATCTGTATCACTTATTTTATAAATAGAACAACCGTCGACATACTACTCCTATATCGATAAATCGTATAAAATATACATGAACCTAATTTACATAATTAGATCTAATTAAATACCTATTGAAATATTTTTAAAGTTCTTTTTCCAATAAAATCTTATTTTATTTGTACTTATTCTACGTAATAAATTGTTTTGTAATAACTAAAACAGATATATTGATTTCTACCTTATTATATATCGATAAGGTATAAAATTAGAATTATATTAAATAATTACCAAAGCGTAGTTGAGCGAACAGTTATATCCTTTCACAATGAAGGTCTGTACTCGATACGGCTTATATTATCTAATTATAATTTACTAACAATAGTAATTATTCTTTATCAAATAAATCAAATTTTCTTTATAAATTAATTGCAAAGTCTTAAGAAAATTTTAATGTTGTTTTAGAACTAATTAGATTTAGAACCGTCGGACCTATGATACATTTATGACATATAAGATGACTGTTGAAAAAGAATTAATAGATACATTTTCAAAACATTAATAGTGATTATTCGCTTTAAAAATTGCGATAGAAGTCTATGTTACCGTAGACTTTCTCGTCCGTCTATGTTACAAAGCATGGCCCTAAGCCATCTGCATCCATCAATTTCCTGTATAAAGATAATAATTATAAGTATGATAGCGAAATACGTATTAGTAAACATATTTTTAAGCGTGGTAGAGCCAAGCAGCGGCTTTAGCTGCTGCTCGAATGGGCCGGCTCGACCGGATTGATACCACGGCCTCGCAGAATACCGGCGTGAAGTAGAGGTATCTTGTGCTTCTGCGTTTCGTATGGTGAGTGAGGTAACCGGAGGCCCACATCCCCTCCCTATTGCCTTCCTCTTCCCTCCCATCTCCCAAATATCCTTAAAGACCGGCAACGCACCTGCAGCATCTATGGTGTTGCAGATGTATGTGGGCGACGGTAAGCACTTACCATCAGGTGAACCGCTTGCTCGTTTGCCGTCTTTGCCATAAAAAAAAAAAATATTGGTGACGAGCATGTTCACGAAGCAGTTGCGTCAATGATCGTAGACACTTTCTACTAATCCAATTAAATTAATTATAGTTAATTAATATTTCACATATTCATAGCAATTAAAAGCGTTGACATTAATGGAATGGTTAGGAATGCAGTTAGAAACAGCTGTGTGAGGAACAGGCTCAAAGAGTTTAAGGTCAAGAATTCCTACGTACTATGATTGCAGTGATGGTTTTAGTTTTTTTTCCAGTGAACAATACAAGGTACCTTCCATTAAATGAAATTATTGTGTTGAAGCTTTCCGTTTGTTATTGATACTGGCTGTTTTTTTGTTGTTGTTGTTGATATAAAATACCAACTAAAGGAGGAACGTCTTTAAAAGCGGACTATTCTTTTAAATTTAATTTTAGTATCATTATGTCCTGTCTATGCCTACTGCAGGGCACAGGTCTTACTAACGAGTTGTACGAGCTTTTCAGTTAATTGCTTAAAGGTATTGCCAGTACTTTCTACAATAGCCAAGCAGGTTAGTGAAAGCACCGATACAATTCGATAAAGATATAATATTCACCATTGTCGGATGGAATCTCGTCACCATTTACCACAGCCATCAGCCATGTATGTTCGCTAGCATGGTGCAACAGATGCCAGTGAGACTGACAAAATGGACATTAATATTGGTATATTCTGTATAGTTTATTATATATCTTATACGTGGTAGAGCCATGCGGCGGCTTGAGCCGCTGCTCGAATGGACCAGTTCGACCAGGTTGGTACCACGACCTCACAGAATACCGGCGTGAAGTAGAGCCATCTTGTGCCTCTGCGTTTCGTTCGGTGAGTGAGGTAACCGGAGGCCCACTCCTCCTCCCCATCCCCTTTCTCATCCTCCCGCCCATCTCCCAAATACCCTTAAAGGCCGGCAACGCACCTGCAGCACCTCTGGTGTTGCTGATTTACGTGGGCGACGGTAATCCGCTTGCTCACTTGCCGCCTTTCAAATTAAAAAAAAAAAATATTAAATGTAAATATAAATGATATATTGAAAAAAAAATCAGGTGAGCAGATGATATTTTACACAACGACCACAAGCCGTATATCAATTAGCAATTATTATCATATAAAAAATTCACACAGCGAATTCACTAAACGCATGTAATTTAAAATAGCTGTAATCATCAAAGTGCTAGTGCAAAGTGTAGACTCTAAAAAGTAAGATGTTTAAAGATAATATCTTACTTTCAAATCTCTCAAAAACTTTTATTACAAAACATCCCGTATCTAATCGATAACCTAAAATGAAATTAACTAAAAAAAACTCACGTTTGTTATCACATAGAATCAAATATTGTCAAAATAATAGATTGTTTATTATTCCTCTACAGGCTAATGAAATAAAGTTTAAGATCTTCCGATCTACGAGAATCACCAGGTGCAATTTTCAAATAGTAAATTAGCAAACAATTTATCGGGCATTGTGCAAAATCGCAGCTTACGTTGCGCATACGTCCCGGGACAAATACCATCATACAAAAGGGACTACCTGGATTTTGGTTTTTTTTTCCAACTGTCAAATGTCAACATGGCGTAGAGCCCGTATATAAACTTAATGCGAATAATGTTCTTTATTATGTACGATGTGAAGTTTACCATTCAGTGTGAGAAATCCAGATGCAAGTTCAGTGATGTAAAAAAAGTTTACAATATTTAAATAAATATTACATTAAATAATCATTTGTAGCAATATTCTTTTGGAAAATTAATCGAAAGTTTAAACGAAAAAGGTGTCAAAATACCAATGCCCATAAGGCCACTTAATAGACTCGAATCATTCAAAAATATCTATGCACTCGTATACAAGAATTTCCCTGTATACGACAAATAAACTGGCTCGTGCACTCGATAAAACAAAAGGACATCCGAGAGAGCGTAAGAGCAAAAGCAAGATGGCGTGCGTCCGGCGGTCGCACCACTTCCGTCACATCCGGCCGTAATTCGACTCCCGCGCAGCCTGCAATGCAACCTTCACCAATCGATTCGCTTTATTATCGTCAACTTTCGTTTATTTTTAATGAGGCTTTTTGGGTAGTGTCCTATTTGACAATGGAACCCTAAAAGTACCCATTTCCGGTATTTAAATGAGCTGATTGGAAGCCTTAACATTAACTATTTTAGGGATTCTATATTTATTTAAATTCGATCACGTGAGTTGTAATGTTTATGACATAGACAAATTAGAAAGGGCTATTGAAAAGTATAAAAATAAATAAGTATAAAAGTATGGGCTGTAATGATGATGATGTTACTTCTTCCACCCTTGAAGGCAATCTCTCATCTTCATTTACAAATAATAATAGACAAATATAAAACTGAATACGTTTTGAACATTTTAATGTTAATGAAAGTGACCAACCGTCGATCTAGGAAGACTCACTTAGTATCTTAAACCGTGAAATTATTAATTATATAAATTTTTCATTCATCATCGATAAAGAATTAACTGTGGAGGTTTTAAGTGCGTTATCATTGCTTTGACTCTGATAGTTGGTATACCTTGTTGCCTTTATATCCGGTTCGTGTCACTCATCAACTCTTCGGACGATATTGTTTGTGAGCATGCTCCCGTACCTTAGTAGTCGAGCCCTTCAAGGTAAACATTGTATGAGATGATTCCTAATACAAAAAACAAAGGTATATTCAGGTGTAAAATGCACCAGATTTCTAATCTACAAACCTGGTTTTAAGGAAGTTTGTTAACAATATACCGCGACCTCGATACATAAAACAACGAATAAATTGTTCACTAGCGACTTATATCCGAAACTCATTGTTATGGTGAATCCATTAAGATAGCGCCAAGGTCTCGGATAAAAAAAAATTGTCGCAAATGCAAACTACTTAGAATGCGGAGGAACAAAATTTTTTTTAACCAAATGAATACGATTCGATGAAATCATAGACTAGTATAATGCTGAAATTTATTTAGGGCTTCTATTCAATAAACAATATGCAATTTATCAAAATAAAAGGAAAACATAAAATTAAAAAAGAAAAATGAGCGATAACCTAAATGATTAAATACATAAAAAAAAACAAAAGTATATAATGCCACCCCTAAAAAGTTCAACCAGAGGGCACTGGCCTCACTACAGGGTATGGAGCGTATAGGTTCAACCACCGCATTTTGGCGAACTTCTTACCTTTTGTTTATTTTATTATCGGGCATGCGGGTTTCCTAGTGCAGCCAAGCTTGCTCTGAATCAGTTTTTAAACTGAACAGCATATTAAAATGTCGCAGTATCATTTCCTACCAGTAGTTGTCAATCATTAAAATTATTTATCTATTGCCACTAAACATGGATCTTCTGCTCAAACTGTTCAAATAATGTTTGGCAAACATGATCAAGATATTTTTCTAAATTTTCCGGTATCCTTGGAACTTCCCTTAGAGTTGTAGTAATATCACCATATGATACGCGTACGTATGATCTAAGTGATATTGCTTCCGTATTTGAAAGTTTAAAAAAAATAAAAAGAATTGTTTTAGAATTTAAGCGCCAATAGCCTAATGAGTTAGGGTGCGGACTGCTAAACATGACGTCGCAGGTTCGAGCCCACCATTCGACTATTGTCGTGAACCACTCCAAATACAAGCTCTAATGCTTAGTTGGAGGGTTAACAGGAATATTAGTAATGTTAGTTAAATAGCATTGCTAGTATTATTCATAAAAAAAAGAAGCCACGGTAGCCGAGTGGCTAGGGGATCTGCCTTCGAATCAGGAGACTTGTGCTCGATCCCTATGTGGTAGTACCAATGAGCTTTTCGAAACATGAGTACGATTTGTATCGTTAGTTTGGACACCAATGATACAAACTCGACCGGATCACCATCTGTCACATAGTCCGATGAAAATTGGGTTGAGCGGACCTCTGACCACTCTAATTAGGTACACGATCGTGAGAGTATATTTACTCGTGTATTCAAAATGCCTATATTAATTCCGTTTAAAAGTTTTAAAATTTAAATTTGTATTTAAATTTTACAGTCAGACTCCATATTCGATTAGAAACTTTAACCATTAAAACAACCACTAAGCTTCTACCGAATTTTATTACCCATTCTATTATTATTACTTATATTTCTGCTTCATATATGTATTAGTGAAGGCAGGAATTTTTTTTTATGGTAAAGACGGCAAACGAGCAAGCGGTTCACCTGATGCTAAGTGATTACCGTCGCCCACATTCACCTGCAACACCATAGATGCTGCAGGTGCGTTGCCGGTCTTCAAGGATATTTGAGAGATGGGAGGGAAGAGGAGAGGAATAGGGAGGGGATGTGAGCCTCCGGTTACGTCACTCACCGAACGAAACGCAGACGCCCAAGATGCCTCTACTTCACGCCGGTATTCTGCGATGCCGTGGTATCAATCCGCTCGAGCCGGCCCATTCGGGCAGCAGCGGGCCGCCGCTTGGCTCTACCACGCTTACACTTAAATAATGTATTTTAGTATAATTAGGAGTAGGTATTTAAAATCCATTAATGTTACGGTAGTCCATGAAAGATTATCGCGGTTCGAAAAATTATCAAAGATTACCAGTATTTTTGAAACGATTTCCAAAAATACTAAAACTTTATACAGCACAGTAACTAGACAGACCATATTAATTCAATTAAAACTTGTAGCGTAAGCAGCCAATTAATCAAATTAATTTATAGTCCTTCACTTAATTAATAACATCTAATGTCTATATGTTTTGTATTCTAATACCTATGTGATGATCTAATTGCCTAGTTGGTGCTGGCCCTGCCTTCTAAGCCGAGGATTGCGGGTTCGAATCCCGCTGGGCGAAAACATTTGCATGATGAATATAAATGTTTGTAATCAACTCTTGGATGTTTATATATGTATATATTATAATTTATCTATGTAGGTTCTATTTACCTTATGAAGATACAGAGAATCTTTAGTTTGGGACTGAATGACTAGGGAATTAAAAAAAATATTTGTTGTTAGGGTGTTATTGCATTGTAGTTTAAACAAGTGTTTGGGGAGAGAATAATTAGTATTTCTGTTTTATTGATTTACTGACTGTGATAGTGTTCAATTTTTTGGTGCAAATGAATAATTATCACCTCTATCCGAAATAAATAAATATAATCTTTTAATTGGACAGTATTATACTATCGATACAGAAGCCGAATCTACATTTTTTTTTAAACTTATCTGTCTGAACGCACAACAACCATTGGACGGCTTTCGAAGGGATTTTCATAGTCGAGTTTCTCGGAGGACTAAGCAACATCTATGATATATCATCACACTATCTTATTTATTAGATAGGCAGTAGGACTAATTGTCTTGATACCTACAACGTAGAGACCTCTCAACAAATTTTGACGGAGCTTTCAACACAGTATTACTTATGAGTTGTGCCGAAGATCAATCTTCTAAAATAGGTAGGCAGTGGTCATGAATAGCAATGACAGTGTTAATTGTAGCCGTGCCGTTATACGAGCTGTTTTTATATTTTATTTGTTAAGCTCAGCTCAGCCCATGAACACTGCGACCAAATTTAAACAAAGTTAAAATAAACCTGCAATTGTACTGGCTCTCTGCACGTCTGTACTGTCTGCATTAATGCTTGGCAACATTAATAAGTCCGACTTAGTTATATATATATACCTGTATATGAATATAGACCCAGACGGACTAACAGGCAAAATAATCGAAACACCTAGCAAATTAAATACGTATGTAAAAACGGTAAATTTACAAAACAACGTCAGATGTTTAGTGAAAAAGTTATATCCTTTTGCAACTACAATTCATTTTAAATGTTGTATTCGTCAATACGGTTCCCAGAATCACCACGTTTCATATTTTAGAATATTAAAACCAAGCTGTGCCCGTGACTTCATCCACGACAATTTATCCACATTTCACATCAATTTCGTTCATAATATTTTAACGTGGAAGTCTGTTTACGTGTGTCTGTTTATGTTTGTTGCTCAATCACAACAACATCTGAATGGATTTTGATGAAATTTTTAGCAGACTGAATATACATTTATTACTCCACGTATTGTAAAATTTACATTCTTAGAAACCTACTTCGCGCGCTTAGAAAGCCACGGGCGGTCGCTAGTCAAATTAAGAAGATGATAGCCTTATTATATATAAGGATAGATATGTTAATAGTCCTGTTAAGGTTGTCACTGTTCACGTGCAGATCAGCAGTAGGTGGTAGGACATGATGCGAGAATTTTCTGGAATTTTACGCGACTCGAGTGAGATTAAGAAAGTAAGAAGGAGTAAGGCAAGCGACAAGTGGTGAATTGTCTTCTGACAATTCACCACCTCATACTACAGATATCGAAATTTAAAATCTTATTGAATATTATGCAATTTACGCATGGTCGCGGCGTAAGAAATCGCACGGTTCTTTCTTGTCCAAGCTGTTTCTAAAAATTAAGTTGTAATGTTTTGATTTGATTTCCGTGGGTGTCGCAAGTGGCGACTGAAGATAAATCTTAAAAATTACATTGCAGTCTTTAAAATAGTAAGGTATTTGTTTGAAAAAGTTGGTTGCATGTTTAAACATGTTTTAAAACAGCCTAATTTATAATTTCCGCAACTTTAATAAGATTTGCTAAAACTGTTAATTTTATTCTGATAAGAAGGCTGCTTTAAGAATCCAACCTCCCCGATGCGTGCTGAACCAAAGAAACCAGCTCTCTTAAAAAGGAAGTAAGGAAGTGAAATTTTGAATTTAATTTAAAACATCTATAAAATAGACAATTTCGCGGCAGAATTCCCAAAAACACAAAAGAAAAGTATTCATATTTGGTGTGTAAAGATATCAATATCCGTTTTACAGTTCACGTCCAATATTGTAAAATTGTAAAATGTACGAAAGTATTCAGCCCGCGTCCCTTCGCGAGTCGATAGTCGTGAGAGCGGGACAACCGATTGTCGTCTCGCTCGCACTGAGGATGACACTTCCGAGAATCGTCTGAGCTTTGAAGTGGGTATTTCAAATGCCCCACACACAGTACCGTTAGTTTACTACAACTCTACTTTTTTTATTTTTTTAAACCACAACTGTTTCTTATCATCCCTCCCTCCTACATTCGTTGCGAATCTATACACAAACATTGATATCCATTCATGAAGAACTAAACGGTGGTAAACCATTTAGTTCAATAGAAGACAGGTCTGAATCTTTATAAATAAACATTACCTAAGGTATTTCATAGCAAATGTGTGTCTCTCTTATTAGGTCTTTTCCACCATCTTCAATAATGTTATACGCTTAAAGAAGTCATCTTTCACTAAGGATGTTTAAATAGTATTTGTAGCTTTGTTAATAATGATGAAACATTTGTTCTTACAAAGAATTGACAACTTTCGTACAATTTATACAGTGGAATTATATGAATACCAGTAACTCAACGTTTGCAATATAGGTAGGATACTTGGACCTGATTTTTTGGTATCTACTTAATTTCAAAAATGCTTAAAATGGTATTTGTAATATTAAAAATAAAAATGTCGTTTTCGGAACGAACTAGCCGTACACCCACCCCATTTGAAATGTCGACGAACGGGGAGGCGTCGCGCGACGTTGCCAAAACGGAAAGTGAAATTTCGTCACACTCTCCCTCTCATTCACTCACACCAACACACAGAACGCCTCATTGCATGAACTTTTGGTAGCGGTGTGCGCGTAATTCGGCAGACGCTCGACCCTTGTGTGAGTTTGTTTTGATGAATATTGAACTTGTCGATGTGTTCGTAGACGAATTTGTAAGAGCGTTGTAGTGTAGGTACGTTGGGACGCTTCCGTGTTCGATCGACTTCGTAGACACCGACTTAAACGTTCACTACGAACAATTAAAACTTATCGAAAGGAATAATCAGATTATTTCGTTACTTAGCCATTATTCTACAAGGATCGTTATATTGCAATCGTAAAATGACGTAGTTTGAAACATATTTCTGGTCCCATCTTGAAATTTTTCTAATAAAATGTGACATGAGACTATTTTTATTCAAACTTGTTAATTTTTATTTGATTAGTAAATGATTCATTAAATTAATTTCATGTTACTAAATACTTCTTAGACTCTTGTTTAAGATACATCTAAAATGTATTGTATCCTATATGAATTCTGATGAAAAACACAACTTACATGTTCAGCCAACAAAATTGTTTTTTTTTTATTTATTACATTAAAATCTCATAGTCGAGAATACTGTCCTATGCTTGTCTGCAACGCTCAACAAATTGAGTTTGAATAGAACTTTTACCGAGAGATTAAGTCGCGTACTACATGATCATTACAATGATAGTGAAAAAGCTGTTAACCTTTGTGCTGATTGCGTTCGAGCTCACGGCCCGAGGCGCGAAAATCCGATAACTTTCGTGACTACCCTCAACCCCCACTCTTGTGCCCCGTCCCCACCTCCCCGCCTTTAATGGCATAAAAAATCAATTTCCCGCCCAAATTACGCCGAGCCGACAAATTGCGAGCGCGTCTAGTCTATAATCGAGTGTTTTTTGGTTTAACTTCTAGTTTTTTCTTACATATTGAATTTAATCTCACGCTTAATATTTTACCACAAACAATAATGCAAAGGGGCACCTCCTCCTATTTCTTGCTACTATAATTTTCTTACGAATCTTGCATAAACAAATTATTCTGTACGATATTGAATTTCAGTTGACCTAGAAGCAAAGCATACATATAACAATTAGAGCATCATTCATTAATGAAAACATCGAACAGCATATAAATATGAACAAACGAATGCATGCAAAATACGTTACACAAGGACTGCACGTGTCACTCTCGATTTCTCAAAGCATGTCCACATTGTAAACATAACCGAAATCGCTCGAAACTCGCCCTACGCACACATCTGTATATACAGCGACGAGCCTACAACATAGCGCTGCTATGTCCGTGTGACCTTGACGCGAGGGCGAAAGTCCCGTCTCCCGCTACGCCTCGCGCGTGTCTTCCGCTTCTATTTTCAGTCTATGTAACTGTGGTCTTTTGTTTTAAGGGATTTTAAATATTATTTATAGATTGTATACAGTTTCATAAATACTTTTAAGACGCTGCCTTCTATAAAACATCGTATCTTCAAAAAAAAATTCAATTTTTCTAACAAAAAAAAAATATTTTGTGATAGAAACGAGACTCGAAATAATTTGAATTTTCTTAATTTAAATTATCATAAACATAAGTAATCTTAATATAAATTGATTACTAAAATTACTAGAGAATATATTTTTCCTTTTAGATGTTTCCTTATTACAGATAAACCGCGTACACGTACGTTCTGTAGCACAAGCTTTGAGTACTTGAATTCTCGTAGAAGCTTAAGTGTCTAAGATTTTTACAAAACAGTCAAAATATCTAAAATTTTTGATAATTTTTTTTAAATATTTGTGTAAACACACATCGGTAATCGTTAAGTTATTTTTTATCTGAAATTTATAATTTACTATTACGATTTTAAAAAAATTTCAATTTGTTTGACATTTTGTTTCTTTATTGAAGCATTAAACAAAAGGTAAGAAATTCAACTTTAAACAAAAATACTTCCTTTTGGATTTAATGCATATAAATAAATTACTTAAAAGGTAAAAATAAATAAAATCTCACAACGCGTGGAAAGCATATAAATCCTTTGTACTAAAATATCCTATTAAAAAACTGACTCAAAATATTTTCTTATAGAACAGACTGAAGCGTGCTCTCGCCAACGGGTCCGGAACATGTAAATCCTTCAATTAAACTGGCAACATTCAGATACTAACATTTGCAAACTTGACCTTGAAATCACATCAGATAACCACAAGAGGCATTAATCTCGATAACGTACGGGATCCGGGCAGCAGACGCACGCCAGACGGAGCCCCTCGGAAAGGACCGCCGATATCCGTCCGGAAATTCATATACCCGTTGGGACGTGGATGAACTCGACTGGGTAATTCCGTTGAGGAAAACAGGTCGCCGTTAAGGCCTGTGACCCCATAACAACTTCTGTAAAATATATTGTGAAAAGTTTATATCACACTTTCCCAATCACATGGATATATTTTTAAAATAGAACCTTCCTATTATGACACTGGTGGCGATGCCGTTCCTTTAAATAAAAGCAATTCATTACTGTTGTAATCAACTTTTAAGGTCTTGTATACACAAAACTATATATACATATAGAAAAAACAGTCTGTGGTTATTCTCTTTGAATTACTCTTGTCTGTGTCTGGTTCCACTAGAATACGGTTATACTATATATTATACTATAAGTAATTAACCATTTAAATTGTAGTATGTATGTATTATTAATTTACGCCGAACGCTAGCAAACGTTCAACCCCTAACCTACCAAGACTCTACCGTTTCAATGCTATTAAACCTTAACCTTAACCTTAACAGCCTGTAAATAATTCACTGCAGGACATAGACTTCGTCCGGACATAGAATCGTTACGTTCGGCGAGCGAATTAGCGTTCGCACTACTAGGTGCCTCGCATCTTAGACGCTGCTTCATTTTGATCTGGTAATATCCCGCCATCTGTCGGTAACCAATGCAATTTTTGAAGCCCTTAGTCGCCTACGACACTCACGGAATGGATATGGGCGTCAGACTCTTTAACTCTTCTAACACATGGTTATCTTCATATAATTCTTACATAATAAATTTTGATAATCGCAAACTTATAGTTTGTATAATGAATGAAGTCTAAATTATACTTTTATCGATTTGAATCACAGTAAGCGGTTTTAAGTTACGCATTTTCAATGGTTGATTCGTTTTATAACGCTTCTAGAGATTTCGTTCTTATATAGATATTGTTATTATTGATATTAATATCCTTCTCACCGATTTCGACCACGGAGATATGTGCTAATTATTCAATCCAAAATATTCTATGGAAAAGTATAAATATAAAAACCTAAAAAAATTATGTAAAGGAACAACAGGGAACATTTCCAAAATTTTATGTTAAAATGTTTTGAGTGGAGCAGACATAAATAGAACATATGAGCGGCCGTGAGATGTAAGGCATCTCGTAATGGATAGGGTAAGAGGACAAATCGTCGACGCCCAGAGTGACGGTCCCGCTCAGCCGGTGGTAAGCGGTCGAGCAAATGGCGCCCCGCCTCACGTCTATTTATTTTACCATTTTACAGACGGGGCGTATCGCGCTGACACTATTAATAAACTTAAAGTGATTTCTATTTTTTTACACGGCTGCTAATGCACCGTGTTATGTGTTACACGGTGAAATGGAGCGCATACGTCTATTTAACTTAACCTAACCGCGGGCGCCATTTTGAGTAAAATTTTGGAACGCTTACGTCATAGATCGTAAACGTAAAATTAAGGGGAAACATTTTTGTTTTTTCAAGCTTTAAATTGAATCAACATACCAAATTATAATACGTATACTTAGAAGGACTTATTAAAAATAATTAAGTTACTTCTTTTTTTATTTTACGTAGCGATATGTTCACACTCTGCACTTTTATCATTATCTTTCATTATTGCGAGTACTTTTTAATGAAGAAACTTGTGGGTTTTGACACCTATAGACTTTTCATCATTTCGAGGGTTGGAATTTTTAATCAGCGGAGGAATTTACGTTGTATGAAAGTTCAATATTTTGCAGTTACTTTTTGTGAGGTATTTTAATACAGAAAATTAAAAAATTTAAACTTTCACTCAAATACTTTTTTTCTGTTGACTGTGTGATAAAAATCAGTGTGTTTTCTATTCTAATTGAAAACCAATGTATTTAACGTTGGACTTTCACGTGATGTTATGTTGTAAACTAGGATTTCTTTTACCATAGGGTTTAAACTATGATATGATAAATACACCTATGACTCAAGTATAAACATTCATACTTAATATACAGATGTTTGCCGTTGGCGGGATTCGAAATCGCAATTCTGCACTTCGAAGGCACAAAAGGCCACTAACGATGCTATACGACCGCTTTACTTCTTATAAATTCTCAATCTTAGAAAGAGCAATCAAAAAAGTAAAATAGACTATTATGGAATTTCACTGATTCTACATGTTTGAAAATCCCTTGATCTTAATCAAAGCCTTAATCTTATTAATAACATCTCCCGGGTTCTATTTCGTGTAATTTGTTGGAAGATTGTATAAAATATCACATTAAATAAATTGAATTGTCTGATTATAAATTCCAGCGAGTAATTAATCTAAACATTTATAACATACAAGGATTGAAAATATTTTGTTACAGCCAAAACATGATATCGCAAGCAAGTGACACACACCATAGTTTGTCTAAGATGGATGACATGACTCTTTCAGGTTGAATGACGTCGCCATTTCTTTTCTCGTCTGCTCTGTCCATTATGGCTCTAACTTCATTCTTACAAGTCAATCCTACTTCATATTTAGTCTCAATATTTTTTTAATAACAGATAATTAAAAACAGTACTGGCCAACATGGTCTGGGAGATCTGCCTACGAATTAGGAGATCTCAAGTTCGACCTACGTGAAGGGATCGTACCAATTTGAGTTTTGCGAAACTTATGCACGATTTGTATCGTTGGATTGGACACTGAGACGGAGACAGGCACGCTACCTGTCTAGACCTCTGACCACCCCAATATTGGGTACATGGTCGTGAAAGCTTATTTTTCATATTTTTTTTTAAATAGACTTTCATCATCTTTAGCTTTAACTAAATATAATGTAAGACAGTGTATAATATAAAAGAGTATCCGTCCCATTAATATAAGCAAACACAGATACAGTATATAGAATTGAATTATGAAAAGTTTGAACATGGTACCTAGCAGTCTAATGCAATATGATGAAATGACGAACAAGAAACAAATGAGCATCAATTTAAGACAAAGGAAAATGGATTTAACCCTTATACAGAAGAAGTCCAATTTTCTCAAACATGCTATATTATGCTTGTGTATCTGACCATTTCGTTCACTTCATTTTCTCGAGCAAACATAAAGAGGTCGTAGAAGAAAAACTGTCGGGACCTCCGCGAACCCGCATAAACCGGTCGCAAAAATATACGGATTGGGACGACACTTGGGTTAAGGCCGGGTAGACCCGTGCGGGCGAGGTCAGTGCCGACCGTGAACTTGACTTCACGATATGGACTTCCTGGGGTTAATATACCCATTTCTTTTGTCGAATCTTGAAAACATGCCTTTCGTTACGCTAACATAAACGCAAGTATCTCTTGCAGTTTAAAATAATTCTTTTAAACTGACTTCAAATGCCAAAGCAATTTTTTATGTTACGAGTCATTATCGACATAAACATCATCATAATTCCTGTTATTGTACTTTAAGTTTTGTTGCTGCTCTAATGGGCCGGCTCGACCGGGGGAGTGCCACGGTCTGGCAGAACACCGGCGTGAAGTAGAGGCATTTTGTCCTTCTGCGTTTCGTTCGGTGAGTGAGCTAACTGGAGGCCCACTCTATCCCACCCTCTCACCTTCCCTATCTCCGTTCCCTAAATAACCTTAAAGGCCCGGAACGTAGGTGAGTACAGCTCCTCTGGTGTTGCAGATGTTCGTGGGCGTCGGTCCCCCCCTTTCTCATGGCAAAAAAATTTCATTGTGAAAAATGTCATAATGTTAAGTGCGACCAGTCTCTGTTAGCTACGTTATCGATGGGATTCAAAAATATCAAAGTCAAAGACTTTGCTTAAAATATGGGAATATTTTTTTTTATTGAATTAAATCATATCAACTGCCTTTTGACATCTACTGTAGATACCAATTTTCGTTTGACGTATAGTATGTCGTACGCATGCAGTCGAAAAGTCTTAACACCTTTAGTAAATTGAAATCAATTCTATTATTACTTGGTTACATTATAAGATGTTTCAATAATCCTGTCTTTAAATCTAGTGCAACACGGCCTTATGTGAAATGTGTAATAATTTCTCGATAAAATCATACCTCATATACTCATTCACCGAACGAAACACAGAAGCACAAGATGCCTCTACTTCAGGTCGGTATTCTGCGAGGCCGTGATACCACACTGGTCGAGCCGGCCCATTCGAGCAGCAGCAAAAGCCGCCGCTTAGCTCCACCACGTGTATCTGTCAGCGCGGAAGTGGAGAATTGAAAAACTCTTCAAAAACTAGATGCTGCCTTGATGAGTATTTTTTAAACACACCTTTGTCAACAATAAACTTCTACAGGGTGATGAAAAATCTCAGTTATTCAACATAAGAGCATAAATTTCACTTTTTACCAGTCATTCTTTTTTTTACAATCTACCACTGTTTCGTAATGAGTTTCCTCTGTCGGAGAAGAAACAGGCGATAGAAACTCCGAAGGTGTCATCTTTTTTGGCATATTATTTTTTAATAATTTTTTATTAATATTCTATATTATTACAATACAGCTAGGGACCGATCAGCAAAGAAGTTTGTTAAGCCATCCAATAGCATTTTTTGTTTATTTACCTTTGTGTTTAATGTTGTTAGAACATGTAATTGCGCATACGTGACTCATTTCGTACTCATTCGCGTTGGGATGGGACACAATGTAACTGAATCGCACGGCAATCGACGTGAGCTTTTACCGCGAATTCCAAATTTAAATTATTCAAACGGCACCATGATTGACGTTTCTTTGTGCATTCACAAACAGTCTGACGTTCGCTTCGCTTTTTTTAAACTTTTAAAATAAACGCGATGAAACCATAATGTAGCGTTGGTTATAAATTAATACATAAGTTTGCGAATAAATGAGAATTGTTTTATAAAATCATTACATAAGGAGTCAGCTCAAAACGAAGGCTATATATTAATTAAAATCCTGACTTATGTTGGAAAATCCCGGAACAGAAGAAAGTCATACTTTAGTTTAAAAACTTACATTATTTGAAAGAACAATATAATATTGCAGACAATAGCATGTCACTACACTGCAATTGAAAGTTCGTAGTGTGGTTGTGATGTTAGCACTGAGGATCGATCCAAAACAGTCCGAATTATGAAATTTCAGACTACCGTAACTTTTTCTTCCCTTACCACATCCCATGTATAACTTACGCCGTGCTAGACAAAGCGTAGAACATCTAATCGTTTCTTTGCATACCTTTTCGTGTTACATACAAGTCAATCCTAACGTCAGGGAGACAAATGGTGTTATTATTCTATAAATAATAAGATTATATGTTTATTGACTTGGAGGATTTTACCAGTGCAGTAACTTTTTATCCTCCAACGCAAAAAGTCGGTAACAAACTTATAACAATATATGTCATTAATATCTGTGGTAACAAGGCTCTTAACGAGCGATCCGGTTTTTATGAGGTTTTTCTATATAAATTTTATTAACGACCGTTTAATTCAGTATGGTTCTTAACTATTTGATAAAAAAAAAAGCTGTTCAGGCGCATAGCAGATAAGCCCACAGATGATTCGCATTTTCACTAGTTAGTGTAGAGATCGCAGTTATAATATGAATATTTATTTGACTTCCATCTGTTCGTATTTGTCATTCCCTTGAAGTCGGACCGATGTATTTGGGCCCTGTTGTGTTGGTGTTTTGGTTTTTTTTTTTAAATCTATGTCTTGTTGAAATAATAACGTTCCGCTATGATCCGTCACGTTTTATAAACCATGGTCTAAATTATGCATGTATTTTTTTTTTGCTTGCCGGCACCAGTGGACAGTACCCGCAATAAAAAGGATAGCTATTAAAATATATCATTGTTCTCGGTATAGTTGTGTAGCAATGTGCGTCAGAGGCGGCATCATGTAGTTTCCGGCGCTCGTTGCGACGGAAGGCGGTTCAATTTGTTAAATTAGCGACATTCGCTCGCTGCACAGATTCGCTGTGAGTGGATTATGAAGGATGTCAATGATTTTCGCGCTTTGTTCCTCGTGTACGATGGAACGATGAATGGGGACCATTTATGGCATCAGCTGGCCATCTTGTGGCCAGTTTTCGCTGTTATTTTTTTTTCGTACAGTACGACTTTTCACATATTCAAAACGTATAAAGAACGTAGTTACTCTATTCACTCATCACGCAGGCTTGTAACGCTCGTAGGCGTAGGCAACAATACAAATACCTCTAAACCTTTTCAGACATTGTTTCATTTTTTTTTTGGTTTTGTTTGATTATTATGAAAAATAATGTTATTGATTATAACTTCCATACTTATTTTCTACCACAAAAAAACTTGTGTTGAGATATGTACTTGTGTGGACGCGAATATTCTATTTAAGTCGTCCTCATCTACTATGATACGTTACAACATAACAGACAAATCTATACTAGTATTCAAAGACATAACTGTGCCTTTGTGCAGGTTAATCTTCAAATCCAGTGGACAGATTTTGATCGGGTATTTTAGATATATTTCTTATGACGCTGTGAAGGAATTTTTTCTATTATTTTCTAATACTTTTTGTTTTTTTAATTCGCGCAACGAAGAGCAGCAGCTAGTAATCTATATACCTTCAACTTATTTTATTCTAATGCTGGAAGCAGAGATCCAACTTAATCCACAGGGGTGACAATCTGTTAACGTTCTTCGATTGAAGTCTTTTGCAGGTGTTCATGGGCTGCAGTAGCCACTTCATCAGTCAACATCAGGAGGGCTGTTAGCTCGTTTTTTACACCAATTTTAAAATTGTACTACTGGATGCCGTTGTAACTAAATTGTACTACTTTTTCGCCAATAGCTCATCCATTGGCGAAATCTAATCGAAAATAATATGAATAAACAAAAATGAAGTAAATTCATAACAGTAGTATAACATATAGTACTAGTGTGACAGAATATACTAACCTCACATTTATTAGTAAATAATAACTATGTATTTTATACTACAAGATAATAGAGACAGAAAAAAGATAGAATAAGATAAAATATAGCAATTGATCCATCATGGTAATGAAAACGAATATAAACAAACAAAGAATTTTTCATCTCTTGTTTAGTTCCTCCGCTACTCGCCTAAAGCGCTACTGTGCAAACTAAAACTAAGTGCGTGCCGCGTCACCGCTCGATTGCGTTGAATTGAGCTTCCGTCGGCGTCGGGATAAAAGCCCCGCGTCCTCGACGGCCATCAAACAATACACAATCTGTACGAGCCGACAGACGGGCCGTTTGACTCATAATCGTAGTCCTGATTGAATGTTGTCATTTTTGTATTTCACTGACCCGTAAACGAGTTTTAGTAGCGTATTTGTGTCAGGTCGTCCTACCTTGTCTATTATGCTAAGACTCCTAAAATAAAAAAAAAGTGTACGGATTGTTCGTCGCCCTAAAAATTTCCATAATTTGATTAATAAAAAAAATCATATTTCGAAATGGTTATTCCGCTATCTGTCGGTAGGCATTGCGATTTTCCCTTAGTCACCTCTTTCGGTACCCAGCAAATACTTATATTTATTTATTTCATATAACTTGACAAGCCTGCACTCAAACTTATTTAAGCTAAAGGTTACAATCGGCGGACTTAATTACTTATTATTACTCTTTTTCTCCTTAATCTGTTAAAACTTCATCATATTAAAACTAGTACCTACGTTATTAGCTAGTCTACATCTCTTTACAATTTATTACACACAAAAAAAGAAACGAAAAGACGGTTGTATTTTCGATCATTAGGATTTTCTTCAATATCACATACCTACAAATAACCAATCACCTAGTAACGAGTCTTCTTCTGGGCAATTTGCGCCCCATCAGCCGCCCTATCCCCCGCCCTCGGCCAAGTGCGATCTAGCTAGGTACGTCACACCTGTTGTAACCTTGGGGACGTTCGCCGATCGAACACAATTTAGTGTGGAATCTGTACTGCAAATATTTATTTATTTAATCTACGCTTTCAAATTATGATTTTGATATTTGTTGTTTTTTTTTTTCAAATCTACTCATACATTGTGATAATACTGTCTGCTGGTCTCAATGATATCTTAATGACACTTTTAATGTCTAATCAATGTATGGATTACGTACAGTCATCAACCAACCTTTAGGCCGGCAGCGCATCTGTAGCTCCTCTGGTGTTGTGGATGTTCGTGGGCGTCGGTGATCACTTACCATCAGGTGAGCCGCAAGCTCGTTTGCCCCCTTCTTCTATAAAAAAAAAAAAAGCTTCGATCAACGACCTGCAATACCATGAAATATTTTTGAATATTTGTATTAGATAACTACAACAGTATACTTATGTAACTACATGTTATGTACAAAGTATAATTAAATATTTGGATGTGATGTTTTTTTTGGATCTTCAATACAATGTTTTAATAATACAAAAGGAAGTAGATACGTTCTAGCGCACCGAAAATGAAGCATACAAAAGACTACAGTTGTTGCCTCTGGCCTGAGTCGGTTTCGAATAATTAGGCGATATACACGTGATACAGTTGCTAACCGATTTAGATTTAGTTTTACAGCTTTAAATACCGTGATGTGTTAAGCGTAAATGCACTAAAAATGTATAAGTGTGTGCTGACGCTTTTCGTTTGGTTTTTTTCGGAACACATTTTCGGTGGGTTTGTGAGCATATAACGTATCTTTATTATAAAATCATGGTTTCAATAGTTATATCTTTGAAAATATCTTCACAGTGGAATTAAATTCCCACCAGCCACGTTTTATTATGTATGAAATCCTCATACTTTTTTTCATTAACAACGAAATTATTATATTATTTTGTTAGGGGATTTAGATGGAAGTATAAGAAAATAATAAAAAAGTTGTGCCTATGTCCTTCACAGTATCATAACAGATATTTCTAAAAAAAACTATGAAAATCTGATCATTGGATTGGAAGATTAGCCAGCACAACGAAATATAGTTACGACTATAAAGACATGTAACGGTACATCGGCATCTACAACGCATCTGCCGCACAAGAAGTGCTGCAGGTGCGTTGCCGGCCTTTAAGGGAATGGGGAAGGAGAGTGGGCCTCCGAATACCTCACTCACCGAACGAAATGCAGAAGCGTAAGAAGAAGAAGACCTCTACTTCGCGCTGGCAGCGCCTTTTGCGAGGCCGTGGTACTAACCCGGCCAAGCCCTTCGTGCAGCAGCAAAAGCCGTCGCTTGGCTCTCCTGCTCCACGCGCATTTATTCATATATTGTATATATATTGGTTCGGAGGTGATTTGAACTCAGGACGTCTCTGAAGATATGCATGCTCTCTGGTAAACCATTGGCGCCAAGCGTCGTATCGATCTTGTTTAAAAATTGGCAACAGTAAATACCGAAAATTTTATTTTAGGTGATATTTCAATTCATTTGATTTATTTATTAAAAATCGTCTAAGGCGATGACCAAAACATAGTATTTATATTCTTTTAATTTAAAACGCTATCTTTTTATCCATTATTTGGTTCTTATTTGATGCTTATAGCTTAACAAGTTTTACAATCACATGCTTATTAGTAGAATAAAGCCTTATAGAGCAATTTTAAACGGTTAACTAACGCATACAATAATTATCCCTTGTAACGTCGATTGTGGTTTCGCAATTTACGACACAAATTACTTATTGCGCCATCTGTCGCCAACTAGCGGTACTAAATATGCGCCCTTATTATTTACTAACAGCCTGCAAAAACGGTTCAAGTCGGCGCGAAACAAAACGAATTCCAGTTATCGTCGTTATTTTTAGTGTACAGATTATAATACGAGATTATCTTTGAACTCTTTCACCTGCTGCTATAACCGATTTTGAATAACTGCCATTTCCATCCATCATGACAACGTAACTTTGAAGTACTTCTGAACACGTTTTTTAGTAGTTATAATTTCGACAATAATTTCAAGTATGTTATAAAGTTCGTTTTTACGTAACTACGACCTAGTTATAACTTTGTAATTCTAATTATCATTTACATTTACAACTGCTTTCTGGGGTATGTAGGCACCTACGTGTTAATTACACGATAACTTTAATTAAGCCGTTATTTGGTAACTACAAGAGTTAATATTATTTTAATTTGAATATTTTAAACTTTTTAGTTACGTTTCGTTGTTAATAATGAGTCGATTGAAAGAGATGCTAGAAAAATCTTGTATTCTCCGACTGATGGTGAAGTAACTTTCACAATCATCGATGCTCGACCTAAAACGCTGCTCTGATACGTTTGAATTTGTTTCCGCTCTTATGTTATTACGATGAAATATATGAAACGCTGTGTGGTGGAGATATTACAAAATATATCACCGCCACGTTTCTTCCCGTGGTCGTCATAAGAAACGACAAAGGGAAAATCTTCGTAGATATCACCGGATACAAGGCCCATGGCCGAGACCCATCACGTTCTATCTGTCGGAGAGATGATAATTGCGTTGCATGAGATTTTCGGTGATCTTTCCTTAGTCAGCACGGACTGTGCTCTGTTGAGTTACTAACTAACATAAAAATGTTTGCGTCGATAGATCGATATCTTCGTATTCCATAATGATCAATGGAGCAACGAAGTAGCAATTGCGTGATTTACACGACCTGCCCTAACAGCAGGCCACGCGTCCTACGCATATGCCACATTACAAGGCCCGCCCACACGCACCAAACTCGAGTAATACTCATAGCAGTAACATTTTATCCTCACTTGAGTATTGAGATTTCGCAGTGTTTTTTTTAATGTATTTTACCGTCAATAAAAAGACAAACCAATAAATGTTGTATATAATATGTGTAATAAAAACGTTAAGTGTTAACATTTCAAGTTTCTTTTTGTCTTGAAACTAAGTAATATAACAAGTAAAGGAGCAGCCTGTAAGTACCCACAGCTGGACAAAGGCCTCCTTCTCAAATATCTGTGAAGGTTTTGGAGCCGGGAAAGGGCCCGCCGCGCTACTCCAGTGCGGGTTGGCGGGCTTCACATATCCTCGAAATAATATTTTTATAATTTCTCAGACTTCCTCGTGATGATGGTATGTTGTTAAAGAAATTTTATTACTCTCCGACCAACACGGGATATAGATGATATTCTCGTATTAATAACGATTACTAACTTTACAAATACATAGTGTACATAAATATAGAGGTAACTTCTTGTTTTAATTGTTATTAGATTCAACTCACTTTTCACAAGAGCCAGTTTAGAACAACGTAACAGTTGATAAGCCTGTCACCGTCTTAGTGTCCAAGCCAATGACACAAATCACGTATTAGTTTCGAAGAATTCACTGGTTTTTAGTAAAACACTTCCGACTCGCAAGAGATGTTTGAATACATTTTTTTTTACTAATTTAACCTCGCTATTAATGTCATGTACGTACTTAAATATGTACAGTACTATGTAATTATTAATTACCCGGTGGAACAGACACATCTCTATCTATTTTAATTAGTTAACGGCAACCGGTTATCCACGTGAGACAGCTGTCGCCGCAACCGGCGTCAGTTTGTTTGTTCATTATCAAATCCCGTGCGCTGACGAAAAATTATTCCGTCCGACCTGCCCGTGGATCGTTATAAAACCTGCGATTTGAATGAGAATAGAATGAAATGAGAATAACCAGTCTTTGGAACGCATAAAAGACAATCACAAATACTTTTTTTATATGACATTAGAGTAACGTATTAACGTATTACAATAGGTTATGACCAAGATGGAATGCCTTAAAGCCTGTAAATATACTAGCTATCTACACCTTTCAAACCGTAACACAGTAGTGGTTTGCATTGTGGATTAGCGGAGAAAGTAGTAAAGGTCTAGTGATACCTACCAGACGTTCAAACTCTCTATGCATATCCTGCAGTCTTTCATAATTATTAATTAAATGACACTGTTCTATCTTCTTCTGTATAAGTTTAAGTCTCCGACAATCGGAGAGTTTTGCTGCTTGATGGTCGATCAAGTTTCGGACAAACTCGCCCTTTTTTCATTATGCTTTGTTAGTACACTATTCTGATTTAGTTAGTTATAATTAAATATTTAGTATTATTGTTGTTATTGTTGTTTAACATGGTAAATATCTAACTGAATAAAGTCCTATAAAATTGACAAAACCCAACGCACACTAGTAACGAGAGAGAGAAGTGGGAACGAAAGAGACAGGCATCGAGCAAATGTCGTTCGTTCTAACACAAAAACAGAGGAGTAACGAACTAGAACGCCAGGTGTGAGGCGTACCATGTGCTCGTCGATAGAAGCTACACTCATTTAAACGAACGGACTTACTCGAAGACCGACAGAAATTGTGAAAGCTTGAAGCATCACTGATGTAAATGTTTTTTTTTCTTGAATTTGAGCAAAGAAGTAACTATTCATCTAGAGCACTGAATGTATACAGTACAAACGTCAAGGGGTCCAATTGAGAAGGAGATTGATTTGGAATTCTACATATAATTTCGCACTTGGGTTTTCTGTTGCTACGGGAATGTTTGCCGATTTTTTTGCGAAATTTGAGACAAAATTAAAACACCGAGTTCAAAAAAGTAGTAGAGTTTATCAACTCGACTGTAATGTTAATCAATATTCTTTCGATCGCATTTCTGAACCGATTTCAATGTTTCCTTTTCGATCAAAATTTGGTAAAAATAAAAATTAAATTTGATAAGATTTGATATTATGCACGGAAGTAGGTATTTTAATGAGATAGTTATTACAAATAACATAAACAAATTCAGCAATGTTTAAATAGGGAAAAGCTGTACGTATTATTTATGTTATTTTAACGACCACGTGCAGTAATAACTTATAATAAATTAAAGAAAGATATCATTATTTTTGTCGAGATTAAAACAACAACGTTTAAGAGAAGATATCGAAACGTTATGTTAATGTTTAATGAAAGATAATGGCATACAATATGTTTTATCGTTTAGGTTCAACAATAATTAAAGTGACTCACGTATATGTAAGTGAAAAAACTATTTTAATTAACGTTGAACGTCACGGATCAAGAATTAAGAAAATTAAATTTAATAATATTGTCTTCGCGTCTTGCAGGCGGCGGCATGTCTTCGATTTTCTTTGTTTCCTAGTACTCATGCTAGTCAAGCACTTACTGCTAAACCAATACAAAGACCGTCTAGACTCCACATATTATGTATAATTAAGGTCTATTCTTGCTAATGACAAAGATGAAAGCCACTTTAATTACCTAAATTAATATAAACCGCTGTTTGATTTAAAAATAACTTATTTATCTTTTCCAAAAAAATTTGTGATTCGCTAAACCCTTCGATAAGTGAATTGTAATTTTGCAAGAATCTACTATAGTATAATGATTATGAACGAATTAAGTAAGGTAGGAGAATTAATTTAACACGTTTGTTAAACCGTTACTAGAAGATGCCCGTTTTAAGAAATGTGATTTTTATAAATAACTTCTAACAAAATCGGATCTTTAATGGATATTCTAGAGGCTGAATCAAAGAAGAAACTAACTACGAAATAGGTACGATTGACAAAGTATCAAATTGTCATCATATAAAAAATTATTAATATTACTCAACATAGCGTCCAATAGCCTTATAAATAAAAACACAATTAAAATTTATTGTTAAGATTATATATTAATAATTACTAGTTAAAAAGTTGCTTTAAATATAAATTCAAATTAATAAATATTAAAATACACAAAAAAAGACGTTACACGGTTCAGCGCCATCTAGTTTTAAAGTACGTTCTCACTTCGAGAGACATCTATTGTTGGAAAGCTGAACTACAACTGTAATAATATCTTAAAGTTTCTACGAAAAAATACAGGTGGCGCTGTACATAAATTAATGTAGGAATTACAATAACTACCACCGATTGCAGTTTTTTTTACTTTTTGTTTATGCCTTATTAAAATTATAACTTTCATTTACTAAAATAACTAATCTGTCGCCATCTAACCTTCCATTGCATGTTTGTCTGTTCATTTTTCCCTTTTGTGTTAACATTCTCCTTTTGTTTTACTTACTTTTATTTGCTTTATGTTAAGTCTGTGGTGTGTCTGTGTTGTTTTAGCTTATTTTGGGGCCGGACGGGACGTTGCAGACAGTCAAAAGCGAGTCGCGGCGGGGTCGCGGCAGAGGGCGCTCTACGACAACACCAGTGAGTACAACATAATTTTCTTATCTTTTCCTATTTTTTTTTTTTGTTTCTTTCATCCCTTGTTATGTTATGTGTAACCTACCTTTCGTTTGCAATGACTAATCGTTAACAAAAAACAACGCATCATTGAATTAACGTAAATGTGAATTAACCCGTAACATGTATTTTAATATGAAAACTAAAAATAAATCGAAACAACCTAAACCTTGTCTCCGATCTGTACGAGATGAGAGCTAAGCGTCCTAAATTTGTATAAAAATATTACAATATTTTTTTATAAGCTAAAAAGAAATTAGCATAATGTCGCAGGTTCGAGCCCGCTGTTCAACAATTGCCGTGAATCATTTCCAGGCACAAGCTTAGTTGAAGTGGTTGTTCAGAGTAAAAGTTAGCGAACATAGCACTGTTAATATTCTTTCTACTATCGTCTAAACTCTACCACAGTAAAATAATGCGTACATACTCTTTATAGCTACGGTGGAAATATAGGAGATTGTTACCTAAAATTTCATTAAGTTTAAATTATGATTTTGATCGCCGTTTGGTGGCGGCGTAAGAAAATCTGCCACCAAGAAGAGGGTGGCAAGTGGAAGTCGACAAAGAGAAAAGCCTATAAAATCTAAGCGTCCGACAGATGACAAATTAATCATCCTGAAAAATTAAACACTCTATTAGGACGAAGACGGCCAGCAGCCAGCAGCGTTTAAAGGGCGAAGGCGGCTGGTAATCCGATCGCCAACCCGACCGCCCAGCGTGGCGATTCCCAAACGACTGTGAATGGCTATTAACAATCTGATAAAGAAGAAGAAAAAGATGACGCAACATCAAAACTTTCAGATAGTTAAAACGTCAGGTATTACTTGATATTGAAATTGACGTCTTTCTTTATATTTTTGTGAATATTGGCCTGCTGCACTCAATTCGGCATGCGGGTCACGGTATAGAAGCCAGGCTGCTCTCGTAAGACATGCAGGTTTTGATGGCTCATTCGCGAAAAAGCTTTGCCCAACAGTGGACTTATGGAGGCCGATAAAGGAAACATATCGTTAGAACAACGTCATCGGTTTAACCTTCCCCTTGAGTCATCGTGCTCGTCGATTGCGAAAAATATCATTGGAGGGGATCCGTCCGATCCTTCTTCAGACCAGTCCGGCGACGAATCAAACACAAAAACGAGGTCGCTCTCACTTTCGTTGCGGGATTCCCGAATACAGGAATAAAGTGTTGCCCCGCGGCTTCACGGTCACCACTGCCGGCTAATGCACGCGATTCAGCAAATTAACACCCGGTCTGACGAACGCGCGTCACAATCGCATATTTAATTACGATTACCGCCTAACTCCATACACGTGCACCTGTATTCACAACCAACTCGGCAATGTAGCGCATTCACACGGCATATTTCGCATCGCGGACGTTTGTATTTTTGCAACAGCCTCCGGCGGGACACCTGTGGGGTCATTCACACGGCGCGCGCGGATTTCGAATTGTAAATTGTAATTCAATGGGTGAAAGGTTTTTAAATCATTGCCGGCGATCGACCTTGGATATGTTTTTCCCGTCGAGCGCGAGGCGAAATGGAAAGTCGCGGATTTTTCACATCGAAACGCAAGAAGAACAACCACAGGAGCAATGTAAATAAACTAATTAAGGATTGTTATAGTAACATAAACACATATACGGTAAATTTAAATGTGCTTTCTGCAAACTTTTTGCACAGTCCTCGAAAGCCACACTGCAGCTGTAGCTGCAGCAGGAATGGGTCGGCTCTCACAGAATACCTACGTTAAATTTATTCAACCGGCATAGCCGTCTAGTGATAACGAGGCGTACCATCTTAGCCCGCAGGGGCCTCCTCCGCTATAGAGAACTATTGCACAAACACGGTATTCGGTATTATATATCCACGATCAAATCATACCGTGTTTATTTTTCACATCCATGACATGGTTTCGATATTGGCAACCCTATCTTGGATCACTTTGGATTGGGTAACAAGGTGTCTGGGTCTGGTGTCTGAGTTTGTCTTTGGGTCGCCGCGACCATAAAATAAATAACACCGTGTATTTATAGCATAGCAAAAGTCAGAGGCAATACTTTTTTTTATTAAATTCAGGCTTCTTTTATGCTCTTATGAACGTCAATATCTACACCGGTTTGCAAAACAAGACCTACTCAGAGAAGAACCGGGAGGAAAGTCCGGGGTCTTGAAAGAGAACTTGCTTTCTTTTTATCGGAGTTGAAGCTTTTTTTTTAATTTTAGTTGTAACGACTCATTGCGGACAAGTTTTGAAACCAAACTTTTCAGTTTGAAAAGTATTAATATTTACATTAAATACGTAACTAAAATTACTTCATTAATAAATTCAATTAAAAGTTGGATCCAGCGCCGGCCGCGGTGCTCCGTTAGGACTTTCATTTAAACAATTCTGTTGAAATTCGGGACTAAATGAGCGCCGTGGGGTGCAGCCGGTCGAAATGTGGAAAGTGGGTCGCCAGAGCAACAAAATAACATTTATTTATTCCTGTCAGCTACTAATATATTTGTATATTTAAAACAAAAAGGTTTTACGACCGTAAATTCTGCACTAGAGTGGTCAGAGTTCATCTAGCTCTATTTAACGTTTATCATTTCAACCCGTTTTTGACCAGAGCTTGATATGAGACAACGGGTCATGTGGCGAGCCTGTCGACTTCTTAGTATCCAGTCAACAATACAAACTGTAGAAATATTTTGAAAAACGAGCCAACCCCATAGGGGATCGAAAGGGACATTGTAAAGCGAGGGGCATTTTTGGGGGGCACAATCTCGAAGTTTTTATTGAACGATATAAGTGACTTACGATATAAGGCCATACACCCTACACCACACACGCCTTCCTTCACAAGGACGTTTGTTATTTAGTTTGGCGGGGGACAGTATACTGTGATGAATGTGAAGTCCCCGCCAGCCTGCGCCAGAGCAGCGTGGTTTATCCACCTCCCGGCTCTAAAACCCTCTTAAAAGACGTGAGTAAACATTTGTCTGTCAGTGGGACATTGGTACTTTTGTATTGGCCCTTGGTCATCTTCTAAGGCCAGCCTTGGTCAGGAAGGGGTTGCGATTTTTAATACGCTATCCGCTAAGCAAAATTTCATGTGAGGTCGTTATTTATATATAAAATTGAACTTTTTTTTATGTTTTAACAAGCTTTAGTTTATCCGAGAAATAGTTACCTATAGATGTAACGTATATCTTGGTTCTAATAAATAACATGGTATAATTTTATCGATGAATGTCTTGAAATGAAACTTTAATGGTTGGCATTTGAAGAAAACCTCGATATAAATATTATCATTTACGTCCATTCTATATAATATAATATACTTAAGCAATCAAGCAACCAAACCCAGATTACAGATATCAAATTAGCACGACTTTTCTCCTTTCCGGGAGATAGAACGTGGCGAACATAATCGCCTGGTTAGGTCCCGACAACCGGTATACGAGTGTACTATTTATTTGTACGTAACTAAATTTTAAGACGACCTCGTAATATATATAATTCGGTGCATAATATCATAAATTTGAGAACGTAGACGTTTTTGTTTATAGTTGCATCTGTATGCGAGGGTGATATACTTAATGCACGTAATTGAGTTTTATATCGGTTCAAACATGCATTCTTCGACATATAATTGAGTTTTATATCGATTCAAACATGCATTCTTCGACATATAATTGAGTTTTATATCGATTCAAACATGCATTCTTCGACATATAATTGAGTTTTATATCGATTCAACATGCATTCTTCGACATATAATTGAGTTTTATATCGATTCAAACATGCATTCTTCGGACATATAATTGAGTTTTATATCGATTCAAACATGCATTCTTCGACATATAATTGAGTTTTATATCGATTCAAACATGCATTCTTCGACATATAATTGAGTTTTATATCGATTCAAACATGCATTCTTCGACATATAATTGAGTTTTATATCGATTCAAACATGCATTCTTCGACATATAATTGAGTTTTATATCGATTCAAACATGCATTCTTCGACATATAATTGAGTTTTATATCGATTCAAACATGCATTCTTCGACATATAATTGAGTTTTATATCGATTCAAACATGCATTCTTCGACATATAATTGAGTTTTATATCGATTCAAACATGCATTCTTCGACATATAATGGTATTGAACAAGTTATTCCATTGGCAATTATATCGATCGATATTGTCAGCAGAGGTTGAAATAAAATTGTTTCAGTACAATTGATTTTGTCGATGTTTGTCGTTTTGTCGTTCGTTGAAAAATGAACAATGTTCATACTTGAGACAAATATTGCAATGCAAATGTTGACTTTTCTGTCATTTGGGTCTGGGTACAAACTTGAGATGTAACGGAGCTCCGCTTCTGCTTTGCACATTTCTTCAAAATGAGCTTACACCGCATTTTTTTTATTTGTAGATACACTTATCTTATTGTCTGTTTCCGAAAAAGGAGGAGGTCCTCAATTCAAATGTATTATTAATGTATTTCTACGGATTACTTTCTTAAATATTCGACTAGTTTCGCGATTTCGTCTGCGTGGAAATTTTTTTCCCTGGCTAAAGTAGCCTATATCCTTCCCCTAACATATCTCCACGCCAAATTTTATCAAAATTGATTGAGCTATTTCATCGTGAAAACTTAACAGACAGACATACCGAAAAACATTTACGAATATGTGAATATTTTTCTGCCACATGCAAACTAATGGAAGATATATTAGTTCTATTTGGAAATACTGCGCGGAAGTCGGTTTTTGATTAAGTGATCAAAAATTTAAAACCTATTTGTGTCTATGTTCGTAGACGGTAACTACTGTAAATTGTTTAAATTATTTTTAACGGTTCTTAAAAAGAAATACTTAAACACACAATTAAATTTTTCACAGCTTACATCAGTGTGAGCAGAGACTAAACAAATTCTATTACACGTCTTTTATTTTATTATATATCAAATATTATTACACGAAGACGTGATTTCACTCATCTCGCTGAACACAAAAATACAAAGGCAGGAGTTTCAACTAACGAGCGAACAGAAAGATTGGAGCGCTCGTCGGCGAACGCTGTGCGACAAAACTTCCTCAAAGGCACTCGTCTGTTAACACCGAACTATAAGTCTTCTAGAAACGTCTAGCATTAAAGCCACTATTTAAGAAAAACGACCGACGTTAGGTTAGACTTTTACACACAGACGCCCGCGTGGCTTAGTGGTTAGCGTACCGGACTACTGAGCACGGATCATGGGTTGGAATCCCAGCTGGAGTTTATATTTGTGCAAAAACACATTACTGACAAATTATTAGTTTACGTGTCTGGTCGAGTTGTGTTGCGTCCTTTCTCTGACACAGCATCTTATTCTTTGGTAAACCCGAGCAGCTACTATTGCTGCGGCCCGAATGGGCCGGCTCGACCGGGTTATTACCACGGCCCCGCAGAATACCGGCGTGTAGTTGAGGCATCTTGTGCTTCTGCGTTTCATTCGTTGAGCGAGGTAACCGGAGGCCCACTCTCCGCTCCCCCCTCCACCTCTCCTCCCAGCTCCTCCTCCCCAAACACCCCTTAAGAGCGGCAACGCATCTGCAGCTCCTCTGGTGTTGCAGATATACGTGGGCGTCGACAATCACTTACCATCAGATCAGCCGCTTGCTTCTTTCTAATTAAAAAAAGCGTTACATTAGACACGGGAGGGTAATGACTAGTGAGTGCCTCTGTGTTGGCAATTGTTTGTACGTCTGTTAATCTGTTTGTCCATGCATGAACCGATTGAAATATGCCTATAGTCCGATTTTATCATTCACATATAATCCCGAAAAAACCCGAACTGAATAGAACGGGATTCAAACGCAAAAAGTAATAAAGCGATTGTACTGTGGATTTCACTATTCCAAAGTAAAAAAAAAACGATACATTTAATCAAGGAACAGCACACCGGGATTTGGCGGAATGGAATTCATACACAAAAACCACAGACCGGTTTTAATGTTTCATTCACTGTTAGCAAACCTTAAATTAACCAGTCTATTTATGCAGCAAGTTTGTAAATAAATTTACCCTGTTCGTAGATGAAACGCGAATGAAATCGCGGGCAAAAGCTAGTTCTTTTTCATTTATGTCTATGAAATCTTTTTCGCGACCATCCTCGGCTTATTTGCAATGGTTCCTACACGCTACTAATATTATATATATGGAAGTTTATACATTTCAATGTTAGTCACTCCATCACGCTTAAACCTGATTGGCGTTCACGTCTATGTTTCATGGAATAAGGACTTTTTATCTCGACACAATTGAAGGTCACTGCAGCGTAGCCGCGGGCAGTCCCGAGCAAGATCATAATTTCCTTGATACAATGAAATAAAGTACTTAAAATTGCAATTAACAATTTCAGTGGTGCCGGCACCGGGGATACTTAACCCAGGTCCACGAGTACTATAAACTCAATGCGACCGCCCTGACCTCCGACCTGCCATGGCTCATATATTATTATTATTATTATGGAGACACTCCAGACCAAAATTGTATAGCAGCGACGAGACATTCACTCATAATCGCCAGACCCTCGCTTTCCAGCCAGCAGGGGTATTGCGACTAGGTCAAATTGGTATTTAGAGAAAACAAGCTCCTTTTAGACCTCATCATCATCAACATAACTGAACAGAAAAACTAGTAAAATAAAGTAGGAGCCTGTAAATGCCCAATGCTGGGCAGATGCCTTCACTTGAATATTTTTTGTGAGTGATTGAAGCCGCGACGCCTTCTTAAAATTTCTATCAACAAATTAGGCGGTGCCGGCATCGGGATTCGAGCCCAGGTCACCAGCGTACTATACTCACACACTCTACTCACTATGGTCAAAAGAACTCTGACCACAGACTACCACGGCTCTACGAAAGCTATGACTTTTCATTAATAACATTTCACTAGTTTTGTTTTGTAACGCACGTACAAAACGCATCGAAATACCGCTTACAATTTATTCACGATTTATTATAATTAACGTCCTACTTAAAAACACCTAACAATCATTTTAACAGTAGGAAGTCTAAAACCCACATGTGTTTATTCGATAACCCTATAATATTGACATTCATGAAACTAATTAAACTTTAACTTTATTTCTAACTAAAATCTAATATATGACACTACGTACATTCGGAACCCCTTGTTATTAATCAACCGTACATCGACGTATGGCCAGAAACACAAACTAATGCAAATTCTAATTCGTTGACTTCGATTCGGAAATAAATTGAAATCCGACATAATGAAGACGGGACGCATAAAGCCCGTAGACGTACTAATTTCGTGGGCGCCATCTTGTGGTTACCATGGCAACGAGACTGCACCCCCTCCCCTCCTCCTTGTGCCGTCTCCCCGTGCCTGCACTTGCGTTGCACTCTAAAAGCTAGACTAGACTATGCCTAGGTCTAGGTAGAGCGATTCGCGCAGAGATATGTGGTCCGCTCGGATAATTAAGCTGCTCGGTTGTATTTTCGAATTGTGCGTGACACTGGTGGCTGTGGGACTGGGTTATAAATTTCCTAGCGCGTGTGTGTCCTGAGATATTCATTGTTAAATTACCATGTAACCTCCCCATTACATGGTTTAGAAAAATGCCCTAATAAAACCTGCATAATATCTGAAAAGCAAAAAGTATTAGAAGGCTGGTGCAGTTGATGTGCGTTTGGCTTTAACGCTACGGATCGCTACGGAACTAATATTTAATTCATTGAATTAATATAAAAATAAGTTATTTGTTTCTGGAACTGTTGTGTTTTACATATTTTCCTTTATATTGTGTGATTATTTTGTATAATAATCATACAATAACGAATATTTTCTGTCGCAAGAGTTTGTTAAGCCTCGACCGGGTTGGTACCACGGCCACGCAGAACCGACGTGAAGTAGAGGCATCTTGTGCTTCTGCGTTTCATTCGGTGAGTGAGGTAACAGGAGGCCCACTCCCCTTCCCTATTCCCCTCCGCTTCCCCCCCATCTCCCAAATATCCTTAAAGACCGGCAACGCACCTGCATCATCTATGGTGTTGCAGATGTATGTGGGCGACGGTAATCACTTACCATCAGGTGAACCGCGTGCTTGTTTGCCGTCTTTTCTATAAAAAAATTAATAAAACGTAATTACCCAAATCATCATAATCTCGCGTTTCGAAAATAATCTTCTTCTAAATAACCGTACTTGATTTGTTTATCATCATCATTTCAACCTATTACAAGTCCACTGCTGAACATAGGCCTACCCCAAAGATTGCCACAAAGCTCGGTCCTGAGCCACCTGCATCCATAGACTTCCCGTAACACTGCGCAGGTCTTCACTCCGTCTTGTGGAGGGTCGTCCCACACTGCGTTTGCCTGTACGTGGCTGCCACTCGCGAACCATTGTATTACATTTGTATATATCATTAATATATAATTGCACAAATTTTGGCGTATAGCAGCGGCGACTTTTCAGATATTAAGAGTCTGTCAGCCCCTTCCTTCTCGTAGGCGACTAAAGTTAAAGCCTTGAAAATTTCATGTCAATCTCCGGGAGCAAAATCTACGACAAGATTTGCCGCCCGACCGGTTCTAAGTATCTCCTGGAAAGAAGCAAACCCGGCTACTGAAGCCCGTTTGGCTACGCCGAGTCCAGGAAATGTATAAACTCAGCCTCAGTATATCAACTGTCATAGGGGTACCTATGACAGTTCATATACTTGACATTCATCATTATCATACCTTTGAAAATACTTAATTATACAAATATCAAAAAAACTTTATACAATACGTATGTTGAAATATATTCTTAAACAGTAGGTATTTCATTCTCATTTTAAAATGAATTCAATGGTAAATTTAATCATACGTTAGTGTGAGTATAATATTATCACGCCAAATGTATGTAGAAGATTTGAAAACGGCGCATTTAATTTAAATTTATTTTTTAGTATTGCCATCTCTTTCCGTCGCGTAAGACGCGAGGAAAATTCGCCGCCAGAGGCCGCGTTCAAATTAGAAACTCGGGCAGGGCCGCCATAAGCGGCGTCATTTCTCGAGATACGACAATGCAACGCGAAATACGCATATTCCGTTGTTTTTTTCATTATTTTTGTTTTTGTTTTATTACAATATTTTGTTTAGTATGAATTTGTAAAATATGTATAATAATACAGTACGTTCTCATAATAACTGATACTATACATAATACGATAATGTAATATAATAATAATACAGCATACCACCTGAAAGCGATACGACAATTTTTGGAAATAAATGAAAAAAAATTGACTTATTAGACTTCTTATCCGCCAAGGATAAAATGTCAAAGAACCCGGAGATGGGACATCCCTAAACTCGGGCAAAATTTGCACAGGGCACTTTGTAATTGCAAATTTCGTTGTTTTGCGCATGCGCCGCGCTCCGATCAATACAAGACTTTAATATTTTTTTCAAAACAAAATATAATTTTCGCGGCTAAATGTAACTTTTCTCTAATAGTGGAAGTTTTTTTTACAAAAAAAAGATTATATCAGAATTTAAAAACCGAAAATCTCACACAATCAATACTTCGAAGCCTGACTAATTTCTTGTGAATTTGTTTAACTTTAGTTAGATAAAAGTTTTTGTAATAACGAAAAGAATTTAAAATTTTCTGTGAAAAGATTTAATTGAATTTGCAAAAGCTCCGTATAAGGGAGGCGTAGTGGGGTAAGGTGGCGCACCCGCTACTATTGGATAGTTACTCTAAACTATTGCTTGAAACTTTCATTACTGCATTCTATTGCCTCGTTATGCATTTTCGGCATCCCCTTTACCAATATAATGGTATTCGAGTTTAAGATTAAACGATTTAGTTATTAAATTAATTTGCGGTTGTTGTCTCTATAATTTAGGAACGTAAATTATAGAAGTCCTGATGTGCAACTACAATAGCAGTATATAATATAACAGGGCTTCTTTGTATGTTAGTTAATTTAATTATATGGCTTAATATAAACTACGGATTGGATGCCGTGTGGTGAAAGGCGACAAAGAGCAAAAATAAATTGATCAGGCATTTTCCGAAATATCCATTTCGGAAAATGCCTGATCGAAGTTATGCAGACCGATGCCGGGCAAGAGGTAAGCGTCCAATGTGCGAGGTGTCTCGTACTGCGACCTCCAAGCCGATCATGGCAGAGCTCCATAAGGGAGAGGTCTATGTCTTTCAGTCGTCTATTCACAGGCTGTTAAGGTACCTCAATCACCGTACGAAACGCACAAATACAAGATGCCTCTACTTCACGCCGGTATTCTGCGAGGCTATAGTACTACCGCGGTCGAGCCGGCTCTTTCGAGCAGCAGCATAAGCCGCCGCTTGGGTCTACCACGGACGGCTGGTGGATTACGGCTAAATGGTTCACCACTTTCGATGGGTTGAACTAGCTAACAGTTCACCTGATGGTAAGTGACTACTCCAGTCCACGAACACCTGCACCTTCCAACGAAGAAGGTCACAGATGCGGATTAAGATGGAATGCCTCACAGCCCGTAATTATACAGGCTCTCTATACCTTTCAAACCGGAACACAACAGTAGATGAACTGATGTTTGACGGCATTAATAGGTAAGAGTGTGATGTCTACCCAGGCAACACCTGGGCCGAAAATGGTCAACCACCAGTTGATGAAATTACGCCCATTGCTTATATTATTGCCACTTATAGTACTCTATTTTTTTTTTGGTTATTTCCGATTCTTAAATGCGCGAGAGAGTTAAAGCTACGAAAGTCGTAACTTCTGGAAGATATTTGAAAATTTCATAACTTTTCAGTCGGTCCCAATGTTACAAAGGGTCGTTAAATATTACATTTGGCTCGCAGTTGCCGCTAAATTGCTCTTTTGATTACGACCCCGCGAAACAAACGGTGTAAGGCCTTCAATTGATTTTATAAATATTTAATGGCGTAACAAAATGACGGTGTAAATTTTTTACGTCTTTTAATCTGGAGTAATGTTGTTATAACATTAATAAAACATATTTTATTAAAATGTACAAAAATCCGAAGTAGTCAATGAAATGGATCGTAAACTATAGTAACATTTTATGACAATTAATAAAAAATTACGGATAAAGTTAATAGATGGCGACAGGCTCACCACCTGGCACTTCGTTCCAAAGATACTCTGCTGAAAGATGGCTTGAAGCGGCTAACATTAAAGTCCTTAATTTGATCACTCCAGTGTTGAGAATACAGTAGCTTAATTTAATTTTTAAATAATCAGCGACATTCCTACTGTCAATTACAACAAGGCTGCCAACATGCAGCTTTGAAATAAAAGGAGACTTTTTGAATATTACAACAATGTGCGATTGCGAACTGTCTGGCGCGCACACACATTCGTAAACACACGGAATGCATGTAAAAAGTTAGGGCTGTCGCTCGCATACCTCGGGCCGTGCTTTCGTAGATTTGAAAAGAATGCTACGAATGAAATTATTTTGAGTTAGCGTTAATTTGTTATAAAGTTTCGCAAATATATTTAACCTCTATTTGAACCTGAATATTTAATTTCACTTTGTTACCTTACATTTATATTGTTAATTTATTCAGACCCAAAAACGCATTTGTATGGGCGAATAGTAATCTAAATAGCTAAACCGTCACTTTTTGTTACATTCATTTAACACAGATAAATTAGATACGCTAAATTTAATAGAGTAAGATACAATCTAATAAATTAAAAAGTAAAAAAATATTAACAATAGCCACAACATAATTTTTTTTTAGTTTCACGTGGGGGAAACGTGCTAACTTTTTACTTACCAAAGGTTGTGGTGGTTACCAAAGCCACCGAAGGCGGTTACTGGTAATGTCGGGTTCAACAAATAAGTTATTTGAACCCATCGCTGTACCTTAGACTCGCGAGCCGAAAGGCCACAAGTATACAAACTAATATTTCATATATAATTTAGCAAAATTTGTAGCGAACATGGTGGTAACCCTATCTCGGGGCCATACGTTCTCGCAGTCATTCTAGATAGTACGTACTAACTAGCCAATATGCTGATGCGACTGTCTACCCGCAGAGAATGTAACAAAGCTATACATTCACTTGTAAGTAAGGAAACGAGCTTTTGAATCGGAAAAATCCGATAGAACACGCCATACACTTTTATGGCTCGCGCAATTTTCAAGGAACTCAACTCAATTCAATCTATATCCATTGCGCGTGTTTGCCAATTTTCGAACCGTAGTAATTGACGTTGACGGACGAAAGGACAATGATTAAAAATTAAAAAAAATACATGAACCATAAGTTCATGTTATTAATGTAATATTCTTAAAGCGTATAATGTTTTAATGATTCAGAATTTTGTTAAGCACAGACAATTTATTTATATATCTTACCCTTGTGATTTACCAATTAAATAAAACACCATAGTCAATAGTGTACAACAACAGAAAACTCTGATTGTGTTTATGGTTGTATTTGTTCTTAACAAATATTATAAATGCTCAGAATAGTAATAAGTGGAGATTAGTAATTAGCAACTTATATTAGTCACATTGACTATTGTATTGTATATGTATTGCGAGAAACATTATTGTTTTGAGTTTTAACATTTTCATGTAAAATTTTTATGTTAAAACTTGAAATAAAAATTAATATTCATTCAAACATCAATAATATTCAAAGTTGATAAGATAAGATAAGATAGGATTACAAAAAAAAATAAAAAATATTTAATTGAACGTCTAAATCACTTTGTAAAATTTTATTATAATAATTAAACGATATTATCATTGACTTGTAACGTTCAATATGAATATGAAAATCTATCTACGATTGCGTAATCTGTGACTAAATAAAAGGAAGTGTTAAATTTTTTTAAATTTCGAATGGTTCTGCAATAAATCCGGCTGTTATCAACGTCGTGACGCTGTCACGCACGGGATTTGCGGCGTCCCGCGAATAGGAATCCCGCCGGGATGCGCAACAAGTCGACCGAAGTGACTCTTGAACTCTGCTCTAATAAGATTGAGCGGTTCGGGAGGAAGGGTTGATAGACAACATAAAGACGGGCATGTTGAGATGGGGTATTACTGTGTAAGAAATAGGGGAATTGCCATTATATATGAGTATATGAAAAATATCTGGTCACAATCTCCCAATGGAACGAATGTATATATATATATATCAGATTTTTTGTGTCGTGTCACTAAAGGTCACCTTCATCTCTGAGATTTGTAGAGATCTTTTGATGACCTTTAGTCAGCACTAGCGAACCGACCGACCATCTTTCTATGCTTATCTATCTTCTATGCTAGCCTTTCATTGCTTTATTCATAGTTAATTATTAGCTCAAACCTATCGATATAATGTGTCATAGCCATGGTAGCTCAGAGGCCAAGGCGCTCGTTTTATATTCATGCACGTAACCCAGGTCGGGTTCGAATTTTGTCAGCACCTCTAAACTTTGAAATTACAATTTAAGTGCTGAATTCACCACGTGAAATAACATTCGGAGGTAAGCATGTACTAGTACATCGTCAACCCGCACTGGAGCAATGTGGCGGGCTCTACCCCTCTCCAAAACCCTCTCTAATATTCAGAAGAAATCTTTGTCCAGCAGTGGGTAATTTAGAGGCTGCTTCTTTACTTTACCATCGATGCAATGTAATTGTCGCACCCTGTGTTTGTTTGTTTTAATTTAACAAAATTCTAGACTCACGTGAAGAATGTTTTTTTTTCTATTCTTGCCTTGTACAAAAATCATAATTTTTTTATAATCACTGGTGACTAATCGCTTCTGCCGCCGCCATGCTTCGTTCTATTTAAGCTCCAGTGTTGCCCCTACTAATCATAGATAATGTAAATACACAAAAGCAAATATACTTCAATATTTTAGTGAAAACTTGTCATATTCCTTTTAATAAAAATAATAAGAAATTCATACAACATATTAATGGCTTCTTAATGAAGGAGTATATCTAGTGTAGTTGTGGGTAGGCAGTTTCTACGTGGAATTTAAATGAAATATAGTGAAAATTCTTTAATTGCACCACGTGACGTACACCTTGCAATGTAGACATTTTCATTGAATTAAAATTAAAAGTAATTAAATTAAAATTAATAGAAATAAATTTTCAATAGTTACAGTTAATAGCACGACGCAAGAATTAACCCCGAATTAAACGTTCAATGTTTTTATGGCGACGGCGAAATGTGTTTGCTACAGTAGCCGTTAAAATTAACCATTAACCTGGTTACGTGAATTTTGTATCTACATTTAACCGTTGGTACGCTACGTATTAAATATTTGATTCTTTGCGCTATCCGAACGATGTCCGAACGAAGTTAATATAAAAGAAACAGATCTCTATCGCTGTTCATTATAAATACATCGAGTCTTTTTACATGCCTTTGTTTTGCAGTTCACTTCATTTGCGCATGCGCAATTAATTTTACACATGGTTTAAGAGCCGTGATAGCCTCGTTGTAAAGGCGTTCGCTTTAGTTTCATAGAGCGTGAGAGACATGGGTTCGATCCCCGGCACCACTAAATTTGTTAATAGCAATTTTAAGTGTTTTTACCACGCGCTTGGCGGACGTCGTGAGGAAACCTGCATGACCGAAAAATAATTAAAAATATTATTTCGAAGATATGAGAAGCCCGCCAACCCGCACTGGTGAAGCATGGCGGGCCCCGGCTCCAAAACCTCTCAGATATTTGAGGTGCCTTTTGTCCAGCAGTGTGCACCTACAGGCGGTTACTTTACTTTTTTTTTACACATTATTACATTTCACAAAACGATTCGAAGCACATTGCGTTACACTTTTGAAATTGTAATAGCGCAGATAAAAAAAAAACTAAGGAAAATGCATAAAACGAGCTTTTGTACTGAAATCTGGCAAGTGAAATAAGTGTACTAAATTCACTGTGGCGCGGCTGACAGCGAACCGCAGCCGTGCCGTGCAGTACAGCAGCGCGAGGAATGCCCGCAACAAGTGGCCCACGACGAACGCGGACGTAACAACACCATCGTATCCCAGCCAGCGCGGCGAATATACGACTGCGTTTTGGATCAACAACTCGCTTTAGTGAAATCCTACACAACGCGCGAGTAACTCTTGTCTGTTAGTTACCAGTTATAAGAAATACCATCGAAAATGAGCGAGACTTTTTTCGTACATATAGATTATTATTTTTATCACTGTAGGTGCAGGTGGCAATGAGCACACCGTGCTTTGTGTTATTCTTTCGGGGTACGCCTGCGTTAAGAAGTGCACTTGTGTTTATTTATTATTCCAAAATATTATCTCTAATTAACAACTCTGCTCGACCGGGTTGGTACCACGGCCTCGCAGAATACCGGCGTGAAGTTGACGCATCTTGTGCTTGTTGCACCCCCCTCCTGATCCCCTCCTCATCCTCCCTCCCTCTCCCAAATACCCTAAAAGGCCGGCAATGCACCTGCACCACCTCTGATGTTCCAGATATGCGTGGGCAACGGTAGTCACTTACCATCCGCCTTTCCCATAATAAAAAAACCAATGTACCAATTGTATCGCCATTGCTAACACGTTCATTAACATATTCGACTTGATAAAGTTCCAAAGTATTATTTGGTCT
Source organism: Bhutanitis thaidina (assembly GCA_029286595.1). NCBI lineage: Eukaryota > Metazoa > Arthropoda > Insecta > Lepidoptera > Papilionidae > Bhutanitis > Bhutanitis thaidina. The sequence continues at coordinate 3,213,119 of JAGSMS010000034.1, read as the reverse complement.
ACATCCTCGAAGCAAACGAACATAACGACGGCCGGAGTGACTACGTATACAGAAATAACGGGCCCATTGTTTGAGATAATAAAACATACATTATGTATTACGCCCTCATGAATAATTCATTACGAATGTCAATTCCCAGAAAGTTTTACGTTGATATTTACATATTATCTAGTTCAAGAAAAAACTTATGTTTAATTTAAATATGGGATAAATGTGTGTACGAAATAACAGGATTGTTTGTAACAACAGACTTTATAATTTCACCACTAGGCTTCACATTGAACTACGTGATGGCGGAGTAAGAATACCTGCAACCCCATGCCTACCCGTGGGTTTTGTAAAAGTTGACTAATTCCATGGTATTCATAAATTACATAACCACCTACAGATGGCAGAAAGCAGTAATAAGGCATGGTAGCCTAGTAGTTAAGAGGGTCAGCCTACAAAGCAGGAGCAAAGAGTTTGATCCCCTATATGAAGGCCTCGTACCAAAGATGGCCATAGATTCCAAATCAGCTCTGATAAAGAGTGAGTTGAAAGCACTAGAAATGTCTCTCTGACCACCCTCATATTGGCTATATGGGCGTGAGAGCTTACTTTTTTAATATATTGTTTTAAAATATACCAGTACTAATTTATCTAGACCGGCGACAGCAGTCAGGGACAAGACCCAATCCAATGCAACCAGAAACTAAACCTAATAATTAGTAACTTGCGAAAATATTGGCTCTGGCTAGTATTCGAACCCAGAATCCATGACTTAACAGTCGGGTACGCTAACCACTAAACCACGCGGTGGGCGAAGACTACTTTAACGTGGTCGAGCCAAGCGGCGGCTTTTGCTGCTGCTCGAATGGGCCGGCTCCACCGGGTTGCTACCACGGCCCCGCAGAATACCGGCGTACAGTAGAGACATCTTATGCTTCTGCGTTTCGTTCGGTGAGTGAGGTAACCGGAGGCCCACTCCCCCTCCCCATCCCACTCTTCATCCTCCCTGCCATATCCCAAATACACTTAAAGGCCGGCAACGCACCTGCAGCACCTCTAGTGTTGCAGATGTACGTGGGCGACGGTAATCACTTACTGTCAAGTGAACCGCTTGCTCGTTTGCCGTCTTTCCTATAAAAAAAAGACTACTATGTTACAAAAATATGAGGAAAATCTCGCGAACGATTTATTTGCCTAAACAAACATTTGCCACAGGAATTCTTATCCATATCGTACATCGGTATGTGCCGTAAGAGGCTTAACAGAGGAGTTTTAATATATCGCGGATTACCCGGGTACGCTCTAAAATCTGTTTTATGGCCAGATTATGTTTTCGCGTAGCTTTAAACCCTATATATTCGACGCTGTTTCAATATTTATCGTACCACGAAATGTCCGTTGTCCCGAGTGCGTTGTGTAGGTTCGACGACGTTATTAAAGTTGGAGTTACAGACAGCTGTGAGTGTTCCAATGCTGAGCAAAGGTTTCCTTTCGTGATTTGAAAGGGCTTTGTAGGCGGTAAGATCGCCACGCTGGTTTCACATCCTCCCCTCCTACTGGTCTGGAGGACTTTACATGTCATCGGTAAACATTATTTTTTTCTTAGGCTTGTAGCCTTGTTTTCCTTTACCGCCGGGCATCGTAGCAAATGCAGTGCATAAAATTGCCATTAAAAATGTTTGTGGTGCCGGCACCGGGATTAGAACCCAGGTCACTCGCGTGCTAATAAATTAAAGCGAGCACCTTAACTCTTGAGCCATTTTGAGCTTACAAATGGCAACTTCGTGCAACCTGCCCGGACAATTAAACGGGACAGAGTCAAAAATAAAAAGTAGATTATCTTAGTTTTGAGAGCTTTTAACTTTTTCCGGATGAACGGTAAATTTAATTTTCTGTGGAAATTGCTATCCCGAGGCATGGCGGAGCTGCAATAAATTGAATTTCGCCGATAAAACTCCTTGGTAAATACATATTGTTGGGATCCGTTACTAAACTCTTACTAATTTCTATGAAACATATTTAAATTTGCAGGTTTTTTTACGGCATGTAATAATACGGCATTTGTGTTAATATACATTTTAGGATGTATTAACTATACTTGTATATTTAATTAATGTCTTAATATTAAGTTAACTTCATCATAATATGTACTAGATTCATATCTATTGGTCTGATCAAAGAACCCTTCAGACTATTATATAATGCCTAATGATGTAATTCTTTAATAAGTTCAATATTATACAGGTTACCGAAAAACGACACCGGTTATATCTCTGTAAAGAAATTATTATAAAAAAAGGTACATTATCTCTCAAGATAAAAGAATGTAAATTTAATAAATTTGAAAACTTCTACAACTTATAATTTCTAGAATTACATTACTATTTTATCAAACTCCAACATCCGCTCGGTGCATAATTAATAATAATTTATAGTAAAACTTAAATAACATGATGAATCATGGTCGCAGAACTCGTAAATATGGCATGCGTCTGATAAATCATCCTTGAACCTACAATTATCGATACTCTCGTAAATCACTTAAAGATATTTTAATTAAACATCCTCTATATATCAGGGAGGAAGGGAGATGGCGGGGAGGAATTAATTTAATTTCAACTTGATAATATATCAAGTCTACGTCTCCGCTAATAATGAAATTATGTTTGTACTTCGGGAATCCATTTGCATTCTTATTAGATTCGTTATGGTATCGATTCCCTGATGGAAACGGCGGTATGTTGTGAAATATTCATATAAGGGTACAATTAAACGTTATAGTATTTTTTTTATTTTAAATGGCCGTTAACATTTATAATTCTTTAACCTTATCGTAAGCCTGATAAATAGGAAATTTAAAAGTTGTATACGAAACGTCTTAATAAAATTTTATGGACAAGAAAAGCCGCATTGCAGCTCTGGAACATAAATATTGAAACGTTGAAACGTCAGCCTTGTATTGCATCAATCAATGCTTTATACATTTGCCTGAAGCATGCATTATGCAAGCATCATCTAAGCCTAAAACATTTTCGTATTTCTGATGGGCATTCGGCAACGTAGATATTCCATTCAGCCGCCCAGACAATTCGACCACCCTAGATTGCTATTCTAAAATCTCCCCCTTTCCCCCCTCGTCCCCACTACACCCTGCAGAAGTAGGAGGCAGTCTGCCCGTTCGTATGGCGCTTAATTTCCGTATCGTATGGCCATTAATTTGTTAAATGATATTTTGCTTATAGAATGTACATTTAAAGGAATATATTGTTATTATTAATTATACTAGTCACAAAGGAATATCGAGTAGATCTTTTTTATTAATGCAATTTGCAATTTCTGCAGCTGGCCCAGCACAGCATTTTATTATTACAACGAAATAAAATACTGATTCCAGTTTTAACGAGAGATTCTCTTTTGTAATTTAGTCAGTATTATTAAAGTACATCTTATCCGTCTGAGTAAACGTTTCCAAGTTCATTAAATATTGTATGACACTACTTCAAAGTTAAAGTGACAAAAGGGATGATGTTTATTTGTGAAAGATTGGTGCCCTTTTCGTCGGTCCTGTTGGCGGTATGATGCGGATTGCCGCTATCACCAGCCCGCTACCGCCTACTTTTAATTACGACTATTGCGTGCAAAAGTTTAACTAGACGACAAAAGAACTTTTCCTAATGAAACGTTACCTAGTAAGTTTCCTTGGTTTGATTATTTTTATGTATTGAAATTTAAAAAAAGGAAACTCATTTCTTTTTAAAACTCTTAATGCATAAATATCTTAGATACGTTATTTATACGTGTCTGATGCAAACCGGTCACGAATTGAACTGTCACTATACAATTCTTTACTAGTGTTCTCTTCAACGAGTAACTCCTCCTTGTAAAAATAACTCCGGACTTATCACTACTCTGTTCGAAGATGTTGACAGTTGGAATTGATAGCACCTCTGCCCACCGTATCGGGTATTGCGGGCGTGAGTACATAGCTTATTTTAAGCATTAAATTCGGAACTCAATTTTAGTTTGTGTTAAAATTAAAACTGTCCACGATCATGATAAGAACATTACTGTTGTCTTATCACGTTCCGAATCCCGTCCATTAAATGCATATTTCCGAACGGGAACGGAACTTGTTCGCGGTGTTTGCACAGAAAACTGAGACGCCTCCCCGCATAAATTGCAAGGCTCCACATAATTAAAAATCAACATTTACGTTCAATTCAATCTTGAACGCTGTCTGTGTTTAGACAATTCTGTTTTCTTTATCTGTTATTTATGAAATATTCACAAGATGGGCGATAACATATTCCATGCGACCTTATGACAGAACCGTATAACTACGCAGAATTTTCTTTATTTTATGCATATTCCTTTATCGGAACAAAAACAAATCGTTTCTTTAAAGCTCTATATAAGTCGTAACGAACTCTTTTAGTGTTATAAAGGCTGACAATCTTGCATACATACCTCGATGGTACTAGTAATCTTAATGTATTATCGATGAAGAATCGGGATGTAGGTGATGAAGTTCAGTGCAGTAATTCGGTCCCAACTAGATACCAGAGTGGCTCTATTTTATTTCATTATTTAAAAGAAAAAACGTTACTTCCTCTGTACGAATTTCTCCTGTGTAGATAAGGCTGTTTACATGCATACATTACTCATGAACAGATAAAGTTATTTGTAGATCTATCCCAATACTCGTCATGTACGGGTATCGAACCCGCGACTCGCAGCACTATAAGGAAACGCTTAATCACTACGTCACCAGTGTTACAGTGGTACAGTGTTGTATTGCTATTCGTGTGAGAAACTAAGTAAGAAAATCTTTTCCACTCGACGAAGATCATCTTATTTGGATTCGTGTAGTGTTTATGGATTCCTGGTACAACAAAACCGACAATTTGGTAGCGCCGTTTCCTTATATCTCTACTGATTTTTGCGTACTAGGTTCAAATCACAGTATTTTTTACGCAATATTATTTTTTAAATTAAAATCGTACTTTTCGTAATGAAAATTATAAACACGTGTTGAATTTTGGTGCCCAGCCTAACAGACAATTTTAACTAACTATCTACTCCTCCGACTGGTAATTCGAACTTTATTCCATCATTGGACCAGCGTGATCCCTTAAAAGCTCACATAAAAATATACGATGCACTATTTTTAAAACCACTAGAGCCGTAACGAACCAAGATCACGAAGAATATCGATTACCGTTTAAGTTATTACCAGGTAAATACGTATAATTCGTGTGCATACATTGTAAAGTGGACAATAGTGATTACCCGGCACAATTTGCGTAATGGCCGATGGCCGTAATCGCGATAACCATAGGGCAGTTGTTTCAGGTGATCGTAGCTATTAGCGGCGACCGCAGATGGCGCTGCACTTGTTTTTTTTTTTTTATTCAACATGCCTTTGCCGCTTACCTATTTTTTAAGGTGCGACCACACTGTTATTTTTTTTCACACAATTTATTTTTGTGTAATACAACTTGTGTAGTTTGTTATTCTAAGACCGTTCATTAATTCATTAATTTTATCACAAAAATCTATTACAGCATTTTTATTCAATATTATTCAAATGTCATGGCTAGAAATAAAATACCGGACTAAAAAAAACATAGACAGATGACGGGCGGCGGAATCAGAGGTGCGAGACCTCTGGTACTGCGATCACAAACCCGCCAATTATGATCGATTATAACCAATCCTGTGGGAGAAGCCTATGTCCCACAGTGTACTATTAAGAAATAAAGAAAAAAATATTTATATATACTAGGAGGTAGGTTCCTTCTTTGAATAAGAGTCGCCTGTGGGTGTGTGTAACAATATTCTTACATAACGTACACCTTACAGTGACGAACGCAAAGTAATCAATACAATATCGCGCCAAACAATGACATTTCTGTCTATAAGGAATTGTGTAGCTTAACACTTTCAAAGAACAAACATTATTTCCGAGCGATAAAGTAAGAAACTTCTAACTTTAACAAATCTATTTGAAGCAAAAGAAACTAGCGAAGCAATAAAAGCGAAATAATAGTTATGGAAATAGTCTTTCATTTTCCACGAAAGAAAACTCCGCGAAACTACCGACAATATGAATGAAACTATAATATTAGAAAAGTTTCGTCGCGGGAAATGAGAAAACGTTGTACGTACTCGTTCGTCTAATGCACGTAGTTATAAACTTGTTCAATATAATATCGAGCAGCGTGTTGCCGTCTCTCTCGCGCACACTGTAACGAAACTGCCCTCATTTAATTGCATGTTCAGCTGAATAATGATATCCAGTTTACATAGACTAAATAACGTGATATGTTCACGTCATTTCGTCTATGTAAACTAGCATTATCTTTCTCAAGTCGAAGAATTTTCATTTCATTTCATATAATTCTACCAATTTTCCTGCATTTCAGTTCACAACTGTATCACGCCGTGCCAAACTGGGATAAAGTTATAAAATCGTCATTTTGTACGGTTTTGTTGTCGGACTATAGAACCCTGAACACCTATTAATTCTTTTGTCCCTAATTATTTTTGGAATAACTTGAATATTAACCGCTATTCCCAACGGCTTGCTATTTTAAGCGCATGCAGATTAGCGATGCATCCCTTTACTCCGCTTAGCTACAGCGGTATAGCTAAACGCTCAGTACCTAATGTAAGCGATTGTTATGATAATACGGGCTGCAATAGACGGAGGAGCGATGAAATATTGAGCTCTTTTGCATAAGTACCGCGTTGTAGCTCGGGCGGAACGTTTCTACGGCGTGCTACGTCGCTACGAGCGGAACTCGTAGCCACTTAATTGTTCATTAAGGAAACCTAACGCAAAGTTGTTACACGAATAAACTTATCTCGAAATAATAAACATGCTCATTTCACATATAATACATGTTTTAACCACTCAACGGGTATACATGAGCATAGATCCTGTACAAAAATATTAATAATAACCGATTATCTTGTTTACTGCTCATTCTATGTTATAGTTTACCAGGTGTACATCATAAAAACAATTACTTTAAGTAAAATTTATTATTATTTGTGTTACTCTTAAAATGTAGGATTATATGTTTTTGTTGACAGGTGAGAACTAATTTATTTTATTCAGGCGCCATTTAAATTAAACATAGCAAATAAAGCTCTTCCTAAGACGTCTACGATAAGGTATTCACCATCATTTCCATTATAGCAGCCTGGTACAAGTCTATTGTTTATCATAGGCCTCCAAAGATTTTCACAAACCACCTTCATCCATTGACGTCCCGCAACACTGTGCATATCGTCAGTCCTCAGTCCTTCTTGTGGAAACTTGTCATGTACTGCATTTATCGGTACGGATGTATTATTAGGTGCAAAATTACACATAATTTTTACCTACAAGAACCATATTTTATTCCTCAGTATTCCTAATTTAAGATTACGTTTACTTCACATGGATGATATGATAATGAATATATACAAACTAATTTTCTTCTAATACGTTCGTTGATACAAGTTTCGGCTGTTAGACAAAGGCAACGTGATGTAAGAGACAGTTCGTAATAAGTGAGAGTGAGATAACAACAGATCTGCCAATATCGTGCATACAATGTATATGTGTCGTCTGTATTAAAAGGGTAGAGCAATTTGTTATGATTAAATTACACGAGTGTGCTTTCCCTATGGTTAGAAAAAGAGGTATAGGTCACTAAATGAGATATATTTTTTTAAGTTCGAAAATGAATTATTACGAATTCCTGATTTCCTGTTACCGTTCTGAAACTAGAATAGAATACTCTATAATAATCTATTAGCAGATTCATACATCACCTGGATTTTAAGAATATTGAAAGACCGACTTTCAACTTTTGACTATAAGGCATCTAATTAATTTAGTTTTTCGCCATATGGAGGGTTCGAAAAAGAATTTACCACCCTATGTTATATAGTCAACTAAAAGTTGGTTATGCCAAAAAGACTCCTTACCTTCGACGATTGGTGGAAAGACCAGGTCAAGTTTAATGGACCTATATTAATCAGACTGGTATCTATAGCGAGAGGCGTCTGGTACTACAACCGGTAACCTACCCAGCCAAAGCGTGGGTAATTATGGCAATTCCCCTTAATGGGCTGATATTCAGTAGTGGACTAATTTTGTCTTCTAAAGAAGACGCATAAAAATTATGTCAAAAAAGAGCAAGTCGCTTGGCGATAATTATTGTTACAATGTAGAGTTCAAATGTGACAGTCATTTGTTATTCAAGACTCTACTTTTCCAATAACATTTTAAGAAAGCGTCTCTATATGTATGTTAATTTGTTATTAATTGGATTTACTCGCCCGTGTTGATGTTTTCTGAAGCAAAGGCGTAAAAAGCCATTAAAAGGCAAAGCTCTTCAATGTATCTCAAATTTGTAATTTGTTTATCAAATGTCTGTTCTATGTATCTATACGTAGATGTACGTGGCGGGGTTGAGGTGTGGGGGAGTAGGGGGGGAGGGCGACGCTTGCCGCGCTCGCTTCGTCCGTCACACGGGCACCAGTCACGTGCGACGACGCCGTCTCTCCGCGCGCTTTATGTAACATATCGATTCGTTGCAATCGATTACCGATCACCGATTGCACATCACTCAAGCAATTTCCCGCGCGAATTCAATTTACGAAAGTCGCGTGTGTCGTCTTGTGTTCTTTTTTTATTTATTTTTTTGTTGTGTCTCAGACCTTGGATTTTCGGCTTCCGCGTTCGACCGCCAAGGTAATCAAGAATTACAAACTTATAACTCTTACTTTTAAAAGTTGCTGACAAAACTATTTGTTGCATAAGAAATGATGTGGTTGCATTAAACATCATAGGCACTGATGGAAAGGTCAATACTCCCCGCGGCACGCGAGTAAGACGCAACGAATGAATGTGGCTCGGTGATTGCGAGTCAATCTTTGAGAGTTGATGGGTGATATGGACATCACTACCAAATACGTTAAAAACGTTTAGTTTTTTTTTTATAGTAGTTATAATTTTAAAGGCTTTAAAAAATATTGACGCGTGATTGTCAATTCCATTTTTATAATCCCGTGTCATAACATAGGTATTATCTAATGTTACGTTAATGTCAATGCATACAATAAGTAGCCAAGTACCTCTTAAAATTCAGTCGCTTTTATATGTTTAGGCTTTTTACATAAATTGTAATTTATGTTCCATAAAATGCTAATATTATTCAAATTAGTCAATTGGAGCGAACGAACACAAGGATATTACACATGGACATAATACTTCCTATTCTTTGTTTATAAATTACTTTAAAATGAATTTTTTGATTCGTTTACTGAAATATGAAATTAATACCTACGTTCAAGTTTTAATTCTAATACTCCCGGACGGACTATAACTCCGTTATGGTTCTCTTATTCTACTCAATGTAATGATGATTATAATGAGTTATTATACGGATTATGATAATTAAGTAGAGCTCACTATAATCAACATTATACCTCGCGCCTGTCACCCATAGAGCTAGGCAGAGATCCCATATATTCACTAGGCACGAGTCAGTGTAGTCCAACGGGCTTCTGCAATCTATTTTTCGCCTCTCCGGAAGATAAAACGTAATGTTTAGCGAGGAGCGGGATTAGAGAAGTTTGATTAAATATTATAATTATAACATCAACCTTCTTTGTGTATCATCAATCACCTTTTGCCTTAGGCGTAGTAAGAGCCCTGAAAATGGCAATGGCTACCGATAGATGGCGGGATGATCATCCGGAATATACCAAAAATACCGGAAAAATAGCAGATCGATGGCGGGCAGCGGCGTCTATGGTGCGAGGTGTCCGGTACTGCAATCGCCAATCCGCTTGCCGAGCGAAGCGGCAACTTCACCTCATGGCAGAGGCCATTGTCCTGCAGTGGGTCATTTACAGGCTTTTAAAGTTAAGGTTAATATCGATCACAAACAAATTATTGCTTATGCACGAGAAATATTATATAAAATATATAAACGGAAATTATTCTCTAGTTATCTATCTATACATAGTATAAATGGAAGTCCCCAGGCTAAGGTCTGTACTTTTGTATGACCGTGCTAATCTCGGTAACTACCAGTCCGATTTGTAAAATGCTTTTTGCATTAGATAGCCTGTTTATTCACGAAGGTTATAGGCACGTTGTATATATATACAACATCACGCTACGCCCCCAGCAACTCAGCAGTAACTATACACCAGATGTAACGCGGTTACATCATAAATCAAAATTTCTATAATAAGTGCAAAAGCTCTACGTAAGCTTTCACTCACAATATGGTACTCGAGCACGAGTGTTTGAAATTCGAATTTTGTTTCTACAACTACAAATTCAAAATACAAACTTTAAGCATAAATTTACCACATACCTTATAAAGGAATAACACGAGAATAAAAATACAAGGTAGGCTAAAAACGCCCTTGTGCGTCGACCTTTAAAGCCATCATTATTTATTACCATCGATACCATCTTTCACTGCAAATTCCAACGTCACCTGCACGTTGTGCACCCTGCATGCTAAAAAACAAAGCTATTTCTACCAAATGATAGCGGTAATTCCCTCCGAATGTTCAGAACCCAAATCTCACAGAACTGTGATGGGGAGCAGCATCGCTGATGTGTGGTGTTTTAGGTACTGCGATTACCAACTAGTCCAGCGTTGGGAGTATCAAAAAACTTTCCACGAAACGTATGCCGACTTGCCGGCGCAGTCTTTGCTCTAATAGGGGTGAAGCTTAAAAAAGACATATTATTTCTACAGGCCTGTTGTGGTCATAATGGGTAATCTAAACAATATATTACACTTTAATATCTACGTTGACATATACGGTTATTAAAATAAATAAATAAATAAATGGATGCGCTGAAGGCTAACCCTAAATTTAAGTAACTTTAAGTTACATAAAACCTTTATTACGTTAGCAAAACTATTGTTTCTCCTGCCATTTAGGTTTAGGTTAGAGTGATCACAAATAACATAATGGTTAGTTAAATAAATATATTACAAAATTACTTGAAATCTTCCAAACGGTAAGCTCCTGGTTAGATATGTAACTAAATTTACCAGTACAGTTCGAATTTTTCCCTAAATGAGACTGATAAGATAAGGAAAGTCCACCAAAAATTGTTTTGGTTTCATTAAATATATTATTGTCAACGGACGCATTTCAAACTAAGATATCTTCACGCCTAGTGTTACCGTAATTTAAATTAATTCAGGATTATTAAATTTTACTTTTGTTTTTAAAGTTTATTTATTTTTATTATTTATTACTTTACCGTTTTTCGTAATAAATTGGTAAAACAAACAAACAAACACAAATACACTTCTCTTACATGTACTGGCATAATTTAGCGAATAGAATGACACTTAAAAAAGCGTATAAAATATTTAATTCAAACATTTAATTTCAGATTACGAACATATTTAGATACCTAGTCTATCATAGCTTACTTCTATCATCCACTCCTCATTTTAGGTCCTACTTCTAAGAATAGGGCAAAAAGAGTCTAGAGTTTAGTGTTTTTCAATAGATGTAGGGAAAATGAGCAATTAGTTCACCTGATGATAAGTGACTCTGCTAATGAACGCCGAAGGTTACAGATTTATTGTAAACCCTGAGGACTAAGAGAGAGCCTTACAGCCTGTAATTATACCGGCTCTCTATACCTGTCACACCGGAACACAACAGGAGTTTCACTGTTGTTTGGGTGATAGAACTGGGTAAGATGGTTGTAATCAGACGACTTCTAGGCGTTCTTTAAACGTGGTAGAGCCAAGCGGCGGCTTTTGCCGCTGCTCGAATGAGCCGGCTCGACCGGATTGGTACCACGGCCTCGCAGAATACCGGCGTGAAGTAGAGGCATCTTGTGCTTCTGCGTTTTGTTCGGTGAGTGAGGTAACCGGAGGCCCACACCCCCTTCCCATTCCACTCCTCATCCTCCCTCCCATCTCCCAAATACCCTTAAAGGCCGGCAACGCACCTGCAGCACCTTTGGTGTTGCGGCTGTACGTGAGTGACGGTAATCACTTACAATCAGGTGAACCGCATCCTCGTTTGCCGCCTTTCAAAGCAAAGAAGGCCTAATAAAGTCAGTAAATTCTCAGAACTTCTTTACTCTGAACGAGAGAAGAACCAGATCTCTTATCGCCAATAGCAATTAACGGAATCAGTTTAGAATACTATGTTATGACTTTGCTGGAATTCATTTAAAAATATCCGCCAAAGTTATGATAAGTGGTAGCCCTAGTGAAATCTGATTCATAGAATTTCTTATCCGTCCTTATCGTGATGTAAAGTTTACATAACATAGTAAATTGAGATTGGCGCGACCACAGATAGCGCTTATCTTTGTCCCCGTTTTAAATTTTTGTATCCTTTAGCGTGGTCATTTATTTTTAATGTTTCGGAATTTTATTTTATTATTATTGTAGAGTATAATTACAGGTTAGTATTTCGAAAGAATTTTTTCAAATTTGGAATTTGTTTTCCGTTTTCGTATACGCGGGTACGTTGGACAACACTTCGACTAAACATTAGCCATTATTTCAATACTTTCGAAAGTTATGAGAACTCTTACAATTGAATTCTGAGACTATAATCTATATAAGTGATATAGATTATTTTACATAATTTTAAATATTTTTACACCTTCTTGTGTGTTTGCCACTGAAAGCCCTAAAGCACTTTGTGGTTATTATCTATAGACGTTGCTATATTTTTTAATATAAGCAGTAGTGACTACTACATACAAATATAGGAAATGAAATAAAGTCTATTACTTTCCCCGCTTGATTTTCAACAATCATGCGTCCGCATTTCGCGCCAAAAATTATTTGTAGGCATAGCGACAGCGGCCATGTTGGCACATTGTGACGACATTCCTACCTACATAATATGCGTGGCGTGTCGAATAAAAATTTAGGTCACTCTCGCCTCGGCCTCGATCCATTGAGAGCACACCGATCGAGTGCGTTGCCGTTTGATACATTTGTAAATAAATACACGTGTTCGTCACGCTTTTTCCTGTGAACCTTCGTTGTAGGCTGTACAGAGGAGGTGATAATTGAAGGAAGTACAAACGCAGAACCTTTGGCTATGCACTTCTAAGACGTTCACCCTCGGATTATAATATGGATTAACTCATTCCCTACATCGAAAGATCCAGTTCAGAATTGCGAACTTCGATGATTATTCTTTAAATTTTTTACTAGGCCATAGGCCTCCTTCTCTGCTTAGGAGACCACTGGGTAGGTACCATCCAAATACCCGTTTTTACCGCCAAAGAGCAGTAACTGATTTATTTCGGTTTGAAAATTATAGATAGCCAATATAATTACGGATTGTGAGGCATTCTATTTTTTATTTAAACTTTATTTAAATACTTTTAAACAAAAGTAATACAAATTGCGGACTTAATGCCTCTTGGCATTCTCTGCCAGTCCACCCGGGGCGTGGAGAGATATAGTAAGGGTGCCAAACATTAAATTTGTTAAAAAAAAAAACGAAAATCCATGAATAAATATATAAAATACACTTACAATCAGATTCTGTCTTAGTTCTCAGTGATGATAACGCATCTGTAACCTTCTACGATTGGATTTGTTTGCAGGTGTCCATTGCCTTCAGTAGCCACAGGTGGTCTGTTAGCGCGTTATTCACAGGAATCAAAAAAAAAATATTCATAAGCTATCTCAAAAATAAATTGGTCTAATTGGTCAGCAACTGTGAATAGAGTGAACATTGATTAGATTAAGTTTGTATTCGTAAAATTCAGTACGAATGGAGACTAAGTACGGAGCATTTATATTTTTAAAAAACAAGTAGATATTTTACAATGGTTTAATTTAATATTTTTTTTTATTTAAGCCGATTGCAGTTAAAATGCCTCGTTTAAATACTACTCTTGTTCAGTGGAGTGCATCGAACTGTATGCGTGCGTATTAACTTAAGGTTTAATGCAGCGGTAATGAACTGCAGTAATTCATAACAACTACAATAATTCGAAGCCTTACTCATACTTTTGAGCGAAACCGGTCAATAAAACCTGTCTGTCCCTCCGTGGAAACGCAATCGCGGGGGAAAAAAAAAAGTGAAAATCAATGCACCGACGGCGGCGTCTGGTCATATGAAAGTTTCGGATCGCGTCGGAAATCGTAAAGCTCACAATTACATATGTTGCAATATACATGTACGGTAGTCGAAATATTTTTTTTTTCAGACCATATTTTCCTCACGCCAGACACATCAAGACATTGAAACTGCAATCAACAATTTTTATGGTGTCAGTACCGGGGATCGAACCCAGGTCACTCACTTATGGAATTTCAAACAGGTTACCGGTCTCACTCGTCGACGGCAGGATTAAATCGCGTTAAATTTAATTAATGTATAGAATAATCATCGTAAAATATTTTTTCCAACGATGCTTCAAGGCCAGTGTTGTTTATGAGTTGTTTTTTATATTTACCCACTGCATAATAAATGTGGCGGTGATGATCACCAGACCGTAACTATTGGACGTTAACATTTTGAAATATATTTCCGTAACTGCGACAGCTTTTGGCGGCAAGCGGTTTGGCGATCACAGTGTCCTAATCACACCTTCGACCGCAGCTCAACATCTTTTTTTTTTTTTATGAAAAATAGGCTTACTTTTGACCTCAATCTTGCCCGATGTAAGGCGAAGATGAGGGCTAGGATGGTACACGCTTGCCTAGATGTCTTTTCACTTTGGCCTTAAAGATGTAAAACCATCTCTGGATTTTTTCCTTTCCCTTGGACGACTGTGACCGTGAATCGAAACGGGATGGACAATACAACACTGCGTTGTCTTTGTGAACTTAGTTTGAATACGTCGTTACCAGAAAATGGGATATCAGCTCTTACCATAGGAAACAACGCACCATTGTACAGATATTTTGGCTGAGATTCTGTGAGAGTATGTGGCCTTTCTCCTATCGAGCCGACTCATTTGTACATGGCTATGTCATATAAAAAATATAGGCGCTATGTAACATATAAATCATTACATGTCATTTATTTCTGAATTGAAGATTTCGTACGTACGTGTTTATATATTCACGTCTTGTTCCCAACGGGGTAGGCAGAGACGTAAATTTAATTTACATTTAATTTCGTACGTAAATCTAAATAAATAGATATAAGGCGACACACGACGTGGGGCAAGCTGCCATTAGGCGGACACAGAGCTTTTACGCTTTGGCGTAAATTTTAATTCTGGCCATTTTCACGAGACTCGTAATTGACTTTACGAGTCATATCAAACGCAATTAACCATTCTCTGCACTCCGGTTTCGTGCCATATTTTCGTTGCGTCACTGTAAAAAAAATGTATTAAATACATGGTACGAGTCACATGTTAGCAATGCATGTTTGTAATACGTTTTGGATCTTTTGTCCTACTGGGATTTTCAAATTTTTCTTCATACACATGGTATGTTACTGGGGAAAAATGTGATGTTCTTAATCAATTACTAAAAACTTGAAATACCTTACACAGAATATAAGAATAACTAACAAGATGAATACAGAAAGTACTCCGATAAATTATATAGATTAAACGTTGATTTAATTTCATATGAGTCAAAATTAATGAGCTCTACATTTAGCTTTTATACGATTCATCTCTTTAAAAACATATTTTTCATATCATAGTAATCAAAACTTTCAAAGTGTCAGCTACGAAAACTTTTTTCCTCCATGTGACAAGTCGAAAAATCCTCACAAATCAATAAATCCCGTGGGAAAATAAAATTTCATCACAAACCCTCTTTTGACTATTTAGATATGTAGTCAATATTTTTTCACACGCAAAGCTTCAGTTAAAAAAAGCTCGAGTTGAAATCAAAACAAAACAGGCGAGCCAGCGAACATACTTACACAAGTAACAACGTTACACAACCATTAACAATCTTTCACAACAAGGGGTTATCGAACTTCAGTCTTCAAATAAAATCAAACGTCGGACCCGAAGTTTGTTTACAAACAGGCCGAAATCACTGTATTCACGGGCCGGCTCACATTTCTCGGGCCCCCGGGATCACGGCGCAAGATTCCGCACTCGAGTTAACCTTGAACTTGGGGCGTCACACCAGTGTTACCAAGCATCACGATTTTATGGGACTCGTGAATAGAAGACTAAAATAACTAACTACTAATGCCATTCTGTGTATAACTATGCTTTATAAAAGTGCTTCATAGAGAGAAGAATTTACGTCATAAATGTTTCATTTTGTACGTATTATTTGAATATAATAAGATACTACACACTTTCACCGCTACATAACTTCTAAGTGAAGTTCTAAGTGTGAAGACTCACAGGAGTCTAAACGATAAAATAACGATATAATGTAATGCAGGACGCTACCTGGTGTAGCTTTTACGCCATGGTGTATTATCTTAGTTCTTGCACTTCTAAGATCAACTTCTGTATGGGATTTTAAAGAAAATGGAGATTTAATTTATTTTATTGGATTGGGGTAACAGACAAGCCAACAGTCCACCTGTTAGTAAGTGGTTACTGCAGCCCGTAGACACCTGCAAACAACTTTGATCAAAACAGGTTACAGATGCGTATATCATCCCTAAGGAATAGACCGTAATTATACTGGATCTCTATACCTTTCAAACCGGAACAAAAAACAGTATACACGGCTGTTTGGTGGCAGAAATGAGTAAGAATGTGTAAACATAGGACATAACAGAAATAAGACAGTAATTTTCTTAAAATCACTATAAAGATCACTGACGTGCAATTTTATATATCTTTATATATAAAAATTCAGCGCACGTGTGTTTCATCGCAAAACTCGTTAGTATTCAGTCGACCTCAGATTTATAGGTTATGTTCCACTCATTACTAGAAAGGTCAACAACACAAAAAAATTCGCCTAGTATATATATCAGTAAATCAATGTCTCCATCAAGTCATCTAAAAAACGGCTTTTGAAAAAAAATTCGGTCACTATTAAAGTAGGTAATTTGTCCTGTTTACGAAGCAGGAGCTACCAAATTGGCATCGGGACGATAGCCACGAAGGTTTTGACGGCAAATTCGAAGTTATTTTCCTTACTCGAGTCAGTCATTTCAATGTTTATTTATATATGTTTCATCTATATCGCGTTGCAATACTTTTTCATGGCTTGCATGCCACATGACTAGATAGAGAATAGTCAAGTTACATTCGCCATTTTCAAAATCTTTAAGGATTGTCAAGTACATTTTTAATTTTTAAGGATTGATCTTAAATAGTATTTGAATCTCTTACTTTCAAGAGAGAGAGAGAGAGGTTAAAATTAGTTTGCGGAAGCCCATTCGATTAAGTTGAATAGGATCGTGCTAAATGGAAATCTATAAACTCTGCCTACCCCTAATGGAGACTGACGTGACGGCTTGAAATGAATTTTCAACATCATCGATTACATGTCATAATCAATGTAAGGAAGAAATAAACATTTCTGTTTATGAATAACCGTTTAGAAATACAAGGAGCGTAACAGTGAAAATAAAGTGAGTTAAAGAAATGCGTGAACTTGCCCTTTCATCGCGACCGCACGTGCTTTCAAAGAAACGGCAAGCCGGGCCAAATCCGAGTGAAATATATCCGGCCATGGGGAATCAGCGTAGACACGCGGCAGACGCTCCGACGCGGGCTCAGAGCGGCTGGATGAGCTCGCTACGACATTTACGAGATTTTGTGTGACTTGTCGTGGAGAAATGTACAGTCGTGTCGTAATGCTTTATGTGAAAGTTTAAAGCTTTTTTAAGTGAGATCTGCACCGTTCATGTGCCACAAGTTACGTAATTCGAGATAAATCATTTATAGACAATACAAAAATGTATTTAGTTTAGTTGTTATAGTTTGTATTAGATCGGCTACTTTTTGTCAAGTACTAAGATATTTCCAATATTACCACGATGAGTACACTAAAACGATTTAATATTTAGTTGTATGTGAAAAATCTGCAGCTTAAATAATTAATCCTAATCTTTAAAAAAGGAGGTATTCCCGCTCAACATCTTTAACAATAAATACATTCCAGAACAAAAGTTTTGCCACTTCCTAATAATTTATTTCCACATTTCGATTTGTTCACGCGATTACACTCTGCCCTGATAAACTGCGGCGATAGTGGTGCCATGACACCCGGTTACCCGGCTCTGTCGTCCCGGTTCAACGCGACACGTGTTTTATCGATATTCCGATAGAGTTGTTCGGCGTGAGTAACATCGCGGTTGTCACGCGGCTCAACTCGCTTGTACGTGACTAGCTTAATCGGTTTACGATGCAGTTCGAAGTTAGTGCTTTCAGTTTTTTTTTAAATATAGCATTTAAAACAATTTCATTCGAGCTTTGCGCCTGGTACTTAGGTTAAAATTTTTAAGCGTAACCGATACATAACTAGGGATACAAAATTAGGAAATACAAAACGATTTTCTTTCTTCATTAAAAGCTTTCTCCTCCATCCCCACAACTATGTAGCTATTCTTTTTATGTAATTTTATATATCACAGATACTGGTATATGAATTCAAAAGGTGACACGTTTTCGTCTGTCCAAGTATTTCCATAAATTTAAATTTGTTTTATAAGATTATCTTTAAAGGTTATCATTTAGTTTTATAAGGTTAAAGTTCGTCGGGTATTACATTTAGTATATTTATTCGAATGTAGCCTTGAGTCGGATAGTTTCATCGGTAATGGGCCTTGAAGGTTCGATTTGAGTAGAGCGACCTAGTTTTCTTTCTATGACATAATATAGACTTGCCCTTCTTATGGCAGGTGCTTACTGGACCAATGGTCATAGAGCTCTCCCCCTCGATGAAAGATCACGGGCAAGAGGTCATTCCTGAGGACAAAGATATATTCCCTCGTTGCCCAGCCTTGGTAACATATATCTCCTTGGTAAAATATAATGATTTATACATATATACATAAAATTAACAATATATGTAGTGACCCTACGGCTAAAGCGAGATTATAAGTTGCATAGTATGCTTGTGACCTGGATTTGTATCTCGGTGTCAATAAATTGTTGATTCCAATTTTGAACGCTCAATTTAGCACTTGCTCAGCACAGAGTGGCACACCCTCGGCGGCTCCTAATATCGAACGCAGGACTTTCCCCAGCTGTGGGACATTTACAGGATGCTACTATACTTGTTTATAAGATATTCAGAAACAAGAATAAATAAAAATACAATCTTGTTCGATAGTCACGTTACTGACCTACCCCTACGCGTAACAAGCGCTTACACTCGGGCCGGATAAGATTTCTTAACTTGTCTGCAAAGGCCGGGTCACTTAACCCGGGCGCGGCCGACGACCCTCGAGGTCTCCGAGACCTCTTGTCACTCCCACCCGGGTATTGTCGCTTTTACCTATGTTACCGATAACGAAGTAACGAAAGTTAATTTAGAGTTTTTTTTTTATTAGTGTAATCGGAGCTGCCTCATTAGTTTACCGACCATAACAATAATCTAATTTTTACTATCTAATAACTAAACTGAACCATGGCCTGCAGTGGCCACTTTATATATTGATATTTAATGCCAGCTCGTTTGTCTCTTCAATATAATTAAAAAAAAGGATGTAATGAACACTTCGCAACAAAATAAGTATTGTACATGCATCTTAAATACTTAAAGAATTCTAAATACTATAAAATTGCACGGATAATGTCTTTTGTTCACAATATGAATTAAAAAAAGAACACCTACGGCCTTTTTAAATTGTACGTAAATATTTACTTCAAAAATTTATTTATTGCTTATTTTTGTTTTAATCACTTCTAAATTTAAACTTAACGAGCATTTGTTTCTCTGGAGTATGAAGCAAATCAAAAACAATGCATCTGTCTCCTCTCTGGACCTGACCTACGACACGCTCTCGCGGAACACCGACCCTCTGTGACATCCGGGCTTTATCTTGTCGCTTATCCGGATTACGAAATATCCGATAAACCGACATCATCCGCGATTATAATGACTCTTCAGATTTTTATTTAAAGACATGTATCTATATATATAGTTAATGACTTTTAAAAAAGTATAACAGCGTGATAGAGTACGTGATATCGTGCACAGATAAAGAAACGTAACACGTAAATCACCTTACATGTGATCATATATTACAAGTAGATTGATATTTCTATAAACAAATTCTGTGATCTAGATCTAGAGTATTTTTTATTATCAGCATATACTACATGTGTCCACTGTGGGTTTGCAAATAGGTATATGTCATTTTTGCTACTACAATAATAATTGCACTAATATTATGATAAGCAAACCGAAACTTTTCACTCAAACACACATACAAGCGTGGTAGAGCCAAGCGGCAGCTTTAGCTGCTGCTCGAATGGGCCGGCTCGACCGGATTGGTACCACGGCCTCGCAGAATACCGGCGTGAAGTAGAGGCATCTTGTGTTTCTGCGTTTCGTTCGGTGAGTGAGGTAACCGGAGGCCCACATCCCCTCCCTATTCCCCTCCTCTTCCCTCCCATCTCCCAAATATCCTTAAAGACCGGCAACGCACCTGCAGCATCTATGGTGTTGCAGATGTACGTAGGCGACGGTAATCAATTACCATCAGGTGAACCGCTTGCTCGTTTGCCGTCTTTTCCATAAAAAAAAAAATACTAGCACATATAATACTATGGAGACAAATTTACTATAACCGACATGCGAATAAAAAGTAATGTATGATATCTATCAAGTTCAGTTTCTTACAAACTATTACGTTGATGTTGAAATGTGTTTACAAAACGCGCGCATAATTCACACACAAATTGACGTCGAAGTTGCTTAATTTCCGACCTTGTTTCAAGCCGGCATTAATAAAGGAACCCCTTCTGAACAATGTTTAGAAGCAAGTGATAAAGGCGGGACCCGATGAACTCCGAAAAACTTTTAATCGTCATGCATTCAGTAATTTTCTTCTGTGAAAGTTACGTCGAATTTGGGAAAAAAAAATGACACGCTAACGAGGCATTGTCGTTTTGAGATTTCTGTCTATGTTATTCATGCAACGTGCATGTGTGTGGTTTTATTACAAACTGTGTATTGAAAGTCTTTTATACTAAGCCGTGTTAGACTTGGCGTATACAAATGTTTTTTAATGCCTCGTTGTGCAACTAAAGTGTATGCATGTTTGAAATGACACTATTATTTACGGATTTTATTGCGTTTAATTTTGGTTTTTATATTCCCGACGTTTCGAGTGCTTTATAGCAGCCGTGGTCACGAGGGAACAAAATTAAACGCTATAAAATCCGTAAATAATAGTTTCATTTCAAATGTTCATACTTTTTACATGTTCCCGTAAATACATGACGTCATTATGTATATTTTAATGTATGTATTAGTTTTAGTTATTTAGTACTCGTATGTGTAATATTGCACCACCTGCCTTGTATTGGTAGCTTTGTTTCTTTAGGCCTTTGGTTGCCTGGAAGAGATCGCTATGCAGCGAGCACGGCCCTCAAACTGTAGGTTGTACTTAAGTTGCTGTTTTAAAGTTTTCTCTATCATTTTGTTTTATGGTGTACAATAAAAGTATATTCATTCTTTCACCACCACTCGTTTTGTGCGTATCGTTAGGGACGACTTAACCAAACCTGTGGTGCAGGCTGTTGTGCAAACTATAATCCTGGTGATACCAATCCACATGGGAAACGTAGCACTTTTGGCAATAAATAAGTTTCAGTTACTGATGGCAAAGAAGAATGGAATAAAAAGGCCTGTATAGATAAAATTTGTCAGTTTAAACAGCAGATTCCTTACATATAAGGTGTTTTAAACCAATCAATTAGTTGCTTCATATTTCTTGCATTCAACAAATTAGCAAGCAAATACAAGTTTTTCGTACTTTACCATTTTCGGCTTAAACTAATTTAAAAATAATAGCGTATTCTACAGTTTTTTAAATTTTTCATGAAAACTGTGTTACGGTTCTTCGCATGAGTATAGTGTATGTAAAATAACATTAAATATGTATAAGAAAAGTAGGTTAAGCTTTGTCGATGTTCAAACACAAAAGACGGCGCTTTTAACTATGCCATCGATCTATTTGTTATTCTTTTGAACTTTAGATATTTTCACTTTGCATATGCTTAGTAACGTCGGAACGGTTTCGAAATGTCAAACGTAACCGGGTTACGGCGAGTGGCAGTGCTGCCACCTCAGCGCCTTCGTTGCTAGATCTGTCGCTTTTTTTTATTACCCAACGCCCTTTTCTACTTAACAACTCCTAGCGCCAAATCTTGCCTTTTTGTTATAAGTTAAATTAAAAATGTAATTGTTATTCGAAGATTAAGTGTAGCGGGATAAATTCATGTTATCTGGTGCGTACTTTTGCGCTTTTCATCGTCTAGAGGAATCTAGCGCTTTTTTCGTTTATTTTTAGCGCTCAACGCACGAACTAAGGTGACAGCCCTAGGCGAGTGTAATATAAATGTGGCTCCATTAAGTTATACCCGCGCTCTTTCACTATGTTTGATGTCTGTCAACATTATTTTGTGCATACGATCTTCTTCATCGGCCTATTAATGGTCCACTGCTGAACATAAACCTCTGCCGGTTCGAGGACTTTTCGTAATCGCCGTTAATGCGCCATCCATCGAAAGTGTTAAGGTTTTTAAAGGTTTTCCATCTTTTTAGTGAACTTTTACGACACACGCGGGAACAAAAAGGATGGACAATATTTTCATGTCGACATCGATATTATTATTATGATTGATATTTATTTGTATAATTGACAACTTATAGATGTTATGCTTTCTCAAATTTTGACAGTTCAAAACGCAGCTGTAGGTATTTTAGGTCAGCGCATAGTTGTTTAGTGACCGACATTGATGATGAGACTTTACCGAGATGCTACCCATGAACTTAACCACAACACCTATGAAACGAGTTACCACATTTATTGTACAATTCATATTAGTAAGATATATGATGTGTTATATATAATAGGTTTACTATACTATTCGTAAAGATTTCCCGTCTCTTTTCATGAAACGCTTTAAATATTATAAACTATATCAACACTGTTATCTATTTTTATGACATCTGATTATTGCTAGAAATTGTCACCGGCACATAACATGTATTACAGTGTTGCAATTGTGCATTCAGTCATTAGCACATCCTCGCCGCTACTTTAGCATAGCCGAAGGAATAAAAACACGTTCGTTAGAAACTCGTGAACGGGAACAATAAAACCGATCATTTATTCTCTTGATCGGCTTCGGTTTGGATTCGAATACATGACCTCTAACCGCCAACATTAAGTAAGCATCTCAATCAGAACTGATATTTGTGCCCCGTTCAACACATAAAACAGTTTGCAATTTGTATTCAAGTTTATTACGTAGTACCTATGTACTATGTAACACCTATGTGTCCTTAGTACCTGACCCCAATATATTACCATTGAATTCCGACATTCGCGTTATTTGTGTAAATTGTATTCCATTGTACCAACGTTACAGTCAAACACTAATATGTTTCTAATTGTTTGCAGGTCTTGCAAGACATCAAGGTAAATATTATCATGCGCTATCCTTGTCTGTTCTAGCATTTTTATTTTCTCCTTCTTTTGCACATTTTGTTGCATTTTTAGCACATGACACACGATCTTCGATTAGAAGGTTACATTAAGAGCAACGACATCATCGATATATTTCTGTATCTTACTCCATAGCACATATTTCTTTACGTTTGTTTAAGAGTATGCTTGCCGCCGTGAGCGATTTATAAAAACGCACGTTCAACCTTTTAAAAACATTGGCTTTAGTGCTTGTTCCTGTGTTTAACACAAACGCATGGGCATCGAATACCAAATCGTAGCTATATTTTAAAATAATATAAAATTAGTAGTGCACTTCCAAACCCTTGCAAACCTTTGTGGTATAATTGCATCTTATGCTTTATAATTCGATTTCTTTTATTTGGTTAAGTATTATTTCATGCTTCTTACAATTATCTTACGCTTAATATAGAAAGATTTCCGTAACTAGTTTTAATTATACCACATGTGCATTTGGTTTCTTCATTCTATCAAGAAATTGCCTTCGAAGATTAGTTTTAATTAATTCTGACCTGTTGTCTGTATCAGCACGCTTCATCCATTGTGGGGTAAGCAAATAGTCTCGACCATGAGCAGTGACAATTTTCACAGTTTTAGCTTGCTTCGCCTCCTCAGGGTTCATTTGTAATTTATATTTGCGAAATGAGTGACAGTTATATTTATGAAACAACTGCTTATGGTTTTTGAGCTTTGAGATAGTTAATTTTACCTGAAAGCTCCACGTGGTTATAAATGAAAGGCATCATGTAGATTCAATATTTAATGATTCTATAACCTTCATTATTAAAAGCATATTCTACATGCAAAGTTTAAATTCAAATCGTGTTAATATTTAAAATAGGTCACAGTTACCTAACAAGATTTTAACCCAGCTAAGTAACTAACACAAGTGACGTCGCTTAAGTGCTGGAAAAAAAAATTGATTGCTTCTTTTGTTTGATTAAAAACCTATTTGAATTAGTATTTACTGCTAAGAAAAAATATTTCGTTGTATTAGTATCTCTGTATTCTATTTAAATGTATTACATGTGAACATAATTGCGATTGCTTTTTTAGCTTTTAAAAAAAGATGTAGTTTTGGAAGCGCCATAGGACCTTCATTAGCGCGCAAGGAACAACAGACTTGGGGGTATTGTGAAGTATAAATAATATAATTAGATCCTAAGGCCTGTATCAAATATTTTGAATTCCGTTTTAATTTTTATAATAATAATTAGCTCCCACGACCGTCTACCTGATACTGGGCGGAGCGTCAGGAGTTCTGAACATTTCAGTCTTTTTAACCCACTTTTTACTAGTACTTGTTTCTGGGACAATGTGACAGGTGGTTAGTCTGTCGCCGTCTAAGTGTCCGACCCAACCATACAAATCGTACATATGTTTTTCATCGAACTCAGGTCTCCTGGCCCTCTAATCACACGGCTATCGTTGATTTACTATTCCTTGTTTTTTTATTAATACTATAATTCACTTCTTTTTTTTACGATATATACTAAGACATATCACATCCGCGAAGGTTCGATACGAGCGAGCAGTGCCGTAGGGGGAAATGGGGGACGATGGAGGCAATAGGGTGGGGGGGAACGGTCGATGGGTCGTCGACCTCGACTGTATTTCGATGCCACCCCGTACCGCCTTTCAGTTGCTTATTTATTAAAATTTCGCCGGCACTCGCCAACATAAACAGTCATAATGACGACCTTATTAAAGCAACGTCGAAATTTAATTAATTTTAGAAGAAACTTCCTAAAGAATAAAGCAACACTGATTAGTCAAAGTATAAAGAGTAGTCGTTTAAAAACTCGCCATTCTACTGGGGAGTAGAAGCAAACCTTCCATGGAATATTTGGTTATTTTTGCTGGTAAATTCCAGGAAAGGATTTTGCGTCGCCTTGGATATTATACCAAAAATTTGATTTTATTGCAAAAGCGTTTCATTGGGTACGAAAACAATATGATATATCTTACTTTCAAATATTTTATATGGCTGTTAACCAGTGCATATCCTCGTGATCTAAATAAGTCAGGAGATACTATCAGAGATAAGATCACAGATGATATAATAATGTTGGCAACTAATATAAAGAATATTTTGGTACTTAATGTTTAGCTAATATTGACACTGAGTATTCGCAGTATACCCTTATTCAATAAGAATGAGATCCAATTCCAAAAATGCAAATAGTTCTTCAAATTTATTTTCACTCTTGGACTTATAATATAATTTGCTATCCTCTATATACAAGGTCTTCTAGGATCTGTACAAAACTCCATTCTTTGTGAGTGAATCATCAAATCTTTACATGGACAGATTAACTCTCTGTAGATATATATATATATATAATAGTAAAACAGATCGCGAAAGCGGAAGAGTCCCCAGACATCAATGTCGGCTTTTACGTTTCCATCAAAATGTCTGTTGGCTGCATAGCAATCGAAATATTATCCGATTAATATACCCCGACTCGTGTGGGACAGTAGTACCTAAGATATCAAACGTCGTCGCAGTAACATGCGATTGTGAATACATTTGTCCAGCTCCCGTAAAGAGAGGCGTAAATCCAGACGTAAACACTCGAATCAAATCATTTATTCATCGGCACAAGAAACTTTAATTTCACTTGTCAAACGTACGTTTTTTAAATAAATGGCAAATGAAAAAAACGGTACAGCATTTCGTAATGGGGTTCGTCGTGGGGGTAAATTTTTTAAACCTTTTTGAGACGAAGACTTCTACTAAGATAATATATTGAATAATCTCATACATAATCCATGCCCCTACTAGGAAGACCTGTGTCTTGGCAGCAGGATGGTGAATAGATAAATCTACATATACATATACTTACTTAACATAAATTACTTTGATATTAATGATTAAAACATTTTCTCCTAGCGTTTAAAAGAAAATTCTTAACGTAAAATCAATGAACTATTTTCGTTTTTGAAATAGCATTATTCACCTCGTCGTGTGTAACAAATAGTCGTTTCATTTAAAAAAAGGTTTAAATAAAGTTCATGTTTATCCCTTACATTAAGTAACAGTTGAGGCGCTGATATTGAGATAGTGATATTTTAATCTATTTAACACGTCACAAGTTTAACATTTTTACCATTTAATAAGCATTCGGTGCAAGATATTTTCGTCGATGGTAAGCTTTTAAGATATTACTGACTAATATAACCGACCGCCCATTGCTTACACATATATTAACATAATTCTGTTTAATATTTTTTTTGTATGATGTGCAATGAAGAATAAATAAAAAAAAACAATATAGCACAAGTAGCGATTACCTACGGCTTCATATGCGTGACCTTAATTTTCGACCGAACGGACCAACCTGTGATCAAGATAAAAAGTACTCTATAAATATCTTGTTCCACTACATAATCTGCCAATTTCCATTTAAATCATTTCAACCATTTATCGTGATCCTAACATACAGACTTTATTATTTTTAATACAAGTAAGATATAGCGATTGTCGATATAGATTTAGGTTTTATTCTTTTCAATTATCTATTCTCTATAGAATTCTTTTACTTCACATAAATACCACCACAGATTAAGGGTTATCCTAACTGCAAGTTTTACAAAGCCTTCAGACTTAGAAATTACTGAAGTTTTGAAATCAAATATAATCAAATTTAGCAAGTGCCGAGATTGATAATCTAGTAAGACATAAAGGTCAATCAATTTTGAGTACACGTAAATATAGTTATTCATAAGACCATAGCTCAGTAACGAAAACAGAATCTGATAAAAAAAAACTTGGTAAAACGGGCTACGGCCGTGCCCGACGGACTCATAACTGTACATATTATTCTAACAATTCCATAATTCAACCGCGTAAAGTCCATTTTTGTTGTGTTTTTGACATCATTTCTTTCTCTATCCAACATGTAGAGCTGTCGCATGTGCACAAAGGGTTGCCAAGATAACTTTTTATATGTAAGACACGAATTAATTATACAATGCCTAAATGTATTAACATGGCAACATATCTACATTGCTTAATTTTGGCGTTCTAAGTTATTGAGTTTTATTAAGATACGCTTTGTTAAGAGAACATTTTGGGTGTAATTTTTGATAAGAATTATGTTAAGCTATGCTTAAAGAAATATGAAATATGAAAGAAAAAGAAATACCACTATTTAAATTTAGTATGCAGAAATCTAACACCAAACTGCTTAATATTTACTTTTCAATCTAATTGCGATTTGTGGACCTACATGTCCACATATTAGATTTAAATAATTATCTAAATAACTCATAAATAAATATGCACAATGATCTCCTGCCAAAACATTTTCAGTTAAGTCTTGCAACCCTGGCACAACAATCGACGTCTATTTACAAAACATTTAACGCGACGTTGCCATACTTTGCGCCGGCGCACGTGACGTCACATACTCTCCCTCCTTATCTATACGTCCCTTTCTAAACAAGGCGTTCTCCAGTTATGGCAACCAACCATATTAATATAGGTATACATAATAACAATTCAAGCCACAGGTACAAATTAAGAAATTTGCAGTGTTTGGATAATACTTTATGTAACTCTTTTATGAATTAATATGTGATAATACAACTGTCTAAATAATAAACGCCTAATGTTAAGAAGAAAAAAAAACCTCAGAGGAAATAGACACCTACTAAAAGAGGTTACTTAAATATTAAATTGTTGCAAAAAATATTAAATTCAAATTTAGTTAGATAGTTATCCCTTAACCTATATAAATGTAATAGAATTTATATTGCTGCACACCTCTTGACCTATGGTTGACTTTAACTCGAACGTTCCATAACAAAAAAAAATCTCGTCTTTATTTTACTTCTACTGATATCTCATTATGTTCACAATGATAAAAACAAACATCATAATCTAATTTTCAATTGGTACTTGTATATTTGTGTTATATTGGCAGTACATGATTTACAGTAGTAATAGATTGTATTTAAGATAGTTAATCGTGAGCAAAAACAATTTTAATTAACTATTTTGGTCATAGTAATACTAGGGAATCATGTAGTGTTACAAACATAGTGTAATGTTATGGACTTATAATTGAACTCTGAGGGACCCCTTTCTAGTCTTATTTATATTTTTCACCCGTTAATTCAAAAAACTAAAATGTTCTTAATAATTTGAATTAAATTCGCAGAATATTATTATTTATTTTACAAATGATAAAAAAAAAATCTATTGAACAAATAATGTCTCAGGGTTTTATCTTTATTTTAATTTAATATCTGTTTATTGAAATAATATATCTTGCAAGTAAATCATGATAATTATCATCCAGAATCCTTTTGATAATTTAAGCGACTATAAATACATTACGTTGACGTACCTACATAATGAAAGTTAAATGTTGATTTGCCCCGTGCGGGCGGCAATGGGTAATGTCGTGAGAAAACTTTGGATTGAAGAAATTAAAACATAAATCGGTGGCGTGCTGTCCGTCAGCCCGCATGGGTATAGCACGGACTCTTCCTGGCTCCAAAACCCTGTTCGCAAAATGAGAGCAGCTTCGGCATTGGGTCGTTTGTGGTATTATTCGTCTGTGGTTCTGGCGTATGAATCTGCCACAAAGGCGGTGGCTCTTCTCGTGGGTGGCGAAGAGGTGGCTACGTGCTGCAGTGTGGGTTGCGAGGTCTATGGTACTGCGATCGTCAATCCGCTTGGTGTGTGGCGATTGTGACTAATCGTTTTTATTGGAGAGGCCTATGTCCTGCAATGGACTATTTACAGGATGTTAAAAGAAAGAAACGTTGGGGAGATTGTAAGGAAGCAACTTTGCTTTTTTTATAACCTTAATCCAATCCAAAAATCCCTTTGAATATTTGTCATGAAATATATTATCACTGATCGTAAAACATCAATATTTTAGATTGTTTCATTTTAAAATGTTAGTAAGGTAAATAATATGACGTGTAGGTTGTATGTCGATGTATGTCTTTCCTTTTGTTTATCTACGTAACGAACCTTATTTCAAATGACGAACGATGTTTGGATATCAATGGAGGATGTTTTAGAAATATTGCAGCGAATTATTAGCAGTTGTCACTGTAACCAAATGTTATTTAATAAACATAGCTACTATTGTTACCGTACGATAACATAACAATAGAATGTACCAGAAAACTAGTTTTTAAATAACGTAATGTAAACTAGCTATTAAAAGCTAGGATATCTTCACATCTTTTATATATTAATAGTGTTTATTGATGCTTGATGCACTTTGCAAGGGCTTGTGGAGATATTTCACATTATATGCCAGGCAGATTGTACTGATTGTATTTTAGATTGAAGTTGTTTTTATTTATTCATCTTTGCGTCCCTTCATAAAGTAAAGGAGCAGTCTGTAAGTGCCCACAGCTGGACAAAGGCCTCTTTCTCAAATATCCGAGAGAGTTTTCCATTAACGTCTTTTTCATTTATCTAGGGCATTTTTATTTTGAAAGAAACATCTGAATCCGAAAAGCAAGACATACATTTTACTAACAAGCAGCCTATGATGCTTTCAATATATTTATAAGTTCTGCAAGAAAGGTGAACATCAATGCTTCACCGGGAAATCGATACGTCCCGACGCAAAGTTTGCAAAACTTAAGCGTTACCCAGCTCCCTCAGATGCAACTCGAGAATTAGGCTGCTTGCACATCGGCAACAAAGTTAAATCAATTGTTATTCAAATCACAAGTCTCCATCACTGATTCAACCACTGCGAACCCTTTACTTGAGTATCAAAAGTCGTTACCTCGATATCATTGTGCCGCACTGTCCCGTATCTGATTGGATGATTTAACAATGGAAATTCTGAAGTGAAGCATCCTATGTCAGAGATATGGGAACAGGTAAAATCCTCGATCAAAAACCATTTACTTGTTACTTAATATAAAATATTGGGTTATTACCCTGTGGTTATATACATTTAAAATTTTAAGAATGTCTGTAATAAAAATACTGTCCGATTATACTTCCATGTGTAATTAGACAGTATTACTACTGTACGCGGGCTTATTATTAGTCGTATAGGCACAGCATGTCATTATATTCATTATGACATTGACTATCATCGTCGGGATTGAAACAGTCAATTTCAATCCCGACGATGAGGTTTCATTGCATTTAAAATATTTCCAAGGTAGTCCATTATTATTTACATCTAATATTTCTAAATGACAAATTGTTATAGTGTCAGGGATTTCATAGACTAATTGTTGGTTAACACTATCTTGGAATTACAGCTTGCAATTCTCTTAGTATTCCATTATTACTGTTATTTAATTAAGACACAGGGAATCCTAGTTTAGGACTGGATGATGTGTGTGATTGTCCGATATATTTTTATTATACTATATAACTATTATTATTTGGAGACTTACTTTAAGTCTCTCTAATTAATAGGCATATAACCTCAAGTGGTGTGTATTATAGAATAGAATATCATAGAACTTGTGTTATTGGAATCATTATCCTTATGGAAAACTTTTTTTGATTCTTAACTATATAAAAAATATTTAAACCTCTTAAGTGCTTCCCAAACGACTTCTGCAATTCTTTTTACCTTCCATTTAAAATGTCTCAATCTCAATGTCTCTTTTGTACTTCGTCGGTACTCCGGATGCAATCAATTCTGAGGCACAATAGATTCGATCTAGGAAGGTTAAGAGGTTCAATCAAACAACAATAGTCTCGTAACCTTGCTTGTTATTTAACTTCTTTTGCGATAACACCGTCTATAAAATGTCTAAAAGTTATTGTCAAAAGATGATGCTGACGATGATGATTAGAAATCTTTATTCCTACAGCGCTATATAGGTATATAGGATTTCGATTTCGGATTACGGATTTCTAGCAACAAGTAACTAATTTTGATGGTACCTTTATTTTTGTACCTCATAAATTACTATCGTATGTACGCGTCACTGCTTTATCCTGATACGGTAATTAGTTTCTGAGTATAATCCGCCAGGTTGAACAAAAGCAGTTGGTGAATACGTAATTTAGAACAGAATCATTGTTTTAAGGGTGTAATAACACTGGCTTCGCTTAAAAAGAAATTTGGGCTGTAAATGTTGTTCTTTTTCACTGAAATTAGATTATTTTCAATAAATCTCCAAATTTCAACCTGATCTGCACATAAGGCACTCTTTTAACTGGTATAGGGTTTTTGTCTACTTCTGAAACAGAATGAATTAAAGAATCTCCACGTCTACCCGGCCATCACAGTAGATGGCGCTGGTACTTTTCTTTTTTCATTTTCTATGCAATATCAGCTATGAAGGACTGATATGTCCAGTTTTGGTGCAATAATTTCCAAAATATACAAGTTGATGACAAAAGTTGGTGCTCTGATTATCAGACATTAAGTCTTGGTTCATAAAAAGTTGGAAGTACACCTATACCTATACAGTTATGGTAGGGAATTTGTTTCTTATCTTTTGACTGAAATAGATTAATCATATCCCCCGCAAATACATTTTGTCAAAGTTAGGCTATCTTGCATTATGACAGAATTAATTTGCATCATGGATTGTTCTTCTACACTAAACATTGTTAATACGAGGTGAGTCATCGTCTGGAATAAGATAAATAGCATTGTCAATTGCGTAAAGTGTCGTACTTTGAAATTGTGAACTGAAGGATGTGGCACGTAAATTTACGAACCATGCAAAACATTCCCTCATATTCCCATTCTTTCAAATATCAATTTCGCTGTTCTCAATATTGCAAATAAAGATAAATTTAACTCACGGTAATAAAATATTGATAATAACAAAACAAGCGCACAATGAATGAATGACTAATCAGCTCTGGTACTGCGATCATATGCATCCTAATCCTTAGTGTGTCTCCCAACGGTCAGGTAATGATGAAAATCTTCATTAAATTAATTTATAATTCACATTATTATTATAGTGTATTTTAGTCGCAGACGTTGTAATTGTTTCACAAAAAATAATAATTGACGGAAAACAGGTTCCTCTCAATTTGTGTAAAGTCAATTGCAAATTGTTTTTGTTGAATTTTTTACAATAACACATCATCATCAAAATTCCTCTTGACTAAGCACGGTCCTGAGCCACCTGTATCCAACTACCTGTTACAATGTACAGGTGATCACTCCATCTTGTGTCACCGTCGCCGCACACTGCGATTGTCTGTACGAGGTTGCCACTCGGGAACCTTACTTCCTTCACAGTTGTCAGTTCTGTAAGCATTGTGGTCGGCCCATTGCCACTTTGTTTTTCTTCAATCATCGATCATAGCGCTTTCCTATTTTTCCCCTATCTATATCTCTATATAAAGAGGAATCCCTTGCGATCCCGAAAATACACCAGTTTCAGGCTAAAAGTCACTAATCGACCTAGGATGTGTTGCTTGGTAAAAGTAGACCAAGACGACTGTGGACAGATAGGGTTAATGAAATTCTTTAATTTCAAAATCCAGACGAATCTATGCCTTCCCCTTATAGTTAACATGAATGAGTGCTTACACTTCTTGCACATAAGCCTTTCTAAGAAATCTCGACTAAAACCGGCTTCATTGCTTGGAAGGTCTGCCCATACTCACCACACAGGACCCTGTGGGACTTAAATTCCGCCATAATTAGGTTCTGGCTCGTTTACTTCCGCGTGAGGTTGGTATTTGGAGAACGAAATGATAGTGAGACTTTATACATACCTATTTAAGAGCCCATAATATCATAATAATGAGAGAAAAGACAGTATTTCTTTTTAAACTAACGTTACTCATTCATAGTTTTCTTGCATAAGGTATTCGGCGCTAAATATGGACTCACCTTGAGCTATTTAAATGTTAAAAATTAGGTTAAAGGTTTTAAGTGTTTTCGCCGTCGCTTTACTGTATTCTATTAATGTTGATGTCTATAAGAACAGACACTCTATAAGAACACATTCTCATTGTGTCTCATACTAAGAGTAACATGTTACGTTTAAATGAAAAACGTAATTTCAAGTCACTAGTGCAAATTAAAGGTGAGAGCGGGAACGTATTGTATGCTATTGACAGTTACCAAAAATTTAAGTTTTAGTATATGTATCAACTATTAGTATTATCAAAGTTAAAACGATTGGAATTTTAAATCTAATTAAATAATATTACATTCATTATTATGTAAATAAAAATCAGCATTAAATTTTTAATTACTGTAAAATTTAACTAGCAACCGCCAAGGTCAACTCCAATCTATTAACAAAACCTAAAACTACACATTGAGCGCTACCACGTTTATAGGTCAACATAACAGATCATATAAAATTTATTTAAAGTTTTTAGTTATATTGTACCTACATACATTTATTACAACCTAATTTCACTGAAATTAAATTATCTGCGGTTGTAACTTATACCAGAACGTACTCCCGCCTAGTGCAGGAATAAATATAACGGCCAACGTGGCTCAACACGTGTTTTACTCCATGCTCCTGTGTAGTATTCCATCAATGCACACAAGTGTACCACACGAATGAGGTATATATGCATACAAGGTACATTTGTGTGAATAGATTCGTTTAGTGACTCGCGAGCGAACGAAACGATTAACGAAAATAAAATGGCGAACGAATGTTTGAATGCTTTTTTAGAACTATTATAACAATAATGATGTAATAGGTATTAGTTATTTTTTGAAATCAGTTAATGCACTAAACCGTCGTTTATAAAGAAACAAATATGAATGTACTAAAAAAGAGGTTTGTTTTTGTTCTTAACGATAGTAAGCTCTTATTGTGCGCAGTACAGTGTTAAATAATTTACTTAAGAAACACTTTTATGATAACTCTATTCGCACAAATTTTGTCATATGGTTAAGCCAAGTATTATCATATTACCTAAGACTAATTCCGAGGTATGGCAGCAAATAATATAAATTCATGCATGTTTAACGAATTATGTTATCTATTCAAATATAAACAAAAAGAACTTCCAATTGTCGAAATTTTTACTGTAAAATTTAATTGTGGTTATTGTAATAAGTTAACACGATATTTTATCTATTTTTATGTACAAAAATTATTATTAACTTGACTTACTTAGGAATTTTAAGAAGAATATTTCTTCAGTGTACTCAAACGAGACGTAATACAATGGAAACAGCGCTATACTGTTAATTGAAGTTTCAAAAACGAATCTTGTCAACAGTGTTTAGAACAGTCAATAATTTTAAGCCGAACATTTGATCGATGCAACAAAACGAGCCATAACACAAAGAATAGTTGTGAAACTTGTTTTATCTGTGGTCCCCATAGATAAAGTTGGTTTCTCGATTTGGAGTGTTACTACTACTTGCATAATTTACCAACTTCATTCATGAACTACGCATTACGTATTGTAAGTTGTAAATTGACATGACTGGCGAACATATTGGTAATTGGTAAATAAACTCACGTGCAACATGTATATGAAACATTCACCATAAATGGTAGATAATACTTTATAAAGATTAAAATTCGAAAAATAGAAAAAAAAATAAATGATTTTATCTTATTTTTAAAAAAAATTGTGACTATATAGGCATGTTATGTTTAATATAGTTTCCCTAGTTTAGTAGTAGTTTTATCCCTAGTTATTCAATGTAAAAAGGCCTTGATATTAAGTAAAAAGTAATGCGAAATATTGGTAGAAAATTCTTTTCTCCGCATATCACAAAATGTAATAAGAAGCTCGGATTCTAGTTTATCTAATTCCGCACTCGTGAACGACCGCTGCCAAACAAAACACGCGAAAATTGTTAATGTCACTTGTAAAATACAATAGATGTGTGGGTGTTTCCAATGAACGTTATTCTCCACATCGAACGACATCGGCTCTGTTGATAAAACTTTATATAAATTTCGCTTGTAGACAGTTGACGTTCGTAACTTCGAACACCAAAGAGTTCACCTCAAAATTACTTCACTACAGGAAATAATACGAATAACTTAAACGATGGTAGACTCCATCTCTGTAGACTATTACGGCAGTGAGACAGCAATGCTATGTGCGGTTGCGTTCTGGTTCGAAAAGAGCCGGCGTCATTACGGACTGTGAGGCATTCCATCATTCCATAGTCCTCAGGGGTGGCAAGTAATCTGTAACCTGCTTCGATTGTAATTGTTTGCAGGTGTCCGTGGGCTGCAGTAGCCACATATCACCAGGTGGACTGTTAACTCGTTTTTCACCCCGATCCAACAAAAACTCTCTTTTTTTTATATCTCTTGTCGTGTTGCAACAAGATAATTTGTATTGTTATGACATGGTAAGATAAGAGTTACGTAATTGAATTTGAACGTAGATGACGTCAAGAAGTGAATGAAAAAAATTATATCTCTTTTACTGGGTTATGTAAGAAAGAGAAACAAAATAAATGAATATAAATGAGCTTCCACGATCATATGCCACATTTATATAATAAAAATCAGAGGTCTAGGTGTTCTTTTTAGTCTTTTAAACCCTTTTGTCACAAGTGTGTATTTTTGTAACATCGTGACAGATGGTGAGCCTGTCGCCGTCTTTGTGTTAAAGCTAACGATAACAAGCGTACATAAGATTCAAATAACCGAAAGTACACCGAAAGCCCTTCCCAGAAAAAAACGAACACTGGTCTACTAATTCAGAGACAGAAGTACTAACCACTTGGCTATCGAGGCGTTTCTAACAAAATAAAACCATCATGGCATAATACACTAAAGCCCCCAAATAATATATTTTTAACGAAATCCATTTATTGCTGTATCACGACTTATCTCAAAATATTGCAAATGTTGCAATATGTTTTTATTGTAATGTTTTAAACGATTTTAGCGTTTGTAAAACAAATATTACGATCCTATTTTGTCGTATTTAAAAAATCCTCCACGGGTTATCGTTTCAATTTCGAATGCTTTTATTTCTATGCAAACACGGAATAGAAATTTCTTTTTTCTATAGAAATACGTTACTCTGTGTATGTTACGGGGATCGCTACTGGATAAATTGTATATGGGGATATTTCTATAGTATTCATATTACTTTTAAATTCTATAACGACTCTACTCTTGGTATAATTCCCACGAAATTTAATTGATAGAGCCACGCATACAAATATTCTAAGTATATTAT
The DNA here is from genome assembly GCA_029286595.1 of Bhutanitis thaidina. NCBI lineage: Eukaryota > Metazoa > Arthropoda > Insecta > Lepidoptera > Papilionidae > Bhutanitis > Bhutanitis thaidina. The sequence continues at coordinate 3,176,392 of JAGSMS010000034.1, read as the reverse complement.
TTAAAAAGTAAATAATATTTATTTAAATTTTTAAATAGTATAAAACAAAGTTCATATGTGAAACACTTTCACATATAGTTTATATATTCATATCTGTAAGAACAGTCAGTCTGTGCGAAGTCAACGCTTAACTACTACGTTTTAAAAACAAATATTGAACCGTTCGTTTTAAACAATTGAACGTAAAAAGTTAAACGTGGCTTCATTGAAACTTTTCTTAAATTTCCTAAATTAGTATTGTATAAGTATGTCAGCGAATGTCAATTATATTTCGTGAGATAAAATTTATGACCTAAATTTACTTATCTTTGATACTATCATTTATTTGGCGTATTATTTCACTGATAAAGTATAGCACAATGAAGCTTAGGTCAAACAACCTCAAAATCGAAAATACAAAGTAGCTAAATTTGCAGCTTTCTAACGCTTTTGCTTTTTGTGAAGCGTTTAGTTTACTGGACAGCAATGATTCCTCGAACATGCAAGTTTCCATACGACCCGGACCATGGAGTAATAGATATACAAAGTAAATATACAGTGTAGGCAGACTTCATCGTTTTCGTACTTTGTTTATTTATTACGATATTGTTGTTGACTTCGTCAACAAGTTTAAAAATTTTATTAAACAATGATTATAATATTCAAGGAATACATGAGTCATAATAAAACCCCTGGGAACGAGTCGATAGATACCAAGCTGTTTCTAAAACAATTAATATCATTTCGTATCCCGCTTAAAACTGTTACATAACAAATTTTAAGGTGAAAATAAGGATACTTGCGGAGTTTCTTTCTCCTGTTTTTCCCCATTTGAGGAACTTTATCGTGAATTAAATCATTGATTTCGGCGTAAAAAGAGTCTATTTTTTTACGCCTTAATAAATGATTTGATTTTTTTCCTTCACCGCCGACCACGTCATCATTAGTGTTGCCGGCATGGGAGATAGTAGCCAGGTCACTAGGCCTTTAATGGTTCATAGCGGGTAATAGAAGTTAAAAGTATGTAGTAAAATTTTGATGACGCTATAATTTTACAAATACCTTTCTATTAGCATCAACATTGTCGTATACTTCAAAAGCTCCATGTTACGCATGTTGGGTTCCCCATTCTTTGTACCTTCTATACTTATCACCTAAATTTCGTTCGCTGTTAAGTCTAACGTGAAAAATTTCCTTGTAGTTAATTTTATCGCGTCCTATTTAACAGGACGGCGTTATGGTGGGCAATTAATTATTTTAGACAGTAACCCGTCTCCTGACGAGCGATAACACTATCTAATTGGGACGTGCCGTGCCTGAGGATGTTCGTGAATCACTCAGCTATAGATTTAACAACAATGATAAGCTATTAAAATCTTCACGGAAATCTCACGAATATCAAGTAAATTTCGAATATTTTTTGCACGGTGCAAACGTATTTTATAGTTTAATTGTATAAGTTAGAAGGTAGATAATACATATCGTGTCAATGAAATAAAATTCTTCACGCACTTGTTTTATAATCGTTGATTGATTTCCGGGATCAAGGACAGACACAAATAGAATATTTTTTCTATAGAAATACGTTACTCTGTGTATGTTACGGGGATCGCTACTGGATAAATTGTATATGGGGATATTTCTATAGTATTCATATTACTTTTAAATTCTATAACGACTCTACTCTTGGTATAATTCCCACGAAATTTAATTGATAGAGCCACGCATACAAATATTCTAAGTATATTATTTAAAAAGTAAATAATATTTATTTAAATTTTTAAATAGTATAAAACAAAGTTCATATGTGAAACACTTTCACATATAGTTTATATATTCATATCTGTAAGAACAGTCAGTCTGTGCGAAGTCAACGCTTAACTACTACGTTTTAAAAACAAATATTGAACCGTTCGTTTTAAACAATTGAACGTAAAAAGTTAAACGTGGCTTCATTGAAACTTTTCTTAAATTTCCTAAATTAGTATTGTATAAGTATGTCAGCGAATGTCAATTATATTTCGTGAGATAAAATTTATGACCTAAATTTACTTATCTTTGATACTATCATTTATTTGGCGTATTATTTCACTGATAAAGTATAGCACAATGAAGCTTAGGTCAAACAACCTCAAAATCGAAAATACAAAGTAGCTAAATTTGCAGCTTTCTAACGCTTTTGCTTTTTGTGAAGCGTTTAGTTTACTGGACAGCAATGATTCCTCGAACATGCAAGTTTCCATACGACCCGGACCATGGAGTAATAGATATACAAAGTAAATATACAGTGTAGGCAGACTTCATCGTTTTCGTACTTTGTTTATTTATTACGATATTGTTGTTGACTTCGTCAACAAGTTTAAAAATTTTATTAAACAATGATTATAATATTCAAGGAATACATGAGTCATAATAAAACCCCTGGGAACGAGTCGATAGATACCAAGCTGTTTCTAAAACAATTAATATCATTTCGTATCCCGCTTAAAACTGTTACATAACAAATTTTAAGGTGAAAATAAGGATACTTGCGGAGTTTCTTTCTCCTGTTTTTCCCCATTTGAGGAACTTTATCGTGAATTAAATCATTGATTTCGGCGTAAAAAGAGTCTATTTTTTTACGCCTTAATAAATGATTTGATTTTTTTCCTTCACCGCCGACCACGTCATCATTAGTGTTGCCGGCATGGGAGATAGTAGCCAGGTCACTAGGCCTTTAATGGTTCATAGCGGGTAATAGAAGTTAAAAGTATGTAGTAAAATTTTGATGACGCTATAATTTTACAAATACCTTTCTATTAGCATCAACATTGTCGTATACTTCAAAAGCTCCATGTTACGCATGTTGGGTTCCCCATTCTTTGTACCTTCTATACTTATCACCTAAATTTCGTTCGCTGTTAAGTCTAACGTGAAAAATTTCCTTGTAGTTAATTTTATCGCGTCCTATTTAACAGGACGGCGTTATGGTGGGCAATTAATTATTTTAGACAGTAACCCGTCTCCTGACGAGCGATAACACTATCTAATTGGGACGTGCCGTGCCTGAGGATGTTCGTGAATCACTCAGCTATAGATTTAACAACAATGATAAGCTATTAAAATCTTCACGGAAATCTCACGAATATCAAGTAAATTTCGAATATTTTTTGCACGGTGCAAACGTATTTTATAGTTTAATTGTATAAGTTAGAAGGTAGATAATACATATCGTGTCAATGAAATAAAATTCTTCACGCACTTGTTTTATAATCGTTGATTGATTTCCGGGATCAAGGACAGACACAAATAGAATATTTTTTTTCTATTACCAACGCTACCTTGATCGAATGTCCCTCATTAAAAATGCGTAATTGCGTTATTTTTATTTGCAGTGTAAGCGACAAGGACACAATACATAAATTATAGAATAATCACAATTATTCGCCTAGTAGCTCGCGTTCATTCGTAATTCGAACATCGAACACGATGTGTCCGTAGACAAAAAGACTCTACTACTCGTATTTAGTATTCTATGTTACTATTTCGATACTCGACATTAAGTTAGGAATACTTTACGCGAATACATTTTTTTTTTGTAATAGTAAACAATAATTTTAGAACCTCTACAATGTTATGTAAGACGTGAAACATTGCCAGCACTTCTACGAGTATTTCAATATTGATGATTGAAAATAATCTTAGTATAAGCGGAGGACACGCGATGCGTTTTTTTTAATTACCATATCTTTTTTATGGGAAAGTTGGCAAATGTGGACGTAGCTCTGCAACATCAGTGAAGCTGCAGGTGCGTTGGCGGCCTTGCAGGAAATTTGGGAAAGGTGAAAGGGAGAGAGGGGAAAACCGCAGTAGCACAAGATAACTCTACTTCACGGTATTCTGCGAGGCAGTGGTACCCTCATTTAATTTATTCGTTTAAAACATCTCAAGGCGCGTACACACTCCCACGCGGTCCCTTAAAATAATAAGTCAAAATTCAGTGCTCCACAAAGGTCGTCCATTAAACGTAAACAAAAGACCTTTTGTGCTCGCTCTAACTTGGCCGTTGTTTACACTTTGCTTTTGTTCAACTTTGTGCTTCGCCTCAACATTCAATTATTATTGTCTTTACATATCATACAATTAATTACGTTTTTTTTTCATATTAGCGCGGGAATTTGTTCTCAATTCAAATTCTAAAGTTGAAAGCTAGCGTTTAGCTGTTGACATAAGCCAGTGTAACCTGAATGTCTATAGTCGTCAGTCCATTCGGCTTTACGCATCCAATTGCAGCCTTCATCTACTCAAAGGACCTTTTGACTTGCAAGTTCGCGAGGTTTTTCGGTCTACTGCGGCGGCTTTATTATTTACAAATTATATCCACTAGGGAAATCTAGAGCGTAGTTCTTTCCATTGCTTTTCAGTTATATAAAGAAGAATCGACAAACAATTGTGCCTAAAATAATAAAACACAATCGCATTTATCGACGATATCTAGGATGACGTCACCGCGACCTTTTATTTTTATGTGTGCTCTTATGTAAACTTTGCGGGCATTTCTAGTTTAAACCTCATAACTCACACACTCATATATAACTCACAACATACGTAAAGTTACGTCGCGGTCACGTGGGTTCTTACGAACCGATCTGCCTAATTATGTATACAGGTGATAAATGAAAGAAATTGAAAACGTCACAAGAATGTCACATTAAGCTATGGTAAATTAAAGCACATAGATTTAAAAATAGTTAGAACATGCTCTAAATAAATAAAGATGTCTCAAACCTACACATTGAAGGAAACTCATGTACAGTGCAACAATGGAATCATTTTACCATGTCTTTGTAACAAACAGATAGATTAACGGAAAATATAGAGTCGATTCTTAATAAGTTTCGGGGGCTCTATACAATATAGTTCTCATAGAGTGAGATATTTTTCTCCCTCTGTCTATTATTACAATTCCAAAGTAACTTTTTGGTGTTCTTTGTAATGATAGATACAAATCTCTATCTAGACACATAATTTGGCGTTGTTTATAACGGCATCGCACTCGGCGCAAGGTCGCCATATCTTTGATCTCGCTGGCTCGAAATCAAAACGCGTAAATCCACAATTTTGTGTGACTTACGAATTAATTTCGTTGCAAGTTGCCCATTGTTTGTTTTCGCTTATGAGATGTGGTATGTGGTCGCCGTATTTCATTTTGATTTACGCATTAAAAGCAAATTGTTTTATTGTTCAGTTTATAACGCGATGTAAAATCTGAATTTAATGTGTAAGGTGTAATGTGTAATTTTAGTACGAGAATTTAAACTTGAAATAAATATTGTTGTTGTATCAATATGATAATCTATGTGATATTATTTCGTTAAATGTCTAATGACATAGTTTGGAATTGTCTCCTTTTTCACATAAGTCAATACTGTAACTGCTTACATTAAATTTTTTCGAATAAAAAAAAATTCTTAAAAGAATATTGAAACTGATTCTTGGATAGTCATTATAACGTGAATAGATTATTTACGAATAGTACTATATTACCTTTGCAGTAAGAAAATTCTATAAAAAAAAATGCAAAAACCCATCATCGTCATTGCGTTTTAGATTCTATTTATATTTTGAAGACGGTATGCTTAGAGATAACATCACAGTTCAAAATACAAATTTCACGCAGAAATCAAATTTCAATAGATGAAGTAAATGCCATTCCGTTCAAAATCATTGTTGCAGCAAATGTTTATTATCCTTCAGCTGTCTTACTTCATATCGAGTTACGCTTGTAATTTTAAGTAATATACTGCAGGATTATTAAAAAAAAGAAAACGAAAAAAGTGATGGAATGCTACGGTCATATAGTTTTGATATAATTAAATAGTTAATTTGAATACTGAAAAACCGTTTAAATTATTTAAAAAAAAATCATCACACAATCCTGCTTTTGTGAAAGTTTCAAATATTAAGTGGGGAAATTCTAAATACACTAAGTGTTCTGAGATTTATATAATTTAAAATTTCTTTTTCCGTTCTCGTCAAACACCTTGGTGTAATTTAATCTACAGAAAGCGAACACTTTTAACTATCATTTAAATCCGTTTGTATTTTATAGACGAACAATCGTAGTCAAGTAACATAAACAAAACAAGTGCAAGTGCTCCCAGGTTTGTAAATAAATAAAAGTATTTGAAATTTAAATATGGAATGTTTACCATTTTGAATCTTTTTTTTTATGGGAAAGGCGGCAAACGAGCAAGCGGCTCACCATGGTAAGAGATTACCGTCGCCCACGAACATCCGCAACACTAGAGGTGCTGCAGGTGCGTTACCGGCCTTTAAGGGTATTTGCGAGATGGGATGGAGTATGAGGAGGGGGAGTGGGCCTTCGGTTACCTCACTCACCGAACGAATAGGCCCATTCGAGCAGCAGCAAAAGCCGCTGCTTGGCTCTACTCCGAAACCTCTCTTTTGTTATAAAAGAAATACTCACACAAAATGAAATTAATATATTCTATAGTAGGGCAGTCCGCGACTGTACCTAATGCAACGGACCGTTGCTAAGCGAACGTCTCTCGGTGCAATGAACAACAAAGCCGTTTAATATCTAATAATATTTCAATTACTCACGGACTGTGTGATATTTGAGCGCAATATTTTTTTAACGTCTGAATTTTGTGCAATATTACCCGTAATAATAAAACTAAATAAATATAGAATATGATGTGTACTTCTAAAAAACACACAGGAGGATAAAGATGTGCTTTTGTGCTTTCGCTTACATAATACTTTCCGCTCTATTATGTAGCCGGGGTCAATTAAAAACTTCGAACATTTTGTTGAATCAGCTCATCAGGCGGACATCATTCTCATCGTCTAACCCAGCTTTATCATATCGTAACGACACTTTCTAAATCCACTGCTAGAGACTGCCTACCCAATATTGGAAACCCTCGCACAATTGATTCTACTCCCTGTCACTAGTATTCCGTATTTAGATTCGGTAAAATCGTATAATTTTTAGACATAATTCGCTCGCTGGAGCATAATTTATGCACCTGTGTGCATTATATTGAAAATTAACCTATACCGATCTTGAATAAAGTATCATTGTGGATATGCAGCCCAAACTAACAAGCTTTAATATATATACTTATTATACTGTAATATAGTTAACAAGTACTACTTGAATTTCAAATATATCTTCTCACTTTTCTCATTCAGAAACAGTTCTGCAACTCTTTATGAGTTGTCTTAGTGTCCTGCTTCTTGTATTCTAAGTACCTATTTGATAGGTCTGTTTAAGTTATCTATTGTTGTAGTCGATGACCCCTGAAAACTCGATGAAGTTTTATCCAATTTCAAACGTTTTATATTATAAACATACAAATAATTGCTTGAACGTATAACTACGTGCACTAAGTAAATAAGTGTAATAAACATAATGAGTTTTACTTTTGCATTATAATCGTACAACAGACGCTTAATCATTACCCACGAATAACAAGTGCTAAAACACTCTTTTCCATTATAGGTAATAGCAGTACAAAAATAGTAATTTAATATTGTCTATAAACAATCTCGTAATTATAGCATGGGTCTGTGTAGTTCTTAAGCATTTTACACTAGTCACAGACAACCAGACAACTAAGCCAAACAAACGCAATGCTAAAGATATATTTAAATTGCCAATAAAAAATTTATTACGGGTCAATTATCCCTGAAATATTTAATTAAATGATCGTACCTCCTCTATTGAAATTTGTAGTTATTACATCTCATGTTATTACATCTAAAAATAAATGGATGCGATAAATGCCTGAAAGGTAAAATATACGAAGCACATCTTCAATTTAAAGTTATGTATATTACATACATATATTTTCGGTAACATCGATTGTAATGAACAACACTAAAAGGAAGACGCCACTGAGATAGATGGGTTACATTACCGTTAATAATCTATGGTTCGATGATTCGTTGCGGACCGGCATTTGATTTGGTAGTTTCTTACGCCCTTCATTATACGGAGTAGTTGTTGGTCACGTAATAATTACCATCATTACTTATTTTGTGTTAAATTATATAAAGAAATAGTAATATATTTTCCTAATCCGAAAGAATATGAGAGAACGTAATATTTGACTGTACATGATGTATTTTATCGAAGGTTATATCTAACTAACCTATCAGCCGGTCGCCGACCGTCACCCGTAGTATTCGCAGCTCATCATCATTACGACCTGTCACAAGTCCACTGCTGAACATAGGCCTCCCCCAAAAGTTGCCCTGTGCCACCTGCATTCATCGATTTCCCGCAACATTGTGTAGGTTGAATGCAGATCATTGAAACAAAAAAATGTTTAAACAATAAACAAAAAAAAAACATTTTGTTATTAACTGCATGCATAGGTTCAGAAATAACAGTCATCGAATTTCAAGTCTACCTCTTTTGGTTATGGTGTGTGGTGGATAAGGGGTGAGGAGAGTTTCAAAGAAATTTTCATAATAGTTAACAAAATTGTTACATAAAACTGTTTCATTGATATTGAAAGCAATATGCTTCTTTAGTAATTACTTCTATCCCAGTTTTGTGATAAAAAATTCAAAAATCAATCAAGGGTTCAGAAGAATACATTTCAAATTTCCAGTCTCTACCATATTTCGTCGTCGTGTTAAGGTTAGTGAAAAAAAAACGTGCAATGATTTTAAATATATATAGATACATTTCAAATTTCCAGTCTCTATCTTATTTCGTCGTCGAGTTAAGGTTAGTGAAAAAAAACGTGCAATGATTTTAAATATATATAGATACATTTCAAATTTCCAGTCTCTATCTTGTTTCGTCGTCGAGTTAGGTTAGTGAAAAAAAAACGTGCAATGATTTTAAATATATATAGATACATTTCAAATTTCCAGTCTCTATCTTATTTCGTCGTCGAGTTAAGGTTAGTGAAAAAAAAACGTGCAATGATTTTAAATATATATAGATACATTTCAAATTTCCAGTCTCTATCTTATTTCGTCGTCGAGTTAAGGTTAGTGAAAAAAAAACGTGCAATGATTTTAAATATATATAGATACATTTCAAATTTCCAGTCTCTATCTTATTTCGTCGTCGAGTTAAGGTTAGTGAAAAAAAAAACGTGCAATGATTTTAAATATATAGATACATTTCAAATTTCCAGTCTCTATCTTATTTCGTCGTCGAGTTAGGTTAGTGAAAAAAAAAACGTGCAATGATTTTAAATATATATATAGATACATTTCAAATTTCCAGTCTCTATCTTATTTCGTCGTCGAGTTAAGGTTAGTGAAAAAAAACGTGCAATGATTTTAAATATATATAGATACATTTCAAATTTCCAGTCTCATCTTATTTCGTCGTCGAGTTAAGGTTAGTGAAAAAAAAAAAAACGTGCAATGATTTTAAATATATATAGATACATTTCAAATTTCCAGTCTCTATCTTATTTCGTCGTCGAGTTAAGGTTAGTGAAAAAAAACGTGCAATGATTTTAAATATATAGATACATTTCAAATTCCAGTCTCTATCTTATTTCGTCGTCGAGTTAGGTTAGTGAAAAAACGTGCAATGATTTTAAATATATATAGATACATTCAAATTTCCAGTCTCATCTTATTTCGTCGTCGAGTTAGGTTAGTGAAAAAAAACGTGCAATGATTTTAAATATATAGATACATTTCAAATTTCCAGTCTCTATCTTATTTCGTCGTCGAGTTAGGTTAGTGAAAAAAAAAACGTGCAATGATTTTAAATATATATAGATACATTTCAAATTTCCAGTCTCTATCTTATTTCGTCGTCGAGTTAAGGTTAGTGAAAAAAAAACGTGCAATGATTTTAAATATATATATAGATACATTTCAAATTTCCAGTCTCTATCTTATTTCGTCGTCGAGTTAAGGTTAGTGAAAAAAAAACGTGCAATGATTTTAAATATATATAGATACATTTCAAATTTCCAGTCTCTATCTTATTTCGTCGTCGAGTTAAGGTTAGTGAAAAAAAAACGTGCAATGATTTTAAATATAGATATCTGAAAAAAATAAGTGTTGCATTAATATTAATTTAGTTTTCTACTCTACACCGACAGGTCTATCAAGTCCTTGGATCACTGAGGCACATGGTAGCCAATCTAAGTCGTAATATATTTTATATTCAAATAATTTTTCCTTGTCTACTTTATACATGATAATCACGTCTCGTTTCCCTGTTCGAAACCTTCGCAGTACCCTTGAAATATTTGTTATTCCGTTGTATTCCAGCGGCTATATTAAATTTAATGTTTTATACTTCGGCCTCGGAATGTACGGTAGAGTACACCAATGCTTTTAAAAATGGAGCAGACCATAAAAGCTCTCAGACATGGCATATAATGCGAGCCGAATTTCTCGGCAGTTTTGTTTTTCCTCTGTTTTAATTATCATGCAACGTTTTGGTAAATGATACTTAAGATATACTTTGTTTTTTTATTAAAATTTTCTGAAGACGGCGGTAAACTGCGGAGTAAACAAATACACAAAAATTAAAAAAAAATTCAGCATGATTTTCTTTCGCATCAGTTTCATTCGGTCCTCAGAGCCTTGTCTGTTAATCAGTAGGGTGCACTGCGAGCTAGTGTGGACCGTACCTTCCGAGGTACCTTCCCCCTGACACATTTATTAGATGGATAGTATTTATTCTTATGAATGTGAATATCCTCAACATCACGATTTTCCATAACGAAAATCAAACTTCCATGTATAAACAGCTTTCTGCTTTGTTGCAGAGCTATCGCGGTCGCAAACCCCTCGGCGGTAGTGTTGTGCCGGTCCCCGGCGTGCCCGGCCTGAGCCCAGGCGTGCCGGCGGCTGCCTCCCCCTCCCCTGCCCCGCAGGCCCCCGCCGCGCCCAGCCCCGCACCAGCCACCACGCCAGCCATGAAGCAGGAGCATACCAGCCAACCAATGGTGAGTACCGCGCTAGCCGGCTGTTACCGGCGAGATCTAACGGTTCAACTGATGTAACAATCTGAAGGGGATTAGATAGCCTAAACTTCAACAAAGACCTTTTTGAACGCTTACTTCTCCTAAACGGATGATCCAAATGCTTTCGAAACGTGTTAATTGTGATATATCTAAATGTAAATTTTAAGTTTAGCATATTATTTTAATCGTTTTCATAGAATAAATCCAATGTTCCAAACGGAACTACGGGAAGTATAGTTGTTATAATTAATTGCTATAATTATATGTATGTATAAGCTCGACATATTCAAGTATTCTCTTGTAGTAAATATACTTACAAATAATAATTTGTGTGTACATATAAACATTTTAATTAGTTTTAACCTATCTCCTCTGCACTATGCACCCTTTACATTTTCTCTGCTTAACCTCGTAGAGTAGAGAAGGCCTCTAGGCATTAAGTCCGGCTTTTTATTCTTTCATTAGTGCATATAAACTTTAAATAAAATTAAATAACTTTGATGGCACAATGAAATGCAGTAAGACATGCCGACTGCAGTCTTCAAAGTTCAAAGAGAAAGAAAGAACGATTTATTTGGTACACTCATTTTAAATATTATGATTGCAAAATACATAGATTAAAAGAGAAAATCAAAAATATTAGGTTTGCTCTAGCTTTCGCATGGGGAGACTGTCGCATGTTGATCCAATCGAAATCGAATCGATAGTCGTTCTGTGTAGGAATCCAATGCCCAATATTTTAATCCTTTGGGAAGTATATTATTATTTTATGAAAAGAGAATAATATTATACATATTATACATAAAGCTGTTCTTAGATTTTAACGGAAGTTACTAACACAAATACTGTTGTTATTATTCTTTACTAATATGTTATTCTATATCAGTCATTAAAAATGATGCGATACCGTCTTGTTATATCTCTGCTGGTATGGTTTTGCTGGTTGGCAATAATGCTAACCTTATGGCGCGTCTCTATGCGCCCGCGTATTCTTTGATCGATGTTCTGGAGTAGCGCGCCGGTACTGTGCGATGTCACCGTGCGGGGCTGCGCGGGTGTAGCGCGTTAGGCCCCGTCTTGACGTGCGTCCAGGTCACCGGCGTCTCTACTCCCCTCAAGTACATGCGCAAATTCAGATCCACTTAACCCCGCCTTCCCTTAGACGAGAAAAAGCTTAATCTTACCCAAGTAGATTAAGATTCGAAGAGAAGGTTCGAACACAGTTTTGAACGTGGTAGAGTCAAGCGGCGGCTTTAGCTGCTGCTCGGATGGGCCGGCTCGGGTTTATACCACGACCTCGCAGAATACCGGCTTGAAGTAGAGGCATCAAGTGCTTCTGCGTTTCGTTCGGTGAGTGAGGTAACCAGAAGCCCATTGCCCCTCCCCATCAGCCTCCTCATCCATCCTCCCATCTCCCAAATACCCTTAAAGAATGGCAACGCACCTGCAGCTCCTCTGGTGTTGCAGATGTACGTGGGCGACGGTAATCACTTACCATCAGGTGAACCGATTGCTCGTTTTTTATGGGAAAGGCGGTTTCCCATAAAAAAAAAATATAACTCATATATGTAATTACTCGCTGAGCGTCTCAGCATTCGGCGCGTTAATGGAATTCGAGGGAAATTTTCTTACATAAATAAAACCCGACGTCTACTCCGAAGAAGTTGTTTAATTTGTTTATTTATCTTTTCCACATTATGTCGTTACGCGAAATAAAACGTTAAGAGACGTTTTTGATAATTATAATCGAGTTTGTTACGTTTAATTGTGTTTGTTTCTTAGAGAAATAAACTTTGATGTCGCCTGAAGTCATTTAATTTGTTTGTTTATAATTCGTTTTTCTGTTTAGTAGCATGTATTTTGAATTGTTCGGTCTTAGGTTCAGTATTAGCACAAGTTACATTGGAGAGACGAAAATTCGTTGCATTTGGCGATAGCTTTCAAGGCTTATATAATTTTAAGCCAAAATCATGGTGGAAATCTTCTTGACGAACATAACATCAACGAAGCTTATTGATTGTTTTAAGCAGAACTATAATCTCTGGGTTATATATAATTACCAAACAATTTTAAAGTCAAGTTAGAGTCAAGTTTACTTAACATCCAAAATTATCAGCAAATCTGCTATAAAAGTAGGTATAAGTAAGCTATACTACAATTGATTGCTATACATACATATTAAATCTAAGTAATAATTAAGCTGAGGGTACCACGGGAGTAACCCGTGAGTGGGAAATGTAGACACGTTATCTAACTAATTAAAAGATTTCACAGTAATAAGTTGCAATATTTTTGTTGTGAATACAAATGTTTCAGGCGATACTTGTGTATATCCTTATAGTTTTTATTAATTTCAAACATATGGAATTAATAATGTTTGATTAGATGTCAAATTATTGTAAAATTTGAAAAGAATATCTAGCAATAGTTTTCTAAATAAAGCTTTAGAGTCTTATTTGTCTAATTATTTTCTGAATCAAAACTTAGATATTCAGATCAATATCTAAATAAATTTCTAGTTGCTTATTCCCCGATCCTATAGGTAGCCATGTGATTTTCCAAGAATTGCCCTGGGTCGACTTTTCCATGGTATGATTTGAGGTAACCATGACGTAGCAGATTTTATTTCTACCACACACCTACACTAGTATTTTCTTACGTAAATCCAATCCAAACGCAGTGCCCTCGCTTCGTTAGACATAGATTATACAAAAAGTTTTGAATTAACGCAAGACTATTTACTGATGGTTTTTTTTTAATTTGCACTGCGACGTCCAAGTTGGGCCATTCCAGTGCTGGCTCAAGAATTTATAGCGTCCCTGATTTAAGCAACACGACACATTCATTTCGTTTGTCGAAAGCATCTGATCCTGTTTTGCAAAATACACAATTGCGTGCTTATCTGTACTATACATTACTACTGTACCTTATGTACTTACTTCATGTAATTTTATATCATCTATGTTGTTGACAATAATCGATGTAATTCATAATTTTAATGAAATCCTTCAAATACAAACAAACTATATATCGATAGATACAGGACCGTGCTTTGTAGTAATCTTTGGGGAGGCCTATATTCAGCAGTGGACTTATGACAGGCTGAAATGTACATATTTGTATGTGACTTTAAAAAAGCACAAACTCCATCATATCTGTGTGTTGATTACAATTTGATTATTATTATTTATTTTAATTCGTTACTTTGTAACTTGCATCCATTAACAACGTTATATAAACAATAAACGACGCACACTAACAAGAATATTTTTAATTACGTTACGTATAAGCAAGCGATAAATCATAAAGCAATTATACAACGTATAAGTTTTAATTACGAGGCTCCACGTCACGCTTCTTAATGAAATTTCACCCAACTGTAAGGTCTCGTTTCACACACAAATTAAAATTAAAACCTTACAAAGTTCAAATGGAAGCGCGTTCGGAATTAACGAATGCATCGAATTCATCCTTCGAATCTGAAATAACTTTAGTAATTATTTTCATTCAATTTACATGCTCTAGAATGAACGAGAACTTTTGATTTGTTTTTTTTTTCAACTTATTACTGCACGTGTATTTCTTTCACAAAAAGTATTTATTTAAAAATAAATTATCAGTTTCGCCTTATGGCATCGTCAGGGAATCATAAAACTTTTGTATATAGGTTTCATTTATAAGTCTTATCTAGTGACACCAATTGCCGGTAAAAATTCCATAATTCATTTCAAATCCAAAAAATATTTCTAATAAAAGAAAAGTTATTCGCCGACCGGTTTACAGAAAAGTTTATACCCGTATGTAATAATAAGTAAAATCCGTGCTCTGTTTACCGCACGTGTTCAAAATATATTTTTACGTTGCATGTATATTAAAAAAAAAACATTTCTTACCTGCTTTTAGCGTAGCGAGCCGACGGCCTTCGTATTTGTTATAGGAGTTTAATTTTAATTGCGTGTGAACTTTGAAAGCAAACTTTAATACGTTATTTAAGTTTAATATGCCCGTATTAAGTTGCAGATGGTAAGAGCTTGAAAAAAGATCAAAGAAACTCGAGAATGTAGATCGCAATATAAATCTGAGGTTATTTTGAACGCAAAATTAATATCGACAGAAACATGTGAAAAGTGATCTTCTGTTGTTAGAATTTCTAGTAAACTTTTTTTTTTATTAAGTTTGCGGAATGCTTTGAGATTTTCTACATATACACATCATCATTTATATGGCAGTGATACGCTGCAGATATCGATTGCAGCACATAACATGGTCCGGCCGGGAAATTACCATGCTGCTAATATAACGGTGCTTAAGTGAGCGTCAAAAATCTGATGCCAAATTACAGGTAACCAGGCACCACATCGTAATCCGTGTTAGCGAGAACTAAAGACGGGCTCTTAGTGGTCACTAAATACGTTATCGTGTTTTCTTTTGTCGCCCTAACTGTGCTTATCATAAATTATATATATATATTAGCAAAGCGTAAATATATATCGTTCCATTGATATTCTAAAATAATAAAAAAAATTAAAACCACAGAGTGGATTAAACTTGTTTTTTCTTTATAGTTGAGTAATTCGGTGTTTTGGATGTTCTCAGACGTCCTGTTGCTTCTGCGATCCTCATTACCTCCAAAGTGTTTACGTATTTACAACTATTTACTACGCCGCCGACCTCGCGCAACGCGATAACTCGTCCGTTCGCACCCACGTCGTCACGGAGTACGCCGAGACCTGAGATAAGACAACGTTGCCCCCGGTGTTGACGCGAACTGATTATTTTACGATCGACATTGGCTTCTTACGGCGACTTCAACTATTTTTTAACGATTGATTCGAGGCCGTATTGGTCATTGCTTATTGTTTTATTTCATAACAGAGTACATACGTTCATAGGCCACGATGGCGAAGTGGTTAGGCGATCTGCTTCCGAAACGGGGACCTGAGTTCGATCCATTGGGAGTTAGTATAGAGGGATTGGTACCAATTAGATTCTTGACGTATTGAAACAATTGAAATTCTACTATATATCTCTTTACAGGAGAAGTGTAAACTTAGTATTATTTGTATCGTTGGCCTGGATATTAGATGGCGACTAGCTCACCACTTGTCATGTAAAAAAACCTCTGACCAAAATTAGCTATATCGTCAGAGCTTTTTTTTCCCTAAGCATACAATTTTAGTAAGCGCTACATTTTGTAAATGTTGACTCTCTACATAAAGTAGTAAAGATTTTCTTTTATTTTCTTTTCAGGCTCCGATGCCTTTCTACGCCGGAGATCCCAATAGATTTCCAACAACGTGGCAGACTGACCCATCACAAGGTATTTCATTATAAATTTACAACTACTAATCAAATTATAATACACGCCCACGTTGATGTGTTTATGCCCATAGTCACCACGCTGAACAAGCGGGTTGGTCAGTGAAGTGCCAATCACTATCCTCATATACTAGTAATTCAACAAATTCGGGTCTATTTTTCACCATCATTTTGTCGCCAGAGCCTCGTTTGTTAGCTGGCAGGGTACATCGCGTGCAGGTGAAGTTGGCATTTGAAGAAAAAATAGTATGCTGCTATGCTTCCTACAGTCCATATCAAACATTCATTACTTACACATATTTATTATTTGCAGGTTGGCAAAATCAATTCATTCAACAAATCCCTACGCAAACCGGGCAAACTACTTTAGACTATCAAGGCAATCACACGCCTTATGCCACGTCACCACACTACCAAGCGAACACCACCTACACCGTCCAAAACGTTGCCACGACATTTGACGTAGCAAACAATACGTATTATCAGGGTGGAGTTCAAGCCGTGCCTGCACAAAGACCACCATCGAATCGTGGAGCCTACACTCCAGTACCTTCGCCAAGAGCTCCACATTACACCACAGAATACCAGCAACAGTACGCTCAACAAGCCCCCACTCCTGGCGTAACAACTGGGAGTGATTCCCGGCCGGCGTCTGCAGCTTCATACCAGAACTCTGTCCCAACATCAGCGGCATCAGTATACACCGTTAGTCAACCAAGTTACGAACGTACGGAGTATTCAACTGAGCACTCTGAGGACTATAACAACTCCGAAAGTGGAACGGGTGATTCTAACAACGAAGGAGACAGACAAGAACAGAACGGAACCAATAGTCAGCATTCGGGAAACGCCGAGCCTGGATACCTGCAGGGGAGCAACGGTCCGCGAGCTTCACTAGACTGTAGCGGGTATTCGGGCGGCTATAGTAGCGGACAGTACAGGGAAACTAATCAAGCGCAAAACCAAAACGACTGGCAACAACGTCAGTGGCAGCATAACCAAAGACTTCAAAACCAACAAATGCAGAACCAGCAACAGCTGCAGAACCAGCAGCAAATGCAGAACCAACATCAAATACAGAACCAACAGCAAATGCAGAACCAACAGCAAATGCAGAACCAACAGCAAATGCAAAACCAACAACAAATGCAAAACCAACAACAAATACAGAACCAACAACAAATACAGAATCAACAACAAATGCAGAACCAACAGCAAATGCAAAATCAACAACTTAACCAACAACAGTTAAATCACCATCAACAAAATCAACAACAGCAGATTCAAAATCAGCAGATGCAGATGCAGAATCATCAAAACCAGCAGATGCAGAATCAACAAATGCAGCAACAGAGACAAGATGAATCTGAACAACAGATGTTCTCGCAGTCAGACCGGGTCAACTTGAACTCGAGACTGAAAACGATGATTTTAAATAAACAAAGTCATACGCGAGACGGCACGAACACGCCACCAGATAAAGGGGACCCTGGCGAGGGTCCACCTCGAGGATTAGACGATAGAAAAAGCGGCATCTCCGCTAATGATGACAAGAATACTACCGGTCATTTTTTATCGTATAGCCACCATCTCCGAGATAATTACCGTATAGGCGAGCAAACTTACCCTGCCGCTGGTAATTATTCACACAGTGCTCACGCTTATGGCATGAGCGAGTTCGGAGGTGGTGGCCACCACGTATGGGAGGGCGGGACAGAAGCCCCGCGGAGTTATGATAAACACAACGGGTCAGTAAATGTACCAAAAACACCTCAAAAATTGCCCTCTTACTCTGACGTGAGAGGACAATACAACGCTTTCTCGACTTCAACATTTGAATCCCAAAAATATGCTGAAACTTATGGCAGTAGTGAAAGTTTGAATTACAATCAGCAAGACAGTAAAGACTTCCAATCTAAAATGCTTATAGGACCAGTATCAGAAATTAATCAACAAAACTGCAACACTACTAGAGACACAAACGCACAAAAAAAGACATTTGAAAGAGAAGCCTATGATGCGAAGTTTAGGCATCCAAATGCTCCCTTAATACCAAAATTAGAGATTCCTGACACTTACCAATATAATAAAGAAGATAGAATGAAACCTGAAATAATTAGAATGATAGTTCAACAAAATACGTATCAGAAACAGAATGATGTTGCTTTAAATAGTGCTTATAGAGAGTTTCCAAATGGAGCTTTAGTTAGGTCGAATCAGAATACTGTACTTCCGCCAATATCCACAATAAAGCAAGAAAACTTTGGTCAAAAATCGCAAGGCTACCAGAACTTACAAAACTATTCATATGAAAAAAGACAAGATTCGAGTGAATCCTTTGCACAAATCCCTCGCGTCCAAGAGAACATAGGCTTCCAAAGGTACAACAGAAACTATGAGCCTAAGACGCACAAAACCTCAGGCAGTCGGGGGAATTCTGGTAGAAGCACACCTGTTGACCCAAAACCACCGTTTTACATAGAGCAAATCAAGTCGGAACATTCGCCACCGGGGCACAAAATATATAAAAACCTAAATTATGGGCCTCCAAAGAACGAACTTTATATGTTTCCTGGAGATGGTGGCCCAGTCGCAATAAGAAACGAAATCGGATATTCATGTTGTCGCCAAGGATCCACGAAAATACCACCACCTGAACACTTAAGAGACGGTGCTTGTCCAGGGTTGCAAACTAAAGACGAAATGTTAGAAGACGATCCGGAATCCACAGAAAAATTTGATTCAAAAAATCCTTCCAAACCTAGTACTCCTGTACCAGATAACGTAGCTAAGGCACCGAAAGAAAATCAATTCAATTACTCTAAGGAATATCTTGATAACTTAGAAAAGCTAAGGAACAGTTCTAGAACAGAGGTGCCTGATTGCAACTGCTTCCCCGCTGATAAGAACCCACCAGAGCCCGGAAGCTATTATACCCATTTAGGTAAGTTTTCTCAATTTATTCTCCAATCTTTGTATAAGTTGATTTCATTCGGTTATTTTATAAGATTGAAGCGATTGAATTAAACTTTGAAGACGCTATTTGTCAATTATGTAAATTGAAATCTGTGTTAATTACTGTATCTCGTTAGGATCTTTGTGGAAAGTTCTACGTAATTAAAAAATATTTCAATATGGCTTTTTTTATGGAAATATGTTCTTAAAATTACTGAAATTCAATTTTACGTATAAATATTTAACTAAAATAAACATTACCAATTTAATTAAATTGGAACCCTAGGTAATTAAATCAAAGTGATTTCAAATTCATCTAATTTTCTGTCAAGTTTGTTATAATCTATTTATATTATCGAAGCATTAATTTTTAGGGTTCCGTACCCTAAAAACCCTTTTGATAAGCCGTATGTCTGTCCGTCTGTCCGACCTACCTTGAAAAGCTGTATCTTTTGTACAGTTGTACGTAGTGTATCTTTTGTATGGTTGAAATGCATGATTCACAGAATATATCTTATTATAGCGAATATAATAAAAAAGGGAAAAATAAAAGGGCCTTTATAAGAAATCGGGTTTTTCCGCGTTTTTAATTTTTTTAAAACATAATCGTGCAAGCATTAAAGTAAAACAATGAATAATAAAAACCACGCCGAAGATCCAACAGAATGAAATAAAATATATTTTTTTTGGTAACTTCGAGTACACAATACGTATTGTGTGGCTGTACAGAACCCTCGGCACGCGAGTCCGACTCGCACTTGGCTGGTTTTAATATATTTCTATTTACATGCTATGATTTTTGTCGAGGTCGGTACCATTGATATATTTAGTAACTAATATTTTTAACAATTTTAGGAGCTGCATCAAGTTTAGCGGAACTGAGAAAAGACCTGGAATCTCGTACTGGATTATCTGAAAAAGAACTTAGGATAGAGAAGATCTGCTACACGGGCAAAGAGGGCAAAACTGCCCAAGGATGTCCGATGGCAAAATGGGTGAGTGTATGGATCCCAAGAATTAATTTTTTAATTCTTTTATCAAAACGAATTTAGTTTAAAAAACCTTAAAATGTAATCAATCTACTACTGAACGGAAAACGAGCTAGCGGCTCACCTGATGGTAAGTGATTACTTATGCCCTCGTAAATCTACATTTTAAGCGTTGTAGAGCCAAGCGGCGGCTTTAGCTGCTGCTCGAATGGGCCGGCTCGACCGGATTGATACCACGGCCTCGCAGAATACCGGCGTGAAGTAGAGGCATCTTGTGCTTCTGCCTTTCGTTCGGTGAGTGAGGTAACCGGAGGCCCACATCCCCTCCCTATTCCCCTCCTCTTCCCTCCCATCTCCCAAATATTCTTAAAGACCGGCAACGCACCTGGAGCATCTATGGTGTTGCAGATGTACGTGGGCGACGGTAATCACTTACCATCAGGTGAAACGCTTGCTCGTGTTGCCGTCTTTTCCATAAAAAAAAACATCTGCAGCACCTAAGAAGCCGGGAGGGCGGGCGGGGCTTCGGGTTACCTCACTCACCGGACGAAATGCAGAAACACAAGATGCCTCTACTTCAGGTCGGAATTCTGTATTTGTATGGGTGGTGTACATGAGCAATTTACACCTGCCTTTTATAATCAAACTGCTTTAGCAAAACAGGAGAACATTCTACTGTTAAAAATTACTTAATAGTACGTTGAGAAGCTACTGTGTATCACCGATCTGGTTAATTTATTATTATGCGATGGTTATTCCGACACTTCTTGGACTCCAGGAGATTCATGTGACATTTGTCTTAGTCGACTTATACGACAACTTGGGTGTAGATATGTGTTGACCGATTCTCTAATACCGCCACCACATAGCACGCCAACACACTCTTAAACACTGAAGAGTATAATAAGAGTATTCTTACAGATAATCAGACGCGCGAACTACACGGAGAAGGTGCTAGTGGTGGTAAAGTACCGAAACGGGCACAAGTGCAGCTCCGCATGGATCGTCGTGTGCCTGGTAGCCTGGGACGGCATCCCGCAGTCCGAGGCCGACCTGGACTACACGCTGCTGTCGCACAAACTCAACCGGTACGGCCTGCCGACCACCAGGCGGTGTGCCACGAACGAGAACAGAACTTGCGCTTGTCAAGGTAAGTTCACATATACAAACCGTAAACATAACCTTTCTTTCTATTGCACCATGATAGCCGAGTGGTTCGGGAACTGCCTCCGAAACAGGGAGACTCTAGTTCGAACCACTATGTGGCCCGCTAGGGGAAAGGTGTACGACCTTAATGAGATTTTCTAAACTTGTGTACGGTTTGTATCGTCGGTCTGGACACCGAGACGAAGAATGGTCACGTCGTCTGAATGAAGCCAACGCATTAATATAAAATGTCTTTTCACAGTTTACCCATTTACGGTCTCATCTATTTTCTGATTGTCGAATTTGTTTAACCACTGCAAATAGCGTGGAGAATGTAAGTTACTCGATCAAAAAGTGTTCCGACAAGTACCGTGTTTTGTTCTAAATTAAGCTTAAATATATTTGAAACACGATAACACTCAACCGTCGCTTCGAAGTTAAATAATCAAACACGGCTAGTTATAAATGGAGATATGAACAATTGCCTTTACAACGGTAAAGTTTTTTTGCCTTGAAATTTTGACCACTGGTCAAATTACTTACACCATATTTTTGAATCTTCATTTTCTTATGCGTTTAAATATATTATAGCGATTATATACATATACGATATGACGGAATGTTTAACAAAACTGGATTCTCAACACCATTCAAGTAATTTATCAAGCGGCGGCTTTTGTTGCCTCGTAGAATACCAGCTTGAAGTAGAGGCATTTTGTGCTTCTGTGAGGTAGCCGATAATATCCTTAAAGTCCGGCAACGTACCTGCAGTTCCTCTGGTATTGCAGATGTACGTGGGCATCTGTAATCACTTACCATGTAGCTGCATGCTCGTTTGCCGTCTATCATATTAAAAAAAATGCTTTTATCATGTTGATCTTTTCTTTTCAGGATTAGATCCAGAAACTTGCGGCGCCTCTTACAGTTTCGGTTGTTCGTGGTCGATGTACTACAACGGTTGTAAATACGCAAGATCGAAAACTGTTCGGAAGTTTCGCCTTTCGGTCAAGACCGAGGAAGCCGAGATCGAGGAGAGGATGAACGTTCTCGCAACTTTACTCAGTCCGCTGTACATGAACCTCGCTCCCAAGTCCTTCGAGAATCAATGTCAATTCGAAAAGGAAGCTTCCGACTGTCGATTAGGCTTCAAACCAGGGCGACCGTTTTCTGGTTAGTATAGTATCGGTATTCCTAAGAATGTGTTAGTTTTAGGTTAAAGAACCAAACGTGACAGGAGAATCAGCCACGCGACAAGTGGGTGTCGTAAAGGGAAATGTTAGAAACAGTTGTATTCAGTAGTCAGTGGAATTTGGTTGCGTCACATCAATCGACCGCCAAAGTCTCCTTCAACAGTTTTATAAATAGTCACTAAAAAATTACAAATGTTTTACTGTTAAATACTGATAGTGTACGTATTCTCTTAACACATAAACGTTACATCCAGTACGTGAAGATGTGCAAATCGAGTCGAACAGAGCAGGACCTTTTTTTCTTTCTCTTTAGCAACCTGTATAAATCTCCGAAACAAAAACGCACACTTTTCTGCAGTAACAACGATATACAGGCTGAGTCGTTAGTACGAAGTGTTGTGATGCGGAGCATTAGTTGTACTGATCGTCAATATTAGTCGTACTTTTGGTGGTAAGTGGTTACATCTTCAATCGAGGAAGGTTACATCTGTACGCATCTGCGTTGTACACCCTGACGTAGTATGCATCATAGCCCGTAGTTATACTGTCCCTCTATATCATACAAACCGAAACTAAACAATAGTTAGTGCGTTGCTTAGCGGCAGAAATGGGTGCGCTATGGTACATACACGGTACGACTCCTAGGCAGAGTAGGAGTCTACCTATTAGTATAGTTTAGGAGTATTTACGCCTCTCGGTGAATCAGATGGAATGTACCAGAAGAAAAAAGTATTAAAGCGCGATTTCGTAATTATAAGAGCGATTTCAAGTTTTAGATAATTACAATTATCTCCTCTGTGACTAGAAGTTTCGAAAATTTTTACTGCTAACTTTTTAGACCTATGTACCCTGCTTATGCGTACAAAGTTACATTAAAATCGGTGCATTCACTTCGACTCGAAAGTTTGTTTGAAAAGCCGTGAGGTGTAAACGCTCTTAAGCAAGAAGTCCGAAAAGTTCGCCGGCCTCGAATTAACCGCGTGGCGGTGGGCAGGTGTGACCGCTTGCGTGGACTTCTGCGCGCACGCGCACCGCGACCTGCACAACATGCACAACGGCTGCACCGGCGTCGTGACGCTCGCGCGGCATCGCGGCCCGGCGCGCGCGCCCGACGAGCAGCTGCACGTGCTGCCGCTCTACGTGCTCGACACCACCGACGAGTTCGGCTCCGCGGCCGGCCAGGACGACAAGCTGCGCAGCGGCGCGCTGCAGTTGCTCGACAAGTGAGTGCTTCCTTAGCTTGGTTCAGTCCGCTCTGGAACATAGGTTTCTCAGAGAAAGCGTCATAGATTTCTTTCGCCGGGCCATCTAGTTGGTGAGCGCCAGAACACTGGAGATGGTGCTTCTCATTACTGGGCTATGAGATTTTGATTTGATAAGTCAGAGCCTCGTTTATTAGTTAACGAGTGATCCATGCTTTTGAAGAAAAAAAAAGTAGCTACTTTTACGCCTCAGATCAGATCTGTCTCGCTTATCAGATCTCTGTGATGTCTATTTGTATGATGGCTTGAAAGATCCAGTGCGAACCTTTTGAGTTTTTACGATATCTCCATAAAAACAAAACCATTTACTTGACTGATAATATTATCCGATTCATTAATATATGTCAGCCTGTTAATATCCCACTGCTAGGTAAGGTCCTCCTTTTGACTTTTTCAAAAGGTTTTCGAACCGTGAAGATTCTGCCACTTTGCTCCAAGACGGTTTGGATTACAACGCACAGCCTCGAAATGTATTTTATGATTTCTCCGACTTCTCCGCTTAGCAAGTTGTAATTTCAACACCTCATGTTGCAATTATTAGCGCTATAACTCCTTAGCTACCACGACAGTTCATTTAAACTAATAATTATAAAAGTTAATTGTAAACCTGTTAAGGCATAACTTGTTTTCATTTGTTTAAATTGGTAGGCATCGTCTAAATTGTTCGTTAATCTCTTCCAGATTTTCCACGGAAGTCAGAGTGCGTTCCGTGCCATTGCAACCCTGCCGACGACACGGTAAAAAGCGTAAGGATGAAGAAAGCTCAGATAGCAGCACACCTAACAACAATTCATCTCAGCAAACGTCCGGTAGCCAGAAGAAACAGCAACAGAACAACACTTCGGCGCCAAGAACACCGCAGCCGAACGACAACCGAAACAACGCGAGTCCAAAAAGCCAAAGCAGCGCGTCCCCCAGAGCTCACACTCCCGCTATCAATCAAACGAATCCTTCAGCTTTCGCCAACAACCCGCCGTACAATTCAGCATTTGCCAACCCAAATATGCATAACAATACAAACGGGCTTATCAATCCTAATCTATCAAACCCAGCATTGCTGGACATGGCCTCTATGATCGATAACTTCACGGAAGCGCAATTGCAAAGTAATCAAATTTCCAGCACAGTTCTAGACTCCCCTTACAACCCCTATGATCAAAGCTACAATTTACATCACCAAAATACTCTATATAATCCAAACCATGTGTCCCCTCTGGTGGATGGTAATTGCCAAAACCCAAACCCCCACCAACTTCCGAGCTTTGCGTCAGGCTTACAAAAGCGTGATCAACAGTTTAATGCTAACCCAGGAGAAATGCCACCTCAGAATCATTGGCCCGATTTCACCAATTCAGAAATGTTTAATAACGTGGTCAAAGAAGACCCGGACTCGACAACGGCGCACCTCAACGGGCCCGCTAACAATTTCAGTCCCGATTCAAATCGTAGCGAAACCAATTCGGACCAAATGTCACAGAAGAACAATACATCAGAGAACGACAAGCAAGGTCTCATTGGTGACATGGCAAATAAAATGCCCGAGTTCGACATGCCAAGCTCTCCGCGTTTGACAGAGATATCACAAAAGTTACAAAGTACGCCCGAATCTCCCGCCCCGTCACAAATTCCGGATTTAAAATCCCCAAGCAACGATACATTAATATCGCCCGATGCGCGTAAGAGTGTTTGGAAATCGCCCGATTCCAAAAATTGGGATCCATCGAGACCGAAGGATGCAATGACGCCGGAAAACGAGAACGCATTATTTAGAGTACCCAAAGCCAGGCCGCCGTCCCGATCGCAGCATGTCAATCCAACAGACGGCATGGAAAATTCAACATTTCTGAAACCATATCCTCCTTCGGAAAGGCCCCATCTAAGTCAAGGTTACGAGCATAGAAGTCCTTACGATAACAGAACGAGCCAAATGCCTCAGCCACCCACATCGCAAGCTAATTTTACTATAAATCACGACAATATGAACCAAAACGTGGCGTCACCTAACAAACCGGCGCATGAATTCACTGGAAACAACTTTCATCCCATCAGTCAAAACAGTTATGGAAACCAAACGGCAATCCAGGGCTACGGAAACTATCCACAGATGTCGAACGCTTATGCATTTCCTCCCAGTCCATATGGTCATTTTAGCCCGTACGAAAACTCATATAACGATTACAATAGTATAGCATATTACAACGCCGAAAAGTACAAAAGGGAGGAACTAATCAGAAATTCACATTGTTATAATTCTTACGGTTACCAATACAATCCTAACTTCGCTCCCAACTTCTATCAGAATCCGAGTTCGAATTGGTGTCAGTCGTCGCCCAATTGGTGCCTATACCCACCACCGTTCTCGATCCCGTACCCGCCCGAGCCGCCGAAAGCCGAGCCCATTGGGGAAGTGACCGAGCTCTCAGACAACTTGGAATGTTTCAAAGACAGTCAAATGGGTGGCGTCGCTATCGCCCTGGGTCACGGCAGTGTTCTATTCGAATGTGCGAAACACGAGATGCACTCGACCACGGCTGTTAAAAATCCAAATCGAGTGAATCCGACTAGGATATCGTTGGTTTTCTATCAGCACAGGAATTTAAATCGACCGAAGCACGGTCTTGACGAGTGGGAGGAGAAAATGAGATTGAAGAAGCTGGGGCTTAATCCTCCCACGCCTGGTACACCGGGACCGAATTCGAATTCTGTTTCTCCTGCGTCCACGCCGGGTCCCGACCAAAGACAAACACCCGGAGCGGAGAAATGGAAGAACAACGAGGACGCTATACCCGGCGGGTACAGCTCGTTGGCGGCGTTGATCGAGGCGACGAACGCGGCGAGGAGAAGTGGACAGATTATGCTGAGGGCCGACACTCACACGACCACGACGTGGACGACACTGTTCCCGATGCACCCGTGCACCGTGACCGGCCCGTACCAGGAGTCGGCCACCTGACGCCGGCCGCGCCGCGCCGCCACCTAGCCCCGCGGCCGCGCCGCGTAGCCCGCCGCCGGCCTGCTGCCCCGCCCGTAGTCGAGTCCCGCATTGTCCCAACCCGGACTCAATTCTAAATACTTTGCACGTCAGGTGCATTGGGTCTTTGCTTAGGTCTCTAAAACTACATTTGAATTTGTCAATATGGACCGCAGCTACTTCTGACGAGAGATTTTAGAATCAATGGCGTGGGACAGCCGCATCGCTGCAATCAGAAGCGATAGAATGTAATCACAACAGCAGTCGTCCGGGCTGGTCCTTGTGAGCCGGATTGCTTTGTAAGATTTTATTGGAATTGACTACCCGTTTTACAGTAGAAGTTTTCGACGCGAACCGAGTGAGTTTTAATCAAAGATGTTATTTAAGTTTTATTTTAGTAGTGTTTATCGCATTTCGACTAGTCTTACGTTACTACGTTAGTGTCTATTGTATGACATAAGTGACTATCCGTATAGTTCTCTTTTTTTGTATATTCATGTGCTATTTAATTTTACCGATTTCGAGTCGACCCCCGTGAAATTAGTTATTTTTACAATATTCCTTTGTATAGAGGCGTTAAATTATTTTTGTCTGCATATTTTGTCGTGTTTTCTCTAATTAAGCGCATTACGAATATTTAATGCGACGCAATGATCTCATAAACTATGATACTAACACTACAATGTATATTATATTCAGAGCAGAAGTACAAAACATCACGTTATAGATGGGGGAGGGAAGTGGAGGTGGAGGGGGGGGAGTCCGATAAGCGGACGGACACGTGACGACGATGTTGAACGATATTTTTGTACCTTTGTCTGTGTCTTTATTATTATAATTTAACGTATTATTATTACCATTCCTATACTATCTGAACGTTGTTTTGGCAATTTTTTATTTTCAATACAATTAAATTCGTGAAATCATGGCGACAACGTAACATGCATTTTAACGCAAACGTAATTGAGTGCTTTTTTCTATTAGGTTAAGATGTGTGTATTTTTAACTTTTTAGAATATTTAACTTATTTATATTGTATTACGTGAACCATTATGAAATGATTTCCTTTGTAATAATTTAGTGTTACGGTAGATATTAATAATTAATATATTTGCTTTACGGCTCGACCTTACAGTTATGTTACACGCATGTTTCGAAGCCTTCTTTACTTTCCTCTCGAGTGCCTGCGCATTGGGCGTGGGGCCACCCACCACTCACGTAAACTGCGTTAAAAGGTGAACGCGAATTTCGAAACTGTAAAATTGTGTCATTGTTTACGAATCGTGTGAGCATTTTATGAAATCAACCTTACTATTTAGCGACGAGTAAATAAATTTAAATTGGGTTCGTAAAATAAAAAAAAAACTATAAATTTAAAATACATACAATTATTAAGATAGGAATTGCGAAAAAAAAAACAGGCGCTTCGAAAGATTATAAAGTAGGCATAGTATTGAAAAATGAATGAGAACATACTGACGAATAGTTATTAATATATAATTAGGCTAAGAGAAGTTTGTTTTAAAGATTAAACTATTGATATAGTTTATATTTTTTACGTGTACGTATTTATTGAATGGTAAATTTATTGGGACGGACGTGAAATTATTTATAGGTGAAGTTTTGAGCGAAACTTATAAAAAACTAAGCAATAATAGACATCGGGTCTATGTACATTGTAACTTAGGAGTGAAGATATAAAAGTTAACGAATGGTGCGATATATCGTCGATCTTATGGACGTTTCAAACTCTTACCGGTGATTGCCTAAATTTGTATTTTGATATTATTTGTGTGCGTTGTCCATATGTGCCCCTCTCTTGCCGCACGCAGCTGCCGACCCCCGCGGACACTCCGACGCAACGCGCGGCGGGACATATCAGAAGCGATCGCTGTATATCTAACTAATATTCCAATCGCACACCATTTCTCAAACAGGTGAAAACATATTATAAATTGTATACGGTTTACATGTGAGCTAAATTGTCACTTTACAGATGCATTATGCATTTGAAAATCGAATAGTTTTACGTGTTGTGAATTGTCGCCTCGAAGTTAAATTCATCTAAATTCAATTGTAACTCTCAACTCATTAAAATTCCATTTGTATTGTCGTAGTTAAAAATTGCATTTATACAAACGATGTTTAGAGAAAAGGCAAATATTTAGTATAAATTAGAAATATTGTGAAAAGATATCATATATATTCATTGATAGTGACTATACGCTGTATCCACTAAATAAAAAGACTGTTAGATGTTCATGAATTTATCTCGAGTGTTAATTATAATTTTTATTCGGCATCGTTTGTACAAACTGCAATTTTTTTTAAAGTTTAATGAAACTCCTAGATGCAACTTAATCTCACGTTAATTGGATTTTATGCGACATAATATTGTATCATTTAGGTCACACTAGAAACCTGTGATATAACCACGTGTGCTTGACAGCTTGTCTCTTTCCTCGTTGTGTTTGAGCCATAGGTTCGAGCGGTTCCTGGTACACATTGCCAGCGTATAGTTTTTTTTTATCTGTGGCCAACGGATTGATATAATCTGTGGCGCTATTCCTTTTGCACTTTTTATTTATTTATATAAAACCAATAAAGCCAAAAACGATCAGTATTGTCAAAATATTGTAACCAAAAAACAATGTCTTTTATGCGGACATACTTTGCGCGTTGAAATTCAAATACGTGAAAGTTATGTTAACGAATTGTGTCGCGAGCGTGGTTCGTTATTACGTTTGAGTTACGACGAACCTATTTGTGTAACGATATTTTATTGTCTTCTGCCAAAACAAAAGAATGTGTCATGTAAATAGAACTACCATTATTTATTAATACAATAATTTAAAAAGAGACAAATGTTTAATTTTTTTACCCTCCTGGAAACACAATACGCAATCAATCAAAAGTAGCAGCCTGTAAGTCCCCACTGCTGGGCAAAGGCATCTTTCTCAAATATCTGAGAGGGTTTTTGGAGCCGTGAAGGGCCTTCTACTCCACCGCCGAGCACGTGGTGAATACAGCACCTAAAACTAAAGCGAGCGCCCTGACCACTAGGCTAACAGTGTCAAGGACAATGGCTTAGAACAGAGCCGGAATAATTAACTTAAAGCCATTCCTGACCTAACATATGTATGTACTGCTACGGGAACCGACGCCTCAGGTTCAATCGGCCAATCTGCTCTCCAGTGCTCGCCACCGGTCGTTCTACCTTGGAGGCGAAAAGAGGATCGCACAATCATGCTTCATGCAAATCAGTAATCTCTAGCTACCCCTATGTAAGAATGCTTACATAATTATTATTTTTATTGAAAAGACGGCAGACGAGCAAGCGGTTCACCTGGATGGTAAGTGATTACCGTCGCCCACGTACATCTGCAATACCATAGATGCTGCAGGTGCGTTGCCGGTCTTTAAGGATATTTGGGAGATGGGAGGGAGGAGGAGGGGAATAGGGAGGGAGAGTGGGCCTCCGGTTACCTCACTCAACGAACGAAACGCAGAACCACAAGATGCCTCTACTTCACGTCGGTATTCTGCGAGGGCGTGGTACCAACCCGGTCGAGCCGGCCCATTCGAGCAGCAGCAAAAGCCGCCGCTTGGCTCTACCACGCTTGAATTATATAAGAGGGCCCAATAAAAACTAGGGGAATTATTCCATCTGTTTCTCCAAATACCAATCTCACTTACACGTGATGAAGCTGGGCTCTGGCGGCCGAATGATGGCGGAATATCCATTCGATTGTGCCAAACACAAGTCCCACAGAGTAGTGACGGAGAGCAGCGTCGCTCGTCAAGCCGCTTTGCCCAGCGCGGTGAGTGTGGGCAAACCTGAATGAATACACCTGCTACGGCTATCTCACCAACCCATGGGTTGACTGGCAGAGAATGCCAATAGGCATTAAGTCCGCCCTTTATAACCTCAAATTGGGCTGTATGCAATAAAGTATTTAAAATAAAATAAAAAATAAAAATAAATAAAAACCTTCTGAGAAACGTATCGGCTTTTTCTTCGACCTACCAGATGTTCAGCAGTGGACTAAAATGGGCTGATCCAGTCATAGCAGTAGTGGTGACAAGGATAAGGATTTACAAAGGACCATTTTAAACAACGGAAGTAATAAAAATAAAATTTATTTCAATAGAAAAGTATACACAGAAGCTTACGTTTATTCTAATTAGTCTACTTTAACACACGAATTAGTACATTGGACGGATTGATAGTTATTTCAACGAATACTTGTTGTTCAATATATACTATATATATAAGAATTACGACCGGGTGGGTTAGTGGTTAGCGTAATTGACCGCTGACCATCGAGCCCCGGGTTCGAATCCCGACGAGAAGCCAATATTTATGTACAACTCAAATTATTAGTCCGCATCCGACCCTACCTCCGATCTTATCGCATAGCGTTACATCGGGTATGGGAAGACGAGAGTGCGTCTCTCTGAATGTCCGTACGCACATACGGCTGTTTATTGCAGCTGGTTGACAACCGACGATAGTATTCGGAAGTTGTCGCCGCGGTCCAATTCGGGCAGGAGGTGATCAGGGAGACGAGGGACATGATCACACCTCATATAGACATAACGTCTGTTGCTCAGTGCAGTGCTAAACAAATATAAGCTACGTACGTAAAGTAGACTCGAAAGAATTGCACCTTTACAATGTTGAAAATGAAATATTCTTTGTATAACCTAACCTCTCTTAGAGGAGGGTATTTTGGCAGTTGCTAAGTGAATATAATTAGAGAAGTATTGAAGAATACTTAGTTGAGATTTATTAAAAAAACAAGTTCAACAAAAATAATATAAAGATAATACACCTAATAACTATGTACTTTCAGGCCTTAAACCTTTAAAGTTAAATAAATCTATGACTAAATATTTAAAAAAAAAACATTAATAAAAAAAATAAAAAGCCATCACATTAAGAGTATTTTAGAATTAATTTTAACTGCACCTCGATATCTCATTTTTTTTAAATCGTTATACATATTTATAAAAATATTACTTTTAATGTCTTACCTATGTAATTGTTATGAACAATGGTATACACAATTTCACGATAATTTGTAAGAGACAATAAAAAGATATAACTTTATTATTTATATAACCCTAATGAGTAAAATGCATATGAGATTTAGATAAAAAAACGTTATGTACATGATTCTGAAAAATATAATTATAGTAATTTTCGCACTCACCTGGTAACTTTTTATTTGTCTTCAACTTTAATAATCTTATTTTCTCAATAATGGAATATCCTTAGCTGCCTATTTGAATGATACATTTGATAAATCATAGGTCATTTGATAAATCGTAAATGAATAGTAATAAAGGAGACGCTCGGCGCTCCTTCTTCTAATTATTGTGTAATCGCTAGAAATGTCAAAAAATTTAAATACGTTGTTATGATGGTGAAAACGTATTAAGTTTTTTGTTTAATTTTAATTTGGTGTAAAGTGAACCTAATAATAATTACTAGTTATGGTCGCCAGACTGTACAACTCGATTACTTACATATGCAATTTTTTTTAAAGAAATATCAAATGGAAAACAAATTGCTAAGTTTTTATACTGTCAACACAACCCTAACCCTATGTACGGGCTGAAATAGCCTTAAAATTCATTTGTCGATTTTCGCGGGCTTTCATTTTATTTAAATATTAAAAA
Organism: Bhutanitis thaidina; assembly: GCA_029286595.1. Lineage (NCBI taxonomy): Eukaryota > Metazoa > Arthropoda > Insecta > Lepidoptera > Papilionidae > Bhutanitis > Bhutanitis thaidina. The sequence continues at coordinate 3,143,929 of JAGSMS010000034.1, read as the reverse complement.
AATAAAGCACCGTCGATAGATGTGTTGAATATTGTAGAATAATATTTCGAGTGTAGTTTTATTTTACATTTAAATACTAAGTATGTAAGTGTTGGCCAGGGGTGGCTAGGGGTGGCTAGGGGTGCATGGCGACGATGATGTTGGCGAGCGCGGTGCGCGCGTCGCAGTTGGGGAAGCTGTCCAGCACCTCGCACGCCGTGCTGATGTGCTCGCGCTGCAGCTGCTTGGTCTGCTCAATGCCGTCACCCTCCAGCACCGCCTGGTACAGCTGCGTAGGGAGAGCGTTATTAGCTTCTGCCCCCTATACACTTCCATAACCTAACTCATTCATTCATTCTTCATTTATTTGCCATTCATTCATAATCTTTCCACTGTTGAACCATTCACAACTTGAGTGGAATTACTAAATTTGATTGTTTTAAACCATTATGGCTTCAGGTCGCTTTGGTAACTTAATTACTAACAGATGATATTACTATTACTGGCTGGTGAAAAGATTCGAAAGTAAAACTTTTGAAAATTAAATTTAGGAATTCTAAATTATGGCAACATTCCACTGTTTATCTTTTCCAGAAGATCTTACAGCCACTTTTGAACGTGTTGAATATATTAACTTGATCTACTAAGATCAAACAAACCATTTTTATTATTGGATCAGGTTGAAGAACGAGCTTACAGACCACCTGACGGTAAGTTCGTGAAGCCCGTAAACAACTTCAGTCGAAGAAGGTTACAGGTCCGTTTTTACCCCCGGGGGCAAAGATCTAACGCGTCACAGACCGTAATTATACCGATTCTCTGCACCTCTTAAACCGGAACGCATCAAGAGTTGCCCTGCTGTTGGCCGGAAGGCGGAAGAAATGGGTAAGAGTGTGGTAGCTACCGTCAGGGTACTGCAAGGCTGTCAAGGAGTCTACCTACAACCTACAGGGAGAACCTGAAGGAATTCGCCTTCGAATACGCCGTAACCAAATCCCACTGCCTAGTGATGGGAGCACAACAGCGTTACTGGTGCGTGTCCACTGGTACGATGAGCGCTGTACCGGTACCTGCCTGCAGAACGTTACGAGTACGACCAAGCGATCTAAGATATGTATGTCGAATTGCTGGTACGTTTTTGAAAAGGCCTATATTTAGCAGGGGACTTAGGCTATATAACAAATATATACGTAGTTTCTTCTTCTTTATCATCCTATATTATATATACACCTTCACAAAATTAATGAGGAATAAACACATAAACCTATTAGCTGTTATTTTGTCCTATTGTCTGGACTTAGTAACAAAGTCTTTCTCTACTCAGGAGCCGCCTGGGTAGGTACCATCTAATCACCTAATCAGCTGTGCAACCACTGTGCTGTTCCAATTTGTAGAGTATAGAGCTTAATTACAAGCTATGGGGCATTCCCTCTTTATCCACAGGGGTGACGCATCGATGGGCTGCAGTAGTCACAGGAGGACTGATAGCTTGACTGTCACCGTCATAAAAAGAAATGACGAAGCTCGGGTTTATGCTCACCGCGTGGTAGTCCACATCGTGCACGCTACGTCGGCCCTGCTCGATGAGCTCGTACAGCTGCGGCCGCGCCTGCAGTGTGAAGGCGAGCGGCGCGCCCACCAGCGAGAAGCTGCGCGGCTCCGGGCCAGAGAACGCCTCCAGGTCGAGGAACGCTTGCCAGGCCAGTGCCAGGTGGCAGCCGAACAGGTAGCCCTGCAACGTGCGCGGCCGCGGTTAGTCCCGGTGATAGGCCCGAAAGAACAGGCGGCCTGCATGTCTGATGTCATTACAACGTCGTCGCGTACCGTAATTAATACCTATGGTGAATCATTTCAAAGCTACTTTGAAGAAATCAAAACCACAATTTGAATTTAAATTAAATCTAAGTTTCCTCTAAAAGCCTCATTAGTAAGTTATGTTCAATTTAGACTTATGAGACAGATATTTTCATGTTTAACTTAATTATTTTTTCACTTCAGCATATGCTTGAGTCGAACAGTTAATAATCGCACTTGGTATTGTTTACAGTTAAGATATTGCCTGCGCGCAAAATGTCTGTGCCGGTCAGCCGTTCGCTTGCTTCATGTTTCATAGTACGCGATTGTTCTGTTATTTAGATTGAATCCCCGATACCGGGACAACAAAATATATGAATCAATGGCAAATGAAGGAAAACACCAGAGAACCTGCATGTTTGAGTAATTATAAAAAAAAAATCGAGGTTACGTGAAGTTCGTCAACCTGCTCTAGAGCAGCATGGCGGACTCTTCTCGGCTTTAAGACTAATAAAGAAATAATGCGTATAATATATAAGAAATGAGAGGAGTTATTTGCTCAGCAGGAGGACATTTAGAATTTGCCATTTTACTTTTAGCTCAGATTCATGATACAGATACATCGATTACTGACAACACAGGACTGAGAGATGAAACAGATGAGATCAACATGCTCACAGCAGCGTATTCCTTGTTACTGCAGTGCGGAGGCGTGGGCTGAGCCGCGCGGAACAGAGAGATGGAGCAGATGAGATCAGTGCACTCTTAGCAACGTGCAGTACCTGTGTCTGCAGCGCGGAGGCGTGGCCGGCCAGCTTGAGCGCGGCAGAGCAGCTCTTGCCGAGCAGCGCGCCGGCCGCCAGCACGTGCCGCGCCACCCACTCGCGCCGCGCGCAGCCGCGCACTCCGTTCATGGGCAGCGGTCGCAGCACGCATTCCCACTCTGTGAAATTGTACAGGCATACTCAAGAACCACAATATTTTTTATACCCTAAGACATCTTAAGAACTTTTGGTGAGAATTTGATTCGTGTACAAGATAGAGAAAACAAAAGTTCGTGCAGTTATTAAATATTTCTATAATAGCCTAAAATGTTTTCTACAAAATGTGATTTTAAATAATAGTTGTTCACTTTGAGAGACGCCGTCTTATTTTTCAGTAATTTAAACGCGATAAAATCCGGAAATAAAAGTTTAATTCCAAAGATAATATAGTAACTTCACCGTGTGAAGTGTGATTTATATGGCGATATGTTCAAATTTGCACGAAGATAATATATATTTTATAGTGTCTTCGTCATTAGTGATGCCTATTACACTTAATAAATCATTTTCTCATTAATAACAAGTAATACAAATGTGAGTGAGTGAGCCATATGACAAATCATTTTCTCGCTAACAATAAGTAATACAAATTCAATAGAAAGTATGGAACAGATCAGAGCGATGTTAAAAGTATTTTTTTATAACTACCGCAGTTCCCTAATTAGGTTCCTATGACGGAGAAGACACGAGCACAAGAAACTCGGTAGGTGTCCTGTTGTTCGTAATTTTATCATCAAAACAAAACGTTTGAATAGTACAACTAATTCCCTGGGTATGTTATCGCCATGTATTCCTTTATATTACTACAACCCTATTTATAAAGTTATTTAACAATTATTTTTTTTACCTATTGATAGTACGACTGCGCTCTTACTTGAATTTTATTGTAGAAACGTTGCTTCATAAACGAGTTACTGGACTCTATGGAGTCTAGTAACTGGCATTACAATCTCGTTTCTGTTCCTAATATATTTACATGATGAATATCACTTCTTATGAAACGTGTGTATGTTTTTTAGTTAATCTTTACATTTTCATATATGTATTGCCATGGTTGGAATATTTTTATCCTTCAATTAATACCTGAGAGTTTTCTAGAATTAAGATTATAAATAGCTTTTATGGAACATGTTTGTGTAGCGAATATTGTTTCTATATCAGTCACATGGATAGTTATGCTAATGCTATGGAAATTACTAAAATAACCAATCCTGTTTCAATATAAAATTACGAATACACGTAAAAGTTAATTTAATATTGAATAAGATATCTTATTTTTCTTACAGATTATGCTGAAACTGAACTCAACGAAAATGGCGTTCCAATATGAAAAGTAAATCAATAAGGATAATTATTTAAATTATGAAATGGAATTCTGGCGCTTTGTTGAAATAACGTGACTAAACAAAATACGGTGAATAACGTTTGTCGTTAAACAATATGTTTAAACAAAGGTAACTAATAAGCTAATAAATAACTTTTATTTGGAGGTAATAAAAGAGTCCTTATCTGCAACAATACATTACATTAAAATGAATATGCTTTCGTAAAATCAGCGAATATCTCTAGTATATTATAATTTTTTTAGCGTATTGGCAAATTATTAATATGACATTTTTAAAAAATAAAACAAACATCTTGTGTCGCAATGTGTATTCAAATGGTTATCCACCATGCGGCCATTTTTCAACAGAATATGAACTTCAGAACGAAGCATGGTTAGAGAGAAAACCATGGGCCTCAGTTTTCATGCGGTAAATGCGCACTGACTTCTCTTATATTTTTTTTTTATTTAATGAAGCCCAACATAATATACACTATTACAACAAATGAAATGTATACATTAATGATATTAGCTCAAAGCCACTATAGTTACACGCGAAGACTACATGCAAAATATAATGAGGGAAAAATTTTATTTTAACTTAACACAAACCAATCATAGATAAAATAATAACGCCGTATGGTGATTAAGATTACTAGTTTTTTTTTAAAATTATGAATAAATTGCTTTCAAAAAATAAAAAAATAAAATTTGAGAAATTGATAAAACATCATTCGCTTGTTAACGGACGTATCTATTCATTACGTCATTACATTGTTGATCTTTTAACATCGCCCCGTGAACGGGTTCCCGGAGATGAGTAACCCTGCCTTGATCTCCCAGGGTAAACCAAGAACCTACATGGCCAGTCTAACTTAGCGTGATCCCAGGTCCATCCAGGCCCCAGGTGGCCGCACAGAGTTGGCTAGGCTGTATGTAGCCTAGCCAATTCCGTAACACCGTAACAATGTACATACAAAAAAGAAGTTTAAGCCGGAGAGTAATAGTGTTGTTACACAAATTGAACCCTCTTATTCGATAGCCTTGTTTAGTGGTGCAAAGTTGTATGTTCTGTGTACAAGTTACTCATGTATGGACATAAACCTTGAAACAAATTTAGATGGGCGTTTAATAGACACAAGCATAGTTAATCTCTATGCTGCAATCTTTACTGCAATATGTATCAAATATAATATATCAACTTTTTGGTTTGTATGTATACTTAAACGGATTTAAATTAAAAGCTGGATGGATTTGATGATTTTTTTTAAGTTTCTTACGACACCAGAAGCTATGGGCTGAGTTCTAATTAAAAAGTTTGTATGTCTGTCGTTCAATCATGCACCAAGAGTTTCCTTAGGACAACATTTCTCACCACAATATCGAATCGGAGTGCGCTGCCAACAAACGACTCTACGTTACTCTACGTTAAAAATATATATTCTATAATTCCAAATTCCATTGTCGCTCTCATAGACATTTCTTCTTCATCAGACTACGAATAAACTACTGCTAGACATAGGCCTTTGCCAATGGGAGAGTATGCTATAATTCGCATGGCCGGCGGATTGGCATCGTGGCATTTTTTGAGATTGTTGATCTGTCTATCGGACGCCATAAGATTTTCAAGGCTTTTGTCTTAGTCGGCTCTTACGATACCAACGGGAAGAAAGGTGGGTGGCAGATTTCCTTACGCTGCCTGCGTCTGTATTTTCAATCTAACATATTTTTAATCGTTTTTCGACCATTTGTCGGCATCGAGATTTTTCACGCGTTTCCTTTAGCTGTCTTCCACGTGACCCAAGGAAAATCTGAATTTGAAGATTCTGTTACACTCATCTATCACATGTCACGTGCTTGGGTTATTATTTATTATCTCGTTAAAATAACACATATCACTCTCTTATTGTACAAGCCTAGTGACTAAACTAAAGCTGTAAGGCCCACTGCCCACTAAACTGGTTTAATGGAATTAGAATTCTGTGTCAATAATCTTGTAAATTATAATTATTATTATTCAACAGCTACAAGAATCAAGAGTAGCGATGTCCGTGTGGGTCGTTTGATATTCATAGCACAGCGAGGCTTCTTACATTCAGGGCGCGGTCCAACTTAGTTCCTTACGATCGAGTATAATGGTGAATTTTAATTGTTTGCAAACGACACGGTTGCGTTGGTTTTCCTCAGTTTTAAATAGTGTTGAATGTTCTATTCTGTGTCTGTCGGAACTAAAAAAGGGCAGCAGCATCTTCCTGAATTAGAAGAAAAAAAAAGGCGTGGCAGCTTTGGCTAAATCCGTCCCCCCTCCCCCTCTAAGAGGTAGTCACGTGCAGTAGTTTTGTAATGTATAACTAAATAAACACATACTCGTGAATATATCCTAATAGACCCAGAGACGGCTTTACCTATGGTGCAGGGTGTGCGTTGAGCGCAGCGGTGTTAGGGGGTGCCGGCCTCGGCACTTTCAATGAAAGTACTTACTAGAGGGCGCTAGTGTAATGATTGCATACAAGGCGTCTCTAGCCTTTGAATAGACATCACCTAAAGATTTCCACAAACCACGGTCCTGAGCCACCTGCATCCATCGACTTCCTGTACAGGTCGTAACTCTATCTTGTAGGAAGTCACCCCACACTGTACGAGGTTGCCACTCGAGAACCTTTCTTCCCTAACGGTTGACAGTTCGAACTGTGTTCGGCCCGTTGCCACTTCAGCTTGCTCCCAACGGCTATAGCGGATATACCAGTAGCCCTGTTCAGCTGCGGATATCGTCGTTGCAGACTCTATCGCGCAGAAGAAACAAGTTAAAGGCCGTGAACTTAATCAATAAACGAAAGATAACCTGTCTAAGTCTAGATGTGAACCAAACAATCGATGCGTACAATCGCTACGGCTGGAACTTCGAGCCACACCAGACACCTCTCACCTCAGACGCTGTTGCGTCAGTTTGACATTTTAATAGAGTCATTCCTTTGTGCATCGGAAATGTTCGTATCATTTAGATTGGTCTGCTCGCACGTCACCCACGGTACAGTGTGGCGATGGATTATCCTACGCCACTACCACACTTTGGCACTTAAGAAAAACTGTATCGAGATACGTATATCTATGAAAAAATATAGTACAAAAACGAATATACACGCTTTTCTCTTCCCTTTTTCATTATTCTCCTCACCAGGTGAAATGAAAAGAACCAGTTAAGACAAATCTAATGAACCCAAATTCGATGGATGTTAGTACACCATATAAAGGGTTCCGTTACTCAGCTTCCAGCTCCATCATCAGACCAGTTCGATGGTAGCATATTATTATATATTGGTCAGTGATTAATACGTGTGCTAAATTTTAAATTATTCGGACGTCTGGAAGTGAATGAAAATTGAATTGAAATGTTCCATTATATTCGTACATACAGGTCAAGTTAATAAGAGCGTCTTAAAATGGTGTGAGTAACACGGCAAGTGTTATTAATATTTGTTAGAGGCCAAACTAAATATCGCACCTCTGAAGAAAGTAATGTAAATTTCCTAATTTGTACTTCTAAAATATTGTCTGTAGCGTCGATCAAGACATAAGTAAAAAAAACATATTTACATAATTTTATCATACTCGTAAAGTATATTAAATAGAGCCTTAGTTCTAAACACGCAGAACTTAACCATTAATCTGTTACGTTACGTTGAACACCATGTCACTATGCATAAAAGCGAAATCTAACGTCGCCTCAGCCGACACTGTAATTTTCCATGTCACCGTGCTTTGTTACAGAGTAACGTCACACAGAGTGAATGCAGAGATATAATAATCTCAACTGTTTTATGAAAAATCAAGTCTGAAATGATCTAATTCGTTTTTCACTTAATAAATTATAAAATCGATTTAAAAATATTACGTTGATCGATACGGTAGAAGTTCATTTCCATTTAGCGTGACTCTGGCGAAACTCTTTTCGCCTCTCCCGGAGATAGAACGTAGCCACGAGAAAAAACGGGATGTCAGATTCTTGCACCACACCCTCACGGTTAAAGAAGATTATTGTGTTATAAGATTAACGAGTATTTTGGAGGTAAAGATATGTAATGATAAATTATACTTTGGTGTATTTTTTACATATATTAGTACATACTCAACATCGATATTAACATTTCAATTAATGTATGTATATTAAGAAAAATTCCGACGCCTTATTAATCTATGTAAATAGCTACACGGCATATTGACACGAATCGAGGATGTGAGCACGTTTGCTCATTAATTCGTATGCAAATAGGCCCGCCCAAGCAAAACTGTTAACTAGAAAAAGGGAGAAAAGAGTGGGAGGGGGGGGGGGAGGTTAGACCACATTTGTTCCGAATGAGTACACTCTTTGTCATAGTGTTTTAAAGTAAAATTTATTTGTCAATTGAGCCTTTTTATTTATTATATTAATTTTTTTCTCACATTAGTAAATATTACTATTTGATCTGAGTCCTGTGTGGGAGTCCGTCTAGATAGGTGACTTCCCAACCGCATTAATGAAATTACTAAGCGTAAATGGTAGAGCCGGGAGAGGAAGACCTAGGCGAACATTTCACGATTAAGTCGGAGACGTACTGCAAAAAGGCCAGCTCAAGAGTACTCTAAACCAACGAGCATGAGCATGCATGCGAAGATTGGTGAAAGTGGGAGAAGCGAAAGACGTATATCAGGACCGTAGCAAGTGGAAGAAGATTGTTTCTCCGTACCCCGTTGGGAACAAGGCGTGAATATATACATACATACATAAACGTAAATATATAAATGAATCCTCCTGCCGGATCTCGACCGGCGACAACTTCCCGATGCTACCAACAGTTATCAAACTGCACAGGAGTTATTTTAGTGTATGCGCTGGCACAGAGCAACTCACGCCTCTTTACCTACCCATATTCGGTGTAACGATTATGCGATAAGTACGGAGGAGTTAGATGCAGTAGAAAGGGTACGGAGTGAACACAACACAACCAGAGCCGAAAACCGATAATGGTTGTAGCTTCGGCAGGGATTCGAACCCAGGATCTAGCAGTCAAGTACGCTAACAACACATGTATTTCTGAGTGAAGCATCGTCCAGTGACACACAGGACATAACGATGTAAAGTTCTCTGCAAGATATATAGGCAAGTGCCATACATAGTATTGTTTTAATTTACTTTAACGGTATTATTTTGTAATGATATGTCACCTACAATAGCGTATACATCAGAAACCTTTCTATACGAATCTATTATATGAAAATTTATGCGCTGCTGCTGTTCTATACAAATAAATTTACAAGTTCCGTGTGCTGCTAGAACCGTTACAGGCAGGCGTGATATCAAATGAGCGACCTGGTCGACTTGTTACTCTTGTCGTACTACTAAAAAGTTAATGATGGATTAGTATACGGAGATTGTGAGCGATGCCTGCTTCATGCGTCATGCTTGTGGGGGCTGGTCAACACGGGTCTGCAAATCCTGCACGAGTTTTTTTTTAATATGCTATATTATATTACTTAATGCCAGAATATGCGTCAATCGCTGTGATGCTACTCGTTTTATTTTATTTTAAAGTTTGATTTGTATAAAGACGTGTAAAAAAAAACAAAGAATGTGGATAACTTCACACTCTCACAGACAAACAGGGTAATGTGGCTACGTTAGGTAGGGTAAGTGATTGAAATGGGGACCAATTGATTGACAACGAAGAATTCCATCTTAGTTCTCAGGAAGTAACGTAGGGCTGTGAACCGTGTACATCGAAAATTATGAAAAAATTTAATTAGAGACCGAAGGTTCACTACTGTTCGTTATCGTTCAGATTTCAATAATCGTCAGTAAAAGTTAACTATTATTTTACTGTAAATATTATAGCAAGCTGCCAAGCAATCGAAATTGCAGTTCCGATGTAATCTGTAACCTGTAAATCCTATAAACAAAAACTTCGGCACTGCTAAAAAGTTATATACTGTCGCCATGAGACGCTATCGACTCCAGTTAATGTCTCTACAACGACGTATAATTGATTGATCCGTTATAATAAAAGTAGTTATTACTGTCGTGAACCACTAGTTCACGATCCGTGCTTGGAGCGCCGATGGTCTGCCGAATAACGGAGTGAAAGCCAACCGGAATGTCTTGCGCTGAGTCACGCTCGGTGTGTTTGGCGTCCTTCGAGCACATTGATGCAGTATTCAATAAGGAGCATTGTCCTAATTTAAAGCTACCGTTGGTTTTGAACATTTTGAATTTTTTTTTAAAGAGATGTTTTATTTTCCGACCATGGCGGCAACTTTCTGTTAAAAACAGAAGTTGTCATTTTACAAAGCATTTTTTTATCGGAAAAGGGGCAAACGAGCAAGCGGCTCTACTGCTGGTATGTGATTACCAACACCGACTTACATCGGCAATATCTGTGGAGCTGCAGGTGCCTTGCCGACCACTAAGAATATTTTGGGAGGGGAGAAGAGAAGGAGGGGAGTGGGCCTCCGGTTACCTCAATCACCGAACGAAACGCAGTAGCCCTTTTAGGAGTATTATGCAAGGTCGTGATACTAACCCAGCCGAGCTGGCCCCTTCGAGCGGCAGCCAAAGCAGCTTTGGCTGCCGCTTGGCTCTTACCACTTACGAGGAATAAACAAGAGATGTAATATAGTTACGTAAGAGAGAGCGAAAACCCTCACGAAATTGTGCGATCAGAACCTATTACTCAATGGTCCAAATTGCTTTTCATGGTTTTTAATTGTGTTTGATGATATTTTTGACTCTGTACTTCTAAAGGATCAAGATAAATCATTAATGTATTTACTGCGTTTCTTTACCGTAACATAACCATAGACAAACAGAGTCTTTACCGCGTAATGTGTGTAATTATGTTACATAATGTTTTAGAGTGAAATAATCGTTCGTTATACAATATAAAAACAGTACACGTTATTCAATACACTTAAAAAAAGGACACTTTTAATTTTGTACCTTTTGTAGTTTACGTAATATTTGTATAAACAATTTGATTGTGTGTTTGAATACGAATTCAAAGAATCAATAAATTAAGAAATAGATTATTAAGATAATTTTCTACAATATAGCGATATATTACTCTGGAACTAAATTAGTTTTTAATATTTCCAGGAACTCTATCCACGCGAACAATGTAACAGACTAAGTTTGTTAAGAAATATTCTTATTTCAGAAAACAATGTGCACGTCGATACTTACCCCATCTGTATAAGCAAATAAATAGTCTATTTACTGCTATACTAAAGTAAACAAAATGCCATCACCCAGAATAAGATGATGAATTAATGGTATATTTGTAATGACAAAGGTTTATTTCTTACGTATTGGGTATTAAATCTATGGTAACGAGTAACTAAGTCCGGGGGTTCTCAAGAATAGCCGAGTTAGAATTACCTGAAGCAGCCTCTCTTTGTTCTTCCGGCAAGGGGCGGGAAGGTAGCGGGTTGTTCTGCTCATCGCGTTCACCCAAGAACTCCGCCTCGGCCAGGTCTCGCACTGCCGACGACATCAGTTCCACCAGCTCTTGGTTCCTAAAAGAATTCATAAATTATTAATTACGTAGTGACCTCGTCGCCTACAGAATGGTGCAATCGACCAGCACCCAGTGGAAAAGTAAAAATCAGCCGGACAGAAAAACACAACCCTCTCCCCGGCCCCCCCTGCTCATACTGCCGCCCATCTCCCAAATATCTTAAAAGTCCGGCAACGCACTTGCAGCTTCTCTTGTGTTGCAAATGTACGTGGGCGACGGTAATCACTTACCGTCAGGTGAGCCCCTTGCTCGTTAGCCTCCATTCCATTAAAAAAAACATAAACCCGATGTACTAGAAAATCAGCGTTCCTCAGCGATGTTTCTCCAACATCGTGGTAAGCCTGAGAGATCGGATACCAAACACATTGGCTCGATTCTCCAATGAGGTCATTAAACCCACAGGATTTTTTTTTAATTACCTACGCTTTACACTTTTACACTAATGTAGATTCATCATTGTCAAGATTAGCCATAAGGTAGTTAAGTGCTAGAGATAACCCTCTTCCCTAGTAAGGTCGAGAAAGATTAATAAATAATAAGCTATTTATCTTCATAGGATAAGCCACTATCACAAGTCAAGCCAATACATCATACTTAATCACGAGAGAATAATGTCTAGCTTATTATAAAATTAACCTTAGTGCCTAGTAATAAGATCTTAAAATCTTTTAAAAACACGGGTACGTGCCTGTATATTTTAAATTAAAAAAAATAACTAAAGATAATAAAATTTTCATGTTCATAGAAAAGACATCGACGCACGTGTGAATGCCTTTGTTTAAAGAACTTCACATACGTAAGCTCATTACCCTTTTATGAACATAGTAATAGTATATAAAAATAAAAGCAAATGTTTCTTAGTTTGCCCCTTATTGACTCATAAGCCAAATTTATATTCGACTCAACACTGGAAAGGTTCAGTTGAATAAAATGTAGCTCCAAAGTTCTGATTAACATTAAGTTGAGCTTTTCAAGGATACGCATTATATTACGCTATTTATATATCAAGACATTTATATGTAACAATGGGGTGAAAGTGGGAATATGCCAATATTTCCCCCAATAGTCAACCATTCTAGCACGCAGTGTGCAGCACCGCTGACTGACAGACAAGGCTCAAGACGACACTCTTATGCCCGTCAAATCCATTCTAATGAGTCCGTTTTCTTGGAAGACCTATGTCCAGCAGTGGATTTAGACTAACATAGTAGCAATAGCAACATTCTATTACTATGAAATAAAATACGTAATATGTTATAATATATGTGAACTATGCTATGATTGCTTTCTCTTCCATGGACTCTAAGACTCCAATAAAAAGAATATAAGAGGAGATGTTACAAATGTGAGAGATTTTATGTAAATCACGTTTTGAGGACTAAATGGATATGAACAGAGATATACATTATGCCTAGTAATAAGCCCAAGGATACTTTTTATCTCAAGAATTAATTCTATAGGGACAAAATTGTACCCACGCAGACGAAACCGTGAGTATCCACTTGCTAGTGTATACGAATAAGTGTTGATTTTCAAGTGACAACAATCATCTGAATCAAAATCTACAAATAATATTATACTCACACAGCAAAACGTCCAGTGGTGTCAAAACATTGAACTCTCACTCGTTTAAACAATGTTGCGAAATTGTATATAGCCATAACACCTGTTATAATGACATTTTAATATCGGCTTCTCTTTAAGGCGACGTCTTTCTTATAAAGACGAAACTTAATTCACAATTTCAAGCCTTTCATGTAGTTCATTACATCCACAATAAGACTAATTACTACAATGTCTCTTCCTAGAATGAGACAGCGGCCGTAAAGATTCTGAGTGATTGAACAAGGCAATAAACACCTTAGTGAGTAGGTGCTTTCACGGATATAAGTGATCTAGAGAACGAGCTTCGGTAGCTAAAGATTTCTTAATTATCGCGGGCATAGATATTACTGTATTTCATATACCGATACATCTGTGCAGCTTTAACGGAGCATGTGAGTGACCCCCGGTCCTCTGCGAAGGAGTTTAACAGCAGTACAATCGCTAATATGTTTCGGTTTTTAAAGGTATAGAGAGCCAGTATAGTTACCAGGGGTGACAACGCATCTGTGAGCTTCTACGATAGAAGTTGCATGCAGGTGTCCACGGGCTGCAGTTGTCACTTACTACCAGGTGGACTGTTAAGTTCGTTTATCACAACCAATCCAATAATAAATGATAAGTTGCAGAAATGAGTAACAGTGCCCGGTGACCCAGACGACTCCTAGACAGAGAAGAGGTTTACCTCCTAGTATACGGCAGGTGTACTAATACTAGTAAGTGCACCTGGGTTCGATCCCCGGTGCCGGAACCACTAAAATTGTTATTAACAATTTTAAGTGCTGTATTTACCACGTGCTCGGCGATGAAGGAAAACATCGTGAGAGAACCTGCATGTCTGAGAAATAATAAAAAAATATTATTTCAAGGATATGTGAAGCCCGCCAACCCGCATTAGAGCAGCGTAGCGGGCCCTACCGGCTTCTAAACCCTCTCTGATACTCGCATTTGAGGAGGCCTTTGCCCAGCAGTGGGCAAAGGCCTCCTCAAATTGCCGAACAGGCTGCTACTTTAATTTACTTTTACATAAGAAGTTCAAGAAACAGATTCCCACTTTCACGACAAACTGACATATCGCTCCCAACTAAGTATTCGACGAAGCAACGAAAACCGCATGCTTATCGGTACAGGTACAAATAAGAGCATTATAATATTATCAATACCAATTTCAGCCAGTATGCGCAATTAAGCACCGTTATAACTGAGTATCTTAATTTGAAGAACAATTAATGTTTAATTTTAGTGCACTTAATGGCACCACCATTATTATTAATTATTATTATTCCTAAGAATAGCTAAAGACCAGTGTAGCATCAATCGAATTTATATAAGTAACTATTTCAATGAAAATAATACGTTAATATATATATTGTAAAAGATTAAGTTAATAAAAAAAAATTCTGCTACAAAAATATCCCTCGCGTCTAGCTTCTTGATAACGATTACAATATATCTTATGTACAAAGTATAAGAAAGTTTTTGCAAACTTATATTTGGTAAAATGGTAATTCATGTCTCTTTAGGGCTGCATGTCGTGGTAAGGCTTAAAGTTTTTGAAAGTAAAGTAGGTAAATATAATAATATCGGTTAAATAAACGTGGAAATGACGAAGTTATTGAAAATAGTAAAAGTAACATGTTACAATTTCAGTAAAAGAAATTACTACTATATCAATTCGTGGATGTACAAAAGCCGAGGACAGGAAATATTGAAAGGAGGCTTACGACGGACAGTAGAATAATTTATAAAGAGTGAGAGTGAACCTAATTGACATTTAGTCAACAATTTATTAGTGATTGTGTAAGTAAAAACTTTTAGGAAAGAAATAAAGAAGGCCTTTGAAAACTAATAGTACAAATATAACGCAAGCACTATTCGTCAAGAGTCAAGACTAATAGTTTAATGACCTCGGCAAGAGCGGCGATCTCGCAGGATTTTACGCCGGCGCGGACGGACGATAAGGACTTTGACCTGGACGTCGACGGCCTTGTAGTGAGACAAAATAACAATAACTAAATTATCGTGTCTACTATAGTAGTAGTAGTAGTACTTACATAATTGATATTTGGTGTACGACTAGGAGTTAGCTTGTAGAATAATGCGCAGCGTAGTCAAATAGTAAACAGTGAAATAATCATCTCAACTTCGACTTTTTTTTTCTTGGATTTGGATGAGAAACGAGCAACAGTCAACCTGATGGTAAGTGGCTACTGTATCCCATGTACACCAGAAATACAACTTCAATAGCCTTCTCTATAATCTCCTTAGATTAGAGATGCGTTGTCACCCTTATGCACGAGCCTACTTCCTAGAAACGAACTACAGAGTCTAGGGTACGTGTGGAGATTATGTCGAATTCTTCTAATTTTGGTGATACCAGCCGTTTGTACCGGTGTGTATGGGTAATATACCATATTTTTCTTCAATAGCCAATCTCTCAATAAAACGAGAGGTGATCGTGAATATGTCGATTATTATGCCTCAAAGGTCGCCATCTCGTTTATATCATTAAACATTTGAATAAAGCACAATCTCAAACTATGGAACTGGTTCAATATTAACATATTTTGTTGCTCTTAAATTTGCAGCGGGTAATTAACTTTCTCGGGTAATTTACAATTTCTTAAATTGTGTCAGTGAAAGTAGAATTGTTCTTAATTCTTCAATTTGGAGTGTATGGGATCAGAATAGTAATAAATTGTAATTATTACTTTTAGAATTGTAAATTACATTGTACATAACATGGCGTTTAAAAACAAATTATCCACAGAATTTCATGACGATTCTTGTCTGAGAAGGAGATATGCGGGCCTGTCTAGATTTTGACGTTCGTAAGAGCTTTAAACAAGCCTAAATTGAATAAAAAGTTTTGACTTTGATTTCCCTATCACGAAATCTCCAGACCGCAAAGACCTACGGAGTTCAAAACTGGTATTGTTTCTCACCAATAAGTCGGTGAAACCAAATTAGTACAATTATTAGACTTACCGTTGTCAGTTAGAAGTGTTGCCATATCTAGCCGCCCCGTGAGAGATAACAGTCAGTATGTGTTTTTATGACGACCGCGTGACTCAATGGTTAGCGTACCTGACTGCTATGACACGGTCCTGGGTGTGAATTTCAGCCGAAGTCAATATATGTGGAAAAACACTAATTATTACTTTTAGAATTGTAAATTACATTGTACATAACATGGCGTTTAAAAACAAATTACCCACAGAATTTCATGACGATTCTTGTCTGAGAAGGAGATATGCGGGCCTGTCTAGATTTTGACGTTCGTAAGAGCTTTAAACAAGCCTAAATTGAATAAAAAGTTTTGACTTTGATTTCCTTATCACGAAATCTCCAGACCGCAAAGACCTACGGAGTTCAAAACTGGTATTGTTTCTCACCAATAAGTCGGTGAAACCAAATTAGTACAATTATTAGACTTACCGTTGTCAGTTAGAAGTGTTGCCATATCTGGCCGCCCCGTGAGAGATAACAGTCAGTATGTGTTTTTATGACGACCGCGTGACTCAATGGTTAGCGTACCTGACTGCTATGACACGGTCCTGGGTGTGAATTTCAGCCGAAGTCAATATATGTGGAAAAACACTAATTATTACTTTTGTGTCCCGTGTCTCTGTCATTGCATTTTGCGGAGTTGACAACTGCCGATAGTAATCGGAGGTTGTCGCCGTGGTCGACATTACCCGGGAGTGCATCATCATGTGCTTCTATTATTGTAACTAAGAGTATACTTGTGTGATTGGGTCGGTCCTTATTGCGGGTAACGACTTTATATTTTTAGTATTGACAAAAGAAAGAATATTTTAGAACTGGTTCTTTTCACGCTCAGTTTGACCATTCAGCGGGAAATGCATCGTTTTTAGTGCCATGCCTCGAGGACTAAGCCTTTGTGATGGTTAAATAGTTATTGTTATATAGTTTCTGTAAATATAATAAGAAAAAGAATAATAATATGTAATATAAAGTCAAAATATTGTTTTTTTGTAAGTATGATAATATAATGCGTGTGTTAAGTCCCCATTATTACGACCACAGTAAGGGTCACCATTACCGTTGTCGAGTTCTAACCTAATTGAAATCATCATTAACTTAACAGTGGTCATAACGCTATTGCCTTTACTGATTGCATGTTCCATTTCTAATTTAGGGAGTTTCAACTTCATTAGTAAAATAGGTTTAGTCATTAGCCAACGTTAATGACGAAGTCGTTTTTGTGTGATGAATTCGGTCAAGGCCGGATAGGTCATGTACAGTTCACGGTTCTGTAACTTACAGTTATGACAACAGAAGGTGTCATAACTTTGAAACAATTGCAATTTTATTGTTATAAGTCATGTTAATGGCGATAGGCTTCTTCTCTGCCTGGGAGACGTCCGGATAGATACCACACTCTTACCCATTCCTGCCGCCAAACAACAGAGTCATTTCGTTTTAGTCCTGAGCGGTGGCACCGCATCTGTGCCCTTCTTCAATTGAGGTTGTTTGCAGGTGTTCAAGAGCGGCAGTAACCTTTTACTATCGGATAGACTGTAAGCTCGTTTTTCGCCCCCTTTCAATAAATATAAAATATGACACGACTTTCTCGTTATTTATAATATTTATGACATTTTTTTTTTCAAGTGCCCTGTGGGAACGTAGCAAGACCTCTACCACTTGCTTTCTCTTTAGTGTTGTAAGACCCGACTAAGGGAAAATCCATGAAAATGTCAAGGCAATTTCCGTAACCAGATCCGGCGACGATGATCGCCACACGTCACGTTATATCTGTCCGGAGAGGTAAAAGGATGCCGGAATACTTGACGACTGTCAGACAAACTTGAACGCTTACATTCCTTTAGCATAACGACATCGATGGGATAATATAGGGTGGTGGATTCTCTACCTTTTACGCCGTCACTAGACTGTTCAAACCCGTGGCAAAAAGAAATGAATGATTTAGAAGAAAAAAAAAACAATGTTTATTCGATGCTAAAACACGACAAAGAAATAACAGATAATACAAATGTTGGATTATAGCAGCAAAAGGGCATTCGACTCAGCACTATGCTGCAGCAGTGTAGCTACAGCGCTGATATTCTGCCGCTGCCCTTGTTGAATGTTAAATCTCGAAGACAGTCAAACAGACCCCGTTAAAACAAAAAGAAAGAAAATAACAAACATAACTAAATAAAGAAAACAAATATTGATTTTAAGAGAATACAATTAAAATTAAAATTAATTAAATAATAATAATCTGCTAAATCTATATCTGCACAGAATAACACCTCAGAATAACTTATGTAAATAAGATTTATAGAAAATGACAAAAATGTTGCCTTTCGATTTCTACCACAGTCTCGATAAATCCTCGATAGCCACGTGGCTAGGGGATCGGCCTCCGAATCAGGAGACTCGAGTTCGATCCCCTTTGTTCAGGGTTCGTCCCTTTAATTTATGTGTTTACGATTTGTATCGTTGGCCTTGACATTAAGACGGCGACAGGCTCACCGCTTATCACGTTGTCTCAAATACAAAAACTAATGAATAGTGGGTTGAAAGGACTAAAAAATTCTAGACCTCTGAACACCCCAGAATTGGGGGTCATTTTAATTTTAAAAATTTCTATTAAATAAATATTGAGTACAATGCCCCCAATCCACGATCTCCATAAATTTCCTTTTAAACTAAAAGGTCATGATGAAGTTAAAACGAAACGTCTGCGGAAACTTGTTACGGCAAGTTGAAAGACGAAAATGTTAAATTAATTGATTACCTAATTAAAGGAGTTAATAATTCCGACATAATTAATTGGAGGCCGTTTAACTTAAATGATGGTTTCACCATCGCCAGTGTGTTCACCTCACTAATATGCGACCTTCCTTCTTCTTCAACAGTCTCTCATAGTCCACTGCAAAGGCACCAAAGTGACACGAATTTTAAAAATTTGCCCATACTTAAAACAGCGGACGGGAGCCGATACCCTTGCTCTAGAGATGCTGCTCCCGTTCACTATTCTATAGGATTTGAGAACGGTATATTCGGATGGATCTTCCGCCAACCATCAGTTGCCAGATTCTCGTTTGTAAGTTAGTACATTCCTCCTTACACCTCACATTTCCCTTTACTTTAACCACTACCAAAAATTGTATTTGATGTAAGTAAATTAAGTTATCCGAAATAGATGCGGGCTAATGACATCTACACAAATATGCCAAATTCGCCCAATAATTTTCAGACCTTTATGGAACGGAAAACAAAAAAAATTAACACTAGATCACTAAAATGGAACGTTATTCTATGCACTTACATTTGTTTAGATTTTAAAAAGAGTAAAAAGGAATATTCAGTACCTATATAAGCAATTAGTCTAAAGTTAAAACGTAAACATAATCCTAGTCACCTTTTTTCACAACACACATTAAGTGTGGAATGGAATATAATAAATTTTAATGGATTGTGAACTTAAGAGCCCGCAGCTCAATTAATAATGGGCAGTTAAATAATAAAACAGCGACATATGGAAAGAATCTAGAGAATCTTGTCATCACCATATACGTGAGCTGTGAACCCATTATTTGTTTTTACCCTTAAGCCGAGCCGGACATTACACATGTCAGTACTCTGACCTTTCCTATATAGAAATCGGTAATTTTGCCCGGACAAAAAACCGTTTTATGGGAAATATAAAAGGTAACAAAGAGTCACCTTACGGATATGCGCTGGTACGTAGTTAGCCGACGAGTCACGAGTAACTGTGATGGAAGAAAGTAAGGTCAACATTGTTTGAACTTTACACTGTTTTTCATTAAACCGATCTCAAAAACAAAATAAATCCGACAACGGCACGCCAAGTGCCTACATTTATGAGATTGTGTTTGTGACAGTTAACACTTTAAACCGGTGGTAAAGTAGCAGTCTGTAAGTGCCCACTACTGGGCAAAAGCTCAAATCTCTGAGGAATGGCCCGCCACGCTGCTCCATTGCGGGTTGGCTCGAAATCATTTTTATTTTATTATTTCTGAAATATGCAGATTTCCTCACGATGTTTTCCTTCACCGCTGAGCACGTGGTAAATACAGCATTTAAAATTGCTATTAACAATTTAAGTGGTGCCGGCAACCGGGGATCGAACCCAGGTCGCTTGCGCTCTATTATAGTAAAGTGAGCGCATTTACCACTAGCCTACTTTTCTTCACGGCTGGCTTTTATGTGTCAGTTTATGGTTGTTTGACGTGTGTAAGATGGCTGGTCTAGGTGTCTAAGGGAAATCCTTGACAGTCTTATAGCAATATCCGGAAGCCAATTCAGCGACGTGGTTCTTCACCACCGACGTTTTAAGTATCATAAAAATATTAAAACGCTCTAGTGTCAAATAAAAACATATGCATTGTCTACCGTAATCTGTAAATAACACCTTACCTGCACGCGGTAAGCCTGCTAGCAAAAAAAACTAGATTTGGAAGACCCAGTGATGACGAACAATCCATCATCATCAGCAATCCTGTGCAATGTATGGAAGTATGGTTCATGGAGAGCCTTACTCGTATGTTCAGTTCCTCTGATTCAAGCACACCATCTCTTTGGATTATCTTTTCACATCTTTTTAAAATCGATAATGAGCAATCGTAAAATTTCTTTTTTCGGACTGCCGTTTCAGATCGCCCTCTATTTGTCAGTTGTTACAGATGCTCCAATGTGTGCGTTTCGTAATTTCGCAACCGGTTTTTCGAAAGTGCGCATTTGTGATGAGCGCGTAATGTAACTTGCAAAAAATCCATCTAAGTGTGGATGTATGTTGCCACGGGTATCTACCATACATTAGTATGTCCATTGTGTTGTGTCCCCGTTCTCACGGCACCGACAGTCTCCTACGTCGTAGGAGGTGCGGACACCAGAGAGGAAGGCGCAAAAGTCTGCTCGACTCGGAAAGATTCTCACTCACTAAAATCCCTTCATTGACCAACATGCCATATTTGTTCCTAATGTACCATGACCAGAAACGTGACTTAGAACCAGATTCAATCAGGGAAATCATCTAGGGCATGTACTCCATGCTGGTCCTTAGAGGTTTATCACCACCAAGTTCATTGAGTACCCAATTAGTATTTATTTAATTCTGTATATGGAATCTATCTTCATATATGTATAATAAGATGAACAAGCCATAGCGACTCGCCAAGCAGAATAAAAATAAATGAGTACACAAACATAATTTTTAATTGCTTTTTCATATATAAGCTTTAGTTTCTTCATAGATAAGCTTTTATTGCTTTTTCATCAATAAGCTGTTCAGTAATGCTTTGCTTGACGCGAAATTATGACATCTTAATCACTATCACCATGTTTGTGTGTTTGTAATAATCAAAACAATAAATTTTGTTAACATGTAAAGACAAGAAGAAAAGTTCAAATTCAAACTATTTATAATGTTTATAAATATTAAAAATAGTTTTATCTAAATATGACCATAGATTAACATAAAGTCCAATGATCAATAATTTAATTTAACAAAAACCTATTATTTAAATGCATTAATAATCACAGAATTAAATTGTAATTTATTATTGTCATAGCACTCGACTGGGCTACATATGAGTTAACGTTACTTTTTATTCAGTTACTATTAGTATTATCAATTATCTATACGGTATTATTACGACCGCGTGTAAGTTTGTTTGTTTGTTATAACATTTACCGCTGTTGTGTAGAAATCACGAGAAAAAAAACATTTGATTAATAAGTAAGTACCAATGTATGATCCATATGGGCATTTGTGTACCTGAGTACAAAAAATATTTGTTTTTCTGTCGGTACTTGAAGTAAACTGCATTGAAAAAAATTTCGAAGCACTGGAGCCCTTCTTGTCTCCAAGACCCTCTCAAATATTGAGGAGAACTTTGCCCGGCACTGGGACATTTACAGGCTGCTTTACATTTACTTGTCGTTTTTTTTTTAACTACCTAAGCCATGGCTTTATCCGCGTAAACTCATGAAACTCCAGAAGTATTCAAGCTATTACAATGAAACTAAGGATAAATTTAAAGACTTGCTGTTGATAATATGTCCGAGTCCCTTCTAAATAGGTTCGTTAGTTTGTCGTTATTGTGTTGTTGTGTTAGTGCGTTTGTGTTTTTGTGTACGTGTTGTTAGTGTGTTGTTGCGTATGTTGAGCAATATTATTCAGTAGTGTATGTATTTATTCCGCAAGTTCTCGTGAAAGTGTGAAGTGATTGGGAAATTTAACTAAAGACCAAAACAAACTTCTAAATGTTCGTTTTGGTTCAACAAATATTCAGTAAAATTCAACCATCATTACAGACGTATTTTACAAAGCTTTTCTTTCTACATTTGAAATGATTAAGATTTCGGGTGATATAAAATTAATAAAAAAGAAGAAATATCTAATTGCTTCCCATCACTAGTCTGCTATTTATGTTCTCTATATTCGAATTGAACTTTCAACATTGTTCGGTCGCCAGAAACTCGTTCGTTACTCTTTGGCCAACAAGGTTTAGAAAAAGATCCCCCTTCATCATTAACATTTCAGCCTGTTACATGTCCACTGCTGAATAAAGACCTACCCAACAAATTGCCACAAGCACTGTCCTGAGCCACCTGCATACATCGACTTCCCGCTACATTGTATAGATCGTCACTCCATCACGTGAGGGATGCATTTGCCTGTACGAGATTCTCACTCGAGAACCTTTCTTCTCCAACGGTTGTTAGTTCTGGCGAGCTTCTTCTTCTCACTAGTAGAGGCAAAACTTCAAAGCCTCGAACACCGTAGACGAGTGGCCTGCCTCTCGGTTTTTTATCGAATTCATTTCGGAGAGTGTGCGGAGGTTTTGCATAACCTAATACCCTCTTCCCCTTTCCATCACCGAACGACTAGACGCGGCGAGAAGTTCCACCCTTATGTTGTAGACATTCCTCCATTACGCACGAGGCGGTTTGCCTCTTCTTTCTTTGTGCGGACGGCTAAGGAGTGGAACTCTCTGCCGAGGTCGGTTTTTCCGGAGGCCTATAACCTGGATATCTTCAAAGCCAAAGTGAACAGACATCTAGGCAAGCGTGTACCATCCTAGGCCTCATCTTCGCTTTCCATCGGGCAAGATTGAGGTCAAACGCAGGCCTATTTTTTCATAAAAAAAAAAAAAGAGCTATGCGGCTAGCCCATTGCCACTTCGGTTAGAGACGCTTTAATTGCAGATTCTATCACACAAAGAAACATCGATCATAGCCCTTTCCTATATTTTCCCTATCTGTATATAAGGGGAATTTCCTTGCAATCCCGAAAATTCACGTTTCAAAAAGTTTTACATCGGCAAAAGTTACTAATCAACCCAGATTATTAAATATTCATTTGTGGGCAACGTAGTGGGACTTACATTTGTAACATATGTTTTTTCCAAAAAAAAAAAATGAACTTTAAGTACACTGAAACTTATGTTGTTAAACATACCTAAGATTGGCGAGTTCGGAGCATGAGTTGGCGAGCAGGTAATCGCCGCCGAGCAGTGCGATCTTGTTGCCGAACATCATGTCGTCGGGGTCGCCCGGGCCCACCTGCGGCGCGTTCATGTTCACCAGCCCCTTGTGCACCAGGTGCGACGTGCGGATCATCTCCGTCACTTCGGCAAGCGCGCGTTGGCTGCACGCACAGAGGAATATGATATGAATATTATAATTATTTTCCTCTACTACAACATACATCAGTCTATTCGAGTCCACTGCTGGCACATGACCTCTCCAAGTAGTGTTTACTTGCCAATGCCGGCATATATTTTCGAGAAGGTTTGCCCGTGCTCATCCTGCGCAAGTAGGTGAGCGCAGGGCCGACACTATTTTTATGTTTACCTCACCTTAACTTAACGGCATGTAAATAGACCACCGCATCATATAGCCCTCTGCCATGAGGCTGATTAGACATGATCGCCACGGATTGGCCACATCTCGTATCCTAGATGCTGCTACCCGTCATCGGTTTTCTTAATTTTGGTCTGTTATTTTTCTAAACGCTTATCCCGCCATCTGTCGGCAGATAATTGCGATTTTCAAAGGTTTTCCCTTAGTCGCCACCCACGACACCACCTCGAAGAAACGGGGTGGCAGATTCTTACGCCGATACCAAACCACAATTTATTCTTTTAATGAATAACGTATAAGCAAAATCGAATTTTTATTTGACATTTAATTTTACACATAAATATAAAGAAAATTTCGTTTCCAATACTTACTGTACTGAGATGAAAATATTTATAGATATTCTCCGGTCCTTTAGTATGCTAATCTATGTAAAGAACCAGTTGCCATATTGACACGAATCGAGTATGTAAGCGCACCTTTGTCCGAAGCAATGCGCTGCAGTGGCCATTCGCCATCAGGTGGACTAATAACCCGTTTATCAATACAATAAATGAAAAAAAAACTTCGCAGAATAACGTAGGAAGTTCACTTTAACTTTCGTCTGTTATTTTTTACCTGTGTAAAACTCCAGCGGCCTTATCCTGCTCCATGTCGGGTATTTCAGGGCTGTGGCCTGCTGCCTTCGAGATCAGAAGCACGATGAGGCCCCACGCCTGCATGTTGTTCTTGCCATTGTAGATCAAGTTCCTGGTTCCGAAAAGAAAGGTTAAAACACTTTTTTTTTTTTACTTTATTAAATTCATTATCGTAGCCTTTATCTGACTATCTCCCGCTCTATTTATTAAAGAACTCTGAGGGACTCGAGCGGAACAAAACTAGGAAAAATAAGGAAGTCACAGTAACGTAATAAATCATACGAGTAAGCAAATTAGGAAATCGTTTCATCCTGTATGTTGTTTATAGTATACGAAATAAAAGTTATACAGTGTGCAGCCCCGGACCCGTATCGCACGGCGTGTTTCTAAACTAGTTTATCAACTGGTTTTTCAACTTGCTCACTATATCTGTGTCATGTCGATGACACGGATCATTGTCATTAGACAACATTCTCCCCATGTGAATAAAAAAAATAATCATCAGTAGTGCAGAATAAAAAAGGCAAAATAAGTTTTGTCGCGTTTTGTCCTACGTAAGTCCAGAAAATATATAAAAATTATATCCATATGAAATTCCAAGTTTTTATCTCATTATATTGTTCGGATAGGGGGTGAGGAAAGTATTTAATTACATTTTCATAATTATTTAAAGATTTGTTATAAAGAAACGGTTTCATGGAAATGGAAAGTAATATATTAAATGCAGTAATTTTTTCCGTAGATAAGAACGTTTTTGTTTTTGCTCATTAATTTAAGGAAAAAAAAATATTCAAACTAATAAAAACATTCTTACGCATTTTTGTCATCAATCGCATCGCATTGTAGGAGGATAGAAATATTTTTTCGTATTCGATATATATATAAAATAATTCTATATGGCCAATAGCATGACATAATAACCATCTATTGCTGAAGTCACGAGACACTAATGAAAAGTTAAGAGAAGAGAGGCCTGCTGGACATACAGCAGTGATCAAAGGCCACCGAAGAAGACAGGGAAGGAAATACAGTTAGTAACCGATTATCTCCCAATATACCTGTACTAGGATGGAATGAATATTGTCAAGACGATGATTGATTAAGCCTACTGGCTGATTTTTGATGCAGTGACAGAGACGCAGGACGCAATCAATACAACCACATCCAGAACTCAATAATTTGTGTATTGTACAAATATATCGACTCCGTCTGGAAATCAAACCCAGGGACCAATCGCTTAACAGTCAGGTACGTCAACCGATAAGCCACTCGGTCGTCAAAGACAAACATCCCAGTACAGAGGATAAAGATATCAACAAGTTATATCCAAATATGTTACTTACAAAAGCGTAAGTACTAAAAAACAACGAACAATCTTTATTGATTAAGAAAGTTACTACGCAGTAATCTTTTCCGAGTTAACAGTAATCATGAGACGCAAAATGCGCAAGATAACCAACGTCTCGCGTAGGTATTCAACAATGAATGCTAAGTGAATAATGGCGAATCTTTACACTCAGATAAACCGATGGAACTAAATTGATTGTTTTTGGATAACAAAGTTCTCTGGGAAGCTAGTATTCATTTATTTAATCAATGACTTGGAAGCATTTAGCGTTATCGTCATACTAAGCGGGTAGTTTGCCTATCGCTGTGCCACTTTAGACGCTGCCGCCATCGGTTCGTTTTATGTACATTTGAAATGATCATTCCGCTATTTATCAGGGGTGACAGGTGTTTGCTGACATTGCTTTATAAGTACTCGCGCCTGTCATCTGCAGAGGTATCCCACTCTTGACATGACTCTGCGTGGCCAGACGGGCTTCCATAACTCACTTTTCACCTTGCTCTGTTTTGAATTACCCGATTTGTACTATAATGAAAATTGTGTATAGTATAACTAAAACATTTCTATTTCACTAATGTGCTAGTGAGTAATTTACAGTGTCAAATGATGACATTCAGCACCATTGTTACTCGCAAGTGGTATAATAATTTATTAAGCAAAAAAATAAGTATTAGCTCTGGATCAAACCTCAATTTTATAGCATTTTTCGTTGAACTGATTTTTATTATCTTATAATGTTCTCCGTAATATTCTAAACTTTTATGCGTCCCTATTAACAAAGGATAGGCGTGGGCCAATCATACATCTATGTTTAATTAGAAAAACACAAAGGTTCGTAACAAATGTAGTGACGGGGTTAAGCCAACAAATCCGTGCTAGCTTTCACTTTGCGGAAATTTGAGGTCAGCGATCCTATCACATACGAAAGACCGATATCATTATTCAGCAGATATAATTCAATTAATTTTGGCAATCTTAAATTCATTATTAGTGGGCAAATCTTTACGGGACAGCAGAGGACAGAGGACAGCAGACTGTTAAAGAAAAAGAAGAAGTTTATTATTATATTTTACACAGCATTATTTAGTCCGGGAATAACGGATATTAGAATATATTTTAACATCAAGTTAAACTTTCCTATTGTGATTTTTCAAGTTGTGCTACTTAACTTAATGAATAACTGGATTGTCATTTTATATTTGTTTCAACATAATCGGTTCTACTACTACTACTACTACTACTTTACAATGTTCTAAATGTGATTTCATTAAAAATAAAATAAATATTAAATATGTTAGTCACCGGACTTAAAAGGGAGTAAATGACTTCTACTACTGTGTCTAAATTTAATCTATATCAAAAGTTACTGATAAAAACGACGTACATTTCTCTTAAGATTTTGAGGCATAAGATAATAGTTTCCAAAACACCGCACAGCCGAGTTCTATTGACACAGTATTAAAATATACGACCAGCAGTGCGACTTCTTTGTTCTAGATCGAATGCCGCCAGTGCGTATATGTAGACATGCACAGGAACTCAGTCGAGAGCCAGGGCTGTCTCAAAAGTTATCTTGAGTTCGTGTACTAAAATGCTTGGCTTTGGGTTTAATTAAATGTATTATCTGGTACCAATCCGGCGGTAGCACTCAGCCATCTCTAATGAACTTAGAATGATTTTCGATCCCAATAGCCTCGCGAATTATCCGTGGCAGGACTCAGTGACCTATTGCGAGGATTTGTGGTCTATCAAATCCGATGTAACGGTTAGGGCGATCTAAAATATGAACACAGACTATAGACTTTTAAGAGCATCGATATTTAACATCGGCAAGTACGTTTATAACGACGGGAACTGAAACTGCAAAATTTCTTTAAATTAGTTTAATTACAATGTCCTACATACTCGTATTTCTTTCTTATAAATTTTATAAAATCATAAAATATTAACATTGGCGCCTGTCGCATATTTATGTATTAACATTAGGTATCACGAATGCAGTCGAAAGAGAAATCGTACAGTAGAGAAAAAAAAGAGCAAGATTCTCGTATACATCGTATATATGCGAATCCGACGTCGATTTCATGCCACAGTGAAATATTAAACTACCCGACTCAGGATAAGAATTTAAATCAAATACAACTCCAGCACAAACGAAACTAAAAATGAAGATGACTTTGAAAATCGTGGGACGAGTAAAAGAATCACCAGAAAAATCTCGTTGTCTCTGACAGATGCCGGCATCACTATCACAATTATCCAGACCGGTAACAGGAAACATGAACAAAAAGCAAAAACCAAAACCAGAGGCAACTCACTCAACTCAACTCAGAGGCAGTTCACGGCAAATTTTTCGTTTGGTAGATGCTTCTATCCGGCAGCTTTTTAATTAAATGTCAACTTATGAGGCTCTGGTGATCGAATAATGGCGGAAAACCAATCCGACTAGGCCGAACCCAAAGCCCATAGACTAATAATAAGCCGCTGGGTACCAACACCGCACTCACAATACCTCCTGCCCAGCGGGTAGAGTATGATCAAATCTTCAGTGCATGGCATACCGTTTCCATCATTGCCAACTTTTAAAGGCTGTAAAAGCAAGTAGAACTCACTTCTTATACAATAAGGAATTTAGCGTCATGGGTGACCAGGCGATATACTCGATGGCAATAGAAAAGAAAACGTCATAGAGGGAATGAGAGGAGCTTATTTCTGACAAGGGTTTGTAGTGTAGGGGTCCGCCAAGCTGCTGCAGTGCAGATAAGCGGACCTCATAAACATATTCTCAAAATACCTGCCAATATTTTTATTATTTCTAGGATGTGCAGGTTTCGCTACGGTGGTTTCCTTCACAGCACCGTAGTAAATTCAAATGCCTTATCCGCCACAAATAAATTCACAAAAATTCCGAGTGACGTCATTCCGCGATATAACTACACCATCTTATTTTTTAAACATGGTTTCATTTATCCAAACCGTGCTTTAGATGTGAATAACCTTAATAAGTTATTTTTGTGGCATAGCGAATAAGGCCCCTGCACGTTAAATTGCAAGTGAAAAATTTAGTGATGCCGGGATTGGAACCCAGGAAACCGGGGCACTACGGCTCGTCTATTTGATATTGTACCGGGAACGTGCGAATATTTAATCGCGTGTCGGCACTATAATCGCTGAATTAATTTATGAAGACGTAATGAAACGCAATCTTTTAAATCGCAAAATATCGCGTGATTGAATTACGTTCCTCATCGAGCCAACATGAACGGGTTCTTTTTAGGTAGAAGTATTTATTGAGCATTACATACATAGTTAACACGGTAGATAATAACATATTTTTCTGCCAACTGCCAGCCTCACCAGTAGATGAACAAACGAGGCTCTGGCGACAGAATGATGGCGGAATATCCATACGAAATTACACCGACTGGTGATGGGGAGGGTACCGGTACTGGGCTCACCAATCCGCTCGCCCAGCGTGATGAGTATGAACAAAGCTTCCAAGAAATATACGCCGACTTTTGCTGGTAATTTGTCTATGTTCAATAGTGGGTTAAAATGTAATAAATCTGCCATCCGATCTCATCAATTGGCTGTCGTTAGAATCGACTATGCATAATCTAATGGCTTCCGGTAGATGGCGGAAACAATCTCAAAAAATGGCATACCGGAATAATGCATACCGTTGACGGGGGAATTGTCCGGTACGTACTCCAAGCGGCTCCTGGCAAATCCTCCTTATCCGATCGACGATCACAGTATCAGACATGATCTACGATACGTTATAATTCTTTGTACATGTAATGTTTTTTTAAAAAATGTTTCTTATGATTTTAGAAGTGCTATAGGCATTAATCGTACTTACCTGAACGACAAATGTACAATTGGGAAAGTTTGAATGTATGAATAGTACATAGGATACTTCTTATCTCAAATCAGATAACGGGGGTCCTTAGGTACAGTATTTTGAAATGGGTAGCGACCTAACGTTTAATTACGTGTAAACAATGGATTTGAGTGTGTTATCGGCGTAATAATCTACCACCACCTTTCTTCCCGTGGGTGTCGTAAGAGGCGACTAAGGGACCGGCAGATGTAAACGATATAAACATCTCGAAAAATAGCAGTCAAATATTCAGCAGATCGATGACGGCCACCAGCGTATATGGTGCTAGGTGTCTGGTACAGAGATCACAAATACGCTTGCCGTGCGTGGCGATTATGGCGAATCCTCCTTATGGTAGACGCCTATGCCCTGCAGTGGACTATTTACATACTGATAAGGTAAACTAAACAACGGATTTGTTTGTGGTTATTTTTTCTCTTAGAATTCTTGTTAAAATAATGTACGTACTTAGCTGTTTTCAGGAGAGGATGATTACTTCCAACTAACTTTCGCAGATGCAATGCCACATTAGCGATCTCGTCGCTCAGCACCCATCGGAGGCTCAGGAAAGATGTTGGATAGCCAACAATCTTCTCAGCTTCGCTCACGGCTCGGTTCCAGTCGGGCTTCGTGTTCTGTTGTGTAAGAGCAGCATGTTGCGTGCTACCTGTGTTCACTTCTCTTCCAGCGCAAGGTCCCCGAAGTTTCGAAACAAATACGCTCGATGGAGAAACTTTCACCAGATTGCACCTCGCAACATTTCTTAAGCAACTCAGGCTCATTTTTATTTATTTAAATTATAAATAAAATTTATGATATTGTGAGCCTAATTTATGTAACGCGAAAGTGAATATTATTTTAAGTAAGTAAAATCCTTTTAATGCACACGAAACAAATTTCAAACTGCAAAATTCCAACTTAAGCAACTGACGATTTAATTAACCGCAGATTTCTTATTGCACTATGTAGCGATTTATGTAACTTTTAAGTTAAACTAAGTGTTTCGTAAATTACAAGAAGTTTGGATTCTACGTCCAACACTTTCGCGCTAAATCCGTAGACTGACCATAGATTAATGCTACATAAACTGATCCCTGTGCTACTCTGACAGTTAATATTGTCTTACTCTATGTCTATAGACTGACCACAGACCAAAGATGATTTAGGTAAGGGAATGAATGACATATAAACATCTATATTTCAAAGTTATCGAATGAAGACTTGTGAATGGAATTATGTTCATACATAAAGATGTGTGCACATAATTCCAGTTTGACAATTGAGTTTATTATATATATTATATACATAAAACATTGGTCTGTAAAGGAAGGGAAAACAAAAGAGTTAATTGTTTCGTATCTTTATAATACGATGCCACAGAAAAACTTTTCATTTAATAAGAATAACTGGAAGCACGTTAAATAAATGGAAATTTTTCTAAGCATAAAGAATGTATATATAACGCGTAACGTTTGCATTTAGCAACTTACATTTTTGGTAACAGTATTTAATAAATAGTTTTTTACTAACACTAACTCTGTAAAATGAGCGATAACTCAATTCTAGTAATCGTTAAACAGGCAACCACCATACAGGCTTGCCCAGTGTGGGTTATATATAGTTCATATTGCACTTCTCATAATGAAAGATTTTATGGGAGTGCATTATTAACGACTTTTCAACGTCACGCTATTTACACAACTTTAATTGCTACAACGAATTTTATACTGCTGTTATATATAATAAAAAAATAAGCCTTGTAGAACAATTATCAACAACCTTGAAGTTATTTCAAATTATTAACTTTGAAAAATTAAAGGATACAAATATTGAATGTTAACATCGGTCTTTCCGTGCGCACATTCACTATTTTTTGATTTGGCTTCCAATTCATGCATGATAGACGCCTTTTGAATGTCACTACTCTTATACTACTGGTTTGCTTATAATAATATATAATATATAATAGATAAAACAATTTCGTGCCTCGTGAGCAAACAATCGTAACAATCTAGTTGTCTATGAATAATCATTGAATATCCCAGCTAAATTTTTTTAACTAATTTACTTGTTCCAATACTTAATTTTTTCTAAATCAAGTTTTTTACTGTCATCTACATTACATATTTTGATAATTTTTTTTTATCAATAATAATTATTTCTTTTATTTTGTAAATCAGTAAAGATATTTTTTTAAATAAGTTATATGAGCGTCCACGGCGTGTTCCTTCAATTTTTTTTCATAATGAACCCAAAAATGTATTACACCAATTATAGCATTATTTCATACATTGCTCGATAAGCCGTACAGATTTATATGGTACTAGATTAATATTATAATATAATAAATTGAAAAATTAGTTATGTTATAAATATATTTCATTGACATACATGCATTTTTATATGTATGTATATATATACCCTGCTTTATAATTGAGCGAATGAACTATATTTGAATGTTGCCATGTAACTAACAATTATACTAATTGTTGGAAATGTTCAAGTTCTCATATCTGTATAAAATATTATTATTTAAATAAACTTCTATTATCTATTCTATATAATTGACTAATAATTATTCATGTAAATTTTTACTATTACTATTCATTGGAATATTTTTTGTTATAGGTTTAACTAATATCTAATACAATTCAAACGGCTCTTTGTATCATAACAGGAAACTTAAATAACGTTTTAAATTTAATATGATATTCCAATGATTGCTTAAATTTCTGATTATTAGGAAGCAGCTTTGTGTTAAAATTAAAATCTAGCGGTAAACCCTTTAAAATATCTCCACCAATCAAAGCTAACTATTTGTCGTTCATTCGAACCTTTAGACTAATTCGTTTTAAATTTCGCTCCTTTAATGCTCTTCGCTCTTGCTCACTCAGTTAATCGTTTACCACCGGTCTTTGTAGTCGGCTGTAAGGGGGTCACTACAAATATCCGGCATTTTCAGTGTTTCAGTTTATTGTAATTTTACATTGACTTTTAACACAGATTTTTAGTGAATAACTCACGTTAAGTCTGTGAAAGTGCGAACTTGACGTGTTGTTCTCAACGGAAAGTTTTATATCTCAATAGAACTTACCCTAAGGTAAGATTTATCGAATGCACTTACACTGCAATTATTTAGATATACTGGGATTGACAACAAACCCATTCAGCGAATTGCTTTCCACGTGTATTCCATACTGTATACGTGGTTTAGAAACACGATGGTCCATCTCTGTAAAATGTTTTAACCCTCAGCATGCCTGGTAGCTAAAAGTTACCGGTACGCCGGATTTTTCGATTGCTATTTCTTATATAATTTTTGATAAACATGGTACCTACTTAAATGATTGATAAATACTAGGGATGTATATCAGGTGAAATAGAAAATTATTAAATATTAACATCTTTTACCAAATATTCTTCAAAGTAAACTCATGTTACGTCTTTAAACAAGAAAAACTAAACTGCTTCTTTTACTCATTTACATGCACTACTCACCAAAAGTAAAGAAATCAAAATTAGACTCAAGCAAAATAAAAAGTAAATAATTTCCATACAAATACAAATAATTATTTTCTTTGGCTTTGGTTTTCGTAGCATATTATTATGGTATAATTGCCTGGTCTAGACATAAGTGACACCTACATCTCTCATAGATGTATTGTATTTTAATATCCTTCTTAACTGGGCATATACACTTTATACCAGGTGAGCCTTCGCAATCACTCATATGGCTACCTATCCCTTTACAAAGATTTGAATTTGGCCATTTATCCCAGTCCAGATTGAACAATGAAACAGTTGATCTAGGAAAACTGTTGTTGTGTTTGTGTGTTTTATCTATGGTCATAAACTTTGGCAAATCAGACTGCTCAGCAGCTGAGTTGTCTGGTGGTAAGGTATAATCACCACGGTAATTACCACATGCTCGGCGGTGAAGGAAAACATTGTGAGGAAACCTGCATATTATTTCGAGGATATGTGAAGCCCGCCAACCCGCAATGGAGCAGCATGGCAGGCCATTCCCAGCTCCTACACCCTCTCAGGTATTGGAGAAGGAGGCCTTTGCCCAGCAGTGGGCACTTACAGGCTGCTACTTTACTTACTTTACTTAAGGTATAATCTGGTACACAATCAGGCCTTTATTTGAGTCATAACAGATATTGCCTTGACTTAAATATTAAAGCAATTACCTACCTTGTTGTTACAGTGCAATACAGATTCTTTAGTACACAGCATAAACATCTAGCTTAATGACCAATTTCAATATACAATCTGATTTGCTTACCAATCATTCTTATTATGTTTTAATGTAATTTGTTTATAATTTTGCATTATATGTTAAAATTACATCAAATCATAGATAGATAATCTTGAAATTTGCATCAGAGACAAATAATGTTAACTGTGTTATTTAAAGGAAAAGTTTCAAAAGTATTTTTAAATCTATACTATGCTATGAAGGTACCCATTATTCCATTCAAATTGTACCAATTCCTGGCATTCTATATGTAAGTTAAATTCTTTAACTTTAAAATTAAACTTTATTTGATAAGCTTGGTATGATATGATAAAATTTAGTATGTTTTGGTGGTATTTTATATTTTACAATAGGGAGGCTTGTCAATGGCTTTATTATCAGCCTGCATAAGACTGTTGATGTAGAATTTTCCATGAATGTACCAATAAGGGCACAATAGAAAATTTTACTGGATTTGGGTTAGACATATTTGGATAGGTTTTCCACTTTATTTAATAGTATCATTTACATGAAAAATATTGATTTCTTGTTCTTACAACAATACTACACATTTGAAATGAAACTATTAGGCATTTAATAGTGTTAAATTTCTATGTGGATGGAGGCATTTATATGTTCCTTTATTTTGACAGAAAGAAAAAGTAAAATCAAATGTGATAAATTCTGTAAATATTGGTTTCATCATTTCAAATATAGATTTAAATATAAAAAAAAGTAAGGAACTTAGGCTCTCTTAGGCATTTTCCATTCTTTTTGCCACTGACTGCTATTAACGATGCAGTAAGCCTCAGTAATTTTTGGCCTGTCATTTTAAAAAAAAATTTGGCCTAGGTATTTTACTCTTATCCACATTGTTAGTTAGACACATTGTTTTTTTGTTAATCGGCAATACAAAAGAGGACAATTAAATTGTTGAGTGAATTGGTTAACTGGCTCATTTCCATTTCGCCTTTTGCATGTTGTACTCTAGTATCTAGCACTCTAGTTTTTTTTAATGCTTTAGGATGCTGCTTTCCATAACTCAAAGACATGATTGTATTTTATTCCTTGACCAATTTTTTTTAAATAATACGTTGTTAGCAATGATTAACAAAATCTGGGCAAGAATCATTTTGAGAAATTTTGACTTGAGAAAGGGACAAAAATTGTAAGATTTGGACTAGACTCAAGTATTGCTCATTGTTAACTATAATCAAGGTCTATGGGTAGGTGGGTAGGTGTGGGACTAGAATAACACATTCTGGCCAAAAGGTTTTGAATTAGAGGCTGGCCTTAACAAGCCCTGTCTTGGGACTGAACAATTCAGAATATTCTACTGATTCTGCTCTGAAGCACAGATTAAGTAATAGTTACTTTGTAACCTGTAGTGTCTGTCTGTTTGTCCTTAAGCCCCCTTGCACAGATCAAATAATAGTTACTTTGTAACCTGTAGTGTCCATCCGACCGACATCACACATCTCTAGCATGATTCTGTCTATGAAGACAGAAAGAGTTCCTGTCCTGAAACTCCAAAACTGAACATTGAAACAAATTCAATTGAATTCATTTTCAGATCAGTAAATGTAAAGTATGTGAAAAATTATTTCTTACCTTATTATGTGGAGTGTCATTGTCGAGAGTTAGTTTTAGCTTTTTGTCTTCAAATATACTAATTAGCCAAACTAAACTAATTAGGAATTTCTCTATATTATGTGCTGTATTGTATACTGTATTCAAACAACAAATACTGAAAACATTGATTCATTAAATATTTAATTAAATTAAAAGGTATGTGTTGACAATAAGTATGCCAGTTGCACTAGGCAAGTTTTTAGAACTCCATGCTCTATGGTCTTTGAGATTGAATCTGAAACTCTCACGGGATATATGGATGACAATCACAGAACGGATTGGTAGATTGATTCTCTATTAGCCCCACACGGCATAATGTTTAAATTTTAAAGTGTCCCATTGCTGCGCAAGGCTGCCCTATATTTATGTCAATAAAGTTACGTTACTAACCCGAATACAACACTAGCGAAATCACGAAGAAAAGCTTGTTTTTAGATAAAACTCGAAAGTTTTAAAACAAGTTTTACGTATGATTTCTGATCATGGCACGCGCCCGATTGCCGTCCAGTGGCCAACCGGCTTAGGCTTGTCTATAGTGCTAGTGACGACTGTAGAAGCTCGTCATTTAAAATCGCCAGTACAGCATGAGCATATCACCCTTATCATTAGACAAGCCAATGTCTCTATGCTTAGGCTAATACTGTCTGAGCTTGATTATCATGGTGCGTAGGTTATCTGCGCAGGATTTGTTTTAGTGCCGTGACGTGAAGACCAGATCCTTATCCGAATCACGTTCACGACTCCATAGCGCCAGTATCTCGTTCATGGGTTCAATGGGGAACAGTATACGTTTCTAAAGCAAAATCCCAGTAAGTGCGCAGTCTTCCTATCAATAAGTTATAAATATAAATAAAATATAAATGAATACTTGGATAATAATAATCCCTGGGAATGAGTTTATAGCTCCCAAGCCGTTTCCAGGAAAAATATTGCAATATTACATGAAAACATGATGTTTTGAAAACATTACAATAGAGGATTCCTACTGAGTTTCTTCCATCTGTTTCTTCTCCGTCAAAGGAACGTCATTACGACACAGTCGTAGATTTTACGTGTAAATAAGTTTACAAGTGAAATGTATGTTTCCTATGTTGAATAAATGATTTGATTTGATTCTAAAGTGTGATAATGATACCATAGGAATACAGGAAATCTCATTTACTCAAGTACTTGCATACTGGATACTTTTATTTCCACATTGTTACTGTTCGAGCAGTTCTGGCAATAATAATATTTACTGTTGTCGATAAAGGCACTCAATGAACTGAATGAGCTTCACTGAACAAATGTATCTGCTAATTCTTGTACAGTTACAGTAGATTTTATTATATCGGTTGGAAATTTATGTAAACTGGTTTCATAAGTTCTTCTCTTCTCTACGATCGCGGCGTCTTCTTCTTCGTGCGTGAATAGTTTTTTCGTTACATTGTATCTATTTTGTTTTAAAATTTTACTTCGTTATAGACAGTTTTTGCCTCGAGCCGTGGTAGCCGTGGTAGTGGTCATAGTGTTCACTTTACTTTCATAGAGCGCGAATGATCTGAGTTCTCTGAATTCCCAGGTGGTCGGCACCTCTAAAATTGTTAAAAGCAATTTAAAGTGCTGTGTTTACCACGTGCTCGGCCGGTGAAGGAAAACATCGTGAGGAAACCTGCATGTCTGAGAAATAATAAAAAAAAGATATGATTTCGAGGATATGTGAAGCCCGACAACCCGCAATGGAGCAGCGTGGCGGGCACTTCCCGGCTCCAAAACTCTCTCAGATATTTGAGAAGGAGGCCTTTGCCCAGCAGTGGGCACTTATAAGTTGCTACTTTACTTTTTTCATAGACAGTTGTTGTAAAAGTACTCCAAAACAATATAAACTACCTGCGAAACCGGATAGAAAAAAAGTCTGAGAGGAGTTGCAGAATGTACATGGAGAAATGAACTAGTTTCACAAACTTCGATAAATATTATATCGATGTTTATAACACATTGCACAAATAATGCTACCTCCGATCGTCTAGTGTTGATGATTTGGAGACGACATAATATCTACAATTTTCCTAATTATATAACTAACTGCAACAACACCTGTATTAGTGCAGGTTGTGTCAGGATCTATTAGTAAACCTGCTATGTCATCTACCCATAATTATAAAAGTTCCTTTACGCCAAGAACTCCAACAACCGCGGGTCAGCTTCAGACCTAAAATCGACTACAGATTCTAAAGTTTACTATCTTTTTATTTAAAATACGCTCGTTCAGGTACTATGATATATTGGAGTAGGGTTTCTAACTATCTGTCTTAGTCCCTGATATTTAAATGGCTTCTCTCTTAGTCGAATACAAACATTGTGGAAGATTCTGCGTCGTTACCACACGGCGAACTGTCGCCTTCAAGTAATCGTTGTAGTTACATAATATTAAAGTATATGAGAAATTAAGACAAAAATGTTTAATAGGTAATCTATTATGCGATAAATTGCCTTGTTATTCTTTAACTACAACCTACAACAACATACGTTACAGGATTTCCTCCTAATACTATAGGATCTAGAAGTAATCTTTTGACCCGGTTAAACTGCAGAAATTGTCAGTTTTACACTGTGAACGAAAGTGAACCGTGTCGTACAATATCCCTAATTTTTTTTTCAATACAAAAATGTATGAATGTTGCTTTTTAAACGAATATGAATTGCATTCGCATAAGCTCTGCCTTAGTTGGATCACTGTCCAACTAAGCCAGAGCGCTAACGTTAGAAAATATAATTAGGAAGCCCATGTAAATGTTGTTGAAGTCGAACCGATGATAAGATTCTGCGGGGACCTTGTAATTTGAACAAACAAGTCGTACAGGAATTTATAATTGAGTGGCGTGAATGACTATTACGTATTAACTCTTACTGAGCAAACTGATCTACTTCTCGGTTATTCGTTTGCTACCAAAATTATACTTTTACCTAATAGGCGGTAGACTCCTTCTCTGCCTCGGAGTAGATATGGCTAACAGGGTCGCCATATCTGCAGCCAACTGTTGTAACGTATAGAGAGCCAGTACAATTACGGGCCGTGGGGCATTTCGTTCTAGTCCTCGCGAGTGGCAACGCCACCTTCTTCTTTTATACTTTGCTGGTGTCTATGGTCTGCAGTAGCTAGTCACCATCAGGTGGACTGTTGGCTCGTTTTTCACCCCAATTCAATCCAAAAAATAAGGGTTACTGCACACTGTTTTTTAGTTTTGATTCATATTATAATTTACGGAATCGCCCAGTGTAAGAGGCCATATTCGGTATATAATATACTCTTTTTCCAAATACCAAGGCTCTGGCGACCGAATGAAAGCGGAATATACATTCGAATTTCCAGAACCCAAATACCACATACTAGTGATGGGGCGTGACGTCACTAAGCGTGGTGAGTATGGGCAAACCTTCCATGTATATATGACCAACTTTTCTTAAGGCGCTTCCTTGGGCCTATGTTCAGCAGACCGACTGATATTACCAATTTCAAACACTGACCCATGTTCAGGGATGGTCTCTTAAAGGTTAATGATAATGATATTATAAATCCAGAATGTTCACTGCTCTTCAGGTTGCAGCACCAGGCGCCTTGCATTAGACGCCGCGTCCGAGTTCTGCGTATTTTTGGACTGGTATTTCTTGAGATGGTTAAACGCCCATCTGTCGGACGTCACGAGATCTTCTCAATTTTTTCTATAGTCGGCTCTTACGGCAGTAAGAGGATCAAATAGGGTGAATTCATTAGTACGAATAATTAAAGATTTTCAGGCTTGTAATTTTGAATATAGGAGAATGAGAATTTTTGAAAAGAAAAAAAGTGGTGTAATATTTTTGCACAATATTCAAAGCGATCCCCTTCTAATGACATTTCACTATCTGCACCACAAAAACGTCGAAGTGTCTGTTATTCTCAGTCAACTGTTGTATGCTTTGTGAGTGCGCTCTCATTTTTTTGTTTGCCCTGTGGCCTGCGGGAGTACCAAAAGTGATAAATAAGCGATTTGTCAGCATGGTGACAGAGAATATTGTGCTAGTTTTAGATAGAATGAAACTTTGGAACTAACTCATAAGCCTTCTAGCTTACAATATAACAAAACAATATACTTTACTACAAAAATTTACTTTTTTATAATTATAAGGAATAACAGGTTATAAATCGTGTTAATAAAATCCTAAGTTACATAAAAATCTAAAGTTAAAGAGCTAGTTAAATATTTGCACTTTACTGTGAGGTCTTCCTGGCTAACACACTCGAGCTTCACATGTGACACTTATGCGATAAGATCGAAGGAAGATCCGAATGCAGTTCAAACTCGGAACCATTGGCCGGCAATTAAATACTCTAACCACTAAGCCACGCGTCCGTCTACCTTAAGGGGAGAAGTATACCTCATTTTCCTGCAAATGCCCACCTGTTAGAAAATAGAACTTAAATCAAACTGTCACTATGGGGAGTCCTTGATGTCTTATCCGTTATATCAAGCTATGCTTGTACTTTTTTAAATGGTTTCGTTTATTCAAGCAATGGTTACTAATAAACTAAACCATGGTTTGAAAAATAACACTATGTCTTAATCAGGGAAGGATGTCACGCGTAATTTTTTTTATGGCATAGGGGATTAGACCCCTGTGCGAATACCAAACCGTCTGCTCAGCTTTAGCTCAGGCCTATGTCATATGATCATGACTTGGATAGGTTGGTTAATATAGTTGGTTTTTTTTTTATGGGAATGGCGACAAGCGAGCAAGGGGTTCACCTGATGGTAAGTTATTACCGTCGCCCACGTACATCTGCAACACCAGAGGTGCTGCAAGTGCGTTGCTGGCCTTTAAGTGTATTTGGGAAATGAGAGGAAGCATGAGGAAGGGGCCGGGGAGGGGAGTGGGTCTCCGGTTATCTCACTCACCGATCGAAACGCACAAGCAAGAGATGGCTCTACTTCACGTTGGTATTCGGCCGTGGTACCAACCCGGTCGAGTCGGCCCATTCGATCAGCAGCAAAAGCCGCCGCTTAGGTCTACCACGTTTGACGACGACTACCACGACTTACATCACAGTTATATCACAGAATCTGGTATCACAGTTGTACTTTTGCGCAGGTATGGAGTGGGAAGGGCCGCCCAAGCAAGGCTTGTACGACCCCCAGAACGAGCACGAGGCCTGCGGCGTTGGTTTTGTTGTTGCTATCGACGGGAAACGCAGCCATAAGGTGAGCACGTCGCGGTAGAGGAACGCTTAGTGCGTTTGCCAGTGCTTCATATTATCTTCGAATAATTT
This sequence comes from Bhutanitis thaidina, assembly GCA_029286595.1. Lineage (NCBI taxonomy): Eukaryota > Metazoa > Arthropoda > Insecta > Lepidoptera > Papilionidae > Bhutanitis > Bhutanitis thaidina. The sequence continues at coordinate 3,102,971 of JAGSMS010000034.1, read as the reverse complement.
AATGCCTTGCGGCTTATGTTCAAATTGTTAACATTTGTTGTAGTAAGTGTAGATTACTTCTCTGCCTAGAGTAGTCATTTAGGTTAGGGTAAAGTAGCAGCCTGTGAGTGCCCACTGCTGGGCAAAGGCGTCCTTCTCAAATATCTAAAAGGGTTTTGGAGCCGAGAAGGACCCACCATGTTGCTCCACTGCGTGTTAGCGGGCATCACATATCATGCAGATTTCCTCACGATGTCTTCCTTCACTGCAGAGGACGTGGTAATTACAGCACTTAAAATTTTAGTGGTGCCCAGGTCATTCGAGCTCTATGAAACTAAAGCGAGCACCCTGACCAGGCTACACCTACTAGGCTTCCACTTCCACAGCTCTTAACAATATCTGCTGCTAATTAGCAGTTTAATTATTTTGAAGGTATTACGCACATCCAACAAAAGTAAAAACCCGTTTTAGTACTACATTTTTTTATTATCTACATTTGATAATACTATTTTTTTTCGTTACTAACTGCATGACACAGCTGGAAGTGGAGAAGAACTTACGTAATGCCGAAGACGATGGATATATGGAAGCTACTTCGCATAATATCACATGCAAAAATTGTGCGTAGTATTTATTATTGAGATACTTCAAATAAAGAACTAAAAGGCTCTCAACATTTTTTCTATTATATTGTAGTGAAAAACGTACTAACAGTCCACCTGGTGGTAAGTGGCTTCTGCAGTACAATGAACTTCAATAGAAGAAAGTTTCAGGTGTGTTGTTATTCCAGAGAACTAAGATGATATGCTAAGAGGCCCATAATTATACTGACTCTAAACCTTTCAAACCGGCACACAACAGTATTTACACTGCTGTTTAGCGGCAAAAATGGGTAAGAGCGTGGTACCAACCCAGACTACTTCTAAAACTCTAAACCTAAGACAACTTCTTAACGAATCTGTTGTTATTATTTAAACCCTCTTCTCGGCCAGATTGTGCGTGATGCGGAGGTGTTGGCCAAGCGTATGGAGCACCGCGGCGCATGCGCATGCGACAACGATACTGGAGACGGGGCCGGTGTGCTGACCGCTATCCCGCATCAGTTCTACTGCGCCCAGCTAAGGTAGGTCACCCACGTCATTGAGGATACGACCGGAACTTAGCATTTTATTAATTGAACTAGGAAACTTGAAGAATTTGTTATACGATCAGCAACAATGATAACGAAAGATATGCCGTTGACATAAGCATCTTTAGGTTCGTCTATAAAACGAAATCTTTATAGAATGGATGACATTGCTATACGAAATTCATTGTTAGTTGAATTTACCACGACATAAGCCCCTCCACAATAATAGTCTAAATTGGTAATTCATAGAAAGAATGCACCAACATCAAGCTCAGAGGCGTTCTCCGTTGTAAGCGTGTAAGTGTTATCACCTGATAGGCGGTGAAGGCATATACTGAGAGGTAACCTGCAAGACAGAAAAAGAAACAGAACTAAACTCAGCCAACCAAAACTTGTGCAGCGTAACAACTTAACTTATGCTACTGATTTACATCACGTGTATTATGGTAATATAATGATTAACAATATTATACATGTACGGAACCCCCATTTTGCGAATACTCACGCTAGACTATATTTTATTTTTATTTTTATGGTTAAACAGGCAAACAAGCAAATGGCTCACCTGATGGTAAGTGATTGCGGTCGCCAATATACATCTGCAACACCATAGGTGCTGCAGTTGCGTTGCCGACCCATTATAATATCATATCTACGGCCAGTTTTGCTTATTGAAGAAAGATATTTGACAGACACTACATACAAGTTATATCTAATATCTATCGTAATTATCAAAACAAATTCAACGATAGATAAGTTATCGGTCGATAGACAGTATGTTTGGCTTTTTGCCTTGTTTTTTTTTACGGACGGGCGGGCGGCAAACGAGCTAGCGGTTCACCTGATGGTAAGTGATTACCGTCGCCCACTTACAACCAAAGCTCCAAAGCCTCCTGCAGCACAGGAGCGTAGCCGGCATTTAAGGGTATTTCGGAGATGGGAGGGATCCGATGGGGAGGAGGAGAGGGCCCCGGGTTACCTCACTCACCGAACGCAACTCCAAAGTAAAAGATGCCTATACTTCACGTCGGTATTCTGCGTGCTATCAATCCGGTCGAGCAGGCCTATTCAAGCAGCAACAAAAGCCGTCGCTTGGCTCTACCACGTTTGATTGTAACTTAGTATAATTAAAAAGAATTAAGGGAAAGAGTATGTTAATTAATTCAACTCGTGATTAGGCTTTTTTTTGTTATCGTTGTTGATCCATAACCATTTATAAATTACCTATAGTTTCTTTTTTAGTTTTCGGCTCTTTTCATTAAACTATATCGCAAAAAAACTATTTAAACAACCGACTAGCTAATTTGTGTAGCGTAACTATCTAGGAATCGATTCAACTAATTCTTGACGTTACTGCACTCAATTTATTTCTGTAAAACGTAATGAAATTGACATAAAAGCGTGCGTGTGGAAATAGGGAATGTTCGTGTACAGCCTGAAGCCGTTGTTTGCGGGCAACATTTGTTTTTGAATAATTGAATGCTTCGTAGGAAAGAAATTGTCTCGCACTTGTTGGCACGGCACCAGAATCAAGCGACGATCGAACACGTGCTTTGGCGCTTGGCTTTCTGCCAGTGTCTTACTTATAATCAATAACATAGAAACTGAGATAAACTTTCTTAATTTTTTTTACAAAAATTCTTTTGCACGCACACGTATACACGAATTCATTATTATCGACATTTCAATGTCACGTGATTTACCTACTTTAATCGCCTCTTTTTACAAATGCCAACCTCATGTTTTTTAGTTTATTCATTCAAACTATAATTTACGGACTCGTCCAGTGTAAGAGGCCATATACGGTATATAATATACTCTTTCTCCAAATGCCATCCTCACTTACATGTGCCGCACCTTGGTAGCCAATAAACGAGGCTCTGACGACCGACTGATGCCGGAATATTGACGAACCGAAATGCTAGTGATGGGTGCGGGTGGGAGCCGGCACTGCAACCATGCTGCCATGGTAACCATGCTGGCATGGTAAGTACGGGTAAACCATCCTAGAAATTAATGCCGGCTTTTGCTGCCTTTTCTTTGAGAGGCCTATGTTCGTTCAGCTGTTGGCTATACTAGACTGATTTAATAGAGCGTAGCAGTAAATCTTACACATTTTTTTTTATTTTTTGATATCTATATTCGGAATTATTTTTTGAAAATATGGGTTTCGTTTAGGTATGTACATAATTATAATATGCAACGATTTTCCCAGCATTGTCAGTTTGACCGGAAATCACAGTAACAAAAAAAAAGTGATCTTATGAAAATTCACCAATGTTTAAATAATTTACATTTGATGATTGTTACGATTACAAAAACAACAATGCGACTCACGCCTGTAATCCTTTACGGGGTAGGTAGAGGTGCCAATGCTTCTTACTGTTTCAATGACAGATGGCCCTACCTGCACGCGACAAATAAATTGTACGAGCATAGGGCATCATTAGTTGTCTGATCAGACCTTCCCCCATTTCTCTCATACTGCACACTGTTTGGAAAGAACTAACGCCGTTTTTATGTTTGCCCGTTTGTCGTCTTCTACGATATCCATGATCTGATACAGGGGCCTTATATAATATTTCACAAATCTTTTTTTTTTTCTTTGGTTTGTGTTGGATACGTATGTGAATGGCTAAAAAAATTATAGAAAGCAAAGTATGTTATAAGTCGGTCGCGGTAGGCTCTCGTTCCTCGGTAACGGTGGCTGTAATTCACAAACCTCACTATGAGGTCGCACAGCAAGCGAAATGACAGTGACACAAACCCGATCAAACGCTTAGAGAAATGCCTTACTTTGCTTCTTCACTTGAACAAGTACTGTCTGTGAATAAGGATGTTTGTTTTAGAGATAACACACTTTTTTTCTCTTTGAAAAGATTTATTTGCCCCGAGCGGGAATCGAAACAGCGACCCGCAGCACCGTGGCCAAACGCTTAGACTCTGCGCCTCCGTACCCGTCATACTAACGGCACTATACTTAAACCTGCATAGGAGGCAACTTGTCATCTTAACGAAGTCACTAGTCGCCTACATCACTACAATCGGCTACATCATCTCCGCGCTGTCACTTGTTCTCGCACGAATTCTATCTTAATTTTTCCTTTTGCAAAAACTCTTCAAGAGAATAGGTCTCTGTCTTGATAAAAACCGGAATAAGCCTGTTTTTATTACGTTGCGGACCAATGTTTATTTTATGTTTTAATTGCGTACAAGCTATAGTACGAGTCAAAACAACTTAAAATGTCCTACTGGATGTTTTGAATTCTCAGATTTTCTTGTTCTTTTGTTAAAATACCTTTTATTAAAGTAAAAATATTTTGAGATAATTTTCGTGTAATAACATTCCGAGTGGTAAAAATGTACCTATACGCTACATACTATCTTTGTGTGATTGTCGTAAGAGGGGTCTAAGTTATAAAAATAATCTCGAAATCTCATAGCAATCTCCGAGAGCCAGTCCGGTTACAGCATCCGTCGCTTTCTTTCATCCAAAGTGCCAAAAAGTTTGTAACAGAAGCCCATTTCGCTACGCAAAGTTGTGCCATATGGATATCAGTAATTTCTGTCTACTCCTTTAGGTGACACGCGTGAGTGCTTTTATGTGCTATTTTTCTAATATTTAATTCCCGGAAGTGTTTGTGTTGAATTGGCTTTAGTGCTAGTGTCGCAGGGCTTCTGGGATTAATGTAGTTTTCATTATTGTCAATAGAATCGTATGTTGACCTTTACGGAAATGAGTGTGAGTCAATTTTTTTTTGCACCTCTGACTATGTTTTGTAAGCGGAAAATTAACTTTATTTCTACCTAGTATCAATTTTCGGCAATTTCCGGCCCGGTGACGTCTAATAAAGACGTCTGATGCTGCAATTGCATTCCAAGAGTTAGCGAATTTATATAGGAAGAAGGAGAACGGAGATTGGTTTATTAGTCAATAAATGTTCAAGGCTCGTTAATCTAGCAATAGATGGAGTGAATCAGGACCGTGCAATGTTACAGCGACCGAGTAACCCACAAGTTAACGACGAATTGGTCTCGATAATGGCCGCGTGGGCTACTGTGCAGTTGACTCTGATTTGTTTGTCGTGAACCAATTGCGGCCTCGAACGCAGCGGTCGGGAAAACGTATTGCCTCGTATATTACTTTACGGTCGTTGTAACTTGTGGCATTATCACAAAGAAGCTTTAAAGGTAACGATTTCTAGCTTCAAAATGTGGAGGTTATCAATTACTTGGACATATCTGAATCGTTTTGTATCATCCCAACGAATATGCTCACAGTATCTGACAATCAAACTCACACTATTATTTAGATCAATAAAGAGCCCAGGTCCCAGATGTCTTCGAGATGGTAGACATCCTAATGATTTATGATCCAATATCGGCATCCGTTACATTGACTCTCCTTCGCATAAGACAATAAAAAGTTACGTAACGTGTTCTGTCGAAGCTAAACACACCGCCCCGGTACAAATGATCAGCGTCGTGCACAAGTCATTTACACTACAAATATTCATTGATAGTGCTCGGTGCGCTTCGAACGAGTTGCACAAGGACGGAGCAGTAATATTGGACCATAGTTTGGTTTTCACTTACGAACGCAACAAATCATTTTGCGTCTTTGTATAACTAGGAGAACAGAACGTTAACATTAATAATTATTAACGTAAAATCTGTTTAGTATTTGTACTGCAATTAAAGTGGTGAAGGTTTCTTAGTTTGTGAAATGTGATGTAAAGTAAAGTATTCTTCACTTCTAGCTTCTATGCTTGCAGACTTGTACATAATTATTTTGTATTATTACACAGCAATGCGGGGTTTAATTGCAATGTTTTCCTGCACCGACTTCCATGTGGGTAAACTTTGCGTTTAAATCTAGTTATTGCCAGACGAGAAACATCACAATCCTTGCATTAAAGTTTTCTGTGTGCATTAAAATTATTGGAGAATTCCTGAGATACTCTAACTACTAACAAATTGATACAATGTGATATTAGGTTGATAACACTGATACTTCTTTATTTTATCGTAAAGACAAACACCCATCACTAATTTTTAGTGCAAATTTACAAATTACTTAAATAGTTTGCACAAATTTCCGCACACGACAATGATAATTTTGCACCATATTGGGTTTTGGTTATTGTTTTACTAATAAGTGCATGATCGTGACTCTGTTCGCGAGAATTTTAAAATTTACGCAAATGCTTTTTGTCCATCTATGCATCCCGCGGCGGGGACTTGCGTGCAAGACGCTAACAAATGGAGGCAGCAGGATTGCCAACCGTACTTAATATATAGTATTGTATTTTTAATGTTGAAGAAAAATACTGTTAAGAACTTCGAGTTGCCATATTGGATTAAAATGCCGGTAAATCTTAAACATCTATTTATTTCTACCTCTCGCTATCCCTCGCACGTGATCATCTTTGGGTCTTTCTGGCAGTAACCAATCCTCTATCCTCTGCCCTGGACACTGATTTCACTTCCTGTCTTTTTCCTTCTTTTGTTTTCTTCCTTTTTCTCTTTCTCTCACTTTAGAATTCACCACACGGTCCTCAGCGCGCACGAGTGCTCCTTATATTGTCCCGAATTTAAATCGTCATTTTATTTTCGATTATTCCAGAATATTCCCGAAACGATATTTAATATTTTTTGCAGAAAATCTTTTAAGGCTTATTTTTCAACCAGTGTATAGCCACCCTTATTTATCACCAAAGAGTTTCCTTAACTTCGACTGGTAAATTATAAAACATTATTTCTCTTGACTTGTCATTCGAAGACGTATGAGCTGACAAGACGTTATCGGGCATTCGTGACAATACCATATTTCAGTTGGAAGGATAAATATTTTTTTTTGCAACACCGAAACAACAACACAATCCTTAAACACATAATATACAAAATATAAATATGTAACAAACATACTTCAGTTTTTTTTAACTCTCTATCCATATAATAAAACATTGTTACTATTTTTTCTGTTTCTGTCGGTTCTGAAAAATACTACAATCAGTTAAAATTTTGGCAACCCTAGGCGCCGTGCCGAACATGACCAATTTGCCCATACCCACCACGCTGGGCTGCTGCAGCTGCGTGGCGGTACTCTCGCAATGGGTATGCGGAACTCAGGTTCGAAACATTCGGTTGGAAATTTCTGTATCAGTCGGATGCCAGAGTTCTCCTCTCTTAGTCAAAATGGTGTACACCGCGCGCCGCTGTGGTTAGCATTTAGAGAAGAAAAAAACCCCCAGTTTTCTTTATATATATTGAGATATGAGTACTAGTCCGTAGTTTCGTTAAGCAGTGGTTTTTGCTGCTGCTCGAATGGGCCGGCTCAATCGGGGTAGTACGACGACGTCGCAGAACACCGGCGTGAAGAAGGAGTAGTCGAATGACCACTCCCCCTCTCTATCCCTCTTCATCATCCTCCCTCCCTGCCCCCAAATATCCTTAAAGGCCTGCAACGCAGGCCCTGACGGTAATCACTTACCATCAGGTGAGCCGCTCGATCGTTTGCCCCCTTTTCCCATAAATAAAAGAAAAAGTCCAAGGGCTACCACAATATCGATGAAAAGGTTTTATGTTAGTAAGTAATCTTAACATTTGCTTTAGTACTTCTTCACAGGGAACTGCCGTTATAATTTAAATTATTCAATTTATCGAAGCAACTGTTCGACGGTGATCGTGTAACACAAATGAATATTGGGACGCTGCCTATCTATGTGCTATATAAAGCGTTCGCATATTGTGTAATAGCATGTCGCAGCATCTGTTAGTATTGATTGTGATTATGATAGAGTGAAGGTCGCTGCGGTTTTCATAGACGCTTTAGTATTTAATATTATGTGTGATAAGATGTGTATTTATTGCAATGTGAGCTGTTTGTAGGCACGGAAATGTAACACAATATGTTATTGTGATATTGAATACAAGAAGAACCGTGGTGGTAGCCTAGTGCTCAGTGCGCTCGCTTTAGTTTAACAGAGTTCAAGTGACCTGGGTTCGTTCTGCTACTGTTTTATGTGGCAAAACACATTTGTTATCTTCGGCGGGGATTTGAACCTAGGGCCCACGAGTCGACAGTCAGCCTAAACTCTAGACCACGCGGTCGCAGTCGGTCATATATGTTACTCCACTGACGATGACGTTCCCTTCTGTTTCATAGCTGGTGGGTTTCGTCTGCGTTATATATACACGAGTTATAGTGCCGTTAGTATTTGAGCAAACACAAAGGCATCATAATGGTTATGCGATAAGATCGTATAAAGGGTCAGATGTGGTGCCAGTCAACGACACGGGACAGTCGAACATAACATCTTGACCCGAAGGCCGTTGGAAGTTTGAGTGCCACAAATATTATCTTTGGCTGGTATTTCAACCTAGGATACGCGGTCTATCATTGATATATTATTAGGGTTAAGTAAAACAGATACTGAAATAATTGATAAACTTATACATAGTTTGACTAAAAAATAGTTTTTACTGCCTATTTTCTTTATGTCGGCTAGTTATCCTGTATAGTTTAAAGATAAATGTACTGTTGTTATACTTTAGTTAGATCCACTGTTGTAGATAAATAAATATAATATAAAATTAATGTAATGTAACATGAATTTTCAATTCAAGTTTCGTAAGTCTCATTTTATTAGAAAGCATCAGACGTTGCCTTGGCGCTGTGTTTGATGTATACAAAGAAAATAGAAGTAAATATTAATGCAGATAAAATACTAATAAAACTCCTATTTTTATTGTTATACTGTGTTATGTGGTACCCTATCAGTTGTCATAAATGAGCCAGTCCTTAGCTGGTAACAATGAAATCATTGTGCAATATATTAATTAAACCTCCCATGTCCGTCCGGTCAAGTTGTTTGGTCTTTCATAACTGTTTGCTTACAAACAACGCAACACATTTCTTACCCTTCTAATCCCTAAGGGGATAACCGGAGCTCTAGATACAGTTAACTGTCGACGGACACACTTCTTATTCGATGACAATGGAAGCACGCACTTATGATAAGAAACTATATTGCATTAAAGAAGACGATGATGATGATGTCCTCCTGGCCGGTTTGCGGTTGTCAACTATCGGTTTTCGGGTCTGGTTGTGTTGCGTGCGGTACCTGTCTCTAACACTGCATCTGTACCTTCCTCAAATCTTATCGCATAAGCGTTACATCCGATATGGGAAAGTAAAGACGAGTGAGTGGCTGTGTGTGTGCGTACACACTTACGGCACTTTATTGTAGGCAGTTAACAACTGCCGATAGTATTCGGAAGTTGTCGCCGTGCTCGAAATCGGCCAGGAGGGCATCATAAAGTCGGAGGAAGTGAATATCAGGTGCGCAGTGTCAGAGACGCAACCGGGAACATTTCTAGACCCATGGCTTAACCGCTTATTAACCATTAACCATAAGTTACGCGGTCGTCAAAGTATCAACACTTAGTACTATAATTCTGAAGTCAGAATAAATGTCAATTGGAAACCTTTTCTACATTTCTTGTCAGTTTACCTGTTAGGTATTTCGATTTTCCTTACTGTCTATTTTTGAAATGGCGAACTTCGTGCCTACATTTCTAATACATATTATGTATAAAATTAAATAAATAAGATTACATATAATTAAATGATATACATAGACATATTTAAATAAATAAACTTATATACATATATGCATACAAATTCGTAAATATACAATATATATTCGATTAACACGAAGCTAAGTAGTGGTCCTTTACACGTTTCTTAAATAAAAGTATAGTTCCGGAATGTCGTATGGTAGGCGGTAGTGAGTTCCACAACCTAACTGCATGGACTGCAAAGGAATAGGAATAAAAACTGGAATTATGGATATGGTAATTAAGGAGAGTCCTAACATGCGATCTGCATGGCACATCCGGTAGGTGAACGAAGGTTTGGTTTGTTCATCCTAAAAGCTGTAAGGATTTCAAGCATCCGTCACGCTTATAAGGATTTTTGGCATATATGTGGGATTCTTAGGAAATCTTGTTTTTGAGACCTCTGTTCAGATATGTCTCTATTATGCTCCATATTTCGCTATGTTCAGTTATCTTTACGTAAGCTGCGCACTGCTGGAGCATTGAGGAGGACGGTCCTTAATGTTGTAGGTATTTGCGATATTCGCCTCGCCTGTGCGGGATCTTCGGTAGCTACTAAATACTAAAGAATATTTTTTCAAGACTGCTGTGTAATATCTGGCCTTGTTATCCGTCTATTTAGTCCTAGTCCACTTCATTCTTTGGCATTAAAGCCGAAATTTTTCGGTTGTCATCATCCTTCTGGAGACAAATCCGCTACGCCTCAAATATTTGACAAAAATTCCCTGTGACATTATTCTCCTGTACTTTACTTTGCTTATCCAATACATGGTTACCAATAAACGAAATCATATCTTAGATGTGAAACATAACACGGTATGATTTTATCGAGGAACGACTTCACACGTAAGTTTTGTGAAATATTTTTGTGCCAAAGCGGATCAGGCCGTATGGATATATGCCTTGGAAGGTTTTCCCATACAAATCACGGTCGGCAAGCGGTTTGGTGAGCACAAACCCGCTTGCCTCCCACCAGTAATGCTGATCCACTAATCTATGGTGTTTAGGTTTAGCAAATTCAGTTGGACGTTTCGCCAGTAGACGGTCGCCAGAGTCTCGTTTGTTTGTCTGCTACAAAGTGCACCGTATGAAGAGATGGTATATTGCTCCTTATAAGTTTGAAAGTTTATGAGCATATAAGTGGTTCTAGAAGTGTGTGTGTGTTTGCTGTGCACAAACTGTCACAAAGAGTGCACGTAACAATCTTGTATACATCTCGTTAGGATGGTGTCCAACGCTCGATTGAATAAAGCATTGTTCGTTTATTTATAGCACTGAATAGGTATTGTTCCAAGACACGGGTCTACTAGTCTAGCTCCTACGCGGAGTATTGTGTTGAGGATTCTTAAGAGATCTTCCCAGTCTTTCTTTGTTATATTTCAAAGAACTCCATTCATACTCGTAGTTACAATTGTGAAGCAAAGATAGTTGCTAAATCGACTGTATTAAAATTGTCTCTTCAGAAGTACGTTTGAACTTATAGATTGTCTATTTTTCAGAGGTTTTTGAAACCACAGGAAGTGATACAAGACCTGCTTGAAAATTGAACAGGGGAAAATTGGGAGAACTGGGTTACATATCCCCGAAACCTTTTTCTCGACTATGCAAGTCTACCTTCACCGCAGAGTCCGCGACAAACCTGCTACTATATCTATTAACAATTTTGATAGTGCCGCCTTTAGGGATCTACGACAGCTTGGACATTGTTTGTATCTAATCATCTTCTATCTATCTATCTGTCGTTGGGTCATTGTCAAAGCGTTGAAATTTTAAATTTAACACATTGCTTGTACAAGTTATTTCTGGCAACAAGTAATTTTATTGGTACACAAAATATATGGTTACTGATCTAAACTATCCTTAACAACCGTTTATTTGAAGTACTTGTCACCATTTTTATTTTACAAATCCGACATTACACCGATCAAATCGCGCGAACCTTACCACATCCTAAAGTTGCTACTACTGATAATTTAACTACGCCTGTTCCCAATGTCACACTTTACATAGGTTTATTTACATACATATAAGATGCTGTCTAAATAATTTCTCCGCTTCTAAAATATTTATGTACTCGCATGCAAACGTGGTAGAGCCAAGCGGCGGCTTTTGCTGCTGCTCGAATGGGCCGGCTCGACCGGATTGGTACAACTACCTCGCAGAATACCGTCGTGAAGTAGAGGCATGTTATGCTTCTGCGTTTCGTCAGTGAGTGAGGTATCCGGAGGCCCACTCCCCTCCCCATCCCCCTCCGCGTTCTCCCTTACATCTTCCAAATACCCTTAGAGGCCGGCAATGCACCTGCAGCACCTCTAGCGTTGCAGATGTACGTGGATAACGGTAATCACTTACCATCAGGTGAACCGCTTGCTCGTATGTCGCCTATCAGCGAGCGGTATCAATGAATTTAATATCAAGCATTCTATGTCAGGGAACAAGGAAAACAGTAAAACCAAGCCGTCACTGGAATATTGGATTTCGGCCGGAATTTTCAGTATTAATTTAAATTCACTAAAGTAAGTAGGTTTCTTATTTCGTTTTATATCTTGAAACTAGCTTTCTTGCATTAACGCGAACACTGCAGATTTCAAGTGAAACTATTATTTACGGAATTTATCGCTTTTAATTTAATTTTTTTATGTTCCCGGAGTTTTGAGTGTGCGCTGAGGTGTTGTAAGTGCCGATATCATAGTTGACTCGGGCTACCGTCAGCTTGTAATTTTTTTTGTTGTATCTCCGGAAACAAATCTCGGCTCGCTATCCATTTTATCTCCCGGAAAAGCGGAAAGTGGGTTGCATAAGTTGAATAACAAAACTTGGGTGCTTTTGGAATGACAAACATCCCTAATTTTGTATTTAAAATAAAATTTACCAATGCTTTTAAATTGTAATTTTATTTTGTGAATAAATAATGAATGAATAAACGTTTGGCCCGTTTGAGTCGTGCCAAATGGAAGTGCATAATCTCTGTCTGTCTGCACAAACCTTCCACGTGAACAACGAATGGCTGGAAGTAAGCCATCGATAAAAGGCGTCAATAAAGATCCCCAGGCATGGAAGGCTGATTATGTTTACGTTACGTACAACCTGCTATCTTTATTGTATAGATTTCGGTATTAGCGATGTGTGAAACCGCCAATTGCGTCAATATTCTTAGCTTGAACCTTAAATCCCTTTATTGACACTTTATTGCGATGATGTTGCAATACCGAATGATATCAACGATAGCACCACATTCTGGTCTACATCAGAAGGACCCAAGCATGGAATTACCATGCTTGGGTCCGATAAGGGAAACTATTTCTCAAACAACTTTTTGAAATAACCTTAGTTAATTTCAATCTATTTCCTAAATAAAAAATGTATTGCTCATTGATGCTCAATAGATGTCGTTACATTGCTACCCGGTAAAAATCAAGTGATTCAACAAATGCTCAATGAAAATTCTGAAAACGAGCACTGTTTTAATGTTTACTGATGTTCTGTACTATTTTTGTTATTATGTTTTGTTGTGTTTTATTATGTTGTTAAACCGGTTTTTTTATTATGACTGCTTTCAAATAAATTCATTTTCTCCTGCGTCACTTAAGAGTCGATGTTAATTGAATTGTCTGAAGTTTTCTCGGATGTCTTTATAGGAGATTCCATACTACTTCCCACTAATTTTATTTCGCTACCCGTTGCTTAATATTATTGATCTATTTATTGGTAAGAATTTTCATTGATGTTGCAATTTTTGGAAACCACTAAGGTGTTTTTTTTAAATCGTTCTCAATATGTGTTTTGGGTTACATATTGATACAGGCAATATTAACAAGTATTAATTGTAATCTCATCTAAAGTAACATCTTTATTATGAATTGGTCTACGTGCCGAGTGCGAGCAAACATTGCTCTAGCAAGAATTTGTTTGTATGTTTGTTACTTCCTTTATTGCACTTCATAAATTTTCCTTTGTTAAATTGTTGGCTTTACTCATGCTAAATCTCTTGTAAGTCTTATTTAACTGGTGAAATTTAAATGTATTTATAAAATCGTTCACCTTATTTCTTTTGTAGAGTAGGTTCGTAAATAAGTACTCTAATGAATTTTTCCGTGTGGCAGCAACCTATTGTTAAGATACGCAGAGGCTAATGTAAGTCCTTTATCGCTGCTTATTCCTCTGGGTGACAGGCTTGAGCCCAGTGTTATAGTTAAATGCAAGTATGTCCCAACTTCGGTTTTTTATTGACAGCTTATTTCTTATTCAGTCAGTTGGACGTGTACACTGAAATGAAGGCTGTAGGATTCATTATACTCGTAAATGTCAAAAAAAAAATTAAATAGCCAATTCCATAAGCGCCTTAATGATTATTATTGAATCGTGTCAATAACATTGCACTTACCTTGACTATACCAGTTCACTGCGGGTCGGAGACCTCGTTGGTGCGGTCTCGAGCACGTTCTCTTCTTCATTTCTATGGTTTTGTCTGTAAGATTGGTAACTGATTAGAAATGTTAAGATTGTTTGTATTACTATAAAATTATTATTACATTTAATTAAGAAACAAATTGCCTAATCATAACAATAAAATTTGTTGTTGGTCAAGCCACATGTTAAATTAAATATAGTTAAATAAAATATAACTAAAACAAAACTTACTCTTGTTGCCTTCTTATCCAATCGACGCTCAATAGTTGATTCTTTGAAGATTATTGACCTCACATGTAACCCAAATTTGCTTAAAATATTCTCTAATGACAAATGAAACAAGTTTATTTCAAAGCGTTAAAAGCCAGGAGAATGAAATTTATTTCTCCGTAAATTTAAGCTTCGTGTTTTAAAATACGCTAGTTAGTTATGGCTTCGTGTGGTAGTACGTTAAGCTCTAATTATTCCATTAAAATAATCCGATAAAATTATATGTCATTCGAAATACTACAATTTCTTACTCCTTTACTTGACATGGTTTTTATCATCCCTGCAACTTCTCAATATTTTAAATAATTTTAGAGAAGCAATATTTTAAAACGAAGAAGTTTGTAAAAGACTGCTTTTATATTTTTTATTTGGCGTACACATCACATCTCTAGTCGATATTCCTACGTAACAAAGCAATCTGCGAGTATCTACGATTACGTGTATTACACTTTGATGAAGACAATCATCTCTTGATTGATTCAGTATTTTTCATCGATAACCGTCAAGTAATATCGCAAAATTAGTCAGTTTTCTATAAACAAACACGTCCGAAGATGAAGATTGCTGATAAGATCAAGCCAAAATAGATTAAATCTTAATTTTGTATAAAATCGATATATTTCATAATAAATTAACAAGAAATTTTGAAAAGTCGATTAAGATTTTATATACAAATCGTTCTTGATGATGATTTACAATATAATCCCTGGAGACACTGGAAACAAAACGGTACCTGGTCGGTGTTCTATTTTTTAACTTCATAGCTAACTAAAGCTAAAAAACTAACTAGCTAAGCTTAACTAGGGCTACCTTCAATTTTTATTTGTGACATCTGGACGTCAAACACTCAGTCCCCGTGACCTCGGCTGCTGTAAAGCAATCGAAACATCGGGAATATAAAGAACGAAAGTAAGTAAGTAATAGTTTCATTTCAAATGTGTAGTGTTCGCGTAAATACAAGAAATTCAAGTTGCTATTATATGCTATAGTTCGATTTAAAGCACATTTCACAAATTTGATGGATGGTGGCGCAGTTCTGCGTCAGTTCCGGCCTCAAGGTCTGGGTCTCTTCCAAATTACTCGTTTCGTTGCAGTGCACGCTAGAATGGAATCGATTAATTTTGCCGGTGAAGTCAGCGTTTGGAAATTCATTGTTCATTGATGACTTCTTACAGTCAAATATTGAATGTTTGCTGTAACTTGTGCATTGCAGGTTACACATAGTTAATTCTTAGAATAGGGATAGATATTAAATATGTTTATGACTGTATGTAGAACGTATTATGTTTCAATCGAGTCTATAGAATCTAAATTGCATTATTAACAATAATAAATAGATACATCACGATAATACCACATCATAATACGTAATATATTATAGATAACAGATAAAGGCTAAATTCCTTCATTAATATTACACATAGAAAAAATGTCTATGGATTTTTTTTTAATGAAAGTAGGAAATATTTTCTTAGCAATCCATCACGATGATGCACTAACATAATCTATTGCAAATAAGTTCGGAGTTGTGCACTCGACTGGAATTAAACAACAAACAATTGCTCGGAGATAAGGTGAGTACGCATCGAGCACGCGGCGAGCTCGTGGGCGCGCAGGGGTCCGCGTGCGAAGGTTAACAGCGTTCCACCCAGGTCCAGCGTACCGAGGTTCGGTGGCTAACAGCGGGTACTAGGTGGTAACCGGAATTATATTCTTTCATTTCTGCCCTTGATATTGGCTCATATCTGTATTATTCATTCGTACTTGTAACATTCTAACACACCATTTAAGTTACAGAAAATCCTTACCTATGTGATGTGCACACGACATTGTCTTTTGTCTCCTGTGCTGAATAATAGCACTAAAACTTTTTCAAATGCTGTTTTTACCATTATGTATTGACCGATCTTCAAATTTCAGTTTATAATGCGTGATATTTATTAAGAGATAAGACCTGAAAAGGTGAAGGGATGAAAATCGCGATTATTTTTCATTTTTGTCGACAACCATTCAAGACCATAAATAAATATTAAAAACCATAATTTTTTTATATTTATTTATGGTCTGTATTTATTTATAGATTTTGCGAATACGTCCCAGTATCTTTCAAATCTTTAACCCTTCCATACTAGCCGCTTTTTATGTTTCGGAGAATAAGTGAATCAGATGGGAAAAGACCAAAATATAATATAATAAAAGATAAAGTAATGAATAATCCTCAATATATTTTTTAACTATAGGACCATCGCGCAATGGAATTGTTTTCTTTCACACATTCACTCTTTTACTCCGTTCATCTGAATAGTTGCAAAAACGGTTTTATAAGAAAAAAATTTTTTTAAAGATAAGACCAATTACGTTCCACTTTTAAATAGAACTTGAAAGGCATATAACCGAAATATGCCACACGAGTAATCACTTTGCAAATCAATAAAATAACCTAGAAATAAACATCAAACATAAGACGAGAATAGATATGCTCGTGCATAAGACAAATTATCGTCAATTAGGTGAAGAGCAAGTCGATCTGGACCAGGCAGTTGCGCTTGCGTAATGAGTACTTGGTGATTGGATCAACATGTAACATTGTCACAGAGTTTTGGGATCTAACTCTACTAAATGATCATGTATGAAAGTTTTTTTATGGGAAAGGCGGCAAACGAGCAGGCGGTTCACTGATGGTAAGTGATTACCGTCGCCTACGCACATCTACATCACCAGAGGTGTTGCAGGTACGTTGGCGGCGTTTAGGGGTATTTGGGAGATGGGAGGGACGATGAGGAGGGGGAGTGGGTCTCCGGTTGCCACACTCACCGAACGAAACGCAGAAGCACAAGATGCTTCTACTTCACGCCAGTATTCTGCGAGGCCGTGGTACCAATCCGGTCGAGCCGGCTCATTCGAGCAGCAGCAAAAGCCGCCGCTTGGCTCTACCACGTTTGAATTTGCTAATGACTTTGTTATTTAAACCGAAAATGTTTAGCTTATTTTAAAAACACACTGCGGTTTACTAAACAATTTCCACCAAAGGACGTTATGTTAATTCTAGTATATACTACAACATAGACAGTGCTAGAAAATAGTTTGCCAGATTTAAACAAGTTTTCAATTTCAAAACGCACTGCATTGAATTTTAAAGACAATTTAAAATTCAATGCCATGCGTTGTTGTAATATCCTAAAAAGATTTTAAGAAAAAAAAAATTTTTATACGCTGTAACTTCAATTTGAAAATAAGCCTTTGAAGAAAAAGGCAAGAGTCAACTTATGACATGGAAACGAAATTTTCTCTAAACGCCAATATCAAACCGGAAATCGGAAAAGCAGAACCAAAGACAATTCTAAAGAAACGACATCTTAACGCCTGTCTTGTCTTCCTCGACCTTGATTTGATGCAACGTAACACATGTGGGAAGCTATTGCAAGCCAATATGAAACAGTATGCTATTAATGAATGAACTGCAAATGTCAATGGCTCGCTGGCAATTAATCGTTTAGTATGTAATTAATATTCGCAATCACCTGATATTACAGTTGAGAATAGAATCTGCCACCCTATCGTCGTATCGGTGTACTAAACACTACTAAGATAAATCTCAACAACTACATGAGTGGTAACAGTTTTGATTTTGCCAGATTCTAAATACTCAGGAAGGTAACGGGTAGGATCATCTATGGTGCGAGGTGAGTGGTGTTCGAACAGCAAACGCGTATGGTTATGATCAGAAGTAATCGGAATCTCTTAATTGAGATAAAAAGTACCCTATTTATCAGATTCCATGCCATAATCTACCCGTCTCCCAAATTTCGTTCATATTTACTTCATATGTACTTAAATCCGTACAAAAATTTACGTATTGTTATAGATTATATATCAATATATATAATATACAAATTACGCATTTTATTAATTGTACGACCTTTGAACTGTTGCAGTAGCAAATATCGGCCGAGTGTCGGTGTTACATATAATGTGTTATCGTTTTCACAGAACTACGTTATTATGAATTGTTTGTTACTCTACTCTCTACTCTACTCTACTATCTAGCCAAGTTTACTTGTTACCAAGTTCTATTCGCCCTCCAAAAGTTTGTAAGAATATTTTTTTTACAGAACACGAGAGTTATAATCTCGTAAGCTTGGATCGAAGTTGAAGCCTCAGTTATTGTGTGCATTATTAATAGCAGTTTTTAGTTGTCCACTGCTGAATATTAGGCTTAACCAAGTCGGGATTTGGTGTAATCGTCATGCTTGGCATGAGGAATCGATGGGGAGAGCTGACACCGTCCTGCTAGAGATGCTGCTTCCCATCACTATGTTTAAGGGATTTGGGATGAATTTTCCGGCATCAGTCTGCCACCAGAGTCTTTATCTGTGGACTTTCTAGCAAAACTGCTTCTGGTCAAATGTCACAAACAACTCCAACCTGGCGCGGGAAAAACGTTCCGTACTTCATAAGACACATCCGGTCTTCAGTTGGCCCACGTACAGTCTAGATCTGAACCAGATGGACTACGAATTGGCGTTAATACTAAAGGGCATGGCCTGCTCAACAAGTTACTCCGGCATTCAGTCTCTCAGGAAATCTTTGGGCCTGGCAGTGGTTAAATTCGCATGGTATTTAATAAATCCATAGATTCGTAGCCAGAGCAATTAAAGGTCTGTATCAAAGCCAGAGACGGCCACTTTGAATAAAATTTATGTTAATTAATTCTCATTGACATACACTTGTTTTATTATTATTAAACTGTTCTTTAAAAAAAAAAATGGTAATTATTTTGATATGTATGGAACTTAAAGTAAGGTATATTATTATGCCATACCTTGGTATAGTAACATACCTTACCTTACCTATTGTAACATATGCACTATTGCGTGCTGAAGTAAAATTAATATAATTTAATAAGCTACGTAAAGCAATAATTTATTTTTTAATATGTTTTAATAAATATGTGAACTTTAACCTTTGCCTGAAATTAGAATTCTAATATTATCTATCTTGACATTTACAATATGTGGGTGTGGGTAAATGTTGGAAGAAATGAAAAGAAAAATACAAAGTACTTCTACTTTGTACTTTTCTTTCGGATCTTGAAGCTTGAAGCCTATTGTAGATTCCTTACTTTTAAAAATAACTTGTCAGAGTTATTACGGATTTGCGAATACGATGGCGCTTGTGTTAATAATTTCATAAACAGTTTTAGTACTGGAACTTTTGGCCGTAACATTCTGTCTTACTTTTTACAACCGACTTCGAAAAGGTTATCAATTTGTCTGTTTTTAGTATATGTTAACCGATCTCTCCGCCGATCGTGAACCGATTTTAATGATTCTCTATTTATTTAATATACTATTCTTCATGAGTGGTCCCATTTAAGTTTGAGGAAAAAATTCCACCCCTAAGAGTGGGAAAATAGTTGTTTCTCTTAAACTTTGTTTTAAGTTCATTTGTTAAGGATTCTACACATGTCATCTAGTTCAAAACTAGGAACTGTCTCGGAAACTTGAATGTGATAAATATGGTAACTTGAAGGTGATAAGTACGGTAACTAGAAGGTAGTAAATATGGTAACTTGAAGGTGATAAATGTGTACACTAACGGATGCCCGCTGCCACGCCCGCGTGGTCACATTTATCTTCTCCCAAGAGATTTCTTGGTTGAGATAAAAAGTATTCTATATAGAATTCTATTGCATAATCAATATCTCTGGCTAATTTTGTTTTCATCCGTTCAATCCTTTAAGCGACAAACATCTAAACTTTCGCAGTTGTTATATATTATGATGAAAAAAGTCTATGTATAGCACTTCTGGAACATCAAATAAACATCTATGAGTTGGTTGCAAAAATCATCAGATTTTTGTCATTATGGATTCGAAGCTGCGACCCTCGGCTCTGAAGGCATGCTGACGCCTACTGACTACACCATGGGGCCGTCATTTAAATTATGATATCGAATTTGTTAAGATTTCAAGCCAATAGACCTATTTCGGAAGTGATGTTTATACGCTACGTTATTTTACGAGACATCTGCTATTGCGCAGTGATTCCGGAATAATAATGCACGTTATTGACACGCGTATTTAGCATTGGAATGTTTTCGGTTAATATGGTACATTAAGACGTATACGCATGAATATTTATCGCCACTGTAGTGTAAACACTGATGTGTAATCTCTACCCGGTCTATATTTTCCTTACCGCAATTCATCTGCGCCCAAATGTGTTGACCATAAGCAAATTTGATTCCAGAGACAAAACACAGTTTTTATGTGCCAAGAATGTGGTCGTACAATATGACGTGACGACGTTGACACGAGGTGTTTGATATTGAATCTCTGCTTCCCCCTATCACTGACCATCTACACAGCGGTCTAAGTTCAGTGTACGAAGCGACAGCGCAGTGTATATCCCGATTTGGCCGCGGCGCTGGCAAAGGTCCAGGTTGCATTCCGTTAGGCGAGATGATAAACATCAGACGCGCCATGTGCTCGCTCTTGTAACACCGATTTTTGTAATAGTAAACACATGATACTTCGTCAAAGTTAGATGTAATTTACCGCTGAGTTTGTTGAATTTATCGTATAAATGTAATCACTACCTCCTTATAAATGCTGCTTTCCGGTTACAATTCTCCTCAGAAAACCCCCCCTGCATTGCTTTGAGTTTTGAACGGGATACCTGATGTTGGACAACTTGATTCATTGGCAAGGTTAACATCTGTAAGTAATCCAATGAAAAAGCGAAACGAACAAGTTGTGGTTGACCTGTAGAAGCGCCAAAAGACTAACTAACTAGTATGAGTAACTAGTAACTGCGAAACATGACGTCGCAGGTTCGTGTCCGACATTCGAATATTGTCAAACCATTCCAAATTCTTTAAATTTGTTGGATCTAGTTGCGAGCGCTTTCCAGGAATATTAGTAATGTTCATAGCATTGCTACTTATCTTTGAAAAAACAAAAATGCAAGCGCAACCACGGGTAACCTTCATTCTTATCCTTTCATATTAACCTTAAAAACTTTTTTACTATGGACCACAATCCAGGAAAGAGAACTGGTATTTATTTTTGTAGTCAAAACTATATACACCACCATGTTTCAGTTTTTGAGACAAACAGACAAACTGTTTTTGTTTTGTTGAGAGTGAGTTAGACTTTGAGTTCTTCTTTAGAAGTGAGTTCTACGAGCTCCTATTTGAAATTTGATTATTCTTCAGTATCTGCATTTGCGAAAGGATCTAAAACCCAATTCGCTATACTTAATTAACATGAAGTACGTCCAAGTGTTGCCAATAAGCAAGTAAATCTTCCTGTTTCGCAGAGAAACCTGATAATGTGGGAAAGTGTTTGTCTAGCACCTAGACGCCTCTACCTAGATATTGTTTGAATAGAAATTTTCCCACAAAAGCGGCTATTTAGTTTTTTTTTTAATTAAATTCATCTCATCATCTTGCAATAAAAAAATTATTAGTAAATTTACTTCATTAAATATATAAAACAGATCGGTCAGATAAGCGATGTAATTTTTTGATCGAATCAGGATTTCGCCTAATTTTTTGTGTCTTTAATAAAGTCCAGTACTGAGTCAAAAAGATTGAAAAAACGATTCAGACCAAACACCTTTAGAGAGCCAACGTACTTCTGTGTGCAGCAGCTAGCGACTGTAATCTCCATCATTTTCACTACAAAGCTGACCTATAATAATCGGTCATTCAATGAATTGCTTCTAATCTTTTTGATTGCTTTGATAAAGTAATGGTGCGACAAATGCAGACGATCTAATGCCGATGATGATTAATACAATTTAAGGCGAGTACATTTGGTACTGCTTGTTTCAAATGCGCTGTGAAACCCATATGACGCCCTGTCATTGCTGGAGCAACATCAGTAGCACCTGTCAATAATTGGTATTACTAAATACCGGTATTTCTTACCCATGAAAAAAATGAACTAGGAAAATGATTGTTTTTCTTCTTTTATAAATCGCACGTATGATACGACTAGAGCTTCGCTAATTACTTGGTCGAGTTGAATCGAAAATTTGCTTTAAGTAATCGCCTAATGGCAAAACACATTGAAATATTCAATGTGCTATTTCATCTATTCTTGGCACTGAATTATTAGTGAGTGGAATTTTTCTGATATATATAATGAAGAATAGTTTTTATATTATCTCTTTGAGCCGGCAATACATAATGTATTCTCCTCGCCATTTGTGTGAGACGTTATTTGAGGCTCGTAGTCCATCCTCATCTTGTTTAGAAGACGCCGCCGAAAGGTTTGATACAGTTGGCTGTTTTATATGTTCATCTCCTTAAAAATAGGATAATTCTTGGTTTTTTCTTAACAGCATTTTTTATGATTTGTGGCAATCTAAACACATAGGCAATGTATAATGTTAAGAGAGTACTTAAATACATACTTGTAACATTCAATACGTGTTCCATTGCATAGACCGCGTATTTGCTGACCAACTTACAAGGACTTGTCACAGTTAGTCTATTCTAAAATAAAACTAATGACGTATCTAATGTATACCTAATGCCAACTTAAAAATGCTTACTTAATATAAAAAAATATATCTTAGTATGAGCGACCACTAAGATATTTTTTTTTATATTACAAATCAATATTTTTACTTTGGTGCTGGTACCCCATGGCAGGCCGCTCTTGACTGGCAATGATGGACAACTGAAGGAAGACAATGATGTCTCCCTTTTCATTCACCCATTCAGTGCCCAGTATGACAAGTCATCAACGTGTGATAAGGTACTAATGAGCAACGCGTTTACATTACATGATAGCGACGTCTACATTGATCGATTACAGCATATATAGCAGACGTCGTGTGTCTACGAGTGACGTAATAGTTTGCGCAGATAACAAGCAGGCCTTCGTTTGACTCCATGGCGTTATTTCTATTACTCATAGACTAGGTATATTCACTAAACCAGATAGGCATAATGTCCGTCAGCTGGAGGCGAAAATGGCGTTCCCCATTTGCCGTAGCACAAACGCCGCTTAAATCATCTGTAAATGTGAATGGGCCCTAATAAATGGTTGTGCTCACATACATTTGGCACGATCCTGTTCAGCGTCACCTAACTGGCTTCTATTTTCGTCTCTCCAGGACATAAAGCGAGCGGTAGCCTCGTCGTATATAACATGAAATATTCTTAGATTGCAATAACAACATGTTAATAAATTCATGTATAATAACATATTCAAATAAGTCGCGAGTTGAAATCCGAATTTTAAGTAGAAGACATTCCCAAAATCGAGCGAAAGATTAAGGAAATTTATATTATATTGATATTGACTAAAGGAAAAACACTATTCAATATTAATATATAAAAGTAATATGATTTATTCAAAAGTAAAAATAGTTAGAAATCACAAAGCGATACCAACCGACCGAATGTTGTAATATTGTTGTAAATATTAAGTCTCCTAAAAGTATAACTCAAATTTCATCAAGTACGTTCGGGTTCATTACGGGTGCTGTCCATTTTACTCAATCCTCCTTTACCTATGCCATGAGAGTATTCGGTATATACAAATATTCGTCACTATGTCCATCGATAAATGTGAAAGTTTGTTTGTTAAGATATTTGTCGTTCAATCACGCATAAACGGCCGGTACCGATTTTAATGAAATTTGGCATAGACATACAACCTTGAAGCCAGGGCAAGGACATAGGACGTTTCATCCCAGGAAAGTCGCGGGAAGATTCTAGACGCGGGCGAAACCATAGGCGTAGTAAGTGCAGCATTATATATCCTGCATGTGTAGGTCGGTAATGTGTAGTGAGGCTCCATTGTTCATCGCATGCATCGCTAAGTTTTATTGTGGTTTTTAAAAGGTTTTTAAAAAGAAGATTGCTAACTTCTTTTAGGACTAATTACACTGCCTGCCCTAATGTGAGCAAAAATTTACATCACACTATTACTTAAAACCTCATACTCGTATATAAGATTTTTTTTTAATTGAAAAAAAAAATTTATTCAGCACAGTTTCGCGAGAGCAAAAACGAAAAACTATGAACGAGATTTTTGATGCTTTATCCACGGTATGCGTTGGTGTGGCTGATTTCCTTACGCGGCCATCTCACGGCAGGCACGTCACTAACTATATTGAAGCGGTCTTTCAGCAATACTAACCTTAATGTTGATAAGCGGTGACGGTATTCCATGGTAGCATCGCATATCGGTACTAATCAAATGTCTAAAATGTTCCTTTTAAGGCGGCTGTATGACCATCAGAACCATATTGAAAAAAATGTTGTTGATTTGTAAAAATATGTTAACCATGCTTAAAAAAGGCGACAAAATCGATCAACTCTTTCCCCAAATGCCAACCTGACAGACGAAGTTTTGTCGACTGTCTACCATACTAGTACAACCAATAGATATATATCCAATAGATCCCTAAACATTTATTATTTAGTAAACTGAACAAATATAAAAAAAACAAATTCACAATGTGACCTAATATAGTTACAATAACCATGATTTGACTGATGCGAAGCCTTTGATATTATACTGACAAAGAAGGTTACCTAATGATAATTCAAAGTGTCTAGACGTTGTAGGTGCTCGGTGATGCGGCCGAATTTTCCAGCTTACGTACGTACACAGTGACGAAAGTGAGTTAGTAAGGTAGTGTGCGTGGTATGCGCCTGTGTTGGATAATTGATAGACGGTCTGCCGAGATTCGTTCGCGGTTCTATTGGTCAATAGTTCAGTTTTACTACGTCAAAGATGCGCGCGCATCCCGCATCTCCCTCTTCTGCCCTCACCGCCAGCTAGGTTTACCATGATGCGTTTAGGATAACTTAGTCGTTCATTTAAAACTTTTACATCGATAATGGTCTTTTGCAACAGACAGCAATTACCATTATAATTTCGCATTTTCTTATAATTTTCAAACATTCAAATGTGATTATTAAACAACAATTAAAATTTACCAATTAAAAAATATACAGAACTAAAACACTCATTTATAATAAAATTATCATATAGTAAAATTCTATCTTAAAATGTAGTAAATGATAAAACATTATACTATGTACATATGTTATTTAATTAGCATCGCAGAAAGAGATTTATTTATAATTTATTACGTCAAAACAAGTCAACTGCAATGTTTCATAAATATGTAAAACAAATATTGATGCAATACGTTGCAATTATTTTCAACTTTGTACTGTATAAACATACCTCTATCATAATCGAGGTTATTAGATCACAGACTCGCTAGAGTTTTTTTGTTATTTGTATTACAAAATAACAAGTGTACCAAGGACATCCTCTGCCTCCTATCGTTGTTATTGGTGTATACGATCCTGAAATAAAACTAAATATAAGCTGAATAAACATATGTCCGTTAAAAAATTGATGCATGGTAAACCTCTCCGTTTGTACTTCTGACCTTTAGACGAAGTGCCTATAAGTACTAATTGTGAGTTACGCTTTATGTCATAGTCTCAAACTATATAGCGGGTAACTGTAAAAGGCAAACAAAAATGATCGTGTCGAGTTGCATATGATTAGATAATATTTGATACAGATGATGTGCGCAATGCAATGTTGATAGGTGAGGTTTTAACTGATGAACATCGCTTCGTGCTATATTTGATAACTCTTCTGATACTGAAACTGTTATTAATATACAACACTAACTTTTGCACGCGTAATAGGTATAAATAATCTAGGGTCTCTTAAATACTCTTTAATAATATCTGTATCTATAGCGTCGTCCACTTCCCTTTAATATGGTTGAGGTGGCTGCCTCATGCGTTATACTTGTGAACAGGTGCTGTTTGTGTTGCCTGGTCTGCTCGAGTTTGTGTATTCATTTCACAATTCGAACGCAATATTTGTTAGAAGAAAAATTACTACATAAATATATATAAAATTACTACATTAATAATAAGTAATTCATGTTTACTGCGATTTTTTGTTGTTGTTTCTTTTTTTCTTGGGGTATGTTTGAAGGATGTTTACAAAATTATATTATTTTCGTTTTTTTTTTTTTGAGGTTAAGAGAATTCATTGCAACATCACGCCCCCTTGGCATCGTAGGTGTTGGAGCCAACTAATAAAAATGTGCATTTAGAATCCATCAAAATGAAGTTACAGTAATCTCCTGCCGACTATCAGTTATATGACAGATGTGGCAATAACGCGATTGAGTGTATTATTGTCTCACGGGCGTGGTTTATGCCCCGAAGTGGACGATGATATCCATAATTTATTATTTTGATGGTGGCAGGGCTGGTTGAGGCCATCGGCCACTTACCACTTTCTTATCTACAGCATTATTTTTCAGGGATACTCATCAGATCGACCTGCCGCCGTTCGGCAAGTACGCGACAGGCATCTTCTTCCTAGACAAGCTGCACCATCAGGACATAGAGCGAAAATTCAAGGAGTTGGCCGAGAGCCTAGAACTCCGTGTACTATGCTGGAGAACCGTCCCTACCAACAACACAACCATCGGTACGTCACCACATAATTACAGCTAAAATTAAAATTGTATTCAATTATATCAAATTTTTATCAAGAAACCAATTTTCTTTTATATATTTTTATTTACAAATTTAACAACATCGGATTAAAGTTTGACGACCAGACTTTTGATGAGTTTTGTTTTATTAGTCAATTAAATCTATTTTACAATGTTGTAATTGCGCCTGAAATGACATCCAGTTAATGTTATGTCAGTAATATCTCAGAAGTAGGCATAAACCATTAATGAGAAAATAAATTAAAAGTTATTTGATTTTATCTAAATAAATTGTAGTACTTTTAATTAAATTGTAATAACCGACACCAGTAATAATTTAATTAACACATATTCAATTAAATTTAATTCGCTACAATCTACGCATAAATTAAAGCATTGTGAAGTAAGACTTACTAGGATTTCTCGATAATTTCTCTCTTTAACATAACTTTATTGTCTACCAAGTATATAAAGTACATGTTTAATAACTCACGTCATCCAATGTCTCGCCTCATTCAGTTACGCTGTTGCGATATGTTTGCGACTATCATTACAGGTGGTACACGTAGTAAAGAATGGCTTGGGCCGACGCGGTCATGCGATGCTTGACCATCTGGTTTGTTCAATTTGACAATATGCGATGGCACCTATAGTACAATTCACATAGCACTCGATCGTCCCCAAGCTTTGATCGTCCCGTACTAGATGCCAAAGTTTACTATAAAAACTTTTGTCTCTATTCCTCTGAATCTGTTATGAAAGTAATTGTTGATGTTATATTCATAAAATTTTTAAATCTTGCGTTAGAATTTACTACGTCTCTCTTGTACGAATCGAGTGCTGAGTGAGTTTGACTTACCTGGTATCGCTTCATTAAAGTTACTTATAGTTGTAACACAGTTTACTTATTATTAACTGAGGAAGCACGAGATCTGGTGTCAAATGACCGCGGTTAAGTATAAAAAGAAGTCTTTGTTACAAATATGAGTATCACACTAAACAATGGAAAAATTACGGCACTACCGTCTATATGTGACATTTACGTTTACTATATAATTTGTTATTTTTTTAATGGTGTGAGAAGATAACTTTTGGCCTTGTAGACTGATAACAATATTCTATTTGAAAGAAATATGATGAAAAGGAGTTTTAGCGAAAAAGGCATGTCAGATTTATATACATGCAGTGTAATGTAATACCTATATGGATAATACGGTACATAAATAATTTAATTCATTAAACATAATCGAACTAGTCTTGTATGAAGCTTACAATTAATATTACAATTCCACTGTATAATATTCAGATAAGGTCGTGCCGTAATTAAGAAATTAAAACTTAATTTATCTTTTTTTTCAAAGTTTATTTTACATTTAAATTTTTAGTAACTTGAGATTTAATGCGCTTTTTGTTTCCATTACACAGAATATACTTTTTCCTGTTAATGCATTTTCGTTATTATATAATCTCAAGTTAACCCTCAAATAATATGTAAATTAAAATTTACTTACTTTCACTTAGATGGTACAATCATTATGTTGAGGTAATGTATCATGTCATAAATGCTATGCTGTTTTCTAACGTCATTTAAAAACATTTTTCATAATCATAATGCATTTATGACACAGTTCGTACAGGAAACTCATTATCATGAATACCATCGAAGTGTCGGGGAATATACAATCAAATAGAAGTTGATAGCGTGTTAAAATAATATGCTAGTTGCGTATAAAAGAGACTAGGTGAAGTTT
Source organism: Bhutanitis thaidina (assembly GCA_029286595.1). Lineage (NCBI taxonomy): Eukaryota > Metazoa > Arthropoda > Insecta > Lepidoptera > Papilionidae > Bhutanitis > Bhutanitis thaidina. The sequence continues at coordinate 3,074,301 of JAGSMS010000034.1, read as the reverse complement.
GTAATGGCCGATTTTGACTGGCTTTCAGGTCAAGTGGCTCGTAATTCGGAGCCATATATGCGTCAAGTGTTTGTTACCGGCAATATCGACGATGAGAAACAACTGGCCAGGCAGGTAAGACCAGACGGTCCTTGTATAGACCATAGCCATGGATGTGAGTTTACTTCATGAATAGGAGAGAGTGAGAGAGAGAGAGAGAGTATGAACACGTAATCAAAGATTTAAATTACGTTTTCAAACTCACTTATAATGTTGAAGGAGGCAAAGCACTCTTAAAGCACTTTTTTCAGATCGACGCCCCGCGCGCCGGTGAGGGGGAGCGGAGGTCCTCTCCGTTGCAAACGTAAATTCACACATCCTTATCCTTTTCCTTACATTCATTACTGACAGTAGGGATAATTTTCGATCACATTTAATTTTCTTAAAAATCTGTTTAGTTACTAAAGTAAAATAACTCAAATTCCGGCCTATTTGATTTAAAATTATAGTGCAATATGCGGAGTTGTCTTGTCCATTTTCGCAGATATTTGTGCTGCGTAAACGTGCGAGTCATGAGTTGGTGGTGCCAGGAGCAAGGTTCTACATATGTAGCTTGTCATTGAAGACTGTCGTCTACAAAGGCCTACTGACGTCTAACCAATTATGGGTAAGCTTGAAATAATATCACTTGTTGTTGTTTTATCATTTCGTTGCTAATTTTACGTAATTATAAAATAAATAAATAATAAACCTTTCGATTCATCCACATTGTAAACTACCGACCTATACATAAAATTAAAGTTTAATGTATCGTATTGTTACACCTACAACTTCGTTATATTAACAGTCTATTTGGTTATTAATAATTGTTTAAAATATTTGCAATATCTTCTCATTTGTGCCGGGTGTTCCTCAAGGATCATTCCTTGGACCTTGGCTACTGAGTTTTTTTTATTTTACCAACAGCCGAAATTCATAGAATTATAGCTTTTAAGCAAATTGTGTTGTGATCTTCGTTTAATCATAATTGCAGATAGTCAAGTATGGGACTTTCTTGCTAACTAGATATGATTTTCGTTCTTCTGCAGGAATACTTCAAAGATCTGTGCAACCCTGCGTTCACAACGTACCTGGCACTGGTTCATACCAGATTTTCTACCAACACCTTCCCCAGTTGGGAAAGGGCGCACCCGTTGAGGTATGACCATATATAACTATGTAAAACAAGTTTGAATTGACATATTAACATTTTTTTTATTTCTTTTTCGCATTTCAGAGTACTTGCCCACAACGGCGAGATAAATACATTGCGAGGTAACGTTAACCTGATGAAGGCTCGTGAAGGTGTTATGAAGAGTGACTTATTCGGTGATGGTAAGTGACATTTATAAATATCTATATACATATCTATTTATATATATATTTATATAATCCATGAGGTTTCTTTACCCTTACCTCGACACCAAATATTAGATAGCGAGATTAAATTAGATATTTATAGTTTGGTATTATTCACCGGCAAAGGTTAAGGCGTTATCAATTTGTCTGTATGTTTTTTTTGTATTTATGTTACGCAATATCTTTGCCGATTGTGGACCGATTTGAAGGCTAAGGCTGGTTCAGAGCTACGCGTACGGTCCGTACGGAGTCTCCGTCCGAACTTCCGGTTTTTTTTATCAGAAAACTTTATTTATGCAAGTACTATTTATTGTTGGCAAGAAAAACTTTTGTGGCTCTTTAACTTTTGTAAATTGTAATTTTTAACTCATCCGACTCCGACTCTTCCTCACTCCGAATAGTTTGCCGATCCCTGCTCTATACGGAAGACGTTCCAGAGTTTATCGTTTAAAATTACAAATATATTTTCAAATAATTCGCTGCGATAATGGGAATACATCCCATTATGTCCGTCACGAAATAAATAAACACTCATGTATTCCAAATACGTTTTTTTTTCCCGCGAATATTCGCGGGAGACAGTCGCATATACAATACATACTCGTTTTAGGATACTGCGGAGAAAAGAGGGTTTAAGTCGGTTGTTGCTCCAAAACTTTGTTTTAAATTCACTTTGTAGGTTTGGCATTGTTCTCATAATAAACTTAATCGACCCAATGTTCAACCAGATCTGAAGAAGCTTTACCCCGTGGTGGAGCCGAACCTGTCGGATTCGGGGTCTGCGGACTGCGTGCTAGAGTTCCTGGCTCACTGCGGGAAGCGCTCACTGCCCGAAGCTGTGATGACGATGGTGCCGGAGGCCTGGCACGCCGACGCCACCATGGCAACTGCCAAGCGGGACTACTATCGCTGGGCCGCCTGCGCCATGGAGCCCTGGGACGGCCCGGCGCTCGTCGCCTTTACTGACGGTCGCTACATAGGTGAGTAGACTCCCCCCCACTCACACTCACACGCATACACTCACACACGCTCTCACGCCGACGCAATCATAACGCACGCCAAGTGGGACTACTACTGTGAATTTATTTCAGGTGCCATATTGGACAGGAACGGCTTGCGGCCCTCCCGCTTCTACGTGACCAGTGAGAATATACTCGTGATGGCCTCCGAGGTCGGGGTGTACGACGTCGACCCGGACAAAGTCATACTAAAGGTTAAAGTCAAACTCATACTTCCTATACAAATAGGCGAATATCATTCACATTCATAAAATACAAGTTTCTCGCTCTCATTTTTAAATTTAACATTTTGCCTATATAGGCATGTTTTCCAAACAATCTTCGTCTGAGTAATGTGTATCGTGAAAGTGATAAAAGTAACATTTTAAAATATTTAAATATTATTCCAGAGTCGATTGAAACCCGGCCGCATGTTACTGGTGGATACGGAAGACAAAAGAATTATCCAAGACGTGGAACTGAAGATGGAGATAGCGAACAGCCGCCCGCACTCCGAGTGGCTCAAAGAACAGGTAAAGTTCTACTCTAACGTTCAGGATTCGGAGCATGCATTTTAGTTATATGTATTTTTTGTTCAGATTAAAAAATCATATATGTACTCCAAACTATCTAAATTACTGGGTTCTATAAATCATAATTAGGTAACATATTATAAATAATTCTCTGCATATGTTTGATTAATTCTGCCGAAATATTTTCATAACATAACAATTAAAAGTTTACTGTGCAGCGGAGGACATATCGGAATCATGGAGTTGAAAACATTTGAATAAAATTATGAAAATGATAGAAAAAATAATAGAGAAAGCTTGACAAACGTTTACTAAATTCTATATCTAAATTCATAATGTGTTTATATTTCTATGTTCATGCTGCATTTGACATGTCGGGATATAAAATCTATATTCTAGATGGTGAGTTAAGGATAACAAAATATAAGCATTGTTTAGCAAATTTTACACTTAGCTTTGATTGTATTTTTGTTTTTTGGTATTTGTTTTGCTTTCAATTAATATTGCCTTTATTCTAAATGTATAAAAGCATTACAACAGTACTTTTCGCCTGTTTATCTCACACCTTCGCCTGTTATTTCTTTCGTTAAAATAGGTTAATTTCTTTCACTTATTCCCTAGGAGAGACGATAGTGACTTCAGCCATACCCTCATTACTTCAATAAGTCTTCCGAAATATCTGCGGACCCGTCAAATAACGAAATACGATTAGGGTCAGAAGGGTCAGCAAAAAATTCATTCTTTTTTGCTTGGGTCTGACCTGTAAACTTAATTATTTTTGAATTGATTCTCCTTTTTTCTGCTGTTGAAAGCTTAATAGTATTCAAATCAAGCCTTCAAAAATACTTTGTTGTGATTTCTGAACTTGCTAACCACTTTTTGCTAACCTCTAACGGGGAGGTTTTCTTCGGCATTCCTCACCCTCGATCTCACCGCCAATTTTTGTATTTTTTTGGCTTCGCGTTTTATTTCCGTTACTGGCGATTTAGATGAAGCTTTAGCCGCACTAGCCCTTTGGGTTAATTTGTCAACAGACAGAATAAAAGAGTCGTATCTTAAAACGATAATAAACAAGCATTATTAACAAAAATACATTTCAAGAACAAAGGAGCGTACACGTTTGTGCGTTCGCGTAAGCACGTCGAGTTCGAGACGAAGTGCGAAGCAATACAGGAAACGCGTACCGAGCTCCGCTGATTTTTCGGACGGCTTGTATATAGCATCAATAGTTGAATTATGTTGATGTTGATAGGAGACGCTTTCTGCGCATTGCAATAAATTCAAAATGACATATGTCTATGGGCAAAATATTTCTTTATCGACGGTCAAATTCGTCCGCGCGTGCACAACATTCGTCCATTCATTATAAAAGCGAAAGTTTGACTGATTATAGAAATACAATTGCATTAGTTTGTATCTCCTTTACTAATTAAGGAATAGATATTTTGCTATTATTGTGGTTAAACTTTTTTTGCACGTCTTTTCTAAATTGTTCATCACATTTGGTAAGAGTTATTAAAGGTAGTACATTTAATTTCTCCTGCTTTAAAAAATGTGGAGTATAAACATTGTACTAATTCTTATGGTTAATTTTACTCGCCCAATATTTCATAAATTTTTATGAGAGCGGCTAAGTTAATAATTGAAACTAAATTGTATCAAATCGGAACCAGATAACAATGGAAGACATCCACAAGTCGGTCGCGTTGGAGAACGGCTCGGCGCCCAGCGGCGGGCCGCCGACCATCTCGGGGCTGGCGGACAAGCGCCTGGCGCTCTACGGCTACACCATCGAGAGCATCAACATGCTGCTGCTGCCCATGGTGCAGAACAAGTGAGTGTCTCTAATCTAACTCAGTCTAGCATTAGTTGTCTTACGTTAGTATAAGGGTTTTTATTGAGTTGGGACTTCGATGTATGAAGTCTCCACGTGTCATCGAAATATTATCTTATTTCACATTCAAACAGATGTTCTGATAATAAAAATCTAAAATCAATCATATTTATTATTATCTGTTAATATTGTGTTCATAAACCTATTCTTATCAATTTTAATTGTGCGTATATTATTTTATTTTTCTTTTTTTTTTTAGAAAAGAGGCATTAGGCAGTATGGGCAACGACGCTCCGTTGGCCTGCCTGTCGCAGTTCCAACCGCTACCGTACGAATACTTCAAGCAATTGTTCGCGCAGGTCACCAACCCACCCATTGACCCATTTAGGTAACTTAAAGAGAGCTTATTCCATCTCTTTTTACTATTCATAGTAATCATAGCTTCAATCATGTTTACAACATTAGTTCGTTGTTTCTGTGTCAGTAGACGTAAAAAACTGGTGAACGTAGAAATCAAGTAATTAATTTGAATTTTATTTTATTTCATTACTCATTTTTATCGCAGGGAAAAGATAGTTATGTCCTTGATGTGCCCCATTGGACCAGTGGCCAACATCCTCGAGCCCAGTGCCGAGTTTGTGCACCGATTGTTCTTGCCGCAGCCCATACTCTCCTTACCCGACTTGGTAGCTTTGAAAAAGACTTCGCATCGAGGATGGAAGGTAATAATTTAATTGAAATTAGATGCTTTGATATTCGCCAATATATGCAAAAATCATATTACTGGGATCAGGCCTGGCTATGTATCTAACTCCTCCTCCTATATGCGTAACATCAGATGCGGAAAGGTAAAGACCAGTGAGTGCATCTGTGTTTAGCGTACACTTGCAGCACTATTATATATATATGTATATTATAACCTGAGCTATTGACAACTGTCGATCGTATTTAAAAGATGTCTCCGTTTTAGTTATCGGCCAGAAGGACATCAACGTAATGTATTATAATTTATGTTTGTACGACTCGAAGGACCATAATGGTAGGTGAACCAAAATTTATAGAATCGGAGATCACATTGTGGAAATTTATTATTTTAATGATGGTAAACGTGTCCCTCATATACATAAAGTGCACGTGTGGGTGATTGTGTAGGTAGTAGTAAAATGACGTATGCGTCGTCCGCAGACGCAAGTTATCGACTGTACGTACGACTACACGGAAGGCCCGCTGGGGCTGGAGCCCACGCTCAACCGCATCGCGGGCGAGGCGCACGCGGCGGCGCAGCGCGGCTGCCAGCTGCTCGTGCTCAGCGACCGCGCGGCCGGCCCGCAGCGCGTGCCCGTCAGCGCGCTGCTCGCACTGGGTGAGTCTCGCTCTTTTAAATCACTGCTCGCACTGGGTTCAGTATCTGCTTTCAGCAATTTATTTTTATATTGCTGTGATAAACTGATAAATGTAATTTCTATGCTTTGATGTATGATTGATTTACTAACAAAATACTTACGTTATCACTCATACATTATACTTGATTACCGCACACACACACAATGATCACTTGGCCCTAATTTAACATTAACACTGACGCACTGCTACGGCCAGTCCCGCCGATGCCAACCAATAAACAGCGGCGTAAAGATGGGCGTCGTAATAAGATACGTTGTCTGCTCTCTATTACAGTTGTTTAATTTTCTTATCGATGACTGCGAACTGGTATTGAAATATTTATAATATTATTGACGGGTGTCATCTCTGGAGCGAAGATCTCCATTGAAGATTGAAGAACTGATTTGAATGTTTTTTAAGCGACGTAAATAAGTAAAGGATTAAGCCTTGACAACGCATTCATTCCATAAAGTGATGACGTTGACTCCAGTCACCTGTTCCATTGGTAACTTGATTCTCGCAGGCGAACCTGAGTGCCCGTCGTCCGCAACAACCTATTATCAATGAATTGGATTTACTAGGACACCATGTCGTCTCACATTCATTCGGAGTGCTTTTACACACGTTACGTTGTTATGTTTACCTTTAATAAGCAGCTGGTCGTCCGTCCGTCTATGATAAACGGGCGTTTGAATTTCGCTATGATATGTATTGGAATTATATTAAATAGATTTAACATATCGAATTTTGTACGTGGTGGAGCCAAGCAGCGAATTTGCTGCTGCTCGATTGTGCCATCTCGACCGGGTTAGTACCATGACTACGCAAAATTCCGGCGTGAAGTAGAGCCATCTCGTGCACTTCCCCTCCGCATCCTTCTTTTCATTACCCAAATATCCTAAAAGGCCGGCAACGCACCCACAGGTGAGCCTCTTGCTCGTTTGTCCCCTTTCACACAAATCGCAATGGATGTAATAATAAATCTTTATTTCTTCCAAAAAAAAAAAGAGACAATTTTTCTCAAAATTACCCTTGAATATATAGATACGAATGTGTAGCTAAAAACCTGAAAACGGATTTATTTTCAGGTTCATAGCTACATGACTAGACTATTAGTATCATGTTTACCATGGAATTGCCCATTTTATGTGGAAGTCTATATATATCATAGCAGGTCTCTATTATTTAGCGGAATTTGAATTACAAAAACTAAAGTGTTCCTGTGTCAGTCTGACGACTCTGACCTTTAATATTTTGTGCAGATTGTGTAAGTCATTTAGAGGTTTGTCGATCGGTAATTCAAGTAATAAGTTAGTTTTGTAAAAAATGCTTAAGTTTTGGTATTGTATCCAAAAATGTGTCTTGTATACACTTTGGATTTAAAAGAATGTTGTTAGCTATGAAGTGCTTGTTAATATAAAGTCATTTGCAGCTTCTACTCTGATTATCTCCTTCTTGAGGGAGTTAGTAGACCGTTCTCAATTGTTAAAGTACTGAGCTAATAAAACGTTTAATTCACATTTTCCATTGCACTTTCTTCTCTTTTTAGTATGTTATTTTCTGCCTCTTTAACCGATTATTGGTTTTTCCATAGTTTTAATAAATGTTTGCAAACCCATTGCTCGTATTTTTTAAGAGCATTTCATTACAACAAAGAGTATTTGTCATTACGTTCATTAAATTTATTATTTTTTAAACTCAGGCGCTGTTCACCATCACCTCATCGAGACACGTCAACGCATGAAAGTGGGAATACTGCTCGAAACTGCTGAGGCGAGAGAAGTCCACCACATGTGTACACTGCTCGGTACGTATGTTGCCTCAGTCTATGTTGAAGTCTAAGTCAGAGTAAATTTTTTTTTATTTTATTTTGGCTTTTGTAAAGCATTTTAAAAGTGTATGTAGTCTTTGCTACATAGATGACGATGGTGTCATAGTTGTTATAAGGAATCTATAGAAAAAAAAAGATATCGTCTATGCTGGTTTATTTGAACATTGCTTTACCCACTTAGATCTAAATTAATATAATAAAAATGTCAATTATTGTTTCACAAATCTGTGAGGGCGTCGATATGTTTTGATTATTCGGTCTATGATCTTATCAAGCACTTAAAAAATGTAAAATGCTTTTACACATTATTTACCCAATAAGTAATTTGATTAACAATAAGACGCTGTAATAAAAATATTGTTTTATTTTAAAGAATCGTCGTATATATTCAGTTTCATTAATAAAAATAATATGCAGGCTACGGCGCTGACGCCATTTGTCCATACCTGGCGTTCGAGCTGGCGTTCGCTATGCGCAACGACAAGATCATCGACCCCAACCTGAGCGACGAAGACATATACAGTGCCTACCAAAAGGCCATCGAGACTGGCATTGCAAAGGTATTTTTCACCAATTATTAATAACAAATTTGTTAATTGCTTAAAAGTCTTAGTTTTTCCAACCTGCATAATATGAATAAGATATATTCTTTAATTTTTGTAGGTAATGGCCAAGATGGGTATCAGCATGCTGCAATCATACAAGAGCGCACAGATATTTGAGGCTGTTGGTCTCAGCGAGGAAGTGATTGACAAATGCTTCAAAGGGACTCACTCGAGAATTGGTCAGTAGTTTTTAACCCATTTCCATTGAAGTACCATTGTCATACAATAACTTTTTGCGTTATCAAAATTATATATAATTTTGTAATTGTGTTGTAACACATTAAATAACACATTGTCCCAAAATTTATTTTGGTAATATATCTATGAATAGACTCATCAGTAATTGGCACTGTATAATTTGAATAAAGCCGTTTGTAAACTTTTGCATGTCTTTAATGTCACTTGTCAGAATATTGTTTACATTGCAGGTGGCGTCACTTTCGAGATCCTGTCGAAGGAGATATTCGACAGACATGCTTTGACTTATGAAGTCTTCAGGGATACTCTTGTTTTGAGGTGAGCCGATGAACACTTTATAGTTTTTTATTTGAATACTTATTTTATAAACGTTTTACCTTTTTAGTGTATTGTACTCCAAAACTTATTTAGAATTATTTTTTTAGAAATTTATATGTAAATGTCTCATTTGATCCATCCAAGTCCCCCTCCCCTATCCCTATTTATAACTACGAGAGATGCGTTCGTGTCGCAGGAACCCGGGACACTACCACTGGCGCGCGGGCGGCGAGAAGCACATCAACGACCCGGCCTCCATCGCCAACCTGCAGGAGGCCGCCGTCTCCAAGAGCACCTCCGCTTATGACCGCTATAGGTATGAGCGTCATGTTACACAGCGTACAGACAGACACTATTCAGAGCTCCACAAAGCGTTGGGTGTATCTTCGGTACCACATTTACAACCAAAGAAAAATTAAAGACTGGTCGAACCGACAGAAGCAGTGTCGGTTTAAAAAAAATATTTGACAAGTGAAATTTGTATTTCTTACAAAGCTGTCTTGTCTGCTGGATTTCTATATTGCTATACAAGTTATTTTATTTCATTTGTTAAAGTTTTTGTGCAACTTATGTCTAACTTAAGGTTTGTATGTACTCTGTAGTGAAAGCAATATTGAAAATAAATCTTTACATTTCAATGTGTATTTCTAAAGGATTTGTATTTTTCAGTAATCATTCAAAACATTCTTATAACAATCGTCCGTTTTATTTACTTTATTTATATTTTATTCTTAAGCTATTTTTATTTCACGATAACAAATTGTTTGTACGTAATTTCCACAGAGAAAGTGCGTTGGAATCGGTCCGTGCTTGCACACTGCGCGGCCAACTCGAGCTTGTCAAACTTGACGAACCAATCCCCATTGATGAAGTGGAGCCCGCCTCCGAGATCGTAAAGAGGTTCGCTACAGGTATACATATACTTTCTTAATTATTATACATAATTTAATAGACTTAATTTAGAATAAACTGTGTGCAAAATGTGTAGTAAATATCTTTTTAGATATTTTGATGGAATAAGAACTCGAATCATATAGGTTTATTATTTATGTTATTACTAGCTTTCGTCTGCGTGGACAATTTTTCCCGGGTTACTTTAAACCTATGTTTTTTTTATCACGCGGGGTAAGGGCATGTCCTTTGTACATGCCTTCAGTGACCGGTTATGTCAAGATCAGCAATAAATGCCGGACCCATTAAACCCCCCACGGAATTAGAGACACGCTGTTGGCCCGGTGGCCTTGTCAGCTTCAGCGGAACAGACTCGCGAGCTGAAGGCCCGCAAGTAAAGTAATCTGTGTTCTTACTCAGGGTTACTATTTATACTAAACTTCTTCATAATTGGTTATGCAGTTAGGCCTTGAAAACGTAACAGATAGGCAGTCATAGATACTTTCGCATTATAATATTAATACGGAAGTGCACACTTTGGTTCTCGAGTTAAGGACATTCAAACAGATCGTCTCAATGCGCCGACTTAACACTATATTTCTTCAGTTTCCGTACAACTATATTATAAGTTATGTTTTTTTATTTAGTTGATTATCAAGTACAGTCTGAAAATTAATAACAGATTGTCTCTCGTTATTGTTTTAAAACAATAATGTTGCTCCTTGACTGACTGATGACGTAATGATTGTAATTGATTTTTAATTTCAACTTTGTGTTTTTACCAATTTTAACATATAATTGATGCTCAGTTAATGACTTAGTTGATTATTGCATTTAAATAATATGACAACGACGAGCCAAATTTTCGTCTTGGGCTTTTTAATTAATTAATTTATATATGTGTTTATGGCATATGTAATAGTGTTTTAACCTGTTACTCTAAATTTCGTTACATATAAAATAATTCCTCCGGACTTGTTTTTTTTTTATTTCTAGGTGCCATGTCATTTGGTTCCATTTCCCTGGAGGCGCACACGTCGCTGGCGATCGCCATGAACCGTATCGGCGGGAAGTCCAACACCGGCGAGGGCGGTGAGAACGCCGACAGATATCTCAACCAAGTAAACTTCTTTTTAGATATTCGTTATGATTTAATCACTTTTTAACTAGCGCGCTATCCATTTTTTAAGGTGTTGTCTTATACTAGTACTGGTAGGACTCTTTTTTTACCTGGAAACCATCCCACACGCTTATAAGCCGAAGAAAATTGTAACGGGTACATATGATACAGTGAAAAAGGTACAAGTAGTATAACACAATAAATGTATTACGAACATACCGAATAACACGTATAAAAAAGTGCTTTTATCGGTTATGTACAGTTTTCTGTGTAACCAGTAATATATCATGTGGTCATGTCGTGGTGGTGTTTTTTTTATATATTTATAAATGTAGTAAATCATACTTTCGCGATTGAATTAGAGAGTTTATAATTCAATGTATCTACTACAATTCAATATCAGTGATCTTTAAATTAAATTAAAAATGCATGCCCATAGGAATCTGCCCGCTTTTAGGCCCACTCATAATAAAATAAAACTCGTACTCATAATGAAACTCTACTAACAAAAACAACAGAAAAAAACTTATAGTGAAATTTGTAGTAGTGTGAGCGAGATAGCGCGCGAGTGGACGCCATTTATGAATAGTTCCTCTTTTGGCGCGGATTATTCCCATGTCTGCCGCTAATCACCGTGGTATAATGTTTAGAAAGCCAGCATAATTACAGGCTACTGTATCCCATATAAGCTGTAAAGAATGACAATTGCATATGCATCTTTTTGTTTGATCAGGGGGGCGTGAGCTCATTCCTCACTCTGTTACATAAATATTATTTTTTTATTTTAAATTCTAATAAATCTTCTGTCGTGTATTGACTACGTAAGATAATCTGTAACCCTATTTCATCCCACCAGTGTTGTAAAAGTCGTCTATGGAAAATTCCTGCAAAATAACTAAATAATTTCAAAAATGTTTGCCCTGTCTATGTTGACTGGTGACATGCAGCGTATAAAGCGAGTTTTTTGACTACTGTAACAGATCAATCTCAGCTCTAAAATTCCGAGTCCACTGCTGAATGAATGCTGAAGAGTCATGGAACGCACACACGTCGTGCAGGCAGGCCGCTCAGTGGCCACCGGTGACACTGTCGGCTTAGTGAAACCGCACCTCCTTGATCTACAGGATCCGGAGTTTAACAAACGGTCGGCCATCAAGCAAGTGGCGTCCGGTCGCTTCGGCGTCACCGCGTCGTACCTCGCACACGCGGACGACCTGCAGATCAAGATGGCGCAGGGCGCCAAGCCCGGGGAGGGCGGCGAGCTGCCGGGTACGTGCTGATGCTGATCTCCGATACATTTATTGATATTGTCGAAATTATTTAAGTAAGCTTTATTTTAATTAACAATATTGTTTTGTATTCTACAGGCTACAAAGTAACGGAAGACATAGCAAAGACTCGTTGCTCTGTCCCAGGCGTAGGGTTAATTTCCCCTCCTCCTCATCATGATATTTACTCCATTGAGGATCTGGCCGAGTTAATCTATGACCTTAAGTGCGCCAACCCCAAGGCTAGGGTTTCCGTCAAACTTGTGTCCGAAGTGGGGGTCGGTGTCGTCGCTTCTGGTGTAGCTAAGGTTAGTGTATATTATATTTAATAACCATTTATATAAAGTACGATGTTCTCATTTCAACTCTGTTTATGTTCGTGATTCTTGTTTGTTTAGGGCAAGGCCGAACACATTGTGATCTCGGGTCACGACGGTGGAACTGGTGCCAGTTCGTGGACAGGCATTAAAAGCGCTGGGCTTCCGTGGGAGCTGGGTGTAGCCGAGACCCACCAGGTGCTGGTGCTCAACGACCTGCGCTCCAGGTAACTAAGCTTGCAGCTGGGCGTGACCGAGACTCTAGGTAACCTTGCGTTCAGCTGGGAGTGATCGAGACGCTTCTGGTAACCGTGCGCGCTGCTGGGCGAGGGCGAGCGTCCGACCCCGACCTCCAGGTAGCACACGGCATTGCAACCGTGATTGGCGACAGAAATATGTAAGTGGGGAATTCAGACGGCACCTTAAGAGGAAAGAAGCGTAAGAGCATTCGTACAGAAGCAGTGCGACATACTCCACAAAACCATAACATAATTATAAAAAAAATCATATGTAATATATATATATAATAATAATTCAGCAATGGGACATTTCATCATCATCATCATCATTTCAGCCTATCAGAAGTCCACTGCTGAACATAGGCCTCCCCCAAAGATTGCCACGAAGCTCGGTCCTGATCCACCTGCATCCATCGACTTCCCGCAACACTGCGCAGGTCGTCACTCCATCTTGTGGGGGGTTGTCCTACACTGGGTTTGCCTGTACGTGGCTGCCACTCGAGAACACACCACCTTTTTTCCCCTTTTTTTTCACATTTATAATGTGCTAATTTACTTACAATACTTTTTATGATTTACTTTGACCCTTATTTTGTTAACTGAAAAATAATAGTGTTACCTTTAACATAATACAACAACTTCAGAGTGATTCTGCAAGCGGACGGGCAGATCCGAACCGGTTTCGACGTGATGGTGGCTGCCTTGCTGGGCGCTGATGAGTTTGGGTTCAGTACCGCACCACTTATTGTACTTGGTAAGTTATTTAATATCTTACTGGCTTTCTTCGCATCTAATTTAAAATATTGTGTAACTTAATTTCTTAAAAGTGCACTGCTATTCCACTTGTGGTTATTATATTTGAATTTCTTAAAAGTCAATTTTACAGGCATAGTACATATAATTTGATTGCAGGTTGTACAATGATGAGAAAGTGCCACCTGAATACGTGTCCAGTGGGCATCGCCACGCAGGACCCGGTGCTGCGTAAGAAGTTCGCCGGCAAGCCCGAGCATGTCATCAACTATCTGTTCATGCTGGCTGAAGAGGTAATGATTTTGTGATTTAGTTGGCATTATAATTGAAAGTCAAAACTTTTGTTCTCAATTTAGGCTTATTTAAAGCTCTTACGAACGTCAAAATCTGTACAGATTCGCAAAACAAGATCTTGGAAAACAACCGGCAGGAAACTGGGGTCTTTTTTTTTCTATTGCCGGGGTTGCACTGTTATTTAAGTATGTGTTATTTAAGTTCAAAATAATTACAATAATTTACCCAGATTCGTTTATAGTAGTTCGGAGTATAATTTTGAGACTGTGGATTTGCATCGGTTACTTGGGTGCCGCAGATCCGGCAGCACATGGCGGAGGTGGGCGTGCGGCGATTCCAAGAGCTGATCGGGCGCACGGACCTGCTGAAGGCGCGCGAGGGCAACGACAACCCCAAGGCGCGCCTCCTCAACCTCGGCCTCATCCTCAAGAACGCGCTGCACATGCGCCCCGGCGTCAACATCGTCGGCGGCTCCAAGGCTCAGGTATTTACACCGAGTTTGTTTGTTTGTTGAAATTGAAAAATATCCTTCTCAGGGCTCCCAAATTTAACTAAAGTGAAATATGTAGTCAAGTAAGTTTCGTGTATGTGTGTGGTCTAAATCTATTAAGCGTGGTAGAGCCAAGCGGCGGCTTTTGCTACTGGTCGAAAGGGCCTTCTCGTCCGGGGTTGGTACCACGGCCTCGCAGAATACCGGCGTGAAGTAGAGGCATATTGTGCTTCTGCATTTCGTTCGGTGAGTGAGGTAACCGGAGGCCTACTCCCCCGCACTATCCCCCTCCTCTTCCTCCCTCCCATCTCCCAAATATCCTTAAAAGCCGGCACGCACCTGCAGCACCTAGGATGTTGCAGATATGCGTGAGCGACGGTAATCACTTACCATCAGGTGAACCGCTTGCACGTTTACCGCCTTTCTCATAAGAAACAAAAATCTCCAATAGACAAAAATTATGTCATGTATTATGGTAAGTACATTACACATTTTGTGCAGACTTGGCCGGTTATTAGTGATTTTTGTTTTGTTTTAATTATTAGTTTTCATAAGTAATTGTGTTGTTCTGTCACATGTCCCAGGACACTGCCTGATCGTTACTCCAATCTTATCACAAACGCGTTACTTTGCTGGTGTGTGGCGATAACTGCGGCACACGGCGGGAGGACGGCATCATTATTTTGTACTTAACTTTTATATAAGTTCATTGAATTGATATAAGTCGAATGAAACATCGACTAAGTGGGGCTTGGGTCGAATGAAACATTGCTTCTTTTCCCAGGACTTCCAACTGGAGAAACGTCTCGACAACCAAATGATAGAACAGTGCGCCGGCATCTTGGATGGCACTCAGAAGCACTTGGACATCAGCATGAAAATCACAAACGAGGACCGCGCGTTCACCTCCACGCTGTCTTACCATATCGCTATGTGAGTTTATTTTACGCCATGTGTGTCACTTGAGATAATCATCATTATACCTATTTTGGGTATTTAGAATCAGTCCCAGTGTACTTCAGAACTGTAACAGTTAAAAAAAAATCAAAAAGTATTACTTAACTCAAATTTTTGATACTTATGGCATGACGTTTGTATGACAGGAAGTACGGCGACGAGGGGCTCCCCGCGGGCAGCAGCGTCCACATCTCGCTGGTGGGGTCCGCTGGCCAGAGCTTCTGCGCGTTCCTGTCGCGCGGCGTCACCGTCACACTGGAAGGAGACGCCAACGACTATGTCGGTGAGAGCAAAACTTTCACATTTCATACTAACACGGGTGGGTGTCGTATAACTTTACGTGCCCCTACACGGCACCACACCGTCTCATACTGTGGTTGGCATTGGTTGGCGCGTAATGAGGATTGGGCCATGAGCCTAACAGTGGGTATGTTGAACCAAGTGTTAAATATACAACCCACTCGAGTATGAAGTTTCTTTGTGAGTACGCTCTTACGAACACCACCCGTTTGCTCGCACGCGTAATATCGAGCGCTTGTCACCACAGTCTCGTTCGAATGCTCCCGGTGAAGACGCAACTTTAGATAGACACCAAAAAAGTCTCGTGACTTCTGACAGATGGCGGTATAACCTCATCTCAAGTATGCCAGACCTAAATTATTTAGACCGTTGACAGGCAGCAGCGTTTTAAGTGCGAGGTGTATGCCAAGTTTGGTGATTACTTCAAGTTATAACAACTTGCCTCTGTCCAGAAGTTTACTATTAAAGACTGCATAAGAAATAGCTTATCGGCAAATTATTAGAAAACGCACTAATCATTGGTCTTCTAGTTGGAATGAGGACCTTTATTACGTCGAGTCTGTAATTGTAATATTTGTGTATACCTATGACAAATTCCTTGTTAACCGTTAGATGACGCACAAATCAAAGTGGTCCAGATGAACCTTTATAAAAGTTTGTTTGAACAAAAGTATTATTCACAATGAAATGGCATAAATAATCTGGCTAATACATTTTTTTTTTTCAGGAAAGGGTCTCTCCGGTGGAACGGTAATCATATACCCACCAAAGTCTTCTCCGTTCGAGTCGCACTTGAACGTGATCGTCGGGAACGTTTGTTTGTACGGCGCGACTTCAGGTCGTGCTTATTTCCGGTAAGATTGTCTGGCTTTGCCTTTCTGTGTGATTTTCGACACTGTTTTATTGTAAAATTTTCAATGTTCAACGTTTGTACGAAAATTTGTGCCACGTTAATACATGCATTTAAGCCAAGGTAAACCTCCTTTTTCTTCAATTGCATTCACCTGCACGTGGTGTATCATTCTGGCTGCCAAACACGACTCGGCTGATTTCGTATCATTACAGTCTGTCACAAGTCCACAAAGCACGGTCCACAAAGCAGGTGGCATCCTTCGATTTCCCGCAACATTGTGTAGATCGTCACTCGATCCTTTGCGTTACCACTACCCGCACCGTAGTATGCCACTACACTGCGTTTGCCTGTACGAGGTTGCCACTAGAGAACCTTTCTTTACTCGACGGGATTTCGATTACGTGGCAGAATTTAAAAAAAAACACTCACACAGTTGGAAGTATTGAAAACTTTGCCTACCCGCGAGACTTTGTTATTATGCATCTATCTGTGTATGATACTAATATTATAAATGTGAAAGTTTGTCAGTCAATCATAAACGACCGAACTGATTTCGATGAAATTTGGTATTGCGATACTTGAGAGTACGACATAGACATTTAGCACCGCGGGAAATTTCTCCATGCAGGCGAAACTATATATAAAGTGCAACTATATCATTCGATTGCAGTGTAAATATGAACTTTATTCTCAGGGGCATAGCGTCGGAGCGGTTCTGCGTGCGTAACTCGGGCGTGACGGCCGTGGTGGAGGGCGTGGGCGACCACGGCTGCGAGTACATGACGGCCGGCACCGTGCTCGTGCTCGGCCTCACCGGGCGCAACTTCGCGGCCGGCATGAGCGGTGCGTGGCAGCCGCACTCTTACTAACTTATACTAGTGATAGATTTGCACATTGCTGGCGAGCTAGATAATGGTTGAAACAAACCTGAGCATAGCTAGTTTTGATCCGGGGCAATGCTGGTGACTAGACAATGCTTGAAACAACCCTGAGCATAGCAAGTTTTGACCCAGAGCACTCTGGTGACTACTCTAAGCAGTGCTAGTGACAGCCCTTAACATTGCTAGTGACTTAACTAGACTATATTTTTGACAACTCTAAGCATTACGAGTCATAACCCAAGGAAGTGCAAGCACTACTTATTTTTGATTATACATAAAATGTGTATATAAATTAATATAACTTCTGTTGGCAGGTGGAATTGCTTACGTTTACGACGTCGACGGCTCCTTCAAGGACAAATGCAACCCTGAAATGGTGGAACTTCTTCCATTAGAAAAAGATGACAACCTAAACGAAGTGAAACAACTTCTAGAAGAATTCGTAGAATACACAGGGTAAGTAATTTTTTTATTTTATTGGTTTGGGGTAAAAACGAGTTAACAGTCCACCGGAAAGTAAGTGACAGCTTGCAGCCCATAGACACCTGCAAACAAATGTAATCGAAAAATCTTACAGGTGATTTGTGACCCCTGCGAATTAGGATGTAATGCTTTACAGCCCGTAATTGTACTGGCTCCTATGCCGGAACACAACAGTAGTGTGATACCTACCCTACTCCTTCGACGTCTCCTAAGCAGTATAATCTTTAATACTTCTTCAGCAAACAGTGAAAAAAACTGATCAATTATGGAACCTTAAAAAGAGCAAATAAAAAATAGATGAGCCAAGAAAACATTTTATATGGTTTGTCCATTTTAAAGTAATTTAAGATGTTTATTAGGTACACTGCTAGGCCGGTTTGGTCGGTATATTCTGAAGGATCGAAGTCGATCGACAGTTTTGAGAAAATTTTTATCTGTCATAATGTGTGCTCAGTTTTGCATTTTAACATCACCTTAATCTTATTTTTCTGGTTAAGGTCTGTCATTGCCAAGGATCTTCTCCAAACGTGGCCAGAACCTGCCAAGATGTTTATCAAAGTATTTCCCTATGAATACCAACGGGCATTGAAGCACATGGCCGTGAAGAAGGCCACTCCCAAGGCTGAAGTCAATGGAAAGGAAGAGAATGGACTTATTGATATAGAAGAGGCTGTTAGAGATACAGAACTCGACAAAAAGAATTTAGAGAAGGTCCTCGATAAGACTAGGTGAGTTTGTTATTTGTTAATGTTTATTATCTTATCCACACCATGTTTAAATATGGACATTTGACGATTGTCTAGTATCGTTCTTATCGTAAGATACAGCCATCATTATCGAGGATATCCCACTTGAAAAATACCAGACCAAAATTAGGCAGAGCGATGTCGGGCAGAATCGTCTACGGTGCGAGGTGTCTGGTACTGCGATCTCCAATCCGCGCTGGTCGAGTGTGGCGATAATGGCAAATCATCCTCCTGATGGGGAGGTCCATGTTCTGCTATTTACAGTCTTTTTATACAAATGGCACTAATGTGGCCACACTATTGACTAAATGTTGACAACATAGACTGAAATACAACGGTACAAATACTTTAAAATTTAGATTTAATTTTAAAGTATTTGCAACTCTGACTACCATGGATGAGATAGCAGGCGTCATTTGTGCTTGTTGTTGAATTCAGTCTCGAAATTCCGTTGCTCGCAGGGGTTTCATAAAGTATCCCCGGGAGACGGCGATGTACCGGCCGGCGGAGAAGCGGCTGCGCGACTGGGACGAGATCTACAACTTCAACCACGTGCGGCGCGGGCTGCGCGTGCAGGCGGCGCGCTGCATGGAGTGCGGCGTGCCCTTCTGCCAGAGCGGCCACGGCTGCCCGCTCGGGAACATCATCCCCAAGTGGAACGACCTCGTGTACCGCGCGGACTGGCCGCAGGCACTGCTGCAGCTGCTGCAGACCAACAACTTCCCAGGTGCGTCAATTCATACAATGCAGTGTTTATGTTGCGTCTACCGGTATATCTACATCACGTCGTACAGCCAAAGCTGCGTGCTCAGGGGGGACAGGTTTTTTTGGCGAAAAAGCCTATGCCTTGTAGTGAGCTCGGAGAGGCTGATAATGGCATCACCATTATGTTAACGAAGCATACCTTTTTTTAAAGTTACCTTCTTCTTCAACAGCCTATTACAAGATTTCTTGTATTTACGCGAACACTACAAGCGTGGTCTCGGTTGCTGTAAAGCACTCAAACGTCGGGAATATAAAAACAATATAAAATTCAATTCTATAAAATCCGTAAATAGTAGTTTCAATTCGATAGCCTATATTTCACTACTTGCCAGCGACCTTTCGAAAATGATCAAAAACCTGAAATATTTCGCCCATACCTAAAAAGATAAACAGGTTGGTGGTTGTTCGGGCAAGTACACAACTGTTACCCTTACACTTGTAACACTGCTCCTCGTCACTGGTCTGCGGACATCCCACAGTGGAGGAGCGGGTTCGGTATTCTCTGCACGTGTACGCTGCACGCGTACTAAGGTAAGCCCTTCCGTCATATAAGTCAAATGTTGAGCGGTGAATGCTGACCGGTCCCGTATCCGCGCAGAGTTCACGGGGCGCGTGTGTCCGGCGCCGTGCGAGGGCGCGTGCGTGCTGGGCATCTCGGAGCCGCCCGTCACCATCAAGAACATCGAGTGCGCCATTATCGACCACGCCTTCGAGAGCGGCTGGATCCGCCCGGAGGTACGCTGCTTGCTTAGCCGCCTCTCGCACCCGTGGCGTGGCGCTGTGACATTCCTTCATAACAAACGTACTTAAATGCAAGTGATAAACTTGGTGCGGGAGGTGGCATATGAGGGAATGATATGATCCTTTCAAGTAGGCTTAATACGGGTGAGGATTATATTTAATTATTTCTATCACACCCACACACACTCTACTGTAATATTTCAAACTGTCATCGGACACGCTTATTCGTTGACAGTTGGAGCACACACTTTTTGATATAAATTATACAGAAATTGTGTTTAGCAAAAACTACACTCAATTTCCCTCAATGTCTCATGTCATGTGTTTTAAGAGATTGTTAAGAATATTCGCTATTAAAGGCCTACTATGACGGCATTCTTACGGAATCGCCCAGAGCCTCTGCTTTCAGCCAACAAAGTGAACCAAGTGCAGATGAGATTGGTAGTTGATGTAAATGGCGTTATAGTACCCCAAACATTTGCAGATACCCGAGGAACGTAACGGCAAAACCGTGGCCGTGGTGGGCTCGGGGCCCGCGGGCTTGGCCTGCGCGCATCAACTCAACAAGGTATGTAATTTTATTCTTTATTGAAAAACCTTTTAAATGCAAGCTGTGTTCAATGATATAACATCAATCTATGTTCTATACTATCATTGTATTGTAAATTCAGTCTGTAAATTAAAGAAATTGAAAAAAAAAACTTTTGGGATAAGATATACACCTAACTCCGAAGATATTTATTTTTATGATGAATGCGGTTTTCACTTTTTGAAAGGTTATGACTTAACTTAAAAACTGGATAACCAGAACGCGATTACTAGTATATGTAGTGACCAGAATGGTCCCATATACAAACACTACAGAACGATTTAAATTTTACATTCACTCTTCGAAAACCTTATTATTTACTTAGAATTTACTTATTTAAAATAAAACTAAGACGCCGATGAAGTCAAAGTGCAATGTTTCAGATATTATGTATGTTTTTTTCTTATTTAAAATACATCTATATTTATCTTATCCAAATCTTCATCTTCATGGGAGAGCCTTGTTTGTTATCTAGTAGCAGGATCACTGGGTGCAGGGGAGGTTGCCATTTGGAGAAAGAGATGGTATATACCCCTTTACATTATTTATTTCACCGGCTATAAATTTAATTGTTCCTTTCAGGCCGGCTACCTCGTAACAGTGTTCGAGCGCAACGACCGTCCCGGCGGGCTGCTGCAGTACGGCATCCCGAGCATGAAGCTGGGCAAGGACGTCATCAACCGGCGGTTGCAGCTGCTGGCGGCCGAGGGCATCTCCTTCAAGTGCAACGTCGACGTCGGCAAGGACATCTCGGCCATCGATTTGGCTAACGAGTGAGTTTCACCTTTACTCGTAAACTACTCTACTATTTACCATATTATTTGGCGTCTATGATATCTCGCGATAGGCCCTGCTCTGTTTGTGATTCTATGTCCGACTAGATTATGACGTAGTACAAACTGAACCACTCCTACCGTGACGATGCTATACAGGTTTCGACACTCTTTCATTAGTTTACTGGTGGTAGGACTCCTGTGCAGGAGTAATTTTAAAAATGTCGTAAAATTAAAGGTATATTTACGTGCCTCATCTAAGTTGGTTAGTTAAGTTAAATAGAAATCAATACATTTTGTGGGCAAATGTTAAAAAACTTACTTAGTTAAAACATGTGTTTCGTGTTGTGCAGGTACGACGCGCTGGTGTTGTGCATGGGCGCCACATGGCCGCGCGACCTTCCGCTGAAAGGCCGCGAGCTGGGCGGCATACACTTCGCCATGGAGTTCCTGGAGGGTTGGCAGAAGCGACAGGCCGGCGCCACGCCGCAGCCCGGCAAGGAGCGGCCTGTGCTCAGCGCCAAGGACAAGCACGTGCTCGTCATCGGTGGCGGCGACACCGGGTACGTACCTACGTACCTGCGATGCGGCAGTGCGACAGCCAGGCATGGAGCCTAGGACAAGCACTTGCTGGTCATCCGTTTAAATACCAGCTACACAAGAAAATAATAATAATATTAACTAAATGTATCAATCGGCGCAGGTGCGACTGTATCGCGACGTCGCTGCGGCAAGGCGCGCGCTCAATCACGACGTTCGAGATCCTGCCGGAGCCGCGGCCCGCGCGCGGGCCCGACAACCCCTGGCCGCAGTGGCCGCGGGTCTTCAGGTGACGCTTCCAAAAGAATTACTTATTCCTCGAACCTATTAGAGGGGAACTCTAAGAGTGATGTTTTGAGTCTTTGAATTAGGAATTTTGATGCTTAATAATTAAGTACTCGCGAATGTGTGAAGTGATTACTAAATTCAATTCAAGTCAGAAAACCCCAATCCTTGTTTTGATGTCATTCGTACAACATATCCTTAGTAAAAGATGACAGTCATTGTACTATTGATATTATATTCAGCTTGTAATTCGAGAGAATTATCTGTAAATCGCTTACACGATCAACTCTTACACTGGCAAAGACATAAACTATTCTACAGCCCCTGTCTGAGAGTCACGAAAAGAAAAGAACTTAATGGTTCGGTATTCGGTTCGGTGATGATTAATTCCGCCATCTGTGGTGTTACATCTGCTCTAGTCTGATAAACTTTCTCTTGGTTAACGTTCACAACACCCAAAGGATAGTGATAAAGTGGCAGTTCATTTTACACAGGCAACGACGTTAAATTAACGACTGAGTTACATCAGAAGTGAAAAGTTCAATGTATATTTTTTTTAATTTATATTATTCTGTTTCTGTTAATACCTTCTTTCTTATTGAGAGTATGCCATCGACTACTTGGTAATGCTGTAGTCTGGTTCACCGCTACCAATCTCGTATCTAAGTATTTTACATAGCATTCCATAAAATATGGCATGATGTGATATTATGATAATTGTCAAAGAATGGGTTTTACGGAGTTCTCTAAATTGGTAATCTACATTCTATCTTAGATTGAGCCACCACACCTCTCTATCAATCATACACAATTCCAGAGGCACAATACTAATATTTGAGATAATTCACACCACAATGCTGTTTTTATTATTTCCTATTAAAAATAAATAAATAAGGCTATCATTGGGCGTTGACTGTGATTTTATAAACTAATTTACTAATGATAATTAAATTGTGACTTCTTAGAGTTGACTACGGGCACGAGGAGGTAAAGGTGAAGTTTGGGAATGACCCCAGACAGTTCTCGACGCTCACCAAGGAGTTTATTGATGATGGTGAGGATCCTTATACTAATATTTTGTATTCACCAAATCGTCTGAATTGTAATGAATTTTTCTGAATTTAAAGAATAATTAGTTATTAACAAATCTTAAGACAAAATAATAGATCATCAAATTACTCATATATACAAATATTCTGTCTTTTTTGTACTAGAGAAGCACACCCAAACAGATCTGACAATAGTTTTTTTTAGTCATCAGAGTGTGTTAATATTTTTAAATATCTTTTGTCTCTAAGAATAAAACCAAGCATAAGAAACGCTTTGTATGTTAATTTAGCATTCTGTTAAAGGTATAATCTATACCTAAGTCTTTTACCTCTAATACACGGAGAAGAGAAATATTTCTCAAACAATAATCAAAAGTAATTGATTTAGTTTTACGAGTATAAGTTACCACGCAATACTTTTGCATATTCAATTTCATAAAATTATTATCACAATGTAAACAAATTTCGTCGAAATCTCCCTGTAATTAAATTACAATCAGAAAATGATTTGATGGTTTGAATTTTTGTATGTCAACTGCATACAACGGTGTGGCTTAAAATTTCAACAAAATAATTAATAAACAAGTTAAAAACAAGTGGACCTAGGCGTGGATCTTGTGGTACACCTGAGCTTACGCGTACAAAATCCGAGATGTCAACGAAATTACGGTGCTGGTTAACAATCATTGCAAGGGATGAATCAAGTCACAATTTTTTTTTTATATTTACGTATTGAATTTAGATATAGAATAGATATGTTATATAGATAATAAATTGATAATTTTGTATATTATGTTTATCTCCTGTTTTATGAGCTGGGGTAAAGTGTGAAAATTTTCACACAGGCGGTATTATAAAAAAAAAATTAAGAACAGTAGGAACATTGGGAACAGCTTGAGGTAATATAAAGTTTTTTCAAATTTTTCCTTACGGTTGCAGAAGATATTTGCAATAGAACCGATCGCAACAGTGGAATAAGGAATCGGCATCCAGGCCCTTAATACCTATTGGTGTCTGCAACGTGATGAATTAAATTATTATCAAAAGCAAACGCAACATAATTGACATGATTAACATATTGAGTGCTTTCTTGACAACATCAGGAAGAGCAGCTGGAAACCAAAGAATCCAGTGCTATGCTGGGGAATACAAATCTTGAGAGAAATCAAAAATCGAAGTACCGGGTCTTTAGTTGAATAGAGGTATTCAAAGTTTATCCCTAGGTAAGACAGAGAAGAGAGATCATTTAAAATAAAGTACAGTACAAGTGAAATTCTGGGGCTGCACCTTTAACGGATATAAAGTCATTTAAGCTTAGAACGTTGATAGGATCTTTCTAAGCCTGTGAAATACCACAACTTGACATAGACCTTGCGCCAATAAAATGGCTGGTATGCCTTACACGGAAGCCTCGCCTATACTCAGTACGCTAAAATTTATTTAATAGCGTTACCCTGCCACATTATTTTAAAATCGGTGTTACTTTTTTTTAGAATTTTACATCTATTCGGAAAACACTCCAGAGCTTTGCCAATCTTCTCTCGATTATCAAATTATACCATGAAATTATAGTATGCCTGCATCGTTTTGCTTTACCAAAAACTCATAGTTTCCAATAAGTCTTCGGAAGTAGGTGGCTCAGGACCGTGATTCCGTCGTCTCTGTAGCACACGTCCTATCGGTGTCATACGACGCAATTATATAATTAACAATATTGAATGATTATTATAATGATAATTTGCTCTGTCTGTGTGCATTTTACTGATCATAATGATGTTGGCACAGGTGAGGGCAACGTGTGCGGCGTGTCGTGCGTGGAGGTGGAGTGGGAGCGCGGCGCGGGCGGGCGCTGGGACATGCGCGAGCGGCCGGGCACGCAGCGCGTCGTGCGCGCGGACCTCGTGCTGCTCGCCATGGGCTTCCTGGGGCCCGAGCGCTACGTCGCGCATCAGTTGGGTAAGTTGACGAGCGGGATATGCGCGAGCGACCTGGCACGCAGCTCCGGCAACGAAGCAATTTTTTTAATTTTTAATGGGAAAGTGGGCAAAGTAGCAAGCGGCTCACCTTTTGGTATGTGATTAAAGAGGTGCGTTGCAGTCTTTTAAGGATATTTGAGGATGGAGGAGGGGGCAATGAGCTTCCGCTTACCTCACACACCGATCGAAATGTTTCTACGTTTCGTTCGGTGAGGGATGAGGTCAGGAGTTGAGACGCAAGATGCCTCAACTTCACGCCGGCATTCTGTGAGGCCGTGGTGTTACCCCGGTCGTGCCTGCCTATTTCAATCCTGTATCATGGAGAACGAGAATGGAACGTTACATGCAAGAAAACTGAGTTCAGAAACCTTCATCATACACAATGTCTATGCTAATAGAGCGTATGGCCTTACATGTCACAACGTTTATTTCTCAGATAATGAAAGACGTAATTCCTCGGGAAGTTTAGTTAAATTAAATTTATTTAATATAGTATTTGTTTATTTCCCACAGATCTGCCGCTCGACGCCCGTAGCAACGTCGAGACGGACAAATCCAACATTTATAAGACACCCGTTAGCAACGTATTCGCCGCCGGAGGTAAACTTTTTGTTCTATCATAAGTTTTATATTCCGCAACGCAAAATAATTGTTAAACCTCCATAGGCAGTTTAATTTTGTTTTTGCTAATAGTAATCAACATAAATATATTAGTATAATGTAATACGCAAAAGAGCTTGTTTTTAATCAAAAGTTAATTGTACACACTCAGTTTGTATCTTCTAAAATGTTAAGCTCAATTTTAATAAATATCACAAAGGCGAATTAAAAATATCCTATGAATTTATATAGCGTTTCAATGCTTATAAATATTGTTTGTATATTTTATATATTTAAATTCTTATTTTTTACTTAAGGCACATCTACAGGTATGGGTATCTATGGGTATTTTTAACATAACATTTGCTTGATTCAGATTGTCGCCGCGGTCAGTCTTTGGTGGTGTGGGCGATATCGGAGGGCAGGCAAGCAGCCCGTGCCGTCGACATCTATCTCTCGGGGAAATCAGTCCTGCCGGGCCCCGGCGGTGTGGTTTACGCCTGAACCACCTACCGAATCCTCGCGGGTGAACCAAACATACTTTGAACTTCCTTCCCTTTTAGCTAGAGTTCAAATTAGAGTAACGCTTAAATTACTTGTGAGCCTTCTGTACTTCATCAGAACGACGCATTTCGAACTTAATTCGATTAAACCAAAGGCTCGGAGTTTACAACAGACAAACAAAAGCGCATAAAATACGGCCAATGTAGATAAGTAGCTGTTGGAAGTAGTGTAGATAAGACATTCTGAAATTGATGTTATTCGTTTGGAAAAATATTTATAATTAACGTTTTAATCATTGATTTAAATAATAGGCTGTAAATTATTTATGGTTAATCTTCAGGGCTTGTAATAATATTGTTAAAAAAAACCCAGCGGCAAATTTAAGAAAATGTTAATATAATTTATAATATACATTCATTCCTAATAGTTTACTGTGACAATGTATGTTCCTTTATTCTGTCTTTAAGTAAATAGTTGATATACCAGTGAACGGTAACCGTGCAGTGACTATAGCATATATTTAAATTAATTCTATCAATTTCTGATTAGACATTATTTATTTAAGGAAAATTCAACATTTTGCTGTATTTATGCTGAAATTGATAGATTATGAAATAACTACAGTACAAATGAATTGTAAATAGAAACCCATATTTACGAAATTTCTAATTATTTATTTGATAGTAGTATTTTAGCCCCAGTGCTATGTAATACATTGTATTTAATTTTTTTATTGCTGTTTAGTTCGATAAGGATTATGTTTTTGAAACATTTCTATTAGAATTTTATAGGTGTTTTTGTGATTGTAGATATTAAGCACATTCCGTTGAATTTGAATACGTCGCATGTTTCCCTACACTTGTGTATTAGAAATAAAATTATTGTATAACAGTAAACATTAAACTGCGGATCATGGATGCAGGTGGCTCAGGACCGAGCTTCGTGCCAATCTTCAGTGGACTCAGCAGTGGACTTGTGATAGGCTGAAATGATGATGATGAATATCATTTAATATTATGAGTAATCTGATAAAAATATGAATAATCGTTTACATTCGTGTTTGGTTCTTTCATTAATTTGATCTTCAAATACAAATCACGTATATCTATAATATATTATAATAATAATAATCAACAACATAGCATGATGAAACACATTACACAATAAAAATGTTGTCTCTAATATTTAATTGTTTGATTAAGACTTTACGGACTAACATCTGAGCTATGGTCAGCGACTGGATAACCTCTAAATGAAGGCACTTTTAAATTACGGCGTGACGTCATACCGATTTTAATGACATCTCTACATTCCTGGTATCATAGTCATTGTTCGATAGCTAAGTTCGATTTTGACTGGGCGTTGACGTTCAAAGCTCTACCCGCCACTGTAATCGCTACCCTCCCTGCTGGTCCGTACGTTTTCTTAGATTTCAGTACCGAAATGAGAAGTGGGTTAATAAATTACTGTTACTGTTAAATACCGGTATAAGTCACTGATTAAATGACATCGCAGATTTTCTTTATCATACCTTTACATGTCCACTACTTCACATAGGACCACTGCTTCCTTCATTCCCTGCATGCCATTGGTCAATGCTCAGCACACTGGGCAGTCGGGGCTCGGGACGCTCACTAGGGATACTACATCCCACTACAGGTCTGTTATTCGCTGTGATTTTTCGATCGAACGAGGCGTGATGTGTGATGTTTGCATGTTAAATATCGTACAGAAATTGTAGGGCAGTTTTTTTTTTTAATAAAAGCATTAAGACTGTCGTCCTTCTTATTACTGACAATAAAACTTTTCTAGTTAACGTCATGTTTTTAAAGATGATAAAAGAGTCGTTATTTGCAATGTAAATTATCCTCCATCTCTATCAGCTCATTCATATTAGTCACACTACTGCAGTTACTCACACATGCGCTGTAGTACTGTGTGCACAACACTACAAATACTATCACACCACCTTACCGGCATCACTTTGATTTTCTTTCACATACAAAAATATTATGCTTATTAATTTCGTCGCGGTTTTTGTATGTCGATGTATGACTTGCTCATTTACGCATCACGTTCTTGTGTTGGCAAGTCGATTTCACCGCATAAGTATCTCCTTATCTTTAATTTATGCATTAAAAAAATGTTTGAATATAAAAGGAAATATTTGTAATCGGTAAATGTTAATAAATATGGTTTCACACCCTGGCCTTGTGCGAATCTCGCGTGCCTCAAACTCGGAAGTTTTTCGTTTGGTCAGCATACAGTTTATTATTCACACGTTTTAAACGACCCTTTAAAAACGGCTTAGTAAGCTGGCTCGGCTAATAGGCCGTTGCTTTGAAGGACCACTTCCAGTGGTTCTTAATCCGCAACGTGCGATACGAACTGAACCCGTCAAGTGTGTGCAGACTTGGACCTTGGAAGCTGGAACTATGGCATTGGGCTTAGTGCACACTAGACTAAGTTGATGATATAAGTGTTATATCAAAGGTTTTTATTGCTTTTGTAAGAATTTTCCTGTTCTGTGATTGAATTGATGAAAGTTCAGTCTAACTTAGTAATCTCTCGAGTATGACACTCGAGAGATTACTCTCGTAATGAAAATTATTGATTATATTATGTTTTGGATTATGGCGTAGTTTTCTGGTTTATTTATTGTTCGTTTTGGAATCACATACTTATGTCTAGTATTTTGATGTGTTTCGTTAATTAGGCATTACATCGAATATAGAAAAAAGCAACGTTTAATAGTTTTTTTTATTTGTATAAAGAATCTAATCTTGTTTCTTAAAACTTACTTGAAAGTTAATTTACTTACAAATCAAGCGATTTATACTAAAAAGTAAAAGTACCGTATGTGCAAAATCTTTCAAGTAAAGTTTTTTTTTTTAAGGAAATAGGCTTACGTTTGACCTCAATCTTGCCCGATGGAAGGCGAAGATGAGGCCTAGATGTCTGTTCACTTTGGCCTTAAAGATGTCCAGATTATGGTTTTCCGGAAAAACTGGCCTCGGCAGAGAGTTCCACTCCTTAGCCGTCCGCATAAAGAAAGAAGAGGCAAACCGCTTCGTGCGTAATGCAGGAATGTCTACAACATAAGGGTGGAACTGCTCGCCGCGTCTAGTCGTTCGGTGATGGAAAGGGGAAGGGGGTATCAGGTTATGCAAAACCTCCGCACACTCTCCAAAATGTATCCGATAAAAAACCGAGAGGCAGGCCACTCGTCTAGAGTGTATGAGGCTTAGAAGATTTGCCTCCACGAGTGAGTCACTGCCTATGATCCTCTTCGCTCGGCGCTCCAACGAGTCCAAAGCATCAAGCTGATATTTAGCAGAACCATCCCAGAGGTGGGAACAGTATTCCATGCAAGAGCGGACTTGAGCTTTGTATAGATTTAAGAGCTGCTCCGATGTGAAGTACCGTCTCACCCCCGAGAGGATACTAAGTTTTCTTGATTTTGTGAAGATGAGCTTAAAAAAATTCATTAAAAGTATAGTACGTACATGTATCGCTTAAAATATAGATATTCTGTAACTTACATAAAGCTCTACCACTAATCTAAATATTAATTCTTTGGTGCTTTGATTCTGTGTTTTTACATAATTACAACGGTATTTTGATTAGGGCCTGAACAAACGCTAATTCAAGTATCATACCTTTTTTTTAATGATATCACTACTTTTGCTGTAAATATATTTCTATATCAAAGTTTAACCTTGACTGGAAGTCGTACAAAGCAAGCCGCCACTTGTTCGCCTGGCAATTAGATTTCGGTACAGAAATCTGGGTATCTGGGTATGAGTAAAACCGGTACAACTCATACTGGAAAAGGTCCCTAAGTCTGATGACAATGATTTTTACGTACCATCTGCCATTAAAAGATGTTAAACTGGTTATGCCATGTGCGTCAAAGTAAGTCGTTTGAAGGCCTCGCCCCAGGAACAACTCCTCGTCTCTCTTTTTATCCATCCTATAATAACTTTACGGTTGTTAATAGCTTTTAATATAAACGCTATAAAGATCTCTGAAGTTGTTCCATTCAATAACAATAATTGTACGAAATTGAAATTAGGCGATTTATTGTTATATTTTCCATAAATCTGTTATTTGTAACAAAATATCCAAAAAGTTATATTTATATTTTTAGTTCGAATGTGTTAATTAATTAAATTATTGTACACGAAAAGGGCTAAAACTACTTTATGAAGGTACGACATAGAATACAGATTTTAGAATTATTCCGTATACTTCAATACATAATATATAACATATTGTATAAATATTGTTATAGACTGATATTGTTATCAGCTGTTGATGTGTTTCACATATTTGCCTTGGCCATTTGGATGATCATTAACTTTTTGTTGTTACGATTATCTACATTAAACCGACATATTTACGTTGTTATTTTTGTACATCAAGTTCCAACGATATAGGTACATTTTATATTTAAAGAGGATAATAAAATGTAAATTATAAAAACCGCATATTTTCAAAAAATTATTCAAATATTAATCCGGCTTCAATCAAATCAATTATACATAAATACACATGAACAAAAACTTATAATTTGTAAAAGCAGACACACACAACATACAGAAGATGAACCCCTCGAGATGAAATATGTATTTACAACAAAGATTGATTTTTAAGTAAATTATTGTAATTAAACACAATGCTCATATCTGTAAGCTGAATGATAAATTTGATTTAATGAGCAATACTTTGCATATTTAAACACGTTACGAATAATTTCTATGTACACACTTCACATATATTACATCTTGAGGTTGATTAAAAAAAACATCCTGTCAAATATCACTTTTTGCCTTGCCCAGTGTTTTTAAATTCGAAGGAAGCAAAAACTAAATTTTTTGACAATAGAGGATTAAAATGAGCACTGGAAACCATAATGTATACAGGTATTTCCTACGATACCCATCTGATAAGGCAATATAATGGGAAATGGTACTAATTATAACTATTTGTTATTAAATAATTTTTGTAAACTACTTGAAATGTCATTGAGCGTCTCAATTTTAATTCTTATGTCAATAAACACAATATCGAACTCTATCGACATATGATTGTGGACATATCTCTTAAACAATGAGGTTTCTGGCTTTAAATTTAGTACGGAAAGGTAACTGTAAAAAGATAGGAGAAGGTGACAGAGCAAAGAGAAGAAAAAGGTAGCTCTCTGCCATACCGGCTTCTTACACAATCCTTGTACCTATCATGCTGTCAGACTCTGGGACGACCTGCCAAATAATATTGTAATAATAATAAGTATTGTATCGTAGTATAATATTCGAGTATATTTATTTATTTTTATTTAAAATACTTTATTGCATACACACCAAATGGAGGTTACAAAGGGCGGACTTAATGCCTATTGGCATTCTCTCCCAGTCAACCCATGGGTTGGTGAGATAGCCGTAGCAGGTGTATTCATTTATTAAATTAATTAAGTAATAAAATGATTTTAAAATAACTATAAACAAATATAAATAGATATAATAAAATTAATGAATAAAAATATGATACAATATAAATAATATACATAATAATATACTATTACATATGTAGATAGATAAATAAACTTAAATAAGAAACACAATAATAACTAAAAAAGTTCCTTTTAAATTTAAATAATGTTCTTGTAACTAAATTTTTAAAAGAGTTCCTGCTTGCCGATTTCTTAACTTCGTCGGGCAGGGAGTTCCAGAGCAGTATAGCCTGAACCTTAAAAGAGTTGCCGACAAATATATATATGAACATAATATTTTGTGCATCCTTTTACATTTTCTCTGTTCAATCTATCGGTAGACTGAGAATGGCTCTTGGCATTAAGTTCGCCTTTTTGTTCTGCTATGTGCAAATAAAGTTTAAATATATACGGCAACGGCTAAAATTTGCGTCAAAATGATTTATCAATATATCAAATATTTATAATTAGTTCGTACTAACAGATATTAAACTTTAATTTCTATCAAACAGGTGTTGTGCTGACGTGATAAATCTCATGAAATGTATTTACTTTAGTCATCTATTCGCTTATAAAAAGTAAAGTAAAGTAGCAGCCTATAAGTGCCCACCGCTGGGCAAAGGCCTCCTTCTCAAATACGGATATCAGAGGGTTTAGAAGCCGGGAAGGGACGGCCACCCTGCTCCAGTCCGGCTGGCGGGCTTCACATATTCTCGAAATAATATTTTTATTATTTCTCAGACATGCAGGTTTCGTCACTATGTTTTCCTTCACCGCCGAGCACGTGGTAAATACAGCACTTAAAATTGCTATTAAGAATATTAGTGGTGCCGGCACCGGCACCTGGGTTCGATCCCCCAGGTCACTCGCGCTCTATGAAACGAAAGTGAGCGTCTTGACCACTAGGCTACCACGGCTCTTATGTGTTAATATTTTTTTATAGATTTTAATCTTTATTGTTTAATAATAAATATTATATTGTATTACGTTCTTGTATATTTACTGATTTTTTTTTTTTTACTTTGATATCCAGATTTAACCTACTTGAGCATAACAAAAAATAAACTATTTAAACTTTTAACTATTTTCCATTTGGTGTTTTTCCATTCGAATTGGTGTTCGTGTTGTATTGTTTACAACGATGAAGCGTTTAACGTTTTTTATCTCGATTTTTAAATCTTAAACACTTGCCTCGTTGTTTAATTACAATAATTTAAGTTACTTAGTTAGTTGGAAAAAGGCCAGCTCAAAAGTACTCTAAACCAACGAGCATGCATGCGAAGATTGATGAAAGTGGCAGAAGCGAAACACGTATGTCAGGACCGTAGCAAGTGGAAGGAGATTGTCTCTGCCCACCCCGTTGGGAACAAGGCGTGAATATATACATATATACATTTAAGTTACAATACCCTAATCAGTGCCACCGATCGTAATCGTAATTTTTATAAAATACATCTAGCTGTGCCCGCGGATTCGTTCGCGAGGTTCTCAATTGAACGCGATTATATATTTAATACGGTGTACGAAAGCACGAACTGCTGGTAAACTTTATGAAATACGCACATTTGTTAAATTTGTTATTGTGGTAGAGAGTTACGCAAGTGCCGACAACAACTGTACAAAGTTTCAATTGAACGAGATGAACGACGCGCGAACGCATAGGAGAACGAACACTCAAACATTTATTATTTTTAAATGTAATATTGCAGTTAAAAGTTTTTCTACACTTTAATATTTTTATTGCTATTTTAAACTATTCTTTTGACGGAGATGTAGTTTATAGTTTGTAGTAACACTGAAAACTTATTTATTTTACCCCAAATAAAATAATTTGGTTAAGTGGTACATGAATACATAAAATTCATTTTAGAAGGTGTTCATTAATACTTGCTCTGTAGTTGATGTTTTGCAATATCGACATTGTTACAAAATTATTATTATATATTTATAACCAATTTTTATAATTCTGATCAATGTTTATTTTTCCTTACGTGAAATGTAATGTTTATATAAGTAGTACTTATAGGTGTTGTTAGTAAAGAATCAATTTAATTATTGACAATAACTAAATGTCTATGTTAATCGCCTAAGAATTATAACAGAAAATGTCCAATGTCCACGGTAGTTGAACTTCTTATGACATAAATTAAATTATATTAAGAAATACATTATTTGATCACAGTTTGCAGTATTATTTACAATCTCGCACAATACCGGCGTGAACATACTCTTCCTCGTCCTTCCTCCCATAAAAAAAAATACGTGAAACGTATAAAACACCAAGTGTTCCATATAGTCTTCCCGTGTGGTTATAGGAATTGAAGAATTGCACCAGATTGTATGCGGTAGAGCCAAGCAGCGGCTTTTGCTGCTGCTCGAATGGGCCGGCTCGACCGGGCTGGTACCACGGCCTCGCAGAATACCGGCGTGAAGTAGAGGCATCTTGTGCTTCTGCGTTTCGTTCGGTGAGTGAGGTAACCGGAGACCCACTGCCCGTCCTCATTCTGCCTCCCATCTCCCACATATCTTTAAAGGCCGGTAACGCAACAGCATCACCTCAGGTGGCGCAGCTGTACGTGGGCGACGGTAATCACTAACCATCAGGTGAACCGCTTGCTCGTTTACCGCTTTTGTCATAAAAAAGCCTCTGTCAAAGCGGATACATCTGTTCAAAGAGTCTGTACAAGTTTTTAAATACTCCGCCTCGGATATACCGCCGTCTGTCGGTAGCTATTGCGATTTTCAAAGTGTTTCTCTTACGACACCCACGGGAGGAAAGGGTCTGATAGATTCTTAAGCCGATACCACACGGTACTATGTTCAGTGACCTGAATTGTGTTTAACAACTGATGAACATGGATAAGACGAAAATCACGTCTAACTACTAAGTTGTAGCCGAGTGAATAAACTTCGTTAGGTTAAAACACGATCGCTGGCTTTGTACACGGAAATTGCTATGATATATTATTCTCTACCCGAAGACCACGTGATTCAATGTTTTGGGTACCTGCCTTCCGACATATAGGTTCTGAATTGTTACTATGTTGTACAAACTACTACAAATTGTTACTGAAACAGGTGCGTCAACTGAGCCACGCGGTCAATGTTTCACTATATTGTGCACAATTTAATAAAAATCGTATATGAAGAGAAATATATTGGAGAAAATTATGCCTGCCACTAACAACGCAATGAAACGGAAGATTGTATCGACGTCACCCGTCTCCCCAACAGACGGTACATAATTAATGTGGCGTGTGGGTTCGTGAATGTTGAATTTCATTAAATTGTTTACCTCAACAGTTTCTGTGCAGATATGCCTCAGTTTGAATTTCTCCCTTAGACCTTCACTGTATCAGGTGAGCTCAAGATTCTTAACATTAACACCATTTCCATGAAGAATTTTCACAAAACATATTTTTAGTATTATAACTTGTAAACATTATTTTTAATTAAATTTAGTTATTATTATTATTATTTTCATAGGAAACAGGACAGGGTCAAACGAGCTCGCGGGTGGTAAGTGATTACCGATGTGCATTATCAATACTCAGTAATATTCACATAGTATACTTTAAAAATATATTATAGGCAAAGAGCATATAACCACTGCGTTTTAATCATAGGTAGATCTTATCGTGCAATGCTCATCGTTTGTGTTAGAATATCGAATAGACGGCTCCTCTCTATCCCCTTAACTTCAGATTCTCATATTCCGGAAACTACCATAAATTTTCTGTATGATGAGGAATTTTAACAATAACCTGTTTTAGAGTTTCGTATTTTTTCTTTAAGCATGGTAGAGCCAAGCGCTGGCTTTAGCTAATGCTCGAATGGGTCGGCTCGACCGGATTGGTACCACGGCCTCGCAGAATACCGGCGTGAAGTAGAGGCATCTTGTGCTTCTGCGTTTCGTTCGGTGAGTGAGGTAACCGGAGGCCCACACCCCCTCCCCTTCCCCCTCCTCTTCCCTCCCATCCCCCAAATATCCTTAAAGACCGGCAACGCACCTGTAGCATCTATGGTGTTGCAGATGTACGTGGGCGACGGTAATCACTTACCATCTGGTGAACCGCTTGCTCGTTTGCCGTCACTTCCATAAAAAAAAAACTGAAGACCCGATAAGCGATAACCAGACATTCCATGTTATTCCTCAGAGATCACAACGCATTTGCTTCATTACGGTTGTTGTCTAGGCGCCTCCTAGTAGTACCACACTCTAGTCTATTTCTGCCGCTTTGCAGCAGAGGCTTTATCCTCGCAAGCAGGGGCCTGATCCTAAGTAAGAGGACAGAGGTGTCATCACCGTATGTGCTTCTGTTTGCATCAATACTTCTTCGGCACTATTTTGTATACCAGTCAGTACCACTTGGTACTACCTACTTTTTGGAAGTTATAAATGCCCAGTACAATTTTGTGTGTCTGTGATGCAGTACATCTTGTTCTCTAAGATGAGAATATATCCATAGACATTTTTGCTTAGTCATTTATCCATATTCAGGAGTAACCTTTTGCTAGGGAATTTTTGTGATTTTTTTTGAGGCATAGCGGAAAAGGCCCCAGGCTTGGAATGTAAGCTCGCTTGTTACTCTCATATTATTAAGGAAATAGAGGGTAGTAAGGTGGCAATGCACTTGAAGGCTTCTTGGGTAGAAGCTGGAGGCAGTGTGCGAAGGTCCAGTGCCTATGGGCCTGTGTGCTCATGCATCATGCGAACTGTGTGCTCATTTATTACCGTTATTGATATTAAAAAGATGTAGACCTCAATTTTAACAAAAGACTTTTTAGAAATCCATAATAGCGAAGAATTTGTTTATAAAATAGTTGTATCGATGTGAAACCATTCATTTATTGTCTTAACCATAACTACGAGTACATGTTACGTTAAAAATTGCAGAACTACAAAATGAAAAAGAAAATCATGTCTCTATACAAGACTATAGACAGTAAGTTCTTCGAACAATTTAAATTTCATATCCGCGACACAAGCCTGAGAGGAATCTCCCACTACATGCACAAACCGAAGGATGCATCCAGTTTAGCTGTAACTAGGATTCTTTTCGGTGAGTTCATTATTCCATAGAACTTGCCCTCTGCATATCTACCTCGTAACTTTTTTATTAAAATCAGATATTTTCGAAATAAATGACTGTGTTACGTACTTACACTTTTTGCAAAAATATTTTTACTTCTTTTAGCTTCTGTTTAGTCAATGTCTACACAAATGGTAATGTGCTGTGTGCTTGCAGATTTTCCTGAAAAAACAAAGGAACCTCTTTTCCAGTCCAAAACAGTATGATCGAGAGCAGTTTCAGAGATAAAAATTTCCATTTTAATT
This sequence comes from Bhutanitis thaidina, assembly GCA_029286595.1. NCBI lineage: Eukaryota > Metazoa > Arthropoda > Insecta > Lepidoptera > Papilionidae > Bhutanitis > Bhutanitis thaidina. Next base: position 3,036,981 of record JAGSMS010000034.1, on the reverse strand, counting down.
TTTCTTGTACAACTCTCAAAGACGTACAGTCAATCTACTGAGTTGTAAACTTAGATACTTACTTACTGTCCGCGTTTCACTTCTCCAGGTATCGCGATGCTATTCGACATCCCAGACGAACGTGGCGGTGCACGCATCAATGAAAGATGGGGAAATCCTTCCACTTGCCACTTCCCCTGCTGCAATTCCTACAGGCGCTACCGATGCCCTACATGGCGCTGGTTTACGTTGGACTGTGGTTAGGTAACGATGATTATTCATTGCTGATTTAAGATAAAATAATATATTAAAGATTCGTCATATTCTTCATTTAAGTACACGCAACAGCCAGCACGCATATCTCTCAAGGTTTTGCCGTGCTTACCGCACTGGACAAGCGATTGGTGAGCGCTGTGCTGGTACCCGAAAACTAGTGATGCTGATCCCCATCTCTAGTTTATGGAATTTGGGTTCGGCAAATTCGAATGGATATTCCGCCATCATTCGATTACCAGAGCTTCGTTCGTTGGCTAGCAGGAGGCACCACGAGCGCGAAACATTGGCATTTGGACAAAGAAATTAATCAAGTAGCGATATTTAAATGGTACTTACCAGCTTAGGTATTTTATGATGATGAGCAGTATGCTGGTATTGAAAAAAATAGCAGTTATGAAACTCTACTATTGTTTCACCAGAGACTCTTAAGTAACTTGCAATGGTTAAACAACATTACGAGCAGCAGCTTTTGCTACTACTCCAAAGGGCCTGCTCGACCGGGGTCCCACGACCTCGCAAAATACCGGCGTAATGTAGGTACCCCTACATTTTGTGCTTCTGCGTTTCGTTCGGTGAGTGAGGTAACCGTAGGCCCCCTTCTCATTCTCCTTCCCATCCCCCAAATACACTTAAGGCTAGCAACGCACTTGCAGCACCTCTGGTGTTGCAAATGTACTAGGGCGACGGTAATCACTTGCCGTCAGTTGAGCCGCTTGCTCGTTTACATATTTTATCTTTTAAAATTTAACGACACTCATTACACACAGGTGCATTGGGAATCGCACTGGGTTACAAGTTTCGGCTCAGCTCCGCCATGTTCACCGTCTGCTTCTGGTACTTGCTGCTGATAGAAAAGAGCTACTGGAACAATCACAGCTACCTGTTCGGCCTCGTCGGCTTGTTGCTTACGTTTACGCAGGCTAACTGTTATTGGTAAGATAATAATATTCCGGTTTTGTCGGCAACTCTTTTAAGATTCAGGCTATACTGCTCTGGAACTCCCTGCCCGACGAAGTTAAGAAATCGGCAAGCAAGAACTCCTTTAAAAAAATTTGTTGGAGAACATTATTTAAATTTAAATGGACTTATTTAGTTATTATTGTGTTTCTTGTGTATATTATTATGTATATCATTTTTATTCATTTATTTTATTATATTTATTTATATTTGTATATAGTTATTTTAAAATAATTTTATTACTTAGTTAATTTACTAAATAAATACACCTGCTACGGCTATCTCACCAACCCATGGGTTGACTGGCAGAGAATGCCAAAAACGAGAAAAAAGTGACAGTGGTTAGGATACTGTTAGATTTGTGTCGTTAGTGACGAGAACTGGGAGCCTATTTATCTTCAACGAGGTACTCCATGTTAATCCTAACAGGTGACACCCCACCTACATTAAGCCTTTGCCAAGGATAGATAAGATATGATGTGCGTGCAGTGATCTTTTACTATCAAGTGAACAGCGAGCTTGCTTTTCCCCACCCTTCTTCATCAATCTGTCCACAGCTAGACAAGAATGTTCCATAATCGCTATATTTAGCTAGCGGATTGGCGATCACATCAGAATCTTCTTCTAGACATTATGCACCTTAGCCGCTGCTGCTATTGGTAAAGGTATAATCGGGTTTGAATTATTTGAGATGGTTAAACCACCATCTGTGGGACGACATGACATTTTAAGGCTCTTCGTTTTTTTTTAATATAATAGAAGATTAGTATTGGAATGAGCATATATGATCTGTTTTCGCCAGGTCTGTGGATGCCTATTTAGACCGCTCTGTATCGAAGCAGACGGTCCCTTACTGGAACTACTTTATTTTGAAGTATCAGTTCTTCATCCTTTACTTCATGGCCGGGCTGAAGAAAGGAACTGCTGAATGGTTGACGGGCTACTCAGTGCAGAATCTTAGTGAACACTGGGTGTTCAATCCATTTAAGTAAGTCTTTCAAGCTTGGATATATGTAAATATATTATAAATATATTAGTAAACAGCGGAAACATAAAATTTTCACGAAAGTTACTTAAATACTAAAATTTCAAAGAATTTCAATTACATTAAGCTTAAATTTTCACTAGATTAAATAAATAAATCGATGTTTGCACTACAAACTTAATCTATGTTGGTATAGGATTACCTTGAATAATCTATAAATGTCAAATACAATTTGGTTTTATAAGACATAACATAATGTACCATCGACTGTTTTTAATTTTCGCCTCTGCGTTAGAATTTCATCATAATCAGCTTAATTAGACGCATCGGCGATAACAGTATCTTAACCGAGATCCTCTTTGTCACCAGCCTCAGTATTCATCTGTCCGAATATATTTTCGAGACCTTTTTCATTAGTCGACTATTACAACGCCAACAGCGTAAGATAGTGTTAGATATTCTTGCGCCGACCCGGCTAAATAAAATAACTTCATTTATTCATATATATGGATTGCACAAATAGTTACTCATTCCAGATTGTTCCTCACGGTTGCCCAAACTGATTACTTGGTGGTCCACTGGTTCGTCTTCGTGTTCGACCTTACTGTTGCCATTTGGATGATGTGGTCGCGCACGCGCCATTTTGCTATGCTATTTTGTGCGCTCTTCCATTTAATGAACAGCAGGCTCTTTAGGATCGGTCTGTATTTATTGAATATTTGACATATCACGTTATTGAAATAAGACAATCATTACTAATGGTGATTATTTGCTGGCAATCTACAAGGTGTTAAGATTTCTTTTCTCCCTAAGAGCCGTCTGGGTAGTACTCTAATTACCAATGCTACCAATGTTGTGTTCTGTTTTGAAGGTACAATGAGCTAGTATAATAGGGCTGGAAGGAATTTCATTTTAGTCCTCAGAGACGATAACGCATCTGTAGCCTTCTTCGGTTGACGGTGTGCATGGGCTGCAAGAGCCACTTACCATACATCGGCTAGGTGGAATTTTAGCTCATGTTTCACGGCAATGTTATAAGACAAATCTTTTTATTACATATTTATTGAATAGTTATATATTAGAATAGTGTATTCGCAAGTAATTTCTAAATGGATTTCAAAGCGGTTTTCATCAGAGTTTCATAAGAACGGTTTTCACGTTTAGTTTATATATTAGAGACCTGTCCATGTGAAGCTTTCATTCACTTCATTAGTTACTTATATAGCCTAAAATCTTGGCAAACAATTAGTTGAGCGGATAGTGTATTAACCGCTCTTAATTTGATTAAAAAGTCGGCGCTTACGCAATGTACGTCAGAGTGCGTACAGAACTAAAGCAGCGAACCTATCCATATACGAAAATTCCGATGAAAGCCTTTCATCAGTTTACTACGTTAGATTATAACATCTCCCTGAAATAAAATCTACGACGAAGCTGGGCATCATACCGAATTTTAACAGAAGCTGGAGAATAGGAGTGAATGAGAAACTGTATGATCAAAATTTGGTCTCACAAATCGCTGCCGGAGATTGCCATGCGATTTTCAAAGCTTTTTCCTGAATTGCCTCTTACGACAACCACAGGAAGAAAGAGAGCGAGAAATTTAATGAAACCGTAAATTGCAAAACCTATGTAGGTAGATTGACCAAATTATTGACGAAAGCCTTCAAAAAGTCCACCATATTTATAAAATAAAATATGCTGTCTCACAACTACTGATTAATTTTTAACGCTAGCAACCAGGACTGAATAGGCTGAATGTTAATTTAAATTTAACAAGCGAACCCCACCTGCTACGTACGGTATCTCTAATATATTTTAACTAAATGTGAAGGTGTTATTCATTTTAATGAAATGATATAAACAATGATTACAAAAATGTATTGCTACTTTGTTTTATACTATTTAAAGATTGATGTAAAAAAAACTCTTCCTGACGTGATGGTAAACGACATAAATCGAATGCGTTTACAATAAACAGATATGGCAATTAAGGTAATTTATACTCACTAAATTACCTATTGTTTTAAAATAAAAAAAAATATTGATTAATGCTTCCATCGGCACTTAACTGTATTTTTTATTCAATATGAAAGAAAGGAAGATTATTAAACGCTTGCCTTGGTTCACTGGTATAGCCAAGTAATGTTTCATAGTTTTCATGTTGAACGTCGTTATCTCTCAGGTTTCCAGAGTAAATATGAAGGCGCTTTCGATTATCATCGCCCTTGATCATAAGATTTTATTATTAAATCTTCATATGAACTTTTATTCTCTTTTAATTTCGTCTTTTTTGAACATAAAATAATGTAAGGAACATCGCTTCTTCAACTCACGCTGTGTAACCTGACTTAGAATTGAAATACTAGTAAAGATTTGGAAAATACCGAAAGTTTTTCGGGGTTTGATGTAGTGTGGGTGCGAGTTTCATTGCATGAGCGTTGCATCAGAAAAATTAATGAAAAGACTTGTGGAGGCCACTACAATGCCAGTATAACTAACATCATCAACTCTAGAGTAAGTCACTGTGCTCTAAATCGGCAAGCTTACGATGTCTTACATCGTCATAATCAAAAATGTGTTTTATGTCATTAAACAAATCTTTCTATCACCACTTTACTTTATAGGCATGTTCCCGTGGGTTTGCTTAGCAACAATGCCACTATTTTACCCATTTGATTGGCCAAAAATTATGTCCAACTACATAAAGAAGGTATATTTGAGAATTTGTAAATTCATCTTCATGTTCAGAAGTGGAAATGTCTATCAATTTGTGAATCGTGATGAAGAAACCACTGGCGAAGCGGATGAATTGGACGATACCAACGTTAAGACAATAGAGTCTGAAAAAAATAAATTACGCAAATATGATTCTTTAGAAGATTTTGAAGAACAACCTCAAGCAACCGCAAACGTTGATAACAAGTCATCAAATAAAAGTGAAGACGACTCATCCATCACAGATAAGATGGAAGGACGTAAAATCTTGACTTGTATCTTTATATGTTTCTATATATTGACGCAAGCCTTCTTGCCATTTTCACATTTCATTACGAAGGTAATTATTAAATTTGTCAAGTTGAAGTTTGCATGCTTGGATAGGATCATCAAAATACACCCTATTAGTTTTCATTAATGTAATTCAAAGTTTCAACGATTGATCCAAGAGTTTTTCAAATGAAAAGAGATCGTTGTTTTACTTAAAAATTTAATAAATATTAAAATCTTGATTTCGCTCATTGAATCAAATAAAAACAAACGGTTGGCAACCTTACTTACTTACTACGATGATTATGGAGTGAAAACAATAGTGCCGCAAGGTAAATGTTAAAATAATGTAATCGTTCACCAAAAAAATATCGAGCTTAGTGGAACGTTATAGAAAGTTTTGAATGACATTAGCTAATAAAAGTTTCAGCGATACTCTACGTGGTTATAATTTCTAACAGAGCTCTTGTTCGATTGTTCCCTGTTATAACAACAATAGGCCATAATTATTACTTCGTAATAGTAAAGATTAACTTTTGCATGCATTTTACGTCTTGATTTTATAATTGCTATTATACTTGAAGATTTAATAGCTTCATCAGTTTCAGAACTTGTAGATTATTGCATGAGCTTTGTAATACATGTTATACCAAATCAAGAGGGCGTCAAATATTTTTTTTATATACAACATATTTTCATTTATATCGTATACGTATCACTCTACACAAAAAAAATATTCGTTGTCAATTCATTTGTTCTTAGGGTTACAATAATTGGAGCAACGGCCTTTATGGATACTCGTGGGACATGATGGTGCATACATGGGATGTGCATTCGATCGTTGTTAAAGTCGTGGATAGAGAAAAAGAGTCACAGTTTTACGTCGATCCGTATCATTTCACACCTAACGACCGATGGACCAGGCACGGAGACATGGTATACCAGTACGCGCGTTGTCTGAAGGAAAATATTAAGACAAAATTGATGACGCAACGCAGCAGTAATTGTGATGGCGCCACGGAGCACCTTTCAGACAGCATCTCAATATACGTCGACGTCTGGTATTCACTGAACGGTAGATTTACTCAGCGCATGTTTGATTCAAAAGCAGACCTTCTGACTGTTTCCTGGTCTCCTTTTACGCCCACTCCATATCTGATGCCCCTTCTAGATGAAGTTTTGGATTGGAGAGAACACTTACATACTTTAAGGAAAGCTATCCATTCCTGGAATAATTACAGTGATGTAATATTTATTGCCGATTTTCCAGGTCAGTAATCAGTATTCAAGTATTACTTAGCTCTTCGTTTTTACACCAACTAACAAATTGATTAGGACGCACGCGGTGCACCCTGCAGGTTAACATACGAGACATACCTTGACAAATGGGTAACTTCAAGAAATGTATGATGTATATAGTATATAAATATATTCGGTGACTCTTTCTGGGAGGGACCTATGTTCAGTTGTAGACTTTAAAAGGTAGATGAAGGAGAACAACTTAATGAATGCCTACAAGTGCGATATTTTTCACATTTGTGAGTATTCATAAATTTCCTTGTGAGCTTGTGTGTGCCCTTCTTTGGAAAGGTTATTGTTAACGATAGTTGACTTGATAATGCCAACAAAGATAAGTGAAGACTTCGTCATATGGTTCATGTGATAACTGGAGCTCCACGGATTTCCGGTTGTTTAAAATAAACAGATTATAGAACTAAAGTAAATAAAAAAAAATTTAAAACATAAATTATCAAAAATCAGAGACTGAACTTTTAAATGATATCTAATCTAATCTAATTATAATCGCCAACAATTTTCAATAATATTCCCTTATGATATTAAGTAAGAATTTTGAATGACCAAATAAATAAACAAAAGCTAGATAATCTAAAATACAATTGCATATAAATAATACTTAATGTCTATATTTTCCCGCAGGATATGAATATGAGAAATATATTCCGGCCGAACTACAAAACGTAACACTCACTATTTTAAGCGGATTCGTCGTCTATGAGCTGGATGTGACGCAAGATCGGATTGGAAAGTCCTATCCCCTTCGAACTGGAGACTGGATAAAAATTCCATCAGTCACCTTCCACAAGGTTCATAACGTAGGTGAAATGCCCGCATTTTATATGTACACATTTTCTAACATTTCTGAATCTAACATTAAATACGAAGAGGCATCTGTGCCGACATTACCGATTCCAAACGAACTTCTTAGACGTTTTAGCAACATGTCGCTTTTTGTAAAAGCTATATTCACAAGTTTCTTCCATATGTTTTTTAGAACGTGCAAATGCTAGTAGTTTTAAAAATGGGTTAATCAAAAATAAATATTCTTCGCGAATTAACTTCGTAGTATTGCGTGTGCTTAAAAATATCACAGAAAAATATAATAACCTCTCTTACATGTTCTGTGAAAAATCCTAAATAAATTTTTTAATGGAGAAAATTGTATTTTTCTTTCATCAAATACCGGCTGTATTCTTGGTTTTATTTTGCCTGTTTAAATCTAGACGTAGGATTTTCTAAAGTAGATACTTTCGTTTAAAATGACAATGCCAACTGTTGTAGGCACACATTCACTTTTTGTTTGGCCTTACCTTAAAAATTAATTCCATTTAAAGTGACGCTGTTTTTTATTGAAAACAAACTCTAAAAATTTAATGAATGTTGAGAACCTCGGTGCCTGTATTGTTCACCACTTTACATACCTTTAAATAATTACGTGTAATACGTTTTAAAAGAAACCGTTTTAGAAGACCGTCTGCAACACAACACAATATATCAAAAGCATTTACTTCGAAAGGAAATCTATTAATGTAATCATTCTGTAGAGAAATGATTATTCTATAGTTTTAGGAAGCTAGCATGCAAGCTATATGAGTGGAGTGATACAAAAGGTTTTTAGAATTTTTATATGACCGTCTGTATGTATCTTTACATACAATTTGGTATGCAAGTAGTAGTCAAACATATGTTCATCAACATATATTCATCATTTCATCATCGTCTATTATATATATAGGCAACTAAATCACAACCAAACATGGCTCTAGGATGCTGTGTGTCACAAAGCCTTTAAAAATAACGGTCAAGGTAAGGTGATAAGGGTTCATGTCTTGAGTGTTTCTTATCATAATAAAGCTCAAATTTTGTAGGTCGGAGTTTCGGTTTTCTATACTCTAGGATTCTTTTTCCCAATAAACTCAAAGAAGCAACATATCGCATTTCTCCTCCTCATTGACAAACGAGGCCCTGGCAATCCCGTGCTACGGTTGAAATAAAAGAATTGCGTCACTCTCTTGGTCCCAGTTACACAATTTGGTAGGAAGCAGGCAAATATGTCTGTTTTCCTTACGGCGCATGTAGAGGTGCCATTACTACTTGGAGGTATAAGCATCTGACAACCAATGATATTGCATAGCAGAAGCACAATAGGTACCATTCGTTGCGCCAACCTTCCACGGAGACCCACGAGATGAGGTGGCATGGGAGATTCTCTTACTGCGCCATCACAAGATACCGTTTTAGTTTCCTTGTACGATACGAGTTTCCAGATTATTATTATGTACGTATGTACATATTCTAGCCTTGTTCCCAACGGGGTAGACAGAGACAATCTTCATCCACTTGCTACGGTCCTGACATACGTCTTTCGCTTGTTCTACCTTCATCAATCTTCGCATTCATGCTCGTTGGTTTAGAGTACTCTTGACCTGGCCTTTTTGCAGAACGTCTCCGTTTCGAATGTGAAATGTTCGGCTAGGTCCCGACTACCATTTACACTCGCCTCATATATTTGATGTATACGACGTTTATGCTTAGCTATACATTGTGTAAGTAAGGATAAGGCGTCCTCCTTCTTGGATGATCCAAATTGCCATCCTTCGTGTGTTGATATACACACGACATGGTAGAACCGACACGGCAGCGGCCACGCTAATTACTTCTCTATTTTCTCTGGATGTGGTTAGTGCTATTTCTTTAGCCTTTTTCCATATTGCCCGATAGTCATTTAAAAGCACACTGCCATTTTAACCGCCACAAACATTTTCATCTGTACAAACTTCGCATATATAACAGCCATCTCATTATGACACTTGAAATTCATTTTATCTAGTCCTTAGCTGGTAATGATGGCTCCCTTTGAGTATATCAAACAGATGCATATAATTATTCTGAGTTTTATGAGGTAGTATAATTGACTGGGATAATATTTGTTGTGTTTCTAGTTTCGTAATAAGGGCGTGGTACAAATTTAAACGTGCCATCCCCATAATATCTTTGTTCTACAAATAATTATTTTTGATGTTTTGGAGACAAACCCACAGTACTTCTGTATCACAATCGTCGCCACCGTGCAAATCTTCCCACAATCCATCTGATACTCATAGATCCTCTAGATTTCGAAATGCTAACCTTTCCGTGTTTAAATATTTTTTCCACGCTTTGTATAGACTGTCTTTTTGACTTTTCGAGCTTTGTTGCATAGGTGCTAAATGTATGTGGTAAATTTTCGAAACTCATATTGTAGTGACTAAGGAGTTCAGTGTTTAAAATGAGGGTAGTAGTGTAAACTTCTTCAGAATAAATAAGTGGCTCGGTTCGACAGTTGTCGGATATTTCTATATTAATGTATAATTCGAGAGTTTATCCCAATCTTTTAGGATGGTTTGTGTGATGAAAAGAGATGTTATCCTTTCGGCTGGGTGTTTCTATTTAGGTGGTATAAGTCATTATACGCATAAGCTATATTTGTACGTATAAGCTGTTTTTTCTAGAAGAAAGCATTTGGCGAACCGGCCTTTTTAAGAAAAAGTTTTTTGGTGAATAGTTTTAGTTTAGGAGTGAGCCGTTTAGCAAATAGGTACTATGCGAAACAGAAGTCTACTGAACCGTATAGCTTAGCCGTATACCAAAGCTTCGGACCAAAATTTTCGAAAGTGGCGCCTTTTTCCTTGAACTGACACAGTGATTCCTAAAAGTGCGCCATAACGATACGTATTACGACGGCCCGGAATTTTCCATGATGATGTAGTAGATTACTACACAACACATTATGTATACTCTCTGTCATTTTACCATCTCTCCTCCTTTTTATTATTTCGCTATTCCGAACCTTTTCTTGTAGTGTGAAATGTAGATAATAAATTCTATCCGAAATAAATGCAGTTTTAATTTATTCCCATAATTCACAGACATTTAATATAGTACCAGACTAAACCTATTCACATGCATAATGCTATCCTTTTTTTATGTATAGCGACATTCAACACTATAATACGGGTTTTTTCAAGTCGTCATAAAGCGTAGTAAACTGCGTGATAATAAAAAGCGAAAGCATTAAATTATATTTGTGACGAAAAAATTTTTGTCAATATTTTACACGGCCTCGCAGAAAACCGGCGTGAAGTAGAGGCATATTGTGTTTCTGCGTTCGTTCGGTGAATGAGGTAACCGGAGGCCTGTTCCCCCTACTCATCCTCCCTGCCATCTCCTAAAATTCCCCTTCTAAAACCGCCAAACACACCTGCAGCACCTCTAGTGTTGCAGATGTACATGGGTCACGGTAATCACTTACCATCAGGTGAACCAAATGTTCGTTTGCCGCCATTCCCATAAAAAGTTAAAACAAAAATGGGTTGTTGTAGTAACTGTATGAAAACGCTGCTTACGAAAATAGCTGGATTATCCTTTTATCGGTGATTAGTGATTACGCCCACATTTTTGTACATGTGTGAATGGTTTATTGGTGTGTGTTTTTGGTCACGTTTTGTGAACTGTCGTGTTTAGTCTGCTACTATATTAAATGTGTTAAAATTATACACACATTTTAGCGAAACTTACCAACTTTTCTATGTTGCTAAGTATGTAATAGCTAAAAATTTGAATAAAAGAGATTTAAACTAGATAATGATAATTTATTAGCATTCGCTACCAGTCAAGCTTCGGGATTAGCAGAAAATTTGTAGAGTTATAAGTGAGAAATACTTAATAATTTAAAATAATTAATTTGAAAAACTGTACTTAAAATTCTTTCTAAAGATACACAAACGTATTATTAATATTGTCCATAAATTAATACATACAAAACTTACATACATTTCTACACAAATATTAACATTCATACATACATGTATACTATACCTTTTTTTTTAAGGGTATAGTTTCCTTATCTGTTAAACTTTTTAATTAGGGAAGAAAAATTACGTCTAGTGCTGTGGCAGCCTTATTTTTCATAGTCTATGGTACAGCTCCGTACTCTGTACTGAGGTAATCTGAATTCTGAACTGAACGGAAGTCTGACAATGACAGATTTGAGATACCTAGGTACCTATCAAACTATATCAATTTACCTTAATAATTTTCATTTCCTATCCTAGCGGTGAGCGTGGATATAGCAACCTGACAACACAGTATTGAGATTGGTATGGTATTGATATGAGCTGAAAGTGTAAAATTAAAAATTAGTGTCACTGTCATGAGCTCACGAGTGGCGTGATCGCTTTCGGTACAGTAATTGCATGAAAGCAAAGCAACGTTGAGTTCATTTCATTCATCGGTTTGTCGTTCGTCGGCTGAATACGAGTTCGGTAGGACGGGCTCACGGACGGCTCGCGCCTCGTCAACTCGTTCGTCTCGCTTCAAGAATATATAGTCAACTAAGACATTCCACGGTCATTCATTATTGAAATTAGCGCCAGAAAGTCGAGACACCGTACCTCCCTTTTGAAAATTAAGGCATTTTAGTCATCTGTGATATAACGATACATTAGTACCCTGTTAAAATTTTTAGGTTAATCCTATACCGGTGATATCAGTGTGACGTCCCTGTTAAAAAGCTCCGGTGAACTGTTCTCGTTCAGTGTTGATTTATAGAACTTAAACTAAAATCTAAAACATGGAGGCTGGTGTGAATTATAACTTGGACATCACCCCAAATTATTCATACATTTTTGAATTCGAAAACGAGTTCATTCATCAAAATTATAAGAAATGGATGACGGAGAATTGGACTGTGGCGTTCTACTACGTCGGAGTTTACATGGCTTTTATTTTTGGGGGTCAATACTACATGCAGAATCGTCCCAGGTGAGAAGTCAAAGCTTTTACATCTAATTAAAATCTGACCTGATGTTTTTTTCATGCTATGAGTTTATTAATACTTTCGCCGGGTTGTAGTTATACGATTTTAGTATTACTTCATCTCGTGAAATACCTACTTACTTTAAATGGTCATATTTAATTTGAGCACACATACTCAAAAACAATTTATGTGGCATATTTTACTTGAAAATAAAATATGTTGTCATTTCTTTACGGAATTGATTGAATTGGAATTAACACAACCTGTACTGTTATCTGCAAATAAATAAGACACTTATAAAAAAGAGTCTAACAAAATTGACCAACAACTCTTCAGCAGTTATATTTTAGTATTTTTTATATATATATTTCTATCTATGTACATATACATACATACCTAGATAGAAAGATATATATATTTATAAAAGTGAATTACCACTGAGTAATCACATGAACCATAAAAACTTGAAATTTGGCAGGTAACCAACCTATGTTCCAAATCTCAAGTTAAAGAATTTTCAAAACCACACATCAAAAGGGATGAAATGTGGTCTAAAGGCAGTTTATGATGCCCTACGCTTTTGAAGTCTGAGAGTTGGCATTTGGGCAAGGTGGCTATAATCATATATATTATGGTAAGGTTTATGTTCAACAGTGGACTTTTCAGGATTAGACAAACATTTACCTCCTCTGATATGGTGTGTCTTAATCTTAGAGAAATATATAAATTATGAAATTAATGATTAGTTATAAAGTTGTGAAATGATAAAGATGACAATTTTTTTAAATTGAACTAAGTAATGTGAAGGGATATTCATTCACCTGTAGGTAGTAAATGTACATAGCATAGCAATTTAAATTGTTAAGGCACTCATGGTGCTATATAATTAATTAATTATACAATCTCTTTCTCCAAATGCAATCCTCACCTGAATGTGGTGCACCCTGTTAGCGTACTAACACATTCTCTGGTGACCAAATTTGCCAAACCTAAATCTCACAGGTTGCGGAGGTACACTACATGCAGGTGAGATTGACATATGAGGAATAAGGTATTTTATCCTCCTTATTGTTAATACAAAATGCAAATATATTGATAATTAACACCAAGTGTTCTATTATTAGTCTCATAACTTTTTATAAAATAATTCAACCTGTAATTATTAGTTAAAATAATTAGCTCTGTGGTTTTATGGGGTTTTTTTTTCAATAATGATGTACATTAATCATCATACAACATACAATATTGAATTACTGACTTATCCATTGTTATACAAGCTACAGGTAAACGTAAAATTTATGTAATTTTAGGTGAAAAATAATGTTACCCGTGGCCCATTATCACCCTCCCTTCCTCCTCCATCTCCCCTACCATCCTTAAAGCCCTATAATGCACTCCTCTGTTCTTGTAGATGCATGAGGGACGTTGATAGTCACTGAAGGTGACACTTACAATCTAGTTCGGACTGAATGTTTGTCAGCGACTTTACATAAGAAAATTCAGCCAGCAACAGCAATAACCGCTTTGTTGCATTAAGTCTAAAATTTTGTAGGCGCTTTATTCATTACTTTAGATAACCTTGGAGTTTATGAAGAGTAATTGATAATGAATTGAAATTAATTATTTAATTCATTTACTTGTGTAACTTTGATTATGCTTGCCTCTTGCTAGTAATACAGACTACTGCTACATTACTATGTCAGCCTATTTTAGTCCACTGCTGTACATAGGTCTCTCCAAGAAATCACCAGTAAAAGCTGGCATAAATATCTTATAAGGTTTGCTCATACTCACCAAGCTGGGCAAGTGGGTTGGTGAGCGCAGAGCCAGTACCCTCGCATTAGTAATGCTGCTCCCAATCACTAGTCTGTTTGATTTTGAGTTTAGCAAATTCAGATGGATATTTCTATATCATTCAGTCATCTGTGCCTTGTTTGTTTGCTAAGAGGGTTAGCACATGCTTGTTAGGTTGGCATTTTTAGAAAGTGGTAGTGTATTCCTCCTAACAAGACAATACTCTCAGCATCCTTATAGAAGCGCAGGTGTCAACTTCATTGCAAAATTTAGAAATTGCTATGTGTGGGAGCATCAGTTTAATATGCATTATATAATAATTTTCGTTATCTTCGTTGTTGCGTTGCGAGGTATGTTCAATGCCTTACTACTCACAAAATAATTTCTATTGACAATGGATTCACCGAATGGACGAGCATTGTAGAAATATAAATTATATCCTGTCATTGACTGGATATTCTGCTTCGCAACTACATAATTTTTCTACATTATTCTAAAACAACATGTACTTCTGAGCTATGTTTTATATTAATATGTGCGCTTTAGGCATGTAATTACCATTTTATATTGCAAAATTTAAATCTTTTTTTTTCTATAAAAAAAATATATTTTTAATCTAATTATTTACCTCATTATTAATAAAATTATGCCTTTATGATAGATCTACCAATCTGGACTCTATAAAGTCTATGAATACATAATGCCTTTTTTGTGCCGCTTTCTGACAAGAAAATTTTTTCCTTGCCAGAAATCGTCCAAATTGCAGAATTAATTGTAATTGGTTGAAGCTTGGTCTGGCGAGTACGGAGGAAGACGTTGGGTTTCTAACTGAAGGTCTTGTAATGTCAAAATAGTTTGTGTGAGGTCTTGTGTTATCATGGAGCAATAATTGCGAAAATCAATTGACGAGTTGGGGTTGTTTCTCAAAGTTTCGCCATCATGGTTCGAAGTTATTCACAAAAGACAGCTGTCATTGATACACTTGATTGAATCTCAAAAAGCTGTATTGTGAATTAGACCATGAAGTGACCACCAAACAGTAACTACTATTTATCTATGGGTGAGATTCGATTTACGGCATTGTTCAGGTATTTGATCTAGGTTCAGCCATTGCATTTTTTGTTTGCGATTATTTGTAGAGAATCAACTTTTCATCACACAACACAATTCTGTCCATAATTCCTCCATTTCCAGTAACTACAAATCAAACCAAGGCAATCTTTAACGCCTGCTCCTCTTTGCAAATTACTTCATTCATTTTTATTTTACCAATATGGTGTAAATGGGACAATATTGTGGGTAATCTAACGTCACACCACGACGCTAATTTCTTGGTTGTTCGATAAGGATCGGCTTCCACCATTGCTTTTAATTCATCCGTTATTTACCTTAATGTCTGGTCTTCCTGGAGGTTCATTCTTCAAGTCGTAGTTTAAATCTAAAACACCAGCGCCGGCCGTCCTCGGCAGAGAACACATCCTCAGCTCAGCACAACCTTAATTAAATTTGCACTTCCTTGTTGAAAATAATATTTTTTATAATGGAGGTTACAAAACACGTGCCTGCTCGCCGGTTGTCAAACAATGGATAAACATAAAAAATATATATCACAATATATTCCGAAGTCTTTTTTGTATAATTCAATTTTGTTTATATGGCTACCCTTCATGTACATAATATTTTTTTACAATATACATGTCGGGCTATAATATAATATTGTAAATGAAAAAGGCAAAATTGTAATTTTGCCTTTTTCTCAATTGTTCAAAATTTTGATTTTGATTAAGCTTAAGAAGGTATGTAATTAATTAAGAAAAGCGGATTTTCTGTCATTCTTATTTCGTTTAATTGGATTAGTAAATAAAAAGCGTGGGCGATGTAGGTCGCTCTCGATTCGTGGGGGTTAGGAGGAAAGGGAACTTGGCCGGCGCTCGGTGGTGGCTGGCGGGGGGGCTCGTCGGGGTTTCTGAATGAACGGATCTCCGCATCTGCAACATTACGTAACTGGTCCACGTCCCCTTGCTCTCTGCCTCTCGTCCCGTTCCCCGTAAATTAAAATGGGCGGCGAATGTTTATATTACGATTGTGTTTTCGTCGTTCAATGTTGCCAAAGTTCTACTATGTCGCTTACACAATTTTTTTGCCAAGTAAATATATGAATAGATATTGACTTTCATTATTCAATTCAGTCATTCCCCATTAATATACACATCATGTATTTTAATTGGGAAACCTTATTCGACCCATTCGTTTTTACTTGAAATCCAGCGCTTGATCACAGCATTATGGTATTTTTGCAGGACCTGTACTTAATCGATCGGTATTAAGTCTATTCACCGGTATGCTACTATACGGTATACTATTTTTGGTTAAAATTTAAATTATACTGAAACATTAATTGCATTTTAATTAAAATAAGTAAAAACGAATGGGTCGAATAAGGTTTTCCCCATTAAAATACATGATGTGTGTCTGTTGAACAGTGTATTTCTTCACCGTCTTGGTTTATTTTTCTTTTGTAACGTTATTCTCAACAATATAATATTCTCTTTATTGTCTTGACTGTGCTGCTAAATTAAGTATCATGGGGGTGCATGGGCACATACACAAGCAGCCAAACTCGAAATAATCATCAGTAGGGATGTACATACATAAATATTTTTACCGGGCGAGCATCGAACCAGCGACTCTTAGGGTTGAGTCCTTTCGCTCCACCTCTCAATGTTAAATCTCTAACACTAAAAGCGCTACCTGGACACTTACTCGTACTCACGGAAAAGTGGCAACGAACCCTACACGGGATTGATTGTAACTACTAGTAAATGGGCACACATTTGTAAGTCCCTTAGTTGGTCATAAAAAAACTCAATATTTTAGAGGGTTTAGGAGCTCAGAGGAGTCCTTATCGAAATGCTTTTGTTTTTATATTTCAGTCATGCAGGTTACGATGTTTTCCTTCTTTAAATATATTATTATTTATTTTTATTAAATATTACACTTGTAGTTGTGTCGGCACCGGGATTTGATTTTAGGTCACTCGCTCTGTATAATTAAAGTACACTATCTCTCTAACCACTTCGCTATACCACGGCTCAGTGTATGCCTTTGTAGACACTCACTGTCTTATATACTACACAGATAATAGGAATCTAATTATCGAATAGGCGAGAATGAGCAACTGTCTCCGTATGGACCTATCTGAATGAGCATCTGTATGTACGTGAACACTTTCCGCTTATAACAGTTGACCTTAATTATAGTGAATCGAGTTGAAATTAAGGCGATCGAAGCATCACACGATCCATGTGAAGTCAAATAAAAACTAAGTCTAGCCCCGACAATCACGCAGTGTTTCAAGTCTACTATTTTATTATATAATAATGAATGTGGTATGTTGTTGTACGTCCATGCAAATCGCCTTTCCGTTCTTTGCCGTACCGAAAAACAGTTATGTTGCCGACATGTCTAGCCTACGCTGTGACTAGGCACACCACTCATGTTGAAACTTTCCGGATAATGGTTTGAACTGTTTTAAGTTTTAAGATTAGTATATGCAATACGTCATGTGCATATGATGCATAGGGACAGGTGTACCTTTTTCTTTGTGCCTTTTAGTATTTGGACGAGGCTGTCATAGAACTGGCCAACGTTCGGGCACTTTTAAATAAAGATTTGTTGTATTTATGGAAACTATACGATAATATAACGTTTGAATTTTTAAATTACCCACACATTAATGAGCAAAAAAAAAACCACAATCTTATAGCAATGATCTGACGCCTTAAGTGGTTCAAGAAGTTATTTCAATTATACAAATCTAAGTTATTCCAAATAATGGATAAGCTGTTTTAATTTTTAGTTTTGTGTATTACTGAACGGGTTCTAGTGGTAACATGTTCTTACCTAGTAGTATTCTTTACATAGACGCTATAGTTGTATAATATGTGTTTAAATAATGATGGAGACTGGTCAGCGATGATGCAATTTACGTGAAATAAATTTAAAAAATGAAGAAAAATGTCATAGGACATTTATTCTTCTCCAATTAAGTGCCAGTGCAATGAATTGATTTGTAATCGTCGCAAAAGTGGCATTTAATTAGCCACCTTACCTTGATCCTGTTACTTATTTGTTAAATTTGTTGCGTGGTCATCCTAACTAGACTAAGACTGTCCGAGCATCGAACTCCAGATCTGGTTCAGACAAGCTGATTTTTTGCTGCCTGTGTGATTACTTTGTTTCAAGTGAGAGATATCATGCGTCTTGAATTGGCACTGTTTCTTGCGATGTTCGTAAAGTTTATTTGAAAGAATTCCACGTTTCATTAATTTACTTTTTTGTAAATTTAAAACTAGACCACAAAGAGAAGAAGAGGTACCTTACGATTTTGTATTTAAAAATAAGAAATTACTGTTTCTAGTTTCGGAGTATATAGCTTAATGTCATCGTCTCTGTGGTGTTTTTGGGGATCAGGTCATAGTGTCTAAAATGATCGTAGATTTATGAACTATAAATTGGTGTTATAGATTTAATTCGTGAGTTACATCATAAGCACCGAGAGAAAAACAACACTGCGACAATATTGCTGTAGTATAATTCTGATGCCTTTTGGCAGCAGCAAACCAATCTAAAGGAAATTAAAAAAATAATGACTCATCCGAATATTTTCATTATTTATTGAATACCTTCAAATATAAATTTTAAAACGCATTAATTTGCCTCAAAATGTTAGTAAAGATAAACCGAAAAAGGAACGGAGTTTTTTTTTTATTATAATTAATTCACTTCGATGCATGGATAAAGCCGGATGGATAAGCCGTAAAATTTATCAAGTGCTGTCCAATTTGGAAAGTTTCTCCGAACTCTTCTATCAATCGATGACCAACTTATTAATATTGTTGTTTTATTTCGCAAGACTTTGTTCGGGGAACCCTTGCTATCTCTGATTTCTTGTGTTTACGCGTACAGTACACATTTGAAATGAAACTATTGCTTCACGGGGAGCGTGACCACGGCTGCTGTATAGCTACACGGGGAGCGTGACCACGGCTGCTGTATAGCTTCACGGGGACAGTGACCACGGCTGCTGTATAGCTTCACGGGGAGCGTGACCACGGCTGCTGTATAGCTTCACGGGGAGCGTGACCACGGCTGCTGTATAGCTTCACGGGGAGCGTGACCACGGCTGCTGTATAGCTTCACGGGGAGCGTGACCACGGCTGCTGTATAGCACTCGAAACGTCGGTAATATATAAAAATAAAATTAAACGCGACAATCCGTAAATAATAGTTTCATTTCAAATCTTGTTATGATATTCCTTATGTAAGGCTTGTACTGTAACATCGAAGAGTAACATTTCAAACAGTAAGGGTGACTTGGAACTAAGCTCAACTAAATGCAATTGTCGCGAAACATATTTAAATCATGCTTCTCTCTCTTCAGCTTGAAACAAATGACAGAAATAGACTGATGCTTTTAATAATGTTTAGCTACAAATTTTATTTAGAAAGGTTTTTGTGCAAGCCGCCCCAAGGATCGGTGATAGTGGCTTAATTTTACCATATTTTTACGCAGTGTAGTATCTAGTATATAGTAGGTAGTGTCATATCTTGCGACTGTGGTAAAAGTCCAATAAGGGAAGTGTCAAACAACTGAATATAAATAATCAACTTAAAACACTAGATCGAAATTGGATGGGACCGCGACTGCGAACTCTCCCACCAAGCGTGGCGATTGTAGCAAGTCCCATGGTAGAGGCCTATGTTCAGCAGTGGACTTGTAATAGGCTGAAATTAGTGAAATTATGCGTCCGAAATAAAATCATAATTATTAGCGTTATTTTGCAGTCTCATTGGACTTGTAAGCGGTAATAATTATTAGATGCAGCTTTAAGCTTCACGAATAAAATCAAATTAAAAGTGGACTAATTATTACATTTGCTTTGGAAACTGACGGCCTGACTCCTCTTAACGTATCATCATAATACAATTTACATTGTTGCAACACGTCATGAGCTTTGTACGTGGTAGAGCCGAGCTGCGGCTTTTGCTGCTATTACTCGAATGGGCCGGTTCTAGGCTGTACGTGCAGTACCAGTACCACGGTACACGCAGGATACCGGCGTGAACTAGAGGCGTCCTGTGCGTCTGCGTTTCGTTCGCTGAGTGGGCGGAGACATCGCGAGGAAACCTGCACGTCTGAAGAATAATAAAAAGAATATTATTTCGAGGAGCCGCAACGCGCACTTGGAGCGGCGCGGTGGCCGGTTCCACCTTTACTTTTACAGGCCGGTACTGTACATTTAACGAAAGTAAAAAAAAAAATATTTTTTTCGACGATTTTACTTACGTAATTGTGAATGTAGCATACTTAAAAAATTAGCCGCATCGTTTAATACCATCCGCAGTGCCAGTGAGTAATGTTTAATTAATTTCGCTGGCACATCCAATTACATCTACATCGTAGAGAATTGTCAATAGTTATCCATAATTACAGCTACGACATTAATTACTATTAATGTTCTCTGTCAAGAGTTTGAATTATGTCAATAAAGTCCCCACTCTTTACGGTTGTATTATACTCTCATTACAAAAATTACTTTTAATATTGTATGGTACATCATACATATGAATAGGCCAACATTCAAATCCATTCAGCCCTTTAACTTGAACTATTTAAATTTCCAATATTAAGTGTTTTTAATTATTAAAATAGAATACTTAAAAAATATAATTAATCTTGTTAACCGTCAATTCGTTTTTAAGTTAAATACGCACAAAAATGCAAGCGAAGAATTCTATATATTACTATAGATAAGAAAATGTAACTCCGTCAAGAGACTGCAATCACGAGTCCTGCTTCGGTTTTTTTTTAATATAACGAAATTGAATTAGCGAAAGCACGCGAAACGGCAGTGTTCCGGGTCGAGTTTCATTATCACTAGGTCGGTCGGTCGGTCGGTCGGTCGGTCGCTGATAACGCTCGGCGTGTCGCCTGATAGCGGCGGCGTAGGTGCAAGCGTCTGTTGCGACGGTGTTCTGTCTGTCAATGGAAAGGTAGCTTGGCTAAAGTCGTTTCAATTGTGGGATACCGTTTTACAATTCAATGGTTGTTCATATAATCAAGCTTTCAATGCTAAACGGGGGAGTCTGTTACGGTTGATTTAACAAGTTTACGAGTTTTATTAAGTAGATTGAAGGGTGGGCAATCGCCTTAAACTTCATAGTATAAACCGAACAGACGTAGCCTAGTTGACCACTACTAGCGCCCACTTTAGTTTCTAGAGACCTGGGTTCGATCCCCGGTGTCCGGCATCACTAAAGTTGTTAATAGCAATTTTAAGTGCTGTATTTACCACGTCTTCGGCGGTGAAGGGAAACACCGTGAGGAAAGAAACCTACATGTCTGAGAAATAATAAAAGATATAATTTCGAGGATATATGAAGCCCCGCCACTCCGCACTGGAGCAGCGTGGCGGGCCCTTCCCGGCTCCGAAACCCATTCACATATTTGGGCTGCTTCAAAACCGAATAGGTTTAGACTGTCAGTAGTATGTAGTAAATAGTAAACTGGTGGATGCAATTTTACGTTAATGTTTCATAGCGTGTTCGGTCTTACAGGGCAGGGCGGGCATACCCTGGGAGATAAAAATATTGGATATGGATATTCTTGTCCTGTCCCCCCACCACCCCCTTAAGCGAGGAGTAGGTTCTACAAACTGCTATTGTCAAAAAAGTAACCAAGTGCCACAATTAATTCCCTCTTTGAAAATTATGAGACCCATCTAGAGCTCCTATTACTTCAGTGAACTTCTATACTCACTTTAGGATCAGCTTAAGTCAGCGATGTACATGAATTTAAAAAATATCGTAGTTTAGTATTATGCATCACGATAATGCACGAGTCGACGTTCATATTTCAATGTCTGCGCTAATTATAGATGTCACTACACATAATATAACTACATGACGTGTTGCAACAATAAAAATATTATGACACGTCAAGGGATAAGAAAGAGCAGTTTGGAGCTGTGCGACTTTATGATCTCCTACCGGCCGATTTCGACCACGGTGACGACTTTCGTCCACTACCGGCAGTTGTCAACTGCGCAGAATATATTGCAGTGCAGTAAGTATACGCGCGAACACAGGCACTCGCTCGTCTGCACCTTCCCGTATCCGATGTTACGCATATGCAATAATATCAGAGAAAGAGTCTGATGTAGAGACATAATCGGGCACAGCCAGTCACAACCAGGCTTTCAAAACCAATAATTTGTGTTTTGTTAAATTATTGACTTCGGCTGAGATTCGAACCCAGGACCGCTGGACTAACCGTCATTACACGTTACAGTACCCACAGCGATCGGAATTTGCCTTAACACAACTTTAATAATCATGCTCCAAAGTTGTTTACGTAAGGCCGATTCACAAAAAAGTTCAAAACAACTGCGTTTATGACGTCACACGTATGTAACATGTGTATGATGTAAATTGACAATAGACTTTCCGTGCCGCTGACCGACTCTATCCTAATTCCAATAGATTCCCACGCGGATACTCATTGAGATTCCGAAATCATTCATCACCGCTGCCCATCACATCACGTGTCACCCCATTTTAACTATGACATCACATTCGTCACCTTAGTAATTCCATGACTGATACAATAGGTACCCGCTGTTTTCATACTGACGTTTGTAATCTGACGATGCCGTTGCACCTTTTGTCGGCCAAGGATACAATTCGCTAAATCTTTAAATAATTCATTTCAGTATAAACTCACTTCTGCAACTTCTTGCCGGCCAACATTATTTCTTGACAATTGTAACACACATTCTTGTCAAAAATTATATTCACTATCAAAAACTGTCAGATTTTTAACATGCCAAGTTCTATTGTCATTGTAAAGTTTTATTAAAAGAAATTCCCAAAAAAATCTACTAGCCAAGCATAGCTTAACTGCAAATCCTTCCAAATTAAAAGAGTCCCATATGTTCATTCTTCTGAGTACATTCTAAAGTTCTTTTTAAATTTTAGCCAGAAAAAATTTCGCATGTTTTTAGGCGGTGAGCTATTTGTGCGGTTAGTGGATGAGCGTTTGAATCTGCGGTCAGTGAACCTAACACTGCGGCGACCCCTGGCAAGGTAATTTGAATGTTGCTTCAACATTGATTTAAGGCAGTGCACCTAACACTGCAGCGACCCCTGGCAAGGTAATTTGAACGTTGCTTCAACATTGATTTAAGGCAGTGAACCTAACACTGCGGCGACCCCTGGCATGGTAATTTGAACGTTGCTTCAACATTGATTTAAGGCAGGCGCCGGTGGTTGTGTGAATGTCCTTCCCACCGACACCGCCTCCGTGCTTTACGGATCTTACTTTACTAGTCGCTGCTCCATAGCATATCGATGCAGTATATGCTGCTGCATCGATAAAAGTACTTATTATTTCTTTGGGGTATTTCAATATATTCTCATCTGTTTGGATTGTATATATAGATACATATAGCTACAAATGAATACCATAATACAAATAATATTTAATAAATTATATATATAATAAATTTAAATAGATAATTAAAACCCAACCAGATGGGAGACCAGACGGTCGTCGGTTAGGGAGAGACTAAAGTACATATTATTATTTTTTTTTTTTTAATACTACTAGTAATGCTATTTTTTAAGTAACATTACAATATTCCTGTTAACTCTCCAACTAAGCTTGTATCTGGAGTGGTTCACGACAATATTCGAATGGCGGGTCCGAACATACGACGTCATGTTTCGTAGTCCGCACC
Source organism: Bhutanitis thaidina (assembly GCA_029286595.1). Classification (NCBI taxonomy): domain Eukaryota; kingdom Metazoa; phylum Arthropoda; class Insecta; order Lepidoptera; family Papilionidae; genus Bhutanitis; species Bhutanitis thaidina. The sequence goes on along the minus strand of JAGSMS010000034.1, from coordinate 3,013,106 downwards.
CTAACACATTAGCCTATTTTAATTATATTATAAACACAAAATTTATTACAGTAATGACATTAGCAAAAATCGATGGCTATTTACTGCCGTGTGTCGTACATTGCCTTTATTAAATTGTAATTGTATCACCCGGCTAACAATAGTACTTATGGAAGAACGCAATGTAACGAAAATCATTAAATAAAATGATTCGTACGGAAGATAGCTGTAAAATTTCGTTGGAAACCGTTTATCTTCTGTCCAGTCACCGTTCGCGCGCATCGCAACTCTATTATGGTTTTGCATCAATGATTATTTCGCTTATTCAAAATAAGTTGAATAACATTTTGATTTTGAATTAAATGTTAAGTTTAGGTAACCTTGGTCTTGGAAATAAAAGCCCGTAAATAAATATTTTTTGTGAAATAATACACAAAAAATTCTCGTATTAGTGTGACTTCGTGCCTTCCGAATCGTTGGCCATTTTTCAATACACGTCAAAATTAAAACTAAACAAGGTTAAATATTTTTTCGGCCAAAGTCGAAGATTGTTTGAAGAAGAAGTTGAAGATTGCAAATTATTTTTGTGTTTGTTTGCCAGTTTAGCGAAATGGAATGTACTCTTAATATTTGTTTTTGTTGAATCGGAATCCATTAACTTCTTTTTGCGACCCATTTTTTACTTGTAATAACATCATGTGTGATGTTTAGTTTTCGTGTACGTTTAAATAAATCACATTTACATACAATATCATAGAAACAATCAACACTTCACTCACACATTTGTTTTTATTGAATTGGGTTGAAAAACAAGCGAACAGTTCACCTGATTGTGAGTAACTTTTGCAGCCTATGCTCACCTGCAAACAATTTCAATGGAAGAAGGTTGCAGCTGCGCGCGTTGTCACACCCTTGAGAACGAATTATACTCTATTTACCTTTCAAACCGGAACACAACAGTAATTGCACTGATGTTTGGGGGCAGAAATGGATAAGAGGGTTTCTAGGTAGAGAAGGAATCTGTCACCAAAATTTTTGGCTTATGTCCAGCTGTGGGCTTACGATAGGCTGAAATGATGACGATAAAAAATCTCTCCTCAATGAAGTCCTCAGTTCTCTTGGGAGATTTTGGACCACTCAGGCGAGGACAGCCGCTTGTTTGTAATAGGCATTAGGATTTGTTTTTATCCGTGAAATTACTTTTGAATAAAACCTGTTCAGAGATTAATTATGCTCAGTGGCCATAGAATTATCTACCAGGATGTTGATGCACGGGTTTCCCGCAATTGAATGGATGGTGTAGACGAATAAACAAGTATTAATTTGTAGATACTGTCATAAGGTTCATTGTGAAGTATCCAATGATAATTTTTGCTAATTAAAGTTGAGTAAAGAGCAAAAAGTTCACCCAGCTGCTGTAGGTAGAAGAAATAATTACCTACTAAACAGAAGTACCCTGTGCCACGTTCATCTATCGAATTCACGCGACAGTGTGCGAGTCGCTCGCATCTCACACGTCGCCCTGCACTGCGCTACCACTGAGAAATCAGTCGACCCCAACGCCTGGTGCCAACTGCGGCAAAAACCTCTTAATGTTTCACTACACCAAATAAAACTGGTCAGCTGTTCCAATGATGTACTTTTTATATTTCACTTTTTATTGTTATATTTATTTATTTAAACTTTATTGCTCGTTTAAAAATGATTGCTAATGGCGGACTTAATGCCTTTTAGCATTCTCTGCCAGTCAACCCGGATGTGGAGAAATAATGTTATTACATTAGGTGCAATTAAAAATTTTTTTTTTTTTCATTACAAAATAATTAATTAACAAATATAATTAATATATCATATACACAAATAAATAGATAGGTATTCAATACAAAAATATACTGTTACTGGATGGGTTTCATAGTCGGAAAGACATCGTAACTTCATTGTACTAAAGTCTATCAGGGTCCGCGGCCAAGAGTCTGTAGCATCGCCCAAATTCCAATTTCGTCTGATCAAAGTAGTTCCCTTAGTCCATATACGCCAAACATTATGTTAAATTGTACTCCTCGGTCTTCTGTACAATCTGGCGAAGAGTACGTATAAGGTTTATAGTATTATTTCGCCGTTTCGGAATCCGGCTTGTTCGGGAGGCTGGACGTTATCAATTCTGCGCACTTGACGTCTTGTTATGGCCCTTGACAATAGCACGTAGACGCAGCTTAGATGCGATATCGATCTATAGCCAGGACATCTTTCTTCCTCAACGCACACCACAAGACATCACGCACTTTAAAAGCTGCTGCCCATCACCGGCCTGAAAATTGTTTTATGTGTTTAGTGACTTTAACGATATCCATGAGATGAGATAGGCTTCGCTGGTTTCATTACGCATGTCCGCGTTGCGAACGCTTCCCAGCTCAAGAAGCCTCTCAGATATTTGAGAAGGTCTTTGCCCTGCAGTGGGTATTTATGGGCAGCTACTTTGCTTTTAGTAAGTTTTGGGCTAAGTTCGTAGATGTCGAAACGTACTCGTACTAAACCTTGGTTAGATTAAACCGGCCAATTAGATTCGGAACTAGCACGGGCCAGAACTGCTTATGAACTTAATATAAATCATAATATTGCCGATCTTAAAAGAAAACACACGTACGGCAAATGAAAATATTTATTGTTTTCGACGTACCGTCTTGAAATTAAAAAAAAATACAAGTTTTAACGATAATAAAAAAAAAACTGTTCAACACCGCGAGCGCAGTCTATATTTTTCCTTGCATTCCAGTTAAACAACACAATGGTTTCCTGTATTTGGTTAAAAGAACACAATATGACATTTTAAACTAGTCACCCACTTTTAAATTATATCATACAATTAATAAAAAAAACTAAAATATTTTTAGACCTTGGTATCGTAAGGGTCCGGAGCAGTCACTGGGACTCCGTGGTCCTTAAAAGACCTTCGCGAAGGTCCTTCGCAGGTTTACGTCATAAATGCGAAGAGAAGTTTTGATAGTTTATGTATTATTTTTCCACAAAACTGAAAATAATTAATAATTAAAAGTCTTGACCCCTTGAAACATTGAAACATTGAAATTCACGAGAAGGGTTAATACCTACCAAACAGTTTTATCCCGATTATCAACTCTGAACCCCTCACAGCATTATTCTTATTTTTTTAAAAAAGAATACTAATGTTCCTGTTAACCCTCCAACTAAGCATTACAGCTTGTGTCCCGAGTGGTTCGCGACAATAGTGGAATGGCGGGTCCGAACATACGACGTCATGTTTCGTAGTTCGCACCCTAAACCATTAGGCTTTTGGCTCTTGCACAGCATTATAGGTGTTCATGTAAAATTAAATTTGAAACATGGTAGAGTCAAGCAGCGGCTAATGCTGCTGCTCGAATGCGCCAGTTCGATCCGTGAAGTACCACGGCATCGCAGAATACCCCCGTGAAGTAGCCATCTTATCCTTCTCCGTTTCGTTCGATGAGTGAGGTAACCGGAAGACCTGCTCCCCATTCTCCTTCCTCCTCCCAATCGGCCTTTCTCCTCCCCAAATATCCTTAAAAGCCACACCTGCAGCTCCTCTGGTGTTGCAGAAGTATGTAGGCGTTAGTAATCACTTACTATCAGGTGAACAGGTTGCTCGTTTCTCCCCTTTCCCATAACAAAAAAAATACACTAGACACAACCAAGTGCTTGTTTGGCAGGCGTGGGTACCGCCACATTTTTGCGCAATATCGCATTTCATTTCGCTCGAACGTTTATCCTCTCCATTGTTGGTCTGCAACCTCTACTCCGAACTTGTGAACGACTTCGGGAAATTATGTTTATTCAACGCGCTTTCGCTTCGCTTCAATGCAAGAGAAAAAATCATATTTACAATGCTCTTTATTTTTAAATTCATTCGTGTATTTGAAAATTCCCCTGAAAAATTTAAGCGTTAACTCGTAGACTAAACACAGGCGCTAGGGAAAAACCTGTTTTAGTTTATTTTTTTAAATTTCGTGGACAATGTCAGAGTTTATTTTCTAGATGAGAGGACTTTTGGACGACCGCTGCATTGCCAGATGTTTTGCCCCAAAGTAGTTGCGTGCAAGTGTTACTTAAGGGTGTTTTCGGTTTCTAGGGTACTCCCGAATCAAGTGGAGTTATTAGGTAACATAGAAAATCATAAAATTTATTCAAAATGGTAACAAAACAATTAGTAACAGTTTTTTAAAATAAAATATATGACGCCCGCGCTTCGCTGAGTTAACGAACGTTTGATTGATTGGCAACAATCTGATTTTCAGCGGAGGCCCAATACGTTTCATTAATATACCAAGATATTACTGACGGAAGCTCAAATTGATCCAAGACTTGCCATGGGTAATGCTTGTCATGTAAGATGTATATGAAACAATAGGTTGTTAGTAAAAATTCTTCGCTTAATTTCTTCAAAATACTTTTTTTTTTATTGGATTCTATAAATGTAATAGTGCTAATTTGTCATTACAGTATCATTTTAAAATAAAAAATATTTTCAACTTCTGTTCGAATCACGTACAACCACTGAACCAATATATATCTCTATGCGGAATTCAACCATACGACTGGTGTACATATTGTCCGGCTACGTCATGACAACGTTGAACAGAAAAGCGATGAAGAAAAAACCGCTCCCACGCGAATGATGTGATCGTGCTAAGTATGTAATTATATCGGTCACATTGACTTGTCACGTCATATTTTATCGATTCCAGCCACGGTTCAAAAATGAATTGTATTCTGTACTCTGTTGAACTTCTTTTATTTATTAACAGAGAGATAACGTTTTATTGCAATCACAATATATCATATACCATGATATCTAAGATGATAAGCACTTTAGATTATGAAAGCGCGGCGGGGGGATGGTAGCCGTTGCCGGGTCACCTACGGTGAATTAAGAGGCACCCTTCATGGCGGGCCGGACTTAGAAAGGTGAGCCGAGCCAACTTCAGATGCAAGGGCGGTTTTTTAAGTATTACTCGGGGTATGAAAAAAAAAAAGGTTAAGAGAAACGAGAAAAATCAATTCTTGCCTCATTGTTTGGTGTAGTAAAACGTACCTACCTAATAGTGAAAGAGAAAAAAAACCCTGACCCTGGATTTATTACTACAAACCTTCATCCTCCGTGGAAATGATAAAATGTCTTTATCGAGATAATACGCATTTAATAATATGTTGATGATGGTGTATTCACAAAATAGACATTACCGCCTTTTGTGTCCTTCTGTATAAAGTAATGGCAATAAAGATTAAAATAATAAATACACGCCACGTTTAAGAGTGGGTGAAGTTGAGTTACTAAATATGGGCTATTTTTTTTTAAGATTTTTATGTTTACTTGCGATTGTTGTCTTTTAGTGGACCTTAATTTTCTATCAACTTCAAAAGGAGGAGTAGTATGTATGTTACGCGTTATCTTCGCCCATTGTGAATCGATTTTGATGATACTTCCAGGGTAGTCCCATTTAAATTCGATGAAAATATTCCCCTTTAAGGGTGAGCATATAGGGTTTGAAATCAGTTGCTTTTATAAAGTTTTGTTTTAAATTCACTTTGCACAATTTTGTTTCAAGTTATGTAACAAAATTTCTTTATTTTAATTGTTAATTGTAATACCGACTGGTTTCGCCTTTGTGGCATTATCAAGGTTCAAAATTATATTTTTCTGAAACTGAATTGATAAAATTAGGCTGCATATTATTATATACATGCACACATTCATACAAACATACAGGTCGAGACGGATAGGATAAAGACGTTTTAAAAACCAAACGTCGTTTAACATAATGTATTACAATTATTATTATCACAATTAGCAAAAAAATTTAGTGATGTTGTTAATGCATAAACGTATACTAACCTTAACAATCGGTTATATATTATGTAATCGATAATTTACCCTTTATCGATTCGTATAAACGACTCGATAAGGATTTACGTAGAAAAGCACTTAATGCGTCTGTTGTAAATATTGTTTTATCGATAGCTATGATTAATGTCGATCAATAAACACTTGCTAATACTCGTCGTTTATCCCTGGCAGATTGTAATATTCCGTTTAACGTTATGAAAGTTTCCCATTTTACGTTCGGATACCCTCTTGGTGATATCATTGGGCTTCTTTATTCGAATGTGTCGCACAAATAAAATTTTAAAGATTAGAAATGGTACTGAGGTCATTGGCGCGGGTACCGGCGTTGTATTCACTAACATGCCTATCCAGCGCGGTGAGCATGGAAAACTTTCCAGGGAACGATAGCGTGGCTGGTTTTTGGCAACCCCTTTGTCCAGCTGTGGATTTTTGGATGCATTACTAATGGCCGGTTGCACCAAATCATAATAATAAATTATTCGTAATTTCCGCACGTAAAACTAGACAAAACAGTTTTTGAACAAAACGATCTAAAAATCCACGTGATGGTAAGTGGGTCTATAAGAGTGGGGGAATAGGGGTTGGACACATGCCAACAACTTCAATCGATGGAGGTGACAGATGCGTTGTCACCCCTGAGGACTGAGATGGAATTCCTCGCAGACCTGGAATATACTGTCTTATGCCTTATACGAATACTACTGTCACGTTTAACTGTCATCTCGTTACTCATACACGTGATTTGTTTTGAACTTAATTCGTGTGAATCTCGTATCGTGGTTTTATTTCTCAGTTATTGATGATCGAGGAAAACTATTTTAAACTCTGCACAAATTTTATTCAAATGTCATACATATTGGGTGTATGGTAGACAGAAGACACGCAAAAGTATTAACTTGAACACAACAATTATAAATATATATTACCTTCAGAGTTGTCAGCATTTTTTCGAGCAAAAGCGGGATTCATTCGATGAAAGCGGTTCATAATTAAAAGACCAAAATGATGTTTCTTTTTTTATCACGGTCACACGAACAAACATACCTAGCCGATAAAAGCACCTCCAGCGATATGCGGCTACTGGGAGGAGAAATCCACCGTGCAGTTGCCCGGAGTCCCTTTCGGAGAGGCAAGAGAAGCCTTCATCGTCGTCAACTCATAGAAAATCTGTACTATGTACACTTATTATATCTGTAGATTGAAACCAACTTAATTATTTATTATTCTGTATTTGTCAACTATCTTATTATTTCCTTGTGAAAACCACTATTGTCCGCTCACCAGGCAAAAGCGCCATTATAAAGTATTAAAATAATGTACATACCACGTATGCAAGATTCCATATCTTATGTTGAATAAATGATTTCATTTGATTTGATTAGATGTCGAAGAGAGCGAGGTGGGTGCTATAAAAACAAAGATACCGAAGCAACTCTCAGAAGTCGAATGTCTTCAACCTTCAAGTAAAACTGCTATATAAAGTCCTGCCTATTTATTACATATATGTTATACGTGGTAGAGCCAAGCGGCGGCGGCCGGCTCGACCGGGTTGGTACCACGGTTTCGCAGAATACCGGCGTGAGGTAGAGGCATCATGCTTCTGCGTTTCGTTCGGTGAGTGAGGTAACCGCAGATCCACTCCCCCTCCCCATCCTCATTCTCCCTCCCGTCTCCCAAATACCCTTAAATGCCGGCAACGCACCTGCAGCGCCTCTGGCGTTGAAGATGCCCGTGGGCGACGGTAATCACTTACCATCAGGTGAACCGTATGGTCGTCTTCCGCCTTTCCAATGAAAGAAAAAAACGTAGCCCTTATCGTACATTAACAATTACACTTCTAATTACTTCGTATTGCGATTGCGTGTGAAAGACTACTAACAAATTATTTTAACAGTATTAGAGAACTTGCAATGTTGACACGCCTCCGTGTGCCCTTCGTCGAGTTTAAAGTTCAACGTAACTCGACCTCTATAGGCCATTAAAACCTAAACGTAACGCCTATAAGAGTGCGCAACGTATGTTATGGAAGATGTTAAGATTTTACACCAACGTACCGTACTAATTATTACAAACCTGGTAATAATTAGCACACAGCTAGCAAGCGATGTCGCTGGACTTTTATTTTACGTTCTGTTTCAGATCAATGTTTATGGTGAGTTCTTTAGCTTGAATTTACGTCATATACGTGTATGTGAGATAAAAAATTGTTTTAGCAAAACAGTGTTCAATAGGACATTTTTGGCCAGTGCAAAACCACCCGCCAGCACTCTTTCGTATAATTAAAAAAAAAGATAGGTATGTTAATCATCGATACTATATTATGTTGGAAGTGCTTAATTATAGTCAAATGAACATTTTTATGTGATCGTTCTTAAGATATATTTATACATGAGTTTGAAAGCTTTTTCTATTTATTAATAAATCTGTCCGTCCGCCAAAGATATTACTTTTGATGACTTAAAAATATACAATGTGTGTAAAGTTTTAACCTCTGGAGTTCCAATGCCGGAATTATTCAGAGGTTAGTGCCGCCAGCCTTATGGTTCACAAACCGATATCGACATTTCTTCCTCAAAAATATCTCCTACTAACATATTACATATAAAAGTTTGTTTTGTTTGGATGTTTGTGACTCAATCACGCAAATGGCTGAACCGGTTTTCTTGAAATTAGTTACGGAGATACCTTGAAATCTGGGGGAAGAACATAGGCTACTTTTAAGATTTACCACGTGCGCGAAGCCGCGTGCGGGAGCTGGTCAAGGTAATAATTCACTAACGTTTCCGTTTCGTTCCAGGTTCGAGTTGAAGCGCACTCTGATAGTATGGAACAGTGCGTTGGCCGCTTTCAGCATCATGGGCGCGTGCCGGACGTTGCCCGAGTTCATCCACGTGCTGCGAAACCACGGCCTGTATCACTCCGTTTGTGTGCCTAGGTGAGTAGCTTTTACTTGCACGGTGCCCAAAAAAAAGTCACTTAACCTCAAAGAGAGTAACTCTTTGAGGTTAAGTGACTTTTTTTTTCGCTTAGTGGGTCGCTCTTTGCGAATGCAAAATCGCGAAACGTGTCTCGATATGTCTTTAACAATGGCGAATTGTAATTGGTTCATTTTTATCTCGGACAATCGACGTCCTATTTCGTGTGTGCGATCGAGTACACGTTAAATTGAACGTTTCATTATTTGATTATTTTGCTGTGGAAACGCCCTGTTTGAATATAATATATGTTACTGATTAATATCAAAAATATTTTTTAAATAGATTAATACGGAAGTGGGGTTCGCAATTTGTTTGAACCAACACTTACACAATGCATTAGTTTTTGTTTTCGAGCTAGCTCTGTCAGAGATCACGTGTCTAAAAAAATATCTAACCAATAAAGATATGCAGCGTAAGATACATTTCTGATTACTATTTCAATCACTGGCAGGTAATATAATTTTTAAACAAAAAAAAAAGGTTGAAATATCTCGCGATCTCTCAAATAATAGTAAGATTTGACCTACATTTAATGCATTGTATATGGGAATGTGACTACACTAACCTTATGCCGCGAATTTATTTTCGCTTGTGCTTATTTTCATATTTTATCCCACGGGAACTCTTTATCTCTATAAACAGTATCCTATAATATCCTATATAACAATGACATAATTTTATCTAGTAGCAGTAGTAGCAAGCAGCAATTTTCTAAATCTAAATCAGGAATAAACTTCCTTTAAATCGTAATTGAGTGAGCAACATCTAATTTCACATATTTAGCAATAATGTTCATGTAGTACCGAGATAAAAACGGGCAACCCTGCTAATTTTAAATTCTTTGAACAATTTTTGCTACTACATTACACTATGCCTGCTGTAATTGTAAAGTTTGCCAAATAAATTTATCTCCTATTCATTGACTTTAAACGTATTTATTGCACTTCTGTCCTTGTAGTTGTCACTACACGACAAGTTTGTATAATCGTAACGATGTATTATAAATTATGATATTATATATATTTGTCTTTTACATTTACAATGTAATTTGACATTGGAATTTTCAACTTTTCGTTGACGATGTTGTTTTAATATTTTTTTACCGTAATTTTTAGGTTTATGTTATATTGGTAATAAATCAAGTCAATATCCAATCGCATTAAGTCTCGTCTATTATACTGATTTTGTATAATATTATTAAATTTAGGACATCGATGTAATGGAAACGTGCATTAAACACAATATGTTGACTTCCGACAGACTTTTACTATCCTTGTGGGTAACGTAACAATCTGCTTGAATATCTTGCTTACAATTAATTTTAGGACCGAGTTACTTTGAGAAGATTTTTGTTATGCAACTTTACGCTTTCTGTTATTTGGTCGTGGTTATAACTGAGCGGCGACAATAGTGTGACGCTGTAGATCTTGTTTACTGTCTGTAGAGAGGCTTATCACCACAGACTTGTTTACTGTCTAGACGACAATTTGCTGTGTTTGATTTGCCTTGTTCAAAAGAACATTCATACACTAAACATACTTAAAAGTTTTCTTTAACCACCTGCATCAAAGTTCTAAAGAGGAATTGACTCTTGTTTGAAGTAGAATTACTGCTTCATCAGCCTAATACGGTCCACTGCTGAACATAGGCCTCCTCCTAGAAAGCCAGTATGTATCTCTTGATTCGTTTGCATATAATCACCACGCTGGGCAAACGGATTGTTGAGCGATGTGCCGTTGCCCACGCATAGTGATGCTCACCACGTAGTCTCTGGGATTTAGGTTCGGCAAATTTTGATGGTTCGTTCGGTCGACGGAGCCCCGCTTGTGAGCCAGCAGGTGCATCATGGGCAGGTGAGGTTATCATTTGGAGATATAGGTGTTACATTACCCCCATGCACCGCTATGGCCTATTTGTCGTGTAAACCGTGGCAGATCAGATATAAGGGCTCTTGCATTAATTTCATAGTATGCCGGTGACCTGGGCGCGGGTTAGTGTCACCTTAGTGTCATTTTACCGGCATACAGTCACGGCACACTTTGTCTCCGGCGGTGTTTGTTTCCTTTGATCTTTTCTTTTGCCCGTTTAAAAGGATTAGATAATCCGGTCGTGAACGTCTTCCGTATATCACGTTCTTTCGAATAGCTGTAATGTAGGGTCTGTCGTTATCACGTAGTTATTCGGAGCGCGTCGGAACGGCACGTGCCTCGTGACTTATTCCACCGCGGCAGTAAAGCGAAAGTTCGCGTTCGCATACCCGTACGTAATGTTTGATGGCTTCTCAACTATAGATAAACACTAGCGCATGTGGCCAATAGGGATAGGCAGAGATTACGGTACTCGCTTCCGCAACTCCCAATTCGCCTCGTCGGGAGATAGATAGTATGTGACGGGTATGTTTTCTCAGATTGCCATGAGATATTCAAGGTTTTTTTTTACCCCATAGTTGCCTCTTACGACTCCCGCGTGAACAAATTTATCGGGGAAATATACTATTCTCAACTTCACCAGAGTCTGGAATTAGTTTTTTTTAAGCCAAGCGGCCGCTTATGCTGCTGCTCGAATAGGCCGGCTCGTCCGGGTACCAGTCTCACAGAATACTGAAGTGAAGACGTTTCGTTCGGTGAATGAAGTAACTGGAGGTCCACGCCCCTCCCCATCCCACTCCTCATCCTCCCCCCATATCACAAATACTCTTAAAGACCGGAAACGCACCTGCAGTTGTTGCAGATGTACGTGGGCGACGGTAATCACTTACCATCAGGTGAACCGCTTGCTCGTTTATCCCATAAAAAAAAATCAGCCAGAATGGCAGTGGTACTCGAGTGGCAGCAACGCAGTGTGGGACGACCCCCCACAAAATGAAGTGACTACCTGCGCAGTGTTGCGGGAAGTTGATGGATCCAGGTGGCTCAGGACCGAGCTTTGTGGCAACATTTGGGGGGAGGCCTATGTTCAGCAGTGGACTTGTGATAGGATAGGAAATGATGATGATGAGATAGACTCGTGATGGTATCGGAAGACGTATTATTTCAGATGTTGATGACACACTCATTTCCTTAAGATGAAATCTAAGAATCTCAGATACTGTTTTAACCAGTTTCAAGATTTTTTTTTCATTTTTCATAAAACTGTATAACTGAGATAAAAAAAAATGAGTATGAAGGGATGTAGACGCATAGGGCGGGGTAGTCTAACCGAAGCCCACACTAAGCAGGGCCGCTGTCCGACAGTCACGCGAACCTCTCACTACTTGGACGAATACAGTCCACGTGCCTTGGAACAATGAACAGTTATATTGCGCCCAACCATTAACAGGTACGCTTTCTCTAGATCATGACGCTTGTTCAGCGTGCGTAGAGTTGCTTACAAATATCCGGACCGGACATTTCGGGGGAAATTAATATTGTTTTAAAACTTACCGCTTTACTCTTTCACCTTTTATCACAATCTCGTCATCAGATGACGAGCGAATAGTATTCGTTAAGACAAATCGAATGTGTTCAAAATCGACATGTTTACTAATTCCGTTACCCTCCTTCCAGTCCCATCTTCACACTAAGTTGATGATACCATATTATTTTATTGTTCACCACCGGTTCTCAATATGTATTTTATGTCTCTTTAGGATGTATGGAAGTGGGCTTAAATTTAATTCAAAGATTCCACTCAAAGGTCAAGCTAATAAAAGCGTAATGATTTATGGTATTTACGCGAACACTACATTTGAAATGAAACTCTGTTATTTAAGGATTTGATTCAGTTGAATTATGTTTCTATATTCCCGACGTTTCCATTGCTTTACAGCAGCCGTGGTCACGGAGGGACTGAGGTGTTAGAAGTCCAGATGTTTTAGTTAACTCTCCTAATAACAGACTAATAAAAGCGTGTTGGAAAGAACTTAAAAATAAGGTACATGCCATCACAAAAGTGTTTATTTGAGCATCACATAAATATATTATGGACATGGAAACCGCGAGTGGTGCAGACTCTACCCCGTGACCTTTCGGTCTGGTCTAGGCTCGGCCGGCCTGACCAGCTCCTGTTTAGTCTGGGAATCCTCATTGAACGTAATTGCATATAGATGCGAAATTACGCATGTAATCGCGGAAGACATTTCATATCCGCGAACCCGTCGCCTTGTGTCTTCTAACACCTTATGTATACAGATTTATTGACTAAAAATTATCGTCTAGAGTTGTTTTTGTTACTTTGGATTGTTTGTCCTCCTATAAATTTGTTATGACGAATGGAGACGGATTTACATTGTTTGTTATTACTTCACGTGTACATAGTAATTTTAGCGTAAGCACATGCTATGCGTTGTAAAAGGGATGGTAAAGTAGCATCCTGTAAACGTTCCACTGCTGGAAGAAGGCCTTCTCTCTATATTTGAGAGGGTTTTGGAGCTGGGAAGGGCCCGCCACGCTGCTCCTCTACGGTTTAGTGAGCTTAGTGTGACGTTGAAAAATATATTTTTTATTATTTCACATGTTCTTTCTTTTATGTTTTAATTCACTTAAATGCAATTAATAGTATTGCCGGTGCCGGTATTCGGACCCAGGTCACTCGCGGACTATGAAATTCATGCTGTACCCTATCATCATCATTTCAGCCTACCACAAGTCCGCTGCTGAACATTGGCCTCACCCAAATATAGAACCTATCCTAACCCCCTATTCTAACCTCTGTATACATGTTTCTAACCCCTGTGTATTGTAGCTTAGTTCGACACGATGTGTCACTACGGGTAGCGGTAGGCTGATAAAGCACTGAGCACACTATACAAATTGTTTGTTTATTAAAAAAAATATTTGTGAATCAACTTAGTACCATCATAACGGTTAACGTTCCATGAAATATATATTTCCTGTCCAGTAGTTTTTGTACGTGGCAGAGACAAGCAGAGGCTCTGCTGCTGCTCGAATGGATCGGCTCCACCGAGGTAGCTCCACGGTCTGGTAGAATACCGGCGTGAAGAAGATGCATCTTGTGCTTCTGCGTTTCGTTCGATGCGTCCCCGAATATCCTTAAATGGCGGCAACGCGCCTACAGCTCCTGTGATTGCTCCTTGTAAGAAAAAAAATATGATAACCATTAAAGGAGAATAATTAAAAGGATGTATTCCAGACTAACCAAAAATCCTAAAAATACTATCAATACAATAATGGTGTATAATTATGATAATTCGTACATAATTTGAAACTTCGATAAGCGGCTCATTAACATACCTCTCGTGAAGCGAGTCGCCTTCAACTTGATTTTGACTCTCTTGTCTTTATGTTCATGAGATCATTACGTGTTAGGATGTCGTCACACTAGTTATAACATTGATCGAATACTGTGTTGCCATTTGTTTGACAGTTCTTACGTGTGAGGCATGGCAAGTATTATATAGCGTTCCCGCTGGGTATTGAAAGTCCTAAAGAAATTTATTGTAAATTACTTTAATGCTTTATGACCAACAATAATGACAGAGGTAGAGATTAACAAGACGCATCGTGGAGATGTAATCAGGAAACTCAAGAGTAAAGTTCCTGACGACGTGGGCAATGGAAGTTGTGAAATGACGCAATGTCGTTATGTGTTAGAGTTCAAGCAGTTGCCTTGAGTAAAGAAAGAAACACGTTTATTCACGATCCGAGTACGCAAAATACAGAATAGTAACAGAAAAATTTAATCTGAGTCGCAATCTGCTTTAATCTGTGCATTTGTTTATAAGTTCCATACATCTAAGTGGTTCACGCTATAATTTAGAACATATCATGAGGAAGGTCCATATGTAATGTTACATATTTGTCCGTACGACATACGAGTATGAGAATGTCATATGTAAGAGAATGACAAACAAACATCCTAAGCTATGCAGTAAGAGACCGCAAAATGGACCGGACTCTACGATAGACGGCTGACGGCTCGGTGGCGTAGTGACTAAGCGTTTAGTTGTGGCGCTGTGGGTCGCGGGTTAGATTCCCGCACGGGACTAGTATTTGTATGGACTGCAAATAATTATTCCGGGTCTGGGTATTAGTCCGTGTGCAATTTATGTATGTAAACTGCCTCCGCAACACAGGAGAAATTCCTGCAGTGGAAGGCAAATGTTCTTTTTTTAAATAAAAAACATAGACGAGATAATCTCAGCACTGGTTTTCAGTCTAGCAGTGAATAGTCGGTTACGTCCATACATAATGCTCGAACCTTATAGGATACTAAGCAATAGTTATTTACTAGCTCTGGCTCGCGATTTTGTCCGCGTAGAATCTACTATTATTTGTTAGGCTGAATAAATATTCGTATGTTTTCGGGCACCGAATATTACATTACAATCGTTCTGTGGTTTTTGGGTATAGATCTCGTTCTGGACAATCCCGATATTTTCCTTGCTATAATGTATTGCAGTTTTTACTTTCGAAAAGTGAAATTCACTTTATATTGCTTATTTATTCTATTATTCTACATTGAACCATATTAAATATAGCAGCAAAAGGCGGAGATGAAACTAAAAGCATTCTCTGTCTGTCCTCCTTTCGAAGTGTTAAATCATCGAAGGCGGTTCGATAGTAACACCATAAACCTTTTCATTACGTTTCTAGTTCTGGACAGTTTGGATGTCTTCTACGATTAAAACTATGCCAACGCAACGCAACGCAACTTGAGACATACGGTTTCAAAACAGTGTCAACCTTATCTTATCGAAACAGACCTGTAGTTTCCGCGTAAGGTACTGATCAATCCCGATAGTTCTATTCCATAGAAACTTGAATATAATTTTTGCCGTTTCTAAGTGAATGCCTCGGTGCGACGTCGTTGCCTATGATTCTAGGACATGGAGGAAATTCGCGAACCCGCATTGGAGTAGCTTGTTGGACACTACCAAAGGAGGCCTTTAGTGCGGGGACAGTTAAATTTTTTTTTTGGCAAGGCGGCAAACGAGCCAGCGGTTCACCTGATGGTAGGTGATTACAGTCGCCCACATACATCTGCAACACCATAGCTACTGCAGGTGCGTTGCCGGGCTATAATGATATTTGGGAGATGGGAGAGAGGAAAGGAGGAGGATGGGGAGAAGGAGTGGGCCTCCGGTTACCTCACCCACCGAACGTAACGCAGAAGCACAATATACCTCTACTTCACGCCGGTATTCTGCGAGGCCGTGGTACCAACCCGGTCGAACCGGCCCATTCGAGCAGCAGCAAAAGTCGCCGCTTGGCTCTACCACGCTTGAGCTTAAATGATGTTAATGTCCTTTTTTTTTTAATTTTGTAATTATTCTGTGAGAATGTGGTATTTTCCCCGATTATGAATACGTTTACGCGAGGCTGGTAACGATGTATCGTGGATCGCGCACGTGCCACTGGCTCGAAAATGACGTGATCGTGTATTAACCTACCCGTTCTCGAAGCTATAATTTATTACACAAATAACTTATGTGCGTCATACGATGCAAATAATAATCATTGCATGAGGACTCGATGTCGATTCACTATTGAAACAGCGAGGGTTTCAGTGAATCGATATCTCTGGAGTTGAACCACTGTTACCTGGTCTTGTTAGAGTACTGTTAATACATCTGACATAAACTCACTAAAACTAAATATTTTATTGATGAACACACTAACGGTTACCGAGGCTTATAGGCTACCGAGAGCCTAATCTTTGGCTACACTGGTGATAGACAAGGGGTCTCTCTCCCTGTGTAGATATTAGGTAGGTAAGAGTGTTACCCATTTCTGCCTCCATACAGCAGAGCATGTACTGTTGTTCAGGTTTGAAAGGTAAAGGGAGCCAATATAAGTACGGGCTGTGAGGCTTTCCATCTTAGTGCTCAGGGGTGATATGCATTAAGTATAAAAGAGGTATTTGTATCATAAAAAAGTAGTTATGTATCTTTGTTGCTATTCCTTTGAACAAAGGAAACAAATGGCGGACCTAATGCCTTATAGGTATCTATTCTCTACGAGGCAACCTATAGTGTGGTGCAACTTTGTGGTAGGCGCTACAAAGTAAAATGAATGAAAACAATTATAACAAAGACAAACACATATTAGTACCAGATAATTACAAATTAATACTGTTATGTAGCTAGCCACTTACTTACATAGATACTTACATAGTATATGCATATATACTTACACACTCATATATATATATATATACTTGAGACGGTAGCGGTTATAAAGAAAACTATATCTTACTATACTCAGGGGACTTGCTTACGAACCAACCTTTTAAAAGAGCACTTACTGGACGCGTCTTATGTCATCGGGCAAGGTATTTCACAACTTACTTAAGAAATATTGTAGGGTTGGCACTACTTTTTATGGAATGCAAGCCACCAGTGATAACGCATCTGTGACCCTCTCCGATTGAGGTTGCTTACAGATGCCCATGGGCTGCATAAAACATTTACCATCAGGTGGACTGCTACTTCTTTCTTTATCTTATAGTTTGGTTTGACTTTCTATGTTCTATCGGTTCACTGCTGCAAAAGCAAGCTCGCCTTACATAAGTTTTTCCTACGTATACTCCTTTCTTCCTGGGAACTATCTATGCAAGTAATTGAGACTGAGAACATTGTTGTGCTCCGCTTTGAAAAGTATATACAGCTAGTTAATTATAGACTGTGAGGCATAAGGAAAAATAACAAACGACCTACATCGCGCTATCGTAGTTTCTACAACTCGAAACTATATAAAATACAAGTTCCTGATATTTTTTTATTATATACAGGGGTTTAGTCGGTTTGCACTTTTGCACTTAATGCGGATCTTGACATAACCGGCCTATACCGGTTATTGTGACGTTTTAGCATGTTTCCCCGCGAGACAAAAAAACCGAAACATATTTATTTTTATTTATTTATTTAATAATTTACACAAGTCAATCGCAAGAAAAAAGAAATATGATAGGAGGAAATAGTCTGTACTGCTAATTTCTTAAGAAATGTCTTCCAGCAGACCTGCGACAGGAGAATAGTTGGTTAATGGTATATTCCGCGCGTACAATACAAAAAAAAAAAAAAAGAAAACATACATATATGCAAAACGTTCTATATAAAGATAATGATTCTCATTCTTAAAAATAGAATTTTAAAATGTAAAACAAGAAAAGTGTGTGATTTAAATGATCATAATAAGTTAAGCAGGGTAATGTGAAAATCACGTGCCACCGATTATCTGGTTCAGCAGTACACGAGATCGGTTCTTGAATGAACCGGCTGAATGGGCGGGATCGATAGGGGGCTATTTTGTGAGGCGAGGGCGGGAAGGGGATGGCGCCATGGGCATCGTGCCAGACGAGAGATATCTGTTAGAAGATGAAATCGTGATAAATATATTGAAAACAGAATAATACATTTTATAGTTTTAAATTAGAAGACTTTGTACGTGGTAGAGCCACAAACCTCGACCGGGGAATACCACGCAGAATAGCACGGGCATGAAGTAGAGGTATCTTGTGTTTCTGCGTTTCGTTCGGTGAATAAGAAATATAAGTCACCATTTGTCCGTAACCATAGCGGGACGAGACCGTGAGACTGTAAAAAAAGTAACAGCCTGTAAGTGCCCACAGCTGGGCAAAGGCCTCCTTTTTCAAAACTAGTATCAGAGAGGGTTTAGGAGCCGGTAAAGGCCCGCCACCCTGCTCCAGTGCGGGTTGGCGAGCTTCACATTTCCTCGAATTAATATTTTTATTATTTCTCTGACATGCAGGTTTCCTCGCGATGTTATCCTTCACCGTTGAGCACGTGGTAAATACAGCACTTAAAATTGCTATTAACAATTTTAGTGGTGCCGGCACTGGGGATCAAACACAGGTCACTCGCGCTCTATGACACTAAAGTGAGCGCCCTGACCACTAGGCTACCACGGCTCGTGAGACTGTATGCATCAACAATTTTTTGTCTGTCACTTTAATTATAACTATTTATCTAGATAGATGTTTTCAATTGTCGCAAAAATATCACAACACTGTGTTCTTTGATATATTAATTATCGTATCTAGCTGGACATCCGCCATGGATCATAAATATTATCTAACATCACTTGGCTGATTATTCTGACAAACAGGGGACGACCTTGTCAATGTATGATTAAAGTATGAGAAGTAAAAAAGCTAAAAAAAATTTGAAGCGTGAAATTATCGGGGACTTCAGATAGACAGACTGCCTTATCGCAAATTCCTAACGGAATTTCGTAAACTTTGCCGGAGTTGAAAATGAATTTGAAATTGACTGCGCTTGTGTGTGTACGAGTTTGATAATCGAGAACCTTTCTTTGCCAATGGTTGTCAGTTTTGCGGGCGGTGTCTGACGGAAGTCGGTGTCTGACACTGCTTATTTTTCGACCGATTAAAAAAAATTAAGAGGTTATCAATTTGCCCATTTTTTTTTGTATGCATGTTACGCGATATCCACTTCAATAAAGTATATTAAAATTCCCTATTCTATAAAATAAAATATATCCCACTTAAATTTGAAGAAAATATTCTAACCCTAAGGGTGGTTAAATAGGGATTCAAGTCGGTTGTATCCCTTAAACTTCGTTCTAGTTAAATTCACTTGTCTTATTTACGACTGATTACATCTACCACTCGATTTATCAACAAAGTATTTGAACGTTTAGCTTGAAACCACTTATGGAACTTTCTCGTTGTCTTTTTATATTAAATTAGAAACGGTCACAACATATTTGGCGGCATGTAATATTCCAAAAACGACATATTACAAATCGGCCATTGTTTGCGATTGACAAATTTTAAATTAGAATAACTTGTTGATATTTGATTTAGTTTGTTCAAAACCAACTACTACCTTGAGGCACTTCCGTAATAAATTTCGCATTACGTAAATAAAACGACTTTTTAAGTCCTGTAATTGAAATTAATTAGATTCCGCTTTGTGTGAAGACGGAAAATGGTAAAGTCGATTAATGTTCACCATAGTCCTTATCAAGATGTGGATACTTACCACTGTTCCAGCCCAATGGGCAATGAATATACCACGGCTGGACGCAAGTCTCCTCTACTTTTTGATATACCTATATGATGCACACGATAGGCGAATGGAGTTAGGGGGTCTGTCTCCGGTTCAGGAGACTTGAGTTCTATCTCTTCCGTCGCAGGGCTCGTACCAATGAGTTTTTCGAAAATTAAATACGATTTGTATCATTGGCTTGGACATTAGGATTAGCCGACTTGAAAATGTTTTTCTTGGAATGGCTCATGGACATCTGCAAATAACCGCAATCGAAGGCGGTGACTGGTTATATCGGGCCAACATTTAAGGTGGCCTTGACGCCAAAGACACTTACAAGTAGAGGGGTAACTTGCAGGTGTTAGGTAGAAAAATGAGCAACGAAGCTGCTGACGCCGGTGGGACGCCCTTGGAACCCTGTTAAATGAATGAATGACTTCCGACAAAAACTAGTAGGGGAGGAAGCCATGGGTCGCCCTTAAGGTAAAACCTCGGCTCGGGTTGCCATCGAGGAAGGGCATGGATCGAATTTTAAAAACGACCTTGGACACGAGTATATCTCGTCTGTAGGGCTCGAATCTGAGACCGCGCGTTCGACGATGAACGCCGCGGTACAGCAGTGACTAAGATGTAGTGTAATTGTGCTGGGTCTAACCGCTCTCCTTTCAAACCGGAACATGCTGTTTGGCAGCAGAAATGGGTAAGAGTACTTACCCAGACGATCCCTAGGCAGAAAAAGAGTACAAATTTAACTTATTTAAACGAATAATTCCTCTTGTTCGGAGTTTGAAATTGGATTTGACAATACGAAAAATTTAATTCTCTTCATGGCTACTAAAATGACTCAGATACTGTGTTTAATCAATGGGCTAATTTATTATAATTTGAACCCCACTACACTATTGAAATTTTAAACAATTTGTCTTAAAATTTAAATAGTGTAATACAAAGTCGCAATCCCCGTTATTCTGTGTATACGCTAATATATATTAATATAAATATATTAGTGGATTTCAATGCTATTTCTACCATCACTTAAAACATTTCACGAGGTAGGTTTAATATGTATAACACATACATATTTAATATATATATATATATATATTACAGATCTGTCTATGCGAAGTTGTATAAGATTTTCGATGTTTTTTCTGTAATTTTTTTTCAATCATTTTTATTTGAATTATGTCTTATTTGGCCAGTGACGTTGTGCGCTGTCTGTTCGGACACCGGATTTGAAATTTAAAAAACAAACTTCTTTTATTGTTCGCCACGCTGGGGCGATTTTTATTTTTTACATAAGTTATCAACAAAAAATTAACAGATGTTTATTTAGTTTTTTAACTAAACTATCAACTTCAAAAGTACGAGCAGAAGAGATATCGAGATTTAAGAATTGTTAAATAGTGTACGCATGAGTGTTTGTATATCTGTGTGTATGCGCGTGCTTGTCAGTGTATGTTCATGAGTTTGCGTGCCGGTTAATGCATACAATTCTATTTGGTATTTATTTTATATTCCATAAACAATATTGTGGATGAATTAAAACGATTTGATATTGTAAATATGCGGTATCCTAGAAGAGACGTAGAATTCAATTAGTTGAATAACGGGTTGAGGCAAGGGAACGTGTAACAAACGCTGTATGTGTGGGGATAGCGCTTAGGCGAGACGTCAAGATAATATATCCCCGACAGTTACACTGTCGAATCATTTTTTATATAGGAAACCGGGCCAACGAGCAAGTGGCCCATTTGATGGTAAGAGAATACCGTCTCCCACATACATCTGCAGCATCTGAGAAACTGCAGGTGCGTTGCCGGCCTTCATGGATATTTGGTGGATGTGAGAGATGGAGGAAGAGGGAGATTACCTACGATTGCCACACTCTCCAAACGAAACGCAGAAGCATAACATGCGTCTATTTCACGTCGGTATTGTGTGAGGCCGTTGTACCAACCCGGTCGAGCCGGCCCATTCGAGCAGCAGCAAAAGCCGCGGCATGGCTCTACCACGTATAAGAGTGTTATGCAGTAGGTATAAAAGAAATATTTGTATCATAAAAAAGTAGTTATGTATCTTTGTTGCAATTCCTTTAAACAAAGGAAACAAATGGCGGACCTAATGCCTTATAGGTATCTATTCTCTACGAGGCAACCTATAGTGTGGTGCAACTTTGTGGTAGGCGCAACAAAGTAAAAAGAATGAAAACAATTATAACAAAGACAAACACATATTAGTACCAGATAATTACAAATGAATACTCTTATGTAGCTATAAATGGATAAAACTACGGAAACGCATAAAACCACTTACATAGATACTTATATAGTACATGCTTACATACATAACCGGCCCATTCGAGCAGCAGCAAAAGCCGCGGCATGGCTCTACCACGTATAAGAGTGTTATGCAGTAGGTATAAAAGAAATATTTGTATCATAAAAAGTAGTTATGTATCTTTGTTGCAATTCCTTTAAACAAAGGAAACAAATGGCGGACCTAATGCCTTATAGGTATCTATTCTCTACGAGGCAACCTATAGTGTGGTGCAACTTTGTGGTAGGCGCAACAAAGTAAAAAGAATGAAAACAATTATAACAAAGACAAACACATATTAGTACCAGATAATTACAAATGAATACTCTTATGTAGCTATAAATGGATAAAACTACGGAAACGCATAAAACCACTTACATAGATACTTATATAGTACATGCTTACATACATAACCGGCCCATTCGAGCAGCAGCAAAAGCCGCGGCATGGCTCTACCACGTATAAGAGTGTTATGCAGTAGGTATAAAAGAAATATTTGTATCATAAAAAAGTAGTTATGTATCTTTGTTGCAATTCCTTTAAACAAAGGAAACAAATGGCGGACCTAATGCCTTATAGGTATCTATTCTCTACGAGGCAACCTATAGTGTGGTGCAACTTTGTGGTAGGCGCAACAAAGTAAAAAGAATGAAAACAATTATAACAAAGACAAACACATATTAGTACCAGATAATTACAAATGAATACTCTTATGTAGCTATAAATGGATAAAACTACGGAAACGCATAAAACCACTTACATAGATACTTATATAGTACATGCTTACATACATAACCGGCCCATTCGAGCAGCAGCAAAAGCTGCCGATCTCTACCATTTTTAAAAATTGGCCTGCGAATAATCCATGCAGGAATAGCATATTAATCAACACACGCCGCACTCTCGAACTGAAGAACGTTCCAGAAGCGACAACAGTCTTCATAGGTATATGTCATAAAACCCCTCATGTTCGTATAATAATGTGGTTGTCAGAGGTCCACATTTACTTTAGTCGTTTCGTTACCCATTTTTTCCACCAGGGCTTATTTGGAAAAACGTGACAGGTGGTGAGCCTGTCGCTGTCTTAGTGTTCAGGCCAACCAAATCGTAGATATGTTTCGTACAACTCAGTGGTACAGGTCCTCCACATAGTGTATCGAGCTCGGGACGAAGTGTATACGCAGATTAATAATAGTAGGCTAGGCAACACAATAAGCAATTGTATTTTTATTTTTATTTATTTAATAATTTATGTACACACAAGTAAAACCTAATAAAAGAAATATGATAGGAAGAAATGGTTTGTACAAAGGTACTGCTTATTTCTTAAGAAATTTCTTCCAGCAGACCTGCGACAGGAGAATAGCTAGTCAATGGTAGATTTCGCGCGTACAATACAAAAAAAGAATACATACATATATGCGAAACGTTCTTAATAAATCTACATACACCTACTTATACATAAATATATACTTAAATAAATAGATAAATACCCAAAATTAAATAAATATATACATAATAGAATAGTGCCAATATTAATTTATTTAAAAAAAACCTAACGTTATTGTAGGTTAAAATTCTACTCCTTATATTATATTATAAGACTTTACCTCTATATATCCTTTCTTTATTCGTTTTTGCAATTTAAATAATTATAGCTATTGGAACCTCAAGTTGTTTAGATAAACGCGCAAGTAAGATCACTTACGTATTCGTGATAGATAATGTTTGCTGGAATTATTCATCGATTCGCTTAATATCTGTATCTTTGTATAAATTAAGGTAATTACGTGTAATGTGGGGAAAATCGTTCTATTATTGTTTTTATTGTACTTGGTCTGAATTGAATAATGAGTACTAATTAAGTTTTGTACATAATCTCACTATGCTTGCCTGCTGAATCGTCATATCAGTCTGATATAAAACAGTGCACAAAGTTTTATGTTCTGCTGGTCGATTTCAATACACAAGTAATTCTTTGTAATATATAATAAATTGTATATAATAAATTGGCGTGAAAGACGACGTAGTGAAACGAATTGACATAGGGATGCTGAGCTGGTTTGGACATGTGGAGAGAATGAATGAAAGTAGGTTGACGTAAAAATATATGAGGCGAGTGTAAATGGTAGTTGGGACCTAGGCGAACATTTCACGATCAAATCGGAGACATTCTGGAAAAAGGCCAGGTCAAGAGTACTCCAACCAACGAGCATGCATGCGAAAATTGATGAAAGTGGAAGAAAGCGAAAGACGTATGTCAGGGCCATAGCAAGTGGAAGGAGATTGTCTCTGCCTACCCCGTTGGGAACAAGGCGTGAAATATACAATACAAGTAATTCTTTACCATCGCGTATCCGATGTTACTCTGTGATGAGATCAGAGGAAGGGTTCATACGCAGTGTCATACACATGGGGTCGCAACGCGACACGGCCAAATCAAATAAATAAATAAATGTGTTGCACAGATATCTAATTCAAATTCGGGAAGGAACGAAGGTCTAAGCGGCCAAGCACGCTAATCACACCGCGCAACAGTGGATAGTACGGAGCAATGCATCCATTTATCTGTGAAACCCATGACACTTTTTTTTAGTAATTCCCCTGTTTGAGTCTCTGACTCTGGTAGGCATGCGAAGTTACCGCCGATTCTGCCTAGTCATTGCAAATTACAGAGTTCGTTAATAATAAAGTACTTGTTATTTCCTCCCACGCGGTAAATGAAATGGGTGACCGATACAATCGGAGAGCATTCTCGAAAACAGCGTGCAGGCAAAAAGAGCATGCAGTGTGAACTGTCGGCATTTGAATCAATTCAATAAAAACTGATTGACATCAATTAAAAAAAAAGCTTGAACAAGCTTAATTTGAGATAAACTTTAGACCAGAGATTCCCAAACTATTTTGGACAAGATACCCCTTTTCCAAAATGAACTGATACCTCAGACCCCCAGCCAAATTACTTTAAAAATTTCTAGTTTTATTCCTATTGCTACAAAATACTTACCAATTTAAAAACTTTGCGGTTGGTGAGTAAACTTAACTAGTGACCCAAGGGGATATCGACCACTTTGGAAATTTGCTTTAGACTTTGATATGTCCAGGAATGGGTAGTATTATTAATACCAAATAAAAAATTAATCATCATAGTCGTCATTACCATGTATTCACCGTTGAAGGAAAACACTGTGAGGTAAACCACAGTTTGAGAAATTATAAAACAATTTATTATTCCGTGACCAATTGCTTTTACTCCTTATTCAGCCGACTTCAAAAAAAATGAGGAGGTTATCAATTCGACTGTTTTTTTGTATGTTACGCGATACGATACTTCGCTAATTGCGACACGAATTTGACGAGCTCGACGGCTATGAGTCGTGAGTTTAACACATTTTTAGATTTGAAGCGAATATTTCACATTTTCTTCAAATTTAAATGGAGATTCTAGGAGTGGCAAAATAGAGATTCTTCAAACTCGCGGTTATTTATCTAAAACTTTGTTTTATGTATTAAATCACTTCATCCTTTTGATTATGTTATCCTTGCCTTTGTGTTTTATGTGATAATATGTATGCGCACAACACTGCGCTCTTGACCCTACTCTTAATTGTAACATAACTGACCTTAAGGTTAACAGACTTCAGTACAAGGCTAGGAACTGGTTTCCCCAACCATTAGTTTGCATATTCTACGCAGTCCGCGGTAAGGTCGTTTAATAAGATATGATTATGTATTACCTTCTTCGTCCTCTTGATGGAATGTTTTTTTTAATGCATACACATTTTGCCTTCCGTGTATTAATTATAGTTAATTCACGTCTCTAATAATTTAGAAAGATTGCGCAAAATAGATCGTATACTCCACTAATAGTTACGCGCGGGCATATACAATGAGCTGACTCGATCTTAGTAGTACCACTGCCTCGCAGAATACTGGTGTGCAATAGAGGCATCTTGTGCTTCTGCGTTTCGCTCGGTGAATGAGGTAACCGGAGATTACCACTCTCCCCCTCCTAAAGCCCCAAATATCCTTAAAGGTTTGTAACGCACCTGCAGCTCCTCTGGTGTTGCAAATGTACGCGGGCGTCGGTAATCACTTACTATCATGTGAACCGGTTGCTCGTTTCCTATAAAAAAAAAGCGCACCAAAACAACGCAAGAAGGACAAGAAGGAAATAATTCAAAAATTAAAAATTATTGTGTCCAATAGAAAAGTTGATATTAGGCTGTCCGTTTATGTTGTATCAGTCTTGTTGTAAGTTTAAACATGAATAACGTTAAACTTTCTGTATTCACTCGAAAGTTCAGTGCAAATTTGCCAATGGTATTTGGAGACTGTGTCGAACTGGTCATATTATTTTCTTACTTTCACTTTATCTCAAACTCGTTGTGCAATACGATTTACATCTCAGCACTATTTTTTTCCATCTTTTCCTATTCTTAATTTTAAAATAAATAGGTAAAATTAAATATTCTATAATAATATGTTTCTGTGATGGAGTATACAATTAAAGATATATCTCAGAAATAAATAAGCACTCACGCCTCTATCCCATACACGACAGTATTTTGTAGAATTTTGCTCGACTCAGTGAAGACTCGTCTGCCCAGGAGACGCCAGGGTGGGTACTACCCTCTTACCCATTTCTGCCGCCTTGTTCCGTTTTGAAAAATATAGAGAGTTTAATTACGGTCTGTGAAGGTCATTCAGTCTTAGTACTCAGGAGTGACAACGCTTTTCTAACCTTCTTCGATTGAAGTTACCATCAGGTGGACGAGCTGAACGTTTGACATAGCGCGAGACTGTGGTGAGCCCGGGCGCCGGGTTTTGCTCCCGGAGATTGTATATCGACAGATTGGAGAGGTGGATATCAAAACAAATAATAAAAAAAAACAACACGCAAGTAACGTGTTTGTCAATGTTTTTTTTTGTTTTTGTCTGACGTAAAAACGTTAATATACACAAGCGTCAAACTTGGTGTGATTATAATGCAAACTCTGAAGCTAAACAACGGTTCTCGATCTTAATGAAAGATAAAATACTTTTTTGGTAAATACTTTGTTGATCTTTTAAACGTTTTTTGTTTTGCTTGTATCGTAAAAAACGTTAATACATACAAGCGTTGAACGTGGTATGATTAAAAAAAGGGAGAAAATGGTGGAACTTGAAGTTATTAGATATTTATGCTTAAAAAGATTTATCTATAAAATATGTTTGTTACAATACAAACTCATACATTATAATTATTGAAAAAAAATATATCAAAAAACAGGATACGTACTGAGTTTCTTTCGCCTGTTTCTTCTCCGTCAGAGAGAAGAGCCTCACTACGAAACGGTGGTAGACTGTGAAAAAAAATAATAAGATTTGACAAACGAAATCTTTCTTACGCTGAAGAATAAAGAATTTAGATAAATAGGTAGGTAGATAGATAGAATTTTCATTAATTGACTCATTCAAAGTAAGGTCTATCGCTCTCCCCGCCAGCCAAGAGATTCAAGGTCTCTGCGTCCGCTGACAAGAGAATGACCTCTGGGAAACGGAAACTGTCATTGTGATCGATTTTTTAACTAAATGTCTGATAGAAAACTACGCGTAGAAATAACATAAAAAATGAACGACGAGGAAAGTGGCGTGCCGGAGCGCTTCGTCATCATGGCACATCGGTCTGATGTTGCAGGCGAGCGCTGGCGGTCACTAAATGGGTTTTCAGTGGATGCTGCCACGATCTCCACACCTCGCTCGTACAGTGGGGCCTTCGTCATCTTTTTACCACTTTGTGTGCTGGTCATGTGGTGCTGTTGTTTTTGATTAAGGGAATTGAGCAACTTTCAAAAACTTTATTCAAGGTGTATTAGGTTGACAGGCGTTTCTAAAAACTTATAAATCGTGAGCGTGACACATATATTGTGCGGTTGTGCGGAACCCACGTTGCGCGAGTCCGTTTCGCACTTGGCCGGTATTTGTGTTATTTAAGTACGAACTGGCATTTAGAACTCTCCGTGGTAGAACCAAGCGGCGGCTTTAGCTGCAGCTCGAATGGGCCGGCTCGATCGGATTGATACCACGGCCTCGCAGAATACCGGCGTGAAGTACAGGCATCTTGTGCTCTTGCGTTTCGTTCGGTGAGTGAGGTAACCGGACGCCCACATCCCCTCCCATATTCCCCTCCTCTTCCCTCCCATCTCCCAAATAGCCTTAAAGACCAGCAACGCACCTGCAGCATCTATGGTGTTGCAGATGTATGTGGGCGACGGTAATCACTTACCATCAGGTGAAGCGCTAGCTCGTTTGCCGTCTTTTCCATTAAAAAAAAATGTTTTTTGTCCAATGAAATAAATGCTAGTAAAGTTAAACAAATTTGTTTAAATTTTCAATGCATATTTGTTAAACAATATTGTATTGAAATTTCTAATCAGATTTGAAATGCAGTAACAGCTAATTTAAACTTTCAATATAGCACAGTGGAATTCAGTCAGTTTCCCGCACGCATCGTTGAGAATTGGTTCAATTATTTCACTAACCAAAGGAGATTGAAGTGTAATTTCAGTTTCAAATTATCTCTCTGTCCGACTCTCTGTTATATTGTAGGGAAGATCTCTTTCATTCAAAAAAGTTTATGTAATTTTAGAACAAATTTTATTTTTACAATGTTTAATATTATATTTCGGTAACTCAATTCAATCTACACTCACCTGTATAATTTATGAAGTTTCTGTATCCTATTCCTACATATTTTTGGCTTACTTTGGCTTATTCTACCTTATATATGATATGGCTCTGAAATCAGATACAGCAACCAACACCTGTGCCCAGAAAAGTATACCGACTCAGTGGAGCTCTGTTGAATAGTCGCGCGTTCGTTCCCCAGTGATATTAAACAGGCTGATTAAGAGAAGAATCAGTTTAAGCAATCTACAAATAATTTATACTCGCGATTGTTTGTTGTCACTCGGTGAAACTTCAACATATTGACAATTAGTATTATTTCTCGTACACTTCTACTATCTCAACACATTTAATTTTTTCATATTAGTAACCGAAAGGTTTCCTTCAATTTCAACCAGTACAAGATATAATAATAATGGTCAATCTATAAATGATTGTCCCGTGACTCAATGCACCCAAACCTTCACTATCCACGTAATGCGGAGAGCGAATCCGTATCACGTACATGTCGACTCCAGATCGCTATATTATTAGGTTTGATAAATCTCGGATATTTCTTCGTAGCCGTGGTGATAAGAAAAGAAAATTCAACACATTTCGATCGAGTGAAAGTGACAAGTTCGTTGTTCGCCGATACTGCTCTGAATGCGGTCCGTGGTTCAGTGTTGAGAGGCCCTTAGTCGTTTTCATCATTTGCAGCTGACACTCGACTAGTGGTAACGGGTATTAAAATTCGCAGTTTGCGAATGCTCCGGGTTCAGTCTCCGGTGCCGGCATTACTGAAATGGATGTTAGTTTCTGTTTGTAGCGATATTTTATTTTAAAAAAACCATAAATCTTTAAGCGTATATAGAACATTCATGAACGTTTACTTTATTAAATTTGCTTTTAATTTACGTCGTCCGAAATGGCCTTGGTAGATAACGTGACGTTAAAATATTCACGCATTTAGTTTTAATTCTAAGTGCGCGAGATAGGCGGTAAAAGAAAGCATAATAAAGTAACATGTATGTCGGAAAAATAGCTACTACCACATGAATCCTGTAATCCAATAATTATAGCATAACAATATTATATAAACAACATTACAACAAAAATATCTTAGATACAATAATTTCCAGACACCAAACACCTCTGACCACGAGCCGTGGTAGCCCAGTGGCCAAGAAACTCCTTTTAATATCATAGAGCGCGAGTGACCTGGGTTCGATCCCCGATGCTGGCATCGCATAAAATTGTTAATAGCAAGTTTAAGTGCTGTATTTGCTCCGTGCTCGGCGGCGGTGAAGGAAAATATCGTGAGTAAACCTGCATGTCGGAGAAATAATTAAAAAAATATTATTTAGAGAATATGTGAAGCCCGCCAACCCGCACTGAAGCAGCGTGGACGGGAGGAGGCTTACTTTATACTTTTTAGACTAAACAATAACAACACTAGGTAATATTTATTTTGGAATGTGACAGTGCTTGCTGTAATTGTCATATCTATATGATCTATATAATTGTCATGTCATATTATGACATGCTGGCTCGGAGGCTGCTGCTTGTAGAGGCGTCGTGGCGGATCGATCCACATCCCTTTAATGTGGTCGAGGAGTGAGATACCTGCCACATATGTCATACTTATGAACAGGTGCCGCTGGTGAGGGCCGGTCTGCTCGAGTTTGCAGTGCTTTAATTTTGTGGATGACTATATCGTTCTAATATGTTTTGTAGAAGCCTATGGGACCATACCTTTTATGTTTACGTATATCATATTGTACAGTACAATTATTGAACAAAAAACAGTTTTAAGAGGCTAAGGAGTTTATTTCGCCTGTTCCGTCCGAGGAAACACATTACGAAACGGTGGTCGATTGTAAAAAAAATTATAATGAGATTTGACAAACAAAATTATCTTTCTTACGTCGAAGAATAAAAAAAATCTTTCATTAACTTTATTCTTTTTGTGCGGACTATATTCATTCGATCATCTTTAAAACATCCTTACGTGTAAATTTTGTGATGTTTATTAATCGTAAAAACGGTTTCAACTTATTTCTTCCACCATAAAACTAAACTAATAATAGCAACTCGTTATTCTTGTGCTTACACGTCGCGGACGTCTAATGTGTAGTTTGTACAGAAACAGGCAGCGTTTTGATATCATGTGATGTCCTCCTGTAATACTATCGGCAGTTGTCACCTGCGCAGGAGATATTATAGTGCCGGAAGTGTAAACATAGAGGCACACGCACGTCTTTACTTTCTCGTGTCCACAGGTTTTCGCATTTCACAAAAAAAAGCCATTAAGCCACATTTAGTAACAAAACCACGTTGAAAATAACACGACATGAATTGTATCGAGGAATAACTTAACACGGAATTGTTGTGATTTTTTTTATTGGCACAGCATAAGGCACATGGCCCCTGGCAACATGTTGGCAAGACACGTAAGTGGATGATAAAATGCGACGCTCGGTCGTCGTATGATTGAAAGTAAAAACGAAATTAACATTTAATAAAACCCACCAGTGTCGCTGAACCTTGCCTCATTAATTTTTTCGAATGTACGTAACGACTGTCGATCCCCCCTTACCTGTTTTGTTGCGGTAAAATATTTGCACGCCATATTGGTTTTCGCGTTTCCTTAACGCTGAAGAATTTAAGAGGTTATGCATTGAAAACGATAAAAATTTAAATGACTTTAAAAAAATTCAAAAACACTCGATTCGAAAATTTTTACTTTTAATTTACGTAGTTGGATGCGCGGTTCATTGTTTATTGCGTGTAATTGGAATGTCACACATCTGAAATGGATAATAAACAATAAATTAATTACATTGAAATTCTTGTAAGTGAAATAAACTTATCCTATCGTTTTGTAAATCACACATGGAAATGAAAAACATCATCCGAAATCACATTGTTAGATAGTGTGCAATAGAGTTACTGTACTAGGTCAAGCGTACATAGAGAAAGATACATTAGACCTGGATAACGGTTCGGTGGTAAAGCGTCTGGCTGCGGCGCTGCGGGTCGCGGGTTCGATTTCAACACGGAGCAACTATTTGTATGGACTATAAGTAATTGTTCCGGGTCTGGCCGTCTGTCCTTGCGCAATACATAAGTATGTAAACAGCCTCCGCGACACACTACACACTAGATATTCCTACAGTGGGACTTTGTTATTTTGTTTATTGAAATGTTTGTATCGTTTTGCAAATCATACATTGCAATTCAAACTATTGTACAGTATAATTTATACAATATCATAGACTTTTTTTGTTGGTAAAATTCTTTACGCTAATGCTTTCCGTAGTTTGATAGTGTTGCCCATAACGTGTTTCAAAATTAACTTCTAAACGTTTGTGTTACCACAAAAACATAATCGTTAAAATAAACGATAACAATGTCGTGATTACTCAGACGCTATCATTTTAATAAAAAAAAAAAAACATACAATGGTCGTGTACATACTGTAGAGACAGATGAGAGAGAATGTTAAATATTCCAGGGTACGAACTGGTTTCCACAATAAACGTATCTATTTATTTAATGACGTCTGCAATTGCGATTCTACAAGAGTCAAGTTTTAAATCATCAATCTCGCAATGTCCTGAGATAAAATGGAAAATAAATATTATGTTCATTAATATTTATTTTTATCTTTAAATATGTATTATTATCTTTAATATTAATTTTTCATTTTATCTCAGCGTAGTAATACCGGATGTACATAAAGAGGTACACGCAGACCTCGGTACAGTTGGAGCATTGTTTACAACTAACATTCTTAACCCCGACAAATTCGTTTTCGAGTTTAGTATCGTAGCGTGGCGTAAAATTATGCCGCTCATTTTCATCCTGGAAATTTCCGGAAGCACGGCCGGTGCCTAGACTCGGTTGCCGTCGTATTCTATTTCCTGTAGAGGCGAAAAGGAGCTACGCTAAGTCGTGTCTTTAAGGAAGTTCGTAATCTCTGCCTACCCCTATGGGTTACCGGCATAAGTACTTATATATATATATATATACAATGACGGCAACAAACGAGCACACGGTACACTTGATGATAAGATGTTGCTGTGGCCTATACACACGTGATCGATTAAGAATCAGAATGCAGATGCGATGAGACCTCTCAGGAGGAAGATGAATGCCTCCTTACGAGAAAGAAGGCCTCAGTCTTAATCACTAACCATATGAAACTTAGCAGCTGTATGCTGGTTGATTCTCGACGTTGATTTTCTTAACAATTCCTCCTGCATTGCCTTATTCGCTATTCCATAAAAATATTTCATAAACAATTCCGTGTCCGTTTTACGACAATTGCAGCTGGAATTGGCCGGCTCGACGTCAAGTATCTCCTTACTATCCTTAAAGGCGGCAACGCACCTGTAGGTCCTCTGGTGTTGCAGATGTACGTGGGCGGCGGTAATAACTTACCACCATAATTTATAAAAACAATTTTTTATATTTTATAGAGCAATGAAAATTCAGGTAATTTTTGTGAATTCGTCAGTCACATAGCGGGCGGATCTTGAATAATGATAATAATAATGATCTGTGGCTGAAGTTTTCTTTTAAGCATGTTATGTTTCTCCCAGAAGAATCCGCCCTCCCGGGATAAATATTATTTACATTTGATTAATAATAGCACTACAGATTCACATACCCTGAAAGACATGGCAAAATTGTATGTGGTGTATGAGAGGCATGGCATGTGCAAGGTGGCCAAGTATGACCCATTTCCCATGTACATACGTATTTCCCATGTATTTCCCATGTATGTACATTTGAATTTAGTTTATATATTAGAGATCTGTCCGCGCATGGCCGGCGCGGTTCACTTGTATTTTATTATATGCTGTGTGTATTGAGGCAACAGTATGTCTATATTCCTGTGTAAATATATGTCCTTTAGAACTCTAAAGGACATATATTTACACGTAACGCTGTGCAAATGTTTAAACTGACGAGCAGTAACTATTGTAAGTATGTACGTACGTAGAGTAGAGTGCATTAACAAAGTACACATGTGTAATGCTTTAACAAAGTTTTAGAGTTCTCCAAAACCTTGGTGTTGCTTATTTACGACTTACTTTTTACGTTGAACCTCTAATATTCATTCACATAATCTGATATTTAGATGTTCACGCACGCTTCTGGGGCCTTATCATAGATGTGAAAAGTAACATGATATAATTTAATGATTTCTTGTATTAACGCGAACACTACACATTTGATATAAATTAATTATCTATGGATTTCATCGAGTTTCATTATAGTATTCATTGTATTTTACGGGAAAGGGGGCAAACAAGCAAACTGGTAAGTAGATTACCGTCGCCCACGTATATCAGCAGATGCTATAATTACAACACTAGAGGAGCTGCAGGTCCGTTGCTGATCTTTTAGGGAAATTCAGGGGATGGGAAGGAGTGGGCATCACTCACCGAATGAAACGCTGAAGCACAAGATGCCTCTACTTCACGGCGGCATTCTGCGAGACCGTGTTACTAGAGACGTGTACTCCGGTGGAGCCGGTCCATTCGAGCTGTACCAAAAACCGCCGCTTCTCTCTACCACATAGTATATTCGTACAAAATATATTCGTATTGTTAGTGGTACAGCACGACCTCAAGATGCTGTGTGGCCTTTCTGCGTAGATCGGAAAAAAATAACCTCCGATTAGTATTTTTCCATTGACGTTTACAGCAAATAATTGTACATATTTCTTTTTGAATACTGTTTAAAGTTCATTCGTGGCGTGTAATCATTTCCTTAATTATTTCTAACTTATCCCTAAATTGCACTGAGTAAACCAGAGGTTTTTTTGTGGATAATAAATTGACGGCACACAATTGTGAAGATGGCGCTAGTAATACAATATAAATCTTATGCGCACGCGCACTGGTCGCTCGGCCAAGGCTGTTCGTGTTAACAAGCCCAGTGCATCACGTCTAGATCCTGTCAATGAAGATCAGGGGTTAAAAGATAATAGATGTACACCTTTAGCATCAATAATCTACCAACGGGAATCTTTAATGTAAAGGTTGAAGTGATATTTTGTTTTTACAGCCAACCTTTTACCTGACTTTGACAAAATTGAAGGATATGATATATGATATATATATGATTTTGCAGTCAATATAATATGTCCAACGATTAACTCATAGTTATTAAACCTATATACAAAAGTCTCTATAAAATTGATGTATCTGTCTATGAATTGCAATACTGATCAAAGGCCTCTCGAAATACATTTTTTTCATATTTCTCAGACATTTTTATATGTGGGATAGCCTAGCGGCGGCTTTGGCTGCTGCTCTAATGGGCCGGCTCATCCGGATTGGTACCACGGCCGGATTGGTATCTCCCAAATACCCTTAACGGCCGGCAACGTACCCGCTGCACCTCTGGTGTTGCAGATGTACATGGGCGACGGTAATCACTTACCATCGGGTAAACCGCTTGCTCGTGATCTTAACAGACATACACATAGCATTCCTACTACCATAGTGCTTATTAAAATAGATTTTATAAAACTAGTTAATCACTATTATTATATGTGAACTGTCTATGTCGTCCGTGTTCATTTCCATTGCCTCACTTTGTTGTGGGTTTTTTTTTAATTTAACCCATCTTTATTTGTATCAATCCTAATATGGTGAATTCTGTAACGATTGGGTATTTAAACCGCATATTTATTAAGCTTATCCTTGAGCTATCGCTAAATTACTGAATTATGAGTAAACAAATGGAGACGTACCAATCGAGACATCGATACATCGATACATCTTCCCTCTGTCGGACTGTTCGAATGGCTATAACTTAACTTAATAGTTTAATTAAATCTATTTCCTCGTAATATTATATTTGAATATCGAACAATTAAACAAGTTGTCTCGTTTCTAACTAGGCTTCCGTGAGGCGTGTAAATAAGACGGTAATAGGATAAATTTCCATTATACTTTTGTTAGATATTCATACATATATAAAATGGATATACGTGACACTGTAAAAGTAAAGTAAAGTAGCAGCATGTAAGTGTCCACTGCTGGGCAAAGGCTTCCTCAAATATCTGAGAGGGTTTTGGAGCCGGGAAGGGCCCGCCACCCTTCAGTGCGGGCTGATGGGCTTCACATATCCTCGAAACAATATTTTTTATTGTTTCTCAGACAAGTTTCAAGTTTACTCACGAAATTTTCTTCACCGCCGAGAATGTGATAAATACACCACTTTTTTATACGCTGTTTTCCCGGTGTCCTTGACAGCTTCGGCGGAAGAGACGTATGCGACTTCTTGATGGGCATAACGTGTTTAATTAAAAAAAAACTCAAATACAGTAATAGCTTACTGTATTTGAGTTTTTCTGTAACTTCCTGATTAACAATTCCAAAGACTGTTTTATGCTAAAAAAAGTCTTTATCCGTCCAAAATGATGATGGGTTGCTATTCTGAGAACTACTTTAAAAATATACGTTTGTAATATTATTATTACGTAATCCTAAACATGCTTGTTCGGAAAATACCCATGTCGTGAGGTTCTCACAACGTCTTTACAATGTTGGTCTTTCATTCCTCCACATTTCATTCTTTTGTTAAAATTTCTTATGGTTTCAAGGGTAAAAAGCGGATATTTATATTAATACTGACATTTTTGAAGACCTGTGGTGATAAACGTAACAATGTATCGCACTTAATCTCCTGTTTTAGATCTAGGTGTTATTTCGAAATATGTGCGTATAATCAATTTGTAAGTTCACCTGTAAGTTTCGGTGTTCTGTTTTATCATAATCTTTTTTATGGGCAACAAAAGGGGGCAAACGTACAAGCGGCTCACCTGATGGCAAGTGATTACCGTCGCCTACGAATATCTGCAACACCAGAGAAACTGCAGATGAGTTAACGGCCTTTAACGATACTTGGGAGATGAGAGGCAGGATGAGGAAAGGGGATGGGGAGAGAGAGTGGGCTTCCGGTTACCTCACTCACCGAACGAAACGCAGAAGAACAAGATGCCTCTACTTCACGCCGGTATTCACCGAGGTCGTGTTACTACCCCGGTCGAGCCGCAGTAAAAACCGTCGCATGGCTGTACCGCGTCAAGGTTGGAGATCATCGATAGCATCGGTATCTTACAACAAGAAATTGAAGAGCAGCATATGCCTCCTAATTGCGTTACTAGTTACCGAATCGAATTATACTACCCGCGACGAGCTTAACGGGAACGACTAAACGATAGAGTTATGGTAGAAATACGAGGGCAAATCAAAAAGTTCTTAGAATGATTAGTAAAACAACAAAAAATCATTATTCTTCCATCCATAACCTTATTTCATCTTCGCGTATATCACGCTTCTCCAATTTTTTAATTCCCTCCGATAACAAATTTATCCGCGTGTCGTAAAAAACTCATCTACGGCGGCCATGACGGCGTATTTGTCAAATATTGTTCCATGAACATGCCCTTTTGAATTTTGGTCAATATTCACCGTCATATGCCGTAGTGATCCAAAACGTCAACTTTCCACGACGTTCTTTAATTGGATCACGGAGTTTGACGCTTAAACTTGCTTAGCAGGCACTGGTTACAGTTTTTACTTTCCGTAAGTAATCAATAAAAATAATTTCTTCGCCATCCCAGACCACAGAGATCATAACTTTGCCTGCGGTCAGAACAGCACGGAATTTTTGTCACGGGCAGAGAAGAAGATGATCGTCTGACATGCTTTGCTTCTTGCTTTCAGGATCGAAATGATGTACCCATGTGTCTATGGTTACGAAACGGCAACAAAAATTATCCGAATGACGCCGAAAGATTTCGAAATTCTGTATCGATTCTTGTTTGCTTCAGTTAACATTGGTGGTTTAAAAACACAAAGTGTTATACTTTAATATATTTTAGATAGAAATTGTATCTTCAAGATCGTTTTTATTCCATCTTTTTTTGACTATTTCTTCGTTTACAGAGGAGAATTCAGCTACTCAGTAAGCGACCGTGGAATAGGGTGAAGCATCGCTCCCTAATGTCTGCTGAATGTCCATAGATATATTCTTTGTGTACATTTTGATCAAGCACAATGTATGTATGTGCCTTATCACCGCACGCAACTCGTTTTTACGTATTCTTTATCGACTTGTTATGCAAAATAATTAATTAATAATTTACACTTGCGATTGTTGTCACTTGGTGAATTTTCATCATGTTGACCATTATCATTATCTCTTATACTAGTATAATAAAATGTGTTATGAAACTTGAATAACAGATAATAATAATTGTCAATAAGTAATAAAGTTAAAATGGCGAGCCCGTATCCATTGGCACTACGATGTGATAATCACACCTCTAAAGTACAAAATGGGTTCTCTTCATATGCGTTTTTAATAACCTGAGATGTTCTCTCGTAAAATTGGAAGACATACTTATCGAAACTTCTAGACCGGGCTGCTTTTGGGGGTCGACGAGGTCTAAAAATCGACCCCTATTACTTAACACAAGTTCTTATTTGTAACTTTCAATTTTATAAGTTGTGATACGTGTACCAACTAGTAATAAGAATGAATAACATTTTAGTAGGAAGTAACATTGTTGTACTTTTAAAAAAAAATAATTTGTATTTTTAATTACACTTGATATTTACTGAATTTTATATCTATTTATTTTGTTAAATTTTGATGAGCTAATGATGTCAAGCTTACTCACTTAACCAACCACAAAGTTTTGAAATTGATAATTATTTTGTATCAATATGAAAAAAATAATTTGGCTATGATATCAGTTCATTTTGGAAAAGGGGTCAGGGGCCCAAAATAGTTTGGGAATCCTTGTTCTAGACAAATGATTTAAATGGTATCGTTGTTCGCGTTGGTCTGTCTGTTCTATTGGATATATTGTAAATATTATCTCATTTATTTACATATATTAATGAACTTGTAACTTTATATTTTTTTTTCCAACTAGTTCTGCCCGTTCATTTTAACAATAATTGTTTCAGAAATAGCTGGAAGTAATATTTCCATTTTATTTTAAATGAAAAGCCTAACTCGTTTCCTAAACGCTTGCCTATTGAGCATTATATCATCCAGACCCGGTATTGAGGTCGCAATATCGATCAGAATACGGCGTCCAGACGGTATAGAGACCTATAGACACATATTATTCAGAGCGAGGTCTACAGTGTTATGTGCACAGATTATGCAACGAAACAGCTGACGATGAACTAAGTTTGAAACTGGGACCGTTTCGTTTTATCAAGTAAACGTTTATATTTTTACTCTTATTTCGAATCCGTAGCGGTGGGTACATAAAAGTAAACTTTTAACGCAATGGCCGACCCTATTATGGTAACTGGTGATGGGAAGCATCGAATAGAACAAGTGCGAGGTTGTCTGTTTGATGAGTGTGGGCAATACTTCCTGGGGGAATTGTGCTAGTTTCGACTTTTATTATGGGAAACGGCGAAAACAAGCTGGCGGCTCATCTGTTGTTCAGTGATTAGTGATTACCGACGCCTGCATACGACGGATGTACTATATTTTATTTCCGACTGCTCCTGAAAGAGGATAATGTTTTTCGAGTGTATGTATATCTGTATATGTATGTCTATTTCCTAGGCACGCTCTGTAACCTATATGGCTTGATGGATTTCATCATATGAGGTCTCGTTAGATTCATTTACCTTGTGGTATAGTATTAAGAAATAGCGTTTGTGAATCAAAAAAGAGGGAGGGAATAAAAAAATTACGCAGGCGGGTTTTTTTTATTAATAATTGAATTGCTACTTGTTGAGAAAAATTTATAATGCGCCGAAAACATTTTGGCAACCCTAGTTGCGGCACTGTAATAAAGGTACATTATTGCATTCGTCCACATCGTACAACTGCCGAAAGTATTTTTTTATCGCCGTGTTTGAAATGAATGAAGCTTATGAAAAAAGGCATTTACTATTCCAAAATTAAATAATGCATACATTTTAAGTATGTATCTTAGCAGACGAACTTTCTTTCTCTACTATTAGCATATTTTACAAACTAACGTCTGATTTTATTTACTATATCTTTATCATTGCACACTTTCGGCTATTGGTGTTTTGCCTTACTACTCCTTTTAAATTAGGTTAGTTTAAACTAGGTCAGGAGAAATTAAGGTCCAAAAAATCTTTTCATATAACGTTAAGTTCAGAAAACTCAATAATTACATCGTTTTAGATTAGACAGTTGGTGTATCCGAACTGGCACCTGTAGCTTGCTTACACGTGTATTTGTTCTCAATCTCTGTTAATTACTCCAATTATATTACTTGACTTGTAAGGTAACAGACTCATAAAGAGATTTCAAGAAAACGATATTGTTGAGAATTTTTTTTAAACGGTTATTTGTTTGCAACAACAGCTATATATATAACAACAGCTATATATATTACTAGTTAAGAAGTTGAAATTACACTGTGTCTCCAAGTCCCCTGCTATACATACTGTTTTTCCAAGAAGGCGCCAAAAAGGTTAGTGTGCCTTATAAAGCAAAAGTAGGCACATTTTCACCACACTGAGCGAGCAGCCGGTGGAGATCAAAGTTTCTTTTCCATTTTTTTTGTTCTTAATTTAGATTCTGCGTATTGGGATAGATTTTACTCCTTTCATTCATATGTAGTTATTAATCGACCTCACTCTTTCAATATATAAGATGGCGGCCACGTGCGTCATACAAGTGCTGCTTCTGTAGGTGGTTGAGATTACAGTGCACTAATACGTTAATATTAAGAACTTTTATATTCTTACTAAATGCCTGCCTCACTTCACAGAGAAAAATTTGAAATTATTTTCTTTTATTATAAAGTTTTAAACCTTGCCCTTAATATGTCGAACATAAACCATAAATTGAGATCGGACGGATGAACGATGCGCGAACGCATAGAAGACGAACAACCTTATAAAAATTTATTTCTATATATTTGGCATGCTTTTATGTTGCTTTTGTCATTTCTTTTTATAACATAGTATAAAATAATTGAAAAATGTAAATCAAAAATAGAACATCTTGTTTTATTATGTAGGTTACAGACTTTCATTTGCCTTTTTCTTCTCCGCCAGCAGAACCTCATTAGCAAACGTTTCTAGATTGTATTAAAAAAAGAATTGACTTTTGCCAAAGAGAAATTAAATTTTGTATTTCAGAATTTCATTATCATATATTTACAATATTTTTTTTTATTTCATTCCAATTATGCAGCAAAGTATGAGCACGAAGCGATATCTGATATTTATTAACGCTTTTTACAGCAAAATGTTTTTTGTCTCGAAACTCTTGATCTGCCAATTACATACAATTATTATTGTGTAACAACATTAAATCAATCATTGTTTGATTAAATCATTTACACGTACTTTAAATAAACCGGTTTTAATTTTTTTCATCTAATTACAATTTCTAGTTTTTATTTACACACGTATTTCTAAGATTTCAACGATAAAATTAAACAATGTTTTTTTAATTGGTAAAATTAGTAATTAACATTATGATCTCTGTTCATAATTACCTTTAAAAAATACTATATTTTTGTATCTTATTTATTCATTGATGAATATTCCTATTCTTTTTGTTAAATATGAGTTATAATTTAGAGTACAAACCTCCCGGTACCAATAATTTAGAATAAGCATTTTTTGTTATGCTTCCAGGGGTTTAGAAACTACCCGAACAAAGGTTGAACATTTTTTTCTTTATCAATTTACCTCAAACCTCTAAGTATGAAATTCACTTCCAAACCACGTCTTCGTTAATTATACGTATCTTAGTGTTGCTTTCGCTTGGACAGGCCGGCGCGGGCGCAGATTTTCCAAGTTGCGCAATACACTTTCTAACGTAGCGCGGTCAGTCGGTCGCCGGGGAACAGTTGATGTAATTTTCACATCGGAATGTTATAATAAACTGGTTACAGCTGTCTTGTGTCGCTTCCAGAGGATGACTGCGTCACACATGCAAATAACTGTCATCTGTTTGACCGGTTGTCAAGTAATCTTAATGAACTGTCATTACTTAAAACTATCTTGATATCTGATTTTACGGTGATTGTTACGTAAGATAAAACAATAGCCCGCGAGGAAAGCTCACGATGTTATCCTTTACCGCTCAGCTAAATCATTTTACGATAATAATATAAAATGAGAAAATTTCCACCTCTCTTTCTTCCCGTGGGTCTCGTAACAATCGACTAAGGATGAAAGCCTCATGAAGAAGAACTCATGCCCTCTGACAGATGGCGGTATGAATATCTCACAACAAATTGCCAGATCGAAATCACATAGTAGCGTCTAAAGGTGCTAGGCTTCTGGTGCTGCGATCTCCAAGCTGTCTGCCATACGCGGCGATTATGGCAAATCCTCATACTGGGAATGTGTCTCTAAACTATTGACATGCAGATCGCCGGATGGTCTTCTTCATCAACCTATTTGTGTCCACTGCTGAACATGAAGAAAGCCCGCATGCTGCCTGCATTTCTTGAAATTTTGTTCATCCTCACCTGGGCGGGGTTAGTAACCCTGTACTAGTAATGTAATGTCGGATGTGTTCTCCGCCAGTATTAGATTGTCAGAGGGTCATTGGTTCGCTATCAGGGTCCACCGCGTGCAGGTTAGGTTGGCATTTAGACACACAGAAGCTGTATTCCCCCTTACACATCACCATGCTTGATGGTAATAATATCATTATATTAACATCCATAACTCAGGTACTACAAATATTAATTTCCTCACACAAATATGCCCGCTGGCCGCAGTATAACTACTCTATGGAGTCATCAAAATTGCAATTAAAATTTTTGATTGTGTCGCCACCGGGAAGCGAACTAGGTCAGAGGTGCTCCCTGCGCTTGACATAACTTTGCAACTAGCCATTAGGTCTCCTACAAACAAAGTTAGCTCGTTGCGTGCAAGCGTATGTTGGCGCGGGCGGCGCGCACGCAACCAACTATTTGCATTTTGTCATATTATACAAAACGTACGTCGTTTGATGAATTGCCTTATTGTTGTTTTTTCTTCCTAATGGGATGTAAATTTTATTATAACTTAATAATCTCGTGCACGCTCATTGTAATTAGAACAATGGAAGAATGATAGGTAAAAGCAATTCAAGCTCTATCTGTATATTTTTTTACTGGTTTTCTATTAAAGTTACTGGACAACAGTAAACTAATAACGCGTAAAGAAATGATTGTGGAAGTATAATAACTTATATTATTCTTTTACCATTTTATAATTGCTATTTCTTTTACTATAAATACTTTAGTGGAATCAGTAATAGGTTATATTACAGGGCAAGCTCTTCTTCTTGTTATTTATTATTTAATTATAAGCATTTTTAAATGCGCAGCTTATGCTGTCATTAATTATTTCTCTCAGAACGAATTGGTCGTCGGGTCTGGTATAATGGTTTATAACTGATGGGTCTACTGAGCACCAGCACCGGCAAGATTTAACCTCGCTGCTCCATTGCGCGTTGTCGCACTTATACGGCCGCGAACTATAGATATTTTACTTCCATACTATTGATATATCAAGCTACCCTTCCTTGTTTCTAAGCTCTGGGCCGGGATGCTCTTACAATCGTTTGCCGACGACTTGATGAAAGGTTCAGAAGTCTTTCTTAGGCCTGTAAATAATTCATTGATGTACTTTGGCCTTTTCCATAAGTATTTGTTTACCGTAACCTCCTTGATTGGGATTCCTCCTATTTTGTGATCGTTTCACAAACTTAAGCGCTGTTGGCCGTTACCGGTCTTTCGAAAACCATCCAGAAATATTCCAGTAACCCGACCAGACCAGAAACGGTCGACATTTATACACTCGCCGGAGAGGATGTGGTGACATTTTATTTAACGCCGCAATCACACGCGCACACACGTCAAAAGAAGAAATTATAAGAACATTTTTTGCATCCTTAATTTGACAATTTTGTATCATGTGAGCATTGAGCATCGTAAGGTTTGTACGTCTAAATGTTAGTTAGCGATGGAATGATAAGATTGTCATTTGTATTGATAAAATGATTTTTCAGTAGATAGGACACATCAAACAGAACTCCTAGAAGTGAGTGGTCTTGACACACTTATCTGATATTATTAGCATATCGTGACGAATCACTACGAAAATTGGATTTTTTTTTTTTTATGGTAAAGGAGGTCAACGAGCAAGTGACTCGTCTGATAGTAAGTGATTACCGGTGCCCACGTGCATCTGCAACACTAGAAGAGATGCGTTGCCCGCATTTAAAGATATCCGGGGAAGGGGGAGGGTGGCCGGCCAGTCCTCCAGTTCACTCACCGAGCGAAACGTAGAAAACTAGATGTCTCTTACTTCACGCTGTCATTCAGCGATGCCGTGGAACTACCCCGGTCGAGCCGGCCCATTCGATCAGCAGCTAATGCAGCCGCTGGGCTCTTCCACATAAAATATATATCTTAAAAGTTAGCAATGCCTTGGAGTTGCACAGGATATTGGCACCTCAGATATAAATCACTGCTCGGGAGCGTGCTAACTGTTACCGCTGGAAAGGTCTTATGCGACTGCTGTATATTTTGATTTTAGCTTTTAATTGATTAAAAAAAAGTTTTTAATTTTAAATCATATTAATTGGCCAGTCACATCTATCACGTGTCGATAAGCAAACATATCGATGAACGCCTCTTGAATCTGATCTGCTCATGAACTTAGATGTAAATTGCGAAGTGGGAAAGGTAAAGTGGCGCAACTACTGGCTGAATATTAACAATGACGTTACTGATATTCCAATTTTGAATTCTTCTCCTACTGTGGTCGAGACTTTATTTAAAGAAAATGTAAGTGACAGTACAAAAAAAAATCATATCATTGCCTCAAAAAAATATTGTAAATTTTTTAACACTATTGAAGTTAAGAACACAGCGGATCTATGGGGGTTGTTCGTTGAAGTACCTAAATAATTGATTTAATTGCACCTGACCTGATTATTTCCTAAGTATTTCCAGATTTTATGAAGCATAGTAAAGTCATACATTTATTCAAATGTGATAGTCCTTTGGATCCCACCTTTAACTTTAGATT
Source organism: Bhutanitis thaidina (assembly GCA_029286595.1). Classification (NCBI taxonomy): domain Eukaryota; kingdom Metazoa; phylum Arthropoda; class Insecta; order Lepidoptera; family Papilionidae; genus Bhutanitis; species Bhutanitis thaidina. The sequence goes on along the minus strand of JAGSMS010000034.1, from coordinate 2,968,226 downwards.
TACTTCGGTACTATCAACACTTAGTAAAATTTACGAAATAACTCTCCTAGAGCAATTGTTGTGTCTTTTGACAAGTGAAAATTATGTTCCTGAGGATTAACTCGTATAGCATAGTATAGCATGGTTATCTGAGGGCTGTCGCTCGATAAAAAAATATGATAATGAAGGTCAAATCTAAATCCGGCAACGGACCCTAAGTTCACTAAAGGAGTCACTGTTGGGGAATGTTATTATAAAAATAGCACACAATAAACATTAGTCGCCCTATGTCGGTGAACAATAAATAAACACAATACGATTATAAACAAATCAACACAAACTATAAGCAAATGTTACGCAACGAAACGTCGCTCGGTTCCATCAAATAATTATATGCAACATGTGTATAGGTGCCATAAGAGAACTGGTTTGATCTCGCGCATCCGCTATAACTTATCAACTGGTCGTTTCCAGAACCCGGAAAAACGTATGTGACATTTTTCTCGATCTTTCCTAATTGTTCAGATCATATGATAATGTGCGTACATTTGTTATTTTGAAATAGGCGCGACGCAGACGGAAATCAATATGTAAATGGGGTTAAGGCTCGGAGTTTTGCTGAGTTAAGATGAACATGTGGTTTATTGCTCAACGAAGTAGGGGGTTTCGGGATCGTGGGTCGTCGGTTTCTATCCCAGCCGACCCTATGTTTGTGCTGCACAAACTATTGTTTTTTTTTATATATGGATTTTCTTAAGAACTTTCTGAAAACGCTTCGGATTTGATGATGAGTAATAATCATAATATCAATGTTCTCATTAAAATAAATGTACGAAATTAATAATTGCTCACTAACTTTTTACTTAATAACCACGAACCTTGTTATTCTTCAAAATTGTTTTTTGTTAAATACAAAAACAATGAGGTTTATGTAGTCTAATCATATATACGTATAATGAATCTGTAGAAAAGTTGTCTGTAATCCAAATATTTTTGGGGGAAAAATAGGTCGGACGATAGCCTCCGAGTTTCATTACCGAATGCATTTACTTTTTAGGTCGCATGTGTTTCCGTGTCAGTCGAAATTAATGATTGCTCTTCTACAGAGCCCCCTCCACTGCGTTTGAGGGTCGTAACCAACTACTGCTTATTATAACTTCTCGTTTCGTAATAAAAGAACAACAATTGCTGCAACACGACAAGCCATATAAAAGAATCTGTCAGATTGTCAGTGACTATGCCGTGACAGTTGAAAGTATTATTTATTAGCATTTTACCTTCTCCATGAGCTGTCAGAGGAGGATGAACTACAAGCGTGAATTTGTATTACTTTCCATTACTTCAGCTTCATATACTCGTAGCTCTAAATTAATATTATAAATCGCTAACCCGAAATATAAGCGAGCGAAGTCACGAGCTGAGGCTTTTATTGTGCTAAAAGGGGCGAACGAACAAGCGGCTCAGATGATGAGAAGTGATACCAGGGGCGCTGAAGGTGCGTTGCCGGCCTTTAAGGATATTTGGAAGATGCGAGGAATGACGGGGAGGGGGGGAGTGGGAGGAGAGCCCTCTCCTGAGCGTCCGGTACCTCACTCACAAGCAGCACAAGATGCCGGCTGCAAGGCCATAGTACCACCTCGAGTCGGCCCATTTGAGCAGCAGCAAATGCCGCCGCTTGGCTCCACCACGTACCAAAAATTGATCTTTAATTGTTAATAGTACAAAACAAAGTAGCAATGCGCGTTTTCCCGTGCATTGGCTTATAACCTCTGAACTTCTAAGTGGATTTCAATGCGTTCTTCTTTAACATTTCGAACATTTCACAAGGAAGGTTTATATGCTCGTATTGTATAACACATTCACATCGAATCTATGTACAAGAATCTATATGTGCGTGCGAAGCCGGGGCGGTTTGCTGGTGTAATATAAAAACCAATCTACCTACGTACGTAATTGAAAACCATTATTGTGATTCCTAACTTTTCGGTGTTCTTAATTGAGCTAACTAAATTATGTGTTACGGAGCGGACTCAGTGCCTTGTGTCTGATATTCTCCACCAGCCAGGCCTGGTTGACGGAGAAACAATTTTTCGGTACTCGGGAACAATTATTAAAACAGATGTTATACTTTATATATCGTGTAAATAAACAATGTTTCACATTGAAATGCTTGATTGTATAGAGCATTAATAAAGAATTGCTGAAGTTTTTTTTTTATTACTACTAATAAAGAAAACTTTTATCGGATGGATTTTACCTAATTATTACTCCGAATGTGATATCAAAGTTTGTATTAAAACAAATATGAAAACAAAAATTTTCTCATTTCGAAAAGGTTTGACTATTATTTACTTCTAACTATCTAACTATGTCACAAATTTTCTTACGGAAACTCTTAAAGTTAAAATCGATAGGTTGACACCTAATGAAATCGGTGAATAGTCCACTGTGCTGTTTAAATTTTATAATGCTATTTTTGGGACCAAACAGAATCACATACATTGGTTATAAATGTCAGTCTGAAAATATTAAATTGTTAAAAACAATGTATTCAGAAGAGCATTCTTAAATTATTTTGTATAGACGTTGCTAATTATTTAGAAACAGCGTCTTTTAGAACTTGAAAATTTTATTCAATATATCACAGAACTAGTTGTAAACAGACAGTGAAGAAAACCGGAATGACCACTATTTAGATTGAAAATATAATTATGGCAAAAATCTCGAATAGGATCTTGTTTACATATTCCCCCCGGTCTGCGATGTTTAACGCTCATTATTAATTCTATTTGTAAAGACTGTAATTATACGACCAAAAGATAGACGCCAGAAAATAATAAAAGAGAAGACAATCAGAAGATAGACTAGAAACTCTTAACACAAGAGGAAACGCGCGATAATTTTTAGCATAATTGCTTAATAGCGGGTCCTATTGGATTTATACTTCATATAACGTCTTCTTGTTACCAGCCTACAAGTAGTCCACTGCGCGACATTAGCCTCTCGCATGTCGGGTTATAATCGCCACGGACGGCAAGCGGATTGGCGATCACAGAAGCACACCACGCACCTTAAACACTACCGCCCGCCATCGTTATGCTTAATTTCGGTCGGGTAGTCTTCGAGTTTTGATCCGGCTAGGAACAAACATTTATATAATATATCTATACTAATCTAAACTTCTTTGTATATACGTATATGTAAATTTCGTAAATAATCGTTTAATCTGAAATGTGCAGAGTTCGCGTATATACAAGAATCATTATGTACACGAAACTGGCATTTGGAAGAAACTTATTTTAAAATGTTCTTTATGATTCCATAAGTGCGTTTACGTATTTTTTTTTGTTTTTCGTCTAAAAAGGACTGGACAGTTTCATCATGGAATAGGATACGGGATACATTTCTTTTCAATTAAGAGTTCTCTTGGTACAAAATTTGTGATCACGCGAGCGAAGCCCTGCACTGCATCATGGATCTCTTTTTTAAATGTGTATATGATTATTTACCTACATAGAGGTATAACTCAGTGCTGTTCCTAGTAAAGCTAGCATTATTTACCAAGAGCGTATTCAGCATAGTGCCAAAAATATGTAAAATACCCTTTAAAATGTGAACATCTTTAAAAGAAAATTAGTTAATGTGTTAAAGTGTAATTAGTTAGTTGACAAATCCTATTATATATATATAAAACACAATGTAAAGTATATATTGTATAATAGTATATATTGTTAAGTATATACATATAGTAAGTATATATAAGTATATAAATAACTAACGTAATAATTTATTTAGTGATGATTTTTTTGATATAGTGTTTTTCCACATGATTCTCATATCTCAATATTAATTCCGTCATATTCTATCATATACTATCCTGGGTACTTTAATTGCCAATATGCAATATATTGCCTTCGTATGCCAACAGGTTAGGACAGTAGAACTTTATTATATCTGTAACTGTCATCTATGTAATACCTATGATATTATCCACGAATTAAAAGATAAATGAAATTAAAAAATTTATCACCGCCATTACCCGAGATCAAAGGCAATCCATGTCTGAGACTGAATCAATATATTCTTATAATTTTATCGCTTCTATACACGATCTTATTAGTCTCGTCTCTAAATTCCAGCTTCATCGAGCAAGACAAAGTGTCGGGATTTTGGACGACGATGTTCGTGCTGTCGAAGGTTCCAGAGCTGGGCGACACGGTGTTCATAGTACTGCGCAAGAAGCCGCTGATCTTCCTGCACTGGTACCACCACATCACCGTGCTGCTCTACACCTGGTTCTCTTTCACCGAGTACACATCGTCCGCGCGCTGGTTCGTTGTCATGAACTATTGTGTGCACAGGTGAGTTCGTTTATCTATATTTTACCATACATACTTTGTTATAAGGACAAACGTTCTGGGACTAAGTCTCTGCTTTAGAGGCTGTGCCTAAATAATTCATTAGCTGTGCTAGTCTGTGGAAGGCTTTGTATGCAGTTACTGTCAGAAAAATAATTGTACGATGAAGTAGGGTTCGTTTTCTTTCGTCTTAATTTAAATTGCTTAAAATTAAGTATGTAAAAACTGTCTTAAAAGTAAAAGCTTGCAGCTTACAAATGACAACTGCTGGGCAAATTCAGCACTTGAAACTCCTGTTAACAATTTTACTGGTGTCGGCGCCTCTACTTGGCACTTGAGTCCCTCGGCTCTAAAAGCTGTCTATGTCTAAAAAAGTACTTTAACAATAACAAAAGAAATAACAGAAGAAAAAAAAATAATAAACATACATTTTCAAATTGTCACTTCCGCGTATTAAACAAAGTTAATCAACCGATAACAACCAATGTTCTGCGAGATTAGATATTTACGGTCATAGATTATGACTCATAATATAGTGGGCATAGAATATAAATATAGGAAATAAATTACCCAATATTTTGCAAGGTAGGAGCTAATGTTCAATAGTAGGAGGATATTGTAGTAAAAGTATGGTGCTGTGTCTCAGAAATGACTACATCGTGTCGTTTTCACGGCCGCGTCTGTTTCGGGCGTGGCGACGTATACCGCTGCTGGTGCACAGTATTAAAATATACGTCCTACCAGTAGTTCGACTACTTTGTTGTAGAAAGTATTCCACCGCGCAGGAACTCACCCGTGAGACAGGGTTATCATGAGCATTAAAAAACTACTTAAATATTATAATTTTTATTTTACATTATTATAATTTAGTGAAAATATGTATATAGCAAAGGAGTTAAAAGATTTTGGCTTACCTACTGGCATAGTCTACTGTCCGTCATTTTAAAAAATAGTATGACATGTACAATTTTATATACATAAATATATTATAATCTACGATTACTAAATTGCTAAAATCAACGTAAATGAGACATCTCATATAACGACGATCTCGCTCTTAAACTTCACATTTGCAAGATTGAAACAACAAATAATATACCAGTACCTTCAATATTGATCGTAATAATTTTATAAATGTTTTGATCATCAATACGTGCAAGGAATATAATAATATAACAAAATCTCCTAAAACGTTTCATAGATGAACACTGATGCCCCTTATACAACTCAAATAGCTTAATAACTAGTATTCGTGACACTTTAGGAGATTTTAGTATAAGTCATTTCTAATTTTGAACATATATATATATATTGTAATTACGAATTTGCAAGATATTTACCATTACAAATTCGTTAAACACGTTCAGATATAATACTTAACACCCCTTCAGACTAGAGAGCGCAAACTGCGCTCGCTTCCGCCCGTACCACGCATCGTTGCCTCGCGCATGCGCATGTGTCGGACGACTGATACTTAGTAATATTAAGACTGTGTTTGTGTTGAACATTGATACTCATTTTAATTGTGCCATTGTTCTGAGACCCAAAGGCGCAAGTTATCCGACAAATTAACACGCCTTTAACTACAAAACGGCCGAGCTTTCCTTTCGGACCTGTTAATATGTAAGATAAGCGGGGTTTATGCGATCGTTGGGCCTCTATTCCTACTATATATAAAGTGGAGCACATTTACCCGAATGATAAGGGTAAGAAACACTTTTTTTATTGTTCGTCAGGTACCCAGTCTACATAAGAGATGATGATTGACATTCTTATGACGTGAACAGCACCTAGAAAATTGTTTGAAAAATAGGTTACGTAAAGCTCAGTATTTATGCACAAATCTCTTAACTAATCTTTCTTAAATAGTCTAAAGGAGATATAATTTTTTTAATATTTCAAGTGACGTAAAGAGGCGGTGGTCCGCCCGATGATAAAATGTTACGCCGGCCAATATCAGATGCGGTGCCACAAATAACTCTGTAATCTCGTTAGGTGGCTTCCCACGGTATGGGATGATGATGATGATTTTGCGGATTAACCCCCACAACGTTCACGGTAGCGCAGACGCGTCCGTTTTCGCCGACACACTACAGAAGAGGACCCGTCCCACTGCGCCGGTGCGAGCTCTCATGCCTTCGTAAAATCATGTGAAGTCACATTTAGAGGCGCAGCGCACTGTGTCCGTCACTCTGAGGCAGTTGGTCAGTCTCAGTTACCCTCTAATTAAAAGATGTTGTTATTTTTAACTAGAGTACATGGCCATTATTTATATCGAGAACTAGTTGGTGCTTTTGTGTTTGTACCAAAAAACTTACGATACCATAACAATATACGTAATTCATTCGGCTAGGAGTTATCGGCATGGAAGTGCGCTTTGTGTTTTTTTTTTACGCCTCTCAAGCGCAATGAAATTACTCTCCACCGAGGGGTTTCGGCTGCGCTCGACACATTCGCGACTACTTAACACCGGCCGACCGTTCAATTGTGCCTCGTACGCGGCGAGTCTACAATTATATTTAGACCAATTGTAAGCACATCTGCAACGCTTCAAATAGATTTTGCTCTTTGCTGGTTTTGCCTTGAAATTGTCTTTTGTAAACTGACTTGTGACGTTCGTTGCGTTTTTATATAAATAAGGATCTTTCCATAAGTGAGTCATTATTGGCACTGTCATCATCTATTGTATTTCATATAATTGAATTATTCTTTTGTAAATTCAAGAATTTCAATCAAAATTATATGGATAAAATTTGTCGAGTAAAAGCGACGTGAGATATGACAGATGCCAGAGAAATCTCTTGATCATAGATCTGTCCGTGCGAAAGCAGTGCGGTTCGCTAGTACCTAATAAAGCTCTCAATTAGCTACGATTTTTTTTAATAAATTAAATAGATTAAATTAAAGTTACAAACATAGATTAAGCTGGTACTGGTAGTATAAATAAGGATAATCTGTGTGTAAATTAATTAAGCAAAAAAAAACACCTATTTTAATGTATTTCATAAAATGTGAAACTGTATTGAAATAGATGATGGGCGACAGGTGACAACCCTACGGGTAATGTTTTGGGTAATATTTTTTGTAGTCATTGGGCAGATTTCCTTTTGGTCGATATTATTTATTTCTTTGGCTATGGCTTTAGAAAGGCTCCAAATAAGTTGTGTTGGTGTTTGTACGCCGTAAGCTATATCGTTGATTTCTTCTTTATTAGTCTGTGTAACTTCATTCCATTAAAAGCGCCAACATAGCTTGAATGTCGTCTATGAAAGTTTTATCCATGTATATCAGATGGACTAGCCATCAGCCGGTCAACGGTGCCTCGTTAATCGTATAAGCAGGATACACTGATATTAACATTTGGAAAATATGGTATTTTCCCCCTGGCTCCGTGGCCATATATTGAGCACATAAATCCTTTAGTTATACCGGTGAGTTATCACGCATCCTCTATATATGACTCCAAATTACCACTTACTGACGAAGGAAATGAAAAGAAAAATGTCGATATTGACAAAAGTAGGAAACAGTAATTGTGGTGTAGGAGTCGCGGTGAAAGGCTCAGTATTCTTTTTTTATTGGATATGTGTTAAAAACGAACTAATAGTTTAGCTGGTGGTAAACGGATACTGCAACCCACGGGCACCTGTAAACGTCTTCAATCCAAGAATATTACAGATGCGTTGACAGCTCTGAGGACTGAGATAAGATATATGAGACAGTTGACGCACTTCAGTCTGATGGCAGAAAAGGGTAAGAGGGCGGTACCTACCCAGACCTCTCATAGGCAAAGGAGTATACGATTTGACTACTAGATTATGATTACAAAAAAGTACCATAATTATTATTATTTAAGTTAGTAAGTAAAGAAATAAATAATAAATAATTAAACCGCCAAATGTTTACAAAACTCGCAAGCGCGCGGACACCCATGAGCTTGACGTCGCTCTGAACCGCTTCAAACCGGTTGTGTCGTCGCTCTGAACCGCTTCAAACCGGATGTGTCGTCGCTCTGAACCGCTTCAAACCGGTTGTGTCATCGCTCTAAACCTTACGAATTTGCGTTCACCTACGAATTTGGTAGATTTCCTTCTGGTCGGTATTATTTATTAGTGTCGTACATACTTTACGACGTTTGTTCATAAGGCCAACGCGAATAGGTACACGCTGTCTGTACCATCCTCACTTTTCAAATACAGCGACTAACACAAACAACACAAACAACACATTTAATAAAATTTATTTATTTGTATTTGTTTTATCTTTCCAGCGTTATGTACTCATACTACGCTCTCGTCAGTATGGGTAAGTACCCACCAAAGATGCTGGCGATGACCATCACCTGCATGCAACTGACTCAGATGATCGTCGGCTGCGCCATCAACATATGGGCGCACAACTACATGATAACCGCACCGCCCCACTCGTGCCACATCAGCCAGATCAACATCAAACTCTCTATGGCCATGTATTTCTCCTACTTTGTGCTATTCGCACGATTCTTCTATAAAGCGTATCTCTCCACTAAGAGCGGGAAGAAGGCCAAAATCGAGCCGCTACCAGAGGAACCGAGCGCCAAGAAGATTGATTACAACGGCTACCCTAGACAAAGGAACGGCGTCATCCACTAGTGTTACGATATTACGTGTATTGTGCAGGTCACTCGCGCGGCCCACGACTGGGGATATCGCTTGGGCCATACCACTTCTAAATACGCTTACCGGCCGAGGGAAGTCCAATCCAACGGCAACTCTTCCGAAGCAATATTATATTCTATCTTGACGTTAAAAATGTTGTTTAGACAGTTTTAGAAAAGCAAACCTCGTAACAAGTGATATTATAATAATTGATTATCTATCTAAATAGTGATATTATAATATGTATATTATATATCTCCTATTAGAGTATCAACGAAAACAATAATTGTTGTTGTTAGAGCAAGTCAAAGGCCAAAGGTATTGCAGTGAATCACTTTTGTCCATAGCATCCCTCGTGTCATATACTTGTTATTGTAGTCGGTCAAGGCGTTGTTGCAATCGAGGTTATCAATAAATAATGATGCAATTTCAGTTAGCAGAATGTAGCCGGCATCGTTTCATTTCATAGCAAATGCAATGCCTTTCTTTCCCTACGCTGTCCTCTACACGCCTGATGTTCCCTTTAACTTCAGACATCAATTTACTTCTGACCTTTCCGGTGACCTTGATTTTTGACGAACTCCATTTACGTGCATTTGTGCTTCGGCGAAATGTGTAGACTTACTATAGACTATAGGTAATGTAATGGATACGTAAGTTATGAAATTGTACGTAAACATATTGCAACATTGAGCGTAAATTTTGTTTTTAATGTTAAATAATAATTAACTGTGGGAATAATTGTTAAAATTTTATCGAATACGTAAGATTTAGAAATGGTGTGTTTTAAAGCTTTTAGACAGGTTAAGTGAAGAGTGGTATTGAACTTTACTAATATAAAGTGACATTGACCAAATGGCTTCAAATTAATTCTATACTTTAACAATTGTTACAAGTGAATTTATATTAACGAATTGAATAGAAGGAAATGCGGAATTTGTTTAAAAAAAAAAGTAATAACTGTCCCTGCACTTCCCAGTCGGTGGTCGGGGGCGAGAGTGCGCGCGCGCACGCATAACATTCCATGCTTCGGTTGCCGTAGCTGGGTGTGGCCCCGGCTTTACTTCCGCGACGTGTCGTCGCAAGGCAAGATGGCGGCTTTAATGTCGCATGACGCTGGAGCGTGGGTCTCTGTACTATTCGAACTTTTGGGGATTACGACTAAAATAAACACTTCAAAACATATTTGCTTACTAATCTAACATGCTATTAATAAAGGTACAAATTAGTGTAAGTAGACTTACTTCATCTTAGACAATGGTCCAGTAGACCTTGTTTTAATCCCATCCCTAGTGGTCTGATGGATCTAACAGAAACAGATTGGGTGATTGAAATAATTTATGCATATCCAATTTGTTCGACAAAAAAATGTTTGTATAACTCTATCGTTATGAACTATTATTTATCATTTGAATTGGTAAACTGTATAATTCTTGACATGTTTAAACAATAGATATTCTATTATGGCATGTGAAGGGTTAATATTTTTATTATTTTATTAAATATTAAACTTTTGATTCTATGATGTCCACGTACAGAGACCCACATGCCAGCCAGTATAACATTTTAGTTATTGTTTAGCATATTTATTACTTTAAAAAAAAGGGTATAGCGTTTTTTTTTCAATAACTTATTTGTAAAATGTTAGTTTTAATTTTCCTGTACAGAATGTACATTGTTTGACATTCGATTGTTGTGGTGGCACTGCTCCGTTGAACGGAGTCGCCTATCTGTGTAGTGCAAAGAAGTTATTCTACAATGTGGATAAGAGGTGGTAGACCATTTTCAGGAGTAGTTGTAATTTATTATGCGCTTGTGAAACAAGTGCATGGTCTCATTAAGACAGCAGCCACATTCACAGCTAACACTTCTGACAGGTTTAATGAGCGTTACTGCTTTTTGGTTACTTTTGATGTTTATACTGTTAAAATTCTTAGCCAAATTTACGGAACAAATGTCATTTTGTACATATTACTCAACCGTTTCCAGGATAAATTTAGTAGTACAATTGTAGATGAAAAATAGTGTCGTAAGTGAAAGTTAAAATGGCAACCCTGGCGACGTGGCATTACATTCGAAATTTATGAACTTGCTAAGCCGGGTCGCGTGCGCGTGTTTTGCTCTACCACATTGCACAAAACATAATATTTGTTTCTGTACGCACACCGTATGCTGCTCTGCACGTATTTTTGTTTGATTTTTGAAAACATAGCTACTTGTCTAAATGAGTTCGAATGAAGAAGACGTGATTTCTGTTTTAGAGACTGTAAATGTGATGTCAGGAAGAAAGCGTACATTCGAAGTAGGACCCTACTTACTACCTCGAAGTTTTATATATTTACTAAGAATTAGAGATAGAAGACCGATTTGGTACAGGAAACTTATTTCGTTGTTTCTAATCAAATACCACCCTAATGATACAAGTAAAAAGATAAAATAAAATACAACGTGCGTGCGCGCAAGTCCAGAATTGTCAACAAATTACTATACCCTGCCTCTCTTCTAGACGTGTTCACAACAAACCAAGAACGCGTTAGAACAAAATTCGAAGGGCAGAATATTTTTTATGCTATAATATAACATTATTATTTTGCGCGCGTGACAACGCACAACTGTTGACGAGAGTTTCAACTTTACTTTTATAGAATAAACTTTGATATAAGTATTACAGCGAAACAACGACATCTCTCGATCATCTGAGGTACAAAAGCAACCCATGTTAATATATAGAGCAGACCTGCTATATTTTGTAACTGCTTAATTTATCTGGGGTGTAATATAACGTGCACGTTGCGAAACAATGTTTGGTTCACACGTTTTTGTGTAGCGCGCAAGAGCAAAACACTCGGGTGACGCGGCTTTGAAAGATTATGAAGTGTTATTTTAACATGATGTGTGCCGTGAGTGAGTTTCCAACTCAATGAGGACAAACACATTTCGTGTCATTGTATTTACTTTTAAGGATATAGGTATTTTGTTATTAATAATTCTGTGGTGAGATTAATTATAATGCACGGCACACACAATATTCAAACATTAAAAGTCGCAAATTACAGTTAAGAGTTCAAAGTATTGTTAAGTTTATTGACGCCATAATTGAAAGTACATGAAGCTTTTATTTAAACAAATCACAAAATATAAGTAACGTCCTAACTGATTATAAATTACAATGTCGTTGATTAACACCCATTAACAGTTTTTAGATTATATGGTGGTGATAATTGGCGGTGAGCAGAATTTAGTATAGATTTAGGCCAGGTCAATTTCATCTAGTACCATAGAGAAGTTGCAACTTTTAGATAGTACGATTGTAAGCTGCCGACATGCGGTCTTAGACTTTTGATTAATATAATTTCATTCAAGTTCTTTCGTTTCGGAAAGTTCAAAGTTTTATAGGCCCGGGTTTACTTTAGTGAAAGCCCCGACAAAGTGATGTAAATGATTGTGAATACATGCATGTGTGAAATGGTGTCGGTACCGACCATCACGATATCGACATTTTATACGACTTATTGCAGTATTTTACACTGTCTTCTGTTAACTTTGTACACAGATTGTAAATATCGGTAATCCTTCATATATATGATTTTAATGTTTTGTTTTTGATAAATTTTAGGCCAAGTTTTTAAAACGGGCTGTGTTTATTTTGCGACTGGAATTTATTGATTCATCTTATTTATGTTTCATGCATATTGCTTTGTCGCGGCTATTAGATAGAATTATTAAAGTTGTTGAATAAACTAGTGTCCGAAGAATTGTCACATGTCTCTTTGTAGCGAACAAAAGTGCGCTCTGCAGAGTCCAAGTTCCTTTTTATAATAATTTGTTTTATTTCGATTGTATTTGTTGTGTTGTGTAAATATTACCGCGTATGCTCACGTGGAGATGGATAGTTATTTATTTTCGCTTAGCATTTACATATGTACGTTTCCATCGGAAATAATTATTTCTCTCGCATTTACTAGACACTGTTGTTATTCAGCTTAATGAACTTAGCGGTTACAGTTCCCTAACGAAAGGAATATTTTTAAGAATATATTTTTGTGAACGATGTTTTGTGATTACAATAGATCGGAGGAACACAATCGCTGCATTCAGACGTTATTGGTGAACACGGCAAGTGGAAATTATCGTGCATTCATTGATTTGTACTTTTCTGGGCAAATAAAGCGTTACGCATTATATAACAATGAGTTTGTTTTATTTACTTAATTTTTCTGGTCCTTTCTTTGGCAAGTAGGATGCCTTCCTGGCTAATTACGGCGGCACCATCTCCAAAGTACCGCCAGAAGTGATCATGTGTACACAATTTAATATGTGTGTTTAATATGTTATAATACTCCCCAAGAATATCAACTTTAATATCGCCTGCCTTTTTTTTCATGGTAAAGACGGCAAACGACTAAGCGGTTCACCTGATGGTAAGTGATTACCGGCGCCCACGTACATCTGCAACACCAGAGGTGCTGCAGGTGCGTCGCCAGCCTTTATATGTATTTGGGAGATGAGAGAGACGAAGAGGAGGGGGAGTAGGCCTCCGGTTTACTCACTGATCAAACGAAACGCAGAAGCACAAGATGCCTCTTCACGCCGGTGATTTGCGAGGTCGTGGTATCAAGCCGGCCACAAAAGCCGCCTCTTGGCTCTACCACGTACAAATGCTGCAATGCTGCATTTGTACTGATGTGCATCTGTACATGATGCTGCATGCGATGTAGTCTTTTTGCTGGCAGACGAGGCCGTTATTGCCGTATATGAAAATTATACTTTTTGTGTGTATAAGTGCGAGAGTACAAAAATGTTGAGTATTTGCAAACATCTCGCATGTGTTTTAAATGGTTTTCTCAAGGAAAGCCTAATACGTTTTTCATTCATTGTTTTCCAATAAAGAATTAAATCTTCAAAACCCTCTTAGATATTTGGGAAGGAGGCCTTTGCCCAACTGTGACCACTTAAAAGCTGCTACTTTACTTTTTTATAATGTACCCTTGATTTTACTGCCTAAGAGCATGCCTAAGCCAGGTTTTTACCATGACTCATGTAGTCGTACAGTATAAAATAAAGAGACTACAAAAAACTGATGGTACAATGTAATATCAGACCAAAAGTTAAAATTGACGGTGCGTGTAGAACTAATATGATACGTAAAGACCAAAAATGAAATGCCAAATAGCGAAAATCCGGATATATTTTTTAGATTTGCTATTCAGTTTTATATTTTTTATAAAAATAAATTCTAGTGGTACTCAGGAGACTTAAACCGCAGCAACTAGGTATAGGAAAAATAAGTTGGCAACACTGATGTGATTGACTTGCTTGACTTTTGTATTTGAGACTGACGTTTGCGTTTGACAAATAACCACTGGTTTTGTATCAATAACTCAAGAATTGTGCTTATTATAAATAGTAAATATGGAGTTGATCGATACCGATATTAGGCCATGGGATGCTGACGAAGTACGAGAGCAGTTTGGCGACAGCCTGACTCTTCTTCCATCAAATGATAATATCAAGGAGCTGCAGACTATATTGCGGGACAAGTAAGGTTATTCGTACGTGTGATAACTTTGTATAATAAATACATTTGTTCCTTATCTTCTGTAAATAAGGTAAAAGTATTGTTCAAAGTGATGATAACTGAAAAACATTTTTTAATATGTTCACCTGCACGAAATATCAAAATTATTTATGATTATTTCTTGCGTATCACAATCTCTTCTATGCAAAGTTGTTTTTAATTTCCTAATTGCCGGAACATACCTCACAAATCATTGCAACAAAACGAAATGTTTGTGATTCACCATATTTATATTCACCACCAGTTATCATTAGCCTGTATGTAAAATGTCTGATTAACAGAATAAGTATTTTGAGAAGGTTTAGGTAAGTTGGGAAGGGTCTACCACCCTGCCCCCAAAATATGAAATATATATTTTTACTATTTCTCACCGAACATCTGGTAAATTCAGCAATTAAAATTTCATTTAACAACTAGTGGCCAGAACTACTTTGAATCACTCATGTGCTATTATTAAGAAAGCCATCCAACATCAGTATCAAATTTCATTCATTAAAATTTTCCATTTTCAGCTTATATTCTAGCTTATATTATTTTAAATTTTTTTAAGGAATACAACTCGTAGTGACTTCAAGTTCTATGCTGACCGACTCATTCGCCTTGTTATTGAAGAGAGCCTCAACAATCTACCTTTTACAGACTGTGAGGTAGTCACACCCACTGGTGCACTTTATAAGGGTCTCAAATACGGTGCTGGAAATTGTGGAGTCTCTATAGTGAGATCTGGAGAAGCGATGGAACAGGTAATTTCTGTCAGTGTCTTTTTATTTTGTTTGCAAATCGTTGTTTCAAAGATCTATACAAAGTAGGTTCTTTCTTTTGGTTGGTTCTTTTAGTAAAATGCAGGAATTATTCCAGTGCAGTGGAGGATACGTACATAAATTACACATAGACAAACACGGATATCCAGAAAAAAATATTCGTATTGATACAAAAAGTTGTCCCATGCGGGAATAAAATCCGCAACCGCAGCACAACAAAAGCCAAAAAAAAACCGGTTATAAAGTCGTAAGTCGTAAAAGTCGATAAAGAAAAATGCCTATAGTCTCATGGCATTCAATAGACTGCAGAATAACCATTTCATATACGCTTCATTTAAATTATTTTTCCACAATATTAATGTGGTTAGGGGTCTGAATCTGTCTGTGTCCGATTGGTGTTGTTGGTTTTGACACTAAGACGACGACTGGTCTTAACAGTCTGTTATATTGTTCCATATAAGCTCTGGTGAAAAGTTGCTTGAAAAGGATTGAACCCCCAATCACTACATTATTGTTATCACACTTTTTAGATTTCTGTATTGTATCCAGCGTTAAGTGTGACTTATCCATATTTATTGTTATCTGCGCACTATATTTATGATGTAACTATTCACTCAACGATAGAGATAAGTACTCAACTCTTCTTCAATTCCCCATGCGTATATAATGTCTATGGAAGTCATAATAAATGAGGACTCACTCAGACTCAGGATATTACTCAAGCATTGGCTTTGAAATGGGACTTGACCATACAATTATATTGATTGTGTGCCAATTTCGACCACAAAATTTCGCCATGGGATCAGAAATTAGTCTTGTATTTATGATTTAGTCAGACGACTTAAGTAGAATTTAATCGTTTTAGAACAGAGTTCAATTTCATTTTCTCATCATTATTTTTTTAACAATGTTGCAGGGTCTCCGCGACTGCTGCCGCTCGATCCGTATCGGTAAGATCCTCGTGGAGAGCGACACGGACACGCACGAGGCGCACGTCGTGTACGCGAAGTTCCCCGAGGACATCGCCCGCAGGCAGGTGCTGCTCATGTACCCCATCATGTCCACGGGCAACACGGTCAAACAGGTGAGCCTTATTGTTCATTAGCCGTCCAAGCGACTTTGTTGTACTATTTCTCAACATGCCTCTTAAACAATTAATATAATTAAAAAACAAACTGTTAAGATATTTCTTCTATGGGGATCCTTCATTTTTATTTTAGTTTTTTTTTTCAACATCTATGTTTTTGTCTGTTATATTCTGTGAAAATTCATCCGGCTACCTAATATTATATTACGGTTCAAAAGATCCAGCTTTTTAAATGTATCAGATATCGAAGGCTTAGTGGTAGCGTCCTGTACAGAACCCTGAAAAGCAGTTATTTCGAAATCAAAGACCGACAATCTCTTTTCTCTACTTTTTTGAACTTGTCATTCAGTCGGTTTACGGCTCCCGCAGAGGTGAAAAGGGGTTACGGAAGCCCATGCGGTTGCTCTGAGTTGGGCAAATGGAAATTCGTTACCTTTGCTATCCTTTTGGATGGAATGGATCAGGAATGCTTACGTAGGGTATGCTTGTGCTCGTAGATTGTCATGGAATTCCATATCGACTAGATGAGGAGATATACGTTTCTTCTTGGTCAATACCTCTCTGCCGAATTTTTTTTTAAATATAACGAAGCGACTAACTTTCATACAAACATTCACATTTATAATATTAAAATAGGATTTATTTGATCTCATTCTCATTAATTATTTTACCAGGCCGTGAACGTCTTGACCCAGCACGGCGTGAAAGAGGAGCGCATCATTCTGTCTAATCTGTTCTGCACACCGGCGGCGGTGCAGGCCGTGGTGGACTACGTGCCCAAGATGAAGATCCTCACGTCCGAGCTGCATCCCGTCGCGCCGAATCACTTCGGCCAGAAGTACTTCGGCACCGACTGATACGAGGGCGAACTCGAGGTCTAGCTCCTTAATTATTGGAAACTTGTTTAAACATGCTTGTGAATGTTCCTTTGTTCGGACATGCGGTGAGACTTGCTATAGGATGACTAATGTTATTGCTTTTCTAACTTCCCGCGACCTGTACCTTGCTACATTGTAATGCTCCGTCCAGGTGCGCACTGCGACAGACGGCACAAGTATGTTAGCGCAAATCATGTATGTTTGAACCTCGTTGAGTTGTTGAAGCATTGTTTTATTTTTGATTGAATTGACCAAAATGTTTGTTTAATTTTTACATAATGCCGACAAAGATTTGTACGATTCGAAGGTCTTTTAATAATTTCGCACATCACTCATAATGTACACGTGTCTGTCTGTAAAGCGGCGACCTGTATACGCTCAAGTAAAATCGTGCGAACCGAGAACTGTGCCGACCGATCCCCAAGCGGGAGCGGGTGTGTGGACGGGGCACAAATTAGAAAAATTCGATTATCTCATACAATTAATTAATATAATATGCAACGAGTATTAAGTAGGTAATTATATATATAAAACTCGATGCGCATTATAAAGATATCGAATTGTTTTCCATGGGGAATCCTTGACCGCATACTCGGCCGCGCAGGTTAACACCCTACATGTTCAACCGGCCACCAGTATTGGCCGCTCCCGGAAACTTCCTCCACCGTTTCCAAGACGTGGGAAATGTACCACCACCCGGATGTGATGAGGGTCAAGAGAGCGAGCACTGGAAAACACCAGATTTCTCGACTTTGCGGCGAGTAATGTCTATGACTACCGACAACTCGGCGGAGGGCAGGGAAAACGGCAAGTCGCAATACCGGTATTGCTCTGCGTCTAAAGCACACTTCAGCCGCGTCGTGGGTGCCCAAGCACCAGGTCTCCCAGTACCCTGTGGCGGATCTGGTCTATGGGTCCGCTGTCAAACCCATTTCGGGAGCGGAGACTAAGGAAAGCGGCGTATCGTGATCTCCCGCGACTCCACTTCAATCGTGGAGGGTAAGGAGTGCGGTGCATCGTTGCCCTCTCCTTGCTAAACTCCCCCCACAACCCGCATTCGAAGTGTTCACTTCGGGCCAGCCCTCCCCGCTGAGACAGATCCACGGCCACGCCTACTAAGCCCTCCCCTCCACGACTGGGCGGAAACCAGTTCGGGGACCAAGGTGCCGACCGACCAACGTCCACCTATTATCATCTAAGGCGGGCTCGCTGCGTTCGCTTACAGCGGCTTCCTCTGGCCTGCCCGCCCCGCTTGGTCAGGCCTCTCAGTTACACAGTTAGATAACCATGCCACGGTATAGGGTCCACATGCACAAGGCAGGAAAGCCCGTCCGTGGGGGTAAGGAAGTTAGACCCAATTTAAATGTAGTTTAATCTGCCCACAGTTTTTGTATATTGTTTTACTATTTCCTTAAAAAAATATGTATTCCATGTAAAGTTACGTATTTAAACGGCCATCCTTGGTATCCAAGTTAAGTAATTTCTTTCTACTGTCCCTGGGGATATTGCGTGCAAGCGTAAATATATGAATAAATCATTATTGACATTTATCAAATAAAGAGTGTATCCATTTAGAAATATG
The DNA here is from genome assembly GCA_029286595.1 of Bhutanitis thaidina. Lineage (NCBI taxonomy): Eukaryota > Metazoa > Arthropoda > Insecta > Lepidoptera > Papilionidae > Bhutanitis > Bhutanitis thaidina. The sequence goes on along the minus strand of JAGSMS010000034.1, from coordinate 2,949,366 downwards.
TACTTGTAATGTATGTTTTTGGTTTATTATTCACACTTGTACGACAATTTTTTATGTGTAGAAACATTCTGTATATCTAAAATTAACTCTTATTTATAAACAATATGTTTCAATGTTGTTTTAATAATGTGTCATTGATGAAGTACCTAAAAATCATATTGTATTTGCTTCATGCCTTGTATAAGACCCGTAAATGTTTTTAGCGGTTGAGTGAATATCCCTAATATATTTAATTTGCATATCACTTAGTTTTTTCAATATATGCGTGAGTTAACAAAGTGCGACGCGTAGAGATGCCCATACTCTTGAAATATCTTACCGATTGATCGGCTGGAGATAATGCGACAAATCGAACAGTTAGGTCTCATTGTATGTTTATAATATGTGAATTGTGTACTTCATTTAAATATACTATCAAAAATAATCGTAAGGTATGCTGACTTTGCCGAGATGTTTCAACAATCGCAAAAATCACACTCGTCTTTTTTCTATTTCTGGTTCTATTTACGACCGTGTCCACTATCAACTAAAAATATAATATTGAATATTTGTAAACGAACTAAATTGTAAAACTATGTAGTATAGTAACTAAGTATCCTAATCAATATAATTTGAGTGAACGGTATCGATGTTTTAATAACAAACTAATATCTTTCTACAAAATACTAGTATTAACTAATTTTTGAGAGTTTTGGGTGTCCGAGAGTCCGCCGCGCTGCTCCATCCGGCTTGGCACTGGCAGACTTGATTGGACATGTAGGAATTTAAACGTACGACAAGTAGGCTTTTCTCACTTTGTATTACTTCACCGCCGAGGACGTTGTTAATCAAGACGTTGATTTATAATTTGCTGATTTTAGAGATGTCGGCAACGGACGGGATCGAACGGGATAGATCGATCACCTTTGAAATTTAAGAGTGATGTTACCGGCGGCCCACGCCCTCTCCCTCATGCCCTATCCATCAATTAACCTTACAGACCGGCAACGCACCTGCAGATCTTGTGGTGTTACAGATGTACATGGGCGACGGTAATCACACCATCACGTGAGCCGCTTGCTCATTTGCCCGTTCTCATTAAAAAAAAAAAAGTAAATTACGAAGCACAAGTTACTTGCAACACGTTCGATTTGAACAATTATATTTTTTAGATATCAGAATCAACAATCTCAATTACAACTGAATCCAATTCGAAAGACAAATCCTAGTGATTTGTCCATTTAAAATATTACATTGGAATCGAATCCAGATAAAACAATCGACGTAACTGACTCTCCTTCACGTATCGCTAATGTGGCGCGGTCCGTCTCTGGCTCGCACCCGCGCAGCTCGTCGTTGATATCGAGAACTGAAATTAGTAATTTCGCAGTATAAATACTAAAACGGCTAAAGCCAACTTCACTCAAACGCCGCTAAGATTTACGGGCATTATACTTATTCATTTATATAATGTTAGCTAATTATAGAAAAAACACTACACTGCTCTGTGGTACTAACCACTGCTCTGTGGAACTTAACACTGCCCTGTGGAACTAAATAGTATTAGGTATGACTATTCGTTTAATGGATTTTTAATTCAAAAGAAAATGTATGTATGTAAAATGTAAATATGCCAAGATATAAATTTATATTTTCAAACTTAATAAATTTATAATCGAAATATCGTAATTTATTAAATTAATAAACTATGTAAATATTGAATTATTTTAAGGGCATCAAAATGGTGGGAAGACATTTAGCTTATGATGACATATGAATAAAAAAATGGAACTGTCTGTTTGTGGTTTCCAATACTCGTATTTATGTTTAAAACACTTATTTCAATAATATGTTCGTATAATTACTTAAGCCCAAAGTTTATTGACAATTTTAGTTATGTTTGTTCTAATTTTGATCTTCTTGTAGCTTTTTCTAATTCTATTTGGAATTAAATTTGACATTTTCAATGTAAATGTTTATGAAATAAATGATTGTGATGCATTAGGTGTTGATGTTTGTTTTTTATTATATTTTAATTTGTTGGTGGTGTTTCTGACCATTATATCACTTCGGTAAAAAAAATGGACCGTGAGCGTGTGTAGTGTTTGGTTGTTCGATGTGTGATTGGAGAGTTATACAACTTACTTGAACACCGCATTATATTAACTTTTTATATCTTAAAAACTGAATACGTAAATTAATAACACATTCGTGTTTCATAATGTGATTTCATGTACAGATTTATACGTGCCTTAATTGTGCCATGTGCCCTAAGCACTAGTACTATACTACATGAGAATAGGCATATTTTCAAATATCTTCTGATTATGCACTTATTTTAATAAGAGACCGTGAGGCAATCCACAGACGTGAGGGGGTTTATAATATCTCCTATCCAAATGCCAACCTCACCTGCACGTGGTGCAGCCTGCTGGCAAACAAACGAGTCTCTGGAGACAGAATTTTCCGAACTCAAATCCCACAGACTATTGACCACAGCACTGCCCTCACCAACCCACTTGCCCAGCGTGTTGACTATGCCCATACCTTCCAATAAATGTTAGCTGGCGCATGTTTTAAGAGGCCTTTGTTCACTCGTGAACTTAAATAAGCTTCAGCAGAAAGCAAAACGGGCCTTAGATAAACATGATGTATTTTGTGAAAATTCTGTCGCGACACGTTAAAGAATTCTTATTTTAACAGCCTGTAAATAGTCCACTGCATGATATATGCCTCTCCCATAAGGAGAATTTGCCATAGTCTCCACAGACAGCAAGAAGATTCGCGATCACAGATTCCGTGTATAGTATGATAATGCCACGGTTCAAAATTACAACTATCACAGGCTATCTTGTTAATACCGAGCAGTGGCATTGCAACAGCTTAGGGCAGGCGTGAAACTTGCCGACTGAACGACTTCCTCATCCTGTCACGTTTTCATAGTCTCTTACATTTATTAGATTACCGTAATGTAATCATTATCAATAACTCATGAACATGACAAGTTGCAACAATGCAACAAATTATTTAAACACATACACACAAATTTTCAAGACATAATTAAGTTATATAAGCATGTTTTATAAATTACTTTTAATAATTGTCTTGACGAATGCGCAGTGTGCTTAGTAACACAGGTCTTCAAACTAGTAGAAGGGCATTGTAAAAAAGTTTATTCGTAGTCGAGCAAGGTTGCGTAAGATATGAGAAATAGACATTCTTATAAATTTGGCTTGCAGTGTAAAGTTGGGGGTTTTTATAAAAGTGATAAATACGCGCTACGCCCACACCCGTGACAAGTTGTCTTAGAGGCCCCTGGCCACCTACATACGTCCTTAACTAAGAATCAAATGTACACGTAAGTGAGTTGTTAGTATTGGCGAGATGGAACGCCTCTCTGCATTAATTTTAATTTGCTCTCCGGTTATCGTCCAGTTAGAAAAGTCGCCTTACACGCCTCGAATTACAACCAGATCGTTGAGATCAAATATGTCAACCCTAAAAGACCCTGTAATAATAACTAATACCAAGCCCATATTTAAAATGTACAATAAACTTAAATTTGTGCATTCTTTTCTCTAAATGTCAATCACCTGTATATCGCACCACGTTCTGCTGGTTGACAGATGAGTATGTGGTGGAAAATCCATCCATCCAATCAAGGGTTAGGAAAATTATACCGTATCACCTTTATTTTTTTTAAATCGTCTCATGTAATCTGGAATTTGTGAACCACTGCGGTAGACGGTTGATAAAGAGAATGTGACTCAAGTGAGATCATTGGGGAACTCCTGACTTAACACTATGCCTCGATCATTCATTATCTTCCTACAGCTGCATTGAAACTACGCTCACTTATCTATGACTTCAGCACCGTGTTCTTGTGCTTCAATACCTTTTAATTATTATTTTTTTTATACAAACCTCTTAAGATCACGGGGAACCAGACCAAAAGCTTTACAAATAGCATATATTCTACAATCGTTGTTTTTGGAGATTACCAAGACATTTCTTAAAGTAGGTAGCCCTGGAGCTAACTAAATATTATTAGGCTTACTAAGTTTTTAATATTACCAAGTAGCAGCATCAGAGTGCGAGGGCGGCGCAGAGCATGAGCAAGTATTTTACGTACTGCACGTCATTCTTATGCGACGGCCTTCTTAGAATGGTCATGTACAGGCTCCAGTGGATTTAGACACGAGTAGTGAAGTTAAATTCCAACAACGATAATGTCAAAGTGCCAGTACTGCCATTGCCAATAAGCCTGCCAAGTGAAATGGTCCAACAGCATTAGCGTTACTTACAGACAATATAGTTTTAGATTGTAAAGGTAAAGGTGACTTTCAATAACAACTCACAATTAAGTTACTTTTAATAGTTTTATTTCAGTTTCATAGTTTATACAATCTATGGGTAGATAGATACAAAGGTTTATTAGATCAGATCACACAGCTAAGCAGTTTATGTGTACAATTATTATAAATATACTTTCATCAACATTTGAATAATTTAACCCTTAACAAATAACCCTTATAAAGTGATCCCCAAACGTGTCGTGGTCGTCTCAAAACACAGATGTTATTCACTTAACCCTAACACTAGAAATTATTATCATTATAATGTATAAAATATCGATAACATTCAATTACATTATTGTAACGTGTTCTTATTCGAGAACAAAAATAGTTTATTATTTTATTAGTAAAAACTAGGTGACGCAATGTCGCTTATTGGCTTAGTGTTAGGAAGCTATCGACCGGCGGTGCGTATGGCAACACTACAGGACTCGATGCACACTCACATGGCAACACTGCCGGCCTCCCCTCGCGTAATAAGTGCGTTTCCCATATAAATAAATACTTAAATATAGATACATTACTATGTTTAATATTTCTTACAGTTATACAATGTCACGCATTTTAACAAATGACACACCTCCCACCGTTTCGGGTGAGGATTTAAATATAGCAATAATCATGAAAATAGACCACGCGACTAGTGTCCGTGTTGTAAATCTTTTTATTTACGATTATGATCACTAAATAAAAATATATATATTCTCGAAATTGACTTAGATATGTTATTAAGGCAACGTGTGAATTGCACTAGACAAATTGACAATATAAAGAAAATCTAAATGTCTAAGACAACAGCCAAAGCGATATCATACTGCGATTAGCGTTTATCACTAAATAAATATACTAAATAAATATGAGTACAGATTCCGTGGATGTTCCGTAATTAGTAACAACAGATAAACAACCAAAATATATAAACAACTTAAAATAAAAATTCGGTAAAAAAAAAGCGAAATTAAATACTTTATTTGTGCATCCACTTTTTTTTTGTGATTTTCGTATGTTTTTTTTTATAAAAATATCGTCAACGATTATGTTATTTAGGGTTGACCTTGCGGAAATTGGTTTCGGCCATAAAGTCGGAAAGTTTTTCGCCGGGCATTCGCTGGGCTTTGACCGCGCACCAGTCTCTCGCTTTAGCGACTATCGGTAGGATTGTTTTGTCGCTGCACAAACACAGAAACACTGTCAGGATTTATAGTTTGCGGTTAGCGGTTACCACACAAAGCTATAAGCTATTTTGTGAGTTTGTGTCTGCATTTGAAATTAGACTGCACCAAAGTTACCAAATTCTACCAAAAATCTTTTTCCCATCTTACGGCCTCTAACAAAATAATATTCTAATATCTATTCCGTGTATCGAACGCTCCATTTTGAATTTGTGGCAACTTTAGTGCAGCCCTATTTTTAACAGTGTTAAAAATTGACGCATTTTTGTATTTTTACAGCCAATTGAGATTAATTTACAATTTACTTCCGCGTACTCTGACATCTCCGGACTGAATATTTCTGTGATGTTAGTTGTATGTTTAAGCATTAAAGCGTACGCACACTGAACCAGGCCGCTTTGTAACCGGATCGTGTTGTGAAATAGCGTATTAACGTTTGATAATTTATTTAGGTTGTAAATTTTTTTTCGATGTCACAGGAGTATTTTTCGAACACGATCCGGTAGGATGTGTGTTCGTGTAGTGTTGTTTTGTAACGAATTCGGTTCGCTAGTGTAAATGTTGTGTAAATGTCAGTACGTTTTGGATGAGTTTCGTTGATGAACATGATCGTATGTGATTTTGTGATTACGATGCACATCCTATGTAGTAGTGTGTTTTTAGTGTACGTGCACGGTCCGGCGTGTCAGTGTGCGTGTGCGGTGCGCGGCGTGTAGTGCGTATTTACACGAGCTTCTGCTTGGCGCACTCCGGGCAGATGATGTCCTGTCCGTCGGTGATGAAGCCCTTGCCGACGAGCGAGGTCTTGCACTGCGCGCAGATGAAGCAGTCGTTGTGCCAATGCCGATCCTCAAATGAGATGAAGCGAGTGCCGCCGATGCCTACGGATATACGACATTTATCAGATTTACTTTATCATAGCCTTCTTACTATGAGGACCTCCTCTACATGAAGCGGCCACCTGTTCAAGTATTCAGAACTGCTGCTGAAGCTTAAAAGCGTTCTCTAGAGCATTGATGGTAGGACACCACCTAGTAAACGTTTTTTTTTTAAATAATATAATTGAAGCGTCCACCGGTTACGGTGGGAACTATTTCTTAAACAAAAGTGTATATCTAAGTTAGACGGGTAACTCACCTGTGATGGGTTTGCTGCAGGAGGTGCAGCGCTTGGCGAAGAGCTCGCCGAAGCACTCGGCGCAGTAGGGCTTGTCGTCGCGCGACGTGAACCGCTGCCCGGCCAGCGAGGTGTCGCAGTGCGTACACGTGAAGCACTCGCGGTGCCACGGCTCGTTCTTGTACGTCACGCCGCCTTGCGTGATTATCTGTAGAGTATGGGGCCGCCTTAATGAATTCCGTCGGAATTTATTGCATAGCGAAAGAAGTTTCACGTGTGCAATTTGTAATGCAAAACCCTAGACCGTTTTCATGAAGCTATGAAAAGATGCAAAATTGGGTATTAGTATATTGATCAATATTATCTTCTCTTTATGTAGGAAACGTACAATGAACTTTAATTTGTTGAATAATTTAAATATTAGAATAATTTTTATGTTATGATATAATATTTAGTTTTTATATTTATATGTAAGGATGTGGATCCATATGTAAGGTACAAAAATGGTTTTGGGTTGAGAATACTCTTAATATTTATATATCATATGAATCTATAGAAAGACCCAGACAGTTGTGACTTTCATATTATTCTCCTGGAATCCTTACATACTAAGTTTATCCGATAGGTACTACAAAAAAACGCAGTTCTCTAATTCCTTTCAGAATTTTAAATACAGAAAGTACGTTTTACGGGCAAATCTGTTAATCTGTATTTTCTAAAAAGCTTTCAAAAAAGCTCTGGCGGTTCTACTAATGTGGAAGTGGCGCAAGAATCTGTTTCTTCCCATGGGTGTGTAAGGAAAAAGTGATCAAAATCTCATTGCAACTGAGACCAGCAACCCAGCAACGAAACTCGCCCACCCATCAAGTCCTATCTCCTCATACCTATCCGTTAGAGTATGTTTTAGAAATCAATAGTCTCCGCCTACTCCCGTGTGGGCGGGTGACAGGCGTGAGTGGTTATAGATGATCAGTATACGGCTGAGTCAAGTTACCTTGTTACACTTAACGCAGCGTGTAGCGAACTTGTCCTCATAGCAGCCGGCGCAGTAGATCTCCTGCTCGCGCGGGATGAAGCTCTTCGTACCGATGGGGTTCTTGCAGACGACGCAGCAGAAGCACGTCTCGTGCCACTGCCTCGTCTTGTACTCCATCTTCTTAGTACCTGGACCGATCAACGTACAAGATGCGCGCGTTAGCCATTTCTCTATCGTAGTCCACCGTTGAACACATGCTTCTCCAAGAAGGAGCCGGCCAAAGAAGGCATACATTTCTTGGAAGGTTTGACCTTGCTCACCGCACTGGGCGAGCGGGTAGGTGAGCGCAGGGCCGTAATCACACTAGTGATACTGCTCAACATCACTAGTCCGTGAGATTTGGGTTTTGGCATATTCCGTATGATGGCGGATAGATATTCCGCCATCATACGGTCGCCAGGACCTCGTTTTTTGCTAGCAAAAAGCACCACAAGGCCTTGGCATTTGGAGAAAGTTATAGAAAATGTACATAGGCTTTCTTTGAGATGATATATATATGATAATGAGATATAAAATAAATCATGTGTATTTTATACACTGTGTTGTATGTATAACAAGAGATCTTCACAAATTAAATTTAACAGTATCAGGCGGTCAGCATATTTTTCGAAACACAACTTTCGATTGAAAACATTTCCCTAACATCTTTATCTTATATTGAATACATTTTCAACACTGTTTTTATTTTCAAAGCAAGGAAGATAACTGTAAGCTATTGTTAAACATAATTTACGGTTATCTCCTCGTGTCCGTCGACACGTGAGTCACTAAAGTGCGAACTAATTCGATGGATCAACCGCGGTCAATACACCCTCGCTAATTGCCCGGGGCCGAGGTTGAACAAGGCAGCAGAATTATACATCGAAACATTTTGTTATTGGTAACAGATATCTTTATTCCGATGTTCGAAATTGTCTTAAATCCGGCCAGACGTAAAACATTCGCTGCAACAGCCACGACGAGCCAACAGACGCATCGCAAATGACGCTGCTGGATCTTCATCTGTCTGGATTATTTAGAGCAACATTGTAACGCTATCTATCGAAGGTGCATAGATCTTTAATCTAGTGACATGTCCCCTTCGTTGAATATTATCGACAGGATGAGATAGGTTGGAAGGTGAACTTTTAATACGTAGGGTATAGTATACATACATAAATCATTTCCTTTTTTTACTTTATTTTTATTTTACAATTTTGGGAAAACTTATAGCTAAATACACATTACTATGTGTTATTGTTCTTTGGCCTATGTTCAGCCGTGGACTTGTTATAGGGTGAAATGATAATGATGATGATGTAAATGTGATAACATAATATTTTTATCAGGAGCTATAAACAGTATCCAGCATAGAAGCTACATTCTTCATCTATCATGGTAAAAGACAAATTGTCAAGTTGTCACAATATCTGATCTACTTAACGTTTATTTTGTCACATCTTAGCTACAGTTTAATTCACGAAAAACTTTGCTTCGCTCTCTGACTAATACTGCCATTGTCCGTGCAAGGCTATCTAACCTACAGAAGTCGCCGATATAGAATTCAATTCACTTCGAAACAACGAGTCCTTCTTAATAGTCAACAGTAACCCTAGTAATCCCGTAGCTTAAACATGATAGTTCATAATTATAGTATAGTAAAAAGTAGCAGCCTGTAAATACCCACAGCTGGACAAAAGCCTACTCAAATATCAGAAAGGGTTTTGGAGTCGAGGCCCCACCACGCTGCTCCAGTGCGGGAAGGCAGTGTTAAGGCTTTTCTCACTTTGTATTACTTCACCACCGTACGTTTTTAATCAAGACGTTGATTTGTAATTTTCTGATTTTAGAGATGTCGTCAACGGGATGGAGTCTAGACCACGCTTAAAATTTAAGGGACGATGTTTAAGGCAGACGCTGGGCTCCTAAAGCGCGACTCTAAATAAAATCTGTCTAAATTTCAAATAAATTACGAAGCACAATTTATTTCCAACACGTTCGATTTGAACAATTATATTCTTTCATACACCGTAGGTAAATTCAGCACTTAAAATTGCTATTAACAACTTTAGTGGAGCGGGCGCTGGGGATCGAAGCCAGGTCACCCGCGCTCTATGAAACTAAAGCGAGTGCCCCTAGGGTACTACGCCTCTTACAATATATATATACTGTAAGAGCCGTTATTACATAAATATATATATATATATATATATATTTATGAAATAATTGGTCCTCGTATATTGTCTTTCTAATGTTCTTACGAGCCGTTAAAAAAAATATTAACGCGCTTTTAGTATTTAAGGAGCCATTAGAATATCCATCGAAGCAATCATAAACCCATTGCCTCAATAAAAATTTCTTCCGCTCGTAAGTAACCAATGAATCGGAACTTTTAATTGAGACATGAGAGAAAATGAGGCGGGTCTAATTGGCAGACGCCGGCCGCGGGCGACGGTCAGCGCGTGGACTTAACGAAACGGACGGGAAACGATACTTTGTGCTAATGAACCGTTAAAGGTGGTTCATTCGGCGTTTGCATCTAAATTATGCCTTTTAACTTGTTAACGATGACTCAACTGTTATTTTTCGTGATACCTACAGTTAGTGATGCTATAAGGACATCAATTTCAGACTTTTCATTGAAATTAGAATAATTAGCCTAGTTAAGTTAGGTGCCGTGTGGTGGCGCTGGTGACGTAAGAAAATCTACCGGTTTAGATTTTTCTCGCAACGAGCAGGAATACTTTTTTTTAAAGGCTAATGAAGAAGAATTATAGATAAATTAGGGCTATATTAAAACAACGCCGACAAGATGATACCCTAATGGAGAAAAAGCCTTTTTTTAAGTTGTTTTTAGATGACTTTAGGTTAGATATATTCACATTTGTGTATGATACGGAACTAAGATGAAATAAAGCACGCGACTACTTTAAGCCACTTGGTGCTTTATGGTGATATAGCTAAATTTATTTAACATAATCAAAGAAAAATCTACGAAATATTGCTATAGGGATGCTTTAGAAATTTAGTTATTCCTTGTCGTGTTGGAAGAATAGTAATATTACTGTAAGGATACGTGAAGGGATATCAACAGATCCATTATTTATTTCACTGCGTTTATCGATTCTGATTGAATAAAATCGATGTCTGCAGTCACACAATAGAGGTGGAACACAAGCGGCGGGGTATATAGAATGCAAATTCAACGCTGCCGAACCGAATCGTCCACCAGACAGAATCAGCCGCCTTTGATAAAGGCTCGCGCATATACATGACTTATTATTTGATGTCCATATATCTATTTATTTCAAAATTACAGCTAAATCTTTTATAAAAGAAAATAGTGAAGTGTTCGCAATATGTTTCTTCTTAGACGTACAGAATGCCTTTAAATGTTTTTCTTCACCACCGAGCAAGTGGTTAGCCCGGCGGGTTTCCAACTCAGGTAGCTCACGAAATGTATGGTTCTTGAGCTACAAATGCTGTTGTAATCGATCACATGGATGGTATCATGGTAGTTCATCTGTTTTCAGTTTTAAATTATAGACCTAACTTTGTTTTACTTTGTTCAGCTTCATAATAATAATAATGATTTAATAGTTTTAAACAGTTTCAAGACTCTATTGTCTCTGATCCATTACCACACATTATTAGGTGGTCATAAAAGTGTACAGATTTAGTACAGTCTCCAGTCGCATTACTTACATTGGAAAACTTACAAGCCTTATGTTGTTGTAAGTAATAAAACTGAATACGTTAGTGTATGCGCTTCTATATATATATAGGTATTTGGCGAAGCAATAAGCTCAGTGTTGCGGGCCTTCTGCTCGCGAGTCTCTACCGCTGAAGCTGTAAAGACCACCGGGGGAACAGCGTATCTACCGTGGGGGGTTTAGTCGGTTTTCATCATTCATCTTCAATGCTGATCCCGACATAACCAGTCACCGGAGACGGTGACGGGTAGGCGCGAGCACCCCCCACGTTAAAAAAAAAAAAAGCTCTGTATGAACGGGGCTTTATGCACACCGCGCTAGGGATCGTATATTTGCAGCGATGTCGTGCCGTCAATACATCGGAATTGTATTTCGCGTCCTTGAAAACCTTTATGACAGTTGCATGTGCCAACGGTGCCGATGGTATTTGTATAGTCCACGCGACGTTTCCACTCTCAAGGTTCATTGCGCCGATTTGATTTGTTTTCCGTCTAGTTCCTTGTTTGTGCTTCGATGACTTTTTTTTTGCCATAGCAAGATTATATTTTATACCGTGAACAGCGAATCAATGCTCTTTTACAACTGCATAACAAACTCGGACACATATTGTTTTTGAATCAGCTATAAAATTCTATAGTTAACGAAATCTAATAGTTACCTATAATTTGCAAATCGAACACTAAAGTCGTTAGACGCCTCCTTGGTCGGTTAATTTGAATTTTAGTATCGAAACGGGTAGTCGAACCGAATAGCGATATTTTATATATACCGTTATTGCAGAGTACTTTAATTCAATGTTGGTAATTTTAAAATTTAAATTACCACAAACAATGAAGAGGCGAATTCATATTTTCTTACTGTCGATAATAAAACTAGCAATTAATCTACAAGTGTAATATGCGTAGCGTACACGGCTTCGTTAACTTTTCGAACGAAGCCCAAACGTCAGAATGAGTGGGTTTTTTAAAAACAAAACAATTTAAACTTTCGACAATTACGAGAAAGGGATTCACATTTCGCAGAGAACTAACTATACGTAGATGGCTTCATGGCTTGCGATCGTGAGCCGTGGCCATTACTCGAACTCCCATGCGTGATAGATACAAAAAAATTAAAAATAAAAGTGTAACTCTACGAGTGCAGACTGCAGACGTCAGTTGTATATGCCGATATTTTGTATCTGTGTTCTTAATTATAAAATTCAAATTAATAAAAGAACTTTTATTATTTTATCACATAGGAATTATCACAAAGGGTACTTGGGTGGCTTATAGATAAAAATTAAAATTTCGCGCATAACTTAAATTGCTGCAACCTGTGTGCCCATATTGGAGAAACATTTACTTTTGCAAATATAACTATCCAATTAAGATCGCTGGCAAGTAAACCTTGATAGGGCAGTTTCTCCACATTGGTGGTGGTAGATGTTAACTTTCTCTTTATGTATAGTGTCTATAGTTATAGTATTTCTATTTATAGAGAATACTTTTACTTATTACAAGTTCTAGCACTTGTTGAGGAATAAACACAAAGTCGTAAACCAGTACCGTTTTAATACTTTCGAAAGCCTTGAGGAAACGTTATCTGAGAGCCCCTTATTAATTTTTAGATTATGATAGGATTTTTAAAAAAAAAAAACACCTTACCTTCCACTGTAGAAATTCTCCTGTGTCGCGGAGGCTGTTTACATACATTAATTACACACGGACAAACACCCAGACTCGGAATTTATTATTTATAGCCCATGCAAATAATAGTCTCGAGCGGGTAATCGAACCCGCAACCCTAGCGCCGCAGCTAAACGCATAGCCACCACGCCAACGAGCCGCCATTTTTTTTTTGGATACAGTTGAAATTTTTTGGTGTTTCAAATGTATGTGGGCGATGGTAATTGCTTACCATAAGGTGAACCTATTGCGCGTTTGACGTCTTCTTCCATTAAAAAAAAAATTTTTTTCAAAATTTTTTCCGATGTTTACTTTAAACAAGAAGTAAATTTTTAAATAACGTAGTCTCTAGTGAAAAGGTTTTTCAATTTATCTCTTCTTTCATGCATTAAACGGAGCACCTGAGCATAGGTACAGAGAGCCAACCGTCCCAAGTATAAAAGGCCACTGGTACCTACATAGAACGGTTTTAAGTAACTCCATAAAGGAAATTCATTCGCCTGAGCGAAGTCATTAAGATATGAATGGATTTGTTAAAACAGTTTGTCAACTGCATCGTCAGAACTAAAGGGACACAGGTGTAGTCTAAAACAATACAATATTCTAGCAAAGTAAATCCCAGCAACAGGGTTATATGTTACGAAAATATTATAGATTGTTTCTCATATACGAAGAAAGCGTTAAAGTTTAATAGGAAAACTTATTCGATTTAATACCAGATAATGTTTACTGTATAGAATATCGCGTGATGCAAGAACACTACCGTGACTCTTGTCTGTATATCTGTGGTTAACGTCATGAATACTTTGTAATTGAGGTCTCCGAACTCTTGTACACATTTACTATGTATTTACAACAACCTAATATAACCGCATGTTTGTTTGTTTAGCTTAACAACTTAGAGAAGAAGAAAAGAGATAAATTAAAGTTTTAAATAATCACCTGATTTTCTTTAGTATTTTAACGATTAGTGCATAGACGAAATTAATACATACTTCTATACATACTAATATCTATCACAAAGCTAAACCGATTTTGATAATATGTTAGCGCAAAAGAAGGTACATTTTTTTTTATGACGGAAAGCCGCGGCAAAGATTTCTACGCCAACGAAATCGCGGGTGGATTAATATAGCATTAATATAAATAATAGACTTCCTAGTAACGAAAGAAAAAATAAGTTCCGTAAATGCCCACTGCAGGGAAACGGCCGGAGCCGACAAGAGTCCCCCAGCTTCTCCATTGCGGGTCGGCGGACTCCACACATCACATGTTCCCCAAGTAATATTTTGCTTTTTTATTAATAATCAGATAAGCAGGTTTCCTCACCAAGTTTCCTTCATCGCACGGCACTCTTAATCACTTAAAATTAATATTAACAATTTCAATGGTGCCGGCATCGGGAATGGAACCCAGGTCATTCGTGTACTATGACATTAAACCGAGCGAGTTAACCACTAGACTACCACGGTCTCTCACGGTACGGTAATGTAATAAAATTAATATCTGTACTTATAACATACCTAGGTGTTACAGGGTTCGAATTCTATAGGGATGCTACTCGTGCTCAATCAGTTTTAAATTGTTAAACAAGTTAACATCGAAGGCCGAAGCGCACATGTCAGTGGACGGAATGATGTCAGACGGTGTGGGAAGATGTATACGAGACAACATAGATTTCTTTGAACATTAAATCCACACAAGGCATTTTCGTCGCTTACGTAATGCTCATTGAACGATTATTTGCATACACAAGTTTGTACAATAGGCACTACATTGTAGATCATCCGTACAAATATTTTTGTTTGTAGATTTTCCAAGGTGGCTTTTATTCTAAAACGATTAAAGCACACATTCGGTAATCTTTGAAATTTTATATATATCAAAGGAATTTATGCTATTTAAACGTTCGGGACAGTGCATGACTAATCCAACCACGGATTCTAACTTAAACAAATAGCTATTCAAGCTCGATATTGTGATGTACACATGCGACAAGCATTACATCATTACCTAGTTGTACGAGTGTAAAGTGGTCAGGTGGTCAGGGCTCATTTTAGTTTCAAAGGGCGCGTGTGACTTGTGTTCGTCCCCAGTAGCCGGCACCACTAAAATTGTTACAAAGATTCCTAGATTTTTTTTATTGCATTGGAGTAAAAAACCATCTACAGTCCACCTGATGGTACTTAGCCAGGGAGGCTCTCTGCCTAGGAGTACCACTGTCTTACCCATTCCACAGCAAACAACAGCTAAACAACAGCGCCACAACTCTTGTGTTCCGGTTTGAAAGGTATAGATAGCCAATATAATAACGTGATATGAGGCATTCTAAATCCTCAAGGGTGACAACGCATCTGTAACCTTCATCGGTTGAAACTGTTACAGATGTCTATGGCATAACCACTTACCATCCGGGTGGACAGTTAGCTCGTTTTTCACAGCAATCCCAATTAAAAAAAAACACATCGATCGACTTCAATCATCGAAATCATTGAGACATTGATACATCTAGTAGAGAAACGTCCAAGATTGCGTTTGTCGATGCGAAGCTGGCACATGACCATACGGTAAATATTAACCATTAACTTGATTTGTATTAATAAGATTGTGATCTATGAATTGCAAAGACACTAAAATAATTTACATAAATTATGTTAATGTGAAGTAAGGCGATTCTACGAGAAGTAGTGCACATGTTTATTAATGCTTGGTTTATCTTCGGCTTCGCTTTGTTATTTTATTTGCAATTTTACTACCCTTTTATAGCCAAGTAAGATTGGATCGACAAACCGCCGTTTTGATTTGAATATGCGTATGTATGTGTGTGTTCAAACGACCGGAAGTCTCAGCGTACTCGCTTCCTTAAGTTGTGGGTTCTGCATTCGAATCGATCATGAAAATAATGCTTTATTTATGGAATATTATGTCGACGAATTCTTCATCGACATTAATCTTTAATCAACAAAATCTTACAGACCAGTGATGTGGGAGGTGCATCACTAGCGCTAGGGTCAAATAGACTGAAATAGACTGATGAATAAGATGAAGAACATCATTCGGTTGTCTGTATATTTTTATAAGAAAGCTAATTAAACCGTAGATCCAACGTAGATGTGAAATTGCATAGACAAAGCTAATGAAGTCCTATAGATTCTTTGAATTAAAAATTCCACCATTTTGAATGCAATCAGTGTTCGATATTAAACAATGCCGAACGGTTGAGTTATGATTGTATGATAGGTAATGTGCACCTGTGGAACTTACTGCGCAGTAGTAAGTCCGATAACGAAAATTAGCAACGCATTGTTCCCGCCAGTAACGTGTTCTGTCGCAAAAGTTCTCTTCCACTCATTAGTACCTGAGACGTATTTATGTAGGTATAGCTAAGTACTAGTTTTTTTTTTTTAAACCAAAGATATGTCTTTCATGCCGGATACATCATGGTGATTCGAAGGAATTTATAACAAACACAATAGGTGCAAATGTTATTTTTAATTTACCTTACCGGCCTGTAAATAGCTCACCGCAGGACTCTTACACACTCACAGGAAGGAATAGAATGGCAGATTCTTACGGCGAAACGTGACTTTTATGTTTTTTTTTAATACTCAGTAATTTCTAATTAACTACTAATATTTTGAACCAACCAATAACACAAGTTATTGAGCAACATCGCACACAGCCCGCATTGAATGATGTACCGCAAAGGTTGCACGAACAGATGGTGGGTAGTTCACCTTAACCTTCGAATCCTTATCACGCGCGATTAGCCTTAAAACCGAGGGCTTCACAAGTAGCGTCAGGCTATATACGTCCGGACGCAATGACATAAATACACTCTAATAATATACAAACACTCGATTATATACTTTTAAAATGAAAGCTAAGGAACTATCTTTAACAAAATGTCAGAATCATATCAGTGATAGTCTATTTTTATATATATTTATTATTTAAGTAATTAATATATTCAAATAAATATAAATGTATGCATGTACGTGTGTATGTATTTATTATTATATTGGTATTTATTACTGTATGCGTATTTTAATATTGTATCTATATATAGATTTACATTTATTAAAAAAAAATCTCTTTAGTATTCTGTATTCTATCACCTACACCTACTTCATTTCATCTCTGCATCGCCCAAAGGTTGACTGGTATAGAATGCTTCTGGCATTAAGTCCGCCCATATACAATCTGATGTATATGAAGTTTAATAAATAAATACTATATATATACAGTATCTAACAATGGTAAATAACAGTTCTTGAAATTTAACAATGTATATTTAAAAAAAAAACACATTGTTTTCAAAAAGCAATTAAAGTGAAAGCAACAAAAGTTAAATTTAAAGGTTAAGGTATATACCTAATATATATTAAACTTTTGTTCTATACGTGTATGAGTATTTTTTGAATCTAATCAATAAATAATACCTATTGATATGTATGCTTTGCAGTAAGAATTATGATTGAATGTAGCCAATGGGGATATTTAGATAAACGAATATTAATTTCGTATTTCTAAACAAAAGGGGAGAATTATTAAAACTATTTCCCTTTGAAAGTAATTTGACAGGATTTCACTGACTATGTTTATCCAAGTGTACAAATTTCATTCCAACAAGTAACGTGCCGTATATCGCGGTTGTACGCATCATAAAATGAAACCTGCAATTCAAATAATGGCTCATATTTCGTGTGCCATGTTTAATGCCCAGAATGAAAATAGCAACAAGCAATTTGGCATCGCGAGTTTGATGTAAAACAATACAAACGGGACGTCGCCAAATTATGATAACGACTAAATTGTACATTATATTCCGTTCCGTATTACAGAAACGTACCTTATTATTTCTAAATAATACTTCTTAATTTCTTAGTGCTTTTTTTATCTGTGCTGTATTCGTATAAGAATCTGTCACTGCCTTTCTTCCCGTGGCAGTCACAAGAGGTGACTAAGGGAAAAGTCTTGAAGATTGCAATGGCTATCGACAGATGGGGGGATAACCATCTCAAAAAATATCAGACCCAAAATTAAGCAAATCGATTACGAATTAGGGCGGCAGCATCTAAGATGCGATCAGATTATGGCATATGGCCCTATTATATCAAATCCTCCTTGGGAGAGACGTTATGACCCGCAGTGGACTATCTGCAAGCTGTTAAGATAAGGCAATATAAAGGTGTTCATAACAAAATTAGGGCAAAACCAAAAAAAATCCACGTACTTATTACACACACTTTAGTGTTATATTCGCTGCATACTGGCAAAGTAACTACTTTGATTCAAAGTAAATAGCATGAAAACAAAGATAAAACGACTTCTGGTAGTCCCTAGACCAGTCTTAATTTTAATAGTGCAAAAGAAATTAGATATAAATTACATTGCCGCAGTATGACGAGTAAAGAGATCTTCCAATTCTTATACGAAAGGAAGTAATTATGTAGGGCGAATCCTGCCAAGTTTTGAATGCTTTTGGAGGTTGATAACAACTTAGACAATCATAGCTCAAGTTACCAAGTGAAAGGCCTACTGCAAGAAGAAATTCATTTTGAACGCGCTAAACCTGCAAGAACACCCACACACTCCGTCCATTTATCTAAGTATGTCAACTGCCCACACTATATCTTATATCCATAACTTGTTTGTTATACATTCTATTTGCTTACCTCAAAACGATTCCTTTGATATTTTTAGGGTTCTGTACGAAGCCATAGCATAGGAATTATTCATGTGACTCTATTACTAAACCTACGCCGTCTGTTCATCCCTCAATCCGTTCTTCCTTCGGTCTGTCCTACCTTTAAAGGGTTGTATTGAACTGTAATAGGTAGCCGATTAAAATATTCAAGAAAAATAAATAAAAATGAAATTTAAGGGAGGCACAAGAACCATGTCTTTTACAACTGTTTATTGTTTTTGCTCTATCGTAAAAACGGTGATACACGCAAGTGTCAAACTTGGTGTGATTACAGTGCAAACACTAAAGTTAAACAACAAATAATAAAATAATCTGCAGTATTTGTCATTTTTGCGTGAATACTTAAAGGACATGGTAACTCGATCGTTAGCGTTCGTTCGTCCTAGCGTGTAATGTATTAAAATATTGTGGTTCTGTTGAAATTATTGATGCTTAGGATTCCATTCTTAAACGTTCAAAAATACTCCGA
Organism: Bhutanitis thaidina; assembly: GCA_029286595.1. Taxonomy (NCBI): domain Eukaryota; kingdom Metazoa; phylum Arthropoda; class Insecta; order Lepidoptera; family Papilionidae; genus Bhutanitis; species Bhutanitis thaidina. Next base: position 2,930,170 of record JAGSMS010000034.1, on the reverse strand, counting down.
TTGAGACTTGATATCTATCCCAGTAGGTGGAGACTAAGACGGCATATACCTCATTACAATCAGAAAACAACGCTTCCTCCAGCCAATTTATTTAGCACGGTCCCAAGGTAAATATTGATACATGTATAAATGTTACTAATTAAAAAATTACCACAGCATTACAATTGATGAAACATTAATTGAACAAGTGGAGCGCTCAATGGTAAACTTGGACTGACGCAAGTTCATGGTTTCTGATTATTAAAGCTGGTATAATAATTGAATATGGATCGTTTTAATTTAATTTCGTGTAGGACGTACGTAACGACGTATCGCTTTCGAGATTTAATTGAGCTTCTTTAAGAGATCACCCTGACTCTTGACCTACCATGGCTTAGTAGTAGCTAATATTTATTAATTTCATTGCGTGTATAATAATTTATTACGATTATGAAAAATATATTTAATAGCAGTTACGTTTTAGTCAAAAGAATATTTCTCTTTTCCCTCCTTTTAATTCTATAAACGAATGTCACGACAAATTATATCCAGACCATAAACAACCGCTTTGAGTGAGCACCGGCAATAAACTTAGCTATGATTTTACTTTTTTTAATGGTAACGGCGGGGCTTAGCATACGGCTTAATGACTTACAGGTCGTTAGGCATAGCTACGACCCCTTACCCGTAAGTTTTGTATATACGTAGTTGTTTTAGGTGAATTCTTTACCTTAAAAACCTAAATACATAATCTAACACTAACGTTTCTACATGATTATTTTTACACCATAAGGACTGTTTGAAAATACTTATTGAATTCCAAAAATGAACCACTTCACTACAATCTATTTACAAATAACTTTTGATTTTACGAGTTTCTTATATTATATATATATTTCTTTTTTCCCCTGTTATTTATTAATTGTACTAGCGTCGCCTCGCGACTTTGCCCGTGTGGACACAAATTTGGTTCCAAATTAATTCTTAATTGAGATAAAAGTTATCCGATATCCTACTTCATGACATAATATTCATCCAACTTTAAGTGTGATTGAACGATACAACATACAAACGTCTCCATTTATTACATTCACTAGGATAAAACATAACCTATGGGCACTTCTGGAATCATAAAGAACATTTAAAAAAAAGTTCTATCGAAATTTCTTTTCATTCTCCTAGAAATAATGAATTCTATACATTAGTATATGTATATTATATAATAATGAAACAAGAAAATACGTTATTCTACGTTTAAGAATGAGGTTTACGATATTTTAATACGATAACTAATTGATGTAAGACTTTATTGCAGAATAAGAACTAAAGGGTAAGGTCAGATAATATAAGAAAAAAAGGGCCGTGATAGCTTAGTGGCCAGTGTGCTAGCTTTAATTCCATAGTTCAAGTCTGTCGTAGATTCGAATCCCGATGCCGGAACCATTAAAATAATTAATTGGTATTGAGTGTTAAATGTATCACGTGCTCGCCGGTGGAGGAAAACACGGTGAGGCGTGGTGAGGCATGTCTGAGATACAATAAAAACATTATGATATGATATGCGTGAAGTCTGTCAAGCCGCACTGGAGAAGCGTGGCAGACTTTTCCGTTTTGTAAAATTATTACCTAATAATCATTATATTAATATGTGAACATCGTAAATTGTGATACCTACTTTAGTATTCATTGTAAAAGGAGAGGAATGAAACATATCATTCGAAAGGTACCGTGCTACGCGGTAACTTCCCCTCTACCCTTTCTCACTCTTTCCTCACAGCGTTCTGGTAAGAACGGCAATGCTAAATGTATATGCAAGTTGTAAATTAATTGTTAATTCAGCCTTCTTTATCAATCCTTAAATAATATTCGATGGCAATGACATGTACATTCTTTAAAAAAAAAAAAATCAGGTGAAGGTCGTAAACTGCAGACAGGTACCAATTAGCATGAAAATTGTTCGTAATGTATGTTGTACAAACTGCAGTAAAGTTCGTCATTTGTTTACACTGCTTAATCCAGTGTGACCATAATGATTATTTTCGTATAAATCAGTTGATGAAAAAGAAACAGGCCTTTGTTGTCTTCAGTACGATATATTTGCTATACGATATATTTTTTAATCTTTATATTTATTCTTACTTTCCACGAAGCGTAACATTATTTGTAACATTTTCACGTAAGGCATGTAGTAAGACCTGCTTGCAAATCGATATATTATTTCCCTCCGCCCGCTCTTAACAGTTTTATCCGCATATTTCTCAATAGACTATTTCCGGGAGATCTTGACAATATCCGGTGTTACCGGCAACGTTATGAAAGTATGCGGTATTACGATATATGTATTTTTGTCTCTGTGTGTGAATTATGAGCGCTGCTGTCACTACACGATAACTTTGTTTTAGATTTCAACCACAGAATAAGTACTTATAAACCTATGTACTAGATATTACAATGAGTATGAGCATCAAAGAAAAATTCAGGTGACCACGTACATTCTATAGATTCATTATATACGTACATGGTACATTCAGAGTTTTTCTTTTAAAATAATTAAAACTTCAATAATTTCAATGTCTGCAGGTAATATACGAGAATTATGTCAAAGTCTGTAATGACTGAAATACATCTGCATTTTAAGATATATTTCGCATCAGTTTATAAAACGACAATGTTTAGAAAATTCAAAATATAAAAAGCTATATATATGTTGGTTTGTATGTAAGTATTTTTGGCTGAGTGCTTAGCCTTTTGCTAGATGCTGTTAAAGAGCCAAGTTAAAGATAGCACCTCGATTATCGAGTGTTGATTGACACCAGGTCGTGTTCATTGTCGATACCAAAGTAGGAAAGTGAAGAAAATATGTGCATAAATCAATAATACATCGGCATGTTTCCGAACCGTGCCAAGGTGCACCGCCTCCCGTTTGGAACGAGCCGTGACAGCTGCGATATCATAGATAACAAATTGTTAAATTATTTGCAAAATAGAAATACTTATAAACACAATGACTTTTTGGGCTACACATTTACACATTTTTTTTATGGGATAGGGAAACGATCAAATCCAACGCCCACGTACATCTGGATACAGATTAGTTAGACAGTACCTAATCGACTAACGACAGAAACCCATACATCACACATCATCAGCCTCTGAGCAGTCTACTGCAGGACATTCGCCACTCTGAAATCTTACTAGTCTGTGACTAGTGATGGGGATTAGCGTCACTAGTGCGAGGCAACCGGCGCTGCGCTCAACAACAATGCGTAGGCCTGGCGAGCGAAAATCTATGGTCTATGGCATGAATGCCCTTGAGGGATCCTTCTTGGAGATACCTACTTTGAGCAGTAGATAATAAATGTTCTAACAGAAACCACTAGTTTCTTAGTTTTGAATAAGCTGTAATATAAAAAAATAAAACCTTAGAGATTGTGCATCAATTATTTAATATCAAAGACTATATAAGAGCACCAAAACGAGGCTGTGTTCCGGACACGCTCGGTATTAAATTAATAATCAAATATTTGCGGTACAATGTCTGTACTAATACACGTGCGACATGTTTGTTTTGCTAATGAACGAAATTGAGCTGGTCTTCATTGAACCGAATGAAAGTTCTAATTGAATGAAATGAAATTACATCCTTCTTTTGCTAATATAAGATGTTTTTTTTACTTGATTTAAATTTACGATTATCATCTTTTCATCTTATTAATTATGAAGTTACAATTATTGTTAACAAACTTGATACTCCGGTTTGTTATAACAGCATACAGGTTAATAATAACAATATTGCCAATAAAAAAATATGTTTTCAAATTCCGAACGCTAACAAGATGCTAGGTTACTGATACTGCTAAAATTATAAACGAACGAAGATTTATTGAGTTATACAGAATAAATATGTGAACATGACTCATCATATTCCTATAATTTTTAAATACACATAATAAGCTCTCAGACTGACGATGATGGCGATGATATAACCAACCATAAATAACTAAAAACAAAGGAAAGAAGTATTTAATGTTTCTTTGTTCTTTTACTACTAAAATTCAAATTTATACAGTTTTTAGTTATGAAACCGTAACGCAAATTAATGTTTTTTTTAAATTTCGGTGTTCTGCAATTCGATAACACCTTCAAGCTAAACGGACAGTAACATCAAAGACTCGTCCATATTCCAATTAAGGCTACGTTCCGAATTAAGAACTCGCTACAACCAACTCGTTGATGCATAGCAATTTCTGAACGACCATATTTTAAAATACCTACCTGAACATCAAGTTTAGTTTTATGATATACGCTATTGCCTTTTTATAAGTTTTAAAAAAAGTGGGGGGGGGGGGATTGAGACTCCGGTTACCTAACCCGGTCGAGCCTGCCCATTCGAGCAGCAGCAAAAGCCCCCGCTTGGCCCTACCAAACGGGCACACCGTCCACCTGATGGTAATTGGTCGCTCTGAGTCCTACTGAGTACCTACACTACATGTGAGATAGATACAGATCTATCCTAGATTAGGAATCATGATGCAGGTGTGTGTTCACCCCTGAGGACTGAGACGGAATGTATCGTTACCATTAAATGGATCTCCGGTTTAATCACTCCTTAACTTTAACAGTCTGTGAATGTCTACTGAGGGATATGAGCCTCTCCTAAAAGGAGGATTTGTCATAATAGCCGTGCACGGCATGCGGATTGGCAAAAGCAGTACCAGACACCTCGCACCTCAGACACTCCCGACATTGGTCTGCTAAGTTTTGGGATGGTATTTTTCGAAATTATTATCTCGCCGTCTGTCATCGGTAGCCAAGGCTATTCTCTTAGTCGCGTCTTACGACACCCACGGCAAGAAAGGCGTGAATTCTTTTATCCATACCACACGGTCAAGTTCAATCACTCGGCGAACGACGGTACAGTAGTACAATGCTTCTATTTTCCACTATTATTCTGTGAGGGTGTGGTCTTTCCTCGGACGAGATCATTTCTCATTTGTGGTGCAGCTACGGCCCTAGCGTAGCTTTACCAGATACAAAAAAAAACTCAATCGAAGTGGCCTTTTTTACTTCTCTAGTTTCGTTATAACACTTAAGGATAATAGATACATATTCTTAATTTAAAATCTACTCAGTAGCGATCACAACATCATACCTAAAAACACAATAACTTAATTAAAATTAAGAGTTAATCTATGCTTCACTTAAACAAGCTCATCGTAACACCAAACTCGTTTTAGAAAGTGCGACTTTCTGTGAACCAAAGCTTTGTTGTTGTTTTCAACAACGAACTGCTGTCGTGACGTGTTTGACTTTTTAATTATTTACTAATTAATTACTATTATCATAATAAGACGTTAACGTCGCCCACGTACGTAAGTACCCACTCTTATTATATATGAGGATTAGAGCATTTACTCGTACACATATAAGCACTGGTTACTGCTTTCTATTGGGCACGACTCAACGTCACCAAATGGTTTTCTGCAACTAACTTTTCGCTTGACAAAACGTGAGAGCAAATCAAAATAACATCCATCCCACCGTTGGGCACAAATCTTTTATTTTTTACCTGGGTTTTGGAGCCTATAAGAGGGCTGACGGACTTCACATGTCCTCGACATATTTTTAATTTCTCAAATCAATAATAATAAACAAATAAAAAGGCACCTGCAACGGTTTTCCTGGAATCTCCCAGTAGGCACTTATCTCGTAAAGTACAGCAAAACTTTTGTTCTCCCGTTCGGCTGTCGCGTTCGGCAGGAACATCGACAGTATAGCTACATCCTCATTATTCTCCCTCGCCCTTCGTATTCTCTCCTGCCCTACCGTTTTTGTAGTTAGGTGCAGGCGCGATTTAAAATCGTCACTTAACACGTCCGCGGACATTGTTCATAAACTTTGCTTCCTTTGCCAAAAATAATCCAACCGAAACAAATGGAGACGAAAGTTTTTTTTATTGCTAATTATTAAACATAAATTAGAAAAAAAATTGTTATTGTATCAAAAATTAAAAACTATATCTTATATAAAACTGATTTAGTTTTGACAGTATTCACTTTAAAAAAAAAAAGAAGTAAATGCGCGGGAAAAATTACACGAATTTTCGAGCTCAGTCCGCCCCGTGCAGGCTTCGCGGTTCGCGATGCGGTACTGATGGCGAGCAGCTCTGTGAGCCGTTCGCGTCCGTGTACCCGCCGCAGGCTGTGGATTGAACTTAATTGATCCCACACGATAAGAGTCACTTCGAATTTCCTTTACACGTCGGTAAATAATGACCGGGACATTAATTGGAGGGGTCCGTATTAGCAGACACGGTTGCTTATGTTATTAAGGGTTAACATATCTCTATTTATTTAATATGAATACAGATTTTTTATTTCGTTTTCCTAACACTTTGTGTCTCACAGTTTTAATAGTGTTGACTTTACATGGGTTATTGTTGTGGTTGCAATTTGTTTTAAGACAAAATTACCTTTTTTAGAAATATTTGACTGGGGTTTCATTGGGTTAATAGAGATTGGATCACTTCTTTTTTTGGGTTAATAGAGAGAGAAAAAAAGTTAGTTTCATGCATTCCATATAGGCAAAATTTCGTAGCTATTTTTTTAAGAAAGGGTAACAATGTTTTCGGTGACAGATATACTTTGCTTTTGTATACCTGCTGCCTACCCAGGGCCACATCGCTATTCACGGTATTGCAAATATAGAAAAAAAATGTGTATGTTATCTACCTACTTACACTGCGAACATCCTGTTACAAAGTGATAGTTCAATTCTAAAAAATATATTACATCTTTCTATCTCAAAAAAGTTCTGAATTTAGATAAAGTTAAGGTACAAGCAAAAGCGCGGGGAAAGCTACTTTCCACAATACTGAATACCGACAGATCGTCCCTAGATAAAAAAACTTGTACCAGAAAGTGAAATATCGAGTAGTTCAAAGTTATATCTGGTAAACCAAACCAAGACTATATCTTGTTAGTATCTGGTATCCATAGACTCTACCTGCATAAATTTGAAAAATCTTGTCTAGCTCAATTTGCATTACCACACGCCGTATATTTTACAGTGAAAGTAAGTTATTAAGGTAGGGTTTCGGATTCCTAAATGTCCCTCACATTTTCAAGTGGTCTAGAATGTTAAAATACTATAGAACAGTACAGTACAGTACCATATTAAACCAATCGGTAGGTAAGATTCGTTAAAATATTTTTTTTCCTGAAAATTACTTAACAACAAAATAATTTACAAATTTATGCTTAACTTGCACGATCCTTCTTCTTTACTAAAATCTTCAACAATCTATCACGCGAGTAACAGAAGCTTTCGTGTGTTATGTTTTTATTTGATTTTAGCGACGTTTTAGCGAGAATGTAATGTGTACATCATTTGAGCAACGCACAAATTATTAGTTTTTCGGCTCTGGTATTGTTGTGTTTGAGCGTCACATGTCCTAAACACTGCATTCAAGCCTTCCTCCGATATTATGGCACAAGCGTTACATCGGATACAGGAGAGTGTAGATGAGTGCGTGCCTATGTTTTTGCCCGTTAAAGTTTGCGGCACTATAATATTATACAGGATATACAGGTTGGATGAGACCTTATTGTCATTTAATGAAAAATTCGTTAGTACTAGTTGTCACAATTATTTGAAGATAGTGACAAAACTTTTTACGAATGAAATAAAAAACTTTTTTCATACAAATTAAATATACACAATATCCTATGTAAACAGAAAGAAAGCGCTATTTGTCATGGTCATAAATAGTAGTTTACTAATCTCGACAAGAGCGACGACCTCGCAGAATTTCGTTGTCCGCACGTCGGCGACTACAAACGCGCGCGTCGATTACGTCATTGACCTGGGTGTCGTTGGCCTAGTTTTTGGCTCAAATATAGCTTGAGTCAAAATAACAAAAACTAAAAATATCCTCCGACTTAACTACTGTACTGCATTTTTGACATTTTGGACTTCATGCTCCAGTAACTGGATCCGTAAACACTTTGACATTGTAATACCTATGTGTAATGATTTCTTGTATTTACGCGAAAACTAAACATTAGAAACGAAGCTATTATTTAGAAATTTTATCGCGTTTGAGTAAAGTAAATTAAAGGCGATAAAATCCGTAAGTAATAGTTTAATTTTAAATACTAATGTATGTTAAGCAACACGTAACTAGTGAACCCATATAACAATACAACTTCGTGGGCGGAAAGTATGTGGTATTATCATAGAAATTCCATCTCGAATCTTACGCTCATTGAATGACTGCGATGATCTTGGATGCGGAATGTGTGTAATAGGCAATAAATTATAAATATGACGTTGTGTCTATTTTCGAAGACATTACTTTAATCAGAATGTGCATGCCTACACCTTGTCTTGTAGTTTCTAGATTTGATAAATGTAACAAATTACAGCAAATGTGATGCAATTTTCCGTTAAAAAAAAAATTAAGTAATTTTAATTAGAAACCATTATAATCACCATCTTATAAGCAGTTAACTTTGGAGGATTCTTCCGCGTAATTTGCATTATAAGTTAAAGGTAAGTCATCGTTAGACGTCTCCACTGCTGCGTTCACAAACTCATGCTCACCTGTTAGGAACAATTCGTTTTAAAGCTCTTTTTGAAAATAAATCAATTAAATTTGCAGTGGACAATTTCTCACTATATGCTGTCTTCTCAATGTAGAAAGTGCATTTAAATAGACATAAAGATAATTGTTTGAAGACGACGTAGTTCAGCACTTAGAATCCATTTAATATTTTTTATTGGATATACGAAGATATGTGATCGGTACCGTAGCCTACCATAGAACTAATGTCAAAGTCAAAATGTCAAATGATGACGTGTGCATTTACATTTTTTATTTTTAATAAAAAGCGTTGTCACGAACAATATGGCTTTACCAGCCAGTTTTATTATGACTTTAAAAGCGTTGTCATTGATCTTTAAAGCACTACAGAAATATGGTGACATCTCTTATAAAAGGGCATGATATGTCACCACAAGGCCAATAACTTACCGCCTCCGATACAAAAGGCGTCCGCGTATAATTTATAGCGCAATTATCTGTTTCTATTTAAAGAGGTTAACATACTAAGTAAACGCAAAGTACATAAAACAGGATTTTATTAACAATTACTATTTTTAGATTCGCATGATAACGTCACAAGAATCTTCCACCCTCTTTCTTCTCATGGCTGTTGTAAGAGGTGACTAAGGGAAAGCCTTGAAAATCTCGGAGCAATCTCCGCTAACCCCTTCTATTTTCCGGAGGGTCAAAACGTTGGACTCGTAAAGTTATTGAGCTTCGCTGAGTTGTGTCAAATGTACATCCGAAAACCCTTCCTGCCTCTGTGGTTGACAGATGAAGGTGTCACCGCCGTGTTTATAACTTGATACAATTGAAATTCTATTGTTATGACACATATCAGGACTTGTGACACTAGAAGGGAATTTTTTCCGTTTAACTTTTGGATTTTTTCTCTATGACTTTAAATCTTGGCCCTTATACCTTGTACCTTCACGATAAAGTTCAATTTTCTCCAAATTTAACTACAGAATTTCTATCGCGATGTTGTTTTAGAAAGAAAACTATAGTTAAGTCAATTTAAAATCATGAGTTTTTTTATTTAAAGATTACTCTTTAAAAAATACCTTACCTTACTTAAGTCAATTTAAAATCATGTGTTTTTTTATTTAAAGATTACTCTTTAAAAAATACCTTACCGAATTTATGAAGTTTTACCATTTCTAAAATAATGTTCTAAAATAATGTAAATAAAATCCTGCCATCAATCACTAATAGATGATATATTATAATTTATTATCAATTCGTAATACCGCCCACGAGGTGACGCAATCCTGTTAACTTAGTGTCATGGTGACAAATAGCACAAGGCAGATTAAAAATAAATTAAGCAGTGATCTATGGAAACATTTGTTTTATGTTTCTTTTTTAATGACACTGATTACGCCGAGGTTGATAATATAAAACTTTTTCGTCCCATGTGCTAACTGTGAACTAAATATCATTCCGAATAAAGCGAAGTCTTCGAATTAATACTCATCTCTAGAAAAATTATCCTCATTTATATTTAATCACTTCAATGCTAAACAAAGGCTTCTCCCAAGTTAAGAGAATCACGGAACATTGGCGATGGATATTTCAGGTATTCTTGTAGTACAAAGTATAATCAAAACTAAGAACTGGTAATGTATCATACACATATATATTTTTTAGTTTACTTAGATTAGGAACTGGAAAACACGGTGTATATCGCCTACATATTAGAAAGAGCTTGCGGCCAAAGGCCACCTGTTTGTATTATAAAATTATTGTACGCGCCTAACCACAAGAAATTTTAAAATTAGTGTTACTAGAACAAGTTACAGTCAACTTGTTGGCGTATGGATTGTAAAAAAAATTCCTTCCTATTCCGCTTTCGAAATCTGAGAGGTTTTGCGAACAGACAACGCGATCTAAAATCGCTAACGGTCTAACACAATATACTCGTGCAAGATATTTTGGCCGAGCTCGACATAATAACGGTAAAGCGTCCTCTAGAGTTACGTTATATTTGCGAAGGAAATATTATGTAAACATTTGGAATCGCTTGTGTAAAATAAATAACAGATCATAATTACGATGTGGCGACGGCTTCAGAAAATTCGCCACACCCTTGCATCCCGTGGGTGTTGTGCCTTGAAAACCACATGGCATCTGACGGACAATTTTAAAATGCCACACAAAAAATACACATACGGTTTATGGGCTGCAGATCAGTTTCTTGACAGACGGGTGCCAAGAGAGGCGATTAAGTTGCGTTTTGTTAGAAAGGCTTGTCCAGCCCTAGTAAAGACTGATATTAAGGGAACTGGATAATTGATTCAACAAAAATAACAGTTTTCTTGTATATGTAACATTATGAATCAATATAAAATATGCATAAAACATAAAAACTCCTAACACTATGACACAATAATCTAATAGACATATATCTTTCTTTAATTGTAATATTACGAAATATTAGATTAGTCTATCTTAAAGACATTAAAGATTTATAACTTAGTAGTTTTGCGACTTAACTCGAGACGTATCTGTACAATTCGCAACGCTATTACTTCATTTGATATTATTTTTAAATAGCAAGAAAATTTACACGGCCGGATAGTAGAGGTAATACTACTCTTATATGTTGATGATAAAAGCTTTATTTTTTATTTAGCTTGTTGCTATGGGCTTATTTCATTAACGCTGTTTCCTGGTATATGCAGACTATATGTTGCATATAAACACCCATTATAACAAGGCCCTCGTTCAATCCAATTTAGTTTTCCAATTGACGGAAACCATGGCATTGGTAAGGCATCGTCGTTAGCAGCTTGTTCTCGGCTCCTAATTGGACAGTCGGCTTTAATTTACGACACGCGAAGCTTGGTTTGTTCCACTAGCTAATTTGTTAACATTAGTTTATTACTAGTCCTTCGAGATTATGTCACATTAGTGACACTATTCAAGTGTATTTCCGAGCTATCATTTTAAATACATGACATTTTTAATTTATACATTATCTGTAACTTATTTAACACAACATATCGTTGTGTTTCCTGTTCATTAAATTCCACGTTGACTAGAAAGAATACAAGAAGCTATATGAGAAAAGCAGGGCTGTGAAGCTCACCTGCATAAGCGAACTTACAGAGCAGAGTGGCGTTTTAAACCCATTATCCGCCAGTATTGATTGCTGCGGTGGCCGTTGCCCAGCAGTTGCAAATAGGCTTGGGACGGGGATGTGGGAGCAGTAGACACGATTCGGGAGAGTATGTATTTCAATATATTTCACCACCCGATAATTAGAATGTATCGTGATGGAGAGATGGTCACATCTATCGCAGAGGACACTAATATGTATAATGCATATTTTAAGGAACCCATTTATTAGTAAAAAAATAAATAACATTAAGTTACTAATTACACTTTGTAGTCCATTAGTATATACGTAGTCTTAATATAGGTAAAATATTTTTTACCTTTACTCAGCTAGTTGCTTAGAAACAACATATTTCAAAAGTTGACTATACTCTGTAGAGAAACATACCTACATGACATTGGTGAAATATTATGCGGTAGACAGATTAACAAATGGGAACGCAGTCCCCTCTGAATAACTATAAACCCTCTGTAAACGCCAAACAACAGGGTACGAACAAGTTCGAACTTGTATCAAGTTAAAGTTTGTGAAATTAATCACAGTTTCATCGTGAACTTTGTGGTAAAGTAACAATTCAACTCCATATATGACTAAGTTTTGTGAGATTTATTTACTTCAGAATGAAGCTTAATATAGCTAATAACGTAGGTAGTATTGGTAAACCTTTATCTATGATTTACTTCCTAAATTCAATCGTTAGATTCGTAACGAAAATGATTAAGAATGATTTGACTAGAGTCAAAATTTAAGGCTATATCAAAAATATTCTTCTTTCAAGCTAACAAGTTGTCAGCATAGAATGTGATTGCAAATGTGAAGACTTGCCTCATTACACATATAGAGAACCTAAAACTATGCTCTTACAAAAGTTTAAGTCGCAGAATAGCATTGAACAGATCAAGTAATAAACGATAAAAGTAATTTATTGAAAACGATAACAATAACTCACACATGCATCAGTTTAAGGAAAAATGGTGACGGTATGTGATACATTCTAGGAACTCGCGGGTCGCCATTTTAATGCACGATTTAAAAGTCAAAATTATGCCCCGTTATGTGCACGCCGACGTAGAGGTCGCGGCATTGGCAATGGCCGGTTTTTTTTCTCTCGAATCAACCTCACTGGCTCCTTATCAAGCGAGGGTAACTTACGGGCCTTATAAGGCTGGTATAGGTTCACGAGTCATCGAGGATTCCTGGCACGATACACGGTAGAAGAAGCAAAGCACATGTTGGACAATATTTTTTTAACTTCACTTCCTGTTAATTAAACATAATAATGATGAGTGGCGTTACTTAAAAGAAGTGAGAAGTAACCAGATTAGGCATTTCCCCGATAGTGCGATGAGAGTTTATCGAAATACTATCCATCTAAGATGCTTAATGAAAATAAAATAAGTTTATTAACAATGTACTTATTCAATTTACGTAGCGATTGGATCAGCAGAGCGACTAATATATTAAGTTTAGAGCAAATTAGAAGAAAATAATAAATACCGCAGAAATTACGATATGCCAGTACAGGATGTACTACCCGCACAAAAACTATTTAATACGCGGGTCCCAATTCACCGCCTTTAGGTAATACGTTTCAATAATCGTAGCAACAAAATATAATCAATCAATGTGTCTCTGTCCGTACGTGAAGCATGAGTCAAACGCGAGCACCTCGCTAATCCCTTTTAACAAACGATTAAAGGATACTTTATGACCGCCTTGATTCATCGCACCTTATTTAGACGTATCAATTAGTTTAGTCTATTTATATGTTAGAACATGTTAGGCGCGTGAATGCTATCAAATATGTGTAATGCACTGACAGGTCTACGACTGTATCAATATACGCATTTATTATATTTTATGGTTAAGATCAGGATTTTAATTATACCATATAACTAAACTATTGAACAAGGGCTAACGTTTGAATTGCACCTGGTTTGCATTTCGGGCGATACCATGGACAAGTAAGGAAAATGTAAAGTGCTCTGCTGAGGTGACTTATTCTGAAAGATAGTTGCTGTAGTTCGCGATCTAGTGCGATTTACTAAAATAAAAATAACTTATGACATGTTGCAACGATTGAAATCCTTTTGTTATGCCACGTTAAGGATTAGTACCTGATGATATTTTTCAAAGACAACCTCTGGGTTGGCTGATAGAGAATGCCTGGCTTAATGCAGGCATTAAGTCCGCCCTTTATTGACTTTGTCTTGCAATAAAGTCCAAAAAAAATAATACATCTCTCTCACTCTGTAGAAGTGTTCTTATCTAAGAAACATTGGACTCAACATATTCAACCTCGACTCATAAACACAGTGCACACATCAAGCTAAGCTTTTCTTCTGACCATAAAAACTTTATGTGACAGATCTATAAAGCTAATGTACTCACCAGCGCGGAACACCTCGCCGCAACCGTCGCACCTGCTGGCGAACTGCGCGTCATAGCAGTTGCCGCAGTAGATCTTATCGAGCTTGGAGCCGAACTGCTTGTCTACCAGCGACACACGACACTTCGCGCACAGGAAGCAAGCCTCGTGCCAGTGCTTGTCTTTGTACGACAGATCCTGTGGGGAAAAAGTGAACGACATAAAGATAACAGTTTAGAATAAGCAGAACCGGAAGCGTGCTGGTAATTTTTTTATTAAATATTTCCAACTAACAGGAATTTTTTGATTCTGTTTTTATTATAACATGTACAATGTGGAAAAAAAAAACACCGGAAAATAGTTAATTGAGTATCTAAATACATATAATATATAGAATAAATAAGTCTAATATTGTATAATTGTCATAATTAAATATATATAATTATAAAAAAATAAATATATAATTGTCATTCGAATTTCTACAGAATATCAAATAGGTAGTTTTCTACGCCGGATCGACATATTCCGTATCTATGTATGTATATCTATGTATACTTATATATATTCATAGACATATACAAATATATATACATGAAAAGTCATAAAATAAATTACGTCATACTTATTAGTTATCAGTAAATTGAATGTATTAACACAACAATAACTACGAAGGCAGCGTGGGTAGAAATTAAAATACAGAGGAACCATTGACCACACTCATACGATTAAAAGCTTCGTCATTTTAGTATACTTTTTACCACCAAAAGTGAATATCTTTATATTTCAGATGGTGAACACCTTATCCGCCTAGGATACGACTGGGTTGTAACCACCCTCTTGCCTATTTCTGTCGCCAATTTGTAGTGTAACAACGTTGAGCCTAGTGCCCAAGTCAGCGAGAAAAAATGCATGTTTAATTTTCGAAAAACTCCCTGATATTCAATCCACCACAGGGGATTGAACTCGGTTCTGCCCTGATTTCTAGGCAGATTGATCGATCGACATGGATTCATTACTATGAGTTAAAAAAATTCCAACTAAATAACCCCGGGTAAAAGACATTAGAGTAGGTAGCATTACCATAAAACTGAATTATTTATTAAATCACTGCTACATAGTTGCTAAAGCTTTTAATTACCTTACTCTTGATCTTTGTATTTTATCTTATCCCATGACTTTTTACTACCATAACATCTGAACATACCAACTTTTGTACCAGTAGCTGTTTATACAGAAATAGATAACATTTTCATTATATTATTATAAAAACTGATTTATAGGGTAACGTTTATGGAGTTGTCATTCAATTATAGACAATTAGAATCTTTATGTTTCATTTAGTACCTACCCATTAGATATAAAATCACAAAGGGATAGGTTCAGGCATTCCATTATTATATCCAATTAAGTTATTTTGAAGAGAATAGGTCTGACAAGCTTTTAAATCAACTTTATTTTCCAGGTGTATCGAAGCGTAAGGTGCTTGGAAGCGACTGGACTTCATATCTGCACTTAGATTTAGGATTGTGGTCAATTGTCGCATGGTTTCGGCGTCAAAATCTGTCAGCCCCGTTCTTCCCGTGGGTGTCATAAGTGTCATCTTTATGTAAGTGACAAAGGTGTGTCTTATAAATCTCGGCAAAGAGGCTAGCCTTCCGTCCCGTTCTATCTCCCGGAGAGGTTAAAATAGGTTGCGGAATCACGGCACACTGAGTCGTGTCGGACGGTCCGTCCACCGCTATAGGTGACAGAGTGCTTATGTATATGTGTCTATGTGATCAAACGTATTCTAAACCTATTGTAAGAGATATGAAACAAGCGTATATTTCTAGAACTGCTCCCCGTGTTCAAAAATATCGTTAGTCATTCTCAAGTGTATGCGCTCATTTGTTTCAGTAATAGTTGGAACAATTTCAAACTATTGATCAATTGAAAATCCTGGTTCATCATATTTTATGTTTCGTGATAACTCCACTCGAGAGCATCAATTTCTGTTGCTCATTGCAGGTTCACCGACCAAGTAACGTTTCGTAATTTATTTGGTTATTCATATAAAATACATAAACAATCACACCTATTAGGGTAGGCAGAGATAACGGATTTTCATTTCGCGCAACTCAACGTAGCCAAACGGTCTTCTGCAAGCAACTTTTCGTCTATTCAGGATATAGAAGGTGACGGGTGTTGAACCTTATCACTGGGTGTACGACAGAAAACTGTCATGAGATTATGAATGTTAGACTCTTAGTTCCCTCTTTCGATATGAGCGGCAGATTCTCGCCGCTACCACTCGGCAAATTATTTGAAAAAGTAAATGCCAGGCAATCGCCTCTTTCTAAAATATCTGAGGGGGTTTTTGGCACCGTGAATGGTCCGCCTCGCTGCTCCAGAGGTGATTGGTGAACTACACATGTCCTCGAGATAACATTTTTTCCCTATAACCAGAAATTATTGACATATTAAAGTATGAAATTTACCTCAAAAATAAAACTTAAACGGGTTTCGACATTAAATGCCAGTTAATTTGTTGGTGAACTCGGACCTCGGCTGTTTAGATGTAAATAATAATGGTCTCTCAAATATTTTAAAGTAAAATAAAACACTAATTAAATCTTGAAATATGTCAAAAATCTTATCATAAAAATCCTTTCTAACAAACCTATAAATTTTTAGAAGCTTTGTAACATCGCCATTTTATTATTGCGCCAATAACGTTTTTATCGCACGATGCAAATATAAGTTCAGTTTTGGACCAGGTAAAATCAAAAATAACTACCCTCCTTACGTACGTAAATGCAGATGACATTAATATACAGATAGACCGTACAC
This sequence comes from Bhutanitis thaidina, assembly GCA_029286595.1. NCBI lineage: Eukaryota > Metazoa > Arthropoda > Insecta > Lepidoptera > Papilionidae > Bhutanitis > Bhutanitis thaidina. The sequence continues at coordinate 2,913,268 of JAGSMS010000034.1, read as the reverse complement.
AACGGTCGTTGACGAAAGCTTTCGGTTTCAAAATAAAGCTCCCCTCGTTCTATGTTCTATTCTTGGCAGCCCGACAAGAACCGGAGAACTCGCGCTCGAAACAAAATGTCGTAATGTCAATAAAATATGAATGTTTATTTTGGCCGATTACGAAACTCTCAGCGGGCATGAATCGCGCACAAATCACCGGAGAATCGGCTGACGGATCCACCCATGGCTACTCAAGGTTACCCGAAACAAAATCTTAGAAAATATCGTATCCGTCCCAGAAATAGGTCCATTTGGCCGAGACGTCGTTTGTTTTCGAAAAACGCAACGTCGGCTTGTTCAAAGCTAAACGAACAAACAGCTTTAAACAGTTTATACATAATAATATTCCTCTGTTTATGTTGTTGCGCGTAAACAATTCTATTTATAGTGAAATACAATATGTAATTAAAGTTCACTTTGCAATGATTGGTTCTGAAATCGTAATGGTTTCATCAATATTTTGTTTGAAAACCAATAAATATGGAGATGTTCCAGGCCAGGGGAACAACTGATCGGTGTACAAGATACAGATGTTTCACTCGACAGGAAAAGTCATACGTGGTGAGATAAATGTTACGGCGTAGTCCCGTATCACTTTATGTTGGCTTGGCAGCGCTAGCTGGGGCCGTGTGCAGACGTACGCCTGAAGAATCTGGGCCGGCTGGAGTGACATAACTAAATTTGATCAGTGTAACAAAGCTAAGCAATGCCATCGAGTCCGGTGCTATTCTAAGGACGACATTCAAAAGACGATCTCTGATGATATTTTAGGATTGTCCATTTCTGTCTACACTTATAGCAGTCTATTTATTTATTTATTAAATCAAAACAAAACTTGATAAACCGAATTAGCGATATGAATGCTAATTAAAAGTAAAAATAATGCGAGCTATTGCGTCATCTTTATGTTTGCATTTAGTACTCAAAATTCTTATTCACTATACATAATTAACTTCATTAATTGAAATAGCATATTAATGCTTTTGACGCATTAAAGGCGTATAATACGCCTTAAAGGCATCAAAAGTTTTAAAATCTACAATACGACACAATTTCAATAATGGCACTAACAAGCTATGCTTTTCTGATAAAAGACACAAGATATTGTAGTGCAAGTAAATTTGAATCTTATGAACTCACCTTGGAGTCGATGCCGATGATCTTGTTGCACTCCTCGCAGCCGTTGGCGAAGACACTCTCGTAACACTTGATGCAGTAAGGGTGATCATCGCGCAGCACGTACCGCTGCCCGGTCAGCGACTCGTCGCACTTCCAGCAGCAGAAGTGACCGCTGTGCCAGTCCTTGTTCATCGCCTTCGTGTATTCGCCACTGAAAATGAGCTGAGGGCAAAAAAAAAACAGCGCAATTGATATTTCGAATGTGAAAATCGGCATAAAATCGTGAAACTACTGCAAAAACGCGGCAATATACACAAAAGCGACTATAACTTGTTTGTAATTGTGTAGTATTGTTTTAATATTGTCTATCTCTGGTGTTGTTTGCACGATAGCTTTTTTTTTTACAATTTTTTTAATATATACCTTAAATTAGATCGGGTATGTGAGGGTGGCCAAAGGGAACTACCGAACATGTCGATATGCAAGCGACCGTGTGCACGTCACTGAAGCAGGTCGAACGCGATCGGTAATCGACACTTGGCCGTCACAGATACACTAGCGTCACATCGCACTTCTCACAGGGGTCAAGGAGAATGGCCACCACTGCACATACCCATCGTCGTTGGCGGTGGTCGTGTTGGTCTGTTCGACCTCTGTGACGGTGACATCGCCGTCCTTGGACTCCCTACGCTTCGAGGTTTTCTTGACCTTCCTGGTCTTTCGCTCCGTGGTGGTGAACTGGACTTGTACGTCTACGTCGGCCATGGCAGGAGTCGGAGCTGCCTGTTGTAGGAGAAGAAAGCGATATCACCGAACGCGGTCGCGACCCGAATTCGAATGGCGAGCACCGGTAGCTGAATTGGAGGAATTATTCCAGAATGTTTAGCGTCGCAGGCGATCGCGCAAGTGGGGGAAGTTTGGGATTTAAATTTGGAAGAGTGACGGAGAGGGCAGGTGCGCGGGCGGCGTTTCCGACCGTCCCGAGAATCACACGTTTCCCTCGCTAGCGTTTTATCCCTCCTCGCTAACTGAGGAGATCCGACACCGCCCCGATCGCTTATGAAATGTAGGCCGGCGGTCATCGGTTATGATTTAACGGGATCCCTTATCACTTGGCTTGGGTTCAGCTAACGCTCAATCGCGATTGGCACGCCATTATTGATTGGTGTCCAAACAAGAAGCCACTTTTCCTTCATGCCTGTCAATGCGTCAAAAAACAGTTCCGTAGACACATATCCGTTGATAGATTTGAATGTGTAAGTAATTCTTAACACACATACGACCGCGTTCTCTAATATCGTGACGAGCAACTGAATACTAGAAAAGAGACATTGATATACGATTGGTTTTAAATGAAAGCGTTAACTGATTTAATGTCGATCCAAACGTAGATTTCGTTAACCACGGAATTTATTTCACGTGTCATTTAATATTACACATAAAATTAATATAGCTATGAGTGTGTGTTAGCAATCCCTATAATACACCAATGGTTTGTTTCGCATATTGTTTAGGACATTTAAGAACACGGATTTGCATATTTCTCAAATAATCAAGATGCATAACTATAATGAATTGAAACAGAGTACTATGTGGGCTCTTTCTCTACCTATGAGTCTGGGTAGGCACCGTCCAACCCATTTCTAGAGCCAAACAGCAGTACAACTGCTGTTGTGTTCCGGTTTGAAAGGAGCCAGTATAATTACGGGCTGTGAGGAATTGTGTCATAGTCTTCTGGGCGCATCAGTAACCTTCTTCGATTGAAGTGGTTCGCAGGTGACCATGGGCTGCAGTAGCCACTTAACTTACCATCAGGAGGACTGTTAGCTCATTTTTCATCCCAACTTATTAAAAAAAAATATCATTCAAGTTGTATAAAGAAACAATCACCACCATCCTTTTTAAAAATGTTGGCATCATATTAAAATAATGAGTGGCAGGCCAACGTCAAAGGCGTTGGTCGATAACACGTGAAACGTATAGAAAAACCTGTAGAATATCTAGACGTAGACGGTGGCGGTCGATGTGTTGGATCTCGCAAGGTCTTGGTCGGCGTCAGATTCATTCACCGGTTTAAAAATAAACAATTTACACGTTTCCTTGGTTCGCAGGCCGGTGGGGAACGCCGGAACATGGGTCGAGGGGGACGACATAAACAACACTTGCTTGTCAATAGCTTATTATATTCTGTACACAAGTGTCAAGTTTCCCACAGACAATAGCCTAAGAAGAATTTCAAATGTTTACCGAGTTTTAGAATGTGTCCGGGATGTGATTAGTTATTATCTTTAATATGTAAGTTAACAAAAAAACATATTTTTTTAAATAAAGTGTATTGAATTTTGTTATTGTAATGTCAATGGTACCTTTGCGGGTCGGCAGACTTCTTATTATTGTAAAGGATTTTTGAATTATTTCTAAGACATGAGAAAAAAAAAATCTCAAACGCGATATGTTTTTATAGAGGAATGTTGTCACATGGAATTTTTGTGAAATCTTTTGTGGCTTAACGGATAAGGCCCCTGTAAACTGTGGTGGACAATAGTAAGCAAAAAAAATCAATTATACGGAGTATGCAAAAAATATATGGAGTTAAAAATTCAGATTTCAATTAAAAATTTTAATTGAAAGAAACTTTGTAATTAAAAATACTTTGTAGCTTTGGAAAACATTCCACTATCATGATTTTAAATTAAAAAGAATATTTTTATTTTCATTTGAGCGAGTCAACAACCAAAATTTGTTTGGCGAAAATATAAAAAAGTCGGTTATTTATGGTCTGACTTTGACTTGGCATTGCGTCCAGTCTGAAATATTTTTAGCCTATGACGAATGTGTCCGGCGATGGAGGGAAACAGTGAAAGTTATGTTCTTTGTATGTCAGTTAAATACACCGAGAGACGGAAACAAATTACCGTTTAATGAAAAAAATAAATGACAGACAGCACGTTACTGACTGCCAGAAGTTAGCAGGTTTTAGTTATTTTTCTTTTGGCATCCACCACAATACACAATGACGTCAAAAACGCACCAAACATTTCTAGACATTAAAAAATATAAAGGATTCCTTTACCAACTACACTATGCATGATTATGGAATGTGAAATATTTAACAATATACCAGCAAGTTCAATGATGATTTAATTAAATTTTCATTGTGTTGAGAATAATTACATGCTCCGGTATCCGTACTCGATGTAATTTAAATAATTTCGTGAAGTTAAGACAGTTGCAGAACGTTGCGGATCTTTATTAAAATTATACTACCGACTAATCTACTAATTACTACCGATTTCGATTATGGTAACACCGTCCTAATACCAATGGTATAACTATACACTGTTTACACAAGCAGAAACACGCACACATCATCATGTCTGCCTTCCATGTTGATAGAAATAAAAGCACAAATGAGACAAATGACAAACGATAAATAATTATGTTGTAAAGACAATTCAAAAGACCACAAACGTAATTTCTCTCCATACTCTCCATGTTATGCACGTTGGTGAGCGCAGTGTTAGCAACCCACGCACTAGTATCATTAGATTTGGATTCCTTATATTGGGATGGGTTTTCCATCATTATTAGGTGTCCTGAGGCTCATTCGTTACCTAGCAAGATGCACCGCGTGCAGGTGAGGTTGGCATTTGGAGAAGCAGATTGTATATTCTAGCTTAAACCAGTATCTTCTGTATACCGTTTAGGCAAACAGAGGTAACATAGAGGCTGTTGATGGTAATTAAAACAGTAACAATACGAATGGCATTGAAGAATAGTCAACGTAATTTAGTAATTTGTCCCGAGATCATGTGATTTAAAAAAAAAAACAGAATTAGTCTGAATTACAACCGTAAAAGCAACTGAGAGCTAAGGCGGCTGCCAGTTATTGTCGTAAACCTCGCCTCTTTGAAACGAATATAGAGACGTGTCGGTTTCCATCAGGAAGCCTATTGTGTTCGTAACAGCCACAGTAACAATATCGCGCTGTTGCTGTGGCATCCGTGTTTTCTAAACCGCAGCATAGAACATGTAGGTGTTAACTTTGAGTTTAATGTTCAGGCTTGTGCACTTACAGTTGATGCGATAGTAAATTTTTATGGATTATAAACGCGCGCATATTTTATATCTTCGTAGGTTAACGCATATGGATTTAGATCAGAGGCTAGAGTTATATATTGCATGAGGGATACATCGGGTACGGGGAAAGTAAGGACGTGTGAGTGTTTCTGCGTTTGCCCGGCAGTTTAATATCTCCTGCGCAATTGACAATTGCTGAAAGTAATCGGAAGTTGTCGCTTTTGGATGATTTGCTTTTGATACTTCATTAAAATCAAGCGAGAACTTGTTACACGACGAGGTGAATAATGCTAAGTCAAAAATAGTTCATTGAATTTGCTTTTAAATGGAAATAAAACTATCAACACCTAGTGCATTGTATTGCCTTCATTGTGGTATAAATAAAAGAAGAATGAGCTCTTGTGGATACCACTCCAAGACAATGGAGGAACTCCTGATGCAAACCTTTCATCGGGTATCCCCCCCCCCCATATCCAAACTTGCTAGCCGACTTAGCTCTAAGGAAATTAAAAGGTCTAACTTGTATGTCGAAACAACCAGAATAGTTTATTTTAATTATTTTCATAGCATAATATCATATGGTATTTTGCTGCGGGCACTGATTCAGAAACATTATTCGTCTTGCAAAAGATGGCCATAAGAGCTATTTATAATGTAAATTCAAGAGCTTTATAAATTTAAAGAAATGGGTATTCTAACCTTGGCTTCTCAATGTACGAGTATCTCGTATATATGCAAATGTAAAGTATTTACATAAAAAATAGATACATTTAATTAGATTAGTGACGTACATAATGTAAATACTAGGACCAGACACAACTTTGTAACGACAGTTACTGTTCTCCATAGAGCCAGTAACTCGTTCATCGGCGTGTTATATATTGACCAGAAAATCCGAGTACGTGTGCAAAGTCTTCCTATCGATAAGTAAAAAAAAATATTAAAGAAGCACTTTATAAAAAGGGTTATCATAATGTAAAGTGTAAAAGAATACATGGATGATTGTAATCCCTTAACATACTCACGTTCAGGTATGAACGCTGTTTCTAAAATTTGTATTATAAAAATATAATAAATAAATTAAATAAATTCAAAAAATATTTGATGAAAAAGGATGAGGATACCTACGGAGTTTCATTCACCTGTTTCATCTCCGTCAGAGGAGCCTCATTACGTAACGGAGGTAGATTAAAAAAAGTACTTTTGTCAAGTGAATTTTATGTTCCTATGCCGAATAATAAAGATAATGATTTTGATTTTTGAAAGAAACAAACTAGCGGGGTGTGTAGTTTTGGAGGTGACTGGTACCATATTGATGTTTGCTGTAGTGATCAGAGGTAGTGTAGAAGAGCATGGTCATGGACTTGATGGAGATCACTCTCTCTCTCTCTCGTAATTCCATGATATTGCTCTTCTTCTCTCCAAGCTAAGTAATCATATTGTTTTATTTTGTAAGTAGATTTTAGCGCTTTTCTCTTCATCGTCTTTTCTTTCTAATGTAAACATAACGGATTTCCCCGAAAGGAAGGAACCAATTTAAAACTTCCTGTATCCAATGAGACTTTCAAATATATACGACAGAGGAGAGAAACTATATAAGTTTACAAATATATTAGAAACAGAAGGAAAACAAGAAAGTGTAGGTCGCAAATAAGTACTAAATGGAATAAATGTTAGTATTCGAATATTCGAACCTTGGAAGATAGCCATAACTTAAAACTGTCAAAAGGCTGCGAGGAGCCGACTGCGCCTTATCATTTAAATAATACGTTGTTAAATTAACGTGTTGATTAATTACGTATAATACCCCATAATAACAGGAGGTATTAATGAAAACATCGCGCGACTCATGACGCGTCATCTACATTAAAACATAAGTGGGTCGAGGTCCTCGCCTCGCCATGTCTGGATATTTTCGTATGGCTTATGCAATTCTCCTCCAATACGACAACGTACTCAAATTTGTAACGTCTAATTGGTAATATTGTAGATTAAAGTGATATAGTAACGTTATTGGATAGAACGTTCATTTAAGTATAAGAAATACATTTGGATAGAGCTGTAATTAGATGATAATCTGCAGCTCAACTTATTCCTCATCACCGACTCGTATTTGACAAAACGACCAAGAAAAGTTCATATATAAATTGATTGACTGAAAAAATACTGCTGGAAGTCTAGCCCTGACAGTAAATGTAAAAGTTTCATGTAAGTAATAACTCTTATAAAATCATATTTATATACTTCTTATGTTATGTAAATGAAAAGACCTCTACGTATTTCGAGATTGTGTAATATTTGTTATAAAATTGCGTACATCGTGTAAGTGTCAACTTAATTTTGTTTTATGCTTTACAGTTTTGAAGGTATATAAAGTATATTTTTTGTTTTAATATCTATAAATGAAGCCAAACTCATTAAAGCGTAAACACTTTGTTCCCGTCGTTAAGGAATGTACTATAGAGACAATACTACGATATGTAACAAAAACAAAACGCAAGGAAGGGGCTTATTGCTTTATATTTAATATAAATCAGTCATGCTTGTATCGAAGCTTGATAAACAATGCGTGCGACATTAAGTCTAAGCACTAATCTCCGAAGTTAGCCCAGAAATCTACATCTTCTTCCGTCTCCTCGGTTACCTCATTTGCCTCTTTATTTTCATCTTTTTCTTCCACGAATGAGTCAAGTTTCGGAAGATCTTTAAGTCTGGCTTCGGCATTGCATTCCTCTGGCGTGCTATCCACAGACCCCTCTGTGCTCCATCTTTCGTTTCTCTTTTCCCTCGACTTCTCCCTCGATCGACTTCTGGAATAAGAACGCGTTGATAAATTAGGTGTGCTCCCGAATCTTCCAAAGTTCTCATCTGTATCCATTTTTTTAAACTCTTCCTCTTCTAACGACGTGAACATCTTCAATTCTTCGTCACGTGATGCTCTGGAATCTTTTGAGGAGTTGGACGAAGAAGAATGACGCTTCCTAAAACTCCTGCGACGCCCACTAGGGTCATTTCGTTGCAAAGGACGGAACTTAATCCCATCAAGTGATCTTAAACAAATTAACATTATGTGAGTTTGGTTATCATATATGCGAAGTTATGATTCCATGTAATAGGTGACTCTCTACACGTGCATTGGTGTTGATGAATGCGCTCACTAAAATTGATATAAATGTGTAACTAAGTGTTACAATGGATCGTGATTTATGTGATGTCACACGCGTAGCATGCTCTTCAAAATCAGTAAACAATAACCTTAAAAATTCTTCGCTGTGAACAGTGTCGTCCGCTCTGTCAGCGTCGTATGATTGGAAGTGGATTTCAGGTAGCGGCTTTCGTGACGGACTTTGAGGCTTGTAATGCCATCTAATTTTTTCTTTGTTTTCAACAGTTTCGTGGAAATCGTGGTCGTTTTCGATGGAATTTCCTGAGTAATTTGAATCTAAAGTATTTTGGGGTGTGTTTAATCTATTTCTTGGTCCTACGCTAAACGTCTCTGAAGTTTGCGATATGATCGTTTTGGTTTTCGTCGGCGTATACTTTTCTGTTCTATAGTCACCATTGACTTGAGAAACTTCTTCGACAGAATCTTGGCCAAAACTAGAGATTTTCGTCGAAAACAAAATGGCTGCCGAACGTGTCTGTCCGTAGTACTTTACAGCAGCGGATTTTAGGAATCCATTTTTATCTTCAGCCAAACTGAGGTATCCTTGACCACATTCTTTGATCCATTCTCCAGGTGACGATGGATTAGCCGTCTTTTGAAGGAGTTTCGTGTAATATTCAACGAGATCTTGGAAGTTTGGCTCGTCATCAGGTACTACACCCCTGATTATATGCTTCAAGCATTCTATAGCTTCGTGTATCCCTGCATATGATATCACGATCGAAAGCATAAGTCCCATTCTTGGCGGCACGTACTCTAAACTATGGAGTGAATTGGATAAGGGTTAAAGTTCTTTACAGTTCGTTTGGGTGACAGGGAGCGGGATGCGGCGATGTGACGCCGGGGCAAGACATGAACAACTGAAAATTAAAATGGTATTCTTGCCAGATTAGTATCCTCATTTAGAACTCGATTTTGGCCGTGCGGCCAGACTTCGTTGCGTTTATGTCTCTTTTAATCTCGCTGTCCAAGGTTCCTCGCCGCGGTTTGTGGTCGTGACAATGAACGTGATGTGTCTAGTGATTTATTTCAGACATGTCAGTCTTTTTACAATGATCACTATAAATCTGATTTATCAGACAATTATTTTTAATATAATTAATATGTGTTAAAAATATTTATATAACAAATGATAAAAAAGTACCGTGGTAACCCAGGGTCAAATGTTAGGTTTAATTTTCATAGTACACTATTGACCTGGGCACCACTAAAAAAACTTTAATGAACCATTATGTTAGGTGCTTAATTTACGACCGACTCTGGGGTGAAGGAAAACATCGTAAGTTAAAACACATTAGTTGTCCTAGGAGTTGTTTAACGAATTATGAAGGCTGTGCTACATACGAAGTGACGAACTCACAATATGAACCACTTCAGCTACTGACGCATCTCCTTTTATTAAAACGCGTAATATTTAAGAACGTACAAAATTCTATTTAGAATAAAACATTAAAAGACAATACAAAAATACACGTACTTTTGTTTAAAAAATTCTTTTTCTTATTTATAAGTTAACTGCTGAACATGCAAGCGCGAACATAAGTTGGTATGCCATGCATAGAACATTTGCCCAACCTCACCATGCTCGGTAGGAGATCTGGTTAGATCCCCCCGCCTTGTCGTTGCGGGGGGGCTTAGTAACCGTGGCTTGGTCTTCCACGGTGAACCAAGAGGAACCTACATGGCCAGCCTGTCTTTGCGGGGATGGCTGGCCCGAGGTGGTCGCTCCGAGAGGGCTTGGTGAGCCCACTTCGGATGCGTGTTGGTGGCCTGTGGGAAGTGTGGGCTCTCCTGGCCCCCCACAGCCGAGGTGGAGTCGCGGGGGAAGAGGAGTTTTGGTATTGCTTTTCGCCATTCTCCCTATCCACCGTGACTCTGGCGGGGGCCGCACCGCTGATGCGGCCGAGGAAGGGCCGCGGGGGGAGAGGAGTGTCGGTATTACGTTGAGCCGTTCTCCCTACACTCCGCGGCCGAAATGTGGCGCCGGTGAAGTGTGAGGTGCCGAGAAGGCTGTTGGTTAAGAGCACCAGCCTTCCTGATCCTCCGGGTGGCGGACTCGGGGGGTCCGTTACCCTCGTGGGTTTGGAGATCGAGAAGGTAGGCGCGTCTGTGTTCCGACGCGTCTAGCCAAGTCTGTGTGGGAGAAGACACGTTCTCTCCTAATTAATAATAATTTAATAACATTGCCACTATTTTTACACTTAACTGTACACATGTCGATAGCTATTTAGACAAATGTGGCGTCGGAAGTAGTATTCGCTTTGATGACACATTGTTTACGCAATAGGTTAAAATTGTGAAGTGAAATAACAAAACAGACCTTAAATAAAATCACAAATAACCTGTGATTACATTGATGGAATAATATATGTCAGTTACTGTGCATTTTAACGCTTCAATTCGAATGAGAGTAGACCGCACACAATCTGTTTTTCTGTACGAAGAAAGCAAATGCATGAAGTTGATGCATTTCGTATCAGTGACAAAAATCGTAATAAAAGGTGAAATATACGATCCCTTTCTCCAAATAGAAACATTACCGACACACGGTGCACCCAGCTAGCTAACTGAAAAGGCTCTGGCGACCGTGTGCCGTCGCCGAACCCAAGCCCTACATACTTGTGATAAAGAGCAGCATCATTAGTTCGAGAATACCGGCATTGCGCTCTTCAACCGAGGGTGGTAAGTATGGGGAAACCTTCTAAGAAATCTATTACTTATGTCTGTTTTAAACGTCATAGAGCCAAGCGGCGGCTTTTGCTGCTGCTCGAATGGGCCGGCTCGACCTGATCGGTACCACGGCCTCGCAGAATACCGGCGTGAAGTAGAGGCATCTTCTGCTTCTGCGTTTCGTTCGGTAAGTTAGGTAATCGGAGGCCTTCACCCCCTTCCCATCCCCCTCCTCATCCTCTCTCCCATCTCCCTAATATTTTTAAAGGCCGACATCGCTCCTGCAGCACCTCTGGTGTTATGTACGTGGGCGACGGTAATCACTCACCATCAGATGAACCGCTGGCTCGTTTGCCGCCTTCGCATTAAAAATAAAGCATGTATGCTGCATTTACTGGCGCTTTCTTGGGGTAGCCTGTATACTGCACTGAAATAAAATATGCTGATAAAGATGAAGACAATTCTTTATGGGCGTTGGATGTATCCCATGTTCACTATACATGGGAAGCAACGATTGCTTACCATATTGTCACTCTTACTTAGAAAGAGATTCTCATGCAAGCTACTGCAATCAGACCAAAAGAGTCCGTCCTTGACGTTGCTTCAAATAAATTTATGTTTTAGACTAACCTACACATGTATAAAAGCTAGTACCAGTATAAACGAATATTTATTTTGATACTCCGTAACGCCTCCAGCGATCTGACATTGAAACCTGGTATCGTTATTCCGAAAATAGTGATTATAATAAAGTGCCAAACTGGCATAGCGTGTGAGTCAGCGACCTCAAGTGGAATTTAAAAATCAATTAGAGTTGCCATATTAAAATTACGTTTATTTGTAATTTTAATATGGCATATAATAATTTAAAGGTTATTTACACATAAATACCTTAAACATAAGAAGCCCTGTACAAGGACTTTTTTTGAATATAATTTTTTTTTATTTCTCTTTCGAGGAGATTGAGGAATTGCGTACCCTGTAAATAGACCACTGCAGGACATAGACCTCCCTCATAAGGAGAATTTGCCATAATCGCCAGCAATCGCAGTACCAAACACGACCGGTCATCCCCCCGCTTAATTTTGGTCCGGTATTAACAACAAACAACTTAACAAAAACTTTGTTCTCAGAGTTAGCAACACTAGCAACTGCGCACGCGCCTCTTAAAATATGATGTTCGGCGCTGATATTTCGAAGAAAAGCATTACCCCTCCGTTGTCACAATGCCAATGTTTTTTTTTGCCAAGCGCACGATTATATGCGAATGTGTTTTTATGAACCGAATAATTCTAAGATACAAAATGTAATATCCGATAAATTGTGAAGGTTATCAATAATACGTAGCATCGATCTAATCCGTTATGGCACAAAAAATCCTATGTGAAATTATTCCTCGATAAAATCATAGTGTTATTTTTTTTAATCCAAGATGTGGAACTCCTCACAGCCTGTAATTAACCTGGATCTCTATACCTTTGCACTGCTGATTGGCAGCAGACATGGTTAAGAGCAAAACACCTTCACCGTCGGCTCCTAGTCAGACAAGTCTACCACCTACTGACAATAACTGAAAATTATACGTTGCGCGTCACGTTATTAATGCTTCTAAAATAAATCATGATTTCAGTATGCCACAATTAAGACCAAAGTAAGAAACAAAGTGTAACAGTGTAGCTTTTATGGTTACGCAGTTCCTTCCGACACGAGTCACTTTTGTTTTTTTTACTGGTCTGTGGTGTCAAACGTACTAACAGCACACCGGATGTTAAGTGGCTACTGAAGCCCATGGGCACCTGCAAACAACTATCACCTATTCCATCTTGGTCACCCCGGATGACCAAGATGGAATGCCTCAAAGCAAGCATTTCAAACTGGAACTCAACGGTGGCTGCACTGCTGCAGCTAAAATAACAACGAGTGTGATACCTACCCAGCCAGACTGTCCCCCGAGATCCAGTTTGACCTGTGTATGTTTGTATGAATGTAATGAAATCTTTCAATTAAACATTCACCTGCTTGCAGAGGTACAATAACATGGATACCATCGAGCTGGTCTGATGATGGAGTTTAAAGTAAGTGGATAACGGAACGCTCGAACGGCTACTAGTAAACCCATCCAGCTTGAAGTTATTAGATTTGTCTTAACGAGTCCTATTTATTTCACCTGATGACGAACACCTCACGAAAGAGGGAAGAGAAAAGCTAAACTATTTCTCAAAGTTGAGATCTTTATCACCTTTCAAATCAAATCAAATCATTTATTTCGACATGACTTATAAACTCACTTGATGATGTATATTTTTATTGATTCGGGGCTTAAACACTTTCGTAGTTAAAGCCAAACATTAGAGAATTTCTTAGAAGTTGATATTACGAAGCAAAATTTGGCAATAATTGACGAAAATCCAGAAGCTTTCCGGATATATTCGTGACCGTTGATGAAACGAGACAAAAGTCGTCCTCACCAGGTAAGTTTGTGTGTCGGTTGGCAAGATTACGATCTCGGGCTTCTGGTACCATCCGCTATCATTGTTTTGCATTGGTTACATAAAGAGCTGACAGTTACTGGAGAGTATTACGGCTCATTAATTGACAAATTTACGAAAAGAAATCAAAATTCAACGAATATAATATTCAAAGATAATGCGAATGATATGCTTTCGCATCATCGTTGAATGTTATCCGCTCCGGTGTTGGAGACGCAGTTTGAAGAAACAGGTACAAAATTCGGCGGGATCGAAGAACTCATGAGAATTCGAAAGCATATCGCTCCGGTGTTGGAGACACAGTTTGAAAAAAGAGGTACAAAATTCAGTGGGGGTCGAAGAAGTCATGAGAATGCGAAAGTATACCGGTGTTGGAGACGCAGTTTAAAGAAACAGATACAAAACTCGGCGGGATCGAAGAAGTACAAGATCAAGTCTTTATTCCAAGAGGAACAATTTTCTAAACGTTATTCAAGGTGCTTGCGGTACTTTTGATCAATTTTGTATATAATATTTGAATCTATCGTGACACCCAGATTAGAGGGGCCAAATGCCAGTGAAAATTATTTCGGTATTCAGCGACAGAAACTTTTTGAGTTATCATATTATATTACCTCGGAATCTAGCATATGGAATCTAGCGCTCAGCAATTACGAACCATATCATTCTAATGACGATATCTAAATGGAGCATTGGAAACGAACAGAAGAACTGTGCTGAATCATAAAGACGGTCAAACACGGTTGTACTCGTATTAGCGATGGGATCGCGTTCAAATTGCGTTAAATCGCACCGGTCTAATTGCAGCGTGTTCTCTGACGTAGCTGTGACGGGGTAAGAAAGGTCCGTGTGAAACGCCTGATCGCGTAGGCGTAGAGTTGCCAGCCAGCATTAAACACTTCCCTCGTTAATTTATTTTAATTAAAAAAATTATTATAATTAAAAAAAAATTATGTCGGCTTATCATATTGTAAGATTATAATTCATAACGATTATAGATATAAACGAAAATTAGAATATTCCTTTTCCAAGATCTTAAATCTCCGAAGATCTTCACCGAATTCTTTGAAATTTTGCCACAACGTTGCATTCGAATACGTGCGTATTTTTAGATAAAGTAGAAACATTTTGTATATAATATTTGAATCTATCGTGACACCCAGATTAGAGGGCCAAATGCCAGTGAAAATTATTTCGGTATTCAGCGACAGAAACTTTTGAGTTATCATATTATATTACCTCGGAATCTAGCATATGGAATCTAGCGCTCAGCAATTACGAACCATATCATTCTAATGACGATATCTAAATGGAGCATTGAAACGAACAGAAGAACTGTGCTGAATCATAAAGACGGTCAAACACGGTTGTACTCGTATTAGCGATGGGATCGCGTTCAAATTGCGTTAAATCGCACCGGTCTAATTGCAGCGTGTTCTCTGACGTAGCTGTGACGGGGTAAGAAAGGTCCGTGTGAAACGCCTGATCGCGTAGGCGTAGAGTTGCCAGCCAGCATTAAACACTTCCCTCGTTAATTTATTTTAATTAAAAAAATTATTATAATTAAAAAAAAATTATGTCGGCTTATCATATTGTAAGATTATAATTCATAACGATTATAGATATAAACGAAAATTAGAATATTCCTTTTCCAAGATCTTAAATCTCCGAAGATCTTCACCGAATTCTTTGAAATTTTGCCACAACGTTGCATTCGAATACGTGCGTATTTTTAGATAAAGTAGAAACATTTTGTATATATAAGAAATTATATTTTTTTGTTTGTTTTTAGCTTATAGACTTTCAAACCACTAGATCGAATGTGCTCAAACCTTTGTTTTTTATTCGTTTTATCTCTGAAAAGGTAAGAACGAAATAAATTAATACTTTTTAAAATAGTCACTGTGAAGCGTGACAGGGTTCAGTTGGTAAATAATAATTTATTATATGTTGTCAAAATAAAAATACTACATTACTACAATATACTATTATGACATGATAAAGGATAAGTAAATACGAATACAGCCATTTAATGTTCTCGATTAGTAAATACAATCAATTGATCCCATAACATAAGCGTGGTAGAGCCAAGCGGCGGCGTTAGCTGCTGCTCGAATGGGCCGGCTCGACCGGATTGGTACCACGGCCTCGCAGAATACCGGCGTGAAGTAGAGGCATCTTGTGCTTCTGCGTTTCGTTCGGTGAGTGAGGTAACCGGAGGTCCTCACCCCCTCCCTATTCCCCTCCTCTTCCGAAACATCTCCCAAATATCCTTAAAGACCGGCAACGCACCTGCAGCATCTATGGTGTTGCAGATGTATGTGGGCGACGGTAATCATTTACCATCAGGTGAACCGCTTGCTCGTTTGCCGTCTCTTCCATAAAAAAAAAATTACAGCAGGAATTCTCACCCAGGCAATACAGCGTAGCCAACATATCAAAATCATCAGAGTTAAATTTGCGTAAGCTTACAATAAAAAATGTCCGTGGCTGTGTCATAAATTTTAATTATTGTTCGAGAACATAAACGTCTGACACAAATGAATTCTGTTTTTTGACAGAATTCAGAAGGCGGAATCCTGATCAAAGGTAATTGTTTCTTTATTTAGCCTTGTAGTTCAAACGTGCAATAATTAAGCTATCGTTAATTTAAATCTGTTAGCTGGGGGAATATTAATTCTCAATTAAATGTATTATTGACTTTAAAAAAAGAGCATTTTTTTAACTTTACGAATTACATCAATTATCTTTTATCATTAAATTTGTTATAAAACTTCAGTAAACTTATATCTTCAACTAAACGTGAGTAACGTGTTATAAATTCTATTTTTCAATTTTAGTAGCCGTGAGGAATCAGTGTAAGAATCAATCATCCATATTCTTTCCGGCATTCACCACATCTCCATGACGTTCCCCGAGGCTCGCCATCCGTCAGTCTCCCGGGGAGGCGAAAAGTGGGTTGCGCAGACCCATTTGGCTACTCTGAGTCGCGCCAAATGGAAATCCGTGATCACTGCCTACCTATATTTTCTAATTAGTTTCTATCGACCAGGAACGTCGTTTAAAAGGTCCAGACTTCTGTCTCGGTCCCTGGAAATTCTACTCAAAACTTGGTTTAACTTCAACAAAATAAAGGTATATTATAAATAAAAAAAACCTCGTAATATGCAATTGTTCTGCGTAGAGGGACGCTCTCTGTACAGGTTACTGTAAAGTATTTGAGTGACCTTGCTTTTGAGTCGAGTGAAAGTAATGTCGCAAGTGGGGCTGAGCGAGACGCGCTGAAATTCGACACCGCCTGACGTCACGGGCGAGCCGTGCGCACGAGTGGATGGTCGATACAGTACAGACGCAGGCAAAGAATATAACAAGTAGCCAGTTTAGTCAGTTTAAGATGTGGGAGAAAATTAGAGCTTTTAAGTGCATACGAGATTCGATGTTAAGTACAAAGAATGAATATGTTAACTAGCAGGTGCAGGAAGTCGAGTGCACCCAGCTGGGTGACTGACGGAGCCTTCCATATCTGTCTGTCTGTCGAATACAAATTTCAAAAGTTTGAGAACGACGGTAGATCAGCATTCCCAGAAGGTAGATATTAGAGTCTCCACTCCACCCACCTGCATCGTGATTAAAAAAAACCTCTCAAATGTGCATGTCATCTTTGATTGGTGCTAAGGTCTTTCTTCCGTTTTTCTCTACACGTTCCGTTTGAAGTATGACATGATATTATATTTTTTTATGGGAATGGCGGCAAATGAGCATGCGGTTCACCTGATGTTAAGTTACCGTCGCCCACATACATCTGCAACACCATAGATGCTGCAGGTGCGTTTCCGGCCTTTAAGGATATTCAGGAGATGAGGGGGGAGAGGAAGAAGAGGGGGATGGGGAAGGGAGTGGGCCTCCGGTTACCTCACTCACCGAACGAAAGGCAGAAGCACAATATACCTCTACTTCAAGCCGGTATTCTGCGTGGCCGTGGTACCAACCCGGTCGAGCCGGCCCATTCGAGCAGCAGCAAAAGCCCCCGCTTGGCCCTACCACGCTTTCTATACGTCTTTACGTCCTGCATTGATTGAGGAAAAAAGTCTTAATAATTGTCTCATTCTTTCGTTTTTTACATGCGTCGGAGTTCATAATTGCCAATAACTATTTGTAAGATAAGAAAAAAGAATATATACCACGTAAACCTTTAGCGAATGTGCCATAAATTTCGAGGTTTTCGCTCTAATACGATTTTATAATGCCTCCATTCATAAAAATGTGTTGGAGAAGTTGAATGAGTTTGAGGATATTTTAATAGAACACTCATAAGTGTTTTGCTTTTATAAATATAAATAAATACAAATCTTCCTAACCTATTCATATATTTACATAGGCTACAAGTTTGACAATAAATAACAAATGCGTGTTCAACTTGAGTTTTCTTTTTACCAAAGCATATTTACTTTGAAATTATTCTATAACTTGTTAATTGATAGTTATAATGTAAATACATATCTCAGGAGCCGGAGTTAAGGGATCGCGGGTGAAATCATTCATGCTTTATATTTTGATCCGCTCAGACGCGCGAAAACAACACATCGCGTTATTGCTTCCCGCCAATTTAGATCGACTTCCATAGCAATTTATTTTAATTTACGCACACAAGCTTTTCAATCACGGATTTATCTGAAGTTTGCTGAAACCGATGCCAATGAAAAGGATATTTTAGTTTTTGAGCAATTATAGTTTTTTTTTTTTGTATAGGTTGTAAAAATGATATTTGCTTATAACTATTGCGGTATGTATGGCTCAAATACATGGCTAGAGTTATTTTACAATTAATATCTCTTCACATGTCCTGTGTTTGAAGCAATCGAAATGCCATTGTTTTGTGTCTTATCAGGGCTTATGGCACTAGGCGGATTAATATAAAAAGCATTTAAACAGAATCAGATGCGACACATGTATTTAAAATATGATAAAGTAAACTTACTATAAAGTTTTATAAATATCTTACTTCTGCAAATATTTCATATTTTCCAAGTGAACTTTTACGTTGCACTCTGTATTTAATTAGAGTCCATCATCAAAAATATTCTTTTGAGTAAAGTACTTACCATATTAGTTTACAAAATTATATAAGAATTTACTAACTGAACCCCAAGCATGTTTATTTCATAGTTATGTCAATGCACATCATCAAATTGTCATCTTCAAATAAGCTTTCGTATGTCTGAGCTATCTATCGAGAAGCAATAGTGCCTGAGCGGGTCTCGGAATACTACCTACACACTAAACTGCGGTGTGTCTTGCTCATAGCTCAATAAATGCTGAAGGTAGCCCGAGTTAACTATGACATCTGGACGACTAACACCTTAGTCCCCCTCCCCCCCTGACTACGGCTGCTATAAACCAATCGAAACGTCGGGAACATAAAAATAAAATTAAACGCGATAAAATTCGCAAATAATAATTTCATTTCAAAAGTAATATGTTTGTGACAATGGGATGGTATACCAAAACTTCCCGGTGCAATTTGGATAGCTCCTCCTATTCTGCACAGGAGTCCACTGGATCGGTACCACGCTCTTACCCATTGGTGCAGCCAAACAGCAGGGTAATAACGGTTGTGTTCCGGTTTGAAAGGTATAGAGAGCCAGTATAATTACAGGCTATGAGGCATTCGATCTTAGGCCTCGGGGGTGGCAAGGCATCAACCCAATGTAATAAAAAAAATATACGTAATTTTTATATGACAAACAGTTGAATTTACCACGTGGTTGACGGTGAAGGACGATAGCACCGCAGCCTGAATGTCATGGAACTAATAAAAAAAATATTTCTGGGATATGCGAAATCGATGCTTAATTTTGTATTATTATACAAAAATAGATCTTGATCGGCATTGTCATGAAGTTGGCGCGCTGTCAATAGCGTTACGTCAATCAACCAAAAGATAATCAATGGCAGAAAGTCTCGAATTTGCCAACGAAGTGCACGTAATGCTCATGTCAACGACATTTTTCACGGTCGACCTCCGAAATAATATTGCACTAAACAATATTAATAAAGTAAATAAATGAGTTACAAGAGTGAAATGAGTAATAAGAGTGAAATGAGTAATGATGAAGGTCTGATCTAATGTCATAGACAACTCTAGAATGTTAAGCAGGCTGTATTTATTAACGCCTCCGTATTTCGGACGGTAATTCTTTTTTCTGTTGGAGTAGTCGTTTATTCTTGAAAAAAGTTCTAAAAATCTTCCCGAATTTCTCACCGAATAATCTAATTTGACAAAGAACTGATTGTCTTTTTAGAAAGTGAATTTGGGAGCGATGGTGTTGGTAGCTTTGCATAAAACCAGCGCCCTGTGAAGACGATCACGTAATGTATATACGATATGTACTCGTACTATATGTACTCGTATTTATAAATATGTCAAATTAAGCATTTATTCCTAGTGGGATTTGTGAGAAAAATAACACGGAAATTGAAGAATTTAAGCTATTCACATATAACCTTAGTTACTTTTAAATCAATTATTTTAAACTATAAGCGTTTCGTAACGAAGTTTGGATAGAAGCGATTAACTCTGCAAGGGTAAACATATGAAGTAGAAAAACACTACTATATATGTATATATATATAAAAATTACAATGATAGATTATTCGGATAAAAAGTAAGACCTTTATTGAAACTATTCAGTAACCTCTAAACAATCCACTGCTCAACACTGGCCTAAATTGGCGCATTTACCATAATCAAGGAGAAAGACGGTTGGCGAGATAGCATATGAACCTATATACCAATGTCGTAAACACCCCACACTTGACGTTGATGCACGTTACCCGTCTGGATTATTTACGTCTAGTCAATGATTTCATAATAAAGATACGCTATATGCTCACTAAACAAACGAAAACTTTTTCGTGTTATGAAAAAAAAACACTGAGTCTGATATATTCCCGCCATCTGTGGCAAGCGACGAGATTCTTCTAACATCGCATCGACTTTAACGACACACCCACGAGATTATATTTAAAAATAAAAATAAATGAAACAGACAATTAAAACCTTTGTACACCAGCATAATAATAGAGCATTTCCATAGAATATTCTACATCAGCCTATTCAAGTCCACGGTTTTTTTTATGGGAAAGGCGGCATTGATCAAGCGGTTCACCTGACGGTAAGTGATCACGTAAATCTGCAACACCAGAGGTGCTGCAAGTGCGTTGCTGGCCTTTTAGGGTATTCGGCAGAAGAGAGGAAGTTCAATGGTAGGAAGGATGAGGAGGGGGAGGGGGCCTCCGGTTACCTCGCTCACCGAACGAAACGCAGAAGCACAAGATGCCTCTACTTCACGCCGGTATTCTGCGAGGCCGTGGTACCAAACCGATCGAGCCGGCCCATTGCACATGGGTCTTTCCAAGAAAGCGTCAGCCAATGTATTCCTTGAAAGATTCACCCATACTCACCACGCTGGGGTAACGGGTCGGTGAGCGCAGTGCCTGGTAACCTCGCACTACTATTTCTATTATCGCAACATTATTTTAATTTAATGCCTAGCAGGGTGAACCGAGCTTCGTGGCAATCTTTGGGGGAGGCCTATGTTCAGCAGTGGACTTCTGATAGGCTGAAATGATGATGATGATGATGAGGGTGAACCGTATGCAGGTGTGTTTGGCTTTAGAAATATCAAAAAAAAATCATATAACTCTAATAATTTAAATATCTAAAACAGGTAATTAACACCATTGCCATAATTACAGAAAATTCCATGTTTATAACTGCGCTTTTTTTCTTTATTTGAATTTAGAACCATCACTTGCACGCCGCACGTTTGAAACCAATCGATTCATAAATCATCTTGTAATAATCTAGTCAGCCATTATTTGCAGCAGCTTTTATCATTGTGTACTCGCCGATTATTATCGAATCTCGAATAAAGATTAAGTACCATGTAAAATAACAAAATATTAAAATATTGCTCTTCACAATACTTTACAAAAAAAATTACGATTATAATTATGCGCCATCTGTGGTCGAGCAGCAGAACCAACATAGGTAAAGTATTAGTGTTATGACAGCTATTTCTCATTGTACGTTATTTTAATGACAAATATGAAAAAAAAATTGATAAATAAAAATTGATCATACATAAAAATATTGACTAAATTAATCTATAGTTTCATCGGTACCAGGAAGTTTGGATTAAACTAAAAGTTAAAAAAAGTGACTGAGCATATGAATATTTCAAAAATAAAGCACAAATTCAATGTCACACATGCATAATAATATATGTATTTGCATTAACTTCACTCACAATAAATGCTTCACTAATTTTTAATGCACATTAATACACACGCGAAAGGCGCGCAAAATCGAATTTCGAATAGAATCAACTGACAGCACTTTTTTTTAATTATTTCTTTCTCTTATGGAGTCAAAAGTTGTAATAGACACGTCCTCGGTTGCAGTCGAAAGAGGATTGAGTTCTCACTTGGCGATCGTTATGCCGCTAAGTCTTCCTTGATCTGGTGTGCGTTAATTATATTTATTAGAACGGACTAGTGTCTATAAACACTGTCGGACGACAGAGACTTCAAAGCGATCAATCGCTATTTAGAGGATCGATGGACACGTTCTTTGCATGACTGAAACAGAGTCCCCTCGTGATGGCTTTAGCGGAAAATTGGAAAACAGGAATTTGTTTATGGGGAACACTTCATTATAGTTTTCACACGTATTAAAAAAAAAATATTTAAATGCAATTTCAGAATTAATAATTAGGCAACATGCTATAGAAACTTCGAAAATAATATATTTGCAGTAGCATGTAGGCCACCGCTTCAGATACTAATGTAATAAATTGAATATGAATGTTCAAGATATAATCAATCATCGCCAATACATGCTTCTCGATTATTAACTGATGCATTATGAAACAAAATAATTTCAGGGATATGTGACCTAAATATGAGGAGAATTTAAATACTACTAAAATCGATTTTACTGTTTATTACAAGTTTTTGTTACCTATAATTCTTACAAGATATTTCATATTATTTCATATAAGAATATACTGCTGCACGATTCCTTGTGTTTAGCATTGCAGTGGAAGGTATTTGTTATGCGTTTAGAGGGATTTAATAAAACAATAATTAAAACAAAAACAAATAGCCATTGTGCATTCAACCAGGAAATTATGATCGATAGATTAATAAAATAATAATGAACGAAGAAATTTAAACATTACAGCTTACCGTTAAGTATTTAAAACCGTGCACTTTTTACCTCCTGAATATTATAACACTTGAAATATAGAAGTGTGTAAGGGCGCGCAAAAATCCCGCACTGCGTATAGCAACTGTCGGAATGGTCGGGCAAGGTGTGAACAAATCTGCACAGTACTGTTAGTGTTTAAGAGTTTATTTTTAACTTAAACCATACATCTAAACCATTTCATTAAACGAATGTATTGAATGGGTTGGAGTGTTCAATTTTAGAAATTCTATTTCGTACTGCAAATAACCAATCTGGTAGGTGAGGCGGTGTACACGGAGGCAAGATAATTTCAACTGCAGATGCCCCCCAACATTCAAAGATCAAGAGAATCATCATTTGCAAAATTAGATCTAGACTATAATATGGTCCGATCACACAATCTGTGAATCATCAAGGGCCCGGTGGGATTGTTTTGAGAGATAAGTCAGGAGTCATCTCCCATTTTCCGACGTCATAAATACAGTCGCACAACAAAATGAGGCTATTCCTGAACTTGATATTTTGACGTTTTGATATTTTGTCAAATCAATACATATAAACTAAATTGAAATGTCTATCTGTGCTATAGAAATAACTGCCTTTTTCTAAGCTTATGATTACTTGTAAGACACTAGTTTCAGTAATATAACTCTATATTACTAAAACTAGTATCATATACATAGTTTTCTAAAATCCGTTTTACAATTATTTGCTGTTGTTTGTTAAAGCTAATCTTGTAAACGAATTTGCCCTAACTTGCACGAGGAGTCATAGGACCTTGTGGGGAGTAATTTAGACAATTTGATCCCAGGAAATAATTGGAGTTTCTACGCGAAAAAAGTTGCGTTTGACAGTTATTAACTTATAAGATCGTAGGAATACATTTTCACGTAACACCTACACTGGGAACTGAGATGTATAAAATATATTCCTAACTGTATATAGCATATAATGTTAATTGGCATAAAGTAGCAGCCTGTAAGTGCCCACTACTGCGCAAAGGCCTTTTTCGCAAATACCTGAGAGGGTTTTGGAGCCGGGAAGGGCCGGCCACGCTGCTCCAGTGTGGGTTGGCCGGTTTGACATATCCTCGAAATAATATTGTTTATTATTTCTCAGACATGCAGGTTTCCTCACGATGTTTTCCTTCACAGCCGAGCACGTAGTAAATACAACATTTAAAACCTATTCACAATTCTAGTGGTGAATCGAACCCAGGTCACTCACGCTCTGTGAAACTAAAGCGAGCGCCCTGACCACTAAACTACCACGGCTCGTAATAACTAATTGTAACATACATGCTGCTAAAACTGGCAGATGGTATTTTTGGTACACACTCTTTGCATTATAGCATAATATCAAATGTATATGAAAATATTTCCATAATTATAACTTTTACTATACCGATCAAGGCGTGAACATTTCAAAGCAGAACTGTATGTCCAGGTGCGAAGTAATTACTTGTTATCTAGAACTTCAATAAGTGTCGGAACATAGAGTAAAGAGGCTAACCAGTAAGAACTACTTTAATTAATTCATGACTTGTCGTTACAATAGACCTTATTATTGTTATAACACGTGAAGGATTTAAAACATAGACGTTGGACGTTATTGATTAAACTATGTACGAATTTTGTTTTTAAATATTTAAAAAGTCGTTAAACTCTTCTAATATTACCTTCCCTACAAGACCCATAATGACCTCGTTAATTTAAGTTTCACATTTGTACCACGCTATGGTTATTAAAAAAAAATGTGTTGTGTGTCAAGAACTTGAGGGCATTGGCCTCTTCGAAACTGTTAGATAGAACCTTGGACAAGTCCTGATGTATCGGGACGTTAAGGAGCCCTCTCTAATCACTTCTCTCACCAGCAGCATTGGCGACGTAGATGCTTTATATATTCGAAACTGCTGCTTTCCGTCCGTTCAATACTGCTGTAATGGCCGAATGATATTACCCACGTGCGATTAACGATTATCATATCATTTGGCGCAGAATACCGGCGCGTTGTAGATGAATCTTGTGCTTCTGCATTTCTTTTAGTGAGTGAGGTAGCCGGAGGGCACCCTCGCTCTCCCCTCTCCTCATCCTCCCTTCCTTTCCCTAAATATACTAACAGGACGACAACGCAACTGCAGCTACTCTGATGTTGCAGACGTACGCGGGCGACGGTAATCATGTACCATCTGGTGAGCCGCATGCCCGTTTGCCGCCTAATCCAAAAAAAAAAAAAGAAACTAAGGCTACTATAGGTTATGGCATGCAGATAATTTATAGAAGCTCCATTATCGCACGAATAGGAGCACAGTTGCACCTCATTAATAATGTCATGAGCTGTTGCAGGCGCAATAGAGGAGAGGCAGCGGAAATTATGAGCGGATTTTCGTTTACGTTCGCATTTTCTAAGTCTATTTCATGATTTACATCGGAGAGGCTACTGACATTTTGGTACACGGAAAGCCCAATTACGGCGAAACAAAAACAGGTTTGTGATCTCAATTGTTTTCATACTAGTTGTTCCTAAACTACTTTATCAGTGTTGATAAATGAGATGTCTCATGAGGCGACTTCATGTTTTACGTGGCTATGTCATGGGCGCTGTTCCGGCGGAAAACCCACCCGACAATGCCAAAACCAACTGTCACACATCAGGCGCTTCGGACGGAGATCCATCTCCGCTCTATGCAGTGCGCAGAGTACACAAACTTTTCCTAGAACATATGCCGGTTGTCGCGGGCGCTTCTTAACGATGACCGATGTTTAACGGGGTGCTAATATATTACAAAGTACTGACAAAATTATAGATAGGAACGCTCCCAATCTAGTTTTCAACGTGTCGCAATACTATAAGAAAGAAAGAAACTTTATTTATTACATCACAATTAGTTAAAAAGTTATTAATAAAAAAATAAAAAAAATAATAAAAACTATAAAAAAATAACAAGATTTTAGATTATTTTTTCTGCGCTACAGTGTGATGCAACAAATGGGTCTACGCTCAGTTTATGTTACGGATTCCCGCAACACTGATTTTCAGCGCAGCCTTATACCACTGTTGAGCCGGTAGTGTTTCCAATAGATACAGCTCATCTATATATTAATAAAAAAAAAAGAAAAAAAATAGAAAGAAAAAGACATCTTAAACCATCTGAAGCTGAAGCATTCTGTGGCGTTATATTTAAAACTATCACGAAATGCAGCCGAAGAATGAGATGGGAAGACTAATTAATAGGTGGAAGATCTGGTTATGTAAACGGAATTGCTCTCGCTATTAGGGATTTATAACGCACTAGCGACACGCCCCGGCTTCGTTAGGCAAGATTTGTATGTTACGTAACCGTTTCTTTTAAATATAAAACAGATCCATGTGCGTATTGACACTGGAATGGTCCAGCGCACTGAACAGGAGCGATGTTAAATATAGTACCTGTACCATTGATACCTAACTACTGAAGAGGACCATTATATCGGCTCTCGCCTTAATCCCCCCCCCCCCCTCCCCCCAAGGAGGATTGCGGTCTGACAAAGGAAACGCTGAAAGCGTACAGTGTCCTTCGCTTCCGTTGAAGGGATATTAACTTTCGTCCAACGCCCCGTGGGTGGAACAGATCAGTTTCAACCGTAAAGAAGGTTCCATGGTGAAGAGTCATCCTGTCGATGTATCCGGAACAACGTCCGGTTATCCGTAAAGACGGATTTTTCCGCCACCAGTCGGTCGACAGAGCTTTGTCCGTTAGTCAGCAGGACGCAGGTGAGGCAGACATTTTGTGATAAAGCTGCTTCATTTCCCTTTTAACATAACAGAAACTTTGCAAATGTATGCCTGCCTTAAGACATAGACCCATAAGGAGACTGATTTGCCATAATTGAGCAGCAGCAGCGATTTGGCTTTTGCTGCTGTTCAAATGGGCGGTTCGAGCGGGAAGGTACCACGGCCTCGTGGAATACCGACGTGAAGTAGAGGCATCTTGTGCTTCTGCGTTTCGTTCGGTGAGTGAGGTAACCGGAGATCCCTCCCCCATCCCCAAATACCCTCGAAGAGCGACCACGCACCTGCAGCTCCTCTGATGTTATAGATGTAATTTATCACCAGATGAACCACTATTGCATCTTTGACGCTGCTGCCCGTCATCGGTCTGCTCAAATTTGATCTGGAATTTTTCGAGATCTGTCTGTCCGTAGTAGACAGTAGTCACCTCTTACCACACCCACGGCATGAATGGTGTGGCATATTCTTACGCCGATAACACACGGCTAGACAAATATGGTATTACTAGTAGACATATTTATTGTGTTTCAACTTTAGTCTATGCTTAACCTTGCGATTATTTTTTATGGATAATGTAAAGATAGATTAGGTTAAAAGCTTGATGCGAAATCAAAACAAATCCATTTGTTTAGGGTTGTTTTGTTATGCTTAGTACTATAAACTTAACATCTCAAACGTTTACTTTTAAAGTTAAACCACGTTAAAAAAAAAAAAAAAGGTGGATCGCGCTCGGGCATGTTTGTTTTGTTTTTCACGAATACAATGTGAGTGTGAAAGTGTAGGTTCTATTTTTCTTACTTTTTTTAATATTAAGCATTTTAAATGTAATGGCACCGCGCATACGTGTATTCGACCTGCATTGAATCCAGCGGTTAGTCATACCGCGCTGCGTACCGACTGCGTTATAGTCGAGGCCGGTTATTTATAATTGACGCCGCGAACATTGTCCAAACCAAATATATTTTAAATGCGTTATATCACTGGGCGAGCGTTAAGTGCGTTTTGACTTTTACGACTACTAGCGACTGCCCGCAACTTTGCAAGCGTGATCTTAAATATTGGCACTGTGTTTTATTTCACGAATAGCTTTCAAATTTTATCAAAATTAATTCGGCTGCTTAGCCGTGAAAACCGGACGGACAGAGTTAAATTCATATTTATCATATCAGTAATAGATAGTCTGTCTGTCGAATTTCATTTAAATTCATTCAGTTACGCTGGCCAGGTTGGTGTTGGTGTGTTTAGCGCTGTAATAACCTATTAAAATTCAATGTAATAGGGTTCGTATCGAAAGTTCGTTCAGTGGTTATAAAGCCGCATTCCAGACACAGCATGTGTTTAATTGGAAAAAAAAAATTACACGAGCAAAGCCGATGCGCTAAGCTTATGTAGCAAAGACACACTGGCAATATGTCATTGCGCAGTGTGGACACCTGTTAAATATCAGCCGGCGTTCTA
Organism: Bhutanitis thaidina; assembly: GCA_029286595.1. NCBI lineage: Eukaryota > Metazoa > Arthropoda > Insecta > Lepidoptera > Papilionidae > Bhutanitis > Bhutanitis thaidina. The sequence goes on along the minus strand of JAGSMS010000034.1, from coordinate 2,885,232 downwards.
TGGTACGGAAATAGAGTCAGCCATTGATGTAACGTCTGTTTGGAGAACCGTTCTAGGAGATCTAAACATTTCCGTCCGTCATTGATTTGCATTATCTACCATAACTTGTTAAGCAAACATTAGCAATCCATGAACGAATAACACATTACACTAGGTAGCGTTAAAATATATACGAGTATTTCACTCTGTCTCATACTGTTGGTGTCGAAGAACTCGACTTAGAGAGATTTCCCACACTTTCGATTCGAACACGACTTCTAATTATAAATTACATATACGTGGTAAAGCCAAGCGGCGGCTATTGCTGTTGCTCGAATGGGCCGGCTCGACCGGTTTGGTACCACGGCCACGCAGAATACCGGCGTGAAGTAAAGGCATCTTGTGCTTCTGCAATTGGTTCGGTGAGTGAGGTAGCAGGAGGCCCACTCCCTCTCCCCTTACCCCTCCTCAACCTCTCTCTCATTTCCCAAATACCCCAAAAGGCCGGCAACGCACCTGCAGCACATCTAGTGTTGCTAACGTACGTGGGCGTCGGTAATAATTTACCTGTTGGCTGCTATAAAGCACTCGAAACGTTGGGAATATAAAAACAAATTTAAACGCGATAAAATGTGTAGTGTTCGCGTAAATTCTCTTATCATCAGGTGAACCGCTTGCTCGGTTGCAGCATTTCCATATAAAAAACATTTACAAAATAATTAAAAAATGTTTCAAGAGCTATTAATGCGTCCGCGCAACACAGAAGACATATAACAGAATTATTTGTTCCTAAAACTTTTTATCATAAGAATTGTTCTGCCATGTCTATAAAGATATACTACAAACTGCCAGCCGATTTAAAAACCCATGGAAATAGGCAGATTGATGACCACGCTTACACACTGGCCATTGACTAGATGTTTTTATGACAGTAAGGAGTTTCGGACAGAAATACAATGAATTTTATTATTTAATAATCAACAGTTGAAAGTTTTCATCAAAAATTATGAAAAGTCAGAATTTTGTAAGAAACAAAAAGTACTCGTACAACACCTGAAAATCTGCAAATGTGTTGCCGGCCCTTAAGATAATTAGGCAGGGGGGAAGAGGAGGGAGGGAGGGTGAGTTAGACACTCTCCAAACGAAACGCAGAAGCACAGCAGAGACACCAGTCAAGCCGGCCCATCCAAGCAGCAGCTAATTAAGAATTTAAGTATATACAGCATGTTCCGTGTTAGCAAATAAACATATTATTATAAAGACTAGAAGTAATCACCTGCGCAGGAAATATTATACTGCCGTAAATAATGAAATGAAATGAAAATACACTATTGTACACCAATAGCAATAATAGGAAAAAAATATATTATCCTTATCGCTTAGGAGCGATCTCTACCAGGCAACCATTTTGCAGGGGAAATAGTAGTTGAACTTTAAACACGTAGACCGTCTTTAGTTTTTACCTCCACGTATCCAGTGCGACGCGTTCGATACGAAGAGAGGTCATCATACGTAGTGTCACCATGATGGGACACAGCAATACACTTATAGAGGGTATGTTGGAATTCGAAGCCAATACCCACTTGGCAATTAGGACACAGGTATGCTGGCCACTGAGCTACACGGTCGTCAACAATGCAAATAAGCAGGCCATGATTGGTCATAGAAAGGTCCTAGGCCAGTGATTAGTCCTGTTAAAATTTTTAAATTAAATACACTTTTTTTTATGCATTGGGTTGACAAACAAGCTCAAGTCAGTCTGCAGACAATTTCAATTAAAGAAGGTCAGAGATGAGTTGTCGCCTCTAAAGGACTACACAACCTGCAATTGTCCCGAGACCGTTATAACTTCAGAAACGGAACACAACAGTGGTCTCTCACCCAGACCATCTATTCCTAAGTGGACACTCAGGAACTTGTCGGTTGTATAGCAGGCGGCTGGCTCACCTCGTCGCAGGCGTGGCAGCGCGGCTTGAGGCGCTCGGAGTAGTGGCGCACGCAGTAGAGCCGGCCGTCGAGGGCGCAGTACGCGAGCTCCACCAGCGGCTCCGAGCACTCCGCGCACGTGAAGCACGCCGGATGGAACGCCGCCTGTCGGGCACGCGCACGCATCAGTGGCAAGCCACACAAACTGTTTCACACAAAATCCGCGTGTCATCCTTCTCCTATACAATCATACGGTGTTCATTTATTACTCAGCACGCCGGGCAGTGCCAGAGCCGTGGTAGCCTCTAGTGTTCAGGTCGTTCTCTTAAGTACCGCGTGCAGCGCGTGTGACCTGGGTCCATCGATCCCCGGTGCCGGCACCACTAAAACTGTTAATAGCAATTTTAAGTGCTACATTTGCCACGTGCATCTAATAAAAAATATTATTTCGAGGATATTTGAAACCCGCACTGGAGCTGCGTGGGACGGGCCCTTTCCGGCTCCGAAACCGTCTCCCATATTTGAGACTGATGCCTTTGCTCAGCAGTGGGCACTTACAGGCTGTTACTTTCGTTTATTTTTACGCCCGGGTTGGCGGGTTTGTGTGCACAGTGCCGGTAGCCACGTATAAGAAATGCCGCGGTCTGAGAGATTTGGGTTCGGAATATTCGGATGGTTTCAAATAGGGTACAATATAGCAGGGTGCCCCGAACAGTTGATTTTGAACATAGCAAAAAGATTAATAAAGCAAGCAAGACCATCGTTTTTTCCCTTAAGCCATTCATGGGTAGGACCTTTAATATGCCGTAAGAGTTTGCCATCTCCTGATCAAAACTATCACCATTAAACGTAGTATTATAACTTATTATCACAAGTTTATGTTTGGTAAAAGCGCCATCTTGTTGTGGATAGTGAAACTATCGAACATTACATACCTCTTCGCCTATTCTTGGTGCTTGCACAGCTATACTTCCATTACGGATAGGTTTACAGCACCCCATACATTCAATAGATGCGCTGTGATGCTGGCATGCGATACCTGAAAGAAAAATAGTTACCGTTTATCTGTAATTATTGACTGAAGCACTATCTAAACATGTTGCTATTGGACGATAGATGGCAGTCTAACACTTACCAATATCAAGGGCTATTTCATTCCTAGCTGCTACGAAGTCTTCAAATTGCTTACGATGAGCGTCGTCTATATGGCTACAATGAGATAGAGAGAGGTCTTGTTTCGGCAGTTGAGTAGCTAAGGCACGTATTCTCCAGGCGCGCCATGCAGCCGCGCCAGTGGCGCCACCTACGCTGGTCGGTGCGCGTTCTGCTAGCGAAGCCCAAAATAGTTCTGTCTGAAACATTGAACATTACTGTTAATTACCGCCATCATATTCAAATGAGGAATAGGACTGAACATACAAGAGTTCAATCCAAATACACAAATATTTGTGGCCGGTGAACTACACGGGTCATAGGGGGAGCATGCTTTAATTTGAGTGAGCAAATGATCCTTTGAAACGCCGAATTTACCAAGTACTAAGCGGCAGGTCTGAGATAAGGTCACCCTTGCCGTCTCCAAAACTACACTCTATATGTCTATAGAACTCTCTCGAATGTTGAAAGAGAGGCTTTGCCTAGTAGGGCGTTTTTACATTAACAGACAGTAAGTTTAATTTCAAAAACTCCAATAAATCTTTACGACATTTTAGAATATTTTAAAGCATCAACTCATAATGAATTCAAACAACATTTATTCTGATATTGCAACATTTCCTAGTATGGCGGTTTAGAACTTCTTAGTGGTAATATAATGAGTGTGAAAGTACACGTATGTTTAGATGTTTGTTACGATCACGTATAAACGGCTAAGCTTATTTGTTATTGAGATAAATTAAAGCCTGAGAAAGGACACTTTTATCCCAGGTCAGCTGCGGGAGGCTCGCTTGGAGCTACTCCATTGCTAAACCACTGTTAGGGTTGTACAGGGAACACTGTACTGTGTTTGCTGTCAAGCTTCCGAGCATGGTTTGTCAACACTCGACACGCTGGGTCGGTTGCAGCAGCGCTTGGTGGAAGCAGTAAGTAACAAGCGCGAGGAATACAAAAAAAAACGTCGAGGAAATGTGTTTGCATTACGCAAACTCAAACTGGCGCAGCGTAGCAAGCAGATATGAAAGAACGCATGTGCCCAGAGCTGGGCGGTTCAGGTAGGTACCTGCTTTGCGGTGAGTCCCGGCGGGCTGTCGTACGCGTGGTGATTGATTCGCGTGTCCCTGAGCCCGAGGCGGTCTCGGACAGAGCCCAGCTCCTCATGGTACACCGAGTGCTGCAGCCGGTCGCAACCGCAGGACTTGCAGGTCTTTCTGTAAAGAGAAGAATAACGCATTAACATACTTCGTATGTTTAGATAGAGACCATTGGTGTAGATACAAGGTGTTTTATGAATCTTAATACTTTAGGCATATTCTTGCATGCGTAATTACTTATACTAGTTTCAAAGAAACGGCTTTAACGATTTGGATGAAACTTTGCATTCACTGAGAAAATTGGATTTACACACAAACAATGACAAATGTTGTTTTTATAACACCATATCATACAATATCGTGGTACCAGTATGTTAACTACTCAATGATAGATTGCACTCCGCTACATCGTTAGCGTGGTTGTAACAGTAGGCTGAACAAGCGAGTCTGCAGCTCTGTCACAGAGGTGCTACAACTTTAATGATAATGTCACTATTTTTATAATAATGGAGCGACAAACGAGCTAACACTTCCAGCAGGTAAGTGGTGTAGCAAGGACGCCTGCAAAGAACTTCAGTCGAAGATAGTTGCAGATGTCATGTCATCTCCGAGAACTAAGATGTATTACCTACTTATTCCTTTATGGTTCTCTATTTCACGGTTTTTGAGGTCATCGGAGAATTGGAAATTAAGAATGCCAGTTCATAGCACTACATTTTTGGACAGAGCATTCTCTGTACAAGCTGTCCATCTATGGAATGCCCTACCGCTATATTTATGTACTTTTTTATTTTTATATCAATTGCTTTTATCCAACTTCCAAATTCATTTATTACAATCCTGTCCATCCAAAGGTTGTCTGGAAGAGATCGCTTTTAGCGATAAGACCGTCCATTGTTCCACCTCTCATGACTAATTACTTTTTTGTACTATTATATTATTTTCCTGTTTTTGGGGTGCAATAAAGCGTATTCTATCTATCTATCTACCTCACAGCCTATGAATACGAGCATCCTCGCTCTTTACACCCCTTCCGATCGGAACACAACGGTGGTTGCACTGTTTGTTTGTTTTGGCGGCTGAAATCGACAAAGTAGAAAAGGCAGTTCCTAGGCAGAACTGTTCTGTGTATATTATTATATTTACGTAAGGGCACACTAAGTATGCGTCTCTTTTAAACTCTCTTCATGTTATTCTCTATTTAACAAATTATTTCGTTTATGTAAGTATTTTAACGTGGTAGAGCCAAGCGGCGGCTTTAGTTGCTGCTCGAATGGGCCAGCTCGACCGGGTTAGTACCACGGTCACGCAGAATACCGGCGTGAAGTATACCGGTAACCGGAGGCCAACTCCCCCTCCCCATGCCCCTCCTCATTCTCCCACCCATCTTACAAATACCCTTAAAGGCCGGGAACGCACGTGCAGCACCTGTGGTGTTTTAGATGTACATGGGCGACGGTAATCACTTACCAACAGGTGAAGGGCTTGCTCGAGTGCCACCTTTCCCATAAAAATAAAAAAAGAAGTCCAACCGTATAATATATACCCATAAAGAACCCTGGTCTTTTATGAACGCGCCAACATCTTCCGGTAAAACTGCCAACTGCGCATTATATAGTTTCTTACGACGTTGTCCTTCTAATTTTAAAAAGCTGCCGACACTATACTAATCCACTCAGACTAAATTTTTTTTTTATAGAATAAGGGGGCAAACGAGCGTGCGGCTCACCTGATGGTAAGTTATCACCGACGCCCACGAACATCCACAACACCAGAGGAGCTACAGATGCGCTGCCGGCCTTTAAAGGAAGGAATAAGCTCTTCCCTTGAAGGTCCCTAAGTCGTAACTGTTCGGAAATACTGCTGGCGACAGCTGATTCCACAAAGTCGAAGTGCGTGGCAGAAAACTATATAAAATGAACTGAGCTTTCCGCGCGCTGAATTCGTAAATTATGCTGTCTAGAACATTACAAATCCAGCAGTTAATCGGTAAGCGCTAATCCTTAACTGTCGTTTTCAGTCTGTAGGTGTTTAACCCTTCTGTTAAGTGTAGGCACTGATATAAATAGACCAGACCTGCACAGGAGTGCCAACCGTCCGAAACTAGAGAAAAATTGTATTTTTTTCATTCGAATGTAGTGATCACCATTGGGTTGAAGTTCAAGTATACAAATATAAGCAAACTCAACCGACAGAGACGGAAATTTATATTAAAACTTAACGGATTTAAACTACTTTGGAGTACGTTTTAAGTTTCATAGTAAGCGAGTGGCCAGGGTTCTTATTCCCATTGCTGATATTAAAATAGTTTCTTGCAAATTTTTAACTGGTTTCTGAATTTGCGCTGCGCACAGCTCAATATAATAAGAGGCCTTTGCCCAGCAGAGGGACATTGAACAGGACTACTTTAACATAACTCCGGACAGGCATATTAACATTCTATTTCGTCATAAATTATACTTTCCACCTTTTGCTTCGATACGGAGAATAAGGAAATACTCGACATAAAATTAGTAAAAATTTTTCGGAGGATTATGGAATCGCCATCATGGTTAAGGCACAGTGTTAGTAGAACACTTTTATACTGTGGTTAAGGTAAACAAGGCCGGCCAAGCGCGAGTCGGATCGCGCTCCGTGGATTCCGTATTTTTTTTATAATAGGCTATGAATGTTTGGAACTTAAGCTTTGTCTCCCTTGTATATGCAGATCTTTTTAAAGAGTTAAAACGTGCAAGCGGCTCACCTGATAGTTAGTGATTAGCGTCGCCGATATACATCTGTAACACCAGTGAGGGAGAGAGGGGCCTCCAGTTACCTCACTCGCCGAACGAAACGCAGAGACAAAAGATGCCACAACTTCACGTCGGTATTCTGCGAGGCCGTGGTACAAACCCGGGCGGGTATTTTTTTTCGTTTGAATGGCTTTTCTAGGTAGTAACTTGTATTTAATTGAATAGTACCCAACAGAATTAAATTCAATATTTTTTTTACCTTTTGACCGTCTTTAACTTCGGTGACCGGTTAAGGGTTTTGTCGATAATTTTTGCCAAAAATTTCCGTCCTACATTTTACTTGATTAAATTAAAGATTAACATAGGAAAAATCTGACAACCCTACCACGGACTCACAGTCCGTTTATACTTTATACAATTTGCATGTGCAAACAAGTCGCTTCTATAAATACGAAGCGGCTGAATACGCTCGTGACGAGGCGTCGCGTATTCCTAATAAGACCTCGATCCTGCGTGACCGTTCGTCACACCCCGATGGATGTACTTGACGACGGATTCAATGTGTAAATTGTTAAGTGTAATACCAATGAGCAGATATTATAAACAACTTATACACGTAAATAACGGCACAAGTAGGTACATAACTTCATCGGTCGGCAAGCGACAATCTATCACCCTTTCCCATGTCGTCAAATTCGACACAGAGAAAGGGTCATCTGAAATACATCAGTGTCCCTGTATAAGATCTTCACCAAATGTATTTATTTATTTATACTTTTTTGTGTACACTATTAGTTACAAAAGACGGAGTTAATACCTTTTGGTATTCTGTGCCAGACAACCCAAGGCGTGAAGAAATATTAAGATAGTAGCATCAAATTTAAAATTATGTAAATAGGCAAAAATACTAATAGACAAACAATAAATGAAACACATTTAAATGTAGAAGTATAAATATCTACACAAACATACATATATTATAAATTAGTATGAACAATATTGCATTTACATGTATCCGATGGTTTTGAAAAGTGTGATAAAATTGTAATATTATTTTTTAACATCCAATGATTTTGTCGGTTTCATGAGTTTCTTTCCACTCCTTCTTCTCTGTCAGAGGAGCCTCATAAAGAAATGGTGATACATTGTAAAAAAATAATGAGATTTGACATTTGATTAATGAAATTATCTTTCTTACGTTGAAATAATAAAGAATTTTCATTCATTAATTTCGTAAAAACGGTAAACACATGCGTATAACTTAGTATGATTATAGTGCAAACGGTGAAGTAAAACAACAAATAATAAAAATCGGCCAAGTGTGAATCGGACTCGCGTTAAGAATGTTTTTTTTTTAAAAGAATACTAGCAATTCTTAAGTAACATTTCTAATAATCCCGTTAACCCTCCAATTAAGCTTACAGCTTGTATCTTGAGTGGTTCACGAAAATAGTCTAACGGCGGGCTCGCGGTTACTTACTACGTCTTGTTTCGTAGTCCGCACCCTAACCCATTTGGCTATTGGCGCTTCCGAACAGATTGAAAAACCCGTTTTGTAACACGTCTTTCGGAGCAATAGCTCATTGAAACACTAATCGCCTCACAATGCTCGACCGTTCCTCCGATATGATTGAATGCGCACATTCTTCACTTTATATTAATACGATAAGTGTTTTAAATCATTGCCCCCGCATATCAAACATCGGAAGTTTAATGCAGCAAGCACACTGGCTTCTCGGTACGTTACTCCTTTTGTTATCGGGATTGATGAGGTTTATTCATGAGACACGATTTATTTATTTGTTTATGGAAAATGGGGCAAACGGTAATCATTCACCAGATGGTGAATGATTACCGTCGCCCGTGTACAACAGCAAAACGCGAGAGGAGCTGCAGGTGCGTTGCCGGCCTTAAAGAATGTAAGAAGGGGGAAATGGGCAATTTAAAAACATAATTAATTTTTTCTCCGCAGTAGTGAAATATTAAATTAAGCCCTCTTTGCTATCATTTCATAGCAAATTATTAGTAGTATCATAATAAATATTAGAAGTATAATTTTAGTATCATATATGAATGAATTAATGTATATAATATTGTTTTACATGAAGAAACAAAAGTATAGAGAACATTAAGAAAGAAAAAAAGGAAGTTAATTAAGAGGTACAATTTGGCGGCCTTATCGCTGCATAGCGATCTCTTCCAAGCAACCAAAGGCTTAGAGAAACCAAACTACAGATACGAGGTAGGAACATGTATACATTTGGCTCTTGGGAAGGAGGATATGCCGTATATGCCTATTATCCCAGAGCTGGGCAAAGGTCTTCCCTCATCATTGAGGACGTAACATAGGCTGGAATTTTTTTTTATAATAAATTTCAGATACGCTTCTTTCCTCGCGATTTTTTCCTTCTCCTGCACCGGCCCTGCACTTGGTAAATTCAGTACTTGAAATTGCAATTAATTATTTTAGCGGTGGCCAGCAAAGGGATGGAACCCAGGTCACTCGCGCGATAACTGTGCTTCACTTTGATGTGCTCATAGATTGGGCTCATGTTCAGCAGTGGAAAGTAATGAGAATGATCATGACAATGAAATTTGCCTGCATTACAATATAGTAAAGTAAAGTAGCAGCCTGTAAATGCCCACTGCTGGGCAAAGGCCTCCTTCTCAAATATCTGAGTGGGTGTAGAAGCCGGGAATGGCCCGCCACGCTGCTACATTGCGGGTTGACGGGCTTGACATATATTCGAAATATTTTTTATCTCGCGATGTTTTGGCGATGGCGCAAGAAAATCGATCACCGCCATCTTGTCACTTGGATGAGTTTTAAGCTGATAAAGAAAATGAAAGTAGAATCTTCGTGTCCTTCAATAAAGGCGGAGTGTCTTTCTTGAACTACTAACTACAATATTTACAAACCAGCTAGTAGTAGAGGTGCTGCAGATGAGTTGCCGGCCTTTTAGGGTATTTGGGAGATGGGAGGGAGGATGAGGAAGGGGATGGGGATGGGGAGTGAGCCTGCGGTTACCTCACTCACCGAACGAAACGCAGAGGCACAAGATACCTGTACTTCACGCCGGTGTTCTGCGAGACCGTGATGCCAACCCGGTCGAGCCGGCCCATACGAGCAGCGGCTAAAGCCGCCGCTTAGCTACCCACATTCACAGAATACCAATGTAAAATAGCAGCTTAATACTGCTGTATTTTATGTAAAGTATACTGACTTCCTCCACCCTGGATGTCCAGCTGTAAAATAGCAATGGTTGCACTGGTGATTGGCAGCAGAAATAGGTAAGGGAGTGGCAGATGTAGTCCAATTATCTATTTATTGTCCTATATAACAATATTGTGTATTCTGAGCTACGTTTAAAGTTTCAAGTCTCTAGCTGATAGTTAGTTTAAAAACGATTGCAAAATTTATCTCGAACAGACAGACAAGAAAGCGAGTTAATAAAAATGTGTTAAGATGCCGTGGTAGCCTGGTGGTCAGGGCGCTCGGTATTTTTACCACGTGCCCGGCGGTCAAGGAAAACATCGTGAAAAAACCTATAGGACTGAGATTATATTAAGGACATGTGAAGTACGCCACACCGCACTGGAGCAGCGTGGCGGACCCTTCCCGGTTCCAAAACCCCCTCAGAAGGAGGCCTTTGCCCAGCTGTGCGCATTTACATACTGTAACTTTAAATATAACTAAAAAGAATTTTGGATTGTAGAAAACGAAGAAATCAGAATTTTGTATAAAAATTACACAAAACAAGGACAGTTTGCGTGTTCAAGGTTCAATGCGCAATCTATCCACGCGATACATTGCGCATTGAACCTTGAACTAAAGAGATAAAATAACAAATGATAAATTAAGAAGAAGCAACAGAACCGGTGGGCGAAAGCTAGGCAAGCTGGCATCTAACACACGTTACCTGGCGGCTGTGCGAGTATTATTTCCCCGTCATATCACGCACAAGCATCTATGAATCATTCCCGCACTTGTAGCCAACAATTAAAAGTTTGAGAACGTTCCCGAAACGAATTATAAATTACTTTATCACAGAAGTAATATGTCGGTCTCTTTAACGTATAAAATCTAAAGACGGCACATCACTTGGTAGTAGATTAATGAATTTACCTGTTTAGTCTTTGTCGAAATTGTCAGACGTCATTCTCCATCATAATGTCTCCCAAAAAGAGAATTCACCATGCTTGACTAGCGGATAGATGACCCCGAGGGTACCAGACACCAATTTCATTTAATTATTATTCTTTGGAGGACATATGCCTTTTCATGAAAATTTACAAAAGCTGGCATGCCAAGATAAGTGAGCGCTTACCAGACTAGTACTGTGTGTAATACCAGAGATGCTACACTTATTAACCAGTCTGTGGTACTAAGTTCGGCATAGGCATATAATGATGGCCAAAGTCTAATCCGTTAGCGCCCAGGAGTAATTGACAATATGAGAAATGTTATATCGCCGAGGAGAGATCAATTGGCCACCGAAGAGCCCTGATTTAACGCCTGCTGATTTCTTCCTGTAGGGCTACCTAAAAAGCAAAGTTTACAATCCATTGCCACCCAACCTGAATGTTTTGAAGCAAAGAATCACTGAAGAAATCAACTCTATTCAAAGAGCGATGCTCCTGCGAGCTCCAGGTTAAATGAGTGTGAACAAATGAATGGTGCGCATTTGCAAACGGTTGTTTTTCATAAATAAACTTCAAGAATTGCTCTTTAAATTAACATTAAATAAAACGAGATTTAATTGATATTTTGTTTTTTATTTAACATCTAAAAACGAAAATCATACTGAGATTATACAATTTATATATAAAGAGTTTATATATAAATTTGTTTAAGTTCAAATTATGAAAACCTTGGTCACCACACTAGACCAAACTATGAAGGTGCCCGGAGCATCACGTCTACATAAAACAGAGTTACGTACTCCAAAAATAGTGCCGGTACATCTACAAATGTAATTTGTTTTCGAAGCCATAAAATAAATGGATCACAGGTTAAGATTTTAAAACGCACTGTATATTTATGGATTTTGGTACAAACTATGACATCATTCATACTTTGCTTATAATATTCAAGATAAAATTAAATATATATGAAAATTTTAGCGGATTTGCTACTGCTGCTAGAATGGGCCGGCTCGACCAGGTTAGTACTATGACCTCGCAGAATATCGGCGTGAAGTAGAGGTATCGTGTGCTTCTGCGTTTCATTCGGTGAGTGAGGTAACCGAAGGCCCGATCCCATCCTCTCCCAACTCCCGCCTCCAAAATATCCTTAAACGCCGGTAACGCTCCTGCAGTTCCTTTGGTGTTGCAGGTACGTGGGTGATGGTAATTACTTACCATCAGGCGAGCCGCTTGCTGGTTTGCCCCCTTTCCCATAAAAAAAGTTTTGCGGTATATTATCTAGGACACAAAAATTTCGATAACTAATGCCTCCATTCGATCAGAAGTATTCGGCTTCGGCTAATACGTTGTACGTAACATTACGTTAAAAATAACTTTTTTCAATCAATTTAATTAGCTTAATATTCCAAATGAAACGCAAGCGCCATTCCTAAGAAAGAAGAGTGTACTGACCTCAGCAAGAGCGATAAAGTAGATTTTTTTGGCGTCGAATCAGCGATTTGAAACGCGGGCGGCAGACGCCGGCGCGGGCGTTCGGATAAAGTTTTTGACCCAGGTCTCGTGGGCCACGTGAATTACAAATCGCAATATACCTTGAGTCACAGTAACAAAATGTAAACAGTAGCCTGTGACCAAACTACTGGGGCCTTGTCCGCTATGCCACCAATAACTTTCAAAAATAATAAATTAAGGATTTAAAAAAATGCAAAAATTAAACAATTCCCCGATAAAATCATACCGTTTTATTTTTTGGAACAGTTTCGTTTTTGTACAACAAACCTTTTTTTTTGGGAAATATTTTTCTAGCATTACGGATATAGTTCCAGTACTTATATATATAATTGATATGGATCAGGTCAAGGTCCGTCAAATAGGCGTGTTGGAGCTGCGAAGGGTCCACGCTGCTCGATGCCGGATTTCACACTTCCTCCAAATATATATTTTTTTTCTATTATTGTCAGACATGCAGGTTTCCTCACGATGTTTTCCTTCACCACCAATCACTTGATAAAATCAACCCATAAAACTGCTATTAACAATTTTAGTGGTTACAAATTAAAGCGAGCACCATGACCACTGGCCCCTTCTGCCTGAAGCCACGGCTCTTAATTGGCCATTAACTGTACGATGATTGCGATAGATCAATACTCTTCCTAATGGAGCAACTGCCTAACATAACTAGTCAAGTTTAAACATCGTTAGCTATCTGTTCCATTATCTTCTATTTCCTTTAGAAAGCACAGTGATATCATCCAATGAGTGAAAGTGAGGCGCACCTTATCGGCAACCTTCACCGTGCCCTCTGCACTAATAATGGTTTAAAGATCTTGACATTTAACTGGGCGATAGTTCCTCCCGACATTGTAAAGGTTTTCCATCAACTAGAGTTTTATGGTCTCTACAAGGTACTATATTAGAATTGTTAGAATTGTCGTAAACATATACCTATATAAAAGGTTAATTAACTTAGCTAAAACTTAAGCAATAAATAGTCTTCCCTCTCCTTTTTTAGAGAAATGCCACAAATTTACAACTAGTAACCGTTCGCTAATTACATCGCGAGGATTTTTCTTTTGTTTTCCCCGTAATTTGAACTATGTTCAAGGTTATATATCAAATTTCATCAAAATGGGTTCGGCGGTATAAGCGTGAAGACGTCACAGACATTACTAATTTTTTCTTTATTTTAGCAACAGACAGTCTGTCTTATGCGATGACAAAAATAATGTAAAATACTGTATATAGTATAATAGATAACGAATTTTCATTATCACCAAGAAAGTTTTTAAAATGTTACGTTATGTTGACTTGATAGCATGACAACTTGCTAGAGTGTCCCGGAAGTTGATGAATCCAAGTGGCTCAAGAGCGTTCCTAGTGGTAATCAGTGTGACCTGGGTTCAGCAGTCCTTATAATGCAACGATGCACTTATGATCGCATAATGTTTGGAGGAAGGTAAAACCATGAATTTGTACTTTGCGTAAATAGATGAGTAGAAACACAGGTCTAACAATAGTTTGAGCCACGTTAACTTTTATAATCTGTGTAAGTTCGGATAATAAAGTCAATGTAATGAGTGAAATCATACGAGAAAAATTTAGTAGTTATAAAAACATCATAAATATATAATATGTACGTATTTTTTTATTAATCGAGACTAGTATTTTGATTAGTTTCTTGACAGACTTTATTATTTACCTTTATGTTCACCTATGTAAATAATATAGTCTACTAAAGCTTCGACTACTAATGTGCATTTGTGTAAATACAATAACGACATGTGAGTTATATGAACGTAAAAACGACGAAGCAAATCTTATTCGAGCAAATATTAAACTAGCGATAACTAATATTTAGCTGTTAGTGTAAATTAAATAAAAAAATTAAATTAAATGTGATTTCTCTTCACGCCACTCTTCCCCGTGAAATTCTAAACCCTCGTAGAGTTCTGTGGTCTTATCCACTATGACGCAAAGCAATTTTTAATATGGTTTCGTATATTCATTACATGGTTAGCAATAAACAAAACCATGCCTTGGATGGAAAATAACACGGTAGGATTTTATCGAGGAATGACTTCTAACTGATTTTTTGTGAATTTTTAGTGGTATATCGAATAAATTTTCCTCCTGTCTAAGATCTGTCCGAACTATATTGGTATATGTATTGAGGTATATAGAAACCTTGTTAACCTCAAATGTTTGTTATTGTAATTATTCTCTGCCGACGGAGTGATGGCTGAATCAATTCGGATTTGACGAACACTAATCCCTTGGACTAGGATGGGACTACAGCATCACTAGGATGAGGGTACTGGCACTGCGCTCACCGACCCCCTTGGCCGGCTGGTGAGTATAGGCAAACCTTCCAAGAAATATATGCCGGCTTTAGCTGGCGCATCCTTAGAGAGACCTATGTTAAACAATGGAACAAAATCCCTATTTAAACTAGTCGGTAACGCTGGGCACAACGTTTGTGCAATACTTGTGTATGTCCACATCTTATCACATAAAGGGTTTATTTACATCAGACAAGGGAATACGAAAAAGGGTGAATCTTTACGAATCTTCATCACTTACAGGCTGTTACTTTACTTTTTTACTTTTATTTGGGCACTCTCGCAACAATTGTTCGATGTAGAGAAATGATAACGAAATAATGAACGCCAGGGCGGTGTGTAAAAACAGACAAGCTAGCGCCAAGTTCCCATAGCATCCGTAATGTTCTTAATTGGTATGCGCAGACTGCAGTGTCGGCGCCATGGGGCGAGTCAACGACTCTTGTTATGCACGCTTTTCTATTAATCTTTTAATAACAGCTCGTAGGGTTGACTTGACATGTTCTTTTTAAGTCAAATGTTTATCTAGAAATATGATGAGATGAAGCGTGAAGTAGTACGACCTTGTACGTTTCGTTCGGGGAGTGATGAAGCCGGAGGACCTCGGCCTCAAAAAAATAAAATTTTTTGCGGACCTTCACAAAGTCCGCAAAATATTTTTTTTTAATATTTAGGATATGCAGGTTTGCAGCAGGTAATTAGTGTCCACGGGAATCCAACTCCGATCACGAGATATCTGTCGCTGCGAAATTAATCCACAGTCAAAGAAAAGTAAAAAAAAAACTCCTGCAACACCCTTTCTTCGAAATTTTAATGCCAATCTCCAGGAGCAAGCCCGGCAACGAAGTTCGACACCAGTCTTGTTCTATCTCCCGGAATGGAGATAATTCAGAGCGTAGGTATTTTTGCCACGGTCTTGTCACCCGTACTCTCTGGCTAACCCTATGGATGAAAGGTATGTTTATCTATTACATTACTAAAAAAAAAATTAAAGAAGTTTAACATATCCATGTACTAAATAAATAAGAAATATTATCGTGGGAATCATCGTGAAAATTGAATTACTGCGAGAATCTCCAATATTTCGCTCTTCCATAACTTATGTGTTCGCCAGAAAAGCTGACAACCGCGTTTCGTCATCGAAAGATCAAATATGTGTTAGTAGGTATTCCATAAAGCTTTATTTATCTTTCAAAATGTTTAAAATTTCAGTGTGTTATCATCATTGTATATTTTTTAAAACAGTTAATATAGTCGGAAGAGCAACCCTTAAACCGTTTATTCAATATATCTCATTAAAAGAAAGCGGTAACAGTTAACAATCGATATGTAATAACCCTGGAGAATACCCGAGTCATAATGAAATCAGCTTTACGATACCATATAATCGTATTGTCATTTCATCCACATGGGCCTCTCCAGCTAAAACCGGCATACATTTCGGGGTTACAGTACAGTTATGCCATATTCCGCCATCATTCGATCGCCAGAGTCTCGTTTGTCTACAGGATGGCACTAGGTGCAGACGACGTAGGCATTTGGCGATAGAGATGGTATATTTCCCCTTACCTTGTCATTATAATGACATTGACCAAACTTCAAATCGATGAGATAGAGTGATAATCGCCTTCCAAGATGTATTTTTCACCTCCAACTAAATGCTGGAACAATCTTTCGACCACACCTTCGTTAAATTCAATACAAGACTTATTTTATATCGATCGGGTATAAATAATATCTGCTAGATGCATAACAAAATAACTCGTGACTGTATTTGCAATTATTTATTGTGAATTCTGACCTCTTTGATATTTTGCATTTGTTTCTTTAACCTTACCTTTGTTAATTGTTAGTTTATTGTATATATTTTTTAAGTTTGTTTAATTTTTTTTTCATGCTGTTCCTTTTTATTTACATAATTGTTTTTGCTTTTGTTATATAATTGATATCACCGTATAAAAGTATCCGATAGCAGCTCGCAGGTCTTATTATCAATGGCACCGCAAAACCTCAGTCGGTTGCCTTTTTATGGCTACAATAATATACAAATGTGAAAATTATTTATTATCTTGTAGCTGTGAAGAAAAGCTTTTTCATTCTTTCTGTCATACAGGCCCACTACAGATATTTATTTATTTATATATTTTTTTGTTGATCATATGTGATACTTGTATAAATGTTAACATTCTGTTTATGTCCTACATGATCTACCACTTATTGGCATATAAATTTTACAATATGATACAATTTCATGACATTACTATGTAAGGTATATTACATTACATTATTACATTGTTGATCAGATGTCAAAATCAAAATTTATAACAACTATCAAAGTAAAATAAAATAATAACAATATAAATAAATATACATTAGATATGGATATAATGTAAGCATGTTAATAAATATATAACAAAAGTTTCACACTGTCAACCCTAAATCTATCGGCCATAAATGTTCATTTCCGTTTATAAATACCTATTAAACTATATAAGGCACTATTAACACTGCCATTGAGACACTAATGCAGTGAAGTGGTCATACAACGTGGCATTTCACTGATTGCTCCAATTCTTGCGTGTAAGCTTATCTAGGCGCTACGTTCTAGCAAGGGCTTTTTGTATGACTTATATGGTCCATTAATCACCAATAACATGCCTACGTGTACATCTTTATAAAAATTTTATTCCTATTTGTAATAAGAGTCCACATTAAATGAAGAGACAAGCAAAGCAAGAAAACTGCCCTCGAACGTCTGTTTGGAGCTACAGCGTCTGTTAATTGAACGTGCTGTTGAAACTATAGCAATTATATTGTTATATGTTATGACACATGAGAGACACCAGAGTTAGAACTCTGGTCTCGGTCAAATAGATTTGAGAGGAAATTTAATTTCTCGAAAAACAATATTTTTAGATAACGGCGCAAATAATTATTGTAACTATTTCGAAAGTAAATATAAAAAAAAAACAGTCAAGGATTACACATATACGAGAGTAAAATTAATTAACACTATGACAATAATAGGGGTGTAACTCTCTTTCCAAAAGTCTCATTTGTTAGACTTAATGATGACGGAAAATCCATCCGAATATGCCATATCCCACAAACTAGAGATGGGAAGCAGCAGCGAGTACCGCTATGGTGCTCACCAACCCGCCTGCACATCCCTAGTGTGGGTAGTAGTATTGCACCAATCATTCCTTAAATGGTTGCACAAAGCTTTTGTTGTTGCTTTTATGGAGAGCACTGTCCAGCAGTGGACTTAAACATACTTTTTATGTAGTGTAAGTAAAAGTTCGAGAGGAATAAGTGTTAAATGTGTGGATTTCGTTTTTCTTTACCAGACCCAAAAAATGACTTTTAATTTTATTGGGATTTTCATCTATATAGCCCTAATATTTCATAAACCAATAGATGCAATCAATGACTTTGATTC
The DNA here is from genome assembly GCA_029286595.1 of Bhutanitis thaidina. NCBI lineage: Eukaryota > Metazoa > Arthropoda > Insecta > Lepidoptera > Papilionidae > Bhutanitis > Bhutanitis thaidina. The sequence continues at coordinate 2,866,925 of JAGSMS010000034.1, read as the reverse complement.
TTTAATGCGGTTCGGAGTCATCAATCTAATTTCATTGTATTTGCAGCAAATGCAATATTTGTATTTGTAATTCTATTTACATTTGTGAACTAGTCTTCATATGCACAGAACAATTAAAGGCACAATGAGTATAAGTTATGTGCGCAAAGTGGTCACAGGTCAGAAGAGCGAAGGAGTGGTGCAAAGATAAAAATATATTTTTATACTGTGCAACTTTTTTTTTCTTATCTACATTTAATACGAGTTTCGTAATAGGCTAATCGTTAATCTTTAATTTAAAAGAAATCATTATGATGCGTAAATAAAACTATGAATAAAAACTGTTAAATATTTAAGAGGACGGGTTTTCTTTCGTCAATCGGTCGGTAACAAGCCTCTGAGCTTTTACGCCTTATTTGGCAGACAGCAGGGCTACACAACGGGTAAGCTTAAACAAATAAACTTAAAGCTCTAACCTCTCTACCCTACGTTCCCCAATTTTCTACAAATACATTATGTCGGTGAACGGCAAAAGTTTAATAACAAAACATTAAAATTTATAACACATATGTCGTAAAAACGGCTCGGCGCTTTGTTCCAGTCATACATACATCTTGGCCGGGTGACACACATAAAACATATTGCCGCTACCGGCGTTTGGTTGGAAACAGCGGGCTTATGACTGGAACTAATGATATTACTGATGCAGTGTTCGTTGAAAAGCTAGCGTGAATGCTGCATGTTCAATATCTATCACGATATTCGAATCGCATACTGGATGCGGTGTGTTGTATGTGTTGGTAAGTGTTCACGGGTTTTTTGTATTTCTGAAATCTAGCATTGTGATCGATATTAATAATAAATATAATAGGGCGGTCAATATTTATCACGTCAGTGCGTTGGACGTGCTCAGCCAGCGATGGAGGTAGACTGCAGTTTTGGAGGGCATGAATTAGACGAAACGGATTTGAAAGATTCTGCGTGTGGAACATACACTGTACGATGCAACTACTAAACTTGTAATTACTGACAAATGATTTTGGAGCCGGAAAGGATTAGGGACATGTTTGTTAATTTTTTTTTTATTCATTTATGTACACACAAAAAGGCATGTAAACATAAAACATAGTATTTGTAGAAGGGCACTACTTATTCCATACATTGAAATTTCTTCCAGCAGACCCTAACAGGAAATTTTATTGAAATGACAAACTTAGTGCGTACATTTCTAATACATATTATGTATACAATTAAATAAATAAAATTACATATAATTAAATAATATACATAGATATATTTAAATAAATATACATATATACATACATACATGTTTTTTGTTGTGACAGCTAACCCAAATTTTAGTATCGTAGAGGAACCCTTACCCACCAGTGGTATATATCATATGCTGCTAATTTACTACAAGAAGTAAAACGATAACAAAGCCTTTGAAGTTTTCACAACGATATAATTTTAAAATTATGTTTGTGACTGTACCCACTTATGAATAAACATGAATTCGTTGAGAGTGTGTAATATTATGAACGAATTAACAAATGTTTCTTCACAAAGTTTGTGTATCATTAACAACACGAAGAAAGCTAAACACTTTTTATGTGTGATTTGCAATTGCTCTCGTAAACAGCGTCATCCCTCGTAACATTACCTATGTCTCGAATAATAATCATAAATTTTTTTTTTTCAGATATAAACAGAGAAAATTGTTTATAGAATGTAGGATGTTTACAGGTGGCACGCGCATTAAGCGACGTACAGTTTATTTTGGCATTTTATATTATTTTACGTCGCACGTGTTTTAGAACTTATCGAAATTTAGTTGGCAACGGAGCGTAATCGGAAATTTCTTTCAATAAAGCGACAACACATTGGACTGTTTCCAAAAAACGCGCCAATCGCGAAAAACTAATCTGTCACGTATTTCTAACGCGGATGAATAAAATAAATAGCGATGATTTATATTCCCGGGTGGCGATTTAACCGCTGAACGTTTAACGTCAGCAACAATAAATGACGATTGTAAATTAAGAATAGATTTATGATTGTTTTCATTGGACGCGCGAGTGCTGTGATTGAGCGTGCGTTAGTTTACGCTCTGGTGTGCAATTGTCTTTAGATAATTGAAAACGTCATTATTGAGGTTCCAGACCTGGAAATTACAAAAATAATCATTATAAGACCAGTATAGTTACAACCGTTTTTCTGTTAAAACCTTGTTATATTTACGAATAATCCACATATAAATACTTCAAATAGTACTATTTAAAATTAGATACTCGATTTTTTTCAATTTCTGGGAAACTTATATATACTACTACTATAAGTCATATAACTCTTTCTTTAATCTAACTTTAATCCTTTTTAAAATATAAATCATTAAACGGTGAATAAGAAGATGTTGCGACCAGCGAGGTGAAAATTTTATTAATATAGCAAAATAGATTATGTGTTCAATATCTTTAAATAGTGTAAAACAAAGACACAATCCGCGTTTGTCCGTGTATTCGCGTATACACAGACAAACTTCAAAACACATTCACATTTAGTTGGTATGTTACGCAGCCAGCGTGCGAAGCCAGCGCAGTTCGCAGGTTAAACACAATTAAAAAATAGCATACTCAAAAACACAAAAACATATTGAAAGTTATAATGACATATATTCTATCTTGATCCATACGTCCACTGCTGAACACGGGCCTCTCCAAGAATACGGCAGTAAAATCCTGGGTGCATTTCAAAAAAGGTATGCTCATACTCGACACGCTTGGCAATCGGGTTGATGAGCGCAGTGCCTTCTCGCAAGTGATGATCCCCTTCACTAGTCTGTGGGATGAGGGTACGGCAGTTTCGAGGGGAATTTTCGCTCTATCATTCAGTCGCCAGAGCTATCTGTTAACACCACATCAACGTTTTTTTTTTTAAGTTGAATACATCATTACGATCCGTTAAGGTAAAGCGACGTATTTTGTTTATTATTTACACGTATTTTTGATAGGATGCTTCGACGTTTTAGCGGTCAGAATGTGAACAAAGCCTATTAAGGTATATCTATTATAAAAATACCTTATTTATTAAAGTGCATCATATATTTGATTTCAAGTAAGCTATATTTTATGTAGTAAGTAGCTGAGGAGCAGTGAATACCTGCTTAAGCTTCAACATCACCTGTGTAATAAGACTGGAATTCTAAACACGTTTCATGTTTAGAAACAACCCATGCAGTAGTATGTTTAATGTTTTGCAGGATACTTAACGTCTTACTCCTATTTCATTGTAACCTTGTATTTGTGCTTTAAAATTATTACCTGACATATCAGATAATATGGTTAAACGGTGTAAGGGGATTCCCCCTATACATGTACTGATACTGTCTTTTCTTCCTAATGTAAACCTCACCAGCACGCAGTGGACCCTGGTGCCTAAGTGACGAGGACCTGGTATGATGATGAATGATGGCGGAACATACATCAGAATTAGCCAAATCCAAATTTCATAGTCTTGTGGTGGGGAGCACCATTCTCACCGCCGCCGCCGTGGTGCGTGGGTAACGCCACTGCGCTCACCAATCTGTTTGCCCAGCTTTGTGTCGACTCGATAGTCACATTCGCTAAGCGATTGTCTTCGACGCCACTAGTCGTGGGTTCGGTTCCGACACTACTACTACGCCGACTACTATCCCGGAAGGAACAGTACTATACGGAGGCAACCGTTAGTGGACAATATAAACTTACCGCAAATCCGAACCGGAATTACCTCAGATTTGTTATTGGAGAAAAGGGTCACTAATACCATAGTATTAGCACTGTGTCTTCACGTCTTCCCAGCGTTCTGTGTATCGGGATTTCTTAATCTTCGGAAGTTGCTAGTACTTATAAATGCCTATATCCTGCAGTACACTCAGAAAGATTGGTGACGTATCGAGGATACAATAGACACGTTACTTTATCACCACCACGTGACTTTTAATTTAATTATTAATATTGTGCATAAATAGAGCACGGACAGTGAGTCGATTATAATAAAAACGTCCAGATTGGTGAAGCCGATGTTTGCCAAACATTTTGGCCGCATTCCAGAAATGATAAATGGTCCCTTCTTTGACATGTTATTTAAATATTATGATAAATACGCTTCCGCTTTCCCCTAAAACCAGATTTTTCGGATTGAAACCATTAATTAACCTTATTTACAACACTGATTATAAATAAAGAAATAATATAGTAAGTGGAACAGGAATTCGCTGCCTTTATGTAGGAATTCGAGACAGCACAATGAGTCGAGTAGTAAAACAGTTTTATTATTTTATTTATTTTTATTTATTTATTGTTTATTGTGACCCTAAAAATAAGGTATACAAAGTGCGGACTTAATGCCTTTTGCCATTCTCTACCAGTCAACTCTGGATGAGAAAGAAAAACATGTTGGCAGGTTTCAAATAAATAATAAATGTTAATTAAATATTAATGTTAAATACAGAACCCTTATAATATACTTAAATACTTATAACATACATAATACACTATACATAAACAGATAACACATACATAAACAAATTAAATATGTAGAGACAAATACTCCTTACCTTGGATATCCTGCAGTACACTCAGAAAGATTGGTGACGTATCGAGGATACAATAGACACGTTACTTTATCACCACCACGTGACTTTTAATTTAATTATTAATATTGTGCATAAATAGAGCACGGACAGTGAGTCGATTATAATAAAACGTCCAGATTGGTGAAGCTGATGTTTGCCAAACATTTTGGCCGCATTCCAGAAATGATAAATGGTCCCTTCTTTGACATGTTATTTAAATATTATGATAAATACGCTTCCGCTTTCCCCTAAAACCAGATTTTTCGGATTGAAACCATTAATTAACCTTATTTACAACACTGATTATAAATAAAGAAATAATATAGTAAGTGGAACAGGAATTCGCTGCCTTTATGTAGGAATTCGAGACAGCACAATGAGTCGAGTAGTAAAACAGTTTTATTATTTTATTTATTTTTATTTATTTATTGTTTATTGTGACCCTAAAAATAAGGTATACAAAGTGCGGACTTAATGCCTTTTGCCATTCTCTACCAGTCAACTCTGGATGAGAAAGAAAAACATGTTGGCAGGTTTCAAATAAATAATAAATGTTAATTAAATATTAATGTTAAATACAGAACCCTTATAATATACTTAAATACTTATAACATACATAATACACTATACATAAACAGATAACACATACATAAACAAATTAAATATGTAGAGACAAATACTCCTTACCTTGGATATCCTGCAGTGGACTATTTACAGGCTATTAAGGTAAATTACGTAATGTAGTCAATGTAAAAAGCTCCTATGATCGTCAAAATCTACACCGGTTCGAAAACCAAGACCTTGTCAGTGAAGAACCGGCAAGAAACTTTAGTGCTTTTTTTATACCAACTCTCCTTTCCCATTCTCAGGAATATACTGTAAAACTATAATGAATAGGACATTTATCCTTCAAAATTCATTACAGCAGTTCAGCAATATCAAACCAGCACTGATTAATAAAAAAATTGTCATCAACAAGTAGAGTTCAAAACTAGTACTTTTATTTCAAATAATTAAACGATTTTCCATTACCAATACAGTTTAATTTGTTTACAACATAAAACCTCCTTCCATAAAATTACTCGAAAAATTAAAACGTGATGCCACTTCGTTAGAAAATTCCTAAGGATATCAAATATAGGCTGGAAGTCGATGAGTTCAATGAATTGTATAGGAATAGGTACACCTACACATTTATGTTTGGTATAACACAATTTAAAATTTCGTACATGAGGTAAATCATATATCATATTTAATAAGCGTATTCAAACGAAATACGCGCGCACGAGCGTTGATAAAGTGGATTATGGTACTAAAAATCTTGGCGCTAGTCTGTTGACATTAATCGACAGACGTTGATTGAGTTACAATCCTTTTTAAACATATTAAAAAAAGAAGCAGTGGACTTCCAATATAAAAATGTTTATTTATCAAAAAAAAAAACATGATCCGCGTAGTATCTTCAAAGTTGCCCTCATTCTATGAGTTTTCTTTCGTATGAAAAATCCCACAAATGCCGGAGTAATCGGTGAACCCATTTTAATAATACAGTCGAGCATATAACTTACTCCTTCTTGAAGTCTGTTAAAAAGAGTTTCACTCCTCGAATGAGCGGTAATATTAATTCTGTTCATTATGGAAATTATTTTTAGGCATAAAACCTATCTAACGATTTACTTATTTATAATACACTCCGATATAACAATAACGATGTAGTTTGTAGCAGATCTCGATAATTCCTATGGTAATGTCTCCGTACATAGACAGGTTCTATGTTGTATGATCTATGTTCTATGATCAGCTGAGATTTTTCCGTAAAAACCGCGGTATCTGACAACGCTGTCTATGATACAAATCTACGATAATGTGTAAATACTAACAAACATAGAATGCTCGCGTCCCTATCTCACGAAGTAGCAAATACGAAAGTACGTTCAGCACATAAAGTAGTCTCAACAGAGAACTCCTCATAAGCAGCAAATCTTGACGCTCTAGATGCAGACAATGAAGTTATAAAACTTGCACACGTGACAGTTTTCGTTTCGTATGAAACAAAAGACGTAAGTACGACATCTAAAACAAAAGACGATACAAGCATAACATTGTCTTGTATCTAGGATAACGCACCTAGTTATCCTAGATACCTACAAGACGGTATTATACTCATAGCCTACTTAACAGTGATAACGAAATAAGGACTGTAATTTAATGGTTGTGTATCCGATATCAAGACAAATTGTAGCGGTCTGACCGCGGCGCGACCGTACGATCTCACTATGAAAGATTACGTGTAACATGGTTTCAATGCGTGTAGACCAAAGTTACTAGGATTACCTATTACATACGCATCTGGCTTGCTTCTGTTTTTTTTTTTTAAGATTCTTTTTTTAAGCGAACGGGGGCAAACGTGCCAGCGGCTCACCTGATGGTAAGTGGTTACCGTCGCCCACGAACATCTGTGACATCAGAGGAGATGCAGCTGAGTTGCCGGCCTTCAGGGATATTTGGGATATGGGAGGGTGGATGAGAATGGGGATGGGGAGAGGTAGGGGAGGTGGTGGTACTAACCGGCTCATTCGTACTGCAGCAAAAGCTGCTGCTTGGCTCTGCCCCGACATCAACATGACCTGTGTAATAATAACCTGTGCAAAATAAGTCTCTGTTCATTGCCTGTTATTTAGATTAAAAAAAAAAACATTAGGGTTTCGTACGGACCACTATCACTATGCCTGCACCGCATATTTAGCTTAGAATCTACGAATGCATTCAAGTTAAATACCACTGAAATCGTGGATTATAGTTAAGAGCATAGGATGGAGTTTTAAGGATCATTGGATCAAAAGTCAGAGCGCAAGATTTTTTTGGGGTTCCTTCCGGAGTAATATTACTAAGCCTACGCCCTCTACCTTTAACGTCCACGGACTATGGCCAAGATACATCCCTTTGAAGGTAAGTTCCCGACCGTCCTACCTAAAAACGGCTATATTTGAACCGTAATAGGTAACCGATTGAAGTTCTTCCAGAATATGTATTATATCATGGTGGTAGTAAAAAACAAAAGTAAATTATAATGGGTGCACTCATACAAGAAACGTAAAGACAGTAATACATACATGCGTAATACATGGAAACTCTCTTTTTTTATTCTTCGTCGTTTTATTTTTTTTACGCTCACAAGAGTGAGTCGGGCTCGCGCTAAGGATCCCGAACGCAATGAAATGAAACATATTTTGGTAAAGACGTAACCAAATATATTGTGTGGTTGTAAGAAAATGCAGTATGTAACTCTCGGTGCGCAAGTCCTTCAAAATAGTAGGTTGCGGAAACCTGTTTGGCAAGGCTGAGTTTGCCAAATGAAAATCCGTAATACTTAATGACAGGTGTGTGTGCTTATATAAGGGCGCTTCTGAAAATCTTATTTTTTTTTGCTTATTTATTTGTATGTTGTTAGAAAGAAAGAAAGAAACAATGTATATTCGATGCTAAAATACAACAAAGATATAACAGATAATACAATATCTTGGATTATAGCAACGAAAAGGAATTCGACTCATTATGCTGCAGCAGTGTAGCTACAGCGCTGATGTTCTGCCGCTGCCCTTGTTGAATATTAAATCTCGGGAACAGTCAAACAGACCCCGTTAAAATAAAAAGAAAGAAAATTACTAACATACTAGACAAAATAAAGAAAACAAATATTGATGTTAAGGGAACACAATTTAAAATTAATGACATTATTTTTTCAATTTTGAAAAACAATTATCTGCTGAAAATACAACACAGAATGACACCTTAGAATAACTTATGTAAATAAAAAAAACTCGAAAATTTATTAGAATTACTAATAAAATTGGATTTAAATCTTAAAAAACAACACTGTTATATCCACCCTTACTTCTAGTTTTCTTTAAGGCCTAAAAGAAATGACACGAATTACACATACGTATCAATATAAAATAATTACTATGACTAAACTCAATGCCCAATTCATTCACAGATGCCCACCCATTCTCCTATATTAGACCGGAACGTAAAACAGAGAAATAGTTTTATAATTTATTTATTATCATTACGTAAGGCATCTGTAAGTACCATAACATGAATGAGATGACGTCACTCACTATACATGTCCCTTGGGCCGGTTCCAAGACAATCAAACCACATGCACATGCCGGGATCATGTCCAAGCAACAGTTGAATAAACGGCAGTTACACATATTACATCTTGTTCTAAAATAAACGTTTCACCTGATTTGTGACTGTCGAAGGCCTATCGACGTATGTTTATTCTGAACAGTCGGATATTATATATCAAACGTTATTTTAGTTATATTTTCAATTGGCGACTACGTTCAATGTTGTCCCAAGGGAATCTTTTTTTTTATATGGAAAAGACGGCAAACGAGCAAGCGGTTCACCTGATGGTAAGTGATTACCGTCGCCCACGTACATCTGAAACACCATAGACGCTGCAGGTGCGTTGCCGGTTTTTAAGGATACTTGGGAGATGGGAGAGAAGAGGAGGGGAATAGGGAGGGGGTGTGGGCCTCCGGTTACCTCACTCACCGAAAGAAACGCAGAAGCACAAGATGCCTCTACTTCACGCCGGTATTCTGCGAGGTCGTGGTAGTAACTCGGTCGAGCCGGTCCATTCGAGCGGCAGCTAAAGCCGCCGCTTGGCTCTACCATGCTTAACAAAATAATTCTGTCATAGAGATGAAAAATATCCAACGTCTAATTCCGCGATATATTCAATATATCGCGGAATATCTGTTAACTTTCGTTCAAATCTGTTAGGGAGTGATTGAAGGATGCACGTCTAGACAGTGATTAGATTAGAAGGATGGCAAAATAACGCTTTACTCTTACTGTTTAATGGGAAACCAATTATTTAATGCGGACCAATAATATCTTCTGAAAATGCCGTTGACGAATTATAACATTAAAGGTGACAGTTAGATAAAACAATCGGAAATTAGTGCCACGGACTTATGACGCTTTGCGACGAGGTTCTTCATCCGAAGAGGAGAAACGTAGGAAGCCGTGGTAGCTTAGTGGTCACAGCGCGAGTGGCCTGGGTACGATTGCCAGTTCCAGCACCTTAGTGCTGAATTTACCACGAGTACGGCAGTGAAAGAAAACGTCGTGAGGAAACCTGCATGTCTGAGAAATATTAGAAAAAAAAATAATATTACGAGGACATGTGAAGTTCGGCGACCAAGAAATGGAGCAGCGGACCTTTCCCGGCTGCAAAACCCTGTCAGATATTTGAGCAGGAGACCCATGCCCAGCAGTGGACATTTACAGGCTTCTTAATGTAGCTTTTACTATACTTTTCACGGTGAGTTAAGAAATAAAATAAAACATTTGATTACTTAATTTACGTTTCTATTGTATTCGATACGAATGGATTTGCGAATGTGTTCACAATTAATCACCCCACACATAACCTTACAGGGTTGGCACCCAAACGAAAGGCACATCAAAAGTATGAGATAAAAATATACGTAATGTATTATACAGTTGTAAGTAGAAAAACCTGACTTCATATTATTACAATCAGCCTATTTTAGTCCACTGCTGAACAAAGGCCTCTATAAGAAAGCCGGCATTTATTTCTTGGATAATTTGCCCATACACACCACGATGAGCAAGACGGGATTGGTGAGCATTTGGAGAAAGAGATGATCTATTCCCCTATGAAGCCCTTTCAATGTAATTTGAACAAATTTTGGATTACGAAATTATAAAAATTAATTTATTTTATTGTAGTAAACGCTTAAACTAAACGCTTCTAAAAACACTAGAAACACTGGAAGAACCAAGCAGTGATTCATGTTTTTTTTTTGTTTTTGTTCGTTTACTTTAACATCGAGCGATAACTGATATAGATAACTAGAGCGGACCTGATTGTTGTTTTTACTGTTGTAATATTTATAGGTAGACTTGGAAGTTTATATCATCACATGATTGTCAACGGGAAACAGAAAATCAATGCAGACATCGTTTTCACGTAGGCGGTGGCGCTGTTGAAAACTAGTACATAAACAACCAAATTACAGATCATTATATAAATACGTGAACATCGAAAAGAAGAAAAGGAATTAAGTACCTTTTTTAATGTTTAATATAAAAGAAGAGGAATGAAACTTACATCTTTAGAATGGTACCGTGCCATAGATGTCAGAAAAAGGAATCACGTACGTACGTTTACGTTAGGGTAGGTAAGTAGTGAACGATCGACGGTTTGAAAAGTTGAATTTAGTCATGTCACAAACACAATTGGCCGAATAATCACAAGTGATAACAGATTAATAAAACCTACTGTCACTGCAACACTATATCAAAAAAAACTATAACAGTAGGAGCATATGTTTTGCGCATCACACACGGCCGTCGTGAGATCAGCGTACTTAGCAAATTTCTTGGCACAACAACCCTAAACATAAAGATTGTTACGTTCCAGAAAACTCAGTGATTGGAAACCCTAGCGTCAGATTTATTTGCTTAGCAACCTATACTAAGTAAACAATGGGGGCTCGGTTGGTTCGTTCCATTAGACTCATGCCAAAGGTTAGGGTCGAGGACTTATAGCGTCTGGAAACACCTTTAATCGAAGAATGTATTTGTAGTGTGTTTCCATAAATAAGCAACATACAGTTTTTTCTTTTAATCTAAATTGATTTTTTTTTTCAATCATACTTTAAAAGACGCGCGCCGAAATCATAATAGACTTGTATCACGAGATCAACCTTCATTAATTATTGTTCTGTATTAGCGCTATAACATAAATTTTGAATGCAGACCCGATTTCGATCGTGAGAAATACTGCGTGGAATATGTGCAAGACAGTCACAGCCTCCGCTTTAGCCTCAAGTTAGAAAGTTGTAACTTTGGCCCCTAAAGTCGTGTAGTTATATTTGTATAAAAATATCGCGATTTATATAGTCAGAGATTGTATATTTTTTAAACTTATTGATAGGAATACTTTGTGCAATTACTGGGATTTTGTTATACAAACGTATACTATGCCCATGACGGAGTTACTGAACTCTATGAGTCTCTCTGAACAAAATGTGTACAGTAATTGGAAAATTCAATTGAAAGCCATCAGTGTAACAAATCTCCAGTAGAAATTGACTATTGTTCTTCTGTGGATATACTTCAATAAGCTTTCAAAGTCGATTGTATTTATATCCTAAAATTGTTAATATTACACTGACACTGGCGAAAAGGAAAAATAACAATATAATTTTGAATTTAGAATATAACTAAACCGAAAGTATTTTGTGTATTTACTTGGTATCTATCGAACAACTAATTTGACAGTCACAGGTAAGCAGATAAGAGAAACGCACTTTGGGTACATATATTTAGTTTCAACTTTTACTACAGTATACGTGAACTTAAAAAATACTAAAACAATTATCATTGAGCAGTTCCAGAAATAACACTTTATGGAATATTGCAATTTAAATATTTACTTGTACAACTCAATACTGTTTTGATAAAGATAAAAAAGACGTGGTCCGGAAAGAAAAGTCGAACTTCTGACATTACATAAAAAGCTCGAATTTGTTGAAATTCAATTATCATGGTTTGTTTGTTGTTTGATTTCTGGTTATTTTCAAGCCCCGATTATTTTTTCTTTTCTGTTAAACAAATATTTATTATTTCTTTGCGAAAATATATTTGCATTACAGATTAACGAGATCAAATAACATATTATATTTTTTAATGTTTTAATAACAAATTGAACAACAACTAAGTTCGTTCCATAGTCTGTATGTTCTTTCTATTTAGTAAATATTTATGTTTTTATGCTCGCATTATCAACAATAATATTTAACAGATTTAAAAAAAAATTAAGAGATTATTAAATCGAGTTAATTTCTTTTTCGTTTATAATTTTAATTTATTTACTTCTTTAAATCATCATCGCTGGACATACACTTTTCACAGAAAATATGTCTATAGTCTTTGTGTATATGACAATAGCCTAGTGAAAAAATCAATACAACGCGGGGACCTTCCATCATAGCCCTTAAACGACAAGTCACATTTACATTTAGAAGATTTGAGATATCTTAGGTGGACCATAGTGTGACCACTTATCATCTGGTGACCTATATCCTTATGCAATAATAAACTGAGACTTGAGATTGTGATAAAAAAATATCATTTTTAATCTAATTCAAAATTATTAGACTTCACCGCAGCTTTATACGAAGTGAGATTGTCATCAACTTAGTATCCAGTTGATTACAATCTCTCTTGAATTTTCTAGACTTTTCTCGAGACTTTTCTAGCATTCATCAAAGTTTACTTTTACGACTAATATTTGAGAGGCCTTTACCCTGTAGTGACTTATAGTTTGCTACCTTATTTAACTTTTATATGTTAAAATCGAACCCCCACTGAGTAGGCGTCGGTGTTGCACTTACAAATCCGCTACCCAGTGTGGTGAGTGTGATCAAATCTCACAAGCGAGGTCTATGTCCTGCGATGGACTAACACAGGCTGATGATGAAGAAAGAAAGGAAAAAAGAATAACCTGAGTACTCTACAGCGTATGTATCCCGAGAAACAATTCTAGAAGTTTTGTGTACGCTTCTTTAAGATTGGCAGAGAATCTTAAAAATGCGTACACAAAACTGCAGACGCCTGATAACAATAGACTTCCTCATTCAGCACATAAATTTAACTCGGCGTGAGTTAAAGTCTTTTGATCTTTGTTATAGACATCTCCCGAGACTTCATTAAAACCGCGTCAAATTGACAGTTTATTACCGACATCCATTCGACCTTCGTTCGCCGCATCCCTTGCCAAGAAAGTCTTCACTGTATCACTTTGATGAGATGAAGAATGATTAGGAAACACGTGACGGATCCTTTCATTGTGGACATCTGGATTCTTCAGGCAAATAACGAATATCGCAAGCATATAATTTATTGACACGTTCTTGGGTTCTGTACATATTTCGTTTCCAGGTGTAGTATGCAGCACATAAGGTTGTTGCACTATCAACACTGTCTTAATATGTTGTATATCGATATGATATGAGTCTTTATGCTAGTTTTTATGCAGAGATTACGGATTTCCTTTTAGTTAGACTATGCAGTCAAAAACAATACTTCTCTCTATCACCAGATTTTGGGTTTTTGGTTCGGCATTTTTGGATGGATTTTGCGCCATCAGCCGATCGCCAAACCCTCGCCCGTTAGTCAGTAGTGCACCGCGTGCAGGAGAGTAAGGGCTCGTTATATTTGCCTTAACGAGTTGCCTATACATTTCACACGATGAAAGAGAAAAGCTTATTTTAGCATTCCATGAATCTCTCAATTTTTAAAACAAATTGAATTAGCCGCCTTTGTCTGTTATTATCTTCTTACTAACAAATCACGGAACTCCAAGGAATGTGAAAAAAATTCTATGACATTTATTGCTAACGCTTTGAGATAACAAAAAAACATTTACATTTTCTTAATTTGAATGTTCTGAATTACAAATTGAAATAACAAAACACGATACAGACAATAAATTACATACCGGAGTTTAAGCTGTTTATTAAATATAATTTCCGATAATAAACAAAGTGCCTTTGTTTATTTGTGTATCGGAAGCAAACAAGTATCATAATCAAACCAGCTTCAAACATTTATCATGCAATAAATAACTACAGAGTGAAGGGGGGAATATACTATCATTTTCTCCGAATACCATCTTCACCTGCACGTGGAGCATCCTGATAATCAACTAACTAGGCTCTGGCTACCATATGATGGTGGAATATCCATCCGGATATACTGAACCCCAATCCCACAGACTAGTGTGGCATGCTAGCTAGCTCTTACAGAATCAACAATTTCAAGGTTATTTACCTATTTTTCAAGGTTTTATTTAGGTAATTTCAAGTTACAGCGGGATGTAAGCCTCTCCTCTATGGAAGAACTTGCTGTAACCGTCACACTTAGCTAGCGAGTTGACGAATGCAGAATCAATTCAGAATCAACATTTCGCACCGTATAACGTCTCTTATAATCCTGCTGCTCGTCAGCGGTCAAGTTCATTTAAAAATTTACGAATTGCTTATACCGGATCCTATTTTTACTATACGACTTGACTGATTTACGACATTCATATCATGATGATACAGATTCTCGTACACCTCCACCACACTGCAACGGCACGGCATCGACACGACTTATATATACAAAGAGAAATATCATGAAACAACAAAAAATGTTGTGCTAAAATGTTCGCAGCTATTTTCAAAACAAAGTCAACAAACTGTTGGAATGATATTATAACGAATGCTCAGTTATAACGAACCGTGATAATGGCAACAGAAGACGTTTTTATGGGCATTAAAGCGTTATAACACGAGCACCAGATGCTCGTAACACTTTAATGGTCGTCCTCATGAACGACACGGTATTTGACGGTATTCAGCGCGAATCAGAATTGACAGCCTGAAGATCACAAACGTGAAGGTAAAGACAGAGTAGCTGACTATAAACGCGCCTTTGAAAATTGGGGTGATAACATTATCTTAAAACTGGTGTTATATTGTGGACAAGCAGAGAGTAGAACCGTATCCTAGTAAATCTTCATCTGCAACCCATCTCATTCGAAAGGGGTTGTAAGAGTCGGCTTTTACTTATGGGGATATAAAAGGCTACTCAATGATTTTTATATTTCAATTTGATTTTTTTTTATTTAAAAAGGTGCGTTACTTTTAATACTATTTTTA
The DNA here is from genome assembly GCA_029286595.1 of Bhutanitis thaidina. Classification (NCBI taxonomy): domain Eukaryota; kingdom Metazoa; phylum Arthropoda; class Insecta; order Lepidoptera; family Papilionidae; genus Bhutanitis; species Bhutanitis thaidina. Next base: position 2,851,577 of record JAGSMS010000034.1, on the reverse strand, counting down.
ATAATAAGAGCAAGGTACAAGAACAACGATAAAAACCAGAATCGTTTATAGGTAGTTCAAGGAAGCGATTTGATCATTGGTGAGGCTATAATCAAAATGGCCGATGACTAAGTAAACGATTAACTAAACATGAAAATGCGACAATGTCTACAAGTATCGGATAAAAACATTAGTTTTCGTGTAATTATGCATGACATGTGATGTTAAGTAAGTACTCCAAGGACATGTGACTTCCGCCAACCCGCACTGGAGCACTTTAGTCTTCCCGTCTCCAAAACCAACAAAAAAAATGATAAGGGGGCTTTTGCTCTGTAGTGGAACTGCAGTTAAGTTTTTGAGAACGTTTCATTATTTTTTGCTTTTATGCGTGACAAAACACAGATACTGCAACGAATGGTATAAATGGATAGATACGTCGTGTATTTCATAATGGGTATCCTGTTTTATATTATCCCACTTCATGATAGAATGTAACCTTGCACGTTAGAGTAAAATTATAAATGCACTAAAATTATAGTTTCCACTCCGAAACAAACTAAATTTAGCTTTTGTTAATAAAATCCCTAGTACCTCACAATTCTTAAGTGAAATTCTTGTGACGGCCGGGATTTTTTATGTGAATCGAAGTATAGGTGCCTGGTCTCCATTAAAGACTGTGCCTTGTTGATCGTTCGACTAAGTTCTTCCAGGTTTACTCGAATACCATTCTTCGATCACATATCTTTTAACATGATCCTCTGTAGCTCATCGATCATCTTCTCGTTTAATAACACCCCTTGACTCTTTTAGCCCTGTACCCACTTTAATTGTTGAAGGCTTGTTTTTCTGTCAATTAAAAGAAAGACCAAGCATTCAACTTTTAAGGTTAATCAATGAGATCATCTATAAATATGTTTCTCCAATTAAATAGACAGCATATTTCATAAAAACAAAAACTCTCAAAAAAAATATCGTTTAACTCACCTCAGAATCAACTCCAATATATCCTCCTTCTCGAACACCTTGCAATATAAGTGTAATATTTTCAGACAGGTGTACTGTAAGCCTGTCCATGAGACATCAGCCGACTTCAGTGCTTCATGCCAGGGGCAGTTCTCGTGTCGCGACAGGCACAACATGCCGTCTAATGCGGTCTCCGTTGGAGGCATTTAATGAACTGTTTGTTTTACTCTTAGATTATTGTTCACTAACATCACCTATGTTATCTGGTTCATGGAGGAAGACGTAATAAGATAAGTAGTTCGTGTAAGCAAAACACATTCTTTATTCACTACCGTTCTGTGATTGGTAATTTTTTTTAGATACCTCACATCATATTCATATGATACTGCTTTCATGCTTAATTTTACACTTTGGCATAATATAAGTAACAATTTTTTTTTTTTTTTTTTTTTTTTTTTTTTTTTTTTTTTTTTTTTTTTTTTTTTTTTTTTTTTTTTTTTTTTTTTTTTTTTTTTTTTTTTTTTTTTTTTTTTTTTTTTTTTTTTTTTTTTTTTTTTTTTTTTTTTTTTTTTTTTTTTTTTTTTTTTTTTTTTTTTTTTTTTTTTTTTTTTTTTTTTTTTTTTTTTTTTTTTTTTTTTTTTTTTTTTTTTTTTTTTTTTTTTTTTTTTTTTTTTTTTTTTTTTTTTTTTTTTTTTTTTTTTTTTTTTTTTTTTTTTTTTTTTTTTTTTTTTTTTTTTTTTTTTTTTTTTTTTTTTTTTTTTTTTTTTTTTTTTTTTTTTTTTTTTTTTTTTTTTTTTTTTTTTTTTTTTTTTTTTTTTTTTTTTTTTTTTTTTTTTTTTTTTTTTTTTTTTTTTTTTTTTTTTTTTTTTTTTTTTTTTTTTTTTTTTTTTTTTTTTTTTTTTTTTTTTTTTTTTTTTTTTTTTTTTTTTTTTTTTTTTTTTTTTTTTTTTTTTTTTTTTTTTTTTTTTTTTTTTTTTTTTTTTTTTTTTTTTTTTTTTTTTTTTTTTTTTTTTTTTTTTTTTTTTTTTTTTTTTTTTTTTTTTTTTTTTTTTTTTTTTTTTTTTTTTTTTTTTTTTTTTTTTTTTTTTTTTTTTTTTTTTTTTTTTTTTTTTTTTTTTTTTTTTTTTTTTTTTTTTTTTTTTTTTTTTTTTTTTTTTTTTTTTTTTTTTTTTTTTTTTTTTTTTTTTTTTTTTTTTTTTTTTTTTTTTTTTTTTTTTTTTTTTTTTTTTTTTTTTTTTTTTTTTTTTTTTTTTTTTTTTTTTTTTTTTTTTTTTTTTTTTTTTTTTTTTTTTTTTTTTTTTTTTTTTTTTTTTTTTTTTTTTTTTTTTTTTTTTTTTTTTTTTTTTTTTTTTTTTTTTTTTTTTTTTTTTTTTTTTTTTTTTTTTTTTTTTTTTTTTTTTTTTTTTTTTTTTTTTTTTTTTTTTTTTTTTTTTTTTTTTTTTTTTTTTTTTTTTTTTTTTTTTTTTTTTTTTTTTTTTTTTTTTTTTTTTTTTTTTTTTTTTTTTTTTTTTTTTTTTTTTTTTTTTTTTTTTTTTTTTTTTTTTTTTTTTTTTTTTTTTTTTTTTTTTTTTTTTTTTTTTTTTTTTTTTTTTTTTTTTTTTTTTTTTTTTTTTTTTTTTTTTTTTTTTTTTTTTTTTTTTTTTTTTTTTTTTTTTTTTTTTTTTTTTTTTTTTTTTTTTTTTTTTTTTTTTTTTTTTTTTTTTTTTTTTTTTTTTTTTTTTTTTTTTTTTTTTTTTTTTTTTTTTTTTTTTTTTTTTTTTTTTTTTTTTTTTTTTTTTTTTTTTTTTTTTTTTTATAGAAGAGGGGCAAACGAGCGTGCGGCTCACCTGATGGTAAGTGATCACCGACGCCCACGAACATCCACAACACCAGAGGAGCTACAGATGCGCTGCCGGCCTTTAAGGAAGGAATAAGCTCTTTCTTGAAGGTCCCTAAGTCGTAACTGTTCGGAAATACTGCTGGCGACAGCTGATTCCACAAAATCGAAGTGCGTGGCAGAAAACTTCGATTAAAACGCACTGTGGTGGAATGCCAACCATCTAGGTGGTATCGATGGAACTTCGAATTCTGTCGCGATGTACGATGGTGAAACTCAGCAGCTGGGATCAATCCGAACAATTCCTCAGAACATTCCCCGTGGAAAAATTTGTAAAAATGCAAAGAGAAGCAACATCTCTTCGCAAGGCCAAAGGATCGCCGATCAGAGAGAGCTTGGTCGCCGACAATTCGAGCCGCTCGACGTTGGATGCGGTCAAATGGAAGGAGTTGGTACCAAACCCCTGCCCAGATGAGAACAGTATTCCATGGGGCCGAACTTGCGCCTTATAAAGTTGCAAACGGTGGACCGGCATGAAATACTGTCCCGCTCTACAGAGCACACCAAGCTTTTTGGAGGCCAATTTGGCCTTTCCCTCCAAGTGACCACGGAACTGAAAGTCGCTCGATATGTCAACGCCAAGGATTCTGATACTGGCTGAGGAAATAAGGGGAATGTTCTCAAAAAGAGGAGAAACGACAAAGGGATTCTTTTTAGCGGTGAACGCGCAAACCTGTGTGTTTTTGGGGTTGAATAGGACCAAATTACGTCGACCCCAATCCGAGACTTTGAATAACAAGGTCTCGACTTCAGACACAAGTTTGTTCCGGCACTCGTCGACGTGTTCCCGAGAAATATTCGCACGGCCTGTATATAGCCGTGCTGTCGTCTGCATAGCAATGAATGCTACTGATTTGTAGCATGTCGTTGATATGCAGAAGGAACAGAGTGAGATAGCACAGCCTTGTGGAACACCAGCATTCACGGGTTTGGGGTCCGAGCATGCACCGTCGACAACAACCTTGATGCTCCGATCCGTGAGGAAGCTGGTGACCCAGTTGCACAATCTCTCAGGAACCCCGTAAGATGAAAGTTTTGAAAGAAGCGCTTTATGCCAAACCCTATCAAATGCTTTCGCTACGTCCAGACTAACCGCCAAAGCCTCCCCTTAGACTCAACTGCTTCTGCCCATCGGTGAGTCAGGTAAACTAGAAGATCACCAGCTGATCGTCCGCGACGGAAACCGTAATGTCGGTCACTGATGAGCTGGTGTTCCTCCAGGTACCTCAGGAGCTGGGTGTTGATGAGTGACTCTATTATTTTAGATAACAAGGGGGTGATGGCAATAGGCCTGTAGTTGGACGGATCAGAGCGGTCGCCTTTTTTGGGTATTGGATGCACAAATGCAGTCTTCCAAGATTCCGGGACGACGCCTGAAGAGTAGGAGTGCCGGAAAAGACGCGTGAGAACCGGTGCCAACTCAGGGCCACACATCCTCAGCACAATTGGAGGGATTCCGTCCGGCCCACTGACTTATGAATGTCCAGGGAGCGGAGTGCCTTTCGCACTGAGCTCTGCAGAAACTGAATTTCCGGCATGGAGCACTTACACCACGGGATGATAGGTGGAGAGTTTCCTCGGTCATCAAGAGTCGAGTTGGATGCAAAAAGAGAGCCCAAGAGATCGGCTTTCTCTTTTGCAGTATAGGCCAGCGAATCATCCTCCTTGTGTAGAGATGGGAGAGATGGCTGACAGAAATTCCCCTGGACAGCCTTGGCGAGAGACCAGAATGCGCGGGATCCCGATGGGAGGCGAACTAGTCCCGCGCCAATTCTGCCAATGTGCTTTAACTTTGCCGCAGCGATAACTCTTTTGAAGGACCTGGAGGCAGAGTTGTACTCGTTTTAAGAGCACTGGTTTTGCATCCCGAGACGCCGATGCATCCGCCCAGGCCTGGTAGCACTTCCGCTTTCGGCGTGACGCTATTTTGCAGGTGCGACCAAACCAAGGCTGGATTTACCTCCACAGGCACCTTGAGAATTTGAAGCGATTTGATCATTGGTGAGGCTATAATCAAAATGGCCGATGACTAAGTAAACGATTAACTAAACATGAAAATGCGACAATGTCTACAAGTATCGGATAAAAACATTAGTTTTCGTGTAATTATGCATGACATGTGATGTTAAGTAAGTACTCCAAGGACATGTGACTTCCGCCAACCCGCACTGGAGCACTTTAGTCTTCCTGTCTCCAAAACCAACAAAAAATGATAAGGGGCTTTTGCTCTGTAGTGGAACTGCAGTTAAGTTTTTGAGAACGTTTCATTATTTTTTGCTTTTTATGCCTGACAAAACACAGATACTGCAACGAATGGTATAAATGGATAGATACGTCGTGTATTTCATAATGGATACCCTGTTTTATATTATCCCACTTCATGATAGAATGTAACCTTGCACGTTAGAGTAAAATTATAAATGCACTAAAATTATAGTTTCCACTCCGAAACAAACAAACTAAATTTAGCTTTTGTTAATAAAATCCCAAGTACCTCACAATTTTAAGTGACATTCTTGTGACGGCCAGGATTTTTATGTGAATCGAAGTATAGGTGCCTGGTCTCCATTAAAGACTGTGCCTTGTTGATCGTTCGACTAAGTTCTTCCAGGTTTACTCGAATACCATTCTTCGATCACATATCTTTTAACATGATCCTCTGTAGCTCATCGATCATCTTCTCGTTTAATAACACCCCTTGACTCTTTTAGCCCTGTACCCACTTTAATTGTTGAAGGCTTGTTTTTCTGTCAATTAAAAGAAAGACCAAGCATTCAACTTTTAAGGTTAATCAATGAGATCTATAAATATGTTTCTCCAATTAAATAGACAGCATATTTCATAAAAACAAAACTCTCAAAAAAAATATCGTTTAACTCACCTCAGAATCAACTCCAATATATCCTCCTTCTCGAACACCTTGCAATATAAGTGTAATATTTTCAGACAGGTGTACTGTAAGCCTGTCCATGAGACATCAGCCGACTTCAGTGCTTCATGCCAGGGGCAGTTCTCGTGTCGCGACAGGCACAACATGCCGTCTAATGCGGTCTCCGTTGGAGGCATTTAATGAACTGTTTGTTTTACTCTTAGATTATTGTTCACTAACATCACCTATGTTATCTGGTTCATGGAGGAAGACGTAATAAGATAAGTAGTTCGTGTAAGCAAAACACATTCTTTATTCACTACCGTTCTGTGATTGGTAATTTTTTTTAGATACCTCACATCATATTCATATGATACTGCTTTCATGCTTAATTTTACACTTTGGCATAATATAAGTAACAATACCTAGTCAATATACCGTAGGCACTCTAGACAATCTCGGATTACGTGATGTAACGCATAAGCTGCTGGCACCGAGAGATTATGTTGAACAATGATTTAACTTTTGACAAAATACTGACAGTAGTGTAACACAGGTGCAGAAGGCACTCAGTCAACCTCCTGATGGTCACAGACTAACGATCGAGAATTTAAATTTTGCAAAAAGTAGAAACGGCAATGTGGTAACGGTTATCTCGGATAATAATGAGAAGAGGAAAGGAAATGCTCTGTGATACACTGGATACTGGAATTAATGTTTATTTAAAGGCAGCTGTTTAAATTTAAAATTTACATTCGGGGGTTCACAGCCGCCTGTTCATTCACATTCGCCTGTTTGAAAAGTAATAAAAAAAATAGAATTAGTCGGCATATTAAGTCCAGCAGTGGACTTAACATACTGATAAAGAAAAAGACTTACTGATAAAGAAAGATAAACTACAGATTATTTGTATTTGAAAATTAATCGTAATGTAAAAATGAATCATTATAATAATATACCAGTATTATTTTAGCAACCAAAGTTAAAAGTTACACGGACACACAAATTTCGTTAAGATAGTAAGTAAGCAAGTCAGTCAGGCGTCTCTTCCTTACACGTGAATATAAACTATAGAGCAATAAAAAATACATAATAATCCACTTAAGCCCCAATTATTCATTATTACTGCTAATTACACTTGCCGGCGCAAGTTCGTTCAACTTACTTTAGTTTAAGTTTAAAGTTAACCAACGTTAATAAAAGCAAAACACTGTACATTCTTCGGTGAATTCCACACATGAGACGTTGTCATGTTGATATTCTCCGGGTCCTTATTCGCTATACCTTAAACATTTCACAAAAAAAACCGTGTGTTTTATCTATTCCCGGAAAAATCTTACCTGGTTTTATGGCATGTTTCGTTTATCCAAGACATGGTTACAAATAAATGAAACCATGTCTTGGATGTTACAAATAACTTGCGTATTTTATTTTTCTTCGCAGAAGGATTTTAATTTTATTGATTTAATAAATCGCACATGTTTTGTGTGGTTTACATTAGCAAAGAAATCTTAACCTCCATTAGATCACAATTAAGGATATTTGGTAACAACACCACGGCAAATGGATGATTGATAGTTACAATCTTTGTAGACATGAATGTCAAGAATACGTCTTTCAAATTAAATCATTTTTAAATCGATAACTATTTCAACTTGCGCATAATACAGGACATATAAAAATTCCGATGCAATTAATAATTAATGGAGCCGCATAACTACTAACTTAGCCGGTTAAACTATAATAAAACAGGTTTGTCATACCATTTTTATTTGTTTTGGATATCTGTCATGTTGTGTCATAAAAGAGAGAAAATGAAGTCAGAAAACTATTGATGTATTATAGAGTATTTATAATGAAAGATGCGTCAACTCTCTTTATTAAGTAAATAATTAGTAAAGGTACTATTTTTACAAATTTGCCTGCCAAGCGTATGCCATGTCCGACACGCTTGGCAGACGAGATGGCAATGAAAGTACTAGACGTCACGCACTTATTAAACTGTAACACGTCCATCGATATTTGTATATTATGCGTATAATTGTACATTTTGCGATCCGCCATCAGCTTGAAGTCAACTCTCACGACCCGCACGGTCGAAAATTCATTTTAATGTCTTTTTAAATGGTCCACGTTTTGATCTGTAACAGAGTCTGAAGTAAAGTAAAGATGGGGTTGACAAGATACCTCCTTCACCCTTGCAGCCAAAATCGAGGTCAAAAAATTTTATTCCCTAGACATGCTAACAAGCATTGGTAAAGACGTTTGCGACTTGTAAGGTAAAGAATAAAATTTTACGTAATACACCAAATATACCCGACCTACGTAGACAGATGACGATAGGGTTGCCATCAGAGGCTTGATATTTCATACGATGTTCAGAGTCCCGGTTTTAAGCAAAACGTCTCGAGAATAGAATGGGATTCGTTGATATTAAACGTATCGACTGTATTTTCGTTACGTGTTCCAAGTAAAAGTACGTGTAAAGTTTTTATTCCATCTGTAACTCACATTAATTTAAAAAATATATGATTATCTGTTGATTAATTCCAGATTTTGTCGCAACGACGCTTGGGTTTTCTATTCTGGAAACATAATGCGCGGTCTCTGGTAATTATCTTACCAAGGGCAACTTCGCGAAACGCTATTGACAATTGGCGATTGTAGAAACAATCGAATGTTGTTGTCTACGAAGTTTGGAGGGTTAGGGCCAGCATCTCCACTATCCACTTCACAAGTAATACAATGTAGCGACAGTCGTAATTACTTGTATAATAATTTGTTTTTAAATTCTCCTATGTTTAAGACTTCATACAAAGGCTTTGTTTCTTTGGGTTTATCTTACGTCTTATAATGTGTAAACAGATTATAGAACTTGTACAAAATTGCCAGTTACAAAAGAACTATGACGTAGTTTCATAAAAAATGTCTTACTTCTGTATATAGAAGTCCTAAGTAGTAGACCTTCATCCAAAATAAAATAATTTGTTATCCATTTCATAAGAAGTGAGATATCAGTGTTATTAAAGTGAAATGTAAATTAATTAATAAATTCCCAAACATGTCCGCGGTAGTCGAGCACGCGCGATAAACAAACAAACACAGGAAGCTGAATAAGCTGGAGTCGTCCAATAAGAAAAGTTAGCGGTTCGCGGGGCCCCGCGGGCCGCTGCTTCGAGGAAGTCCTAATTTAAACAATAACACGTTGACAACCATTGTTTCTGTCGTCGGACTTGCCGTGAGGCGTTATGATATTGTGCACTGTTATAATTCGCAATAGATATCCTTTCGAAAACTAAACGCGCGGATTTTAGAGTTCGGTTTAAGTATTATCAGGTCTTTGGGGGAGGCCTATGTTCAGCAGTGGACTTGTAGTAGGCTGAAATGATGATAATGACAAACAGGTATTTATGAAGATAGTCAAAAAAATTACAATTACAGACTTTTGGAGAGACTGTCAGATTTTAACATTTTCTCATTTCTTAAAAATTGCTCATAATTACTGAGTTGTCATCATTATTATCATAGTCCATAGTTATATATACAATATATATATATATATATATATACATATATGTATATATATATATATATATATATATATTATTTTAGAGTTGTATATGTATTCGTAGTTATAACATTCATATATAATTAATTTACGTATTTTATATCTATTGCTATTATATTATCCTGTGTATTAAATCTATATTTAGTTTTAGCTATTCTGTAACCGCCTTCAATGTTTTATCACTCCCAGGCTAACAGACAGAGAATACTTTTAGCATTATGTACGCCTTTTGATCATACATTGTATATGGTTCAATAAAGAATAAATAAATAAATTTCCTGCGAATAGGATAACATAAAAGTTTGAAAACTTCTTCTTTCCCGAATAGTATAAATACACTTAACTTATGGCGACTGTCGATGACCTTTTGCCGGTGTCAGTTTGGTGTACCTACAATTTCCAGACACAAGTCCGAACTTTAAATCATGATAAAACATCGACTAATTTCTGTAAAGAAACTAAGCAGATTTGTTCGACTGTAGGACGCAAAAAAAAATCGCTCTGAAGTTTTCCAAACACTGCGTACATTCGTGAGCACTTATGCATAATATACCATAGATACTAGTAATAAAGGCTTAAAAAAAAAGAAGCAAAAGACACTAGCATCGAGGCACACAATAGGGATGCGATGTCGGTCAGCGTCAACGTGTACGGGAATGTGACGCTATAAAAACAAACGAGGGCAATAAAGTGGACAACGCCAATTACGCGTTTTAAATCGGGTCCGTCAACTTACTAAGGCCGCTTTACGTTCATCATATGGTCACAGACCTTTATCACTTTGCACTATAGAATATCGACGGAATACAGAATATGAATGCAAAATAACACAAAAATTTGTGAAGTTAAGTGCTGAAGTAGATTACGTGATTTTGTACGTTATGTTGTATTATTTGGCTAAGGATGTTGCTTCTGTACAAATTGACGTACAGAAGCAATTTACGTTTAATAGATCTGTGTACAATTTCACATCAGATTCTTCTGTGGTCTTGTGGATGTTACAAGTTTTTATTTTATGATGGTACTCCTATAGGTCACGGAATATGGGATGAATTCATCCATCCATTCCCGCTTTATTACACAAGCGCCAAAATGTATTCTGAAAACGCGTCCCGGAATGTCGAGTGGTTAGGGGATTGGCCTCCGAATGTCGGACTGGCCAGTAAGTCGCCGACAGACTCACGTCACGTTGCCCCAAACAAGCTCTGGTGCAGAGAGGGTGGAAAAGATTAATGGCCAGACTAGACCTGTGATCCTCCCTGTATTAGGTCATACAAGCTTTTTTTTGTATTGTGACTGTTCTCAGACACTGGGCAGTGTATATTTCCGTGTCAAGATTGATGCTTACGGCTCTATAATATATTTTGTTGACAACTTTTACTCGTTAACCTCGGAAGAGTTCGCGATGGTCAAAATCGGCAAATTTTTTTCATTTATCATTTCATTAATTTTATGTTTACATATCAGATGGAACTCTTCGGGAGATATATACGTAATTAATTTTGTGTTTTTAAAAAAAATGTTCTAACTGACATAGGCTCGTTGCTCTTTCAGATTGTCTAAAACAACCAATATTGTGTACACGGTCGTGAGAGCTTATTTTATTTTTAATTTTTTTTTTATCAACAATCGCATACGTTTCTGGATTCGTAAATTCATAAGCTTTTAACGATTATCGAATGCTATCAAATACTCTGTGGTCTAAATCGGATATCCAATGCCTTCACATCGTAACAAAAAATTAAAAACATTAATGGTATTTCCTGTTATGAGTTCTTTATCTGTATTTCACAGAATTAAATCTCTGTAAATAGTGATAAGGTTCTTTTATAAGCTAAAGATAACGTTATCATGATATTTCTTAAATATTTTATTAAGTCATGGAAAAAAAGGCAATAAGCAGTGATTTGGTGTCTCTGTCTCAGGGGCTTAACTTATTAATGATATTCTACCCCCCATTAAAAAAAGAGAATTTAGCGATTGTCTTCAACGATACGTGTTCAGGGTTCGATTCCCATACGCAAGAAATATTTGTATAGCCTACAAATGGAATGTTTTTAAATTTTCTAATATGTACGTTTTCGTACCAGATCTCTCGAAAAAACGAAACACAATAGCTATTAGCTCCTCTGCATCTACTAATCAAGAAACTACGTTTTAGTTTTTTTTTTCAAACAGTCTTAGATTTTCATTGCTACGCAATTCGAGCGCCTCTTTATCTTATGAGCCTATTACAAATTAAAACACTGCCTTACTTCAACGTTTTTTTTTTAAATGTGCAAATTAAAAAAAACGTACTGCAACCCTGACGCGCGATTCAGTCGTTTGAAATACCGTTCCACTTATGCGAAGACATGTGGAGGCTCCTTAATCGGATACGCCACTAATCAGGCCGCCACGTGTATTTGGAATCTTGTTTCTTTAGAACCTAATTAGACTGCAACGCGTAACTAAACGCTCATAAGAAAAACAAAAACGATTTCTGAAATCTCGATTGCGCCGCTCGGATTCTTAAAACCCGATTAGAGAAGAGACAAAAATTCAAAAAATTTAGTTTTCTACTTCATTTCGATCATCATCACAACATCCTATCGAAAATCCTCTGGTGAACATAATCCTGACCCAAGAAACAGCAGGACGCACGGTCCTGGACCATTTCGATAACTGATGATCATGTCACTCATTTCGCTAATTGATGTCTTCATACAAACTCTTCAATTAGCTTCTTATATTACTCACAACTGAGCCGCATCAATTTCCCCACCACCCTATTGTGGACCACTAAAAAACCATATTGCTAACTGGAATTCTACGAAAACAAAGCTCTACTAGCGAAGCCGGGTAAAAGCTAGTATTAATTAACATCCATGATTCCCTAGTGGGATTCAAATTCGCAACCCTCAGTTTCGAATATCACTACCAACTAGACTATCCAGTCTTCGCAAAGAAGGGTCCTGTAAAAAAGTTAACTCGATAACTTCTAGAACGGTTTAGATTTTTTGAAGTTATACTTCTTTTGGCGCGTTTGGGAAGAATGATGAGAGTGAATTTTTACGATGCGCGCGCACACCGACACCTAAAAGCGACACCGTGAAAGTTGGTTGGTAATTGTCTTTCAAGTTTTCGTGAGGACTGATAACTGATGATATCAAGGTTATTCAAAAATATATGAATCTACAAGACGTTTCATAAAAAAATATATTCATACATAAATATACATGTGTATGTGTGTGATCTTTAATTAATGGTTGTAACTGGGCTTACAGATTTGAGGTTAACTGTCGGAATGTATTTGTTTTTTATTTGTTTACATTATAAATTACTATTATAATGTAAACAAATAAAATAAAGTTAAAAATATAGTTATTTTTGCTTTGTTACTCTAAAGAAGTATAACGTGCGTACATAAGAACATACAAACGTCTATTTTTAACTCTTAACGTACTTAATAGACGTCATTGCAGTTAGATATCTTCTTTAGCAACCCCTGACAGTTCACAGCTGGACAAAGGCCTCTCCCAATTTTGATTCCCGCAAAAAACTACATTACGTTTGGCTATTGGCTCATCGCACCTGGATCTATTCTAATTATATAAATGTGTCGGCCGTACTGTACTAGTTAAATAACGAACAGCACAGTTAGTAAAATCAATGACAGAGACTCGCAGTTAATTAGCTCATAGCTGTCATTACTCTGCGCGCGTGAGTGACAAATTATTAGCACCGCAGTAATTATCAACTACTGGGTAATTCGATTATGAATAAAATTGTACGGTGGTCTTAGACAATCAATACAAGAAAATTGTTCAGCCTACGTTTTTTTATTTGATTTTTCTTTTGATATTTAAAAATAAAAGGTAACCCACCCTCGCTACAGGAATTTCTCCTAGGTCGAGGGGGTCCTTTTGCGGACACAAATTGCAAATGAATAAACCCCCAGAGCTGCAATAATTGTTTGTAATCCAGTTGTCGGAAAGACTGCTTGACTTGCACGTGCACGCACGTATTCACTTTACTTATGCGGTCTCAAAGTAAGCGCGTACAGGGAATACCAAAATCTATACAAACGCTTCGAGAAATGCCTCACTTAGCTTCTTTACTTTTTAAACGTGACAGAAGCCAAGCAGCGGCTTTTACCACTGCACGAATGGGCCGGCGCGACCGGGTTAGTATCACGGCCTCGCAGAATACCGGCGTGAAGTAGAGGCATCTTGTGCTTCTGCGTTTCGTTTGGTGAGTGAGGTAACCGGAGACCCTCTCCCCTTCTCCATCACCCTCCGCATCCTCCCTCCCATCTTCCAAATACCCTAGACGCCCGGGAACGCACCTGTAGCAGCTCTGGTGTTGCAGATGTACGTGGGCGACGGTAATCACTTACCGTCAGGTGAACACCTTCCTTGCTCGTTTGCGAATTTCCCATATAAAAAAAATATATATAGTTAGTGAATATGGACGTTAGTTTTTGAGATATCCGTCGTGAGACGTTCGTCAGCTTTTCCCGCCAATCAAGTTGAAATTCGTTTTTTAAACTGAAGTCAATTTCTCAATATAATATTCTAAATGCAATAATGACATACGGTCTTTTAAATGCATATTTACATACAAACTAACAATAAAGGGAAAGGTGGCTTAAGTAAAGACAAATCAGAAATCTCCGGATTTGTAATTCACTAACAAAGGAATTCCTAGCCGTAAACGCCATCTCTATACAGATTCAGCGAGACTGGGCATAACATTTAGGTGCTCAGTTAAGATACAACTCGCTTCCGCTCGCGACTTCGTCAACGCGGAAACTTGTCCTTGGATAAAAAGCCTTTGTTCAAGCTATCTCCATACGAAATTTTATGAAAATTGGTTCAACGGTTGAGAAGTGAAAACTTTACAGGTCGGACAGAATTTATAATATTCATGTGGACAGTACAGATGCTTGTAAGTGGGTACGAAATCCTACGGCGCAGATCCTACTCACTCACGACCGAATGATGGAAGAATGATTTTTACTCGTTGCGATACAGACGAAAATTAGTATTATATTACAGTATCCGTTCAATTCTTAATTTATCACATTTTTTTAAAATTTTCCGTATTCTAAAAAAAATACTCGACGATGAATATTTTGGCGGGAAATTAACGCGCAATCCGCCATTAGAATTAGTGATGTGAATGACATTTTACGATCATGGCAGTAAAAAAGTATCTGAAAAGATGTGGAATTTATTGCAATGATTAAATTTAATGTTGCTTAAATTAATTTTCTTATGAAACAACAATACTGTTTCCTCTCATGTATTTATATTATTTCTGTGGCATTGCGACATTGTAGTAACTTCGTTACAACACCGGCGCCACCCTGCCACGTCCGACCTACTTGTAGAAACCTTACAGTGGTTTCGCATGATCTTCTTAGAGGTCGCTGTGTATAATTATTAATATAATATTCGTACCTTAACTAGTAATGGTACTCGCCCTTTAGCCTTAACCGTTAATTTCTAATACACGTATAATTTAGCGAACAGACAAGTTTAGAGAGCAGCCAAGTGAATTTAAAAGAAAGTTTTACAGAAACAAACGACTTCAACCCTTATTGTCACAGCTTTAGGAGTAGAACATTTTCCTCAAATGGGACTCCTACTGAGGCACAGTCACTGTAGTAGATACTAGCGGCGTCGGACTTTTTTTTTATGGGAAAGGCGGCAAACGAGCAAGCGGTTCACCTGATGGTAAGTGATTTCCGTCGCCTACGTACATCTACAACACCAGAGGTGCTGTAGGTGCGTTGCCGACGTTTAAGGGTGTTTGGGAGACAGGAGGGAGGATGAGGAGATGGATGGGAGAGGGAATGGGCCTCCGGTTACCTCACTCACCGAACGAAACGCCGAAGTACTAGATGCTGCTACCCGGACGAGCCGGCCCATTCGAGCACCAGCAAAAGCCACCGCTTGGCTCTACCATACCCGTATAACATGACTCTTCGAGGTAAGTTTGTATAGGCATCTTCTAGACATAATTATCTAGCATGGACACTCTATATCCGAAAAAAAAAAATAGACGTAGTTGCTGCGTTCTGGAAACTACGTCACATCTTCTCGTCGAGTTTACCACAAAACCTCAAGAGCAAAGTATATAACCAGTGCGTGTTGCCAGTGATGACATATGGAACTGAAACATGGTCCTTCACTGCAGGCCGGATGAGGAAGCTCAGAAGTTGCTCAGCGCGCTAAGGAAAGCTACGCAGAACCGACAACCGTTGGGGAAAAAAGGTTCTCGAGTGGCAGCCACGTACAGGCAAACGCAGTGTGGGACGACCCCCAACAAGATGAAGTGACGACCTGCGCAATGTTGCGGGAAGTCGATGGAGGCTGGTGGCTCAGTACCGAGCTTTGTGGCATCTTTGGGGGAGGCCTATGTTCAGCAGTGGACTTGTAGTAGGCTGAAATGAATGACGTAGTAGGTAAGCAATTGGTTGCAGCGCTGAGGTTCGCAAGTTAGATATTTATATGAGCCATAATTATTCCGTGTCCGGGTGTTTGTCTATGTGCGGATCGACTAGCGGATTGGCGATCACGGAATTACAAACTGCGCACCTTGATCGCCGATGTTCGCCACCGGTCTGGCATTTACGAGACGGCAATACCCTTTTCCTAAGTTTAAAGAAAATACTGCTTTTATTCTATTTGGCACTTTTTCTCACGTCGCTTTCGCTCGGCAGTTTAATTTGTTTGCAATGGCCATTGCATTAAAAGTAGTCAACAGCGTTAACAAACAGACGGACAAACTACACCAACAACACCCACAATGCTTCATCAGGTCATGAGGACCGTGGAGGCTTGGCGCCCTGAAAATTACTACTATGGCGTTCCAATCTTTAAACGTTCCGAAAAAAAAACTACGAGGGGACAATTAATTACTAGCAACACTTTTATTACCATCGTCAATTAATGTAATTCGACTTAAATTTATATGATTTTTATAACATCGTAAATGATCACACTGATCTACATTTATTCCTATTGCTATGTAATTTATTTTTAGATACGTAATAAACATCGCGATATAATTTAGGCAGTCTTGTACAACTATGACGTTAAAGAGGCGCCGATTAAGCAATATAAGCAGCTTTGATGTCCATCGGGCATTAAATGTTCTTCGATAGAATCGGATGAAAAAAAGTCGCAATGAAATTCTTATGATTACGCTTCAATTTATTTCCTTGCTGCAGTGGGATTGCCATATTTTTGCGAAGTTCCTCAGATGTGAAAGTGTGAATGAGTGTCCATGTACGTTTATGTATTACGAAAAGCTCTTATTTTCGTGACCGTCCGTGTGTCTGTCAGACGGACACTTCCTCCGATCTTCTCGCCATAAGAACCATCGAACACCAGAAATCATCAACTGCGCAATCACAGACACTCGCTGGTTTCAAGCGACGTTGGTACCTTCAGTTATTTCACACAGGATTATAATTAACATTTCCTTTATCAAGATATATATACCGACCGATTTCGGTCTACACATACTTTTATACGCACACATAATTTGTGTGTAATTATGTGTGCGTGAGTGTTTATACACACATGCCTATCACATAGGCCATAGGAGTAGGTAAAGACTATGGATTTCGATTGTGCTCGACTCACACTCAACGTTGCCAAACGGGCTTACTCCTTAAGAGATAAACATAACGAGATTCGTCGCCGTGTTATATATACCTCTCGAATCCCCAACCCCCTCTATAATACTACATCGTGCTAACTGGTAGAGATCTCTTAAACAGATAAGTGCCCTTGATGTTTAATTCAAATGAAAACCACGTCCATTGTACAGTGAAGATTTATGTCAGTTTCGAACCTAAAAACGAATAAATTGGCTTAGCCTCAGCGTTAAGGTACGCTAACCGCTGTACCACAAACACATAACTGTATAGTCCAGCAGGTCCAACACTAACAAGTGACGTATGCGCATTTTCAGAATGGATTCGCCGTCTTTTCACATGCCGTCGGTCATTTGTATTTTGTCATTTCGAGGTTATCGCGAGAATTATTTTATTTGCCGAGACAACGTTATTAACATACTCATACTAATGTTTACTGGCGCTGTCTGCTTTTGAAGAGTAAATTATAATTTAAATACACCCACCAAGGTCTACACTAAAATGTTGCGTGCCGTTTGAAAGAAGAACATAGAAATTTAATGCATATTGTTAATACCGTCCCCGAATTATGTCGGCGGACATTGTCAGTTCGAACTTATTATATTAGAATTACACAATTTATACTCTGCTTATGTTATTCGTTCGTTCGTTCGTCTAATGTCAAATATTATTATTATTTTTTTTTACATTTGAGCACCGATAGATATGAATGAGGGTTTTTTTTAATAACGATATACGAAAAAAATACATCTGCAGGCCTCAGTAATTCTCTCTGGTTGTAGTGATACTGGTCTTGCTAGACCGCAACATTAACCCGAATAAGAGAAAAAGACAGAAACACATCACCTCCACATATCTACGAAG
Source organism: Bhutanitis thaidina (assembly GCA_029286595.1). Lineage (NCBI taxonomy): Eukaryota > Metazoa > Arthropoda > Insecta > Lepidoptera > Papilionidae > Bhutanitis > Bhutanitis thaidina. The sequence goes on along the minus strand of JAGSMS010000034.1, from coordinate 2,833,807 downwards.
TTTGCAACTGAAGAATCTACAATAATTCGTAGTAACAGGTCTGATATACAATTATAATACAGGGAAAGCATCCACATTATATTGTTTCTATAAATAATGAACCTACAGAGGAGAGTCTGATTTACACTTGACCCGTCATGTTTAACTTTAATTTAGTATTGAATCGAGGAATCGGCGAGATGCTGTTTACGCGATATTCTTTCAACATTTTATTATTTTAAATAAACAATTATTCGCCACGGTATCTAGCAGCTGGTGGTCGTCACGTTGGCATCCTAGAAATCTCATTGAGCTGAGTGTTAATGCTTACCCTGTTTCCTTCCCAGTTTATTATTATAAACGATCTTAGAATAAACTATTTCCGATCACAATAACATTTGCTTCATTGACCTATTCGCATAATTAGGAAGCATATTATGTTAAAATGTTGCGTTTTTTCTACGCTCAGTTTCTATTTTTTGTATGATTACCTTTTTTTAATTTTGAAAGGATTTACTGCAATTGCCACGATTCGAAGGAATATTGGCTGATGCTGCACACTTCGCTCAATATCACTAAGCTTTGTTGTTTGGTAGGTACTAGGTATTCGTGTGATTTTTTTTCTTTCGGTCATTGTACTTACCTTTGTCTTTGTCTTTCGGTTAGCATTAGCGCGACCATAGACACACTCACTCGTATTTATCTTCACCTTCCTGTATTCATCAGGGGAAGATGCGGAGATATTTTCAGATACACGGGGACAACTACGAAACGTCTAAACCCGAAAACCAATCATTTATATATTGCGCAAATATTACCTACGGCAGGGATTCAAACTAGCAATTTTAAGTTGCAGGTACGCTGACCACTAGACCGCCGGTCGTGTGAATATTACATATAAGGCCAGGAGTAAGCATGAGATAAGGCTACCATGTCCTTTTATGATATTCATACACGGCGTATATGACATCGTCATTTATTAACCAATAAAGATAAAATAGGTAGTTAGTAAGCCTCCGCTTATTCAATTATGCCGCAAATATGGCTCGCTGTAACCATAAAGTATATTAAAACATAAAGCTCGGAATCGCTAGGGAGGGGCGACCTCGACCGAAGATTGTCCCTGTGCGAATATCGCTACACTTCATTCTTCTACCGCTTACTTTTTACGCGGGAAAATGTTACCACACGCAAAGTTTCATTTGACAGTTAAGGTTGGTCCACACGTGAAATTTAACACTAATTAAATATTCCAAAATATCTTGCACGCAGCTGAACAATTTTTAAATGCTAACAAAATCTTATTTATGGACGAACTCTCACATATTTTTTTTTTGAATGACAAAATTGTACTATAAATAAAATGTTTGTAATATTTGTTTCGATGTAGACAGAGTAAAAATATATTAAAGTATATAGTATATATTATTTTATCTCTTTGGTTGTAATCTATCTTTTTCAAAGGGGACAAAAAACTTACAGTTTGTCAATAAATAATTACCAGATAAAAATATTGAAATAAATTCAAAGAAACGTCCAGTGACAAATGACCTCTACATTTTTTTTAACAGGTACCCAAGTCAGTTATTTAGGACACAATCATTAAGAACTTCGACATTCTCTTTGACAAGCTGTCCCCCTGTCGAGAGACAAAGCCGAAGCGTCTAAACACGTTAAATAGTTTTTTTATGGTAGCTAGCTGACAGCACAATGGCCGTCGAAAACAACGGTACCTATGCTAGAGTAGAATAAATTCCATTATTGTATTCTATGAAATATCAATATACATGTATGTGACAGAGTTGTGTACAACTCACGCCCGTACAAAAGTAGGGGTAGGCAGTGCTATTGAGAAGCATTAACATGTTAACGGTTTTCATTAGCTGTCGGACATGCAACTTTTTTGTCAAAAAAATGTAGACTATACTAACATGTCACGTTGTGAGCGCATCGCCGCTCTTTAAATGCCACAGATTAATTATGTTCAAATGCAATGATGCCTTGTACGACGCTAATCGTGTTAGTATTACTCTGTGGGCCAAGGTCAGTTAGAGGCAATTCTTTAATTCCTGCCACACGGAATCTTTAGAGCCTAGTTGGCATACACGACACGCTTTTGGAGAAGATGAGCAATAATTATCACATAATCAATTTCGTTGAATACTTTCCCTTCGACTCACATAGACGGTGAATGCTTGAAGCTACAATTAAAAAAAGTTAAATTCGTAACTATTATGACGTCCTAGTGAATTTCGACGACAGTGACAACTTCCGAATACGTATAGTAAAGTAAGTAAAGAAGCAGCCTGTATGTGCCCACAGCTGGGCAATGGCCTCCTTCTCAATAACTAGTATCAGAGAGGGTTTAGAAGCCGGGAACAGCCCGCCACGCTGCTCCAGTGCGGGTTGGAGAGCTTCACATATCCTCGAAATAATATTTTTATTATTTCTAAGACATGCAGGTTTCCTCACAATGTTTTCCTTCACCGTTGAGCACGTGGTAAATACGTATAGGCAGTAGTTATATTTTAAAGTAACGCAGGAGTTCGTCCAAACTGAGAGAATCGCGCATATTCCCGTGCCCGATGTAACAGTTATGCTATAAGATGGGAGGAAGCGTCAGATGCATTGCCAGTTCGTCAGAGACACGGAACTCAATACAATATAACTTGACCTAACAACAAATAATTTGTTTCTAGCCCACATTATCTGATGTGGTTGGGATTCGACCACAGGATTCAATGACTAAGCCATGCAATGTTCATTGGATCGGGTGCGATTGGATTTGGTATTCTAAAATCGGAGAATGAATCAAATGAGACTCAGCGTAACCTGACCCAAAATCGATAAAGTAGCGTTAGCAAGGATTCGTACCCAGATCCAGGATATCAAGAGTTTGTTTGTTTTTATGCTTTGTTTTTTGGGTTTTACACGGAGCACTAAGCTATCTAATCTGAAATCTATCCGTTATACCTTTAAAGGGAGGTCTTTTGAACCATAATAGTTAAAGGGTTGAACACAAAACAAGTGTTATTTTGAAGGATATCCTAGCGAATAATAATAAAAAAAATTGGTAAATACATAAAGATAAAATTGCGAGGTGGTACGGAACCCTCGTCGGGCGATTTCGACTCGCACTTGGCCGGTTTTTTAAGTGTTAAGTGAATAGAAATGAATGCAAACAATCTATCCTTTTCATTAAAGAGCACCTTACCATGCATCAGCAATTTGTAAAGTAAATATTTCTCGCAGATGCTTCATATCACGTAAACAGTTTCCCGTCAATCGAGCTCATGTTTTCTGTAATATATGTTTTATGAAATATTCTAAACATACTAGACCGGCGAGGAAACATAGGAAAATTGGTAAATTTGAATATGTTCTGAATATTGAATAAGCTACGACAGTCGAGTGGTCATAGGTGATCTGACTCGGAATCAAGACGCCAGAGTTAGACTTTGTACGATTTGTAATCACACATGTAGGCACGCGTGAAAAGTGTTTTGAAGCGACTAAAATAAATACTTCGGAATAAATGTGTTATTCTTTTAATTTTCATGATATGACGTGATGTTAATAAACACAAAAGGTTAAGCGTGGTGAGTATGGGAAAATATTTCAGACATGGCATGCTACCTTTTCTTAGCGGTTTCATACCCAGTAGTGGGTTTGCACAAGAAGAAAAAGACAAACAAACAAAATGTAATTTGGGTGCGTTGTACTTATGTAAATGAGTTAGTTATACTTGTTTGGTATGTTTAAATATAGATGGCGTTATTGTAATTTTCTGAATGATGTTGTTGTTCTCCTGTGGGTTTAGCGAGCATCTTCAACATTCAGTAGACTTCGATATCAATCTGTGTGCGTGTATCGTTAAAATTCACTCACATTATTTTTTCCATAAGGCGCCAGAAAAAGTAAAACTTGAAAGAATATAGATTAAAAAAGCAGCTTAATACGCCGGTAATAACAACAAAATCGTAAAGTAAAAAAATAAAAAAAGCCAAACGTGCTAACAAGGTAATATAATAATAAATTTTCAAGTAATTAATCATCTATATATCTATTATGATGATACGCTTGTCACCATAGTAACCAATTCTGTAGGCTTTCGTCACCCACTTTTCGCCTCTCCGTGAGTAAGCAAAACATGTCGCCGAATTTGCTCCCGGAAATGAGATTTTCAATTAATTTACCTTGGTCACCTGTTACAACACCGACGGGTAACCAAACGGCCCAATAATTTTTGATCTTCTGATTCCAATTTATTTTATACGATTGGTTAATATTAGTCGATGAGTATTAAAAGTAAAAATAACCCAATGATCAACCACTCTAATCCAGGTTCGCAATTAACGTCAATGTGTGGTTGGGTCAGCCATAGCCAAGAACCATCCACACATTACAATTTTGATGCGGAGTATGACGCTCGAGATCTAGACGCCGCGCCGTGCGTTCAGTTATTGGCAAAAAAAAAAAAAAAGTTTAGTTCGTTCCAGAGTTACAGATCGAGATTGTCCCGTGTCTGTAACACCTAATTTTAACACGTGGTCCACCTTGCTAGCCAACAAACGTCGCTCTGATGACCAAAAGATGGTGGAATTTCCATCCGAATTTGCCGAACCGAACTCCCATAGACTAGTAATGGGGAGCAGCATCACATCTATAATTGCTACTCTGTGCTCCTTCAGAATTGCTGACACTTCTGAACATCCCATACCGAGTGGCTCAATGTACGGCCTATGTACTATAACGTGGGTTGTATATTCGATTCTTAGCAACACACAGAAAATTGCCTCTCAATAGATTGATTTTCGGTTGTGGAGATAGTACTTTGAAAACCTCGACTTCTCTGTGGGATTCGTACCAATTATATTTTTGAAAATTATGTAGGATTTATATCGTTAGCTGGACACATGTCCCCTAATAATGTCTGGTGAAAAGTGGGTTGAAAATATAAAATTTACTAGATCTACCTAGGTCTACCTTTGACCGCGCAGCATTGGGTATATACGGTTGTGGGAGATATTGTTTTTTTTTTAGTATTGTGACTGTTCGCAGATACGGTAAGGTGCAGTGGAATGTATGTCGCCGTGTTAACATATTGATGTTTGAGGCACAATAATTTGACAACTTTTACTCCTCAATCGGAAGATTTCGGAATGGTCAGAATCTGCCAAGTACATAATATTCTCTGTGTACATATCAAATAGAACTACCTACGCAATAAGTTTTATCTGTGGTTTTCGAAAAAAAAATTCTACTGACTGACATAAGCGTCGATGTTGCTCGTTAAGATGACGGACTCGACAATTATGCTCTTTGTGAAAGCGTTGCATTTATTTGTTTTACAAATGAATTGGTTCTCGGAACAATTTGCCTCGACGCCAATTACTAAAACTAAACAATGGCGGGTTGGTTCTTTAAATTAAATATTGACACAACGGCATAGCTCATTTACCTATTAGTGCTACTTGGGACTGCCATAGTACTATATATTGAACTCGCTAATGTATTATATTTTGTACGCGAGTGACCTGGGTTCGATCATCGACGCCGGCACCTTTGAAATTGTGCATATACCTATTATTCGTTGCCCAACAGTTTGATTAATAGTACATTCGATATAATTTATTTATTATCTTGTTCTACATATTACCATGTTTTTTGTAACTCGCTTTCATTAAATAATTATGCAGTAGATTTTAAACTCAGAACTGGATAGAACAACAATAAATACATAAAATTCAAATTATTAATGAAAATGATATTGAAATTTTGGCTGTCTTCAAAATTCATTTCTTAATCAATTATTACCTAGTTCAATTATTAAAACGCAGTATTAAACGGAGAACTACATATAAACATATTATTATGTAATAGAGTGCAGTCAAGGTTTTTTTTTTCAAAAATAAGCCTTTACACCGGCCAGTTACTTTGTGTTCAGTATTGTTTTTTTTTTTTAATTTTAGAACGGCGATAGCATTCAGTGCGGCTTATCTACAATGGTGCATCCGCACAAGTGACGCATGCGCGCGTGCACGTGTCGGTTGTTACATACATCGAGGGTCAGTATCGGGTAAAGAAAGTACGATTCAATATTAAACAGTTCCGTTCCTTAATATAGACCAATAGACACGAAACTAGATATGACTTGTCATAAAAACCTGCCGTGTGGCAGAGGTGTAAGGGAATCCACCATCTAATTTCGACCGGTGGTACGACTAAGTGAAATGTCAGAAAAATCTCATGGTCTTCGATAGATGGCTGGATAGACAACAGGCTAACCGGATATTCACCACACCATCACGGACCGATAACGGATAGCAGGCAAAGTAATGTCATCAGCGCTACAGTCCTGATTCGTGAAGGTATCGTGTTTTTGTATGGCCGGGTGGCGAAGTGACTAAGCGATTACCTGCGGCGCTGTGGATCGCGGGTTCGATTCCCCGCACGGGACTAATATTTGTATGGACTACAAATAATCGATCCTGATCACGGTGTTTGCCAAATTCCTACAGTTGAAGGTAATGTTTTTGAAAAAAAAAAAAAGAAGCTAGCACTCAAAATAAGCAAACAGTCTCATCGTAATTTCTAAGTACGGAACACCGGATGACGTACCACAAGAGACGCGTAAGACTAAGTAAGTTGGTGCACGAAATTATTCGGAAAATCGTTCGTTCCGAGAGTAGAATTTATACCAAAACAAGGTGTTGAGTCAGCCGTGGGAGTGTGACTCAGTTATGGCTTATTGGACTGCTCGGCTACGAGTTTTGTTATTGAAAATATTTATGACTTATTTGAAGAATGTGCCCGTGCAGCCGAGGGGCCGAGTGCTCGCTGCAATTTTATAGTATGCGAGTGACCAGGGATCGACTCCGGGTGCCCGCTTATAGGTATAGCTATTCTTAAAGCTGAATTTATCGTTAACGTTAACACTGGGAGTAAATCATCCAAATCTGACTAATCATAAAAAATTGAGGATTCAGTCCAGCAGTGGAACATTTAAAGACAAAATGTATTTGACGAAATAGTAAAACAAAAAATTAATCTGCCTGAAAGCCGCAATGTACACAGATGATTTACTTTTAAAGATCATTTAACCTTTTTTTAGTTACTTAAGATTTTTCCGTAGTATTGATGTAATGACAGTTAGCTTTTTAAATCACGAAACAGGACAGTAAAGCGGATATTATCACTATTTTTGGGTCTGGGACGGTTCCTACGTCCCAGGTCACGTAACTCCGAAACTTTAAGAGACATTAACACAACAGCCACAGGATTATCCATAGCAATCTTTCGCTTCACAATAGTTAGAATAGTTGCAAATATGCTATAAACATCTGAGATTATTAGGTATTTATTGTATTTTAAAAAAAAAACATAATTAACTCGGACCGAAGAAACTCACTTTGTATTTATAAGTGAATTAGATATAATCCTTCTTTGTTGCCGGCTCTTCTCAAGAGGTCACCTTTTTTTAAACCTGTGTAGATTATGGCGTTCAAAAGAGTTTTAATTGAAAATGTTTAGACTTTGAAAACTATGGCATCGTATCGACACACTCGGCGTCGTTATGTTAATAATTTAATAATAAATGAATTTAAAGAAATCGAAGGCAATTAGGCACACAAAGAAGCCATTAGGCACATCATTCTGTAACCTGTGTGTGCTAAAATGGTTATTATGGATCATCATCATCATCATTTCAGCCTATCACAAGTGCATTGCTGAAGATAGGTCTCCCCCCAAAGATTGCCATAAAGCTCGCTCCACCTGCATCCATCGACTTCCCGCAACACTGCGCAGGTCGTCACTCCATGTTGTGGGGGTTCGTCCTACACTGAGTTTGCCAGTACGTGGCTGTCACTCGAGGATATAATTATGGTTATGGTTATTTAAAACGTTCAGGATAATTTGAAAACAATATTATAATAAACAATACTAAAGATTTTCTTAAAACATATTTTTAAACAGTGTCCGCGACTGCTCGCGACGAAATTAGAATTTAGGCTGCCCAGGAACCTTTTATTATAATGTTGCCTCTTAATATTAATATAATAAATGATAAGTAAAATATACTTCCTTTCTTTCTTTCTAATATATGCCATGAGAATATTTTAAAAGAAAGGTTTTAAGTGTTCAAAAATCACAGACAGACTTTCATTTATTTTCTTTAATTATGTATAACAGGTACTGACATGACTTTTTTTTTTTTATTAAATCCACTTCATTAGACAAGCCTCTTATCCAAAAGACGAAAATAGTATCCTAAAACATTTGATGACGCAAATATTCATATCAATATTTGGAGAATTTGCTATAATCGTCACGTCGCAAGCAGATTGGCGAACACAGTATTAGACACCTCGCATCTTAGACCCTGCTGCCCGTCATCCGTCTGGTATCTTACGAGATGATCACCCCGCCACCTGGCGCCCATTGCGATTGGCCAGGCTTATACCTCAGGTCGCCTCTTAAGACACCCATGAAAACAATTGTGTGGTAGATTCTAAGCCTAAATAAAAACAGAAAGGATAATAAAAGCGACCGAGAAGTAAAAGATTATTTAATGGAACAAGTCAATGCTTATTCCATTAAAACATATAACCACGAGGCCGAAATAATATTTTATACATTTAAAATGGATTTTGTATATCTCTTTCGCAATGTTTGTTGTTAATTCGAGGTTAGGTTTATGCACTAGAATAATAAATGTACTATTTATTAAAGTTTTTGTTATGTCTATGGTTTAGGTGCGTAGTGACTCGTCGCGCTAATTATTTAGGTAATATAACCTCACTCGAATAGATATCAGTAACGAACATTACCTACATGTTTAGTTGCTCGTGTCTTTGTTAATTCGTATTTCCTTATACATACTTACTGAGGAAAAAGGTAGGCAAATGATCTGGTGATTTTGGTTTATTGTAGTATTATGGAAAACTAAACAGGGTTAGCTAGGTTGGTAACGAAGTAGAAATGTAATACCAACTTTGAAGTACAAATTTTTTGCTATCGGTTGGTTGATTGGCTGTATATAGTACTCTTAGGAGTCAAACTACAAAAGGAAACGAGTTAATATCAATTAGCACTCATCAGTCGTCATTGATATGTTGTGGGATCATTTGAAATTAATGAACATCAGAGTTTATTATAGTTAAATAGGTAGGTATTATGATGTTTAACCCTTCACCTTCCGTAACTTCGAAACAACTGTATTTACATTTTTACGATATCAAGACTTAGAAGAAGGGTTAACTAGGGTAACCAATTAATCGATAAGAAATAACACCAAAGTGCATAAAATTGTTTACATTAATCTTCATCAAGCTTTGGCCTCTCACAACAAATATGTCTAAGCCGAATCATACCTAGCGAATTATACCTAGTAAACTATTTTTTTCGCCTTAAACATAACAAGATCCCGTGATATATTCCTACACGAATATTCAGATTGTGTTATTAATGTATGGTTGCCTAGACAGTGGTGAACTAGCATTAATCAGCTCTGGCACCATCCGTCACCAAACACCAAACATTATTAACCTAAATATCTAACAATTTTTTTTTTCTAAGAAAAACCAAATATCGTCGGATTTTCTAAATGTTTAGTGTTTCCTAGTATTTTATAAACTTGCTTTATACTTTATCAGCAGCTAGGTACTTATCGGTCATTACCTCCATGAACACAGCAACAACAGAAATGGTAAAAAAAAACCAAAATGCACTATTTACCGACACTTGTGTCCAAGTTTAGGTTTACACTGTGCACACATAAATAAAAACAGTGTGCCTTATAAAACCGTTTATATTCGACACTGAACAGTCAAAGGACATAATGACTAATTTTATATATTGCTAATAATTACACATCATGCACTATTTCAAATAAGGATTTTTTTTTCTCGCAAATCGTAAATATCGTAGCGAGCGCGCGAACGACACTGACTCTGTTGTAACACGTTTGCGTTCCAACTTCCAAATGACAAATGGCGCGTCAACGGGTTGCCGCTTGCTCGTCTCGATTGTTTACCTCCGTGGTTTTGCTCGCTCAAGTTCAAGGGATTACGAAAAAGGAACGCGGGCTATGCCCAATTTAGCATGAACTCTCATAGTCAGGCGTTTCGCTTACCTCGTGAACTAATTGACAGGTGGGGTGTGTCTAATATATTTGGTGCTGCCATTTTAAATGTATTTGAAGTCGTGCGATAATCTATAAAGGAAGGCGTATGACGGTTGATGGTGATGTCATACTTAATATGTTGTGATAAGCCAGCACCAAGCAGTTGCAAGTGATAGTATAATCAAAACAACGTTGAGATCATTTATTTACAGACCTACTTTTTGTAGGTAGGATACTGATGTGATATTAAAAATAAATTACGTACCTATTCTGTGGCCCTTTCGATAGATGTTAAATAAAAAAAAAATTGTACTTATGTTTTTCCTGTTTAATTATATTTTTCTGTTTATTATTGTTATTGGTAATACGCGTTTTTGTCATATTCTAAAACTTTCATGACATTCTTTTTTGATAGCTCAAAAATTAGGGTTGCTACTGTTTTTTTAAACGAGACTAACAATAACCATTTTTCACTCGGGCAGCAAAATCTGTAAGACGTGTAAGAACAAGGTCTTAGTAAAAAGATCCATTTTGACTTTTTTTTTATTTAAACTAAATGGCCCATTCAATTATCATATTATTCTGTCCTATCAAAAAGTCCGTACCTATATATACTTTTAAAAGAGGTGTAGGTTTAGCTCGCAGCTATCCTACACAGCTTTTTTTTTTTTTTTTTTTATTGAAGAAGGGGGCAAACGAGCGTGCGGCTCACCTGATGGTAAGTGATCACCGACGCCCACGAACATCCACAACACTAGAGGAGCTACAGATGCGCTGCCGGCCTTTAAGGAAGGAATAAGCTCTTTTCTTGAAGGTCCCTAAGTCGTAACTATTCGGAAATACTGCTGGCGACAGCTGATTCCACAAAGTCAAAGTGCGTGGCAGAAAACTTCGATTAAAACGCACTGTGGTGGAATGCCAACCATCTAGGTGGTATCGATGGAACTTCGAATTCAGTCGCGATGTACGGTGGTGAAACTCAGCAGCTGGGATCAATCCGAACAGTTCCTCAGAACATTCCCCGTGAAAAATTTTGTAAAAAATGCAAAGAGAAGCAACATCTCTTCGCAAGGCCAAAGGATCAAGCCGATCAGAGAGAGCTTGGTCGCCGACAATTCGAGCCGCTCGACGTTGGATGCGGTCAAATGGAAGGAGTTGGTACTGGGGTGCCCCTGCCCAGAGATGAGAACAGTATTCCATGTGGGGCCGAACTTGCGCCTTATAAAGTTGCAAACGGTGGACCGGCATGAAATACTGTCCCGCTCTACAGAGCACACCAAGCTTTTGGAGGCCAATTTGGCCTTTCCTCCAAGTGACCACGGAACTGAACGTCGCTCGATATGTCAACGCCAAGGATTCTGATACTGGCTGAGGCAATAAGGGGAATGTTCTCAAAAGAGGAGAAACGACAAAGGGATTCTTTTAGCGGTGGATGCACAAATGCTGTCTTCCAAGATTCTGGGACGACGCCTGAAGAGTAGGAGTGCCGGAAAAGACGCGGGCTATGCCCAATTTAGCATGAACTCTCATAGTCAGGCGTTTCGCTTACCTCGTGAACTAATTGACAGGTGGGGTGTGTCTAATATATTTGGTGCTGCCATTTTAAATGTATTTGAAGTCGTGCGATAATCTATAAAGGAAGGCGTATGACGGTTGATGGTGATGTCATACTTAATATGTTGTGATAAGCCAGCACCAAGCAGTTGCAAGTGATAGTATAATCAAAACAACGTTGAGATCATTTATTTACAGACCTACTTTTTGTAGGTAGGATACTGATGTGATATTAAAAATAAATTACGTACCTATTCTGTGGCCCTTTCGATAGATGTTAAATAAAAAAAAAATTGTACTTATGTTTTTCCTGTTTAATTATATTTTTCTGTTTATTATTGTTATTGGTAATACGCGTTTTTGTCATATTCTAAAACTTTCATGACATTCTTTTTTGATAGCTCAAAAATTAGGGTTGCTACTGTTTTTTTAAACGAGACTAACAATAACCATTTTTCACTCGGGCAGCAAAATCTGTAAGACGTGTAAGAACAAGGTCTTAGTAAAAAGATCCATTTTGACTTTTTTTTTATTTAAACTAAATGGCCCATTCAATTATCATATTATTCTGTCCTATCAAAAGTCCGTACCTATATATACTTTTAAAAGAGGTGTAGGTTTAGCTCGCAGCTATCCTACACAGCTTTTTTTTTTTTTATTGAAGAAGGGGCAAACGAGCGTGCGGCTCACCTGATGGTAAGTGATCACCGACGCCCACGAACATCCACAACACTAGAGGAGCTACAGATGCGCTGCCGGCCTTTAAGGAAGGAATAAGCTCTTTTCTTGAAGGTCCCTAAGTCGTAACTATTCGGAAATACTGCTGGCGACAGCTGATTCCACAAAGTCAAAGTGCGTGGCAGAAAACTTCGATTAAAACGCACTGTGGTGGAATGCCAACCATCTAGGTGGTATCGATGGAACTTCGAATTCAGTCGCGATGTACGGTGGTGAAACTCAGCAGCTGGGATCAATCCGAACAGTTCCTCAGAACATTCCCCGTGAAAAATTTTGTAAAAAATGCAAAGAGAAGCAACATCTCTTCGCAAGGCCAAAGGATCAAGCCGATCAGAGAGAGCTTGGTCGCCGACAATTCGAGCCGCTCGACGTTGGATGCGGTCAAATGGAAGGAGTTGGTACTGGGGTGCCCCTGCCCAGAGATGAGAACAGTATTCCATGTGGGGCCGAACTTGCGCCTTATAAAGTTGCAAACGGTGGACCGGCATGAAATACTGTCCCGCTCTACAGAGCACACCAAGCTTTTTGAGGCCAATTTGGCCTTTCCTCCAAGTGACCACGGAACTGAACGTCGCTCGATATGTCAACGCCAAGGATTCTGATACTGGCTGAGGCAATAAGGGGAATGTTCTCAAAAGAGGAGAAACGACAAAGGGATTCTTTTAGCGGTGAACGCGCAAACCTGTGTCTTTTGGGGTTGAATAGGACCAAATTACGTCGACCCCAATCCGAGACTTTGAATAACAAGGTCTCGACTTCAGACACAAGTTTGTTCCGGCACTCGTCGACGTGTTCCCGAGAAATATTCGCACGGCCTGTATATAGGGCATCACCCGTGCTGTCGTCTGCATAGCAATGAATGCTACTGATTTGTAGCATGTCGTTGATATGCAGAAGGAACAGAGTGGGAGATAGCACACAGCCTTGTGGAACACCAGCATTCACGGGTTTGGGGTCCGAGCATGCACCGTCGACAACAACCTTGATGCTCCGATCCGTGAGGAAGCTGGTGACCCAGTTGCACAATCTCTCAGGAACCCCGTAAGATGAAAGCTTTGAAAGAAGCGCTTTATGCCAAACCCTATCAAATGCTTTCGCTACGTCCAGACTAACCGCCAAAGCCTCCCCCTTAGACTCAACTGCTTCTGCCCATCGGTGAGTCAGGTAAACTAGAAGATCACCAGCTGATCGTCCGCGACGGAAACCGTACTGTCGGTCACTGATCAGCTGGTGTTCCTCCAGGTACCTCAGGAGCTGGGTGTTGATGAGTGACTCCATTATTTTAGATAACAAGGGGGTGATGGCAATAGGCCTGTAGTTGGACGGATCAGAGCGGTCGCCTTTTTCGGTATTGGATGCACAAATGCTGTCTTCCAAGATTCTGGGACGACGCCTGAAGAGTAGGAGTGCCGGAAAAGACGCGTGAGAACCGGTGCCAACTCAGGGCACACATCCTCAGCACAATTGGAGGATTCCGTCCGGCCCACTCGACTTATGAATTTCCAGGAGCGGAGTGCCTTTCGCACTGAGCTCTGCAGAAACTGAATTTCCGGCATGGAGCACTTACACCACGGGATGGTAGGTGGAGAGTTTCCCCGGTCATCAAGAGTCGAGTTGGATGCAAAAAGAGAGCCCAAGAGATCGGCTTTCTCTTTTGCAGTATGGCCAGCGAATCATCCTCCTTGTGTAGAGATGGGAGAGATGGCTGACAGAAATTCCCCTGGACAGCCTTGGCGAGAGACCAGAATGCGCGGGATCCCGATGGGAGGCGAACTAGTCTCTCGCCAATTCTGCCAATGTGCTTTAACTTTGCCGCAGCGATAACTCTTTTGAAGGACCTGGAGGCAGAGTTGTACTCGTTTTTAAGAGTACTGGTTTTTGCATCCCGAGACGCCGATGCATCGGCCCAGGCCTGGTAGCACTTCCGCTTTCGGCGTGACGCTATTTTGCAGGTGCGACCAAACCAAGGCTGGGATTTACCTCCGACAGGCACTGCAGAGAACGGAATAAAAAGTTCCATTCCCTGAAGTACCACATCGGTGACAGAATCTGCAACGACGTTGGGATCATCCAGCGAGAAGCAAACCTGCCCCCATGGATAGGAAGCAAAGAAAGACCGCATTCCATCCCAATCTGCCGACCTATAGTGCCACACACGGCGGAACCCCGCAGATCGCGTTCGGGATCGGCGCGCGATAGGCACTACACTCCGGATCAGACAGTGGTCCGACGAGCCAAGAGGGGCATCGACTGAGACCAAATATCCGTCCGGGTGTGAGGTCAGCAAAAGGTCCAACAGGGAAGGTGTATGACCTTCCACGTCTGGGATCCGCGTCGGCGAGGTTACCAGTTGTGTCAGGCCATATGCTAATGCAAAGTCGTGAACAGATCTCCCGCATGATCGGTTATGCGAGAACCGAGCCAATCGGTGTGGTGGGCATTAAAATCGCCGAGAATCACGATCTCTGCGGATGGGATCTGTTGTAGCACGGAATCTGTAGCCATTTGGATGTGGTCGATGAGTCGGTCAGTTACGGTATTACCGCTATGGGACCTGTAAAGGCACGCATAGACGCGCGGATGGTCGTCGCTGTCGATGCGCAGCCAAAGGGTAGAAAGGTCCAAACCTTCAAGACTACCGAGGCGTCGAGAACAGATATCATCTCTGACGTATACGCAAACTCCGGCACGGGGCACAAAGGAGTGTTCCAGTTTGTACCCCGGGTAATGGAGATAAGAGGTATCAGCCGGAGACGATATCTGAGTCTCTGTAAGAAAAAGCAAGGCCGGCTTCGCCGTTTCAAGATGGTAATGAACGGCGCTAAGGTTCGAGTGGAGTCCCCTGATATTGCAGAAATCCACAGCGAGCGCGGTAGGGGATGCCATAGTTGCCTTGCTGCGTTTGCCTCGAGTAGGAAAGAAAGAGAGCGGAATATTGCCCCCCCCAGAATACGCGGGGCAGACTGAGCATCCACGATTAGGTAGCGTAGGAAAGCCTGAACGTGGATGCTCAGTGAGGGATTCTCCAGAACCGTAGGTACTGGTACCCTCCTGCTATCGCAGCCCCCAAACCCTAGGTCCATGACTTACGCGAGATATACAAGGTCTTTTAAACAATTAGACCCATTCGTTCCTTATCGATGGTACCTAAGCGTAACTTTCGTACCTCCTAAAGGGGGTTCCTTAGGTTGCTATCGAGCCCCATTTATTTTGTCAGAAGTCTATCATTCGTTAATAGAGGTCCGACACGTGCAGGAGCGCGACAGCAGTACGCAACGCGTCGTGACGCAGAACTTTGCCCCAGCTGAAGGAGCGTCGCTGTTCTTTTAATTAATTTACTTGCGGGCATTCAGCACGAGTCACTTCCGCTGTCGTTGTCCAGGCCGCCGGGCCAACAGAGTGTCTCTTATCCGTGGGGGGTTTACTCGGTCCGGGACTTAATACTGATCCCGATATAACCGGTCACTGCCTTCAGTGAAAGGTAGGTGCGAGCATCTTTCCTCACGTTAAAAAATAATGTAGGCTTCGTTTTCTCAAAATATTAACGTTTTTTTTTAATGTAATGTTGTAACCAATTTAGAAGATCTTTTCAACCCCAAAAGGATATACATTGTGGTCCCATTTACGTTTGGTGGCGAACTTGTAACATAGGATTATATATTATAACTTTAGAGATGACTTTTTTGATGAAATTATTATCAGAAATTATTATTTTGTAATTGGTCCCCGGACTTGGTGACACATACATGAACGACCCGTTTCATTCATTCATTCTGCTATGATACTTGACTCATTATCTTTTAAAGAAATCAATTCTTATTGGTTTTTATCATTTACGTGTAAGAAAATAATCTTTAATAGAAACAATATCGTTGCTATCTTATCGGGTAGGTTGTCGTCGTGTTTGAGATTAACATATTTTATATAATTAGTCACTATTAACTCTCCATGAGTCCTCCCAGGTCGCTCAAAAGGCTACTAAGTTAGTGAACTTATTTTAATTTTTATAGTCTTGGTAAGCTAGATCCCCTGCGAATCAGGAGACCAAGTTCGATGTGGAGAGCTTGTAACAATAGTTCTTTCGAAACCTATGTACAATTCGTGTCGTCGGCTAGTACACTAAAATGGCGACAATCTAATCTCCTGCAACGTAGTTCGAAATTAACTCTGGCGGAAACAACAATATGTGAATATAGGAGGGAGTTAGACCTAGACTTAAAACTCTAACCACCCCATTATGAGGTCTACGGTCGAAAGACCACATATTTCATAGACTACTATGTGATCTGTTACGCATTCTGATTTCTTTCCCCGGTACCGGCATCACCAAAATTATTATTTGTAATTGTAAGTGCTCATTGACTAAGTGCTCGACGGTTTATGAAGACTTGGTGAAAAGTTGAAACAGCTATCTGATGTCAACCAAACACCACTAGAGCGGCGTGCAGGCTCTAGAACATTCTTAGATATTAAAAGAGGCATGTGTCTGTTCGTGTGATATTAACAGGCTTTAACTTTAGTTACTACTTATAACGACAAGTACACAGATTTCGACTACAGCGACATCTCCAGAATTACATCGACAGTTGTCAACTACGCACGATATGATATAGTGCCGTAAGTGTACACACACACACATCGTCTTCACCTTCTCGTATCCGGAAACCAATGTGACATTACCTGTGTTTAAAATTAATCCGGAGGCTGCGGTCCGAATCCTACGCTATTCACGCAACTCACCGCAATAGAAACGTTACCCCCACTGTAAGAATTTCTTCCGCGTCGCAGAGGCAGTTTATATACATAAACGAGCAAACACCCGATAGAACCGAAGGAATCAATTATTTGTATTTCATATGAATACTTGTCCCTTGCGGGAATCGAACCCGCGACCGACAGCACCGCAGTCAAACATTGAGAACGGTTCGAGGCGATACGCTAGAGGTTCCTTAATTTAGATTGGCCGAAACAAGACAGTATTTTTCGTGTAAATGCATATCCCTAAAAATATTACACACCAAACAGGCGCAATATTTAAGAAACTTGTCAAAGAAACTTTTTTAAAAAGGCCTTCTATAAAATGGATCAATATATCGAGGACAAACTAAAAGATCTGTAAGGACCCGCGAGGCTATTGTAATCAAAAAAAATCCTAATTTCAATAGAGAAGATGGCTGGATACTACCACCGGCTTAAGATCTTGTAATAAATAAAATAAATCCAAATCAAGCATACCAATCCTCGATCTCTGTGAGTACACACTGCGTAGATCGGACCAAAATTAATAATTAAAAGCTGAAGGTAGCCCGAGTTGAGTTCACATTTGGACGTTAAACACCACAGCCCCCCCGTGATCACGGCTGCTGAAAAGCTCTCGAATCGTCGGGAATAAAAAAACAAAATTAAACACGATTAAATATGTACATAATTGTCTAATTTCAAACCTATTTGAAGAAAATGCATTTGTAAGGTTTATAGTATGTGCCTTATTTCCGTATTTAATTAGTTAAATTTTAATTTCGTTCAAGTTAATAAAGTATTTACGTTATTTATTTTAGGCGAATTACAATACGAAGGTTCTTTCGACAAGTCTCAGTAGATGTCAGTATCAGTACTTATAATTTAACTTAATTAGTGCTATTTAACAATAGATGGCGCTGAGTGATACGATCTATGTTACGTTGTTTTCTAATGATGTCGCAAAATTATTATTATTATATTAGTATTATTAGAGAGATTGCTTATAGATAAGGGGAATTATGTCAAGTTTTTCTCTAAAAGTCAACCTCTTTAGCATGTTTTAACACTCAACACAGAGGGAGCGCACTCACTGTCCGAATAGGCCCTTGACTGCTCAGTGTGGTGAGTATGGGCAAACCTTCGGTGCATAGCGAGTCATAAAAAGACCTATGGGCATCTGTGGACTAATGGAATAAAGGTTATCATAGAAGCAGCAGGTTAACGTAACTTTTCTATTAATAATTGTGAGAAAGAAATCAATAACACACTGCAATTATTCCGTTCTGTCGTTAATAATATAAACTCATATTTACATTTAAAATGATTACGATTTAATGTTTGGATATAAGTAATGATTACTCTTTGTCATTACATTTTCTCCGTTATGTATTTCTTCAGTGTCTAAATTTACAAATCATTGTTGATGTTTGTGTCAGTTCTTTTCGTGAATTATCGCACACACAAAGCAAAAGCGAAACAAAAGCGCAACTGATCCATGCTTTTGTTTCCTCGAAGTGACTCATTTGAATCTACATACACAACTTACAATGGTGCACGACAATAATATTAGTACTACAATAAAAATAGATTATAAAGACATGTTAATAAAATGTAAGTAAATTATGAGTATCTGTAAATATAGTTTAAATTTTAGACAAAGATGAAATAATGTTTAATTTAAACGAATGTTTTTATTTCGGGAATGGGGTTATTTACATATATATTCGTCTGGTTGGGTGTAACATATAAATATGCATACATAAAATACCAGAAAATAAATAATATATAATAAAATACATTACAGTTAAATTACTTATAAAATAAATAAAAAATAACCCAACAACACGGAAGACTTCGGCAGGGGAGACCAGACAGCCGAGGGTGAGGGGGAGAGGGAAAGAAATCGGCGGACGATGCGGAGCGGTCCGCCAGGGAGTCCCAGACGCCTCAGATGTTCCGAGAGGCTAACTGGGATTAATCCGTTTGCAGAGACGAGTATCGGAATAATTTCGGTCAGCATACCACCCCACATGTCGGTCACCTCGTCAGCCTGGACCAGATATTTTGTCTTCTTGTCTGTTTCGGCTTTCACGAGGTTCTCGTCATATGGCATGGTGATATCGACCAAAGATATCCACCAACACGATATCATTTATTTATTATTATTGGAAACGAGTTCCGAGTTATGTTAAAACTTTTATGGAAGTTGGTTCAAAAGCAAATTCAATCTTCAAAAATATCTCCTACCTGTAATACGCGAAACATTTAGTAAAATTAGACAAACCTTAATTTAAAAACTG
Source organism: Bhutanitis thaidina (assembly GCA_029286595.1). NCBI lineage: Eukaryota > Metazoa > Arthropoda > Insecta > Lepidoptera > Papilionidae > Bhutanitis > Bhutanitis thaidina. The sequence goes on along the minus strand of JAGSMS010000034.1, from coordinate 2,814,370 downwards.
TTGTCAACCTTACCTTACCGGTCTGTAAATAGTCCACGGCACACAGCCATCTGTCAGTATCCCTTGCGACTTTCAAGGCTTTTACCTCCGTCGTCTCTTTCGACAACCACGCGAAGAAAGTCCGTGGCAGAATCTTACGTCGACACTCCACGGACACAGTGTAGTCAACAGTGTAACAACTGAATCTGAGTGGTTAATGTAGCATCCAGTAAGTGCCCCACAGCTGGGCAAAGGCCTCCTTCTCTCGCTCTTTCACGCTGTTCCCCAGTGTAGTCAACAGTGTGTTTATATCTGAATCTAAGTGGTTAAAGTAGCAGCCAGTAAGTGCCAACAGCTGGGCAAAAGGCCTCCTTCTCTTGCTCTTTCACGCTGTTCCCAGTGAGGGTTGGTGGGCTTCACATATCCACGAAATAATATTTTTTATTATTTCTCAGAAACGCAGGTTTCCTCAAGATGTTTTCCATCACCGCCGAGCACGTGGTAAATACAACACTTAAAATTACTATTAACAATTTTACTGGTGCCTGCACCGGGGATCGAACCTAGGTCACTCGCGCCCTTTGAAACTAAAGTGAGCACCCGGACCACTAGGCTACCACGGCTCTTTGTTGTTTACTAAATCTTAAAAGAAAGCAGTCCGTGTGCAAGATTTGAGTATTATAAGTATAACTATGCTATGGCAAGATATAGATATTATTTACTTAGCTGTTTATATTTAACCAGAATCGATATCTGACAACTACTTGGTTCTGTTGATAACACTCCGTCACCGACATAATGTCCGGTTCTTATCAAAGGCGCTTTGTTTTTAACGCATTGTTGGATCGTTTCGTAAATACATACGATGTGTTATATGTATTAATTTTTTCTCTCCCATCTTGTTATAATTTGAACCACTGTAATGATCTCTATTTCTCCTAACACATATATGCATTAATATATAAATTGATTGACCTTTTATATCTCAAGTTTAAATACCACTACCACCTAATATGCTCTCATTTTTTCCGTGGTGATCTGTAATACAGGCTTTTTATGCCCATCTCAGACACCAGCTCCTCAAACATCCTAGAATGTGAACACACCTATATTTAAATAAATATTAATTTTTCATTAGATAATCATGTATGGTCTGCTTTTGTGGGGATAAAATAAACAAATATTATTAATATTATTACATGTACAATGCCAATTTACTTTTTTTTTATTTGCATCTGCCAGTAATAAGATTTCTGTACTCTGCTAATACTAACTACCTACTAATATTTTCGCATATTAGTTATTGAATAAAAAACAATGGAACAAGACTATAATTATGAGATTAATCCACTTTGCAGTTTTATTCGGATTGGTGAAGTATTTTTCAAGAAATCATTGTACAGCATAGAGCATAAGTAGTAGGTAGGCATGTATTTATTAAAAACAGTTTGATCATATTAGGTATGACTATTTTGAACTGATTCGATGAAATCTAATCACCTAGCATAGTGCAGCTTTAGCATTATAATTTAAGCCTTATTCTCACTGAAGAAAAGTCCCTTGTGTCGTGTCATATTACTCACGTATTTTTTTAATGGGAAAGGAGGCAGACGAGCAATTGGTTCACATTTTTTTTTTCTTTAAAAGAATACTAGCAATGCTATTTATAGTAACATTACTAATATTCCTGTTAATCCTCCAACTAAGCAAGTGGTTCAAGACAGTAGTCGAATGGCGGGCTCGAACTCACGTCGTCGTGTTTCGTAGCTCGCACCCTAAACCATTAGGCTATCGGCGTTTACACTATGGTAAGTGATTACCGTTTCCCACGTACATCACAAGTGTTGCAGGTGCGTTCTTCACTTGAGGAATTCGTCTCGTGATGTGGAGGAGGAGATTTATGTCTGATAAATTGTAATGTGATACAACCCTAGTATATTGTACCATGTACTAAATAATAGTAATAAATCATATTGAAAGTACAAAATTATTGTATGAGGCAAAGACCCAGATCACCAACAATTATCGGTTCGTCATTTAAATACCTACTCGACCCGTGCCACAGAATAGATACTAGTTGCCCGTGTGGAAAACGAATCTACTACCCTGGGCGCCGCAGCGAAACGTCCAACCGCTGAGTCAATCGAGCCGTCAATATATAATGTTCATCATGATATAATTAAAGATCACGCGACCTCAGCCGCGACCTGTTAGCAACAGGTAGTAGTGTATAATAAATATCGGATATTTTATCCAATAAAATGGCGTCGTCCTTGCTCCGCATTGCTCCGGTAGATGGCACTGAACGCTCAATGTGTTCATACATATTCATGCAAATTGCCTGCATCTCAATGTCAGACGAGAAATGCTGAGGTCGTCGAAATATTTCTTCAATTAGAGTCTGTTGATTCGAATTGCTTTTAAATGACAAATGCAAATTCATATCCGGCGAGGTTTAGTGATTAACTTTTTATTATAGGAAGATGCTGAATTGATAGCTATATGAATAATGTATCCAGTACGTAACGCGTCATACCATGTTTAAATTCTTACAATAGAATACTCCTTTATATTTTTTTTTATTGGATTCGGGTAAAAAAACGACGATAAGTGGCTACTACAGCCACGGACACCTGCAAACAAATTCGATCGAAGAAGGTTACAGATGCGTTGTCACCCCCGAGTACTAAGATGGAACGCCTTTTTTTTATAGAAGATGGGGGCAAATGAGCATGCATCTCACCTGATGGTAGGTGATCACCGACGCCCACAAAAACACCTCACAGTACGTAATTGAACCGGCTCTCTATACCTTTCAAACCGGAACACAACAGGCTGGTATTTACCCAGACGACTATGACGACTAGGCACAGAAGGAGCCATCCACATACTAAAATTCGTAAGGTTGCTGTCGGCAATACCTTTTGGCACAGCGGCTAAGCGGTTCGTCGAGGGTATAAATTCCCGCTCGAAAATATATAAATATAAATATATATATAGTCTAAAAACAATTAATTCGAATCTGGATGTATGTCCACGCTTACATGGACAATTTTAACTTTATCAAAAAAAAGATGTGTTTTTGGATCACACTAAGATAAATTGCTTCTGCGATGATTAATAAACTGTGTGAGTTTATGACCACACGATTGTAGTGAAAACCTATTCGATTATCGTATTCTAAAATATATGAATAATATAATATCTACATAGATGTTATATGATGGATGTTATTCATTGTTTTGAATCAGCGTCACCGACTTGAGCGAGACGGTAACCAGAAGCAGCGTGCATTAGCTCTCACGACCTTATAAACAATTATTGGATTGTCACAGGTAGATATTTATTTCAATCGTTTAAACCTACTTACCACCAGAGCTTATTTCAAACAACGTGACAGGTATTTAACGACACAAAAGTGCTGACTAGACACAGAAATAATAATGGAAAGGGGTAGAGATATTCGTAATATCAATCTAAGAAGAGAATGAAAAATAATACACGTTCTTCTTTTACAATCTCTACACGGTCTAGCATGGACATAGGCATAAGCCTCACCAATGGGAAAACATGCCGTGACAAATTCCCCTATATAAATTCATTGTAGCAAACGTTACGTCGTAAAAGCGTAAAAAGGTCACACCGCCCCAGTCTGCGACGCCCTTATCTTACCCCGGACAGTGTTACCCAATTAGAGTAATTGGCGATAAAGCAGCGCAATTTACAGTAACAGCCGATGAATGTTGATATGTTGGGCTTCAATTTGTAGGCGTAGTTACTGTTACAATTCTTTCAAATGTGTACAGCTAAGTTATGTAATACTTAACTAGAGTATTATCTTATCTGTGGCTGCATGTGTGTGTTATAAACAGTACATGCGTAATGTTTGTAAATATCAACACGTTCGACGGTAATATTTCAATACGTCTAAAGTATGTATACTTAAAGTACTAATGAGTTTGAACAAGCTATTTTTATTTTTTTTTATAGAAGAAGGGGGCAAACGAGCATGCGTCTCACCAGATGGTAACTTCGAGTAAAACGGACTGTGGTGGAATACCAACCATCTAGGTGGTATTGGTGGAACGTGGAATTCTGCCGCGATGTATGATGGTGAAACTCAGCGGCTGGGATCAATCCGAATTGTTCCTCAGAATATTCCCCGTGGTAAATTTTGTAAAAAATGCAAAGACAAGCAACATCCGTTCGCAAGGCCAAAGGAACAAGCCGATCAGAGAGAGCTTGGTCGCCGACAATTCGAACCGCTCGACGTTGAATGCGGTCAAATGGAAGGAGTTGGTACTCGGGTGCCCCTGCCCAGAGATGAGAAGAGTATTCCATGTGGGGCTAAACTTGCGCCTTATAAAGTTGCAATGCGGTGGACCAGCATGAAATACTGTCCCGCTCTGCAGATCACACCAAGATTTTAGAGGCCAATTTGGCCTTTCCCTGCAAGTGACCACGGAGCTGAACGTCGCTCGATATGTCAACGCCAAGGATTCCGATACTGGCTGAGGCAATAAGGCGAATGTTCTCAAAAAGAGGAGAAACGACAAAGGGATTCTTTTTAGCGGTAAACGCGCAAACCCGTGTCTTTTTGTCTTTTATAAGAATAGGACCAAATTACGTCGACCCCAATCCGAAACATTGATTAACAAGGTCTCGTCTTGAGACACAAGTTTGTCCCGGCACTCTTCGACGTGAATCCCCAGAAATATTCGCATTGCCTGTATATAGAGCATCACCCGTGATGTCATAGCAATGCATGCTACTGATTTGTAGCATCTCGTTGATATGAAGAAGGAACAGAGCTTATTTTAATGACACGATATCGATACTATTACAATCTCCTCCTCCTTTGCTTAGGAGTCGTTTGGGAAGTTAACGCACAATTACCCGTTTCTGCCTCCAAACACAACACAACAATTGTTACACAGACATGTAGTAGGGGGCAGCGGCGTCTGTGGATGCTGGGCAAACGGGTGTCGGTACTCTCGCACTGGTTCAGTTTCTCCGCACCGCCAGTCTGTGGCTTTCAAGTTATGTAAATTTGAGATCGATTTTTCGATATGATTCGGTCGCCAGAGCTTCGTTTATTAGTTGGCAGGTTGCACTGTGTGCAGACGAGGTTGGCATTTGGAGCAAGTGATGGTACATTACAATCCACAAAAGATATAACACAAATGAATATACCAAGAACACATAAACTATTAAATAAAACATTATTTTGACTTCCATCATTTTTATAACAGCGCATAGTTAATAATTGTACAGAAACACTAAAGAACTTCATCATCACCATATATAACACCAATTATAAGTCCACAACTGAACATTAATATCTCTCCCGTACCTAATAGCCGCCACAAAATTAGGGTCCATACAGACTGTTGCTAAGGAACTTAACTTAGGTAAATAATGTATATGACGCAGAATATATGTCAAGACTACAGTTTTCATAATTACTGATTTCATACGACATTACAAATGCCTACACTTATGTAAAAAAAAAAAACATAATGTAGTAGAAAAATATCAATTAATATCAATATTTATATGTAAAGATAACATGTTTTCAATTACAGTACCGAGGTTATGTCAATCACGTGTCGATACATATGCTTAATCTAAATTTATGATAACAAATCATGATACAGACCACATGCATGTATACTATACATATACAATGTACATATAAGGCTTAAGCCACTCACCAGCTGAACATGAAATCTTTGATGTCTATTATATGGTATATTATATATTATATGTAGTTTAAATTGTACAATGTTTTACAAAATAATATTCAGTAGCAAAACCAAGAGCAAATCGATTGACAATGTTTACTTCTATAAATGTCGTTACACCGGATTATTTTAGATCATAAATGGACATTCTAGTCATGTATTGTACTTTTAATTTGAGCACTTCTAAATTCGGAATGTTTAATTAAATAGCATATTACCTTCTATATTAACATTCGACATGCACAGGCATGCGTGTGCCAATCTTGTTTGAAAATCAACCAAACGCATACCAATATATAAATTATACGATAATTGGAAATACATAATTTACAGCCAATAAAAAAAGTATTATTTCCACCTATTACACTTGAAATAAATTATCCATGTCTAAATGCTTTTTTAACAACTTTATTTTAAACTATTTCAACCTCTTAAACCTCAAAGCCACCGAGAAAATGCTTATCTGTAAATGTTATTTGGTTCTTATATGATAAACAGCTTGTATAATTACCATATATTAGAGGAAGCTAAAGGCAAGTGTCGATAAACACTTGCAACACTAACTACGTGTAATGTTAGCAGAAATATGATGTCTTTTGTTTAAATTAACACAAACGTAGTGGTCAATAGCATTTGAAGGCCGCTGCTGAATAAATAACGTTGATTTTTTGTGAATGCTGATTATTTCTGATTTCGTAATAACTTAAGGCACTCGGATTGTTAAAATAATGAACTTATTTTATATTTTGGAATACTTTTAGATTTAACTTTTATTTTATTACCATATCACAAGGCACTTCACAGTCTCTCTCTAACGTTCTACGTTCTAAAATCATCTGTTCTCTTCGGCAGCAACCCTCGCGCAAGTTTCACAATTGGCATGTGATCGAAAATTGTTATTATTGTTTTTTCTCCGGACAGCATGATTTCTTTCCCTGGAAGGGAACTTCTGTATTTTCTTATCATGCGTTTCCGCTTCCTTTTCACTCTTTGTTATCCGGCGGCAGATCTCCGCCCACTCCAGTTGTTTCATCGCCAGACACATGATTTAATTGACGTCCGTCCGCGGCGACCGCTCGACTGATTGTTGTTTGTGTCGTATATTGTTTTCGATTTCGATGCGCCTGCGACGCGACAGCGCACAATCCAAGGTTCACTAATTTTTTCCTTCGCACGTTTCCGAACGCGTTCGTGGATTGCTCGGGAAAGAATGAAAGTTAAGCGGGTTCGATTGGGCTTATCGGTGACCTAACTCACTACGGTTCAACGTCTAAGAGATAAGAGGCGGTTGTGTTTGTGTACTTGAATGCACGACGATTACGCGTTTCTATTTATTAATTTCGACTGCTGTGTCAATTTAGTCAAGCGGACGTCGGTATTGTCTCATTGTTTATGGGAATAAATTAGTGATGTACCCTACTCGTTAAGTGTTAATTTAAAAGTGAACGACCTCGGCGAATTTAATCTTTCACTTAAGGATCTGCAGAATTTAAGCAAAAAGTTTGTTTTGTATTATTTATGTACCTTCTCATAGAATTTATGTTCCGCAAAATTGTACTGAATAATGACTGATTGACTTATTCACCATCGCAGAGCACAGACTATTAAAACCAGAAACATGAAAATTTATTTGTCGGTTTCATTTGTAATATAAGTAGTAAAGAATTTTTAGAAATTCTTCTCATAATTTAGAATCCATGTATATTCTCGTGTATGTGATCGATGACATTGCATAGTTTATTACAAAATAGTAGTCGAGTAGAATAGTATAGTGGTGCTGTGTGGTATCGGCGTATGAAACTGCCACCCCTTTCTTCCCACAGTTGACGCAAGAGGCGACTAAGGGTAAGGCTTCGAAAATTGCAAAGGCCACTTTCAGATGGCAGGATAATCGACCACGAAAAATACCAGATCCATGACATGCAGCAGCGTATAATCTGGTAGTGGTAGTGGCCTATGTCTCGCTGTAGACTATTTACACTATGATGGGCAACTAACAGGTAGTTGTATAAAACGGCATAGTTTAAATAGTATCGGTATTAAACTTACCTCCACGTATGCGATATGAATCCAGGGCACAGTTCAGGACAATTGTCGCACGGCCTGCCTTCCGACACCTCCTTTATTCTGACACCCTGATGACAAAAGAATAAAGTAAATAATAACCTTTAATCATGCTTTAGAAGGATTTCACAAAAATAAAGTTACGCTATGCCTAACCCTGTTAATAGCCTGTGTTTGTTTCTTATAATCATATTGTTAACCAAATACATCTGTAATACTATATCTGTAAATCTATCTGTAATAAGTATAATGGAGAGACCCTTGGTCTCTCTGTGACCAACTTGCTTTAAAGCACCAAGTATTCGTATTCGCGAATACCTTTACATGTTTACTACGGAAGAAGAATTCATATGAATTTAACATCCGAAAAAATCGAGGTCTATTAAAGGTGCCTCAGGAAGTCCTCACCTCGATGTAAGTTTCGATGGCAGTTAAGTCATTAAAATTGCCAGGCATGCACCAAACGTGTCCTTCCGGATTATTTTTTAACAGATTGTTGTTGAGTGTTTCCTCGTCTTCTCTTATTTCATCGCTTGAGTCACATTCGCTGTAGCTATCTGAGGTCGTTTCGCTATCTCTTCTATTGGTAAATAGCTTGAAAATCCCCGCTTTCTCCCTCCACGATTCTCCTTCAAAACTGCCGTTCTTCCTGTGCTTCTTTCTTGTAATTTTGAAAGGAACTTGCTTTAGTCTTGGCAGCTTAACAGAAACTCTTCTCGCAGTTGTCTTTCTATAAAGTTTATCATAATTTTCTTCTGTTATACCACAATGGTAAAGAAGGAAATCCTTCCTTATCTGTTCTCTTCCAGCAAGATCCCTCCAGTATGTTTCTTTCTTTCTTACTCCTAGATAATAATCCAACTCTCTTTCTCCCAGATCGTATTCGTCCTCTTCTTCTACATTGTCTATGCTTTTATTCAAGTCATGGTCATCATTTCCGTCGGATTCTTCGACTAATTTCGCCAACAGACGATACTTTCTCGTATTTGGCATTTTCTTCAGTAGGTTAGCGGTATTGTTGGTGAGAAATTTGGTTGTTTTTCTACAGACTATCGCGACTGACTCTCTTCGTTTTTTTAAATTGTTCATGATCCTTCTCTTATGACACACGCGTCAAAAAGATCTCATTACGATTTTATAGAAAGTTATGACACCTCAAGTTCGTTCCTTAAATTGGTTCCTTTTTTAAGAGCATTTACATTTTCATAGTATTCTATTATCATTTTGCATGTAAATATATTTTTATTTATGTAACAGAGAACAAACGCGTTGTGTTGGCGTAGAGAACAGTCAAAGTGTGAACAAAGATAGTGGATAGACGCCCCTGTGACTGCGGCAAACCAGTCCCGGTTTTATTGCTACGATACAATTATTGTCAGAATGACGTGATCATGGTCACCTGCCAATGTACGCACGAGGCTTCCATCGTCCGTCATAACAAGACCTCCTAATATGTATGGTTTTTTCCTAACTTCATCGTTTAAGCCATCGGACAGAGAAGGTGGGAGAGATCACCGTACATTGGTGTGGGTGGTTGTGTCGCTGTAAGGGTGTGGACTCTTTACGATCAAGCAAACAGAACTAAATGTGTTTATCGCAAATGACTTGACAAATTGCAACACCCTTGGATAGAATTGCCCGTTAAACTTCGACCCTTGTTAGTACGTAATACTTCACTGAAAGGTCAGTGACATTGATGTTAAAAATATACGTACATTAAGGTTAAGTAGTTTGTCAAAAGTCTAAATATTTTTTTGATATTGTATTATGATGATATTATAGTATCTGTCTTAGATATATTTCTCAAAATAATAATTAAAAGAAATTCTAAGGGTCTAACTTTGGATTGGACCACAGGCTATGGATCGTAGTTTAAGATTTTTTTTATTAATTACAAGAACACAATTTGCAATAAGTTTTAAAAACAACGCCCCCTATTGCCGCCCTATCGCCGCTGCATGCCAAACTGATTAAATATTACAGGATTCCCAGAGTGTATCAGACTTGTTACATTAATAAAGACGCCATCTTTGATCAAACTTTAAAACTAATTCAAAATAATTTTAGGTGTAAGCTGATTAATAAAAATCCTTTTATTATTTACTTACACGTGGCAACAAAAAGTGATTAATTACAGAAATAGTGAAAAAAAATATAGAAACCGTAAAAATCCAATTGATTAAACATTTTCTGTAAGCAGTGCCATCTTTTGATAAGTAGCAAAACTAGCTTGTGGAAACGGATTTAAACATAAAAGTTTACAGGAAAACTATAACGTGTGCTAAGGTCTACAAATATCTAGAAATAAATTTTACAAAGTTATAATTTTAGTTGCGATCAGCTGCGATAATTCAAAGATGGACGGAAATGTTTAATTCGCCATGTGGTATTCAAGGTTTATCCCTTAGTTGACTAGAAATAATTAGCTTACTTGGCCTTGAAAGAAAATTTGTACTTATTATGATATTAATTCAGACTTATTATATCAGAAGGTCGTATGTATTTTTTGAATAATGTACGGTCTACATAATACGTCACTCGTTCTATTGTATATAAGCATGTGGTACCAACCCGGCCTTACGACGCTCTACTGCTATATAAGAAAATGTTTGTCAACCGTTATTGATAATAGTAACGAAGAAATAATTAATTCCATAACCTTGTACGTGATACAGCCAAGCGGCGGCTATTGCAGTAGTTCGAATGGGTCTGCTCGACCGGGGTGGTATCAAGACCTCGCAGAATACCGGCGTGAAGTGGAGGCATCTTGTGCTTCTGGCTTGCAGATGTCCGTGGGTGTCGGTAATCACTCACCATCTTAATGAGACGCATGGTAGTTCGCCCCCCTTTCCCATAAAGAAAAGTTGTATTTTGTGTCAATCATATTTCTACGTTCTGTTAGGTCATTTATATTCTACGTTCTGTTAATATTACACAATGTAGCAAAACGCGTTACCCGAGTAGGCGCTTTGATATAAATCGCGCTTTGAAATAAATCGCGCTTTGCATTTATGAAGGGCTCTGTACAATAAGCGGAATCAAATTCACATTCCGCTCAGAACAATGACTATTATTAAACTAATGTAGAAACTTAAAGTAACTGTATAACAAAGTATGTATATACGTTTTAGTATCGTTTCAGGTATTTTACAAACTTATCTAAGGCAAAAATTACATGACAATGTTTTAAAAGATTGTATAAAAAGTTGTATTAAAATATTTAATTCCTTCCTACGAGTACGTAATACGGCTGCACTTGGATGTTAATTTGTAAAAGATACGAAATCTGAAAGAAAATACGGAAGCAGGACTTATTATCGAGATCATAATTAATATCACTGTTTGAAGAACTAGATATAAGACAGTATATGTACAAAATGAAAGAATGTTTGCTACCTTTATAGATATATGTACATTACATAATTAACATGACATATATAAAATAAAAAAAAATTAAATCATCAAATCAAGATAGATTCTCTACGGAGGCGATATTGAGGGGCGGTACCTGGACGAGGTCAATGGAGCCTTCCATAAAGTGGTAGTGGATCCAGAGGCAAATGTTGAGGCAGTTAAGAGTGGCGGTATTGTGGTACCTATCAGTACCAATTTTTTTTTTAAATATTTATTCGCAAAGTTATTATTTTTTTATTAAATTTATTTTACTTCTGCTTCATATTAATGTTTTATGTACTTAACTATGTTAATTAACATCCTGTAATCGCATTTTTTAGCATATCATACGTTTTAGTACAGAATAGATTGACTATTCTTGTTAGTGCTTAGGCAAACATGCGGCCTATGCAATCAAACATGTTGCGACAAAAATGTAGGAGCTAGAAATCGCTTGTTTGTAGAGCAAGCAAATACAATACAGTAAGCAAATACAAATACAAGTTAATACGTGCACAAAATCATACAAAAGTGAATGGGAAAAAGCGCTAAGAATGTTTGTTATTTTTATTTACACCATCGTGATAAATAGATGTGACTCGTGAGTGATAAGTGATCTTTCGTTATTTTTATAACTGTCTAATTTGTTGAGAAGTTAATTTGTATTTCGAAATGAGTGAAATTGCATCTGAATAGAAATGTTGGCACTCGAGTATTGAATATTGGTAATATGAATGTACGTTCCTACAAACCAATCAGTGGTCACGTTTGAAGAGTATTTAAATAAATTGCATGCTGATAAGAAAAACGAAGGTTTCTATTTACAAACAGTTAATCTACAAATATCATATTTTTACCAACTCCTAACTTCAAGGACAGGAAAATCAATATTTAAAACAGTCAACAGTATAAGTTCGCCTTCTAAACCAGATGATGAGGTACTACAAGACTCATAAAACGTTTAAAAGCAGGAAAATCACTCACATTTAGCGAGGAACTAATTATACCGGTAGACAAGGAAATAATAAAAACTGTACTTCATCATAAGACATCTTCAGATTAGGGATGCGCCGCAAATATTGCCTTTAAAAGTAAAGTGATACATATCACATCACTTGACCAAGTGATGTCACCATAGCATCACGCATGTCCTGTGAGTCGGGAAGATTGGGCAGTTGAGTCGAGCGACACTTTTAGTAATATTGTTAATATAATTACTTTAAAATTACACAGCATATATATTACTTTAGACATGACACAAGTTATGAATTCAAAACTTTGTTATAGTCTGAATATGTAAAGACAATTCGTTGTTTTTTGTATCTTCCTATTTCTTGATTAATATTTTTCTATTTATACTTTACTACATAATACTCACTAAAACAATTAATTTTATAGCGTCTTAAATGTTCACCGATTGTCGCTCGCATTAGCACTATATAGAAATGTCTATGGTTTCAACGTAACGTACGATGTGATTTGTGATTGTCTGATGTTCGCCAGCGTCGCGTAATATGTCATGAAGCCAGTACCTTGTCCATTAATATTACCCGAGTGATATCACAAGCGTTACTTACAGATCTCTATTTTAGATATCAACAGAGAAGTTCCTCTTTAGTAACACATCACTGAACGTCAACCATCCCATTATTTCTTTTAATAATTTTTTTGTCTAAATTTTAAATTAGCAATTATATTGTACATTTGGACATCGTTTTTTACTTTAACATTTTTATACATAAGTTAATAGATAATATGCAACAATATTTTTATATTTCATAAAAAAATACTTCTATGAACCAGGGGGCGATGGATTTTATGTTCTGCTAAAGAGGGTGTTGATCCTGAAAAGGTTTGGAACCTCTGTTGTATATAGAGTAGTTAATTCAGAGTATTCTCCATATATTATCCTTTCAAATAGCTTTTATAACTAGCCATTGTATTTAAGTTTGTTTCGTAAAATAAATATTAACTTACTTCATCATAATACTGTAGAAAGTTTTGAACAAAAGAATTGACATGCGCATTACCCATCAACAAATACATAAACATCGACCACAAACTAATTGAAGACATTTTGTTTCAAATTGAATTACGTATATTGTTCGACAGGATATTTGAAAACTGACAAAGTAAAACCAGACTTCCGTGCGCCAGAATAACTATGAGCTGGAACTTCACAAAGGTGAGATTGGAGAAAGTTTTGAAGTGCTGAAAAATAATATATTTTCTTGGCTCCAAGTAAACAATGTTGCTGAACTCCACAAAGAGGGCGAAGTGAAGTTAAACTAACTAACGTATGTCATTGATGGCAATCCGGTGAACTCAACGAAGCGAAAGCGTTCATAGATTTCGACTGATAAAATGATTAGCGGTCAAATAGAGTATTGTTAATTTATTTATTACCCTTAATCTATGTATATCATTTGTGGCGACATCTATTTCTACACATGAGAAGCTCAAGAATGGCGGATATTTATTGAGGAATAACTTTTCTTGACTATACATGTATATACTCTACCGCGGATACAATCCGTCATCACACTATGGGTATTTACATATATACAAGATCCAATTATCTCCCTGGAGGACTAACTTGCGGGCCACCGGGCCAACCCCAACGGTAGATACGCATCTACCGTTGGGGTTTTGGTGCGAGCACCTTTCCCCCACGTAAAACAAAAAAACACTTCAAGTGATTCAGTTAACAGACAGTTTATAACATGACAGGAGAAGTATGAGTGTCAAATCAGATTGTAATAAAAACATATTCTCGATCATACGTAGTTCAAAAGAAAAATTAAATAAATCTTGCCGTAATTGACGCTTAACAAATGTATTGAGCATTAATTTAAATAGTACTGAACCCAGTCCCAAAACTGAGTCCAATTAGCAATTATATAGGCAAATTAGGATAAGGGCCCTCATCCGCTATGTCACAAACAATTTATTTACATCGTTTGACGTCATTGCCCTATTAAAATATCTAAGATATGGATAACCAATAAACGAAACCATGTATTGGTTCTGAAAACTAACACGGTAGGGACTTCACACGGAATTGTCGTGAAATATTTTTATAGCATAAAGGATAAGGCCCCGGAAGGACAACCGTCAAAATGATAAAACTTCTCCTCCGAAATAGAGTGTAAAACTTTTAAAGTTTTCTTTTTGTTTTATTTTTTTAAGGGATATAAACCCATTTTCACTTCTCTTTTTATTTCTCTTTCTCTTTTTAATTGAAAACGGTATAAAGTTTGTTGTCATCCAACTATGCATTTCATTAACACGACAGAAATCCACTTAGAAGTTAAGTTATAAGCGAATACATAGAAAAACGCGATAGCGTTTTTTGGTTTGAGTTGGTTTGTTGAATTGGTTTTCATATTATTTATTATAATAATAATAATCACAGATTTACACGTCTACGGTTATGCACACGTATAGCATAATCATACGTTACTTTGCTTTTATATACGATATACGATAAATGTCGGAATATCCATTTCGAAAGGTGCCAGATAGAAAATACATAGATTTGTAGCCGCGGGCAGCAGCGTCTGTGGCGCAAGACGTCCGGTACTGCGATCGCCAATCCGCGTCAAACTTGGCGATATCGGCAAATCCTTCCTATGGGAGAGGTCTTTGTCCAGCAGTGGACTGTTTAAAGTCTGTCATAGAAAAATAATATGGTGTTTTAATAATATCAACTGACCCACAATTGATTCCTCGAATTTCCTCAAAATAATTAAAAGTATGGGAGATAAAAACCAAAGTGCATTGATTATTCGTCCCAGACTAACGAATGTCGTAGTCGGTTACGTAATATTAAATCTATTCATAACATAAACAAACAACACCTCTAACAGGTGGTAGACTCCTTCCCAGACCAGGAGTCGTCTGGGTAGGTAACCTACACTTACCCGTTTCTGCCAGCAAACAGCAGTGCGACAACTGTTGTGTTCCGGTTTTTAAAGGTACAGAGAGCCAGTGTAATTACGTGCTGTGGGGCATTCCGTGTTAGTCCTCGGGGGTGACAAGGCATCTGTAACCTTTTTGGATTGAAGTTATTCACAGGCAACCATGGGATGCAGTACCGCTTAAGATCAGGCGCACTGTTAGGTCGTTTTTTAACCGTAACCATTAAAAACAAAAAACACGTTTTTTTATTGGAATTTGAAATTGTTATGGTAACACATAGTGTATGTTACTATATAACAATTCCAAGATTATAGAGAACGAACTGTACTCGTAGTTATGGCATTTGGCAGTAAAGGCAGTTAGACATTAGCGGTCTGCGGTAAGGTCAACTAGAATCATCGCGACCTGAAAACAGATGTTTCTTCGATTCATTACTCTTTTGCAAACAAAAAATTACTCATAACATCGCCTTTGTAATTCGATCGTTTGAACGCAAGCGATGCGCTGTAGCGGGAGCGGATGGGACGTGGAAATTTTATGTGGTAAATAAGAAATTCAATAAGGATCGCCGTGTAGCGGCGAAGAAAAACCTGACATCCCATTTTTATATATATTTTTATTAGACAGATGATATGGATGGATAGCAACGTCTAAGGTATCTGGTGCTGCGATTACCAAGCCGCCTGCCAAATGTGGGGATTATGACCAATCCTCCTTTTATTTTATTATATACATAATAATTATTGAAAAAAAAATTAGAAAAAGGGAGTTTCTGTCGCCTGTTTCTTCTCCATCAGAGGAACTTCATTCTGAGACGGTGGTAAATTGTAAAAAAAACATTAATGAGATTTGACATTTGTCAAATGAAATTACATTTCTTTCGTCGAAGAATAAATAATTAATTACATTCATTCATTTCCTCTTATCATGAATTTGTCAAAATGACTTTCATAAGTATTTGTATTTGGACAAGTAAACAGCGAATGAAAATTAAATTCTTTGTTTTTTTAAATCAATAAACGACATTGAGATATTCAAGCCTAGATTGAACAGGACTTGTTGTATATCTTGGAGCTCATCGCTTTATATCAGTAGTAGTTAGCAACCCTAATTGCCAAATGGTTTAGAGTGGGGAATGTGAACCATGACGTCACAGTTTCACGCCTGCAATTCGACTGTTGTTGTGAACCACTACACATACACGCCTTTAGGTTTAGTTGTAGTGGTTAAAGGTAAATAATATAATGTAACGGGAATATAATGCATACACTGAAAATATAAAAAAAAAAAAATAGAAAACAAAAAGAATACTCTAGACCGCTCTCCGCTTATAGCTTGTACGGTCGCGTTCAGCCGATTTGGCATTCAGGGTCACCGCGGATGCGCAAGCGCAACTGAATATTTTGAGAAGTGATGTTATATCGATGACGGCACATGTTGTCACCAGGACAAGGCTTTTCTGAGATCAAACGATATTAAAAATCTAGGTAGGACTTACACATAAGTCATTGAATTTTGTCATGAATATTTCAAATCGATTCGAAACTATGTACTTATTCAATCTACTAGCTTCTTCTTTCAAACATAACTCATCTTCATCACTCCAGAGTTTTAAAGTCAGCTAACCTTGGACCTCTCCTTGAAAACGTCTACCGAAGCCGGTATGCATTTCTCGAAAGGTTCTTTTTCCTCAACGATAATATTTGGTTTATGTCCTCCTGGCCGATTTCTACCACGGCGACATATACAACTATCAAACACAATCGGCAGTTGTGAACTGCGCAGTAGATATTATAGTGCCGTAAATGAACGCGCAGACACAGAGGTACTCACTGGTCTTTACCTTCCCATATCCGATATCCGATGTAAGATTTATGCTATAAGATCGGAGGAAGAGTCAGAAACAGTGACACAACCAGATTCGAGAACCAAAATTTTTTTTCACAGATATTGACTACGGCTTGGATTCGACCCCAGGATCAAAGAACGACAGGAGAGTTCGTCTCTGTTCAGAGCAAATGAGTTACAGGGATGCAAGCCCCAATTACAAGCCCATATCGCATAAGATCGGATACGTAAAGGTAAATGTGAGTGAGTGCGCCTGTGTTTGCTTGTACACTTTCGGCACTATAATATATCCAGCCAATACAATTATAAAGTTACCGCCCCGGGATAGCGGCCATCCCCGGACATCATGATCATTATCATCAATCTTTACATTACATTATACATAATATCCTGTATAAACCGCACTGCAGGACATAGGCCTCTCCCACGAGGAGGATTTCTCCCACAATAGCCACGCTCTGGGGAGCGGAAAGCCGATCGGAGTACCAGACACCTCGCACCTTAGAAGTCGCTGCCCGTCATCAGTCTGCTCAATTTTGGTCTGGTATATTTCGAGATGGTTATCCTGCCATCTGACAGTAGCCATTGTGATTTTCCAGGCTTTACCTTTAGTCGGAGAATTCTTACGCCGATACCACACAGACAATCTTAAATTGACATAATTTTTATATATATTAATTTAGGTATTTATATTCCCGATGTTTCGACAAAAATAAAAACTATAAATTAAACGCGATAAAATCCGTAAATAATAGTTTAATTTCAAATGTGTAGTGTTCGCGTAAATACATGAAATCATTTTTGAGATAATTATCTTATGTTAATTTAAAAAAATAATATTTCTGTGTGAATGTTAAATAACAGAATGTAATGTAATTATGAAAAAAACAGTGGCACTTTTTAAATGCACAACTAAATAACGGTTTTATTATTCTTAAACGAGCTTTTTAGTTTTTATTATTGTCCAACTACAGTTGAATGACCCGACTGTTGTTGTGAACCACTACACATACACGCCTTTAGGTTTAGTTGTAGTGGTTAAAGGTAAATAATATAATGTAACGGGAATATAATGCATACACTGAAAATATAAAAAAAAAAAAAAAAAAAAAAAAAAAAAAAAAAAAAAAAAAAAAAAATAGAAAACAAAAGAATACTCTAGACCGCTCTCCGCTTATAGCTTGTACGGTCGCGTTCAGCCGATTTGGCATTCAGGGTCACTGCGGATGCGCAAGCGCAACTGAATATTTTGAGAAGTGATGTTATATCGATGACGGCACATGTTGTCACCAGGACAAGGCTTTTCTGAGATCAAACGATATTAAAATCTAGGTAGGACTTACACATAAGTCATTGAATTTTGTCATGAATATTTCAAATCGATTCGAAACTATGTACTTATTCAATCTACTAGCTTCTTCTTTCAAACATAACTCATCTTCATCACTCCAGAGTTTTAAAGTCAGCTAACCTTGGACCTCTCCTTGAAAACGTCTACCGAAGCCGGTATGCATTTCTCGAAAGGTTCTTTTTCCTCAACGATAATATTTGGTTTATGTCCTCCTGGCCGATTTCTACCACGGCGACATATACAACTATCAAACACAATCGGCAGTTGTGAACTGCGCAGTAGATATTATAGTGCCGTAAATGAACGCGCAGACACAGAGGTACTCACTGGTCTTTACCTTCCCATATCCGATATCCGATGTAAGATTTATGCTATAAGATCGGAGGAAGAGTCAGAAACAGTGACACAACCAGATTCGAGAACCAAAATTTTTTTTCACAGATATTGACTACGGCTTGGATTCGACCCCAGGATCAAAGAACGACAGGAGAGTTCGTCTCTGTTCAGAGCAAATGAGTTACAGGGATGCAAGCCCCAATTACAAGCCCATATCGCATAAGATCGGATACGTAAAGGTAAATGTGAGTGAGTGCGCCTGTGTTTGCTTGTACACTTTCGGCACTATAATATATCCAGCCAATACAATTATAAAGTTACCGCCCCGGGATAGCGGCCATCCCCGGACATCATGATCATTATCATCAATCTTTACATTACATTATACATAATATCCTGTATAAACCGCACTGCAGGACATAGGCCTCTCCCACGAGGAGGATTTCTCCCACAATAGCCACGCTCTGGGGAGCGGAAAGCCGATCGGAGTACCAGACACCTCGCACCTTAGAAGTCGCTGCCCGTCATCAGTCTGCTCAATTTTGGTCTGGTATATTTCGAGATGGTTATCCTGCCATCTGACAGTAGCCATTGTGATTTTCCAGGCTTTACCTTTAGTCGGAGAATTCTTACGCCGATACCACACAGACAATCTTAAATTGACATAATTTTTATATATATTAATTTAGGTATTTATATTCCCGATGTTTCGACAAAAATAAAAACTATAAATTAAACGCGATAAAATCCGTAAATAATAGTTTAATTTCAAATGTGTAGTGTTCGCGTAAATACATGAAATCATTTTTGAGATAATTATCTTATGTTAATTTAAAAAAATAATATTTCTGTGTGAATGTTAAATAACAGAATGTAATGTAATTATGAAAAAAACAGTGGCACTTTTTAAATGCACAACTAAATAACGGTTTTATTATTCTTAAACGAGCTTTTTAGTTTTTATTATTGTCCAACTACAGTTGAATGACCCGACTGTTGTAGGGTTGTAACGAATGAGCACGAATGGATGTGATACTTTACGAATATTGACGAAAATTTGAATTGTTCGATAAAATACTATAAATCAATTGGTTCAATTCCGGTGACTACATTCGTCACCTGTCACTTTCTATTCTCACACACACATTCTAACTCGCTAAATACTCCGTCTCAAGAACAACAGCGGCGTAGTGGCCTAGCGATTGACAACGGCGTTGCGTGCCGCCGGTTCGATTCCCGCACAGAATAAGTATATGTATGGACTACAGTGAGTATGGATAACAATTTGGGCTTGCGGGAGCATTTTGTACAGCAAATGTCAAACTGCTGTTAGGATGTGGTATTTACTTGGTTTTTGTACTCTATTTCTCCCTGTGAGCATCTGGGTAGGTACCAGACTCCTTGTTTTCTCGCTAAGCAACTGTGCAACCACTGTTGTGTGCCGACTTGCAGGATATAGCCAACCAGTTTAATTACAGACTACCAGGCATTCCATATTAGTACTTAGGTGAGACAATGCAACGGTAACCTTCTAGGATTAAAGTTTTTTGCAGGTAACCACGTATGTAATAAGGACTTTATTACATACATGCATTGGACTTTTCGTCTCTTTCTAACTGTAGATTGTCACTTATCTATATTGGTTTCGGTCTCTGATATTCGAACTTAAAATATATCAACCGATTTTGAAATTATCTACGAGTGTGCACAATCTAACAACTTTGCAGCTGTTACACATGATCTAGAGCCAACAGGCCACAGAATAGAATCGTGGGAAAACTTCAAGGATTTTATTAACGATATGAATCGCATACGAGTCCTGGAAATGAAATGCTTATGTGCTCCGATACACTCGTGTCGTTCAACTCGCGAATTACAATTGGCATGTTGATTGTCCTGTGAACCCGTTTGTGCTCATTAAGTTAAGTCATCGTTATTATGTTCATTAAGGTGCAACTACACCAAGCCGTTATTTGCTTCGATAACACTCGTTTTCAACTCTCATCTTAACTGTATGTAGCAGTACGTAAAAAAATATATTTTGAAGTGAAACTTCTTTAGCACCGTTGTGATTTGAAAATTCGATGAAACGAAAAAGCGACAGTAAAGAGAGACAAACATATTCATAAATAGGATTTAGCCTGCGCGAGAATGAGATAGATAACAAGTATGTACGTATAAGTGTCTTTCCGCCTGCATACAACGAAGCCTTCAGAAAATGTGTGATGAACAACATTCACGTGTTTTATTTTTTTGCATTAGCGTATTAAAATTTGTTGGTTAATTAATTTATGTTAATTATTTAACACAGTTAATTTGACCAATAAATTTTCTTTATATAAATTAACTAAAATTAAATTTATTAAGATTAGTGAATTATTTGTATTGATTTTACATACAATAATATTTTGACAGTGTGAATATTTTTATCTTTTTATTTAATAAAATATTTTCCAAAAATGCCGAAAATTTATGCTGAAAAGTCTCGTATCGGTAAAAAAAAATTAAATAAGGTCAAAAAGATAGCAAAAATAATATGTGAAATAATATATCTTAAATATGCAGGGAAGCTACAGGTGCTTTGCCGGCCTTTAAAGGTATTTGGGAGATGGGAGAGAGGATAAGGAGTGGAATGGGAGGGGGAGTGGGCCTCTGGTTACCTCACTCACCGAACGAAACGCAGAAGCACAAGATGCCTCTACTTCACGCCGGTATTCTGCGAGGTCGTGCTATTAATCCGGTCGAGCCGGCCCATTCGAGCAGCAGCTAAAGCCGCCGCTTTAACGTGCTAGTGCCCCACGATAAAATTAGAAATTGAAATCTGGCTTCAAATTAGATATTGCGGCCAGATTAGATCTGACAGTCTGTAACATTTGTAATGTTAAAAGCTGAAGATATTTGTTGTATGTTTAATTTAAATCTTATAAATATCATTAAACATTTTTAAAGTTTCGGGATTAACGTCATTGCTAAATATCGTGAAAAGTTGCGTCTACACTACTTCTTCTTTTAGACTATTGACGTTTGCATAAGTAACATAATACTCTACAGTCTATGGTTTAGTTTAAATAAGTCGGTAAGGCTAAACTAAGCGTTAATACTCGAGGTTAATACCCAGCTGTCACGCCTTTTCATATTCGCGTGAGCGAAAATATTTAATTACAGCTAGGGGTGGGGCTAATTCCACACAAAGAGGTCTTCCATTTTTAAATTAATTTTTGTGTCGCGTGGCTCCAATTCAGGCGAACGCGGTCTTTTAACTAAAGTAGTTAATTAAATATGATGTGTTATTGTTATTAAATAATTTAATAATATTAAAATGTAACATCTGGAACTTTTGTTAAGGCAAGATCACAATGTTCATTCTCTCCTTGGCTACCCAGGGGTAAAAGAGAATTTGTAATAGGCGCAGAAACTTTTGCCGATCTCTTCCTTTCCTTGCTGGTTACCTACCCGGCCTCCAAGCCATGGATCGTAGGGAGAACGGCTGATCGTGATACCGAGCCTCTCCATCAGCGGCCCCGCGGAAGTTGGAGATAATAGTAAGAAAAAAGTAAAGTAGCAGCCTGTAAGTGCCCACACCTGGGCAAAGGCCTCCTTCTAAAAATATTTTTGAGAGGGTTTTGGAGCCGGGACGGGCCTGCCATGTTGCTCCAGTGTGGGTTAACGGGCTTCACATATCCTCTTAATAATATTATTTAATATTTGTCAGACATGCAGGTTTCCTCACGATGTTTTCCTTCACCGCCGAGCACACGGTAAATACAGCATTTAAAATTGATATTAACAATTTTAGTGGTGTTGGAATCGGGGATTGAACCCAGTATATAAGGAGGAACATACAAGACTTTTTCTACAAATACCAACCTTACCCACACGTGGTTCATCCTGCTAGTTAACAAACGAGGCTCTGGTGATCGAATGATGGTGGAATATCCATCCGAATTTGCCGAACTCCAATCCGCTAGACTAGTAAAGTGGTGGGGAGCAGTGTCACTACTAGAAGGGTACAAGACCAAGAAAAGGCTGGCATTAATTTCTTGGAAGATTAGTCCATAGTCCACGCTGGACAAGGGACTTGGTGAGCAGTGTCGGTACCGTCGCACAATTGGTACAGCTTCCCAGCATTAGTCTGTAAGATCGAAAGAATTTTCTGCCCTCCGTCGGTAGTCAAATCCACGTTTGTGGCCTAGGCAGGTGAATCACGCGAAGGCGAGCTGTGAAGGTGAATTCAGCTGGCTATGGAAAGGGCTATTCTCGATGTTTCGCTGCGTGATGGGATCTGCAACGAAGGCCTCCGCTCCCGACAAGTGTAGCCCACTTAGCCCTAAAGATCAGCAAGTTGAAGTCACAAAGGGCCGGTCACATAGCTCGTAGTACTGGCAACCAATGTGTTAGAAAGCTTTTCTATTGGCAATCTCGTACAGGCAATCGCCTTGTTGGACGACCCCTAATAGACGGGGCGATGACATACACAATGTTTTTTTTGTATGTCGAACGAGCAATTGGCTCACCTGATGGTAAATGATTACCGTCGCCCACATACATCTGCAACATCAGATCAGTTGCAGATGTAAGTACGCATTAGGGGAGGATGGGTGTGGGCCACCGGTTACCTCACTCACCGAACGAACGCCTCTGCTTCACGCCAGTATTCTGTGAGCTCGTGGTACTAATCCGTCGAGCCGGCCCATTAGAGTAGTAGGTAAAGCCGCCGCTCGGCTCTACCACGTTAAGGCACGATGCAGGCGGCTCAGGACCGTGCTCTGTGATAATCTTTCGAGGAGGCCTGTGTTCAGTGTACTTATGACAGGCTGTAATGACGATGACATCATAGAGACATGCAAACGCCGTGACGTGTATATTTTGTGAGTAGATACTCAAGTTCTGAAATAACTAAATAATTCTAACTTGGTTTCTTGATTAGGAATCGAATTACGCATGCAACAAGATTAACTGATTACTTATTGGTTATACAATACAATTAATTAATTTCACATTAATTATATCACGTGGTTTAATTACTAATTGATTTGTTAAGGTTTGTTGGAAACACTAAACGTAAACAACAAAAGTTACACAACATAGTGCTTAAAGATTTATATGTAATTTCAATTAAAAGTTGTTCTTTATTTATACAAACTTATTTATACCTTATTTATGTAAACATCATGAAAAATTGTCGTTCATTGTTGTGTTGTTTAGTTATCTGAGCTGGCTGTCTTAAATTGAAAGAATGGTAACATACGATGTCAGACATATTGGACAAACCATACAACCAGACCCGAATACCAATTATTTGTAGTAGGCACTCTGACTAGGATTAGAGCCCAGCAACTACAGCTCAGCAGTCGGCACTCTAAGGCACTATTTAACCCCTATATTCAATAAACAATAATTGTTTACTCCAAACAACCAGAGACGATAAGCCAGGCTTGTTTAAGCATAATGATTTCTCGTATTTATGCGAACACTACACATTTGAAACGACACTATTATTTTACGGATTTTATCGCGTTTAATTTTAGTATTTATTTTACTGACGTTACGAGTGCTTTATAGCACACGTGGTAATGGAGTGAATGTGAATGTGGTGTTAGACGCCGGGGTGTCATAGTTAACTTGGGCTACCTTTACCTTTTAACTGTCGGACCAAACAATAAAATGATAAATTATGGTATATATATGTTCTACATTTCAAATTGTATAAACATGCTTAAATAATCCTTACAACAACTTATAATGATGTAACATTATATTGCTTGCAAATTAAACATGAATGAGAACTTCGCGGGATTCAAAGTTTCAAAGCGGCAACTTTTGAAAGCGACCATGACCTTCTTGTGCCAATGGAGCAATATCTTCTAACGATCATATAATTTTAAACTTTCTTACTACAGTATCAAGTTTACACAAAGCCTGTAAGGTGAAGAAGAGAACCTTCGATGTTCGGTGTTTCTCTGCGCGATAGAACCTGCAACGCTGTTGCCCATAACCGACATAGTCGTAATGATCAGCAAGCCGGAGCGACTATGGATCGGCCACATAGCGCGCAGAACTGAACCTCGTACAGGCATGCACAGTATAGAACAACCCCCAACAAGATGGTGTGACGCCCAGCGCAGTGTTGCGGGAATTCGATGGAAGCACGTGGCTCGGAAACGTGGTTTGTTGTAACCTTTGGGGGCCTATGTACAGCAGTGGACTTGTTAAAATTCTGGGAGATTCTCTTTTACAGTCACCACACGGTGTTGTACTAATATTTGCTAAATATATATTTATGATCATATATAATATATATTATATCATATTTCTAAGACTATTGCTGAATATGGGCCTTTCTAGAAAAGTGTAGTATGCTTGTCATGGAAGGTTCGTCTGCTAGGGTGGGTAGAGGCGTCTTTTGCTTGGGTGGGTTCGGCATTTATAGATAATTGTTCGGATGTTATAAGAAACGTGCAACGACAAGTTCAATCAAACATTATTTTCAGAACGCTTAAATTGTTTTCTTGAACTGGTTCTCTCTGATGAATACGGTATCGATATAAATTTTCTAGTTGGGGATGTCGACAAGTTCTATAATTGTGTAACAAGGCTCTGCGTAACACTTAATTAACCAACACTTGACATAATCTAGCGTAACATCGGCCGTATTCGTGTAGGTCGTCCGTGCAAGCCATTAGAGACCTAATGGGTCGTGGCGTGTTGGTTTAAATAACGCGTGTCAAGTATAACAGCATGCTGTAACCGATGTGTTACATGTTATGGATTTATTCGCTAAAACCGGGATCCAAACGTAAAGTTGTTTTTTTTTTATGGTAAAGGCGGCAAACGAGCAAGCGGTTCAACCTGATGGTAAGTGATTACCGTCGCCCACGTACATCTGCAACACCAGAGGGGCTGCAGGTGCGTTGCCTGCGGTGGGGGAGGGGAAAGGGGGGAGTGGGCCTCCGGTTACCTCACTCACCGAACGTAACGCAGAAGCACAAGATGCGAGATAAACGAAGCCGGTATTCTGCGAGGCCGTGGTAACAACCCGGTCGTGCCGGCCCATTCGAGCAGCAGCAAAAGCCGCCTCTAGGCTCTACCGCGTATGTTTAACGCGATATACCTATAATATCGGCGTTAAACGATCTCGCCACCGTTGTTTTAATTTTGTTTTGAGACAATATAAAGGTTTTTCTTTTTTTTAATTTTTTAATAGCCTGAACGCAAATGGAGTTGTCGATAAAACCAGCGAAGCGCGGTGGAATACTAATCCTGAGATTAGACGAAGAACGTGGAACCATGTGTCGTGAGTTAAAGACAGGTACTGAGTTTTTCCCTGAAGATACGGTGGACGGTAATTCTAGAGTGACACCTCTGTTAGGTGGTTAGGTTAGATATATGATCATATTTGATCCCGCGGCACTAACCCGGTCGAACCATTCGAGTGGCAGCAGAAGCATTCTACAATTTAAACTTTTTGTTCTATATTTTTATTTTGTTCAGACGGTTCTTTCGCACTCAGACACAGTGTAGGTAAATCCAGAGAAGGACTGGGTCCGGATAGATTTGTGTTGTACAAATGTGCCTATCATCATCATTTCAGCCTATCACAAGTCCACTGCTGAACATAGCCATCCCCCAAAAATGTGCCTATACTTACGCACAAATCATAGACGCAAGCGGATCGGTGATCGCTGCACCTGACACCACGCACCTTAGACGCGACCTGCACGTCATAGGTCTGGTATATTTTTCATTTGGTTATCCCCCTATCTATCGGCAGCCATAGCGAATTTTAAGATTTTTTCCTAGTGTCCTCTTACGACTTCCACGGGAGGAATATAGCGTAAAAGGGATAACACACGCTTTATATTCAACCAAATTACACAAATCTTTGAGAGGAGACTTTTACCCAGCTGTGGGCATATACAGGATGCAACTTTATTTTACTTACGTAGACCGTTGGATAGCACGGTCACTGGCGTAGCTAGAGAGGTATCAATAAGATACTTACCATACATTTAAATGACCTTGCGATTTATTTAGTGACGAGTTGAAACTTTTGCGTTCAGCGCAGGATGCGCCATAAAGGTATGTACAGCATGTGTTATATTATGTCAACAATAATTACACGTGTTGCAATATGATAGAGATCGTTTCGCTTTTAGTATTCTCATATTGTTGTTTATATCTCATCACATTCTGATGACTGCATTGCTTCTATGCAACTGATACCCGCTTGGCTTCGTGAATATTTTATATGTCAAACAAATATTTTATTAGATAAGGCTATAAAACTTGAAAACTTTGGAAGCGAAATGGGAAAGTGACCGTTTATTGTGCACACGGCTGTAGATTATTGTGTACAGAGACAAGAGGATTTAGTACAAGAAAGGAGCCAAAAAAAAATTCAGTAAAATTAACTACCTCTTTAAGCTAGCAGTATGGAAGTGCCCGCTGCTAGACTAAAGCCTCCTACTCAAATATCCGAGAGGGTTTTGGAGCCGGGAAGGGCACGCTACGCTGCTCTAATCGTTCTTAACTTCTCACTCAGTCCAGTCTTGAAGTATCTATTTAACGTCGTTTTAGTAGCAAGTTCTTAATCAATCAGAATCGTTTGACAGAGGTCTACACTTGCAAAAAGGAGCCCGAATAAAGAAATAACAGACTTAAAAATAGCGTCAGAACAGAGTTGCAGAACGTTTTGTTTTATTTTTTTTTTAAAAGTCTTTGGGAGATGGGAGGGAGGATACGGAGGAGGATGGGGAGGCAAGATGCCTCTACTACACGCCGGTATTCTGCGAGGTAGTGGTATTAACTCGATCGAGCCGGCCTATTCGAGCAGCAGCTAAAGCCGTCGCTCGGCTCTACCACGTTACATGTGAAGTCATCAAAACGTAAGTATTAACAGTACAAGTGAATACGTTATTTTTGTTCATTTAATGGTTGAAATAAATAAATAAATAAAATAAAAGTCTATGAAAAAGTACAGATTAAGAAAAAAAGTAATCTTCATTATTTTCTACCTTTATAATAGATATCGCCAAAACAATCCAAAGGCGATACTAGATTTAGTGTGTACGTGCGGTCCACTGGCATCCATAAGTTCCACTGGCCAGGAGGTTGCTTGGAACCTCCTGGCTCCTTATGGTCTCCTCCTCGAGCTTCTTGGTCGATGGGACCATATTTATTGAATATTAATTTTAATTAAAATCCAGTATTCCCTGTGTCTTGGCAACTGAGTGCTGATAAGATCCATATGCATAAAGAGTCACTTTACATATATAAACATCCATAATAATAATCTTTGTAGTCATTAGAATTTGAAACACAAAGTTTGTATTAAGTCTCTGACCTCCGCGCTAGGTTAAGGACCTGTATTACAGAGGTCAGTGTCTTCTCCCAGGTAAATTAACAATACTCTTTCTTTATTAAAAAAACTGGGTTTTGGATATTACTACTATAGACTATAGAATAACAAGAAAAATAGAATAACTTCACGAATGAAAACATCAACGGCTCGGGTCGGTGCCATAGCGGGTATTCGAACCTGCACCTCTCAGCCTTGAAGGGTCACTATCAATCAGGCCATCAGGCCGTACATACATTTTCCAAGTTTCAAATCGACGTATCGTTTAGAAGTGGGTGAAAATCTACGCCTATGAGTTATTTAAAAACAGGGGCGGATAAAGTAAATATAGATGTACAGAACACTTTACGTATCACGTGTAAAAGATTATTTTAAGACGAAGGATAAAACAGAGTCCTAATCGACGCATATCTTCAATACTAAAGACATTGCTCTGTACTGAATCATCGCGACTCGTCGAAGCGGGAAAAATCCGTCCGAAGTACTTCGGGTTCAAAGGCTTTAGAAGTGCTTTGAAGGACACTTGGACATTGTTAATTGTCGCTAATACTGTACTGGCAGTGAGTCCGGAAATAATTTTATTGTAACGAATACTGATCAGAAATAGTAAAAACAAAAGCTTACATTATTTCCGACAGTAACTTTTGATAGAACTGCAAAAATAAGTCTATCGAATACAATATTAAATTACATATATCAATATATTTATTTATTTATTTTATGTATTAATTCTTTATTGTGTCCCTAAATAAAGAAAGGAATACAATGGGCGGACTTAATGCCTTTTGGCATTCTCTACCAGTCAACCCTGGGTGAGAAAGAAAACATGTTGGCAGGTTCATTCCTTATAATATACTTACATACTTATAACATACATAATACACTATACATTAACATATAATACATACATAAACCAATTAAATATGGAGAGAAAAATCTCAGATGGCATTTGCCTTCAGAAAGTGACGACGGAGCAGGGTTTTGAAGGAGTTTTTGTTCTATTATATTATTTGCTACCTTTCCTTTTTTTACTGTATAAGTCACCGTGCAGGGCGGACGGTTTGGTGAGCGCTGTGCTGGTGGCAGTGATGCTGCTCCCCATTACTAGTCTATGTGAAACTCAAATGCCTTTGTTCGTTAAATCAGCAGGGTGCCAACGCCAAGCAGCGGCTTTAGCTGCTGCTCGAATGTGCCGACACGACTGGGGTAGTAACCACGACCTCGCAGAATACCGGCATGAAGTAGAGGCATCTTGTGCTTTTGCGTTTCGTTCGGTGAGTGAGGTAACCTTCTCCTCATCTTCTCTCTCCCATCTCCCAAATGTTCTTAAAGGTCGGCGAGCCGCTTGCTCGTTTGTGTGTTGTAGAGAAGTTCGAATCTGTAGTCCTGTAGATGGTAGTGACACTTCTCTTTGTTTAGAATTGCAGGTTCGAAACCGTTGATTTAAAAAAAATTGTAATTGTAGAAACACGTTCATCTCTCCGTGTTTGATGTAATGCGATGGGAGGAAGTTTCAGTTGCAGCGTCAAAGTGATGTGACGCAACACAACATAGTCCTGGAAACCAATAACTTGTGTTTTTCACAAAAATCGCTTCGCATTAAGCCACGGTCGTAGTATTATTACCCCATTCTGCACAAAAGATATTTCTTTCATATTTCGTGACTGCATTGACAGTCAACCCTATATCCGCGCCGGCATTTGCGTTTCGTTAAATCGCTGGAAGGCGATGCGTTTCAAAGCGATGCAGTGTTATGCGAAATGATGTCATTTGTGATGCAAATAAGTGTGAGATGTGATATCCCGCTGCCTGCGACTACATAATAAACAGCTATGATGTTATGTTTGTTGATATATATACGATATTTGTTACTGTTTGTTTGCTTAAGCTTATCGTTTGTTTAGTTAATGCTCGAGTTCACCGAGAAATAAACTGACGTTTAAAATAGCAGCTAGTAAATGCCCATTGCTGGGCAAAAGCCCACAATATCTGAGCAGCTTTGATTTGTTATTAACTAAAATGCTAAATAATCAAAGATTCTTAACATAAGTCACTGCTGTAAGTCTATTACAATATGAGGATTTGCAGTAATCTCCACGATAACAAAACCAGAACTTTGATGATTATTCGCCATTTGTTGGTGAATTCGTATACCATATCGGCGAATATAAGATACTCACGGAATGATGTGGCAGATTGCCTGTCCCGTCAAACTATAAAAATATATATCTTACTGATAAATGTCTTAACTAGTGTGTTAAAATGCCTTCTAAAAGTTGTTCGAAAAGTTGAATTTGAATAGGCGAATTACACATTTTGCAACATTATTTATAGAACTCGTATACTGTAGTAAGAATGCCGAAGGTTAGCCTTTCACAAGGACGTGCTGCAGCTTAAGACGTCATGACGTTATACCCGCCTACAATAGTCTAGTCTGGTTCCACGAAGCCAGTGGGCCGAGGAATGCTGGTCTCGACTCCGTGGATTATTTTAACTTTTGGATGGAGTCGAATACTTGTCTATTGTGTCGATAATATAACACCCTTAGGCACTCCATGTTAGCCAAATTGAAGATAATAACTTTCACAGGTCCCCATGATTGTAAAAGCGAACATTCATCTTTATAGACATCATCTTAGTATGCGACACTCAGATAAACTTTGTGCTGTTCCAAGTCAAACCTTTATTTAGCATATCAATAATATTAAAAATATGAAGATCTTTTAAAGAAAATAGGTTGTTGATGTTCTAATTGGCAAAGATTTCTTTGGAGATGTTTTTTTTAATTACATTGACATATGACAAAATTAATTCCGAGATGCTTACCTATTTATTCTCAAAGCTTTGTATGCACTAATGTTCACTTTGCATTCATGTATCATTGCATCACATGCATATTCTCAAGTCCTGGTTACTTTAATTGATAATATGCAAAATATTGTACTTCGTAAAGCCACAGGGTAGGACTTAGTCGAACTTTATTACATATTCGTATGTAACTGACAACTATGTAATAAGTATTATCCACTGAAATAAACTGACGTTTAAAATAGCAGCTAGTAAATGCTCATTGCTGGGCAAAAGCCCACAATATCTGAGCAGCTTTGATTTGTTATTAACTAAAATGCTAAATAATCAAAGATTCTTAACATAAGTCACTGCTGTAAGTCTATTACAATATGAGGATTTGCAGTAATCTCCACGATAACAAAACCAGAACTTTGATGATTATTCGCCATTTGTTGGTGAATTCGTATACCATATCGGCGAATATAAGATACTCACGGAATGATGTGGCAGATTGCCTGTCCCGTCAAACTATAAAAATATATATCTTACTGATAAATGTCTTAACTAGTGTGTTAAAATGCCTTCTAAAAGTTGTTCGAAAAGTTGAATTTGAATAGGCGAATTACACATTTTGCAACATTATTTATAGAACTCGTATACTGTAGTAAGAATGCCGAAGGTTAGCCTTTCACAAGGACGTGCTGCAGCTTAAGACGTCATGACGTTATACCCGCCTACAATAGTCTAGTCTGGTTCCACGAAGCCAGTGGGCCGAGGAATGCTGGTCTCGACTCCGTGGATTATTTTAACTTTTGGATGGAGTCGAATACTTGTCTATTGTGTCGATAATATAACACCCTTAGGCACTCCATGTTAGCCAAATTGAAGATAATAACTTTCACAGGTCCCCATGATTGTAAAAGCGAACATTCATCTTTATAGACATCATCTTAGTATGCGACACTCAGATAAACTTTGTGCTGTTCCAAGTCAAACCTTTATTTAGCATATCAATAATATTAAAAATATGAAGATCTTTTAAAGAAAATAGGTTGTTGATGTTCTAATTGGCAAAGATTTCTTTGGAGATGTTTTTTTTAATTACATTGACATATGACAAAATTAATTCCGAGATGCTTACCTATTTATTCTCAAAGCTTTGTATGCACTAATGTTCACTTTGCATTCATGTATCATTGCATCACATGCATATTCTCAAGTCCTGGTTACTTTAATTGATAATATGCAAAATATTGTACTTCGTAAAGCCACAGGGTAGGACTTAGTCGAACTTTATTACATATTCGTATGTAACTGACAACTATGTAATAAGTATTATCCACGAAATAAATGATTTATGATTATGATTGTACATTGGGTATTATTTGCTTTACGAGAATTTGTCAAATAAACCATATTTTGGTTAGACAAATAGTCGTTTTCATTCACCTGTCACTTTTTATCCAAACATCAAAGGTGTTAAATAGGCTATATCGTAGGAAACGTTCCTCTCGAGCGTTCACAGATGGCGTTACTTGGAAGCGAGCAGATTATGCAATACCGGCCAGTAAAAACGCGCCGTACATATAGATAGATGTTTGACAGAAACTCCGTACATGTTGTGTCAAATATCTATCTTTAGTAAACAAAGTCGTCGATCGATCGTAGGCTGTAAAAGAAGACGTTTAAATGTGTCATAGACAAAGTGTTAAAAAACTATTGTAAAAATGGGCAGCTATTTGCATATTATATTTGAGAGCTTAATACGTGGTAGAGCCATGTGGCGGCTTTTGATGCTGCTCGGCCAGGTTAGTACCACGGCATCTTTTGATTTTGCGTTTCGTTGGTTAGTGAGGTAACCGGATGGCCCACATCCCTCCCTATTCCCCACCTCTTCCCTCCCATCTCCCCAATAGCCTTAAAGGCCGGCAACGCACCTGCAGCTCCTCTGGTGTTGCAGATATATCTGGGCGACGGTAATCACTTACCATCAGGTGAACCGCTTGCACGTTTGCCGTCTTTTCCATAAAAAAAAAAGTATATTTTTGCTGCTGTCAAATCGATATTGACTATTGACTTTTGTTTTATGAATAGGTAAACAAAATTTTTGTCAATATTTGTGTTGTTTGTTATTTTGCTCCACCTGTGGATGCTTTATTGGAAATGTTTGTACACATATCAAATAACAAACGCCCTACGCTGTGTCCACGGGAAGTGGTACCATTAGATTTATACAATCCACAATCCAAGTAGCCTAGTGTTCATGGGGTTCGCTTTAGTTTCATAGAGCGCGAGTGACCTGGGTTCGAGCCCGCACTAAAATTGTTAATGTAATTCATCGCTTTTTGTGGGCCGAGGAATGCTGGTCTCGACACCTGTGGATTATTTTAACTTTGGATGGAGTCGAATACTTGTCTATTGTGTCGATAATATAACACCCTTTAGGCACTCCATGTTAGCCAAATTGAAGATAATAACTTTCACAGGTCCCCATGATTGTAAAAGCGAACATTCATCTTTATAGACATCATCTTAGTATGCGACACTCAGATAAACTTTGTGCTGTTCCAAGTCAAACCTTTATTTAGCATATCAATAATATTAAAATATGAAGATCTTTTAAAGAAAATAGGTTGTTGATGTTCTAATTGGCAAAGATTTCTTTGGAGATGTTTTTTTTAATTACATTGACATATGACAAAATTAATTCCGAGATGCTTACCTATTTATTCTCAAAGCTTTGTATGCACTAATGTTCACTTTGCATTCATGTATCATTGCATCACATGCATATTCTCAAGTCCTGGTTACTTTAATTGATAATATGCAAAATATTGTACTTCGTAAAGCCACAGGGTAGGACTTAGTCGAACTTTATTACATATTCGTATGTAACTGACAACTATGTAATAAGTATTATCCACGAAATAAATGATTTATGATTATGATTGTACATTGGGTATTATTTGCTTTACGAGAATTTGTCAAATAAACCATATTTTGGTTAGACAAATAGTCGTTTTCATTCACCTGTCACTTTTTATCCAAACATCAAAGGTGTTAAATAGGCTATATCGTAGGAAACGTTCCTCTCGAGCGTTCACAGATGGCGTTACTTGGAAGCGAGCAGATTATGCAATACCGGCCAGTAAAAACGCGCCGTACATATAGATAGATGTTTGACAGAAACTCCGTACATGTTGTGTCAAATATCTATCTTTAGTAAACAAAGTCGTCGATCGATCGTAGGCTGTAAAAGAAGACGTTTAAATGTGTCATAGACAAAGTGTTAAAAAACTATTGTAAAAATGGGCAGCTATTTGCATATTATATTTGAGAGCTTAATACGTGGTAGAGCCATGTGGCGGCTTTTGATGCTGCTCGGCCAGGTTAGTACCACGGCATCTTTTGCTTCTGCGTTTCGTTCGGTGAGTGAGGTAACCGGAGGCCCACATCCCCTCCCTATTCCCCACCTCTTCCCTCCCATCTCCCCAATAGCCTTAAGGGCCGGCAACGCACCTGCAGCATCTATGGTGTTGCAGATGTATCTGGGCGACGGTAATCACTTACCATCAGGTGAACCGCTTGCACGTTTGCCGTCTTTTCCATAAAAAAAAAAGTATATTTTTGCTGCTGTCAAATCGATATTGACTATTGACTTTTGTTTTATGAATAGGTAAACAAAATTTTTGTCAATATTTGTGTTGTTTGTTATTTTGCTCCACCTGTGGATGCTTTATTGGAAATGTTTGTACACATATCAAATAACAAACGCCCTACGCTGTGTCCACGGGAAGTGGTACCATTAGATTTATACAATCCACAATCCAAGTAGCCTAGTGTTCATGGGGTTCGCTTTAGTTTCATAGAGCGCGAGTGACCTGGGTTCGAGCCCGCACTAAAATTGTTAATAGCAATTTTAAGTGCAGTATTTACCACATGCTCAGCGTTGAAGGAAGACATCTCAAAGAAACCGGCAACTCTGAGAAATAATAAACAATATAATTTCGAGGTTATGTGTTGTCAACCCGCTCTGGATCAGGGTGGCGGGCCCTTCCCGGTTCCAAAACCCTCTTAGATATTTGAGGAAGTCTTTACCCAGCAGTGGGCACTTACAGGTTGCTACTTTACTTTTACAACTAACCAATTGTAAGGGAGAGTATACTATAATTTTCTCTTCATATATCAACCTCACGTCTACGCAGCTTTACTGCAGAGAGACAAGACTCTGGCGACCGACAGATGCCGAAAAATCTATCTAAAAATGCCGAATCAAAATCGCACAGACTTGCGCTTTTAATAAAAAAAAAATCTTTCCTATTTAAAAAATAGAATAAAGATTTCACGAAATCGATAAGGCGCAAAAAATTTCATAAAAATTGCGTGTCATCATTCCCCTGATCCTATCGTGTTACATTTTTACCCTCGTAAAAGTTAAAAGAGTTAAAGAGCGACCAATGTTATTTAACCATAAGACGTGTTTCGATTAAAAATTATTAGCGATTAGTTAAAACTTATTATATTATCAAATCAAGTGTAGTAATTAAATCAGGCTTTTTGCCAGGTAGCGGCATGAGAATATCACCTCCTTTCTTCCCACGGTGACGTAAGTAGAGAATAATTAAATGTTGATCAGGCTCTCCGACCGTCTCCTTCTTTCTATCAGAGAGGTGAAAAAATTGACCGCGCAAGCCCCTTTGGTTACGTTGAGTCGTGTAGAATGGAAAACAAGAATCTCTGCTCACCTCTATACGTGACAGGCGTGATTATATAACAACGTACTACTGTAACATATACAGCATCGGCGCAATCGGGTTAAACGTTTTGCCCCCTCTAATGAAGGCAGAATTGTTGGTGTTCAAAAAAAGAAAGTCATCGGTCGTGATTCAAACCTTCTACTCTGCTGGCGAATAAAGCGATGAACTACTCTTTATATTATACCGTGTTGTTATTTTGCTCCACCTGTGGATGCTTTATTGGAAATGTTTGTACACATATCAAATAACAAACGCCCTACGCTGTGTCCACGGAAGTGGTACCATTAGATTTATACAATCCACAATCCAAGTAGCCTAGTGTTCATGGGGTTCGCTTTAGTTTCATAGAGCGCGAGTGACCTGGGTTCGAGCCCGCACTAAAATTGTTAATAGCAATTTTAAGTGCAGTATTTACCACATGCTCAGCGTTGAAGGAAGACATCTCAAAGAAACCGGCAACTCTGAGAAATAATAAACAATATAATTTCGAGGTTATGTGTTGTCAACCTGCTCTGGATCAGGGTGGCGGGCCCTTCCCGGTTCCAAAACCCTCTTAGATATTTGAGGAAGTCTTTACCCAGCAGTGGGCACTTACAGGTTGCTACTTTACTTTTACAACTAACCAATTGTAAGGGAGAGTATACTATAATTTTCTCTTCATATATCAACCTCACGTCTACGCAGCTTTACTGCAGAGAGACAAGACTCTGGCGACCGACAGATGCCGAAAAATCTATCTAAAAATGCCGAATCAAAATCGCACAGACTTGCGCTTTTAATAAAAAATCTTTCCTATTTAAAAATAGAATAAAGATTTCACGAAATCGATAAGGCGCAAAAAATTTCATAAAAATTGCGTGTCATCATTCCCCTGATCCTATCGTGTTACATTTTTACCCTCGTAAAAGTTAAAAGAGTTAAAGAGCGACCAATGTTATTTAACCATAAGACGTGTTTCGATTAAAAATTATTAGCGATTAGTTAAAACTTATTATATTATCAAATCAAGTGTAGTAATTAAATCAGGCTTTTTGCCAGGTAGCGGCATGAGAATATCACCTCCTTTCTTCCCACGGTGACGTAAGTAGAGAATAATTAAATGTTGATCAGGCTCTCCGACCGTCTCCTTCTTTCTATCAGAGAGGTGAAAAAATTGACCGCGCAAGCCCCTTTGGTTACGTTGAGTCGTGTAGAATGGAAAACAAGAATCTCTGCTCACCTCTATACGTGACAGGCGTGATTATATAACAACGTACTACTGTAACATATACAGCATCGGCGCAATCGGGTTAAACGTTTTGCCCCCTCTAATGAAGGCAGAATTGTTGGTGTTCAAAAAAAGAAAGTCATCGGTCGTGATTCAAACCTTCTACTCTGCTGGCGAATAAAGCGATGAACTACTCTTTATATTATACCGTGTTGTTATTTTACGTCTATCGCTGTGTAGTTAGAGTTAGGACGGCTTCACAAGTATATACAATACGGAATGTTGCTTATCAATGTCTTTCCGCGGTCCATATTAAGCGCTACGGGTTTTGGAGGCCAGTTATTGCATTAGGCGTGTGGGAACGCCTTGGGCATGTGCTGACTATTTAAAATATTAACAGTGTGCACTGCGCATATAAGGATATAAAGTAAATATTGTTTTACATTATACTCTTGACATGGTTCTAAATGCCAGCATAAAGCTTCAGTACAATTAAAATCAATAATCGCGCTGAGAAAAAGGGACGGTGAGCGCAGTACCCTTGCACTTGTGACGCTGCTATCTCTAGTCTGTGGGATTTGGGTTCGGCAAATTCGGATAGATATCCCACCATTGAGCGAACGCCAGAGCTTCCTTTGTTGGTGGTTGTAAGTGGGTGCAACACTTGCAGGTAAGGTATACATAATATAGTAACGTATGTTATTTATTAATTCTCTCTACTTCTTCATCAGTCTTTTAATGGTATTCTGCAAATTGGCGACATATTTGTTTATCGGGTTGTAGTGAAAAACGTGCCAGCAGTCCACTTGACCGTACTAGTATAATAGAAATACATAGGTATATATTAAAAGTAAAATATTGTAATTGATTATGCAGAAACTGGAGCCAACCTTTTCGGACCCGAAGTTTATTTACCTATATGTGAGAAAACCACGGAGTCGTGCTTCATAAATAAAAGATGTGTCGTATACCCAACGCGTTAAACACTTCACTGCGACTATAATTTTTATAGTTGCTAGGGCGCTCTACACACCGCACCCGCCGATCTGCCGGCACAAACTTCGGCTTTGTTGTCGGCGGGTCGGTCGAGGGCTGCACTTTGTTGACAATTGGAAATCTTTGTCGGCGGCAACACGACATCGACAATGAATAGCATTAGAATATCACTACACCTTGAATTTCACCAGGCAACAGAGCGCGTTCCATCATTTCACCGACATGTCGCGGTGAAGGTTGCACGGTTACTAGTGGCCGACATGATTCTTTTCAAACAAGGCTGCCGACACGGAATCGTCGGGCTTTGTCAGCGGGCTGGCGGGTTCGGTGTGTCGAGCGCTTAAGCGCATTTATACGAGCTATATTAAATTTAAATATAAAAAAAAAACATGGGCAGATTGTAATATTTGCGTGTTAAGATACTTCATCTTGGTGAAACTTTGTTGTTAATATTTATTATTATTTAAGTTAATTATTATTCAATTTATTTCACAATTTCGAATAGTACATAAAATATATAATACATTAATTCAGAAAAAAAATCTACCCATTTCTTAAAATTTTAAGCACTATATTAAATGATATTATTGAATATTTATCTTCCTGTGACAAGGTAGTGCTTCTGCTTATGAATAAATACATACAAATTAAATTGTTATCAAATTATTATCGTAATGAGAGGAGCTGTAGCAACGGTGTGACAGACGGCCAAGTAACCAATTCAGAAGCTTGTCACGCGTGTTGAGCATATGTAGTGATTTTTGTTTATTCAAATTACAACACGATCGAAGATTATGTTTATTTTTAGTCATTGCTGCGATACGTATAGACCCTTTTATATTTAAATTTTATTTTATATAACGTATTTGCTACAAATATGCTTTAACAGAGTGTAAGGGAGAATATAACTTCTTTTTCATCGAAGCTCGACCTCACCAGCAAGCAGTGCACACTGCGGAATCACTAACGAGGCTCTCGGAATGTCCATCCCAATCGCCACAGACTGGTGATGGGGAGCAGCGTCTGTAATGCGAGGGTCCGGCACTACACCCACAAACCCGATCCGTCTGCTCATCGTGGCGAGTGCGGGCAATTCCTCAATTCGTAGCATGCTAGCTTTTGTTGGTGCTTTCACCGAAAAGCCTTTATACAAGCAGTACACAACATTGTATACACAAGTTGATGAAAGAGAAGATTTTCAAACAAATCCCAGTTTTTTTTATGGCAACTGCAACCCATGAACACCTGCAAGCAACTAAAAATCGAAAACCCTTGAGGACTAAGATGGAATTTACAGGCTAATAGACAGCCAGTATAAATATACAATCCGGAATACAACAGAAGTTGCAGCGCTGTTGGGCGGTGTCAAATGGGTAAGAGGCCGTACTGAAGAGGTACTCTTAATCATTTCTGCCACCAGACGACTTCTAGCCAGAGAAGGAGTCTACCTACCACCTAGTGAGAAAAGTTTTTTTTGGTCTAATATATAAATCATATAAAAAATATTCAACATACGAATCAACTAAGCTTTGCTAAATTAAGAGAGCACTTTTAAGAGCCGCGGTACCCTCGTTGTCGTGGCGCTCACTTTAGTTTCATAGAGCGCGAGTGACCGGGGTCCCCGGTGCTGGCACCACTAAAACTGTTAATAGAAATTTTAAATCCTGTATGGCCACGTGCTCAGCGGTGAAGTAAAACATCGCGAGGAAAACTGCATGTCTGAGAAATAATAAAAAAAATATTTCGAGGATATGTGAAGCCCGCCAACTAACACTGGAGCAGCGTGGCGGGCCCTTCCCGGCTCCTAAAACCTCTCTGATACTCGTGTTTGAGAAGGATGCCTTTGCCCGGCAGTGGGCACTTACAGGCTGCTACTTTTACTTTTAATAAGAGGGGGTAAGATGAAGGTGGGGGTTTGGACACAGGACTAAAATTTCATAGAATGGGAGCGAACCAGGTTCATTCCCCGTTGCTGGATTTACGAAAATAGGTACTTGCAATTTTAAGTAAAATTGTTTTTAAAACGGTACTCATGATGTTTGAGAATGTATGAAAAATAGTAATCCGTAGTTATATGAGTTCGCTAATCTGCACTAAAAATTTAGTGGAGGCTCGGCAGAAGGAAGATTACAGCCGGAAACTAAACAAACAAAAATTCTGATTGTTTATACTGGGCGAGTATTTTTCTTTAAAATATTTATTTTAAAAGAGTAAATTAATAACTCATTATGACGTTCTTTTCACAGTCAGACGAGACGTTGACTAACTTACATTTACATTTGCCTATTAATGTTCCTCAAAAAAAATCATTTCCGAATTTTGCACAGTCCGATGCCTAAGTTGCGCCGTGAAGAGGTAACAAACAGACAAACAACCGTAGAAAAAAGACGCACTTTTACATACTACTAATACGCTATGGGTATGTGTGAACATGCACGTATATGTCCAGGGGAATATTCCGGTTTCCGGTTAACAATGTTGATGTCCGGTTATAACCACGCTATCAAGCGTTTGACATTAGTCAACTGCGCAGGAGATATTATAGTGCTGTGAAAGTACACGCTAGACACTCACGTCACTCGTCCTTACCTGCCCATGTCCAATATAACGTACAAGA
The DNA here is from genome assembly GCA_029286595.1 of Bhutanitis thaidina. NCBI lineage: Eukaryota > Metazoa > Arthropoda > Insecta > Lepidoptera > Papilionidae > Bhutanitis > Bhutanitis thaidina. Next base: position 2,774,009 of record JAGSMS010000034.1, on the reverse strand, counting down.
GGTAAGATTTAGTGGTAGGGTCAGATGTAGTGCCAGTGACACGGGACGGGCAACAAAACCAGACCACAAGAAAAATAATTTGCCTTTAAGCACAAACATTAACTTCGGCTGGGATCCGCCCACAGAACCACGGATCGGTAGTCAGGCGCTCTAACCACTAGTTAACAATAGGTTAAGAACGGGGTACAATATGGTACAGTGTCATAAGGAGGCACTCGCACGTGCTGTCCAATTTTTTTGTATTCAAAACATACGTCTGCTTGATTAAGTAATTACTTTATTAAAGTAAGTTTAATTAAGTCAAAACGTTACCTACGCATATGTTAGTATTATCTGACAAATTTGCGACCCAATTGGCTAAACTGACTCATGAGAGCGAAACTGCCGGATCTAAGAATCTCGTGAGTTAAGGTCAGCGAAACACAACGGTGCGTTTAGCTTCACGCGGCACGGTGCACTATAATTTCGTTGCTGTTAATTATTATTATATAGCGAAACGTGTCGGAATTTTGTGAATCAATCTTTTACGCTCGATCACGATGTGGGCTGACACCGAATTATTTATGTACCGAATTATCTTCACATTAACCGGATTTATAGAACTGCGCGTCTTGCGGATTTTGATTTCCGAAATAGCAATCACTGGCTTTGGTTCTTTATATTGTTTTTAAACAATTATGGTGCTTTTGATATTTTAAATAATTCCTTTTCACGTTTTCATATTACTGATTTTACTCTTGACATTTTTTAACAGCACCGACAGCATAGCAGCGCTGCAGAAGCTGCTTGTAACTTGCTGAGTTGTGACTTATTTTGGCTGCAATCCTATATTAATATTTAGAACTCTAGTCTCTTGATTGGATGGCACATTCACTCGTTGACAAAGAGGTTATAAAATAGTATCTTTGGAAGCAATTTTAACATAAATTTCTTATATTTAATTATCATACGTTCTTCAAAAATGAAATAAGAACGTGTGAAAATATGCTTTAAATTATAATAACGATAACTGTTATTATAAATCAATCATGTGAACCACGTAATGCCTCGGCCTCACAGTACTTGTTTACAGATTAGTTTGTTGCCATCCTTATATTCTTGATACGCAGTACTACGAACCTTCATTAGCATCCAGTTTGAGATCGGAGGTTGAGGGGCTTTGATCATTTGCAGACAATCATTTGATGCGTGTATACGATAAGAAATGGATAGACATAGACCTTTTTATATATCACCGCAGCGCCCCAAAAATAATAAAGTTTGATTTATAATTATTTTGTAAATAGTAGATTGTAAACTTACAAATATAAACACCAAAAATGTTATATAAATCTGTAAATGTGTACGCAGAGTAGAGTACCTTACTCTTACGATTTCTCTTTTTGCAGACTATTTATAACCTAAAGGGGTGCAGGTACTTGTCAATAGACTTGTATAAACGTAGTTTTAGACGGCACTGCTATATTCTTATATAATTATATTCAACGAAACATAAGTTGTTTTTTTTTGCTGAATCATTGCACGTTTCTACTTTTGCCGCGAAGTTAAGTGATTTTTATTGAAGCCGGCTGCAGTTTTCCAAAGCGCAATGAAAACACACGATCAGGGTTCCCGAATCGGGCCGATCGGTTTACAGCGGCTGATCTAACGAATAAATAATAGTACTTCGTAATTACGGTATCAGAATTACTCATACATGCACAGGACACAATAAAAATTTATCTAGAACCTACGAATATAAATTTAGAGGTAAGAGGGCTTTCTGATATAAGTACTAAGTCAAGTAAACCTTTGTACTACTTAAGTTTGCCTTTGCATTGTGAAGGTACTATACAATTTCAGCGTGTTCGAATATTGTAACTCATTCTAGTATTCATTTTACATTCTTTTATCTGGCTTTAATGTGTTGCCAACTTTTACAGATAACATATTGCCAAAAAGACTCTCCGGCGTAGGCATGATAGACGTATTAGTTTGGGTGTCTCTTCTTTACTTTTCTAGCAAGAATGTGAATGAAAACCCTATATTGCGTCATGGTTCGACACTAGGTAGTCATGGTTCGACACTAGGTAAAGGCCATTAAAGGTGTTTGAAACCAATGATTTACCCTGTGATTTTCGTATTACAGGGTAATATCGTACCTTGTTATTTTTAACATGATTTAGTTTATCCAAGTCAGGGTTATAATTAAAAAAAAAATTAATTAATATAACACGGTATGATTATATCGGCGAATCAGTTCAAATGAAATTTTTGACGTTTCCCAATATAACGATATGATATATTCAACACTTTTGACAAGTATGTCGGCGCTTCGTTCTTTCGCTATCTTTCGGCAGACACGAGATTTTACTGGGTTTATTTTAGCCAACTATTAAGGGAGTCCTTACCTACTGGATAGGTTAGGGTGGCAAACTCTTTTACAAAGTCACCACAACGCGAGCCATCAACGTCGGTACGTGATTATTGTAGTTCCATTATCAAATAACCGTTACTTTTGGAAATTAATACAGACAATTTATTATAAGTTTCGCAACAAACGCTGCGGTTTTTAGTAAAACTTTTCACTGTATGTTCTGTTTTGTAACTGAGAAGACTTAACAGTGATCTGAATTCCTTACAACCTTTGTTTTTTAAATGCAGTTTTAAGTGGTGAGAACTTGAGAAAAATTAATTATGATTAAGGTAGCACGTGTAAGTTTTACTATCGCAGCTCTAATTTGGTCATTAAGTTGCTTTTATTATTTTCGTTTCTATGGTCGAGAAGGAGTCTTTGTCTATGGTAATATCTACAGTCTATACTACAGTCTTATTCCACTGCAAGACATAGGCCTCACCCATAAGGAGGATTAGCCATAACCGCTAAGGCTCGGTCAGCTATTTGGCGATCGGAGTACCAAACATCTCGCACCTGAGACTCAGCTGCCCGTTATCGGTTCGCTTAATTTTGATCACGGTAAGTAAACTCTCAGGAGCGCCTGGCAGGTGTGGCAACTGCCATCTCAAGTATATCCCACTTAAATTATCTAGAGCTGTGACAAGCACCAGCGGCAAACGGCCAGCGTAACGATTACGTTAAATTCTTCCTATGACCAGTATTGGACTGTTCAGAGGTTGCTAAAGAAGAAAGTAGATACCCAGAGAAGAAGCTCTTTGAAGATATCATCGTAATATAAAACCGTCAAGATCGCATTTTTTTTTAAATTTTAATATGCATTATATTTATACAAGGGATAATGAAATTATGCTTGGCTTTTATTGTAATTATAATGTCAACCCCATCTGCATGCGATGCACCCTGCTCGTAGGTAGGACAAGCAACAATGGAGGTATGATGATGGGGAAGAAGAAGAAAGTGGCGATAACTACTATGTGTTTATTAGAATAACTTTGCTGTATGTGGATTTTAAAGGAGACACTTACAAAAGAGTTACTACGCTCCGTTGCCATCAAGTACGGTATGAAAGATTTGTTAATCTATTCAAGTGAACCTAAGCTGCGACTTAGTAAAGCATTGCGCCGAAGTTAGTTCACCACAGATAACCGCGATCCCTTTGAGCGAGATAACTAAAACGTTTGCTTGGGTTAATAGTTTGGTAGTTTATTAAGAGGTTTTCTGTCTGAGTATTATAGAATAGTTAAACAAGTTATGTAATTTTTGTCCAATAAATATCGTCGCTGGGAACTACTGCCTCTAGAGAGGGAAACACGTTCTAAACATGTACTCGCCCTTATAGGTACACAATAAGTTTCTTCTCCTAATAAACTACCAAACTATTCTAATTCTTCTCATCATCATCATCATTTCAGCCTATCAGAAGTCCACTGCTGAACATAGGCCTCCCCCAAAGATTGCCACGAAGTTCGGTCCTGAGCCACCTGCATCCATCGACTTCCCGCAACACTGCGTAGGTCGTCACTCCATCTTGTGGGGGGTCGTTCTACACTGCCTTTGCCTGTACGTGGCTGCCACTCGAGAACCTTTTTTCCCCAACGGTTGTCAGTTCTGCGAGCTATGTGGCCGGCCCATTGCCACTTCAGCTTGCTGATCTTTACGGCTATGTCGGTTACCTTAGTTCTGCTGCGGATAGCATCGTTACAGACTTTATCACGCAGAGAAACACCGAGCATAGCCGTTTCCATAGCGCGCTGAGCAACTTTGAGCTTCCTCATACGGCCTGCCTGCATGCTAATTCTTCTACTTAATTTAATTTAGTTTGGCCAAGCCTAGTGCGTTGGAAGACTCCTTCTCTGTCTGGAAGTCGTCTGGGTCACCAAACAGCAGTCTAATAACTGTTGTGTTCAGGTTTGAAAGGTATTGTTTTTTTATGGGAAAGGCGGCAAACGAGCAATAGGCTCACCGGAAGGTAAGTGATTACCTCTGGTATTCTAAAGAGAAAAAAAAACCTCTGGTATTGTTTGTATTAAGTAAGGGTATTTGGGAGATGGGAGGAAGAGGAGGGGGATGAGGAGAGGGTGTGGGCCTCAGTTTACCTCACTCACCGAACGAAACGCAGAAGCACAAGATGCCTCTACTTCACGCCGGTATTCTGCGAGTATTAATCCGGTTGAGCCGGCCCATTCGAGCAGCAGCTAAAGCCGCCGCATGGCTCTACCGCGTTAGAAATATAGTATACAGTATAGAGAACCAGTATAATTACGGGCTGTTAGGAACTCCATGCATGTGTGAGGTACGTTTCTGGCGTCCATGGGCTACAGTAGCCAGGTCAGGTGGACTGTTAGCATGATGTTCATCCCAATCCAATAAAAATAAGTCGTGCCAAATGGGAATCCGTAATCTGTGGCTACCTCTTTGGGTGACAGGCGAAAACTAATATACATCATAACACCATCTGAATTGATATCGATTAACCAAAAGATATAAACGAGTAGTAAAAAGTAATAGATAGATTAATTTAAAATCCTTGAGTAATTTAAATTTCGACCCTATTGCGTCAACAGTAGACTGCGTTTCCAACTGCTATCAATCAAGATAAACAAAACTTGATTGAAAGTCTGAAAGTATGTCAATTAAATTGTTTGTATGTAGAGCTAAAAATAATAGTGAGATCTTATCAAAACGGGTCAGATATAATCTGTAACGTTAAATATAAAGACACATAACAATAACTTAATTTTTATGGATGTCTCCCATTTGCAACTTTGTGAAAAATGACGTTCAATAAGTGGCGTTCAATATCACCACACTTATAGGAAAACCTTTTAAGAAGTACTGACTGTTGGCGGTGCTTGCTTAAAGAGCAGGACTTGAATAGGCTAATAATGAAAGAAGAAAGACAGAGCAAAGCACACTTTATAATTTTTTATTTTCTGGGTGTCCATTTACATAAAAGTAATCACAAAGAATAGTTTAAAGTGTCAGAAAGGTTAGTGTTCACTTTGATTTAACAATCGAAATGGCACAATAAAAATATTCACTGCAGTAAATAATTTCGGAAACCGTTCATATTCTTTAAATCTATCTATTTCATGTTTTCAACGTAACGCCGTATAATAACAACGTATCCGTAAACGTGTTTATTGACTTAATGACAGTTAAGTGTATGGACGCGGTATTGGAGAATCTCCCATACGATCTTATTGTGTGTCGTAAAAGCCCTTAGTCGGGCAATGGTAAAGTCGGAGAAAGACAATGTTATATACGCCTTTATTTTGAATCCTTCACTTGACTTTTGAAAACCTTATCAAGGATTACACATTAATATAGTTCTTATAATGTTTATAAATTGTACTGTATTAACTCTGATAACTCTTGATAATTTATACACAAACCATTATACAAAAACGGTCTATTTTAATGAATATATTTAAATTGAATACTTACAATAAAATTAAAAACGTAATTCAATTAAATATTAATTCCAATGTTATTTGTTGGAGCATTTTTAGAGAAGCCTATGTCCAGCATTGGGCATAGCCGATTATGAAGATATGTGACATCTTATCCAAAATATCCTCCTGGTTGATTAAGATGGTGTACCATATCATTGTTAGGACAGGCTAGGATTCAAATCCAAGATCCCCAGAATTTATGGTCGTCATTAACATTTTCTGTTATATTTTTCTACCTGTGATACACAGACAAGAGTAATCTCGTTCTGTCCATACCATACGGATAAATTATTTTCCGGCGAATAGGCATATTGTGTTGGTAATGCCGTATATTGTTAATAAAAGCGCTCCACTATTCTTCATGGCCTCTGACAATTAAACACGGAATTGTAGCGTATTTGCTAAAGCGCAAATATTGTCCAGATCATAAACTTGATTTCTAATGAAACATTATAGTGTTATAACAAGATAATGTATAAACAAGCTATGGTAGGTCAAGGGCCTGTGACAATTGGTTTGATCCCTGGGGTCAGCACCTCTAAAGTTTGAAGTGTTATGCGCGGTCTTACTACGTGCTAAATGGTGAAAGACAATAACTTGAGAAGACCTACATTATCTGAAAAGTTATTAAAAATTATTGCGAAGGAGCAGCGTGGCGGACTCTATTCGGTTTAAACTCAAAACATCTCAGAGAGACGTTCGATGTTGCCTGTTTCATTCCTATAAAGTAATTTTAGTGCAGTAATTTTAGAATGACAAAACGAGCTAACAGTGATAGCCTTAGCCGCCATGGTAAGTGGCCACTCCAACCCATGGACACCTGCAAGCAACCTCAATCATACGAAGTTACAGACGCGATGTCACCCTTGAGGACTATGATGGAATTTCTCACAGTTTGTAATTTTACTGGCTTTCATTACGTGTGGGTGTTCATTTACGCAGGTACCTCCACGATTAAATAATCCTGGCACAAAGACTTGTTGTCTTGTTTAACTTTTTTATTTCCTACGTATCGAGCGCATTGCAACACATCGGGGGTTTTATTTCAGTGTACAGTATTTTCTCAAATATAAGAAATCATTAGGTTCTTTTTTGAGTTTTGTTGTTTAATACATATTTACAATTTGGGTTTTCCACTGTTTGGGTAACTTTTGCCTCCAATTTGCAATGCAACCACTGCCGACTGTTTTATCCGATTTTTTATTTTAATTTAATTACTGGATGTGAGGCCATCAACTTTATTCCTCCGGGATGACAACGTATCCTCAGCACACGCAAAGTCTTCAATTGAAGTTTATAGACTTCTATGAACTGCAGACGTCACATATCAGAAGGCGGACCGTTCGCACCTAATACCAATATAAAAAAAGATACGAGAAGAAGAATTGCATCGTTCAAATACATCTAAAAATAGGCCAAAGAACTTTAATTCTAATACATCAAGATAATCTTTAGATAATCCGGTACCTTACAGTATCTAACCTCATTTTATTTTGTAATTTACGAGTGGCAATTTAAAATCCAATTATGCCGGTGTGTTAGAAAACAAAATGATTTAACGGCACATCGTGAGTCAGTGCTGGATTAAGTACACTAAGAAGCCATCAATCTAACGGCATACAAATCAAAGAACGTCAAGTTGTCTGTTCATCTACTGCAACTTTTGTATACTGAAAACAGATCGTGCTGTACTCTCAGAACTTAATTTAGGACTATTGTAAAGTTGGCAAAGTTACTTAGTGGCTTTTCAACGTTTTAATTCTAAACAAATCAATGTTTAGGGGCAACTCCACGTTTTTGAGTTATATCCTAATAGTTCTCTAGTTTAGCAATCACCGTTTTAAGCTCAGCGTCGTAATACTGCTTTATACCTCTGTTAACAAGTATGACACTTGTAGAGATGCTAGTCTGCTCGAGTACGCAGTTCATTTGTGCTTTTATATATATATATATATTCACGCCTTGTTCCCAACGGGGAAGGTAGAGACAATCTTCTTCCACTTGCCATGGTCCTGACATACTCGTTGGTTTAGAGTACTCTTGACCTGACCTTTTTTCAGAACGTCTCCGATTTGATCGTGAAATGTTCGCCGAGTCTTCCTCTCCCGAATCTACCATTTAAACTCGCCTCATATATATTTTTCGTCAACCTACTTTCGTTCTTGTGCTTTTATGGTATAATTAACCAAAGGAGCGTTTGTAATACACCCCAGAGTGGACAGCCTTTGGATAAAATAGCAGTTTGTGATCTGCTCTGACCCAGCACCTGCGATTCTTGTTACGGAGACTGTTGGTGATCCGGTCTTACAGGGACGGTTCCACGCCATGTCTATCGAGGGCAGTGTCAATACCGAGGAAGTTACTTTTGTCAAATACGCTTCTCACTTGGATAAAGATAACTCGACATATGCTTTTACATTTAAAGGCCTCTACAATCTGGCTAACTACTTGACTGTACTGTATGCATGAGGATTTACATGCAGCGGTCTCGCGGAATCGCTCATTTCTCTTTCGCATAGCTTACCTACGTTTTTCATCACTGTCAACATGAAAGATTAGAGGTTAATGGGTCTAAAAGACGGCATTGCCTGGTTTGGGAATGAAAAGAACGTTGACTTTTGTCCACCCTTTCGGCACATTTTCTTCGTCATGCCATTTGACTTCATTAACCAATCTGCATCCCGGTAAGTGTGTCTCAGGGACGCAATAAGTTTCATTTGGCATTGAAGTGTATGACTTGGGGAGTAAGGTAAGCTCTAGTGAAAATCATAAAAAGTGCTTACAGTTCAGGCAATCCAGTACGTTTGAGACCATTTTTAATAAACAAAACATATCTACACCATCTTAATCAACCAGGAGGATATTTTGGATAAGATGTCACATATCTTCATAATCGGCTATGCCCAATGCTGGACATAGGCTTCTCTAAAAATGCTCGATAGACATGGCGTGGAACTGTCCCTGTAAGACCGGATCACCAACAGTCTTCGTAACAAGAATCGCAGGTGCTGGGTCAGAGCAGATCACAAACTGCTATTTTATCCAAAGGCTGTCCACTCTGGGGTGTATTACAAACGCTCCTTTGGTTAATTATACCATAAAAGCACAAGAACGAAAGTAGGTTGACGAAAATATATATGAGGCGAGTGTAAATGGTAGATTCGGGAGAGGAAGACTAGGCGAACATTTCACGATCAAATCGGAGACATTCTGAAAAAGGTCAGGTCAAGAGTACTCTAAACCAACGAGTATGCATGCGAAGATTGATGAAAGTGGGAGAAGGAAAGACGAGTATGTCAGGACCGTGGCAAATGGAAGAAGATTGTCTCTGCCTACCCTGTTGGGAACAAGGCGTGAATATATGTATATATAAAAGCACAAGTGAACTGCGTACTGAGCAGACTAGCATCTCTACAAGTGTCATACTTGTTAACAGAGGTATAATGCAGTATTACGCCGCTGAGCTTAAAACGGTGATTGCTAAACTAGATAACTATTAGGATATAACTCAAAACGTGGAGTTGCCCTAAACATTGATTTGTTTAGAATTAAAACGTTGAAAAGCCACTTCAAGTAACTTTTGCCAACTATACAATAGTCCTAAATTAAGTTCTGAGAGTACAGCACGATCTGTTTTCAGTATACAAAAGTTGCAGTAGATGAACAGACAACTTGACGTTCTTTGATTTGTATGCCGTTAGATTGATGGCTTCTTAGTGTACTTAATCCAGCACTGACTCACGATGTGCCGTTAAATCATTTTGTTTTCTAACACACCGGCATAATTGGATTTTAAATTGCCACTTGTAAACAATATAAAATGAGGTTAGATACTGTAAGGTACCGGATTATCTAAAGATTATCTTGATGTATTAGAATTAAAGTTCTTTGGCCTATTTTTAGATGTATTTGAACGATGCAATTCTTCTTCTCGTATCTTTTTTTATATTGGTATTAGGTGCGAACGGTCCGCCTTCTGATATGTGACGTCTGCAGTTCATAGAAGTCTATAAACTTCAATTGAAGACTTTGCGTGTGCTGAGGATACGTTGTCATCCCGGAGGAATAAAGTTGATGGCCTCACATCCAGTAATTAAATTAAAATAAAAAATCGGATAAAACAGTCGGCAGTGGTTGCATTGCAAATTGGTGGTAAAAAGTTACCCAAACAGTGGAAAACCCAAATTGTAAATATGTATTAAACAACAAAACTCAAAAAAGAACCTAATGATTTCTTATATTTGAGAAAATACTGTACACTGAAATAAAACCCCCGATGTGTTGCAATGCGCTCGATACGTAGGAAATAAAAAAGTTAAACAAGACAACAAGTCTTTGTGCCAGGATTATTTAATCGTGGAGGTACCTGCGTAAATGAACACCCACACGTAATGAAAGCCAGTAAAATTACAAACTGTGAGAAATTCCATCATAGTCCTCAAGGGTGACATCGCGTCTGTAACTTCGTATGATTGAGGTTGCTTGCAGGTGTCCATGGGTTGGAGTGGCCACTTACCATGGCGGCTAAGGCTATCACTGTTAGCTCGTTTTGTCATTCTAAAATTACTGCACTAAAATTACTTTATAGGAATGAAACAGGCAACATCGAACGTCTCTCTGAGATGTTTTGAGTTTAAACCGAATAGAGTCCGCCACGCTGCTCCTTCGCAATAATTTTTTTAATAACTTTTCAGATAATGTAGGTCTTCTCAAGTTATTGTCTTTCACCATTTAGCACGTAGTAAGACCGCGCATAACACTTCAAACTTTAGAGGTGCTGACCCCAGGGATCAAACCAATTGTCACAGGCCCTTGACCTACCATAGCTTGTTTATACATTATCTTGTTATAACACTATAATGTTTCATTAGAAATCAAGTTTATGATCTGGACAATATTTGCGCTTTAGCAAATACGCTACAATTCCGTGTTTAATTGTCAGAGGCCATGAAGAATAGTGGAGCGCTTTTATTAACAATATACGGCATTACCAACACAATATGCCTATTCGCCGGAAAATAATTTATCCGTATGGTATGGACAGAACGAGATTACTCTTGTCTGTGTATCACAGGTAGAAAAATATAACAGAAAATGTTAATGACGACCATAAATTCTGGGGATCTTGGATTTGAATCCTAGCCTGTCCTAACAATGATATGGTAGCATGAAGTTGGTCTCTTGAAGGACTCTGGAACCCGTGCAGAGCCACCAGCAACCACCTTCCTAGTATACTTCCTGGGTTACTAGCAGACACATCTAGTTGAGGTTTGTTTCATTTGTTTTAATTTGGATCAATTCAATGCAAATGATGATAACGATTTTATACAGTTTTTATTTTTTTTTTTATTTTTTCAACTGTACAATTATTTTGCAGTGGAAATGAGAAAACAATTTCGACACAGTTACGCTCCGCGGAGCATGTGTGCCGTTCGGTGATTGTTCCAATGCACTCGCATTAATCATATCCACCGAGTGAGAGTCACAAATCTTGTTTAAACTTGACCCAGTTGATGCGTCTTGAAGGACGCTTAGTTCTTTACATATAACATAGTTTTATGGCTTTGAACCTACCTTTCCTTACCTTAACAGCCTGCACTGCTGAATATAAACCTCTCCAAGAAAGAAAGCGTGAACCAAAGCCGGCTTACATCTCTTGGAAAGTTTGGACATGTTCACCACATCGGGCAAGCGGGTTGGAGAGCGCAGGGTCTCCTTATCAATTAGTTAAAAAAAAAATTAAACGAAGACTTTGTAAAAGGGTTTATTATAATATAAAGGAAGACATGGATTATTGTAACACCTGAGAATGAGTTGATCGCGCCCCAAATGTTTCTATATGTTGTATTGTTTTAATATAATATTGCATTATTAAAAAAAATATTGAAAAAAGGGTATACGTATCGTGTTTTTTTCGTCTGTTTCTTCTCCATTAACAAGGTCTAGTCACAAGCCAGAGGAGCCATATTACGTAACGGTGGTAGATTAAAAAACAATGACTTTTGACAAGTGAAATTTATTTCTTTTTTTTTTTATCTATGTCTATGCCGAAGAATAAATATTTTGATTTAGTGTGCCGGTACGATGCGAGGAGGATTACGGATGCTGCTCCCCATCACTAGTCTGTGGGACTAGGGTTGTCTGAGCCTCGTCTGATGGTTAGTTTGCACCATGTGAGGTTGGCATTTGCAGAAAGAGATGGTATATTCTACTTTACAGCCCCTTATCGACCATGAAAACCTAGTGTAGTTTTTGCCAACGCTCTCTGAGTGAAGTTGACATCCATAGACCAAAGTTAAAACATTACGTAACGTATCAAATGAAATAAAATAAATCACAGCCTACTGACTTTACATTCGCTCTTTTTATAATGACCTCAATGTAGGTAACGTCTCACGTTTGGGTGGCGCGACAATTTAAATAAAACATAATGTACCGTTTCAATTGTTAAATTGACTCATTATCCGCGCTATTTTGCCTTTTTTAAGTTTCCGCGCCCACTTTACATGCATTTTAGTTGGAAAATTGCGGCTGACGTCGCTCTGAGGTCGCGTATTCGGAATGCTCGGTGATAGTTATTTCATTTCAGATTTGGGTATGCGACGTATTTTAAGCATTGGCGAGCATTTAAACTAGGGGTTAAAGTATGAAGCTGCCGTTTTAATGGAGTTGCCATTTTGAATTTAAATTTAACGTCCATGGTTCAAGATTCGAGATTAAAACAGTTTTAATACAAAATCTATAAGATTACAAATTGATTGTTTTGGCTTTCTATTTTGTATTGTATATTTCCTTTGTGGCTATATGTATTTGTGTGTAAGTAGACGCCTACTTGCATCTATATAGATTATTAATCATATATACGCACATAAACACCCATGAGTCGTTTACACATTTATATTTGTCATAAAAATGTTTGTCCTTAGCGGGATCCATGCGAAATTGAAAGCTTCCGATGGCCGAGTAGGAACTCGGCCATCGGCCTTAACAGTGTTGCATAGAGGACGGCTTACCACCAGTCACGTTCGTCAGAATAAACTCTAGTAAAAGTTTTGAAGTACGCTCATGTCAATTTTTTTTAATGTGATTAGGAGAGGGGCAGGCAATACAAAATATTAGAGGAGATACATTAAAAAGAAACGTAATTTTAAAATGTAATATCGTTTATACCTGAGGCGCTAGAAGTTTCTGTTTATTTTAGTTTTGAATGAAAATCATTCACGTGTCCTCATATTTTATAGCCGGAGCAGATTTTTTTGCTCGCAAGCATATTAATAGAAAGCTTCTTTAGCAGCAAAAACTAAACATAGCACAACGTGCTTGTGAATATGCTCATTAGCGAATGATTAAACTTTAAAGCGTCGTCTTCTCTTTGATTTTTTTTTTATTCATTTCAAACTCTTTAAACGAGAAAGGTTGTTTTTAATAATCCAAAGATTTGATAGCATGTAAAATAAATAACCTTGCTTTTATTGTTCTTCAGTCCTTAACCCGATGTAAATCGTTCATTAGTTTTAATCTTGCCATTAACTCTCTCTACGATTACAATATTATTAAAGCCGTTTAGTCTATTTAAAAGTGTTCAATATTTTAAAAAAATTAAACGAAGACTTTGTAAAAGGGTTTATTATAATATAAAGGAAGACATGGATTATTGTAACACCTGAGAATGAGTTGATCGCGCCCCAAATGTTTCTATATGTTGTATTGTTTTAATATAATATTGCATTATTAAAAAAAATATTGAAAAAAGGGTATACGTATCGTGTTTTTTTCGTCTGTTTCTTCTCCATTAACAAGGTCTAGTCACAAGCCAGAGGAGCCATATTACGTAACGGTGGTAGATTAAAAAACAATGACTTTTGACAAGTGAAATTTATTTCTTTTTTTTTTTATCTATGTCTATGCCGAAGAATAAATATTTTGATTTAGTGTGCCGGTACGATGCGAGGAGGATTACGGATGCTGCTCCCCATCACTAGTCTGTGGGACTAGGGTTGTCTGAGCCTCGTCTGATGGTTAGTTTGCACCATGTGAGGTTGGCATTTGCAGAAAGAGATGGTATATTCTACTTTACAGCCCCTTATCGACCATGAAAACCTAGTGTAGTTTTTGCCAACGCTCTCTGAGTGAAGTTGACATCCATAGACCAAAGTTAAAACATTACGTAACGTATCAAATGAAATAAAATAAATCACAGCCTACTGACTTTACATTCGCTCTTTTTATAATGACCTCAATGTAGGTAACGTCTCACGTTTGGGTGGCGCGACAATTTAAATAAAACATAATGTACCGTTTCAATTGTTAAATTGACTCATTATCCGCGCTATTTTGCCTTTTTTAAGTTTCCGCGCCCACTTTACATGCATTTTAGTTGGAAAATTGCGGCTGACGTCGCTCTGAGGTCGCGTATTCGGAATGCTCGGTGATAGTTATTTCATTTCAGATTTGGGTATGCGACGTATTTTAAGCATTGGCGAGCATTTAAACTAGGGGTTAAAGTATGAAGCTGCCGTTTTAATGGAGTTGCCATTTTGAATTTAAATTTAACGTCCATGGTTCAAGATTCGAGATTAAAACAGTTTTAATACAAAATCTATAAGATTACAAATTGATTGTTTTGGCTTTCTATTTTGTATTGTATATTTCCTTTGTGGCTATATGTATTTGTGTGTAAGTAGACGCCTACTTGCATCTATATAGATTATTAATCATATATACGCACATAAACACCCATGAGTCGTTTACACACATTTATATTTGTCATAAAAATGTTTGTCCTTAGCGGGATCCATACAAGCGAAACTGAGCTTCCGATGGCCGAGTAGGAACTCGGCCATCGGCCTTAACAGTGTTGCATAGAGGACGGCTTACCACCAGTCACGTTCGTCAGAATAAACTCTAGTAAAAAGTTTTTGAAGTACGCTCATGTCAATTTTTTTTTTAATGTGATTAGGAGAGGGGCAGGCAATACAAAATATTAGAGGAGATACATTAAAAAGAAACGTAATTTTAAAATGTAATATCGTTTATACCTGAGGCGCTAGAAGTTTCTGTTTATTTTAGTTTTGAATGAAAATCATTCACGTGTCCTCATATTTTATAGCCGGAGCAGATTTTTTTGCTCGCAAGCATATTAATAGAAAGCTTCTTTAGCAGCAAAAACTAAACATAGCACAACGTGCTTGTGAATATGCTCATTAGCGAATGATTAAACTTTTAAAGCGTCGTCTTCTCTTTGATTTTCTTTTTTTATTCATTTCAAACTCTTTAAACGAGAAAGGTTGTTTTTTAATAATCCAAAGATTTAATAGCATGTAAATAAATAACCTTGCTTTTATTGTTCTTCAGTCCTTAACCCGATGTAAATTGTTCATTAGTTTTAACTAAAGTATTGACCTCCTCTACGATTACAATATTATTAAAGCCGTTTAGTCTATTTAAAAGTGTTCAATATTTAAAAAAAAAAATTAAATTAATATTAAGAATAAAAAATATTTTCGCAAAAAGCCTCGCCATGCGAAGTGACGAAGAGACGATTGTTCATTCACTTACAGTTAGTTTTAGTTTCCCTGTAGGTTTTAATATCTTTATAGGTATAAAAAATCTCGCGAAGTTTTATTCTTTTTATGTACAAAGTTAACAAAAACCAACTTACCTTAACGGAGAAGCTGTAAATTATAATTTTAAATTGGATTTATGTCATCCAACACTTGAACGTGGGCGGACGTGCTGAAGTCATGGATCCACAAAAACACGGCGTGGGCACCTAGCACATCACGCCGAAGGCCAATTGAACATTCAATATTGGTTTATCTCAATCACATTTGTATAATTAATGTTTCTGTTTAATAATTTAAATAATATTTATCTGTGAAATCGAAGAGTTTAATATAATTTGTACAATAAATGCCGCTTCGTGTCGACGTGAGAATCTACCACCAAAGGGGGTTTTTAAATTCCTCATGTTGGGAGAGGCCTAAGGTCAGCAGAAAACAGGTAGATGAAGAAGTACGGCAGAAGTGCGTATAATTACAAAACAAAAAAAAAGTGGTGATCCACTATTATATTTGTAACCATTGTCAATGCAGACAGACTGTGAGTTGGCGTGTGGTAACCGAGTAAGAATTTGCCACCCTCTTTCTTCTCGTGGGTTTCGTGAAGGGCGACTAAGCATATATCGCAATGACTACCGACAGATGGACGGATAACCATCTCGTTGTATATCAGACTGAAATTAAGCAGACCAATGACAGGCAGCAGCATTTAGGTTGCGTGATGTCTGGTACCGAGCGTGGCCATTATGAAAATTCCTCCTAATTTATTTAAACTTTATTTGCACATAACAGACAAAAAAGACGGACTTAATGCCAAGAGGCATTCTCTACCATATACCGATAGATTGAACAGAGAAAATGTAAAAGTGTGTACAGAAATATTATGTTTATATATATATACTCAAATAATATACTACGATACAATACTTAAATATGATGGTACTTAGACAACTACTACTTATTAACGTGGTAGAGCCAGGCGGCGGCTTTAGCTGCTGCTCGAATTGGCCGGCTCGACCGGATTAATGCCACGACCTCGCAGAATACCGGCGTGAAGTTGAGGCATCTTGTGCTTCTGCGTTTCTTTCGGTGAGTGAGGTAACCGGAGGCCACTCCCCCTCCCCATTCCACTCGTTATCTTCCCTGTTATCTCCCTAATACCCTTAAAGGCCGGCAACGCACCAGATGGGCAATCTGGTGTTGCAGATGTATGTGGGCGATGGTAATCACTTACCATCAGGTGAACCTATTGCTCGTTTGCCGCCTTTTCCATTTAAAAAAAACTTTTTTAAATGGAATTTTTTGTCTGGTAATGCAAAACGTTGTGGTAAATCTTTTACGTCTGGGGAATAGCCTACGATAAGCAGTGTACTGTATATGGGGCTGGGAGTGGGACTATTAACCCTAAAAATAAGGTATACAGTGCCTTTTGGCATTCTCTACCAGTCAAACCTGGGTGAGAAAGAAAAACATGTTGGCAGGTATAAAATAAATAATAAATGTAAATTAAATATTAATATTAAATACATAACCCTGATAATATACTTATAACATACATAAACATATAATGCATACATAAACAAATTAAATATGGAGAGGAAAATGTCAGATGGCATTTGCCTTCAGATAGTGACGATGGAACAGGGTCTTAAAAGAGTTTTTATTCGGATTCTGCCTAGTCGTAATTGGGTTCTGCCGACTGACGGTTTGAAAAAAATCTGAATTTACGGAACCCAAATATCACAGCGGTAACATCGATCACGAAGACGTGATCATAACAAGAATGAATAGAGTATTTTTATGATAAATTTTTTTTCTTACTTTAGGTGGTAGATTCCTTTTATGACTATGAGTCCAGGGTTGGTAACACACTGTTATCCATTTCTGATGCCAAACACGTTGTGTTGTATTTCGGTTAGAAAGGCATAAAAAGCCAGTATAGTTCCAGGCGCTGCATTTTAGTCCTCAGTTGTTTGCAGATGTCTAGGGGATGCAGTAGATTTACGATCAGGTCGACTCTTATCATTTCATTCAAATAAACGAATAAGTTTAAAATCTTACGTATTTCAACAGTTTATTTAAACCTACTAAATTTAGCTATTCTTTGTAAAAGCTTCGCTGAATTGTCAATTCCATAGTTCTCTCATTAGTAAATTGTAACTGCTTCGTTTGGAAGTCAAGTTGTTAGCGACTTAATTTATTCAAGTGTTATATTTTGGCTCTTCCGTCTTCTATATTCGATGCTCCCTGTTAGCTTGTTAATAAAACGTACAAATGTAAAACAGGAGAATGGTTATGGTGATCAATACTAAAATTATCTATACATACAGTAAATTTGTAGAATTTGTATTTTGTAATTTCAACTATTTGGAGAAAAAATAATTGCTGGAGACTATATTTATATAGCTATACTAAACCAAATTTAAATTTTAACGTATCTGTCTGTCCAAATAGATGGACTATCCCTCTGTCTGTATGTCTGCCTGTGTGTTCGCGTTTCACACTAAATCTACTTACAGGATTTACATGGAATTTAATACGCCGATAGTAGCACTATAAAAATGTGTCACAAAGCCTTTAAAAATGACGGTCAAGTGTGAGTAGGAATCGGCTTGTGCGAATTCCGTATCATAAAGTTGTGGAATAACGGATTACATTACATACATCATAAAACATACCAAATTAAAACCAGTGTAAGTAGAGGTGCATAGTTTTATTTAGATCCTAAAGTTTCCCAATGTAGGTGTTTCCCATTCTTAAACCAAATTCTACGCGAGCGATGCCGTCGGAAAGAGCTAGTTATGAATCGAAAAGTTGGTTAATGAGATTTACAAGTTGGCCATACTCATTGTCCTCTTCTTACACAAATTATTCGTTGGGCATGCAGATAGGAAGCGCAGTGCCAATCTCCTGGCACTCGTCATGATGCTCCCCAACGCGGTTCCTTGATATTTGGATTTGGTATATTCTTATAGAAAGGTTAACTATCTCAAACCGATGTCGGCAGCAGCGTCTGAGGCGCGAGGCTTCTAGTAATGCTTGCCAACCCCACTGCCAAGCCGATTTTTGAAGAGGCCTATCAGCAATGGACTATCAAAATACTGTTGATGGACAGAAAGATAAATTTTGTATAATAATTGCTTTTAAGATTATTTGTTGATTAAAAAGCTCAATTTTACGCATATTTATGTTAATTATCTCTATGATTACCTAAATAGATGTTCATTCAAATTTCGAGTTGTGGACGAACGTCTTATTAGTTATTACTAAATAAGGCTTTCAATTTATTCCAGTTCGTGCTACGTGGATGATTTATTGAGGTTAAATAACAATCTTTTTATCATTTTCCATGTCGTACAATAATTAATATTCAATGTACGAGTACGTCCCCTACCACCGTACGCTTAGCAATTATTAATATTTAACACCACCAGCTGGAATACGCTTTAAGCTCTGAAACTTCGGTGACTTACGTATTATATATATATAAATTCATTTACATTACAATCACTAACAAATATTATGGATCTTGCACTGCAACCCAGTTTTTTAACTACAGAAAATGTCAAGTTTCATTTACAAACTCTCACACTATTCTCGAAAATGGTTTAAAATCGAAAACGAATAGTAACAGATAAGTTACATAAAGGGCGAGGATACTGTATCGAATCAGGTGTTGAATTGGCAACGGACTTTAATTGTGCTGGACATTGTGCTAAAAGTTGAACGTTTTATGTATGGGTCAGTATGTTCCATGTTACGTGACGAATATTTATAAAGTTTCGTTGTACTGGGAACTTCAGTACCTACTCATATATTGCCTTTGTACATATAAAGTTTAATTTGTATTTTGATTGCATGGTTTAATTTATTAAACACTAACAATCTCCCGTGACTTCGATCGCGTGGTCTACAATTTAGCGCGATAATATAGCACTCATTAATCGAAAATATTGGTAGAGTCGGGAGAGGAAGATCTAGGCGAACATTTCCCGATCAAATCGGAGACGTTCTGAAAAAAGGCCAGATCAAGAGTACTCTAAACCAACGAGCATGCATGCGAAGATTGATGAAAGTGGAAGAAGCAAAAGACATATGTCAGGACCGTTATAGATACATACATACATACCGTTTAAGTTGACGAAATATTTTGTTAAAACGATAAATTATTATTACATGTATATGATATATTTGTAATAATAATTTATTTCTCTCCACAATATAGTGTAACGCAAGAATATTACAGAAAATTAATCCATGGGCTTGTATTTCAGGACACCAGGTCTCACACAGTATTTTTACAAATGTGCTTAGGATATTTCGATTCACTTAATTTTGTATTTAAACTTGATATACTTTCACAATTATTTATACAACATCAGGGTTGTTAATAGTTGTTCTGTTTAATCATAATTTAGTATGAAAAAGTAATGTATGTACATGAAAATATAGATGCATTTAAAAAGTTTAGTGATGTTTATGTTAAGATTACATAAACATCACTAAACTTTTTGAATCTCATTTATTTTAAATCTTAGTGAATACAACGAACGGACACGAGATTGTAATGACAGTAACTAGACTGCATAGAATTAGTTATACGTTCATGGGGCAATGTTCTCCTATACGTTTGCACAACTAAATCCCAGGAAGTGTCAGAACTATTCCTACCATAGAATATTCATAGTCTATATAAATAGGGTTATTACGGGAAGGGAATACATGGATGCTTGTACCATTAAAAAAATTGTAAAAAAGAAGAGGATACCTACGGAGTTTCTTTTCCCTATTGCTTCTCCGTCAGAGGAACCTCATTACGAAACGGAGGTAGAATGAAAAAAATATGAAATTTATGTTCTTACGTTAAAAAATAAAGATTTTAATTTTTGAACGCAAAAATGGTGACAACACTTACCTTAACTTTTATATATAGTATACAATAGAAAGCCATTAACTAAAAAGACATAAGGAGCGACCTTAATGCCTAAAGACGTCCTCTTCCAGTTAACCCAAGATGTTGTAATTTCTATGATGGTAATTAACCGATACTTTTTAAGTGTAATACAATGCATATTCTGCCTTTTGGTAGCAGAATTTGGTAGTAAGAATCTGCCTTTGGTAGTAAGAATTTGCTCTCGTGGGTGTCGTAAACGACTAAAGCTTAATCCCTTGATAGGCCCATGGCAACCGGGAGCAAAATTTTACAACACAGCGATACTCACACAGCTTCACCTTCCTGCATTCGACGTTATGCTTATGCGATAAGAAGGTTCTAATGCAGATCAGAGACACGGCGTAACATAGTTTGTGGCTCCACGATCAGGTGCGCTTGCCACTTGGTCATGCGGCAGTGTTTACTTACACCGCATATTTAGATATTGGTAGCTGTGTTTATTTTGTAAATGTGTGCCTCCGTCAATATTATATAGTATAATGCAGAACTAAACACGTTAAAGTTTAAACATGACTCAACGCTAATGAGAACATAACATGTATACAATATTAATATTATAATTTTTCTAAGAACTGTTTGAGGAAAATTCTAGTTTATTGACATTTACAAAATAACAAGCACCAAAGAGTGAATTAGCTATAATAAAGTAATTTAAATTTGATATATCTTAGTATTTGTCATATATTAAGTTATTATAGTCAATTAGTTATGTACGTAGGTACATTATTTACAATTAAGTTTGTAATTATGTATTTAATATTCTTTGCACACAACGGTACCTACATGGTTGGCTGACCTAAAAGCATTCTCTCCCAGTCAACCATTACGCTTAGCAAAATTAACATATGATTCCGATGGTTCAGCAGAATGAAATATATTAAATGTATCAGTGACTGTCTGCGGTGTCTCTTATCTTAAATTTGCTCTTTATGAACTTGTCATCGAGAGGAAATTATTCATATTCATGTCTTATTCTATGATTTAGTCATCATTACTCCTAAACTTCTTTAGTATCCATACAGTTTTTGTCGTGTTTGAGCGACAAACAACTCAAAAATACAAACATTCACATGTACATTGTATGATGTTAGTAAGATTATGATACTTTGATTAACCTATCCCGCCCTCGGTTTGAGTTAAGGTATTAAGAACATACCAAACTTTGACGACGATCTCGGCTCTAGTCACAGCAGTAACAGTAATAGTTAATATACTTACATGCACAAACAATACTTGTCCAAGCAACACTGCAAAATAAGACATTTCTCAATAAGTTCGTGTGTATATACATGGTGGATGCGACGTTATGACATTAAATGTAACCTCATATTTAACAGGCTATTTCCAAGTACAACAAATATCAATAATATAACCACAGTAGTTTAGTCACAATTATTATAATTTTTGAATTTTTGTTATTTGGTATTACTAGTTAACTGGCTTTATATAGCGTCCGCGGCGGTGTTTGCGGCCCGCGTTTAAAGTCATCGATACGCCGACAGTAAAGATCCTCGAGATCGCTGCTCCTGCCGAGGTCATTAAACTAATAGTCATGACGAACAACGCTTACGTTTTATTTGAATTATAAAGGATTTTTAATTAAATTAAAAAATAAAAATCTTTTATGTTGCGTTATAAATTTACTGTCTAAAAAAATTTTACTTAATACCAATAAGGTCGCATCCAACCTGAACATGTTCTCGTGTCCCTGTGATCTCATAGCAGCGCTTGTGGAAACAGGCTTTAGTATCCCAATGATGTAGTTAAGACTTCGATGATGCTCTACGAGTTAGAAAGACGTGCATCATGCGGCTCTCATTCTCCACGTTGTCGGTTAACTTAGCAGCAGTGAAGCTTTCTGCAAGATATGGCAATGTGTGCGTGACCGTACCATATGATCGACAATTAGTGGAATTAGTCGGGGTTACTTAATCTGAATAGAGAATTGCTCAAGCGCTTGCCTACACGTAACACGGAATGAACGTAATAAACTCTGCCTAGAAGCCGTCTGGGTAGGTACCGCCCGTTTAAATATTTCTACCGCTAGGGAGCAGTGCAATCACTTTTATATTCAGGTTTGAAAGGTGAAGTGAGCCAGTACAATTTGAGGCTGTGAGTCATTCCATGTTATTCCTCAGGGGAACGCAGTTCGATTGAAGTTGTTTGCAGCGCCACATTGCCGTAGCCACTGTACGATATACAATAAAAACTGATCGACTGACAGCGCGCTTATCAAATCAATCCAATAAAAAAAAATTATGATTTTTTTTTTCTTTATTGTGGCTCCATAAGATCTTCTGCCTTGTCCAAGGTTGTCGTAAAGGTTAACTAAGAGAAATGTTAGAAAAAGCTATAGCAGTGGACAATTTACATCCTGTCAAAGGAGATATAGAAAAAGTTGGTGCTTCTAGATCCGCCTATTTAAGTCCACCGCTGAACATAGGGCTCCAATAAAGCGCCAGTAGAAGCCGACATACATTTTCTATGTAGATTTGAACATACCCTACGGTGGGCAAGGGGGTTGGTGAGCGCAGTGCCGGTAGCCTTGCACTAGTACTATTCCCCATCACTAATCTGTGTAGTTTGTATTCGGCAAATTCAGATGGATATTCCGTCTTCATTTAGTCGAAAGAGCCTGATTTTTTCGATCTGCATCACGCGTAGATGAGGATGGCATTTGGAGGAAGAGATGGTATATTCCCCCTTATAGCCCAAGAAGTTGTTTCGTTAGATAAAATTATAATTTTAATGTTCATAAAAAAAAACTGGACATGTTGTGGTGTAACTAAATGTTGAAGGCACAGACGTGATATATTTAAAAATACGGTAATGTACTCGGAAACGATTCTCGTTTTCTTCTAGTTAATAGCATTCTCAGTAAACAGAGCGTCCGAGAGTGCCGATCGAGCTGGTCACGTAAGACTAATAAAAAACAGTTTTACGTAGTCTTGGCTATTGATCGGTTCATGGTAGAGTGTATTACAGATTCTACTGTTAAATGTATAAAAATACTTTTTTATAATTCTCCTTACCCACGCTTCGCTCAATTTAGAGTATATTTATATATATAACGAGCAAGCAGTTCATCTGTTGGTCTATTGTTAATGTAATTCATCCTTTTTGTGGGTATTATAGTTGTCGACTAAGGGATGGGAAGGGAGAGTGGGCCACCGGTTACCTCACTCACCGAACGAAACGCAGAAGTACAAGATGTCTATACTTTACGTTGGTATTCCGCCAGGCCGGGTCGAGTCGGCCCATTCCCATTCGAGCAGAAGCCGCTGCTTGGCTCTAGCACGTATATAATAAGTGTTGGCAAACCCTTCAAGAAATGTATACTGATTTTGGCTGGTGCTTACTTGGAGAATCCATGGACTAGCTTCCAATGTATTTTCGTGTTTGTTAAGTTAATTGGTAAACTGATAAATTCGGTTTTCACGAAATACAACTCTTCATAGATTATAAATTAATATACTTAGAATTGTTTTTGACTTCAGAAATTGAAAACATTTCAGTCAGTGTCAATTATTGTCAGTGTCACTTATTCGTCATTTCACCGCAGTAGAAAAGGTTCCAGCGATTAGGACCTCGCCACACTAGCCGCGCGGAACCGGTTTGACGACTAAGCTGCAAAAATAATTTTATCTTGCATACTTGATCAGTTTTTCGAGCCTCGACCGCTGGTCGAACCGGATGAATATTCTTTTACAAATTACGCTCTAATAACTTTATGTCGCCTTTAAAGGATACGCTGCTCTCGAGACACGTTTCACATAATGTCCTTCCAACTTGGATTTCGTAATAAGCTGTTTCTTATCAGTGTTAGGTCGTTGCCTGGTTAATTCGAATCGAACGAGTGGTATCAGGTACCAACGCGATCGGCGTTTACTTGACCGGTTTCACATTTTAAAGAAAGGTTAAATTCCTTTATAAAAAAAGGATATATATGTTCTTCTGTACCAGCCACTGTCCACTGCTGGACCATAGGCTCTTCCAGGAAACCTATACATTATTTTCATTGTGAGTACACACTCGTGTGCTCGTACACATCGTGTCATTTATGTATATAATTTTTGAAATCAAAGCCCATTTCGGAATCATTGTAAAATTAATTTAGTTGGAATTGGGAAATTAAACTTTGAAGAGAACCTTCAAGGATGGCATTAAAGGTAAGCAATTCTTAGTTGTACATGTTTACCTTCCTAACCTACCTTGTGCCTAAGTTTACTAGATTTCATTATCTTATCAAAATACTGGCTGGGAGAATCAAAAGATTATGCATATATATTATATTAATTACAAGCAGCCTAAAATTCATAATCCAAGCGTACATTTAGTACTCCCAAGTGAAATACATTTCTACTGCATATTTATAGCGAGACTAATCCTTTTAGAGTATTGTTTATCAGATATCGTTTCAGAACACGTTAATCGAGTTAATCGTAGGGTCAAAGACCATTGTTAGCATGAAGGGCTTTGTATTAGCTGTTATTACTGTAATTCATTGCTCGAGAACGACATGGTTCATAGGTCAGCACATACCTGCTCACCGGTCCAGTTCTATTTATGTAAGAATATAATTAACAATTATACAAAATAATTTTGCGTGGCTCTCTGCCATTGCATCTTTTTTTTTTATGAAAAATAGGCTTACGTTTGACCTCAATCTTGCCCGATGGAAGGCGAAGACGAGGCCTAGGATGGTACACGCTTGCCTAGATGTCTGTTCACTTCATCGCATCTATAATACGGAAGAAGTGATCGAGTTCACTTTGAGAGAATCTGCCACCCGTGTGTGTTGTAAACATTGACTAAGGGAGACCATCTTAAGTATCTTCTTCCTTATTAGCTTTTGTGAGTCCACCGCCACATATAACTCTACATGAAAGCGCTAAGAAAACTCAGCGTTAAAAATTGCTCACCACGCTGTACCGGACGTTTGGTGTGATCATTAACCGGTATCCTCGCTCTAGTGACGTTGCCCTCCATCGCTGGTCTGTGGAATTTCGGTTCGTCATATTCGAATAGATTATCCGCCATCAGTCGACCCCCACAGTCTCGTTTGGTAGCAGTACACCGCGCGCTAGTGAGTTTGGCATGGGAGAAGATGGTATTTTTTTTTTCAACATATGCTTCATGATATCCACACACGTTCAGACAATCCAGTACCAAGCTAGGATTCCTTGTGTCTTAGTAACTGGATGGTGATATGATAGATAAATATATATCTACATACACGATGATAAATAATCATCTATAGATATATAAAGATCCTTGACCCGGATCATCATCATCATCATCATTTCAGCCTATCACAAGTCCACTGCGGAACATAGGCCTCCACCAAAGATTGCCACAAAGCTCGGTCCTGAGGCACGTGCATCCATCGACTTACCGCATGACTTGGGAACAAACATTTATGTTAATCTTTCAAATGTTTGCCTCTAGTGAGGTTCGAACCCGCAACCCTCTGCTTCGAAGGCAGTGTCACTGCTGGGGCGTTGAGAGGGGGTGCAAAGGGGATCCGCCCTTAATAGAATTTAATTTAATTTTATTAAGATTCGCATTTCTTCAGATTATAAGGATTCACATTTTTCTTTCATAACTTACTTTCGTGACAGATCATATATACATGTGTGTGTATATACGTGTCATTGTGGTTATCGTCATCCTGGTGCTGGTCAAGCAGATTGCGTTCCCAGACTTCGAACGCGACTTCGTCGACACCTTCCATAGGCCTAAGTGATGTCCTTCAGCCCGATTTCGATACTAAGCCTACGCAGTCTGTCCGACCGTCTGACCGTCCGTCCGTCTCTCCTACCTTTAAAGAATGTTCACAGAAATTTTCATAGAGTAAGTTTCATTCTTTTTTATCCGCCATAGTATTGCAAAAAAGATAATAAAGAGAGAAGATATAAAAAAGAAGCAAAAAGTAAGAAATATGGGAAACGAAACAAGAAACGTGTTTATTCAACGGTTTAGTATTTTTACTCTATCGTAAAAACGGTAATACAGGCAAGAGTCAAACTAGGTGTGATAACAGCGCGAACTCTGAAATAAAAGAACAAATAATAAAAACCGGCTAAGCGTGAGTCGGGCTCGCGTTAAGGATCCCGAATTGAATTTTAAATATGACACAGATATATCGAATGCTTTTACGGAATCCTCAGTGAGCGAGTCCGACTCGCACTTCGCCAGTTTTTGTTTTTCAACCTTAAACCTTGTTATGCCCATATTTGTTCAGACCATTCTCTTTATTCCGTTACAAACAAACAAAATATACGCTAATAGCATCGGTCACTCCTAACAAAAACAAATTTATCAACCATTTTCCCCGTTCTCCGTTAATTTTTTCTCGGTAACTGTCGTGTGAGTGAAATGGTACAATTTAAAACTTGAGCGGCGAACGAGTCATTAAACGCAGTAAGGGGCGGTACAGTCGCATGCTAAAGTGCTTGTGAAAAGTTCAAGGTTTTTGTTCTGTTTATTTTTAATTAATATGTCAGTTAATGTAACTCGATAAGTGATTAAGTTATCTGTGCATGTTTCATCTAAATAGCTTCAAAATCACAGACAGATCGACAGACAGCGATGATTTTTTAACACCAGTATTGGTCCAAATATGAAAAATAATTTAAAACGTAATAATTTGAAAATAACACAGAGAAAGCTGTTTCATCTCCCGAAGTGTCGCATTTATGTGTATAGTTTGTCAATATTTCTCGGAATATACTTTTCTTACTGTAAGAGTTGACTTGCAGCATGGAAAGGAGGAATATCCTATATATTAATTAAGAACTTCTAAGCGCTTCTGCTTGGAAGTACCCGGCAAATTAGTAAACATTACCGAGAGATACCGCCCCGCGTTGATAGACGAGGTCCATGCTATGAGAGCTAGAGGAATTCTAACGTTTTACAAGTAAACAGTGTGTGAAATAGTTTTAATAGTTCAACGTATTGGACGATTTATATAACTCTTTTTAGACGCGGTAGAGCCAAGCGGTGGCTTTTGCTGCTGCACGAAAGGGCCGGCACGACCGGGTTAGAACCGCGGCCTCGCAGAATACCGACGTGAAGTACCGAGAGGCATCTTGTGCTTCTGCGTTTCGTTCAGTGAGTGAGGTAACTGGAGGCCCAATCTTCCCCGCATCCACTTCCTCATCCTCCCTAGCATCTCCCAAATACCCTTAAAGACCCGCAACGCACCTGCACCACCTCTGGTTTTGGAGGTGTACGTGGGCGACGTTAATCACTTACCATAAGGTGAACCGATTGTTCGTTTGCCGCATTTCGCATACAAATTATAAACTCTTTAATGTAAGTCGGGCCTTTTTCTTTTTTTCCTAATTCAAATATGGAATGCGTATATTATGCAAGAAACAATGATCGATATGCCGCAATTCTTACATATTATATTTCACCGTGCTTATTAATAATTACATTACGGAGTTTATTATAATTACTCTAACATGGAGGTTTCTTCTCGATATTTTCCTTCGCCTCCGAGTAGGTGAGCTGAATTTACCATTACCACTTACTTATGTGGCTATTATCAAATTTAGTCGTGCCGGCACCGGGATCGAACCCAGGTCTGCGAGTTAATGTGAAATATTTCACACCCTCTTAATAAACTAACCCGGGAGGCATTTTACCACCTTCTCTACACGCAACTTACGAATTCGCTATTAATATATTTCCTTTATTTTTCTGGGCTGGTTATCGGACATTAAGGGATTCGTGTTGGATTTGAGTCCGGCAAATTCGGATACATTTCCACATCACTCGGAGGTCAAAGCCTCTGGCCTCGTTTGGAGAAACAAAATGGTATATTCGGCATCGCACCCCTAGTAAAGTCTACCTAGAGCGTGTAGAGCATCGAAAACGTCATTTTAGATAGACAAATATATTCTCTTCAATGTGGTGTTAAAGGATGTAATATTTTTATTCTATGATATTAACATAATATATATTGCCTCTGTAACGAGCATTTTGGTCCCTTTCATGTCACATGTCTAATCGATATCAATGTTTTGACACTACATTCCTTTAACAATTCACGTGTCATAATGTATTCTCATATCATCTTACCTAGTCCATGTACCATTGGTGATTTGTGTTACCATAACTAAGCAATTTCATGGATTCGTGAATTTAATCTGCTTTATAAAATTTTAATAAACGTTTATCCTTGAAATATTGCTACTTGTGCTGGTAAATCAATGCTTAAAGCAAACAATATATGTAATTGATAATAAGGTCTGTCTTTCAGTTCTAAAGAAGCCGACAACTGTTCAGTATGTTACATCTCTACTCAATCAGCCTGTATAGGACAACTGCTGCATACTTGCATTTTAATGAAAGTGCCAACAAATATTGGCATGCCAAGTATGGTAACTACGAACTAAAGATGTTGCTCCTTTAACTAGTCAATAGGGATGTCGCAATCAGTTTGTCAACGGACTAAGCTAAAGTATCTATCGAGTTAGCAAGATATATGGCGTGCATGTGAAGTTAATATTTGGAGAAGAATATGATGTTTACTTACACTGCCTGTATAACAGCAAAAAAAGCTACAATTATTTGCGCAAATTCAGAATAATCAACTCGCTTCTTACCTTGTTTTATTAGAAGAAAAGCCAAAGGACCAAGACGTAATTACATCATAATTCCTGTTTTATTCCGAACCTGAAAATCAGTAGGCATCGCATTGGACAGAATAGATGACATGTGTATACAAACTGGAAATTAAATAAATGTTCAAATAAACAAAACAAATATATGAGGCGAGTGTAAATGGTAGAGTTGGGAGAGGAAGACCTAGGCGAACATTTCACTATCAAATCGGAGCCGTTCTGAAAAAAGGCCAGGTCAAGAGTAGTCTAAACCAACGAGCATGCATTTGCGCACGAGCACGAGCGAAGATTGATGAAAGTCGAAGAAGCGAAAGACGTAAGTCGGAACCGGAGCAAGTGGATGAAGATTGTCTCTGCCTACCCCGTTGGGAACAAGGCGTGAATATATATATTCAAATATAACGTAATGTAGTTACACAATAAGTAATCAGCGCTTCGCTTCTTCTACGGATGTCCTATTTTTATGACTTAACACTAGTCGTGTTTAATGCTCAGCTTACGAGAGAATCACGGATCAGGAAGTTGTCGCGTTCTCGAATATCAAATGCAATTCCATTACGCGCGGCCTGGATCCTAAACCGTGCGTGTGAAATCTATCGAGGCGAGATCAACCGTCCGTTTCATTCCAGAAGAGACGCGACCTAGACACACGCATAGTTTAATCTTTGTTATTATAGAGCGCGAGTGGCCCGGGTTCGATCACCGGTGCCGGCACCACTAAAATTGTTAATAGCAATTTTAAGTGCTGTATTTACCACGTGCTCGGCGGTGAAGGAATACATCGTGAGGAAATCTAATTAATAAAAAATATTATTTGGAGGATATGTGAAGCCCGCCAACACGCACTGGGGCAACGTGGCGGTACACCATCTCAGATATTTGAGTAGACGTTTCCCTCTCAGATGTTTGCCCAGCTGTGGGCACTTACAAGTGGTCACTTGCAAGTAAGTGGTCATGGCGCTGGCTTTAACAATATTTAATCTCAGCAGAATCATTGCAGTAATGTGCACCTCGCACCGTACTGTAAAGTGTATGTATGTATATATACACGCCTTGTTACCAACAGGGTAGGCAGAGACAATCTCCCCACTTGCTACGGTCCTGATATACGTCTTTCGCTTCTTCCACTTAAATCAATCTTCGCATGCATGCTCGTTGGTTTAGAGTACTCTTGTCCTGACCTTTTTCCAGAACGTCTCCGATTTGATCGTGAAATGTTCGCCTAGGTCTTCCTCTCCCGACTCTAGCACGTTTATGTGTAAAGTGTGAAACAGTAAATGCAAAAAAACCTGATATAAAAGGTAAATCTAAAGGTAGAATTATGTAATCCGTCAACTTAGACGGCTATTAAGCCCCGTAACATTTCATAGATAACAATAAAGCGAAATAGTTTTTAATTGTTACTTCGTTAACATACGTGAGCAAGTTAACATTCGTTATGCCACGTGTGCGTCGAGGTCGAGCAGTTACATGGCAAGGTTAAGGCCCTCTCAGACAAACTAGACACTGGAGAAAGAGATTCTTATTTATATCACTAATAAGAATAGTGGTGTAAGGACAAATGTACCATATCCTTCTCCAAATCAAAATCTTTATTCTTCAACATAGGCACATAAATTTCACATGTCAAACGTATTTTTTTTTAAATGCCTCTGTTTCGTAATAGAACGAAAGAAACCATAGGTACCTTATTCACTTCGACGTACTTCTTTTTTCCCCGATGTTTTGTTTTAATAACACAGTACTATATTACAAGAATGTAACTTTTACAAACAGCTCGGGAGCGAACAACTCATTTGCAGGGATTATTATCATTCGTGTAATCCTTTTCATAAAGTCAGTGTTTAATAAATTTTTTTTAATTCTTTTCTCGAAGAAACTAGTACATTGCATCCATTAAAGACTTATTGAGTCTATGGAGTCTCCTAACTGGTGATATTGCACTACTCCAAATGTCAACCTCACCTGGTGCACCCGCATAGCCAACAAACGAAGCCCTGGTGACCAGTGGTGGGGAGCAGCATCACTATCGCGAGGGTACCGGCACTGCCCTCACCGACCCGCTTGCCCTGGGTGGTGAGTATGGGCAAACAGTCCAAGAAATGCCGACCGACATTTGCATGCGCTCACTAGAAGAGGTCTATGTTCGGCAGTAGATTAAAATAGG
Organism: Bhutanitis thaidina; assembly: GCA_029286595.1. Taxonomy (NCBI): domain Eukaryota; kingdom Metazoa; phylum Arthropoda; class Insecta; order Lepidoptera; family Papilionidae; genus Bhutanitis; species Bhutanitis thaidina. The sequence goes on along the minus strand of JAGSMS010000034.1, from coordinate 2,742,842 downwards.
CAAATAAAGAATAAGAGGAGTTCTTGGAGGAAGATGTGCTTCCACTGGCTCTAGTGATGCTGCTTCCCATTCCTAGTCTGTGGATTTGGTTTCGGCATAAATGGATTGTCTGCCATCAGGACGTCACAGCTTCGGCGCCTTTACACCTTCCATCCTAATGGTTACAAAAGGTATGTTTTGGAAATTATAATAAAAACATCATAATTACTTGAGATTGCTGTACTGCACTTCAAAATCATGTAATGAGTAAGTTAGTTCGTTTAAAAATAAGCAAATGATACCATTTTATTTGTATTTATTTAAATACATTGAGTTTTATTACAGTACTTTGGGGCTATGTACTTTAATATTCGTTACGTATTTATACTTCATACATCAAGCTGTTCCCGGGAAACAGGTCTCGACTGACACACAGGTTTCGCTTCTAAAAAATGTCTATTAAAAAGCTAGGCTCGTTGACTTGAAAATTTACACTTTGTCTCCTCGGCTTGGATTATATACGCGATTCATCCAAAATACGTAGGATTTTCATTTGAAAAATTAAAACAACGTGTATGGTGCGCACTGTCGTATTGTTTTTAAATAAATCGCAGTGAAATAAAGTTCGTAGAGGAATAAAACCTCAAGTAAACGTTTTACGAAGACCTTAATCCAATTCCAGCACGTTACGTTGGCGGTCTCGATGTATTATTGCGGTCTTAATTACAAAATTACTATTAAACAGATTACGCGCCGTGGGCAGGGCTGCCAGATGGAGTTCTACGAAATTGGGCACGGCGCAACATCATTATTGAACGCGATATACCTTCGTATTTGTTATGGTGTTCTATATCTTTTCTGTATTGAATGTCCTAGTAACCTCACTAGTAAAAAACATTAAGAAGGCTGTATGTTATTGCGTTCATCCGTTCAAATATACCGATAAACTACTTGACAGGTATTTTGGTTTTGGTGTTAAAAATACAACAATACCTTAGTTTTTCATCGAAAAGCTGGTTTCTATTTAATTTCAAATTTCTCTAATTAAACGCTAGTACGTCCTGTAAACCATTTCAAGAAGCTAGGTATCTTTTTGATTGATTGGGGTTAAAATGAGCTCACAGTCCACCTGTTACATTGGTGGTCATTGCAGTCCATGTACATCTGCAAACCACTTCAAAGGAAGAAGGTTACATATGCGTTGTGTCCTACAAGGCATTCCATCTTAGTCCTAGTAAACCATACTAGCCTAATAGTCCACTGCAGTAGATAGGTCTCTACCATAGGGGGGGTATCCCATAATCGCCACGCTCGGCAAGCGGATTGGCGAACGCAGTACCGGACGCCTCGCACCATAGACGCCGCTGCCCGCCATCGATCTGCTGTTTTTCCGGTATTTTTGGTATATTCCGGATGATCATCCCGCCATCTATCGGTAGCCATTGCCATTTTCAGGGCTCTTACTACGCCTAAGGCAAAAGGTGATTGATGATACACAAAGAAGGTTGATGTTATAATTATAATATTTAATAAAACTTCTCTAATCCCGCTCCTCGCTTAACGTTACGTTTTATCTTTATCGCCGCTGCCCGTCATCAGTCGGGCTTTCTATCTGGTATTTTTCGAGATGTTATCCCACTATACATCGTTCATTTCGATTTTCAAAGCTTTTCCCTTGGTCGCCTTCTTACGGCACACGCGAGAGGAAGCGGCAGATCCTTACGCCAATATACGGCTAACGCACCCAGCCCGCGATTAGATCTTTCAAGCCGACGGATAAGAGTGTGGTTGCCACCCATACGACTCCTAGGCAAAGAACGAATCTACCACCTGTTTTATCTAGTATTACTATCACCAAACCAGTCGCCAAGCTTAGCGATTGTGGTAAATTGAGGCTTATGCTCAGTAGTGGATTATTTATAGGTTGTTAAAGTGCATATAAATAAGATAAAACAAATACTGTATGTGTCTAAATAAATTGTATCTTTAAAATGTTATCGTAAAATTGTAGCGGGGAATAAGTTGCTACAATGAATTTTAACGTCAATAATGCGTATGAATATGCATTTGAATCTGTCGTTCTGTTTCTTCATTAAAATTGATATGCCAAGATGCTTTTATTTTGCGTGTCACATTATACGTTGCATATTTTTACATTAAATTTTATTTGTATTTTAAGAAGTTGTTTATCAATGTTCTGTGTAAACACATATTTTTTTTTCGTACATGCAATGACCATAACTGTGATGCGAAAATACTTCTCGTCTTAAAAGTAAAAAAATATCGTGGTCCTTTCGGCAAAAGTTCGTAACTGGTAACCCTGTAACCGTATGTGATTCAGCGACTGCATTCCGATTGTGGCAACGCAGCCTTCGTTCTGGCCTCACCATTTAATAATGTGGTTCAATTTACATTACAGAAACGTTCGAGTGTACCTTTTTTATGGCAACACCCTACTGCACAAAAACAGATTCAAACGTTGCATTACTCACCGTAGCGTCACCGTGTTACCAGTGTCAAAGTCTTTAAGACTGTGAAATTAATCGGCTTAATTGTATTCCTGAAACTTGGCTTTATGATTAAAATGTTATGTTTCTTTTGTAGAATTATGTTACTAGTAGTAGTTGTATTGTAATTACATGTATTATTAAAAAAAATCGTTTGTCAAAAAAAACTTTCACATGTTTCTTTTCGTTCAGGGGAAGCTCATTACGATACAATGGTAGATTTAAATAATTATGTCATATTCTCGTTGGTATCTTAGACTAAATTAGGGAAGTGTCTTGAAAATCACATAGGTATATCCCGGGAACGAACCAGGCGACAAGCTCGCCACTGGTCACCTTCTATATTCGAAAAGTATTTTCCGTAGGTCGTTTAAGGGGACTTTACACACGGCTAAATACAGTGCACAAACTAAAAAAAATAACTCAGTATTTAGACAAATGTAAAGTAATTTAGACTGTTGGAAACACTAGGTAGACGACAGACAGTCGTCGCTCCCGCTTTAAATCTGTTAGCATGCTTAATTTAGCATAGTGTAAAGCGATTTAGACAATGAATGCGTTAAGTTGCTTTTGCTTCTGCGTTTCGTTCGGTGAGTGAGGTAACCAGAGGCCCACTCCTCCTCCCTATACCCCTCCTCTTCCTCCCTTTCATCGCCCAAATATCCTCCAAGGCCGGTAACGCACCTGCAGCTACTCTGATTTTGTAGATGTACGTGGCTGACGGTAATCACTTACCATCAGGTGATACGCTTGAATACAGAAGACATTTATTTTCTTAGCAGTGAAAGTTTTCTTACCCTGCACTTCCAGCGACTCCTTTTTTTTTAATTATAATCGAGCTCCATGCCACCATAACCAAGGCATGCCCTATTCTTTGATGTTTTGATGGCGTCATGAGAGAGCCATAACGTACAATACACGCAAAGTTAGTTAATTAGATCAGTTGTAAAGAGCAAGCTTTGAATGCCCCTTCGCTACCTGTCTAAATTTAGTGCACTGAATTTAGCCATGCGTAAAGCGGGCACAAGCTATGCAGAGTTTTTTTTTTAATGGATTGGGTTAACTAACGAATTGACGGTCCAACTTTATGGTCAGTGCCTACCGAAGCCCACGGGCACACGGCTCATATCCCCTAATTTTACTTGGTCAGTTTACCCTTCAAACCGGAATTCGACAGTGGTTGGTTGCATTGGTGATTGGCGACAGGAATAGCTATTCAGACGACTCCTAGGCAGAGAAGGAGCATACGAAACAGTGATGAAATCGTGTCAAATGGAAATCCGTAGTCTCTGTCTACCACCTATGGGTAATGCGAGTGTGCGGTTTATTTATATTTTCCTAGTGGTCTGTATAAATAGAACAAAGAATTATTTTATAACGAAATTTTATACTTTTATTTTTGATATGAATTTTTTCGCAGATTAAAAATCTAGTAAGCATCTTAAGCTTTTCTTCGAAGTTTCTCTTTAGTATATATATTTTATAAAATTCGTAATAATCTCTTAATATTTTTTTCTTTGAATTAAGAAATTTTCCACCTGTTTCGTTTTGACTAAACCATCATGGGAATATCGATTTGCAGCATTGAAGGCTGCATAAATATTGTGTCTGTCAAAACCGAGGTCGTCCTCTATATGTTTAAGAACATATTTTAGCTTGCAGACTCAACGGTTGCAAAGTTGCAAGACATAATGCAACGATTGCAAATGTTTTTTTTTGACTACTCAGCAACCTGGGTATTTATTATCTATATAATGAGTAGTGTTGGTGCGTGGTAGAGCGAGCCGATGCGAACCCTCACTGACTTGTTTGTTAAACAAAAGCTAGACCTTGAAGGTGTCTGACGATAGAGTTTTACTTCTATAGTTATTGGTTATTCATATTATTACATTGAATCCTCTCCTCTTATTACATTGAAAGCCTTTTTGCGCAGCTTTATTTACGTTGCTTTTTTTCATCCAAGCAGGTTTGTCACTCCAGGTTTGTTAAAAAAAAGGTAACAGGGCGTTTAAAAGAATAAAACTTTAATAAAATTACATTAATATCCCAGCACCTGATTATTTGAAGAATAATGGAAAATGTATGAATTGACGAATGAAGTCCTTTCATAATTAAAGTTTTAATTTTAACACATCTGGCTTGTCTTAAATCCTTTGACTGATTACTTTGAACCCGCACCCGCATCGAATTCTTCTAATTACGGCGAAGCAAACTTCTCATGGTTTCGGTACGAACTTCAAAGGATTAAGTATCTTTTACGCTAAAGCTGACAAACGCAAGGGAACACCACAAGCAATCCATGTGACATAGTTCACTGATACAATCAAACCGTGTTATTCTTCACATCCACCATCATTCATTTGTATTATTTTCGTGGCATATCGGATAGAAGGTACCCAGGTTCGCTAGTTTCCGGCGCGTCGTGTGGTGGTGTCGTAAGCAAATCAGCCACCACACCTCATCCCGTGGGTGTTTTAGAGTCGTCTTACGGAAATGCCAAAAACACTTGGTTTCGAGTAGGAGGCGTAATAATCATCTCGAATATGCCAGGTCTAATTTATACAGATGGATAACAAGCATCTAGTTAAAGTGCGACGTGACGAGTCCTGCCAATCCACTCACCAAGCGTGGTGATTATGATATCAGAGATAGCCCTTTATCGAGCTAAAAAAAAAATTTAATGTCTATAAACCGCTTGGCTCCTGGGCAGAGGTTTCGATTGGAGGGTTTAGCTACCGACTAAAGGTTTAGGGAACCAGTATAACATATTCTGTTTACCTTATGAAAATTTTACCTCATATAGAGCAAAGGAAGAAAGAATATTCTATTAATTTCGTAAACCTTAGGTTAACCTTAACGTACTGCTTGGGAAAGCGGTACGTTAAGGTTAAACACCAAACAAACATTTCTTGATTTGTTTTGGTGACCTAATAAAGGTGATCTTTTGTGGCCAGTAATGACAAACGCATTGCCTGGCGTTGTTATCTTAACCAATTGAAATAACCCGTAACAAAATCATTAAAATAATCTAAAAATGTCCATTATAATGACGCAATTAACAAAATTACCCTCGGAATGAAATGTATCTGTGTACACATGGTGTACCTGGGCGTGACGCCAGATGGGTTTGGTTTGTATAATTAATTTTTTTCGTCTGCTTGTAACGACGCGACCGCGTTGCCAGTTGTATGGGACCATTTCACTGTGTTGCCTGTTTCGTGTTGTGTTTGTCCATAGACGGTTAATATAATTAACAGAAGGTTCCGCGGAGAAAAAAGCATTTTAGAAATCCTCCCTTCCCTCCCGTCTTCTTTCTTTATCAGTATCAAATTTGAAATAAAAAAAAATATATTCCTCTTTAGTATTCTTTGAAACCAATCAGGTGCTGTTTATGTGTTTGTCTGTCATCCTTAATAACACTAAAAATCTACCTAGCCTACATACCGTTTATTTCCACTTTGGGTTATTCGACTTGATATTTGCGGGTTCTAACTAAGCGAGATTTTTTTACTTCGATTATGGTTTACTAGCCGAGACCAAATAGTTATAAGTAGTGTTAGTACATTTGATTTGATAAGATTAAATTAAAGTAGCCGATCAAGTTTTAGCAGAAGATGTCGACGTATGTTTTACTATTATCTAATTAATGGTCGAGTACTTGGATGGATAACTCGCGGGTATTTATATAGCTTGCGATCAGCTTACGAGCTCTAGATATACTTATATGGTCGTGCTCAATGTAGCATATATGAAATGAACTGCATCTTACATCGACAAATTATTTTTGTATCATTTTGTTATAACAATTATTCAATGCTTTAGTAATAGTAAATAGAAAGTAAATATAGGTCTACTCTACTAAATCTATCTAATTTAGTCCACAGCTGAGCGTAAGGCTCTCTACGAAGGAGCCAGTAAAAGCCCGCATACATTTCTTGGAAGGTTTACCCATAATAATTTCTAGTAATTACTCGATTACACTACACATTTGAAATGAAACTATTATTTACGGATTTTGTCGCGTTTAATTACGCCCCCGCGACCATGGCTGCTGTAAAGCAATCGAAACGTCGGCAATATGAAAACATAATGAAACGCGATAAAATCCGTAAATAATAGTTTAATTTTCACAAGGTTTACCCATAATCACTACTCTGGGCTAGCGGATTGGTGAGCGCAGTGCCGGTATCCTTTCACCAGTGATGCTCAACCCATCACTGGTCTGTAGAATTTGAGTTCGGCAAATTCGGATGCATATGCGTGCAGGTGAGATTGACATTTGAAAAAAAATTAAGTGTTATATTGCCCCTTATAGGTCTACACTGTGAATCTATTCTTGTATATTTTTTGTATATTTTCTATATTTATTAGTTTTCACCTCCTTTCCGGGAAATGGGACGTGTCGGGGCGAGTTTCATCGACGGGTATGCTGCTGGAATTTTCTTTTAAAGCTTCTTCCTTTATTTGCCTCTTACGACACCCAAGGAAAGAAAGGGCGGGGGACTCATACGCCGTTACCACACATTACATATTTTGTTCCTTTCATAGACCTTATCCGCTTTACCACGGAAAATGTTCACAGAGATTGCTCGGAAAACTCAATTAGAAGGCGACATTTGACGTGGTCTGAAATCTGTGGCTTTTGTAAACACATGAGTACGTTCGTTTCTAAACTACCTATTTATTTAAAGTTGAATGTCTAACGATTTATTATGCATATACGGATTCTATCTGGTTTACCCAACTGAAATCTTGTTAAAATTTCAGAGGCTGATATCAAACAGTACCGCAAACGCCATTTTAATTATTTACACGCCTTGCCCGCAACTTCATTCGAGTAAACATGAAAAGCTTAAATCATTTAAGATATAGCCATGAAATAAGGACTAAGTAACTTCTTAGTAAATACTAAGTTCGGTTTACACACCGAACCGAAGAGAACTTAGTTCAAATTTCGCGTGCGTTGGTTTCATGCCATTGGTGATGGCGGTGTAAGAAAACCTTCCACAGCATCTTGTCCAATGGGCGCAGAGAAGTCGACTTAGGGAAATGCAAGCAACATTCTATGGCATCCTGCAGATGGCGGAATAACCACCTCAGATATGCATATGAACGAGTATGTATATGTGTGTGTGTGTAATGTGTTTTATATAATGAACAACTAAAATTACATAAATTTTTAACTACCGTCGTATATAAGTATTCTATCGAAGTTTATTATTATAGTATAAACATAATATTTAGTTATTCATATGTGCACCGTTTACATTTTCTTTGGTAGACTGGTAGAGAATGCCTCTTGGCATTAACCCCGCCTTTTTGCTGTTTTGTGTGCCAATAAAGTTTAAATAAATATGCCAGTTCAAAACTACCTACACCGCTGATGTCCCAGTACAGATCGCTAATCCTAAAGCCAAACGCGGTAATAAAGTTAAATCGTACATAACGAGTACAAGAAGTCGTCGTGCGCCGATGTTAACTAAAGATTGTCATCTGCTCAGCGACGTGATCATAGGTGAAAATCATATTACTTGTATCATATTTTTAACCTATTTTATTATTTGATACATGCAAATAATCAACTTCCCAGCATTTATCGTAGCGCCCCAAGTGTTGACGCAAATATAGAGACAGTTCATTTGTCTTTGTACATATTAAACAATTTTGTACGTCGCACAAAATATCGACTCCGACTGGTATTCGACTCCTGGATCCATGGTTCAGCAGTCGCTAACCTCCAAGCCACTCGATCGTCAGTATAGTATTAACGATCTGTTAATCGTATTAACACGTGACTTCCCTTCCCGCTACTAAATAATATTGATATCAATCTACAAACGATTTCGTATTGTATAGGTGAAGTCGATTTCAGTACTTTAGTGTAGAAACACGTGTCGTATTTCGGGGTCTGTATTTTCTGAATATTCAAATTGGTGGAGAGCGTGTTATTGCAGGGATATGGGCGATTCTCAGAGGATTATACATTGTGTGCTGAAGGCTGCAAGCTGATGATAAAATTATCATATTCTGAAACAGATATTTTATGACGTACTTTTGTGGTTTACAAGTTAACATTATGAGGTGCATTTATGTACTTGCACGGTTCAGTGAAACCACTAACAGGCTTTCCAGTCGACGGACTAGTGTTTGAATTTCGTGAGCAAGGATCGTATGCAGTCAGGGTTGGATTAAACCTTGAAGATCTAGGCATTTTTCTAACTTCTTTCAGATTCCTTTTCAGGTTACGGTATTTTTTTTTCCTCGGAGGTTCATTGTAGCTACAATTTAGAAAAAAATTTGTCTCCAGCTAAGGCCCAGGCCACTATTGCTTAATTTGTCTTTAGGTTATCGGATATAGTTGAATACAGTTTTGTACGTGGTAGAGCCAAGCAGCGGCTTTTACTGTTGCTCCAATGGGCCGGCTCGACCGGGGCAGTACCACGACCACGCAGAAAACCGGATTGAAGAGGCATTTTGTGCTTCTGCGTTTCGTTCGGAGAGTGCACCCCCTCTTCCTCTCCAAAGATCCTTGAAGGCCCGCAACAAACATGCAGCTCATCTGGTGGTGCAGATGTACGTGGGCGTCGGTAATGACTTACCAGCAGGAGCAAAAAAAGAAAATAAAAACCAAATAAACTGTTAGTGTATTTGCTGAACAAAGGTTGGACGTCATCGACGACGTTTCGTGATGACGTCCAACTATTGTTCTAACTTCTCAGTTAGGGAACATGACGTTATTAATCTCTGTGGTTGCTGTTAGACTATTATTAGGTTATTGATCCGAGGATCCGAGGTTTGAATACCATCTATAATTTTAAAATAAAAAAAAATCCTTAATTTTACAGTCCATATATTATCGATTAAAAATGACCATTGAATTTTTTAGAGGTGTTCTTTGTTAGTATATACAATAAACTGCGTCAGCCAGCTGTCATCTTTGTGAGCCGTCTGTATAAAAAAAAGTATCTTTTTGCTTTTTTTTTTAATTTTGGCATTTTTAATAAAAATACTTCGGTCCTTTTTTGTCAGGCGTTGATGAATATTTTTTGTAGAGGATTTATGCATTATTTCTTAAATCTTATAGGTGCAGATATGTGGCGTTATCTATCTTAGTTTTATACAATATTTAGTGTTGATATATAAAATGTTTCATCAACCAACGACGACTTTACTAAGAATGTTAAATGCCATGTTTTATTTTTGGCTGGTGGCATCTATAGGTCGGGTCATATTTCCGGCTAAATAGGCACACTTTCCCGTGAATGCTTCTCGACACCCTAAAGCGCTATGACACGTTTACTGCTAATAATGTTATGCTAATACCAACCTTAAACGTTTATATATAACCTTATATCGTCACATAATATGAGAAATGTTGGAATTTATTGTTTTTTATAGGTGCCAGTCTATAGAATCGATAGGGCGAATGTAATATTGTATAATTATTTCTTATATTTACACGAATAGTCGTGGCAGCCTAGTGGTCAAGGCGCTCGCTTTAATTTCATAGTACGCAAGTGACCAGGGTTCGATACCGGGTGCCAGTACCGCTAAAACTGTTAATAGCAATTTTTAAAAGGCAAGTTACCACGTGCTCGTCGGAGAACGAAAATGTCGTGCGTGTCAGAGAAAGAATATACATTATTGCGAGGGTGAGTGCCGTGTAACGAAACCTTCCCGGTTCCAATCCTTCTCAAAATTATTTAAGAGGAGCCCTTTGTCCAGCAGTCTGCACAACAACAGTAGGTTACAGGCGAGTTACATTGAAATGAAACCATTATGTATTTACATTTACAAATCCGTAAATAATAGTCTAATTACAAATATTGTTTATTAAATTGAATCCCCTTCCCCAACCCCTCTTCCCAACATCCTTCCCATTCTCCATATATCCTTAAAGGCCGGCAATGCACCTGCAGCTCCTCTGATGTTGCAGATGTACGTGGACGACGGTAATCGCTTAACATCATGTGAGCCGCATGCACATTTCTTCACTTAGCATAAAAACCAAATTACAATTCTTGTTGTCAGTCAGTTGCCAGTTTGTACATAGACCTTGTTGATAATAATGGTAATGCGATTCATTTTCAAAACAATAAACCCAACACGCGGATTACTAAATTGTTACTACGTAAACAAGAGATGCTCGACCCTGTGATCCCTAATGTTGGTGCCAATACTTCTTATTGGTAAACTACTGTCCAGTATGTTTCATTAACATAAGGAGTTTTCGCTCTTGACAAAAACTTTATTCAGTGACGAAACACGACAGGTTCATTGCAGGCAGGTTGATTGATTGAAGCGGAGATCAATTTACTGTAACGAGGCATTCCATATTAGTCCTCAGTGGTGATAACCGAAAATGTACCTGCAACTTGATTCTCAATCAAGGATAGGTGTCCATAGGACGCAGTGAAAGCCAGGTGTACTATGAGCTTTTTTACCTTACTTTGTTACCTTTTCTGACTGTAGAATTCATAATTCCTTCTCTCTCACCAGAACATTATACGTAAGTACGTATATAACACTAGAATTTTAATTGAATAAAGCCCGATGACATTTTCAACATCGAATTGGCAAAAGGAAAAGTGAAGGATTAGATCAGACTGGGAGTAGGTAAACAATGGCAACGCAATACTATTAATTCAGGTCTAAATGAAGACCCTTAAACCAGTATCTACTACTCATATATCCTAAAGTACAAAGTCAAGTCAACAGTTAATAATTACAATTGAAGCGCATGTGATTTAGTGAATTACGTTGTATTTTAAACATAGATTGGAGAGCTTGGGTTTTGAGTGATTGGTTTAAGTTTTTATCGGATTAAGAATATTGCTTTGTATGTAATAAAGCGACAATACGCCACTGTTTGCTGTCTGTCAGTTACTTGACACATGAACTACTGGGTTGATTTAATATTATTAACTATACAATTTACTTCGCTTTGAGGTCCGAATACGATTTTGAAACTATACAATTAGCTTTCATGTAAGCCATGTCCAGTGAGAAACTGAGTTAGACACAAAGTTGTTTTACTAAGGCTTTGCAGTCTTCCGATGCCGTCCAGTGTCGGAAATAGCCTATTGGTGTGATCGCCCGTTTCCGCATTCGCTTGCCAGGTAGATCGGTGGTTGGTACTCAGTATGCGTTTTAAATGTGTAAATGAAATTAATTATTCGCTTAGATGTTTATGAAAAAAATTAAAACATAAATTTGTGATATAAGATATACATTTTAATAGGTGTAACAGAACTTATTGCCTTAAGGCCAGAGTGAACAGACATCTAGGCAAGCGTGTACCATCCTAGGCCTCATTTTCGCTTTCCATCGGGGAAGATTGAGGTCAAACCCAAGCCTATTTTTTCATAAAAAAAAAACTATGTACGAGTGAGTTGAGTGGGTTCAGAAAAGTGGTATTTTAGGTGAAAACTTTTCGTGATATGCAACGAATTATTGCGCTGTATTTTTTTTAGAGTTATGTCAGTTGCATATAAAAAAAGATAGATTAAAAACTTTGAAGTTAGGGCTTAAAATTAAAAAAGAAACGTAAAATAAATTTGTAGTAAGAAGTAAGTAATTTAAATTTCCTCTTTCTGTCCATCTGTTTTGTAAAGTGGTTCATCTGACGGAGAAGAAAGCAAACCCATGCTATACTATTTTTGATCTGATGAAGAAGAAGAAGTTTCGAAGACTTCATCTACAGACACTGGATAATAACTATATTTGTCATTAGCTTATGCTAATTCTGTTCACTCATAGTTACATATGGAGATAATGTTTCAACAGTGACTTGTCTGGATAGGTTGCGTAAGTTACTTGTGGGGTGTTCTCCGCGGACCGTGACTCCCCATTTCTCAGGGGCAAGGTCATGCTGGCAGGTGATAGTTAGATTACGATAGTATATATAATAATTGATTATTCATGTGCGAGTTTCGGACAAAGCGTTTCGTATTCATTCGTTTCTACTGAACCAGTTCTAAAGTAAAGAAATTGGTGGAACATTGAACGGTGTTACCACTATCCAACTTTCAGAGCTTATTATTAATTGAATGAAAATTCTTGATTCATCGATGTAAGAAAGATTATATAGATTATATTGATTGTCAAATGTCAATCAAATCTTATCATTATTTTTTTTTACAATGTACCATCGTTTCGTAATGAGGAGAAGAAACAGGCGAAAGATATCCACTATTATAAATTTTTTTCAGTAATTATAATGTACGTCATAAAGTAACAGGTACGGTCCCATAGGCAACAAGAATACTTTCAGTCCTGGAAGTCCTTTGCTTAATGCACTGAGTGGACACGGGCGCGTTGTCATGGTGAAGCAATACCCCGCTGAGTCCAGTGTTTGGTCGCTTGTTGCTTACTTCAGTGAACACTTCTGGCAACCATTTGGTGCTGTATCATTCGGCATTGATGTTACTTCGATTTCATCAAAGTCAAAAAACCTCGGCCCAGTCAAAGTGAAAAAGTAGCGATCAAAATGTTCTCTGCTCTTCTCGATCGCTTCACTTTGGTAGCCGTTGGTTCGTTTTGAAACAGCCAAACCGAAGACAGGCGCTTCGTTTCTGGATCGTTTTGATAAATCCTAGATCCATTTACCTGTAATAATATCGTAAACACGCTGAGACCAGTATGCTTCAAAATTAGTAATCTAGCCATAGCACCATTCCACGCGAGCCAGCTTCCGAACAAGGTGTTCGTGTAAAATCTCGTGAACGAACGAACGCCCTTTCCAATCAGCAATATGTGCTGAATCTCTTCATTCTATTCAATATTTTTTTTCTCTGCGAGCACGTTTCCTTCTGTAAAGACCGACAAAGGGTGACCATTTCTTTTTTCGTCCTTCAAAGTTAGTCGACTGTGCTGAAACTTGATATACCAGCGGTGCACGGTTGTCTTAGAAGGGCCTTTATCCATAATTTTCATAAATTTATTCGTATAGATTCGTCCGATTTTGGGCGACGTATGAAATGGTAATGATCACATCGCGCAAAAATGTTCCCGATGCGGAACCATTTTTCAACGAAACGCGATATTTCAATTTAGCTTGAAAAAAAGTAAAGTGTGCAAGGAAATTTGAAAATGGAACATTCAAATTTTTACTTGTAAATAATCGTTTTTTAGAAATTAACTATAACTGGCTAGATAGAGTCTTTTACCAAAAACTTTCTGAGTAGTCTAGTGTACCTGCCTTGTATAATTTTTAGTAATAATGTTTATTTAATTTATATTATTATGAATAAAATAATTTGAATAATTATTTAAATGTATAATCCATATGTAAATCAAATGTCCTATCAACACAAACGAATTAATATTAAATTTTCTGTCAAACTTGAAACTAATATTACAGAACAAACCAATTATAATAAAGGTTAGAATTGGTTTAATTAAAATAATGGTACGTACTGGCAGGTGGTTTAGTTAGGCATTGCATCAATACTAATTTACATCTATTTTATTTTTTAGAAAGAGATTCGGTAATAAAACGCAGGTGCAGTGTTAAGGCGCTGTTGGTCCACGATTTTATAGTCTGATTTATTTGTGTCCGGTAATGGTAAAATTAACCACTTAGCGTTGAATTACCAAAGATTTGTGGCAGACGTGGGTCTGTCGTTCCGGGAAACCGGCGCGTTAATATTATGGACTAATTATAAAGTAGGCTGAAAGGATCAAGTGCTAATTAAAAGGCACTGTTATCTATGGTAATAATTAAACATTGACTTTTTAAACGTGATGATTTTTGGATTACGTTTAAAAATGATCAAATTATATGTTTAGCCGTTGATGTTCAGATCTCTTCTTACTGTTTCTTATCTACATCATAGTTTTCATTTTAAAAAAAATCCAATTCTTCGTCATTACAGTATTCGTGTTTAAGTTTAAAGGAGAATTTGAAATTTGAGTTGAAAATAAGTAATATAATGTATTAGTTATCGAAATATCTTCAAAAACGTATAGTAATGTGTTTCATCTGTAGAAACAGACAAAACCAAAGTTAGGGTATATTATATTTAACTTTGAATACACTAGGTAATAGTCAGAATTTGGAAAAAGAATATTCTTAACCGTTCGAGTGTCACAACAAGAGCGTTTCTATTGTTTCAACACGTAATGAATTATTATTTTCAAAGATGCCGAAATAAATCGGAGATTGCGTACGGTTACTGTTTAACATGAATGCTATAAATACATTGTACCCAAATTATCAATTACTTAGTCTTTGAAATTGTATCTTTTATAAAACTAACTAGGAATTCCTTTCTTGGTAGCTGAGTGTTGATAAACTGGATATTCATATACCTAAATGCATAAATAATCACATAGAAATATATGAACATCCAAAAACTCGAGTGCAAAATAATATTTATCACACACATGTAGTGAAATTCGAAACCGCGAAAGGTCTTGACAGTAGAGTAACTACCAATTAGAGTATCGCGCCGTCCTAAATATTAGTCCGTATTGTATTTTCCTGCCGTGTCGTGGGTACCATTTAGTTCCCGGGTTTGCTTGTAATTTGAATATACTCCGTGATTTCGACACTGCTACTACGGCACTATGATATAGCCCGCTCAGTTGACTTTTTGTTAATCATAATATGTCAATCAGTCTGCTTCGACCTTTTCATTACCGGTCATACATTTTCGGAGTGTTTCCCCATAGTAATCAATTTGGGCAGAGGAGCTTGTTTAGTAACGACTCAGTTGCACTTGAGTCTCGTTGGTTAGCTAAGGTATACAACGTGCAAGTGAATTTGGTATTAAGAGAAAAACATACTATCGATCGGTCGATTATAGATAATTATTGTCACGACTGCAATGACTAAAACGGTAATATAAACGATAATTTTTCATATGAACGGTACTTGAAAGTGGTTAATACAAATACAATTGGCTTTATCGATATCTACCAGGACTAACTAATCATATTTTCATAGATTAAGTGTGACACTTCGCAGAATGTCGGATCGTTTGCACTATTCATGTTTTAATGAGGGAATTTCCATTGAAACCTGTGTATTTATGCGTTTAAATTAAATTGAACGTAGTGATACAATTTGCTTTTTTAAGTACATCGGAATGTTGTCCAATTTGTAATTAATTAAAAGTATTTTTTTTGTATCCAGCTACGTTTTCTCCTTTATCTTCTGTTATTTCTGGTTTAGTTTCTTTTCATTAACAAATAATAAATAAATTCCCTAATTCATACACACTAAATTCATACTCATAAACATAATGTTCTACTGTCGTTCGACCGGTTGCTTAACAGTTAGGAGAACTGCTCTTAACATAAATGTATACAACATCAGACTCCTAACAACCTTAGCTAATCACAGTTCCTCTAATACAACACAAAATATGCAAGTTAAAAAATATGTATTTGTCGTTAGTTGCCTTTTTTTACTTACGGCCATAGTCATAGTGGTTATTTAATTTTGACAGTTACAAATTAAGATTAACAATCCATGTTAAAAACGTTCCTGTATTCAACTTTAGCAGCCTCTTTACAGTAGGACGTAGTTTACCACCGTCCACTACAAATCGGGGGATTAGATGTAATCATCATTTATGTTAGATGGGACAGCGAACGCTGCGCCAGACACGCATCCTAGACACTGCTGACCTTCACTAGTCTGGATCAATTAAGTGTGGTAAAAATGAGATGGTAATTCCACAAGGAACCTATCACCGGGTTTCACCTCGCAGGTGTCGTAAGGATTTTACCTCTAAGGTAAAATGCTTGAAAATGTCATGGCTATCTCCGGGAAAAGACTACGGCGACAAGGTTCGCTATCCGTCACGTTAGATCTCCCGGAGAGGCGATACGCGACATATTTCTTACTTTAGACATAGGTACTAATTTAATCTAATAGTAGACGAGAACAGTATCTAGTTTTACTGCCTAAAACAACGTGACTGCGTTATAAGTCCAAACATACTAAGAAAATAAGTTCTAAATGGACAGATAATGTTTAAGAACAAATATTGGCGTCATGTGTAGATTCGTTTTATTTAACATTGACATTGTTATTTAAATGTGACGTAGTCTTGAGTTATTATTACATCTGGAATTGTTTTAAAAGTGAAACGATTCCAGGTATGTTTGATTCCGTGTAAACTAATATCATAGATGATTTCACTGGGACGTTAGATACAATTGTTGCTCCTTGCCTGCGGTTACCTCCCTGATCTTCGCTTATCAATAGGTGACGGTAAAAGACCTTCCGAGCAAACAAACAATAGTACGACGCGATTGGCTATACACATAGATGTTTACTGTTGCAAATACACAACTGATACATTTCACGCGGTCAAATCACCACCGTACCACTCTCTCTGTCACGTATACCCAGTGCGTCCGCTTCCGTCTCTTTTGTGTACCCGATATCAGATAGTGGTCACTCAATTAATTTCTCTTTCTAATCTTGTTATTTTTCTACAGTCAAAGTTTCTGCAAATCAAAGGTTAAATAGGATTAGTTGTTTAAAACAACTCGGCTAAAGATGAACTAAAGTAATTTAGAAGACATTAAAACATACCGATTCCGAAAAGGCGCTCTTAGGCCTCCTTGCTGGGGTTCCATTCATCCTGGGCACTTTCGGAACAGATGAAAAAAAAAAGAAACAGAATCGGCCAATCGGATCGCACAAAACTTTTTCACGGACACTTGTAGAGTTCACTGTCAAACTTTAATATCCAAGCAACACCGCAAGTTAACTGTTAATCCTGGTAATGGGAACATTTGCTTGAGAGTTTATGAATGCAAAATAAGCAGAGTATCAGTAAGGAGCGCTGTATCGCGACGGCACTTAATTTAATCGATGACTTCATGCAATTATTTGTTGATAAGTTATCGAGTGGCGTTGAGCGAGTTGAAACCGGTCGCGGCGACGGAGCGAGGGGCCTGCGCCACGGTGGGATTGTGACTGGCCTGGCGTCGGTTCGCGCTAGCTCGGTCGGCTCGAGCACTCCGAGGCTCGCGCCATGCCTGCATTTTTTATACGTCGGACAATAGGCAAGTATTTTGAGGTTATGTTTTCTACACAGACGATCAGTTCCCGAACTGCCGGCCGGTGAGTTCGATGTGTTGTTTGAAAAAAAAATCGAATTTGTTTAACTTTTCCTAAACTTCGTAGACTTTTTTTATGTCATATTACTGTTATTTCGAATATAGCATAGCATTTAGAGGTAAACTTTATTGTATCATCATAAGTTTATTGGAATTATGAAATGTTTTACAATAATGGTGTAATTACCTGATGTTGAAAAAAGAAAAGTAATTGTGCTTGTTACTATGTGGCTGGCAATTCTTGTAATGATATACGTTATGTAAGTAGTTTGAATAATCGTGTACTACGTGCTTTGGTGAAGTGTGTCATCATCTCGTTACTTTGGCAGAATAACCATTTCAAGGATCCCGGAATCACTACACCATCACTTACAAGTACCGAAGTAGCTTTGTGATGATGATGCTAGTCGATCCCCGGTGTTGGCACCACTAATATTGTTGATTGCAATTTTAAGTGCGGTGAAGGAAGACGTCGTTAGGAAAGCTGCATGTATGAGAAATAAAAAAAAATGTTTCGAGGAAGTGTGCAGTCCTTTAACCCCTTCTCGGGAGTTCTCTCTTTAAAAAATATTATGAGAAGATGCCTTTACCCAGGGGTGGTTATTTATAGGCAGCTGCTTTTACTACTTTATGATCATGTCCTCATTTATGCCTATGATTTCGACTACGGTGTCCAGTTGCGAATACTATCGGCAGTTGTCAACTGCGCAGGAGATATTATAGTGCCGTAAATATGCGAATACAGAGGCACTCAGCTGTCTAAAGACGTAAACCTTCGGAACGCTTACGCGATAAAATTGGAGGAAAGGTTAGATGAAGTCTCAGCGACACAGGACAAACACCAGATCCGAAAACCAATAATTTGTGTTTTTGCACAAATAATGCCCTTGGGCCGGGATTCGAACCCAGGAGGACGCACGGCTCAATAGTCAAGTGCGCTAATAATTAAGCCACGCGGTCGGTCTTACTTTATACCACATACCCAAACCGGCGACGGCAGCAGCATCGTAGATCCGAACTTTCTGACATCGATATCGCCCTTCCAGGAGGAAAACATCCAGGTGCTAAGCGTAGTGATTACGGCAACTTCCTAACTCAAACTAAATTCCTTTCTGCTTGGAAGAGGCCCATGTACAGCTGTGAACTGTTTAAAGGCTTTTCAAAAAGACGAATAATTTAAAGCCTGTTCTATTAGGCTATACATCTTTAAGTGTTTAAATTTTTCTACTTCATGTAACTTTTTTTAGTTTTTAATTTATGAAGTTTTTCTTATAGCAGACTGTACCAACATCAGAGGCGTATTTGTTTCACGGCTACGTTTCATAAACTGTATTTTGGCCAATTATTAGGCAAAACCAGATTTCTTTCAGCTTTTATAAATAACGATTATGCTATGTAGTTAATTTTTTCAGTGTTTAAAGTATCACTGCTGTTGAGGGGCAAAAAAAAATGTTGGTTCCGGCACCGGGGTTTGAACCCAGGTTACACGGGTTCTATGAAAATAAAGGCAGCGCCCTAAACACTAGGCTACTACGGCTTTTTAATCGTTTGCACGAAGATGTTTTTTCCCACGTGGCCTGCCACCTATACTTTATAATCACCCTGTATATTGTCCACGATGTTTTGGAGTTTGGATACGTGTATTATAAATAGTTTTAATTTCAAAAATCTTTTTTTTTTATGGGAAAGGCGGCAAACGACCAATCGGTTCAGCTGATGGTAAGTGATTATCGTCGCCCACGTACATCTGCAACACCAGTGGTCCAGGTGCGTTGCCGGCATTTAAGGATATTTGAGAGAAGGAAGGGCGGATGAGGAGGGGATGAGGAGGGGAAGGGAGAGGAAGTGGGAGAGAGGGAGAGGGGGAGGGGACGGGGGAGTGGGCCTCCGGATACCTCACTCACCGAGCGAAACGCAGAAGCATAAGATGTCTCTACTTCACGCTGGTATTCTGCGAGGTAGTGGTACCAACCCCGGTTGGGCCAGCCCATTCGCGCAGCAGCAAAAGCCGCTGCTTGGCTTTACCACGATTCAATTTAATGTAATTTCATCTAATCTAACCATTAATTAGGTTCTACGGGGGGATCTATTCTATCTCGATTATATTATGTCCCTACTGCATAATTAACTTTATTTTAAATAAATTAATTTAATTTCATTTGTAAAAAAAATACTTTTTAATTTTTAGAATATTCTTTGTTTTACGGTAATGGTTAACAGTTAAATTAGTTCTCCATATTTCACTTTATAGTCCTAAAACTTCTTAACTTTCAAAGCTGTGATCATGCTGCTTCATTCTCTTAGTCTTCTGATTTTCAAATATACAGATGTGTGTTAATCTAACGCAAAATCTACTCAACGAATTGGAGCGCCTACTCAATATATTTATAAGATTTACTTTTTGTTTTTTTATAGAAGAAGGGGGCAAACGAGCGTGCGGCTTACCTGATGTTAAGTGTTCACCGACGCCTACAAACATCCACAACACCAGAGGAGCTACAAATGCGCTGCCGGCCTTTAAAACTTAACTTTCGGTTAACCTAAGTATGATTGTATATCCTTTTATCTTTCAAACCTTAAATCGTTCCCCATCCGACAAGCGTAGTTCCACAGGTTCACGGTAACCTTCATTTTAAACGATCCAAATCACTCGACCCTATCTAAAAGATAATTTCTATCAACTTTACTCTCCCCCTCGCTCTTCGAGTTCATCTCTCCAGATTAATATTCTATAATACATCACTGGATTCTTCAGCGGATCTTTTACTGTTCAAGCTATACACCTCTATATTTATTATTCTTGTAAGTATAAAACATGTGGCTTCAGAAGTTGGAACAACGACCTGTACGGTGATACGAGAAGTGAACTGATGCAGCTGGCGCAGGACCGTGCTTTGTGGCAATATTTGGGAAAGTCTTATGTCCCTAAGGCCCTTGCGGTGATGGTGTTGATGGCGTATGAGTGGTATTTACTTTTTCTATTAAAATAATATATAAATTTTATCTAAATAAATTGAAAAAAATCTCGTTTAATAAGATCTCAGAGAGATGAAAGAATGTCCAATTATATATAAACTGAGAAGACTTAAAATAGTGGTGACGGACTGTAGCGTCTTAGGTGCTATAAATGCAATAGACTACACAGAGAGGAGAAATCCACATCACATTTCTGGTAAGCAGATAAAGTAGGTTGAAACGGTCTCATCGCATTAAAAACTAATAATACATGGACCCTCATGACCCTGACCTGATTTCTCGATTTGTATTCTATAATAATTTGGTAAGTGTTTATTGTGCTTATTATGATGAGTCTTTGGAATGCTGTATGAGATTCCGCTTTCATGAGTTTCGATCATAACCTAAAAATATTTTATTAAAATTTTCGTTAATCGCGGCAATTTTCGATCCTGTTTCTATATTCATCATTGCAACCTGTCCCAAGTCCACGGCTGAACATAGTTTATACGTTTTACATACGTGTAAATATATTACTCGTATTATCTCCATATTACGTCGACCGTATTATATTGAGCGTATTTGTTTGTACTTTCAGTACTTACCAATATATTATCATTTAAGTGCCTCCGATCTGAGAATGATCTCTGGCATATCCAATCCTTAAACACGTCTCGGTGCCCGCATTGAGCTTTACATAAAACGAACTAAAATTGAAATGCATCAAGTTGTTTACTTACAGCTGAAGTGTATCTACTTAAATGATTCACAAGAAAGCTGTTTACATTCTATATTTAACCAGTCGGCCGGTTAGTCTTGCTGCGCTTGCGACAGTGACGTCACCTCGTCGTTTCTCCACGAGTGATATTAAGGTTTGTTTTGTTAATAACACTTGTCGTGACAGTTCCAATTTATTTGTTGATTTTGAAATACGTAACGATGACGATGCCTGGCCTATTTCGACCACGGCGACAGCTCTCAAATACTAACTGAATACTAAAGAAGTGAAATGCGCAGATCTAATTATAGCCTTATAGTGCCCGCTAATGTATATACAGGCCGATAAGATCGCAGGTAGGGTCAGATGCAGTGTCCCGCTACCAGAACCCAATACTATTATACTCTACATGAGCTTTTCGTAGATACCGTCTCCTTATTGAAATTATTGCGGTGACCTCTTTGGAGAAACCGACGGTTTCCTCTGAGCGATACATTATCAGGTTATAAGACGAACTCAGGTCGCGAAACCCGCGACGCTTCTATTCGTACTAATATTCATCGTAAGAAATGGCACTGTCGCTATCCCGGGATGTCGCTTCGGCCTGTCATCTCCGGTTGTTCGGCGCTTTCTAACTTTGCAATTATCTGCACTGTGTCTGTTCAGATGCTCAGTCAATCATATCTGAGTAGCCAGGATTGTTCATCAGGAGCTCGCTCTGAAGTACCTTTCGTGGATCGACGGATATTACCGCCAAAAGAGATCGGCCCATCTTAACAGACAGGCCGATTCTTGCGAATGAGTTGACGAGAACCTCTTGAAAGCCGAAACAGACAAAATATCTGAACCGACGAGTAAGCCGACCGAAATGATTCCGATCATTGTCTCTGCAAATGGATGAACCCCCAGTCAGCCTCTCGCAACATATGAGGCGGCTGGGACTCCGTGACTGAACCGCTCCGAGCTCAAATACAGAATGGCGGTGCTACTCGATACCGCCTGCATCGTCCGCTGGTTTCTTTCCCTTTCTCCCTAACCCTCGGCGTCTACCCTGCCGTGGGCTTTCATCTGGTTGAGTTTTATTTTACTTTACGTATTTTTTTAATAATGTTATGTAATATTATTTATCTTATAGCTCAAGCATAACCTAACCATAACTTTTATCCCACTACTATATTACTTTGACGTCTACTTTATTAGTATTTTATACTACATTCACTAATATTCCTTTTATTCCGAACTTCGCAACTTTGTCCAACCATCTGACTTGCACATTTCGAATTCTTTCTTTTTAGTGCTATTCTCGAAGTGGAACGCTTAATGTGTAGTTAAGCGGAAAATGTCTATTTTATTTGCTAAAATATTCATTACCGCAGTTTGGAAATTTGTCACATTTTGGAAGTAGATCGTACTTCTGTAATCTGTACACAACTTTAGCGTGGTAATTTTTTCATTAAAGAATATTAGGTAAAAATTACATTTCCCAAAATGGATACTCTAAGATTGTAGGTATTATACAGGATATATTTCGGGGAATGTTCTCAAGAATCGGACTTAGTCTTTCTTCCCTCTCCATTTTACTGATATGGATTAAATATTTAAAAAAACGCTAGTGAAAATTTTGAGACTGATGAAGGGCAGTAGCGTTATGTGTGAAGCGTCTGGAAAAGTTCCAAACCACCTGCGAGTCGTGGTGAATATGACGAATACTGTCCATTGGTCCAGATGGATCCATATTTATTGATATACTGATGAAGAAGAAAAAGATCAAGATGTCGATAGTCTACCGTGACTACTTAGACGTGACCTAAGTGTTCGTCGTTCGTCGGTGGGCCTCCAAACAGCAGTGTATCGACTGCAGTATTCAGGTTTGAAAAGTATAGAGAGCCAGAGGATGGGATGAGATGGCCACAATCTGAATCCTCAGGTGTGACAACACACCTCTAACCTTCTTCTATTGAAGTTTTTTACAGGAATCCATGGCTGCAGAAGACACTTACTATCAGGTCATCTTGTTTTACACCCCATAAAAAAGGTGATGAAAAAGAGAAGAAAAAGAATTACGACAAGAGCGACTATATGTCTGGTCTGGTGCTGTAAACGCCAACGCGCTAAACATGGTAATCATGGTGATTCTTAATAAGGGATTCAGTACTTCCAAACAAGAAAACGCAGATTTAGTTTGTTGTCATGGCCGTATTTTTAATCACACATATTTTCATTTCCTTTCCACCGTAAAACATAATAAGTGTTACTTTAGATGCGATGCAGTGAAGGCAATTTCCTGCCTCAGATTCCCGTGTTAAATAGGCGTGACATTATGACCATACATTACAGAGGATAGAATTGAATTTGTTAATATTTCTGTTTCATCTTCTCCATTTATATTTTACTAGCTGTTTTCTTTTTGCATTTGTTTCATAACGTGAACTACGTAAGTTGCATATACATTTTATTATTTTCAAAAAATAATCCTTTCATTGGATTGGAGAATTTTTATAATCAAGTTCAATGTTAAAAAATATTTTTTTTTACTTTTGATCCTCTATTCTACACCCCTGAGGGTTGTATTTTCAAAAACTGGTCATTATAAGTTTAGGATTATTAAACACTCTAACAAACTTAGAACTTTTATGCAGCCTTTCATTCTCCATTTCATCCTTTATGAGGTGGATTTTCGTAAAATCCTTTCACAGCGAATGGCTACACCCTATACTTGCCAAATTTCTACCAATTACAAACGATCTAAAAGGGAGGATACTTCGATGTTACACATTAGCTTTTACGGAAGTTTTAATTTTTTTTTTATGGAAGAGACGGCAAACGAGCAAGCGGTTCACCTGATGGTAAGTGCTTACCGTCGCCCACATACATCTGTAACACCATAGATGCTGCAGGTGCGTTGCCGGTCCTTAAGGATATTTGGGAGATGGGAGGGAAGAGGAAGGGAATAAGGAGGGGGTGTGGGCCTCCGGTTACTTCACTCACCGAACGAAACGCAGAAGCACAAGATGCCTCTACTTCACGCCGATATTCTGCGAGGCCGTGGTACCAATCCGGTCGAGCCGGCCCATTCGAGCAGCAGCTGAAGCCGCCGCTTGGCTCTACCACGAATTGATATTTTAGTTTCACAGAGAAGTCCAGGAGTGTTTTAAGCTGTTACTCTTTATTCATGAGAAGATTTTTATATTTTCAAAAGATTACTTGGCTTTTTATAAATGAGTTATGTTACAAAAAAAACAATGTACCTATATCTTTTGCTATTACATTTTGCGATCGCTATTGGTTCATTAAATTGCTGAACGATGCATTATGCACTATCTCGACTTTCACCGCCGACCCGTGCGAGCGAGCTGCGGCAACTGGATGCCGTGCCGTATCCATGTCTAGATTCTACAGAAACTATATCGTCGCATTGAGGCCCGATTTCACTATTGGCCGACATCAATTTTGTTTCGATTCAAGTGAGGACGGATAAATGCGTTGTGTGAACTTTATTCCCGTGACGTAAACACTGGTTGTGACGTAATTCGTTATTCCGTACTCTTTAAATTATGCTCCAAATTGAATGTTTACGGTGTATATACACTATGTATACACTGCGGCGTTATTTGTTCGAAACGAGTGCAATTGTTTGTTCTTCTAAAACAAATTCTTTATTGAATTTCTAATTATTCTACACACTTAATATCTTGCTGTCATATTTTATTAGCCCCTAAAGGAACGGTGATTCAGAATTCCGTATTGACCTTCAATATTCGGTTTGACCTCCAAAATATCGTAATAACTTCGAAAAGTAATGCTCCTTTTGAATTTGTTCTATTTAGGGTTCCGTACGGAGCCCTATTACTAATCCTCTCGTCCGTCCGTCCGTCCATTCGCCAGTCAGCTCCACATTTAAGGGACTGACGTTGTTATAAAAATTAAGGAGTGTCCATACTTGACTGTGTTCTTTTTTTTTCTTTGCTCCTTAAAAACGGAACTTGGTGTGATTATAGGACAAACTCTAAATTTAAACAACAATTAATAAAAACCGGCCAAGTGTGAGTCGGGCTCTCGCTGATAATCCCGAACTGAATGTAGAAAATTTTTTTTTTGGTTATTCCATACCTCAATTAAATGGTAGGATTAAACGGAACCCTCATCATAGAACGGTGGGTAATTGTAACAATGACCGTTGATAAACGAAATTCGATTTTCTTTCGACGAATAAAGATTTTTGATTCATTCATTTATCCGATATTTTATATAAACATATATGTCGTCTCCGAGAGAGCAGTTTTTTGTATTAGCTGTCTGGCATTTTTTAGATGCTTATTTTGCCAAGTGTTGGAAATCAGAGATAGGAGACAGATTCTGTTTCGCTGCCACCACGGCAGAATATCTGATACTATTTTAATTCGAGAAAGAGAAAATAATACGGAATCCTCACGGCGTTACAAAGCTTCGTATTATTATAATCATGATTCGATAAAATGTCTCTGCATACCGAGTTATTTCATATTTGTCAATATTGTCATGTTCGTTGGCGCTGCGCACCTTTTGCTTTAAATTTTCGCTTTGAACGCGCTGTTGTTTCATTGGCGTGTTGCACCAGCCAGCTGTCACTTCTAATGAACAAATTTGGCAAACAACACGACGTATTGCAGGTAGAACGTTTTGCTCGCAATAAAAATATGGAAGCGGGAATGTTAATTAAATTAATTGGGAACTTATTTTTAGTCTGTCTTTTTTTTACGTATGTCAGTTTTTAAATGAAAAGTTAGATGATGGATCACACTTGACGGAAGGTCAGTTTATTATTATATCCAAAACAGATTAAATATTCTCTAACGTCTTTGTGTTATATAATATAGCACAAAGTACAGGGAAATTCTAATGAATGTGAACTTTTGTTTAGCACAAATATTGACTATTGTGTGGGTGGGCGATGTCGCAATATGTCTTCTGGGAAATCATAAGATTAGGTTCATTGACATAAGCGGACAGTTATATAGAATGTTTAACAGATGGTCAATCAGTATCAAGATAATTAGTTATCAAATCATCTGTAATCTGTTTTCTATCAACCTGTTTTATCTACTCTACGTCATAAGCTTTCTTTTAAAGAAAGCGCCAACTGATATAAAGTAAAAAGTATCACACTTTCACACACACGTGGCCTATCATTTGGCGCAGGGAAGGATCTTCCACGCTCCTCTAGGATGGCCAAAGAGCATGCGGCTCACTTGATAATAAGTGATTATCGACGCCCATCTACATCTGCAACACCAGGGCAGCTGGGTGTACGGTGTTGCCAGCCTTTAAGGATATTTGGGGAGGGCAAAGGGGGAAAGGGCCTATACTTACCTCACTCAACGAACGAAACGCAGAGGCACAAGATGCCTCTACTACACGCCGGTATTCTGGGAGGATGTGTTACTACCCGGGTCGAGTTGGCCCATTCGAGCAGCAGCAAAAGCCGCCGCTTGGCTCTACCACGTACATGTCAATTTCTGATAGTTAATCAAAAGATGTTGCTGTGCATGCTTGAAATCAGCCAGAAAATGGTATGATGAAGACTATCATAAGACATAGTACTTAACTAATACCTATTTTTCTATTCAGTTTTGCAATTGAAACCTCTGCGTTCATTGCCTTTAAAGCCCTGCACAGTCACGTCGTTAAAATATTTCACAGAAAATCGCCTCCGATGCAAGTATTCGCACGATTTCTCGAGCGTTCTTTCTCTCCAATTGTGGCTATTTCAGTGGCGATTTATCACGCCAAGCGATTTAACGATTCCAGCAATAGTTTTTTTTAATTGGTTTCCGTCGAACCGATGGAGGAAAGATCAGTCATCGAAAGACACTGGCTTACTCTTCCTTAGAAAGGCAATTTTTTTTTTACTGGAGCACAATTTATAATTTAACAACAAAAATAGCGTTTTTTTTAAAACTGTTATTGCCATTAAGGCTTTTTATATTGAGCTTACAAGAGGAAATTAGTTTTGTTTCGTAATATTTATTTATTTACACTTATACAAATTAATCTAAATGCTACAATTGAGGTACACAAAGGCATAACTTTGTGGCATTCTCTGCTAGTCAAGCTCAGGTAGACACAGAACAATATTGGCTAAACAAAATACTTCTTCTAGTTTGGTTGTGAATTTTAAAAATAAAGAGAAAAATTCAACCAGTCTCCATTCGGGAATGTAAATGTTTACTGATATCACCTGAATATTGAAGTAACGACTGTCCATTTGTATCTACGAGATGCAATACTGAACGTGTAACGGACCTTCAAGAGCTCTAGCATTTTTCCTCTATTCTCAGCAATTGTACTCAAGTTTTGTTCTATTTTTAACTTTGTTTATCAATAGCGATACGGACAATTATAATTCTATCTAACTCTAAGAATTTCTATATAAATTTATATGAACGTGTCGGTCCGCGGGTATTCATTATTGGATATAGCCCTTTCCCTAAAGTCGCCAACTAAAGCTGGTATGTCATGACGAAAGGTTTGTCCATAGTCGGGCATGTCTGTCGGTGTGCGCAGTTCAGATACCATTGCACTAGCGATTCTACTCCCTAACCGTTAGTCTGCTGGCGTGTAAGTGGGACTATACAGTCTGTGTCTCAATAGATAAATCTGACGAACAAATAACAAACAATTTACAATGCTTTTCATGTATTTAATATTACTGTTATAAACCTATTATCATAATATAAATCAATATTCTCCAATCAGCCTGTAGATCTATGCAAAGTAATAATTTAATAAACAATAAGTAATCAGATCAGTAGATCTATAGATCACTGTGGCAGTTTACCTGCAATTGTTTGATTTATTTTTGCAGTATTCGTTGAATTTAATAATGCAAAGGTACTGCGGTATGCAAATATTCGATTGAACGCATATCAGTGAATACTAGTATGTACACAAACCTATTAAGGTTTCCTCATACTATATGTCAAAATTTGTGAATATACATTGGTTACAAAATAACTAAATGAAAAAAAAAATTATACCCGCACGCGGTACACTTAGCTCACTAACGGACTAAGCTCTGGCGACCGATTGATGGCGGGAAATCCATCCAAATCTGCCGAAATAAAATACCACAGACTTGTGATGGGGATCAGCATTCCTAGTGGGAGGATACCAGCCCGATTCACACCAACTATAGATAAAGGGCTGATGTCCAACAGTAGATTATATATAGATATACAAAGGACAAAAAGTTGGTATATCTTCCCTGACATCCCTACTACAACCGTACTTCTTAGAACTTACAATGGAATATATTACAAAACAAAAATATGTGAAAAAAGTGAAACACTACGCAGGGAATGTTCGAGCCAACGCCGCGAGCCTACAGCCCTGTAACACACACTCATACTTAATCGGTACACAACGGGATCGTTTCCTCCGCACCCACACAGAATCTGGTATCGACGATACGAGAAAACGATCTAAGCTTTCAAGATTATATTTAACAAGCGGAGTGTGACAATAATGCATCCATTCTAGTAACCAATTAATCTATCCTATGTGTTACAAATGAAGACAGTCAGCCGGAATTGGGAATTTTCTTTTTTATTGCGAAGGAGGGAAACGAGCATGCGGCTCGCCTGATCGGTACGTGATTAGCGACGCCCATGTAAATCTGTACCGCCAGAGGAGCTGTCGGCTTTTAAGGATATTTGGAGGGACAAGAAAGAGTACTTTCTAAAATATAGGTAGCAGCATTGGGCTACCCTTGCTATTGTTTCTGTGATGTGGTAGGCAGGTGGGTTGATGCCCACATTCGATGATATGCACAAAGTGCCGGGTAAGTTGTCCTTTTAGGGCATGACAACTATCGTTAGTACCTTAAAGAAAAGCCAGTGTCCTGCTTTGGATATATACCGGCTGAGACTATGACGAAAAATAATCTATGGCATTTTGGTTCTGCACTTTTGGATGAGTTATCGACCATCATTCGATCGTCTAGCCTATTATTGCCTTTACCTATTTTCTATTACTATAATTTAAATCGACTATCTACCTTATATGCAATAGTAATCGTATAGACTATTAACCACTATTTCCCTGCCTGTAAATTATAGCATGACTATAGTTCAATGATGCGATGCATCTGACGTTTTCAAGTATACTTGATTTGAAGGATAAGGGGGGATCAGACTATTGAACTATTGATAATCCAATCAGGGCATGGTTTCCAATGAAATTCAAATTGTGGCTTGCAGATGAAGTTTGCACCTTCTTTAAAACTTAAGGATTGAAACTTTAATAAAAGACTTCTATGTATATTGATATAGACAGTTTTTTACGGATTTAATTGTGATTAATTTTACATTATTATCCCCGTCTTTCATTCACGCAGGGTCACGGCGAGACTGAGTTGTTGAAGTCTTGATTATAACATGGACGTAACATGGCTGCCGTCAGATTTTTTATTCATTTCGGCTCGATCTGCGCAGTAAGAGCTCACATAAACCTGTGTGGTGGTAGGTTTTTTTTTTTATGGAAGAAGGGGCCAAACGAGCGTGCGGCTCACCTGATGGTGAGTGATCAGCGACGCCCACGAACATCCACAACACCAGAGGAGCTACAGATATATTGTTATTTATCACAAGACCCCAAGTAGGAGGTAGTACCCGTCTATCTTCTCTATTGAAATTAGGATGTTATTTAATTTCAAAGTCCTCACAAATCATGCTTGGCAGGATTCGGTGTTCTTTTGATAGGAGCATTTGAGGTCTATCAAATTTTATATAATGCTTGGGGCGATCTAAAATGTGATCACAGATAGCAGTCTTCATAGACTTCCTCCTAATAAGCCGATGTGAAATAGCATGGTTATTTCACATCTGCTTAAAGGAACGGCTACTAAGCCGTTCCTTTAAGCTGGTTCTCATTCATCTAAAATGAATGAAAATTCAAAAAGAGCGCTCTCTATCGAGAGCTCTCTACCAATCACGTTGTTTCAAATAAGCTCTGGTGAAAAATGAGTCGATAATACTAAAGTAAATGT
The DNA here is from genome assembly GCA_029286595.1 of Bhutanitis thaidina. Classification (NCBI taxonomy): domain Eukaryota; kingdom Metazoa; phylum Arthropoda; class Insecta; order Lepidoptera; family Papilionidae; genus Bhutanitis; species Bhutanitis thaidina. The sequence goes on along the minus strand of JAGSMS010000034.1, from coordinate 2,712,577 downwards.
GGTGTGCGACAGTGAATCCTCATCTCTCGTCTCTGGAGACTTCATCGGTGTCCGGGTCTTCATACGAGCGTAACTCTGGCATATTCCTCCTTCCCCCTACACCTTCTTTAGTTACCGTATCAGTATTAATATAAATGCCTTCTTTTTATTTAAAAATCTTATCATGTAATTTAAAAACAAGTTGCAACGGTTAGTGGTTTGAAGCGAATATTTCTTAACCTTGAATAGGTTCAAAGTAACGTACAGACTGACGCTTAGAGATAAAACTGCGTACTTTATAGTTAGCAAAGTGCAGGTCCATGTAATTCTTTTTAAACCTATTCACTGCGTTGTTTCTACAACAATCTTCAAACAGACTTTGCAATTGCGTCAACTGCTAAGCTTGAGTATAACAAATTGTCTATGCCCTGTATAAGATACGATACCTATTTAAACACTTCTTTCTAGAATTGAATTGAAAAGTAGAAATTTCAGAAAGATATTTTTTTCTTCATTTGTTATCAATTCAATCGACATCTTAAAAGCCCGTCGAACGAGGCGAAAAGTTTGTTTTGGCTACGCTAAGTCCTGCCGAATGTAAATCCATAATTTTTGCCAACACCTATGGTTGATATGAGAGAAACTTAAAAGCTGTGCAGCAGCTTTAAGCGCTCAGAGTGGGAAACTCAGTTTTAAAAATAAAACACCTGTTTAGTAATGAAATGTTTGACAATTATAAATTAAAGTAAGAACTACTTGTGCACTAATCTTGTGCAGTGTGGTGGGTCGGCTTTTTATATTTTTCGAATGTATAAATTTGCTTTGAAATATCAGGTTTAGTTTTAAAATCTGAATCGAACTGTTGGCACGTCTTGTTGATGTCATCAAATGTTTTGTAACACTTTTTCACTAATCCATATTTTATTACAAACGTGATAGAGCCAAGCGGCGGCTTTTGCTGTTGCTCGAATGGGCCGGCACGACCGGATTGGTACCACTACCTCGCAGAATACCTGCGTTAAGTAGAGGCATCTTATGCTTCTGCGTTTCGTTCCGGTATCCGGAGGCCCACTCCCCCTTCCCATGTCCCTCCTCATTCTGCCTTCCATCTCCCAAATACCCTTCGAGACCGGCAACGCACCTGCAGCACCTCTGGTGTTGCAGATGTACGTGGGCGACGGTAATTACTTGCCATCAGGTGAACCGCTTGCTCGTTTACCGCCTTTACCATAAAAAAAATATATTGATAAGGGAAAATAATCTTTCCACTGGAGCAGTCTTCGATTGTTATACGAAAATTCGTATACTTGAGGTTATTAATTTGGAATGACAAGGGTTGGTTGTTGCTAAGCTTTTGTTTTGTAAAAGCGGTTTTTTACGTATTTTGGGGACAGCGGGACACATAACTTAAAAGCGGTACATTGACCATACGTTAGGTATAACCCCCAGTTGTATGTGAAAATGCAAGTTTTCTTATGATGCATCCTTTACTGCTGAGCTCGACACTTTAGTATATGAGTAACCCTCAGAAGCACTTACTAGTTTTTACCTTCCCGATGTAAAGCTTACGCGATAAGATCGGAGGTATAGTTAGATGCAGTGTCAGCGACACGGGACGAACACATCACAAACAGACCCAAAAACCAAGAACTGGTGTTTTTACAACGATATTGATTACGACCCGTGTCTCAACAGTAAAGTAACCCTAACCACTAAGCAAACTGTGAACTTAAATAGGCTGATTATGAAGAAAGTCTTTAGACTTAGACATCGCTTTGATTACTCTGGGGCCGAGGAACTTTATAACTTCATTCTACTTATTGGATTACGGGTTTACTCTCATATACATTGCAAATTTTGTAGGTCAACACTATCTTTTTGAATTACACAACCGTCGACTCGGAAGAGAAACACATTTTTAAATTCAGTGGTGATTATGCAAACATGATCCGACCCAATTTCTGCGAGCCGTGCTAATGGGGAGCAGGGTAAATCTTCCGTTGTGTTTGCGATGGCGTTTACTAATGCCTGATGATACATAAAGCATGAGTTTTGTTCATTTAATATAATGAATTGCTTTTCTTGGTAACAGATGTATATATAAAACATTAATTGTTTCGTCATCTTCTGTTTCACCCTGTTAACAGTTCTATTGCTGACCATAGGCTCCCATTGGAAGTCCTTTCAATATAAAATAAAATATTCGAGTAAATATAAGAATTAAATGAATAATCTTTATTTTGTTAATAAAGAACATAACGTATTTTAAAGTTCAATTACAACTGATATTCAATTTGACACGTCTTAATTCTAGTTTTAAAGTATGGCTATTTCTTGCGTCATTATTGGAGAATTATACAATTATTAATGTAACATTAGCTTCGGATTTACACGATGTACCATAAGATGGGATTGTTGTTACAATAATGTTATTACTACTCGTATTATACGACGGATTTTGATAAGAAATGTTCAGACGGCATGAGTGTAACTCTTCTGTAACGTAACGTTTTACCCTTGTAATACTAGTCGGTTACATGGCCTGGTATTTTGTAACTTTAATTTGGTCACGTCCAAGTCATTAAAATTGTAATATAAACCTACTTTAATATAACTTGTTAATTTAGGAAATGCTTCCCTATGCGATAGAAAAAAATAATTTTCAGACTTTCTTATCAGGTTTTAATAATTTTTAACAAACATTTTAGAACATTATTTTATTAATTAAATAGTTAAGTCTCTACTGTACTAAGTAACTAAAGTTTTTTTTATTGAGCACTCATGACACTACGTATAATAAGACTCATTGTCGGGCTTGCTCCCGGAATTTGCTTTGAGATTTTTATGTTAAGACCGTTAGTTGTTTCTTTCATCAACAATATGAAGAACTCTATTCAAATCAAATGAAATTATTTATTCTTAGACATAGGAACATAAGCTATGTTTTAAATGATCTAATTCTGACTAAGAAATAGACGAAAGAAACTCTGTAGATATTCTATTTTGTGACATGAATACTTTGTGCGCCAACAGTTCTTATCCCAATCCAAAAACATTGAGTAACAACGCATAAGTCAACCAGTAGTGATTCTTTTGGAACAACTAAGTCCACTTCGGGAGTTGTAACATAAAACTTATATTCTCCGAAACATATATCGAAAGACATCGTTCCCTAAAACACTCGATATTTAGCTATAGAAAATCAGGCCAGGGTTACCTGAACGTTGCCTCCCAATATTGACATTAACACTTCCTCAATGAGAGGATTGGACATAATCATCATGCTTGGTAGACGGGTTGATAGACTGGACACATAGCACCTTTAATATATAAAGAAAAAGAATTATAACTATCGTGGCGCCTGGATGCTTTATACTGTCTGTATGTTTGAAATTTTTGAGAGTTTTAGAGGATATGAGCGTCGCAGACTGTCTCACACCATATGAAAAAAGTATCACACTGATTTAATTTATCTGCACAAAACATAAATGTTTCATTGTTATTGTATTGCTTTAGCGCGCTTAAAACTACTATAAACTGATCATTCGAAGATAATGGGCGCATGTCTAACACCCCGTGCTCAACTGGCGCGTTCAAATGCCAATAAACCATGTTAGAGTGGCCGAGTACCGCTAGTCCAACCGCAGAGCCGGCTGCGTGCGGATAATGCCGTACACTTATAGCTGGCGGAGCAGCCCGCAACTGCATAGAGGCTAATAATAATAAATAATAATAATCTTTAATGGTGGCCATAGACGTCAACATGCGTAGAACTGCTACAGATTTTTAAGTATTATTGCATTAAATTATAATGTCCCTGTAAATATATTTTTTTTTTTATTAAACATCGTGTGGAAACTTGCATGTCTGTGAAATAATGAAAAATATTACTTCGTTGTCATTTGAAGTCCACCAACGTGAGGGATACTGCCCTGGCTCCAAGTGGAGAGTCCTTTGGGTGGAATATTTAAAAGCTGTTCAGACTGGTATGCTAATCAGTAGACTCGAGTTCGATGCCCTGCGTGAAAATCTCGTACCAATTAATGTTTCCTAACTTATGTAAGATTTATGTGGTTGGACGTTGGACACTAAAACGGTGAAGGGTTCACCACCACTTTTTACATCATCCCTTATAAGGTCTGGAGAAATATCGGCTGAAAGGAAAAAAATGTTCATGTAAATAAATAGACCTATGACCTCTCCAGTTTTGGGTATACGTTTATGAGAGCTTACTTATTGATATACATTTGTTGATATTTATTTACGTGGTAGAGCCAAGCGGCGGCTTTTGCTGCTGCTCGAAGAGTCGTCTAAACCGGGTTGGTACCACGGCCTCGCAGAATAACGGCATGAAGTATAGGTTTCTTGTGCTTCTGCGTTTCGTTTTTCGTGATTGAGGTAACTGGAGGCTCCAAATACCCCATCTCCCAAATACCCTTAAAGGCTGGCAACACACCTGCAGCACGTGTACGTGGGCGACGGTAATCACTTATAATACACAGGTGAACACACGTGATGGTAAGAGCTCGTTTGCCGCTCTTTTACCTACGGAGAATCGGATCTATTCCAATCTGTCTTCTTATATCATCTTAATCTTAAGTAGTATAATTAATGTGGAATAAACAGGCTGTAATGATAACATCGTAAAGTTTATTGAGATTTATTTCAAAACGAACACGTAGAAGGGAATCACTTAAAGTCAAAGTATTCTATTTTTAAATTTTATAAGCGCTTAAAGCGAAGGAAGCGCTCGATTCAATACTTCTTCAAACTTTATATGGAAACACGGACAGGACAGGTCAAAGCTATTTGGTGTCGTTGAAACTTTTTGCAATAGATACGCGTCAAGTGGCAAGTGGCTGATATATTACGCGTAAAATTAAAAGATACAATTTGTAGGTGAAAAATAAGTTCACACAGTGTACAATTACTTATTTTTATATTAAGCCTCATTGCGTATAAATAGTCTGTAAGTGCTTACTGATAGGCAAAAGGCTCCTTCTCAAATACTTGAGCCGGAGGACCAACAGTTTAAACACATATTCTTTTTCAGAAGACTTACAGACAAATATCATTATTAAATATCAATGAATCCGATACAAATTGCTAATTACAAGTCTCCATTTATTACTATTCTTGGCACTTATTCTATTTGTAAAGAATTTTTAGTTAATAATAAAGATATTGAGGTATCACAAACTTAATACACCACAACGCTATCACAACAGAGAGCGTTGTGGTGTGAAAGACGATGTAGTGACACGAATTGTGAAAGGGATGCTGGTTTGGACATGTGGAGAGGATGAATGAGAGTAGGTTGACGAAACAAATATATGAGGCGAGTGTGAATGCTAGAGTCGGGAAAGGAAGACCTAGGCTAACATTTCACGAACAAATCGGAGATGTTCTGAAAAAAGGCCAGGTGAAGAGTACTCTAAACCAACAAGCATGCATGCGAAGATTGATGAAAGTGGAAGAAGCGAAAGACGTATGTCAGGACCGTAGCAAGTGGAAGAAGATTCTCTCTCCCTACTGGGAACAAGGCGTGAATATATATAGATATATACAAACTCAATACAAAAGCGACCACAACATATACAACCATAATCACAAACATAGAGATTGCAGTTCGGGCCAAGTTACGATCCGCGGTTATTTACAAAGAACTCTTTATTCCTTCGTCTCCTAAATGTTTTCGGGCTAGTGCAGAAGATCAATTCCTAATTGCAAAGGAAGCGTAAATAATAAAATGTAAATGACGAACACTCTAAACTTTAATGAATCTTTTACTGAATGGTCTACCGATAGAACCTTGATTATGTCTCTCGTTTAATAAACGTATTTAATAACGTAATGCATTTTCGAGTAAACAGTATTAAAACTTTTTATGCAAGCTTAACTGGATATACGATATTCTGCACTTTAAACAACTTTAACAGTGTTTTAAATTAACGTCAGTCGACATTGGAGACCGAGGAAATATTTGGTTTTCGTCAATTATTTTATTCGTGTGAAATGAACCATAAGTAAAATGATAATTGTCGTAATTAACAGTTTAAAGGTCTTATTAAAGTTATTGAAGTACACGAATTTCTCGTATGGACAACATGGTTTTATTTATTTGAAATAAAACTATTATTTACGGATATTATCGCTTTTAATTTTGTTATTAAATTCCCGACTTTTAGAGTGCTTTACAGCAGCCGTGGTCACGTGGGAACTGAGGTGTAAGACGTCCAGATGTCATAGTCAACTCGAGCTACCTTCAGCTTCTAATTATTCATTTTGCTCCGATCTACGCAGATGTGCTTAAAGTTTCTTAAGTTCGTGCCTGTGGTCTATGACATGATCACGTACTGCAGACTTCCTAGAGCGTCTGTCCGGTCATATCATAGATCACCCCTACCATTATATCAGATTTGATAGACTACGAATCCTCGCAAAGCAACACCAATTCCTGCCAAGGATGATTCGTGAGAAAGTGAGATTTCAATAAATCAAAAATAAATCCTGATGAAAAAGAAGATGGCTGGATAATAAACAAAATAAATCCAAAACCAAGCACATAGTTACATTTCAAATGTATAGTGTTCGCGTACCTACAAGAAATCATTATGGTCTTTCTTTTGTATTATTATTCATTATTCAGACCCAGCACCTTCGCAGTACCAGACGCCTCGCACTTTGGATGCTGCGCATCATCTCGGCCTCGGCTCTCGGAAGTTAATCGGCCACCTCAGTCGAACCTTACGACACTCACGAGAAGAACGGGATGTTGAGACGCCGCATGGCACCAAGAGCTTTATGGCAATAGAATCTACTTTTTTGCAATACGTAATGAGTTGTCTGATATTACACACAAACAATTGGTATTCGTACCAGTTGTCATTAACCGTCTTCTACGACACTCATGGTCACTTAGATACAGCAATTCATTTTCAAGTGTAGTATCTATACGGAATCATGATTAAGTGTTTTTTTTTTTTTTTTGGTATGGTTAGGAACTTCGGTACCCGGGCGTTCGCTTTTATTTCATAGAACGTGTTTTAACTTTTATTTATTTTTTTACTGTTTGTTAGAATATCCCATACTAGCCATACTACAATAGCATAATTTAATCTACTGCTGAACAGAAGCGTCTCTAATATGGTCGAGAATCATCCCCCGATGGCTGCCACATTCATCATACTTGTGAACATGTGCTGCTTGTAGAGACTGGTCTGTTCGAGTTCACTGTATTCTTGTGGCATGCTTTCGGTTCCCTATGAGATTTATTGAAAAACAAAATCAAAAAACAGGATTCCTGCGGAGTTTCTTCAGTATCTTCTCCGTCAGAGGAGCCTCGAAACGTTGGTAGATAATAATAAAAATAAGATTTAACAAACGAAATTATCTTTTTTACGTCTTAGAATATAGTATTTTCATTTCTTCAATCACCACGCCGGGGGCAAGTGGATTGGTGAGCCCAGCGCCGGCACCCTCGCGCTAGGTGCTGCTTCCTATCACTAGTGTGTGAAATTTGGGTTCGGCAAATTCGGATGCATATTCCGCCATCATTCGGTCGACAGAAGCTCGTTGGTTGGTTAGCGGTGCAACGCGTGCCGGTAAGATAGGCAATTGGAGACAGAGATGGTCTATCCTCCACATATAACATTCTGTCTCTTTAATTTTTACCGGCTATAGCACAGTTGAAAAGATACAACCATTTAAATGTAGTATAGACGGACTAACAGACAGCATAGGCTTAGTAATGGGTCCCCATACGGATCCCTAAAAATATCTAAGTTCGACAGCAAAACTCTTCCGTCACCTTCCGTTATCTTCCGAAGTAGCAGTCTGGTTTACGGGACTCCGGAACGACGCTTAACAGTGTCATACTAAATGTAAATCTGTAAGCTCTACCTGTCTCCACGAGTGTGACGCGTGAATTGCACATTTGAAACGTCATCTAAAATACTGAAAAACGACACACGATGACTTATGCTAAGGATATTATTACGCCTCGTGCATCGCCGTGGAACAATCGCCGGTTACTGCGCCACTGCTATTAATCCAAGTTACGACCGATTGAACCAATCCGGACCAGTCATTAGCTCCAAGGTTAACACGCGTACGAGTTGACCCATGCAATAAATTCTGCATGTGCCACCTGCAAATTTAATTACGAACACGGTAGGTAGTACTTTATAATTTTTGTAAAGTTCAAGCTTTTTACTAATCAAAGAGTTAAAAATGATTAAATTTTATATCTGTGTTAGAATTTACCATCCAATTTCTTCCTGCGGATGTCGTAAGAGATGACTGAGGGAACGGCCTCGATAATCACAATTGCTACCGACAGATGGCGGGATAAACATCACGAAATATACCGGACCAAAACTAAGCTGAACGTTGACTGCCAGCAACTTCTAAGGTGCGAGGTGTCCGGTACTGCGATTGTCAATCCGCTTACCAAGCATGGCGGTTATAGCAAATAGGGCGACGCCTGTGTTCTGTAGTAGTCTATTTACAGGCAGTTAAGGTTAAAATTAAGGTTTATTTTAAACTTTATAGTCGTAATTATAAGACAAATGTGTTCATGTAGTGCAATCATCGTTTAAGGGTCATTAAAGGGCAATAAACCAACTCTTTCTGCGAAGGTCAACCTTACCTGTACTTGGGGCATCCTAACGGAAGTTGCTCTCACGACCAACTTTTTTTTTATGGGAAAGGCGGCAAATGAGCAAGCGTTCTTCTAATGGTAAGTGATTACCATCGCCCACGTAAATCTGCAACACCAGAAGAGCTGCATGTGTATTGCCAGCCTTTAAGGGTATTTGGAAGATGTAAGGGACAATGGGGAGGTATTCTGCGAGGAGCCAGCCCATTAGAGCAGCAGCAAAAGCCGTCGCTTGGCTCTACCACGTTTAAAATTTACACGTTAGAGACTGATGGTGGAGAACAAATATCAATTTGAACCCAAGTCCCAGAGACTAGTGAATTAAAGCACCAAGTAATCACCAACCTGCCTCATGCAGGCGTATGACGAGTATGGGCAAATCTTCCAAGCATAAGGCGCTAATTTTTATTAGAGCTTTAGAGGAATTGTCTACGTCCAGCTATGGGATTGTAAAAACTGGATAATGTCTCGCAACTATATACAGATTGCTTATTGGTTAGCGAACCTAACTGCTGTGTAAAAAGCACAAATTATAGATATCTGGTCTGGTTATGTTGTGTCACGTGTTTTTGACACTAGACATGTCGCATGTGCGTTTCATCGGATAGGGGAAGTTAAAGAAGTGTGTGTATCTCTGTGTTAGTGCTGTCACTTACGGCACTATGATATGTCTAAGTTGTCACGGTGGTCGAAATCGTCAATCGAAATCATCATCATAAGGTAAGGTCGGAACAAATATATTAGTTTTACGTAATATTTTATTGTCAGCCTCCGACTGTCCACTGTTGGGCCTCTTGTAATAAAAGGATTTACAATAATCGCATTGCCGATCACATTACCAGATGCCTTACACTTTAGATGCTGCTGCCATCTGTCGCTCGCCATGAGATTTAAAAGTATCTTTCTCTGGTCTATTCTTACGACACCTAGGTAAAGAAAGGGATTGCCAGATTTCCTAATGCTACGAGGCAATACGTTAATTTATTTTATTTATATATTTTAAATACATATATTTTACTACGGCTGTTTGTTTAGATCATCGTAAAAGATATTTTGATATCGTTCAAAAATCGGCATTCCTACCAACGACTCAAACTTCCGCAGATTGTTGTCTTAGAAAATACCGTGAATAAAATCCTACATTGAATTGATTCCATGAATTTTTTTGTCTCTAGACTAAATAAAAATGTTAAAATATACAATTAATTTTGAAATTGTGATTAGCGCCATCTAGTGTCCAATAGCTAAAGTAGTTTCCTATCTGTAAGAGGTAACTTTTATAAGATACCTATTAGTCAATAGATGGCAAAATAGTCACTAAAACTATATATGTAACAAATAAAACAGGCAATTCTTAAAATGTTAAAACAATAGAAAAATGTATTATTATGACACGTGTACTCGGTAAGTGGCACCGGACTTTAAAATAACAACAGAACTAGGTATCTAATAGGAAAAAAAATAATTATAAAACGTTAGGAACCTTCGCTAGTGCTCAAGTACAATCCCACCTGAATTTAGGTAAGCGGTGGTGAAAATCTTGGTTGTAGCATACTTGTTCAGTAACAGCTGACTCACGCTGATCTTGAAGACGTTGTGTTCGAAACGTATCTCCTATGCTGTACGTCAATTAAGCTACACAGTGTTAGTCAGTCGATGGATGCAGGTGGCTTAAGGTCGTGCTTTATAGCGACCGGAGGGTTCTATGTTTAGCAGTAGCCTGGCTGACTATGTTGATAATCATGGTGCTAAAGTAAAAAAATACTCTTAAAATATCCATCTGCTGGATATCAATCTTCCATTTAACAGAGTTTCGGAGCCGGGGAAAATCCGGTGCGCATATTTTCTCACAATATTTGAAATTCGTTATATTCACCGCTGAGCACACAGTGTTGCCTGCACTGAGAAATTTAAATATAACGCCGGTCCCCAATTTTACCACGGATTCTAAGTAAATAATATTTTATAAGAATGGCTTCTGAATAATCTATTTAGATTTAATTTAAGAAGGCTCTGAGCTGCTCTATGCTGTACTTAGTATTAAGTAAAGCAAGCGAATATTTTCGAAGTCGTACTTCAACAGTGACGTCACGGGTTGACATTGGCGTTGCGTGCACTTCCGTTGGCGTGGTTTGGAGTTGCGTTCGTACTGCGAGCGACGCGGATTTTGAGTTACATCGACTTATATATTTTATCTAAAGTTCATTGTGTTATACTTATTTTAAATTTAAACTTTCACACTCTTACAGTGTACATGTATACACACGAACGTGGATGTAATTTTTTTTTATAAATAATTTATTTCTCAGACAAAGGTTTCCTCACAACAACCTCCTTCACGGCCTATCGATCATGGGAAGGTATCATTGTCGTACATGGAAAGATAGAGGCACAATAATATCTCCTGCGCAGTTGACAATTGCTTATAGTATTAGGAAGTGGTCGTCGTAATCGAAATCGGCCCGGAGGACTTACCTTTCCTTTTTCTAAAGGGTCGTCGCCCTATCGATACTCAGTGAAACCCTTAAATTTTTAAAATAGTTTTCCGTTACTCGCCCTCTGTCGAGGCGCACATTCCTACAAGCCGTCCGCCTGACGCGGTCACTACAAAGCTCCATCGCATAGGTATAAATAAAACTTTTATTTTTCAGCCTGCTCTATGGGAATGCCTCTTGTGTTGCGTACGGACTCCTAAATAAATACATTACATCATACATGTCCTCGGAACTAACGTTTATATCTAACGTAGGGATGTGAATAATTAAAAACCATCGATAGTTTAATAGATTAAGTTAAAATTTATGTTTATAGTTATTTATTACATGCTCAGAAATGTTTAAGTCACAGACATAAATGTAACAGGAAAGTGCTCTTGCTTTTGTTTTAGAATACGCAATTAAAATAATGAGTATTGTGGCAAATGGCTAAAGAGCCTTCGGGTTACTGTAGTCTGAAGGGTCCCTATGTGAAGTCTATAGGGAAGGATTTTAAAGGCTGAAATTATGACAATCTTTATATTTTTTTTTTGAACAAAACCTTACTCCCACGTCGAAGCAGTTTACATACATAAACTGCACATTGACAAACAACTAAACCCGGAACAAGAATTTCTATTTCATACAAATACTAATCCATGCAGGTATCAAACCACTGAGCCACCGAGCCGACAAACAACGACTTTGATGACCTATGTTTCACATAATTGCAATTTTAATTTTAATCGAATATCGATACCAAGAAAATAACCGGTACAAAAGTAACCGAATGTCAATGACGTCACTATCGGTGGCAATTCTCACGGTGTCACCACTTAGCACCGGTAGACCAAATAACAATTCTCTGGCACTTTACTTTAACAATGCCAATATAGTTGAAGGCCTCGCAATAAAACGGACGAATAAGCAATGGAACAACACGTTAGGTAACAAGTTTCGCACTTTACACGACCTGTTTATAATGAAGTGTGTCCAAAAAGTAAACGAAGGTTATCTGAAAATTAAATTAAAAAAAATAATGAAACTGGCAGGTGATTATCTTTTTCAGTGGTTGCTTTCTCTCTGAATCGAGGGCATTATTTATGATTGTTATTTATGAACATTGTTTTATGTATTTAATTAAAATAAAATTAAATATTTAGCAGATATATACTCTATAGATTTCGTTGATCGTATTGGAGGAGCCTGGTACAGTTTGCGGAGACTCTAGCCATCCTCCTTAAAACAATCACTATATCAGTACTGAAACGGTACAGTAAGTAAAATGGAAAAGTTGAATTTTAATTGAAATAATTATTTACGGATTTTATCGCATTTAAATAAATAATTTAACCCCGACATTTCGAGTGCTTTACATTTAACATTGCGGGCCCCTCGGAAACCACGGCTGTATCTAATTAAAATTTACTTTCATTAAAAAATGTGTTCGCGTAAATACAAGAAATCATTATAGGAAAACTTAAAGGATGAAATGGTGGACGGAGTATAGCTTTTACGAGAAAATTCTCGCCATCAACACCAACGTTTCCATAATCCATCTTAGCTAGCATCTTTGGACTATGCTCAACCATTACTTTACATTTGGTTGGATTGACTGCAACTCCATATCTTTAGGACTGATCTCTAGAGGCGATACAATTATCGTTGAGAGTTATAATACCCATAGTCGAGTTCGCTAATCAGGTATTGTATATAAAACTGCAAGTCATCAGCATATAGAACGAAGAAATGACAACAGAAGTTATTGAGTTTATAAATAAAAAAAAGTAACAGGAGAAAGTATAGAGCCTTGTGGCACACAGTTTCGATGTCAGCCCAATCAGAGAACTTATTAAAGTTTTATTTATTTTTTAGTCTTGATCAACGCTACTAGATGACAGAAGCCGTTCATTTTGATAATTACCTATAACTGTACAATAGAGAAACAGTTTTTGAATATTCTACGAACATTTTATTCTTACCTCAAACAAAATGTGAATAATTTAATTAGCTACAGTGTTATTTCCAAAACTTTTACCATGTGTATTTTCTTTAGCTTTCAACTAAAATGTATAATAACTATTTGCCTTTGTGGTATAGATTGAATTACACTACGAGGTCTTAAGGCCAGTAAATGCCACTAACGACAGTTAAAATACAGTTAAATTGAGTGTCATTTCATTAGTCAAAGGCTACCATGCTAAAAACACGCTGACCACGGGTCGAAAGCAACAACGACATTTTAATATACAGAAAGCCAGAGAGATTGTTTTTATTCTTTTTTATTTATATCATCATCCTAGGCAGGAATGGGTGTTCTTCTGCGAGGATATGTGGTCTGTCAAATCTAATGTGAATGTCGGGTAGCATACACCGTACTTGAAGCATGACTTAAATATAGGGTGAGCTCATTCTGCGTAGATGGGACCGATAATTGATTATAATAAAGCCGACGGTAGCCGGGTTTAATATGACAGTAGGACGTCAAACCCCTCAGTGCCGGAAGCACCCGAAACGTCAAATCAAAAAAAGTAAAATTAAACGCGATGAAATTTCTTTGCAAATCTAAATTACTACAAATTTCAATCCAAATTTTTGCAAAACTGTCGTTAAGAAAAACGTTACGGATTTTTTTAGCATTATTTACCTCTGGCAGTACTTATTTATATATGAATTGGATGTGTTAACTTTTACAAAACTTATTTACCATCCCAGCGTCTAAACAACTTAAACTAGAAACATACAATTCGCATTGTGGGTTCCTTTTCCAATGAAAGCGCAGAATAGGAAAGGATTTAGATTATATTAACAAATTAATAAAAATCGTAAACCTAACGTAAACGTAGACTTCTCGTTCGTAATATGAAAGCCGTGAACAACGTCGAGTATAATATAGTCTTCGTTTGTTTCGCACAATAGCATGAAATAGTCGACGGTACAAAAGGATTTATTTCAAAACACTCTCTCGCAGTAGACTGTGAATTATATATTTGCTTTCTCGATGTTAGTCACATAAATTATTTGCACAAAGCCTTCCGCAGATAACATTCATACGATTATCTTAGCAATCACGCACAGGCATAATGTTATAACGACTGTATCTCACTAAATATAATTAAAAACAGTACCTTCTTAAACATATCTAGTTAAATATGATATTTGGGGCTTAAGAGACTAATAAATAACAATTGTACTTACTGAAAACTGAAGTAATTTTTAGTAAGATTTCTTATTAGCGAATAATAATATGGACGTGTTTTCTAAAAGTCAATCTCGGAGTTCTCTGCGCGATAAAATCTAAAACGAGGACAGTAGAAACAAAGTAACTGATATAACACAGACAAACCAAAGTGATAATGGAGCGGCCATATAAATCACAGAACCGACTAAGTTTGGTTAGAAAGTTTTTCGTAGTGCAGTAGGAAGGCATCTTTTAGTGAACTTGATGATGAATTTACATGAACTTGGACGGGTTTCTAAGAGGGGCCATTCAGCAGCTAAGGAAACTGTTTTCCGGGAATATATTGGGAGGTACTTTTTCGACATCCACAGGATGAAATATCTCGGCAATTTTTCTTTCACAGTCAAAACACGGTGCATTGCTTAGTACGAGTATTAGTGTTTCAGTAACGTTGAGCTCTGTTGGTTGGAGCTCTGTTCTGCAGCTCTTGCTTGGGAGCGGATAGTGTTCATCATGTTCATCATGATCATCAAATCAAATATGTGCGTCTCATAATAATGAAATGGATATCCGCAAAGAGGTAGAAAGGTAATATAACATTTCTTTCTCCAAATGCCTCGCCTGCACTTTCTGCACTCTGCTAGGAAACAAACGAGGCTCTAGTGGATAGCAAAATCCCATAAAATAGTGATGGAGAGATTATGGGATTTTCATCCCACTTTTCTCCTTCTTTTTATCGTATTGGGGTGTAAAACAAGCATGCAGTCCATCTGCTGCTAAGAAGCCACTGCGGCTTATAGAAACTTTCTTCGAATAAGGTTAAAGATCTGAGGAATAAGATGGAATGCCTCACAGCCCGTAATCATACTGGCTCTATATACCTTTCAAATTTTATTTGGACCTACCCAGATAACTTCAAGGGAGACAACGAGTCTACCAACCACCTGAGTCTATTTTTGGACAACGTGACAGGTGGTAAGTCTGTCGCCGTCTTACGTACATGGAGGTGTCTAAGCCAATGATAACAATCGTACGTTACTTTCGAAGAAACCATTGGTACGTGTCCTCCATACAGAGTATCGAACTCGAGTCTCCTGATTCGAAGGCATCTCCTAACCACTCGGCTGTGGTCCCGTAACAAGAAATTTTAAACAACAAGAAATATACGTTTATACTTTTGATTGATATTGAATTACAGATGTGTCATACGGAGACTGCTTAAACCTTCAAGGTTCATAAAGCACAAAACAACTGAACAAAAACTAAAATACTGTAATTAGATTACTATTGATTACTGAGGAGTTTTAGATTTAAATACAAGTCACATCTAAATATATAACATAATCTCTTCCGTTAAGTCAACCGCTTCCTCGCGCTTAGAAGTGCACAAAAGTAAAACTTTACAACGAAACAAATGACTAACATTGAATGCCATACGTAGGATGCGACAGCATTGTAGATAATTGCAGTTTTCGTAGAAATCAGATAAGCTACCTAATCGTCTATCCTTGAAGATTCCTCTCGAGAAGTAGGTTACACAGATAACGATCTTCGGTTATAACTTGTTCGTGAGTTTTTGATTAAGTCCCTTGTACACCTGATTAATGGGTACCTAAGGTTCATAGTTTGGTACTATAAAAGATGCACGTCTCATGAACGAATTATGAAATATTAGTCACAGTTTTCTGTACGTTTTTGAATCAATTTTATTTCTATCAATAACCTTTAGATGTCAGATATAAGTACACTCACGCCTGTAACCTATAGGTAGGTTAATGCCAATATTTATTGGTATATATATAGTATTGCACTACTTATTTCGTGTCTTCGTACTATATACTGTTGAAGCTATAAAGTAATTATAATATTTTCTTTTATTGGAATAGGATGAGAAACGAGTTAACAGTTCATCTGATGGTAAATAGCTACTGCAGCCCATGGACACCTGTAAACATCCTCAATCGAAGGTCAAAGATGCGTTCACACCCTTGAGGATTAAGATGGGATGCCGCACATCCCGTAATTGTACTAGCTCTCTGTACCTTTCAAACCGGAACACAACATTAGCTGCACTGGTATTTGGTGGCAGAAATGGTGAAGAGTGTGTATATGACATAAACTTATCCGATTTTAAATCCAATAACAGACCATTATCGATTTGAAATCTGTGCGATTATGCGAATAGTGTAAAAATTTGGCACACAAAGATATGTTCAATGCGAAAAGTTGAAACGAATGACATTTATCTTGTAAAGATGTTATCATTTAATATCATATAATCTTATTATTTATTGATGATAAGACAATCTGTTAATATTTTTAACCTTAACAGCATGTAATTAGTCCACTGCGTAGGCCTCTCACGTAAGGAGAAATCGCCATAAACGCCAATCTCAGCAGGCGGATTGGCGATAGCAGGACCAGACACCTGGCTCAGCAGACTCTGCTGCCCGTCATTGGACTCAGGCATGGAAGTCTCCTCAAGACGTATCTCTCCACCTCCGAGCACGTGTTAGGTGCCGGGGATCGGATCCGGCTCTGGAAATTAATTATTACAATTATCTAAATGGGCAGATGAAGATGAAGAAGAACATTCTTCATGACCATTCCTTGCCCCCGCAAAGAATGTTATTCGTTCGGAATTTTCTTCGGGTTTAAAAAAAGGAAAACATGCGTAAGAGTGGTTTACGGTCATAAGTAACACAGGTACAAACACGCCGCTGCTTGCTTGTCTGTCTTCCTATTTTCGATATGCTATGCGATCAGTGGAAGGGTCGTCCAGTGTCGGAAACTGGGGCTCATATATTATACATTATTTATTCTTACCATTATTTACTAATTCTCGTAAGTTGTGTTTCACAAATATTGGCAAAGGTTGGGAGACGAATCCAGGACTAAAATGGAACAACTCTGTGGACATTTATTTTTTATGGGAAAGGCGGCAACGAGCAGGCGCTTCTGATGGTAAGTGATTACCGTCGCCCACGTACATCTGCAACACCAGAGGCGCTGCGGGTGCGTTGCCGGCTTTTAAGGCTATTTGGGAGGTGGGAGGGAGGATGAGGGAGGGGGACGGGAATGGCGAGTGGACCTCCGGTTACCACACTCAACGAACCGAAACGCAGAATCACAAAATGCGTCCACTTCACGCTGGTATTCGCCGGCCCATTCTAGCATCACCAAATATCGTCGCTTGGCTCTACCACTGACATGTGTGTCAGCCTTGATACCTATCACGCGGTTTTCATGTTCAAGTACAATTATCATCTGGTCATCATGATGAATCAATAACCCAAATTACTTAAGGTTACGAATTACCCCACAACTGTACATAAATACTTTTTTCACGTCATACAAAAACAGCAAAGTTCAATTTATGAGTAAAAAATGTATGTGTAACGAACGGATTATTTTGATAAACCCAAAATCCATATGGAACCTATCACGAATTACTATTCACGATAACATTCCCCGCTTCAGGAAGATTGGTTGAGCAAAAAAACTTGTTTACGTTAAAATTGGCGAAGTTGAGTATCTTCAGCTTCCCATTTCCTTGATAAAACTAAATATTTAAAACACCTGTCTTGCCAATTCTATTTTCGGTATCATGCGAAATTAAAATACCCCATAAGAAATACAAGAGAGTATCTAGAATTAGTTAAAGCATATCTTCGGTCTGTTAACCTACGTTATTCAACTGCATGTTCGAATGCAAATAAATAAGTAATTATCATCATTTCAGCCTATCACAAGTCCACTGCTGAACATAGGCCTTCCCTAAAGATCGCCACAAAGCTCGGTCCTGGGCGACGTGCATTGATCGACTTCCCGCAACACTGTGCAAATCATCACCGAGGGTCGTCTCACACTGCGTGGCTGACACTCGAGAACCTTTCTTCTCCAACGTTAGTCGTCCCCGTTTTCAGTTCTCTGACCTACATGGCCGGCCCCTTGACACTTCGGCTTGTTAATCCTAACGCCTCTGACGGTTACCCTAGTTCTGCTGCGGATATCATTAATCACCAATGAAAACTAGGAAATATCTTTTGGATACAGCTCTTCTATCAGAGGAAAGCGTGTCCTCCTGTACAGTTACTCTAAAATATATGTTAACTTATACTATCACCTTCATTTTTTTTTAAAAAGAGTCAGACTTATTTGATACTACATTTTACGGGCGAAGGTGTTAATGAAATGAATCGTAGAAGGTTACCGGTGCGTTGACACCACTGAAGACTAAATTGGAATACCTCTGCGACTGCAATTATACGTGATCTCTATAACTTTCAAGTTGGATCACAATTGTGGTTTCTCCGCTCATTAGTGACAGATGGTATGAGGGTAGTAGCTATCAAAACCTGTTTTGAACCTAGATAGAAAAGGACACCTTATGAAATCTATCATCAAGTGACTACCCTGTTAGTTTTGTTTTACTCATTACAATAAAACTGTCATTTGGTTTTAGTAGTTCACCTCTTGCTTTCCATCCTATTGAGTACTTTCTCATAATCGCCTGGCCTTGTACGATCTGGAGATAAAACTGTTCGTCCTTGCTCGAGGACTGACTGCATTTGTTGTAACAATCATTGAATTAAGTTAAGTTATCGAACAAACGTTTCAAATACATACATTACTTATGTAAACTAATACATAACATTTAAGTGGCACTGATAATTGACAGCACCATTGTCGGATAGGTTGTTTTGTACGTTATAGTTTCAATACAGTTTTGTTTTTTTTTAACGTCCTGCATCTATTGCAGGGCTAGATTAAAACGCCAGCATAAACTGGCATACCTTAACCTTACCCTTACCACAGCGAGTAAACAGTACACTGCAGTACAGAGGTTTAGGTTAGGTTAGGTTGGGAGTGGGAGGGGAGAGGGACTGAAGAGGGGTTTGGGGAAGGAGGTTAGGGACAATGTGGATGGTATGGGGGGAGCTGGCCTCCAGTTACTTCACTCACTGAACGAAACACAGAAGCACAAGATGCCTCTACACCAAGCCAGCATAAGAATTACAATAAATGTTACGTGGTAAGAGAAATATTATATAACATGTTTTTACATGTTATATAATATTTCTCTTCTCTACGTCGTAAGTAGAATAAATATATATTATATTAAAATTTGAAGAAGTTAATAATCAGTGTTAATGGAGGATGGGAGGAGTGAAATTATTGTTTTAATACGTTTTGCTCGATGACCCATATGTTACTAGTTCCTTTCCCCTCAATGAAAAGAAGAAAGTCCAAGACAATGTCGACATTATTGCTACTATTCTGCCCTATTCATTATTGTTGAACCTGAAAAGTATTCCTATTTAATTTTTTCTTTCTTCATCGGCGTGTGCGTACATAATTAACCTTGGCTCACTACTGTGTATACTTTAAAAGAAATAAATCTAGAATGTTTTCCATGAAAGATTTGTGTCTGTTTACCATGCTTGCGTGATGAGTTGCTGAGTGTACCGGTGCACTCGCAATGGAAATGCAGCTTCTCTTCACCACTCACGAGTAGTCTGGGGAGTTCAGATTCAAATAATGTAGATCTGGGGTTCCCAAACTATTTTGAGCAAGAAACCTCTTTTCTAAAACAAAATGATACCTCATACCCTCATAGCCAAATTACTTTAAAAATCCTATCTCGAGTTTCTTTCCCACTGATACAAAATAATTCACCTAGGGGTGTTGATGGTTCTTCCATCATTAGTCGGTCGCCAACCCGCTCACCAGGAGTGGCAATTATGGCAAAAATTTGAACAAGTTTGGGCCGAAATGGTGATGAGAATGTCAGAATTGGGTAAATTTTTTTTTTAAATTATTATATGATTTCAGTCGTGAATTAATCTAAGTTGCGTGTTAGTAATGCAAGGTGTAAGCTTGGCGTGAAGCAATGTCGCGAATTTCTAAAGTTAGATGACATTTTTTTTTTAATTGGAGTTCTAATTTCGTGACGTGTGCATAGAAAAAAAAAATTAAACGTTTCATTGACATGAAATGAAAAGCGATTATCTTTATGATACGCACAGTGCGATCGCATCTCATCTCAGCCTGGCCAGGCCAGCAGTCTTGCTCCAACCTCCGCGGAGGGAGCACGCGCGTCGCCCGCATTATAGCGACTACGACGGTATCCAATATATCAATTAAAATCTCGTGAAAATTAAACGAAATAATTTTCTTCCCGTGCTATGAGAAGTGTTGAGCGTGTATGTGAATTTTCACGGCGTTTCCCATCCACGTGATTTCAAGGTAAATATGCCGGCACAAATCCGAAATAACTTTATCAAGCAATTCGTTACCGGGACGTAATAGTTTCTTAAATTAAGTTTTTATCGAATAATGTAAATGAAATGCATAAAAAAACTATATCTTTCAATATAAAACTTTAATTACTTACATATAAATTATTTAGAATTTCTTAAAATATTATTTAATTAAATAAAATATAAGATGAAAAATATCTACAAGAAATTTTTCACAACTTTTCTTATAATTGACCTATCTTAAATATATTTATTATAAGTGATTGGAAAATAAATATTATTTATGTACAGATAAATTACTTAATTTCCAAAAAGTTTAAAGTTTAATAAAGCCTTTGGTTTGCTTACAAATGGTGATTAAGTAGCTATAACTTTAATATGTTTAATTTTTTAAACTGTCAAATTCTGTTCAATCTTCCATCTTCAGTAACGCTCTTGGTGCGCCGGCACCTCCCAAATTGCAATTTCAACTTTGGTGCCTGAAGAAATAAAGTAATCCAAGGATATGTAAAGTTAACCAACTCGAATTGGCTCTTTCTAGCTCCAAAATTCTTTCAAAAAGAAATGACTGCCGACTATGAAAGAAGCATTTGAATCGTAATTATTTTTAAGTATTTCGCGAGCTTCACGCGCTGTAAACTCAAGCTGGTACGTTCATATAGTTTTTACTTATATGTTTTTATTATATTATTGTAGTTATTATATGCCTTCTTTGTAATGAAAGTGTTGATTTATTTTTACATTCTGTCTCTTTTTATTTGACTATTCCTAAATAATAATTTGTATAGAAAATTAACGAATTCGATGCTCCAATTAACTTAATGTTACACCAATTGTAATTTCGTTTATCTCATATGGATGTAGGTGCGTTTTACCCTGCTTTGTAACGATGGTATTTCTCGAAGATCGGAGACGGCAGACGGGAATTAATTCGATTATTCACCCAAGACTCGATTGGCGTGACTCCACCCAGGTGCTGATACAAGGGACGTTGCCTGAAATTGGTTTCTCACCCATATATCAGAAATCCAGAATGTATTATCTGGAATATAGGAAACTTTCATAAAATTTCTTATTCGGCATAAATCCTCATTATAAATTTCACAATAAGCGAGTGACCAAGATGCGACCAAGATACGAGGATCCGAGAATGTACGAGGTCTATGGTATTGACATCGTCGATCCATAATCACCACACTCGGTGGCGGTTATTTACGTTCAATATTAAATGGTATGTTGATTTTTAAATGTTTCATATGAATTTAATGTAGTTTAGGAGATGGCCTCGCGTCTCTGCGCACGAGTGACCAATTTAAAGGCCGATTGCAAAACGTTGCGGTGTAAACAGGCGTTTGTTTTGTTTGCTTTTATGAAGAGATACGGTTTTAATGAATAACTGAGATACGGTAACAGTTTACCGGAGCCATTACATACATAAGACATTATCAAAACTGACGTCATCGACTCCTATGGAGGATATGCTGTAATCGCAAAGTTTATCAATAGGATTAGGGATTAGAGATGCGCTTCTACTAGAGTCTTAGTAATTTAAGATCTAGTTGGTGTATTTGAGACATTTATATTGCTATCTAGTAAAGTAAAGTAGCAGCCTGTAAATGTCCGCTGCTGGGTAAAGGGCTTCTCTCAAATTACCGAGAGAGCTATGGAGCCGCCGGGTAGGGTCCAGCACGCTGCTCCATTGCGGGTTGGCGGATTTCCCACATCCACGAAATAATATTTTTTATTATTTCTCAGACATGCTGGTTACCTAACGTTGTTTTTCCTTCACCGCCGAGCACGTGGTAAACACAGCACTTAAAATTGCTATTAACAATTTTAGTGCTGCCGGCATCGGCGATCGAATCCAGGTCACTCGCAATCTATGAAACTAAACTGAGCGCCCTGATCACTGGGCTACCACGGCTCTATATATATATATGTCGTTGGGATTTCCTACCGGCAATTATGAAATAATACAACTTCGTCGGACTTCCGTACAAATTTTCAACGCCTATTTAACATACTTAAGGGATGAATTTTCAAAATTACTTTCTTAGTAAATTCATATACGTTATAAAAGGATCTACAGTGGAAAATTTCATGTTTCTGGACCCACCGCTTTCAGGCTGTGCGTTGTCTGTTAGTTTTACTAAATACGAGTACATATACTTCAGTTCGTATTTGATATCGGAACCCTCAAATTAGTGAACTGTGGCAAAGTACCACTTGAGCCATAGGGCCACCTACATTATCACTAATATTTATTCTGTCAAAAAACCGACTTTCATGTAGTATCTCCAAAGTGGGAACAATAGTTACCTATACATGTCTTGACGCCCGCATGGCTTAGCGGTTAGCGTACCTGACTGCTGAGCCATGGGTCGTGGGTTCGAATCTCAGTCGTAGTTATTTATTGGTTTTTGGGTTACAGTCGTGTTGCGTTCGTTTCACGTCTCTGACACTGCATTCGACCCTTCCTCCGATCATATCATGTATGGGATGGTAAGTACCAGTTAGTGTCTCTGTGTTTGCGCGTACAATGACGGCACTATAACATCCCCTGCGCAGTTAACAACTGCTGGCAGTATTAGGAAGTTGTCATCGTGGTTGCGGTCCATTCGGCCCGTAGGACATCATCGTACCCTTTGCTGGTCATAGGCTTTTCCATGACTGTGTCATATCCGTAGATGGAAGATTTGCCTATATTCAAAACGCCGGACAATCGGGTCAGTGAGCGCAGTGCAGTTGTCTCACACCGGAGATGTCTCTGCCAGCAGTAGTGGGAGGAAGTTTGAGAAGCAGAGTTGACATCAGTCAGACGAAATCCTGACTGATGTCGGTCGGCAGAGCCTGGTTAGTTACCTGGCAGTAGGCACTAAGCACGCGTCCAGGTTGTAATTAACCTTAGATCCAAATAATATTGTATTTTTGTGTAAGTGAGAGCTCGCTGTAAGTATATCCTTGTGACTGAAAAATCCAATCCAAATGGTTTTAGTAAAAATACAGTCGTATTGAGAACTCGTTTTTTTTCGAAGTCGGTTAAAATATAATTTACCAATTTAAAACATCGGCGAGAACCTTTCCCTTCAGCTTAGCAATTCAATAGTGTCGTAAATGTATAAAAGAAATAATGATTTCTTCCACTTTATAAACTTATTTCTTTTTTAATTCAAGTACAAAAAAACATTTCAGGTTTCATAAATAAAAAGCAGTCCGCTGTAAGTATAAATAATCATGCACATGGTCGAACTGTTAATGCTGGAAATATAAACCGATCTACCGGGCAGCCTTAAAATGTCAATCATGATGCTTATGTCAATACAAATAATTCAAATAGATATTATCTCTACCTGTCTGTCTGTCCAAATAGTAATTTAAAACCTACTAATGCTTACTTTAGTAAGTAGTATATGTTAGCATTTTCTCGCACATTATGTATCCTAAAAGTTGACCAACAAGACTGGGGTAAAACGAATAAAAAAAAATATCCAAAATACCGAACCCAAATCTCAACTAAATGGGTTTGTAAATGTAAATGAAAATTGCAAAAATTTAATGTCGTATCGGCGTAGGAATCTGCCGACCCCTTTCATCCAGTGGGTTTCGCGAGAGGCGGCTAAGTGAAAAACCATAAAAATGACAACAATTTCGCGTGGAGATAATTCTCGATAAAATAGGAAGTAGTCAAGTTGTGTTATTTAAACTGAACAGTCGTTATATTGGTAAATCCTCCAAGTGAAGAATTAAATGAGTTTTGGATTGAATGGATTAAACATTGGTTATACAATATATCTAATAATCCCAGAAAACCATCAAAATGAAAAATAACTAGATGAAGTAAAATTCTAAAGATATATCAGACCAAAGTGAGAAACCAAATTAAATGTCTACTGTAGAGATAAACTTTCAAGTTTTAAGTTAGACGTTTTGAACTCTCTCGGTGGCTTTAAGATCAGAGTCTAGGTATGTCATTAATACTTGAAAGCTGTGCTGAGCCTGTCTCTCATCTTCGTTGGATTCAATGTGCCTTTCTAAAAAGAAAGCCCTCAGCTATTATAGTACAATGTTTCTAACACTGTCAACAAGAACTAAAGAAATCAAAAATACGTATCGAACTTAAGACTGTGTATGTCTAATATAGAGACTCAATATGAAGATTTAAAGTGCACAAATCCATTCATAAAGAATATTTACATTTTAATTAAAAAAACACGCCTTAGGTCCCATTACGATAAATCAAAATTAAATAGTGATCGTTTTCAAATTAATTCCACGACCATTATTACTCGAGTAAATAATGCAAAAAAAGAAAAACAGGTTTGAAAATCGAACAAAGCGTAAAACAAACAAAAGCGAAGTTTCTTGTTAGTGTAAATTCACGGAATCGGCGAGGTCCAATAAATTTGAGAGATATTTACTGAGAGAAAAAAACAATTCAAGGACAAAGAATTCGGACATTGATTCATTGATATATCAGCCAGGCTGTTCCGGCGTGGACATCATCATTTGATCTTCACACTCACAATGTCACGCTGCTGACTGCTGGGACTGTCGACGCAAGTCATTACAACAAACGTGACAATTTGTCTCCATAGCATCAATTGATTATTCTCGACATTAGATCCAGTATGATCATTGTGTTTAGATGGTATAGCCAAGGCTTTTGCTGCGGCTGGTCCGCGGCATCGCAGAATACCTGCGTGAAGTAGGCGCATCTTGTACTTACGCCTTTAGTTCGGTCAGTGAAGTAAGCGGAAGCCCGCTCCCTCTCCCCTCTCCCCTTTCACCTTCTCAAAATATCACCTTCTAAAAATTGTAAGGCATCTGCAGCTACACTGGTGCTGCAGACGTACGTGGGCGTCGATAATCACCTTCCACCGGGGGAGCCGCTTGCTCGTTTGCCGCCTTTACTATAAAAAGAAATGTAAATATGTTAGGCATTTCACTATCAGTTGCGTTTTACGAGGCCCATGGCAAGACAGGGTTGGTGCAGTTTTTTTTAATTCCAAGAGTCGTGCGGATCTGGCAGAGCCTTGTTTGTCAACCGCCGTGGTGCGCTCATACGTCAGTAAAATGGAATAGAAGAAGCAATATTCGTAATATCTTTCCGATTCCCTATCCGTTGTATTATCAACAACACATTTTTATATTTAAGAATAATTCGAGCTTACTCATTTACCCACGAGATGGAGTGACGTCCTGCGCAGTGTTGCGCGAAGTCGATGGATGCAGGTGGCTCAGTACCGAGCTTCGTGGGGAATCTTTGGGGGAGGCCTATGTTCAGCAGTGGACTTCTGATAGGCTGAAATGATAATGATGATGATGAGTCATTTACATAAAATATTTTTCATCTAAGCAACGCCGTGCCGTGTGTGTATATGTATCGTCGTACGAATATGCCACCCCCTTTCTTCCCGTGGTTGTAGTAAGAGCAATAGCAACCGACAGATGGCGGCATAACCATCTCGAAAAACAGGCATATGACATATAGCAGCGTCTAAGGTGCGAGGTGTCTGGCAATGCGATCACCAATCCGCTTGCCAAGCGTGGCGATGATGGGAAGTCCTTCTTATAGGAGAGGCCTCTGTCTTGCAAGCAAAGCCACTAAAGAAAAAAAAAGTTAGGACCTACACTAGTTACATTACTACCGGTTATTTGCGGAGATCGTGTTCTTGAAATGTTTTTCTCTAGTATTGTAAGTGTTGATATTGAATTTCCAATCATATCCCGTCGCGCAGATGGCGATGTGACTTATAATACTCATGCGGTACTTGAAATGCACACGTTAGTTATAACCTATGTATATAGTTTGTGTTAGTCGATTAGGGTGACAAGGAGTGGAGTTGGACATTATTAGAATTTTAACCAAAGTTTGTTGAGGAAAATTCTGGAATTTCTAAAATTTTATCTGCTCAAACAATTGTTGAAGTTATTACTTAGAATTTAAAATGTTGGATAAACACATTTTTCATTGTTCAATCGTTTTCTAATATATCATTTTCTTCTTCTTTTCATTACACTTTAAAGTTTGCTGCAGACATCTCGCATTTTAGCACTGGGACACTGGGCCCAGTTAAGTCTGGCTTATTTAAGATTACATGTTATTCCGCAATTTCTCGCTCTTTCAGTACCCACGGGTATGGTTGGGTACGGACAGGGTGGTACATTCAGATGGACAGGCCCACCGATTTATATGTATACGTTCAGGTATAACGATTTGTGAGGCGTGTAAATTAGTCACAAAAACTCTAAGGTTGGTAAATTTAAGATAATATTTGACGACACCAAATATTATATATCCACATACCGTGATATTTGTGAACGATTTAAATATAAAGTAAATATATTTACGTTTGACTTTTAGAATTTGCACCAACGAGTATAAATTAAATTTAAAAGTTTAGATAGAGTGTGGCAATTTATAATTAAAATTTTTCTTTGAAAGAAAAATACCTTATTTTTAATAAATTATTCATAACGGGTAAAATAACAATGGTTAATTTCAAATCAAAGTATCTAATGCATCATACCAATCAACAGAACCATGCTTTGGAGGTGTAAACTACCACGGTAGGAAGGGAGGTAAAAGGGAAAATCGCTTCCACGGATTTTTGTGAAATATTTTAGTGGCATAGCGGGTAAGGCCTCCTGATATGTTATGTCATATTACTTGTTTAAAACTATCTCTAAAGATGCAGCGCTCACGTGTCGTGTTTTACCGCAGCCCCGTAACAGATCCGAATCTTCAATTCTAAAATCAAAAATTCACGAGTACGTGTTTGGCGTCGAACCAACATCCTTTCGCATGATAAATGAGCTCGGCTCCATTTAATCTTGATACAACTTCTAGCAACTGCTTCTTCAAATACTAAGGATAGATATATAATGGTGGCGTTTATACAGGCAATATATCATGGACTATATCTGGTAGCCACGATGAAAGCTTACGCAACTAATTCGCAAGCCATTACGAAACGAATAAAACAATTAAGTTTATTTATTTATTTTTATTTATTTAATCTTTATGGACAAATTGGTACACATGGCGGACTTAATGCCTAGAGGCATTCTCTTCCAGTCAACCATTAGGCTAAGCAGAGATAAAAACGTAATAGAGGCGATACAGCTAAGAGAATAAAACAAGTAAAAGGATATAAATATCAAAATTTATACTTACACAGATAGGTAGATACATACATACATACATAGATAGATACATACAATATATACAAATATACCATATACACATAGAATAATGAATTTTAATACAAAATACATAGAAATATACATGTCAGGACAAACAACTAAAACGGCAATGACAAACAGCAGCACTAGTACAGACTCGCAACATTTCTGTAATGTTTGCGGATTTTATCTTTAAAGGCAAACTTATTAGGAGGTTTTTTAATATCAAGAGGGATTTCGTTCCAGAGCCTTATAATTTAATTGTTTTATTCGTCGACGAATAAAAGTAAATAAAAGTTCGAATTCGAACTGCTGTATGCAGGGCTTGTGGACACTATAACGACATCAGGCTCGCCACTTGCCACGTAACCCCAATAAGGTCAGATGAAAAGTGGATTGAAACGACTAACAGAAATGCCCAGACCTCTGTCCAGCACGTTATCGGGTATACGGTGGTGAAAGATTATTACTTCTACGACATCCGTGATCAATGTGCTGTGTCCAATGTGGCTAAAACGCACAAACATAGGTTTTCGCGTAGTTGGGTCTTTAAATGTTTGTTTTTCAATCACGCATAAACGGCTAAACCGATTTAGATGACTGATGGTACCTTGAAGTCTGGAAAAGGACATAGGCTTCTTTTTATCCCAGGAATATTCTTCCACCGCTGTAACCGCGGATGGAAGCTAGTAATTAATAAATCTAAAAGTAGTAATGACTTGAAATGTAGTAATTACTTATTAAACGACCGTGAACAATTTCATATAAACGAGGAAACAATGAGAACAAATAGGGTAATGATATCCTATTAATAGTTAATTTAAACATAACTTTGTCATTCCATAGACCATAGAGTTCCATAGGGTTTCTTCGACGTTCTTTATGAGAATCAGAATCGATGAGCACGTGAGCGGAAAACGTGTTTTACTAAATAGCTATTAAACTATAAATTCTTTTCAAAGCCCATCGACCTAAACGTTGGAACAGAATTTGGTTTTAAATAGTCTGTTGAGCATACTAACACAGAACAACATTCAAATGTTTATGTGAATTCTCTCATCAGAGTCTCATCAAATATTATAATACGCCTCTCACATAGAATATAAACACGTCCCCGCTCGCACATTTGAAACGGTCTCGCCCACCTGCGGCCGGTCCTTTGCTCTATGACATATCAGTCCTGTAGTAGCCTCTATGTTCACCATGGGCGACGAAGCCCCGGCCCCCGTCAGAGTCGCGCAGAAAAATAGCGTTATCTTAACAGGTGACTCAACCAAGCCGCATAGGAAGTGAGTTCGCCAAGCCCACTCGGAGCAGCCACCTCGGCCCAGCCTTCGCCGTTAAATCAGCCCAGCTATGTACATTCCTCTGGGCGATACCGTGGGTGATCAATCGCGCGCAAAGCGACTGCTTGCTGAACAAAACAGATTGCCACAAAGTTATTAGCATTAGCAATTTCATTTCTTAAAATTCTGTTGTTGTGCAGTCGCATTTTCACCATTAACTAATTACAGATAGATCCCAATTATCCAACGTTATTTTGTAAAATTCATACATATAGAATCACAGAAAAATGGTTTACAATCATCTAGATTATTATCTTTGGGGGAGGCCTATGTTCAGCAGTGGCTGATAGGCTGAAATGATGATGATGATGCACTGCATTTTTTGCTTTGATAAACAAATTATTATGAATTTAAAAATTTTCAGCAAATTAATGTATCCTTCTTCTACATAGTTGATCGCGTTGGACAGTTTTAAATTTAGGCGTTTTTGAATGAGTCATGTTTATAATGTCAAGGTTGTTTGGAACATAAATGTAATTGGGCTCAAGATAGATTTTAATTTACAGATGAAAAGTAATTGAGCATTCGAATACAATGGACACATGCGAATGAGGAAGCAGTATCAACGATGACATAATTTGCAATTGAAAGAATGGCCTGTTCATTAATCTAAAATCTGAATAACTGATGATTTGATGGGTTAGTCAGTGTTCTGGATTTCTGGTTTAAGGGACTTCAGGTTGATTGCTGAAAACTACCAGGTCGTTTTTAAAATCTGCAACTTTTTCTAGTACGGAAACATATGTTTTCATTGAGATAGAGTGATCTGGGTATGCAACACAATCTTACCCATTTCTGCTGCCAAAGAGCAGTGCAACCACTGCCGTCTTCCGGTTTGAAAGGTACAGAGAGCAAGTATAATTATGAGCTTTGAGGCTTTTCATTTTAGTCCTCAGGGGTGACATTCATCAAAACCTACTTCGTTTGTAGTCGTTTGCAGGTGTCAATAGGCTGCAGAAGTCACTATCGGGTGAATTGTTAGCGTGGTTATCAATACAATTTAATAAAAAGAAACAACAATCCCAATACCCAATCTCAATAATTTGTGGGTCGCACAAATTTGTGGCCTGGAACTCTTACTCAAGACTTCGAAGACCTACGTCAGAACAGAAGCGGCTGGGCAATGCGTTCGCGATTGATCGTTACCGTTCAATAGAAATCGCTGTCTACAATGTTTCAGCCTCCTACTACCGAAGGAATTGCTGCTACTATTACTGCTGATCCAAGGTGAGCTTATGTATACATGACTAGATATATATTAAAAGACGTCTACATGTCTTAAAATTCTTATGACGTAGTCGTTAAATATATCTTCGAACTATATAGTTTTAAATCATGTTGTCCGAAACTAGCTTTCAACCTAATTTTAAAAAAAAAAGTAATGTGTGATTTAGGTCATGAAACTTTGTGGTTGTTATATATAAAAACGTATATGCTAAAGCGAAAACCAAAAGTAAAGGAAATAAATAAAGCCTTTAAGCTAGCAACTTGACGACAGTTGTCATGGTTGAATTGACTCTAGCACCAAGTACAACTTGCAAGACTCAATTCCAAGCTCGTATCTTTTGACAGCAAATCACTGCACGTGCAGTTGGTACCAATGTGTCTCGACGAATTCATCGCTGCACTGTTGATGAGTCCGAACACGTATGCAATGAATGCAAACGCGCGAAGTTTCTAATGTGATTTATGCAACTGCGGGTGGCTATCGCAAATTTGATCTCTATAGCTGTCCTTTCGGAGAAAGAGGGTGTGTTGCAATGTTTTCGTGAAGATGCTCATTATGCAATTTCCTTAGTGACCTCGTCAAACGCAAGCGGAATTTCAGAAGAAAGACGTACCGTCCGTGACCATGGCCTTTAAAATACCTTTATAAAGGACTAGACTGTGCCCGCGACTTCTTCGGGTGGAATATTTTCCCACGCTTTTAGATAAAAAAAACTCCTAGTGGTTAATGTTTCTTCATACCAAATTTAGAAAAAAAACAATTTGTCGGTTTATATAATCCGTAAATAATAGTTTCATTTCAAATGTTTTCGCGTAAATAGATATCAAAAATCATCATAAATACTAATCATAGTTATGGAAAGATTATAAGGTTATAATCTTTTTAGTTAATTATCCATTTCAATGCTTACATCTTGCGTTGTCGCCGTTTAAACTCTTGTTTACTTAGTACAATAACTTTCATCATAGAATTCATTAATCATAGAAGACTATCTGTCGACTTAAAACCTTTGTAGCTATTGCAACTTACCTAATTATAAAAATAAAAAAAATTTAAACTTATTTTATATAATGTGATAAGATAGGCCTAAGACAAAAATAATGTAGCTGACATTTTCAATACTCAATATATTCATTTCTCAATACATTTATTGCATTCACATGGTTTATCATACAATGGTATCACATATAGCCCTTTAGGCGTAGCTATATAGTGGAGACCATATATTAGAAAACTCTAATTGCGGCCAGAACTCAGTCATATTACTAAACAGTTATGATAAGAAATCCTAAACTCACACAAGCACAATAATGAAATCCCCCAAACGTTTACACACACTCTCGCTCCAGCGCACGCAAGCGGGATAAACATCTCAAAAAATACCACACCAATAACATACGGAGACCGAACACGGGCAGCAGCGTCTTAGGTACGAGACGTTTGCCCAGCGTGGCGACTAAGGCAAATCTTCTAAATGGGAGAGGCCTATGTCCTGCAGTGGGCTGTTAAGATTAAATTCCGTGAATTAATTTGGCGCACGTTGTTGGTTTATTTATGATGACCTAGTGAAATAGCGTACGATCATTAAATTACCATATAAACCGACCGAGCAACCCCTAAATGTTGTAACCTTTAACAGGTGATAGATTCTTTCTCCGCCTAGGAGTTGTCGTGGCTTGTGGTAGTACCAAACAGCTGTTGTGTTCGGGTTAGCAAGGTATAGAGAGCCAGTATAATTACGAGTAGATGTTTATTCACCCTAGTCCTTACCATCGGTACATTGTAAGCTCGTCCCCCCAATTCAAAAAAACTGTATTGGCTTTTTAACGGTCCTTCTATTTTTTACCTCTTCTCATCTTCTTACTCAGTGGTGTCAATGTCAAAGGTTGTCGCTCTGATTAAAGTCCATCATCATTACTGCGAGTATATAGCCCACCCATATCGGCAGTATCAAGTTACGAAACATTTCAATTAACCTCTTCACGTATCATAACTTTGTAACCATTGAAATTCTATTGCCATGATTCATATTAGGACACTAGAAGGGTTTAATGAATTTGTCCTTTTATCTCGATTCGTC
The DNA here is from genome assembly GCA_029286595.1 of Bhutanitis thaidina. Classification (NCBI taxonomy): domain Eukaryota; kingdom Metazoa; phylum Arthropoda; class Insecta; order Lepidoptera; family Papilionidae; genus Bhutanitis; species Bhutanitis thaidina. Next base: position 2,680,182 of record JAGSMS010000034.1, on the reverse strand, counting down.
ATTCACGACATCCGCAACGCTCTAAGAGACCTTCGCTTGCCGCGTATTTTAAATCGGCCGGTGACATGGTGCTGTGTTCAATGTTCATACAGGGGCATACTATAGTGTCGCAAGTGTGAAATTGATTCATACACGGCTTTCCGAGCTGTTGACGGCGCCTGATAAAAGCTATTCGCTAGCCGCGTGACGTTAGCGTGCACTGAAAACAGAAATTCGAATTTGGAATTGTTCGCCAAACCTTTTCAAGTAATGGGATATTTTGATAAATTCTGTGTATATAATCTTAGCAAATTTAGTTTTTTTTCCGTGTAGTGGCAGTCTAATAAAACCTCCCACCTCCTTGCTTCCCTAGTCTACTAATGACAATAGCCTTGAAAATCTCATGGCAAGCGACAAGGGTGAGCCGCATGGTCGTTTTCCCCCTTCTTCTATAAAAAAAAAGACAAGGCGTCTTCGGTTACGCAGAAGCACAAGATGCCTCTACTTAAGTAGTATTCTCTAGTCTTTTGAATCGAGCGGCGCCTTTTTAACTCTAACATGTTTTGACATAAACGTTTCATAACTGTTGCAATGGTACCCAGAACTTCTGAGCGCGTGAACAATTTTTTTTTATAGGAAAGTCGGTACGAGCAAGCGACTCACCTGATAGTTAGTGATTACCGCCGCTCATGTACATCTGCAACACCAGAGGTGCTGCAGGTCCGTTGCCGACCTTTAAGGAGTGGACATCCGGTTACCTCACTCAACGAAAGAAACGCAGAAGCACAAGATGCCTCCACTTCACGCCGATATTCTGCGAGGCCGTGATACCAACCAGGTCGAGCCTGCCCATTCGAGCAGCAGCAAAAGCCGCCGCTTGGCTCTACCACGTATACAAGTGCTAATGTCCCAGCATAGATAAACAGGGTCTTTTCTTTTATACAAAAAATTACCTAACCAGCCCGATCATATCGTGCTCGAATTTCTGTTAAGAAAATTTGTCACTTTGTGGCTTAGTTAATATTTTCCACTAGATTTACCTTTTACATTTTTTTTATTTATTGTTTATTCAGTATCGCTACTCAAGAATATCGTCTTTATTTTCGTATCAAGTTCTTCATTACTTCGTTAATAAAGGCCTGCCTGTCAAGGTATCGGATGGCCGAGGGCTAACGAACTAAAAATCCACAAGCGGCCGCTCTATTAATAACATCAAACGGTGTTCTATTCCATGTGATCCCTTAAAACTTCACAAAATCTGTGACAAGTTAGGTAACCGCAACATAATAAGTCACTACGTGATCAGAATTATTTAGATACTGCAAAGCTGTGCCCTCATGAATACGAGTGCTCGAAGCTCGATCCAGAACGTGTTATAACACAAAGCGCGGTATGGGAATTGAAAGCTTAGCGGATTGCAATACGGACTGTTGTCTCGTGTACCGAAGGCAGATAGTCTAACCTTATTGTTAAGAGTTCCAGTTCTACCAACAATACCATTATCGTTGGGTACTATGTGGCTCCCGAGCACGCTATAATCTTGTTTTGTGCACAAATTGCAACGGAGACGTTTGCGCAACATGAGATGTTCTTTGACATAAATGTGTGTTAGACGCTTTATTGCCCGTTAATTACCTTTATTATTAGTTGAACATTACGTTTATTATTTTTATTATTACAATTGGGTATTACAATAAATACGAAGTAAGGATACAGGACAAATTTTACTAAATATTTTTTATAGTGACTTCTTGTATATAATTTTTTTCATATTTTGAACATAAAACATGTTGAGAGCAATGATCAGCAAGCTTTAGAGAACAGATGCGACTTTAGAGAATATAAGATAACCTGTTACCCTTGATAACTACCGGCTGCCGGTTGACTCCAGTGAAAGAAATTCTGTGCGTTAATTTCTGATATCTTTCCCATTCAAATGCGCAATGTGATTTCGTTACGGCTTTATAAATCATTAAGAGATAACTATTGAACACGTAGGTACATATTTTGCTCAGAAATTGACATTTTGTTCTAACAAATCTATACTTATATAAAATTCATTTATCGTATGTATGTTTGAATGGATTTAACTGTAAAGCTAATAAACGGTTCGTTCAGAAATATGTTTTAATGTGAAAGTTTGATTATTTGTTTGTTGAATCACGCTTAGACTACTGAAAGGATATGATAGAATCTTGGCAGAAATATACATTATGCTTTTGAATGAATTAATGAATATGCTGTAATAGTAAACGATGAAACAAAAGTAGAGGAAACATTAAAAAAAAGGAGGCACAATTTGGCGTCTTTATCGCTGCATAGGGATCACCTCCAGACAGGTGTAGAGAAATAAGGCTACAAATTCGAGGTAGGTGGTGCAATATAAATATACATACAATAAAACTAAAATTTAATACAATAAAATAACAAATATGCATAAAACAATAGATAAATACTTATAAATCATAAGTAATTATAAAACAATAAATAAATTACAAAAATCCAAAACATAATAGTAATTCGTCTCTCCGCTGCCCGTGAGATTGCGACAAGTAACGCTCTTTGACTAATTTCTTAAAGGTGCTAATGGAACGTGTCTCCCGGATAGTCAACGATAGTGCATTCCATGGTTTAACAGTCTCAATTGTAAACAACTTATTAGTGAAGGACGCTTTGTGAAATGAGCTGCCATTGGTTCCATATAAACTTTTTCGACAAACGGACAATTTCCCCCGGAAAATAGAATATTTCTCCTTTAAGTAAGGAGGTGTTGGTGAAAGAGGACACAGTGCAGAATATAAAGAATGTGCAAGTTCGGATAGGTAACCAGTTGAGACGAGAGCGAAATTGAAAAATACGGTCATATTTGCTTAATCCAATTATGAACCGAATGTTAGTGTTTTGAAGTCGCGCAAGCTTATTCAACTGGTCCTCGGTTATAATTACATAGCTTTCATCAGCTTTATCAAGGATTGGATATGTTTAATATAAATCTATCAAACCACTTAAAAAAGTATAATATAAAAAAACACTTTTATCTCTACTACTCACATTAAATTTTCATTCACGATCACATAATTTAAAATCACACAAAAATACACATGTATATTTATGAATAAATATATTTTTTATCTCTACTGATATAAAACACGTGTTGAATATAGTTATCAGTTCTCGAGAAAACATGAGACAATTACCAACCAACTTCATGGTGTCGCTTTTAAGTGTCGGTGTGCGCGCGCATCGTAATAATTCACTCTCATCATTTTTCCTAAAAGCGCCAAAAAAAAAAATTTATCCTTCGGAAAGAAAATTGATAGTTTTATTTAAGGTCGTAAAGTTGGTAATTCGTGAGATCATCAACGTTCTTGTCAAACTAATGTCGCCCACGGCGCGGTTACGGGACGGTGATGGACTTCAATTCGTGCCAGGGTCAAAGTCCCGCGCTACGGACATCGCATGTTTGTTGAACGGAATAACCGAAATAAAAAGCGTACAATCGCAGCTTTGGGGCCGCTTGTCAACCTAATTGATTTACAACATTGATTTATATTCCTTTAATATTCCCTGACATGGGGCGACACGCTAGTTTTGCGAGGAAATGGACCTACGAACATCTGCTGATGTTTTGTTAACGGTGTCCTATTCATATAATTATTGCCACTTTCGACCTTTTTAATTTTAAACATGGACATAATAATTTTTTTAAGGAATAGAAACATTTAACATATACCGATTCTTCTGTGATGTCTGCACAGCGAGTTAAAGAAGGAAAGTACATACAGACTAGGCTCGGTGCGGACAATCCATTGTAATTTTCATAACCGAAATCCTACAGACTACTGGATGGAGAGCAATGTCGGTAGGCTATGAAAAGCTTGCTTTTTTTTTTATGGAAAAGACGGCAAACAAGCAAGCGGGTCACCTGATAGTAAGTGATCGTCGCCCACATACATCTGCAAGACCATAGATGCTTCAGTTGCGTTGCCCGTCTTTAAGGATATTTGGGAGATGGGAGGGAAGAGGAAGGGAATAGGGAGGGGATGTGGGCCTCCGGTTACCTCACTCACCGTACGAAACGCAGAAGCACAAGATACCTCTACTTCACGCCGGTATTCTGCGCGGCCGTGGTATCAATCCGGTCGAGCCGGCCCATTCGAGCAGCAGCTAAAGCCGCCGCTTGGCTCTACCACGCTTAAAAGCTGTTTTAGCTTGATGATATCTAGAAGTAGCCTATGTCCAGCAGGCGACTTGTGATGGCTGGCGACTACGATGAACTTGCCGTCTGTACTTAAATACTAATAACTGTATTACGAGTATGTTAAACACTTGAAGGGCTAAATACTCATGAACACTATTTCATGTTACCCTTGCTTTATTTTTTAATAACTCGATATTTATCAAATTCGGCCAGGATGTCGTCAATTTATTATTTTATTTTTTTTTTAAAAAACGTTATACGATACTTTGGACCAAAAAAATAAAAGCTGATCATGTAATTTTTTATTTTATTTATTGGATTCGTGTGATAAAGGAGCTAACAGTCCACTTGCCGGTAAGTTGCTACTGCCGCCCGTGGACACCTGTGAACAACTTCAATCTAATAAAATCACAGATGCGTTGACCACCCTGAGGACTGAGATGGAATGCATCATAGCCTTTAATTATACTGGCTCTCTATATTTATCTACTCTCTATACAGTTGTGACATTGCTGTCTGTCGGCAGAAATGGTTGGTATCTTAGACACCACTTGGAGTCTTAGATAAAGGAGAAGCCTACCAGCTAGTAGAAGTTCAAACTCTTTCCTTAGACGTAGATTATGACTTTTATAAGAGATTGCCTCTTTTTTTTTTCAGAATAAATAAATAAATTTGAAATTCATATAGAAAAAAAATTTCTTGTAAAAGCTTAATAACTTTTTATTCGGTTAATATGAAATTCGGTTAATAAATCTTACAATTTACAAAACTCGAGAATCTTGTATGGAATGTGATAACTACGACTGTATTCTTATTTGGCATAATATACGAAGTGTAAGAATAATCACTTATGAATAAATATTGTTGAAAAAAAAATATAGAAAAAAAATGCTTACATGTATATGGAAGCTGCGTGTAACACATGCGCCATTAGCGTTTTGGCTGACATGCGTGTCAAAATTCATTCATAAAGATGTCGACGACGATCATGAGCGTAATGAATGAACCCTGATTTACGAGATTATGCGTTAGAAAAAAAAACCTACCTACATCTGTCAAACCCGATGATTTGTTGTTAGTTAACGTGAGGTGACGTTTCAGACAAATGTATTGTCAACACACATCTGCGTTTGTCTGTATCCTAAATTAGTTACATACCTGTTATTGTAGCACAGAATAGATTACTATTACATAGTAAAAAGACACATATATTAATTAAGTTTTGAATTTGGTAATAGTATTTATCGATTCGAAATATTCAATTCGAAAATATAAAAAAAAATACTTTTAGCCTTCTTAAATAATTAAGGATTAGTTATTTGACATCATAATTAAGTTATATTAAGGTGAAAGTGGAGGTAGTACTTTGATTTTTACCGTCTCTTTGCGAAGACGAAAACTTGTAGTGCGCACAACTGAATCAGTTCACGACTCAAGTTGTAGTGGGCGAAAGAAGTGCTCTTTCTTAAATATTGCCGAGACATGCCAACAATTTAGTCAACACGCCTTAAGAAATATTTACTTAGACGTAAATATTGCAACACGTGTTTATTTACTATTATTTGTTTATACTTTAAACTACACATGGTTTACATGATGAGCTGTTTTTTTTTAAATATCAGAAAGACATCAATATCTGCCGATTATAAATGGCCCCTGCAGACTATAGGCACCTGCAAATAACTCCTAACGAAGAAGTTTACTAACCAGAACACATCAGTGATTTGATACCTTGTGGTATTTTCAGCCAGTCAGCTCTAGAAGGTGCTGACGAAATATAAATGTATGTAAATATACATTATCATACTATACTAGTTAGGTACTACATACACATACTAATATACTGGAAGATACCAGTCACGTATCCACAAATAAATATTATATGCTTTTTTAATAAACAACAATCAAATATGCATAATTATATAAAAACTATGAGCTGAATAAGACGCTCCATTAATCTAAACAGTTTAATTGGCGGGTAATAAACAAACGAATAAATTTCTCATTCAAAATTAGAATGCTCCATATAAATAATCTGCCTAATTGCTTTTTCGCTTCTAATATCAATATGGGTCAGTTAATTATGACTCTGTGCCCGACACTCGACAGGGACGCGCGTAAATCAATTGAAAGTGTCAGCCGAGTGAGTCTCTACCCTATATATGAGGATGGTGTTGCAATGTCATTGGCGGGCACTTTTTTTTAAAAAAAAGTTTAAATCAACATGGCCGTTATTCGAGTTTAATTATTCTGCGTGCAAATTTTAGTTTGACTAAGATGAAAAATATACAAACTCTTTAAATCTTTTGTCCAATCTGGTGATAATCATTATTATGATTATAGAGATCGGTTAAAATTTTAACTTACGACACACACGAATTCGACAGATTGACTGATTACGTCGAAAGGCTTTGTCTTGTTTAATCGAATATTGTTTCCGAGTAACATTGACATGTCTCTATGACGCGATCTATGAAACTGACGACCACCATTTTTTTAAATATATAGACACTAACGCCTGCCTCCCAAAGGGGTAAGTAGAGATTCCGAATTTCCATTTGGCACGAGTCTACGTAGCCGTCGTATGGTTTCCGTAATTCGGGAGAAAAAACGTCACAAATGACGAATTTTGTCCCCGGCGTTGCTCCCGGAGGTTGCCATGAGATTCATACACCGCTACCACATCGCGCTCCGTTTAAATACAGGATACAAAAATAGGTAGAAAATTTCGATTTAATTTGTTGTTGATGGTATCGGCGTTAGAATCTCCCGACCCTTTTCTTACCGTGGCTTTCGTAAATGGCGACTAAGGGAAAAGCCTTGAAAATTGCAATGGCTACCGACAGATGGCAAAATTACTATCTCAAAAAATACCAGAACCTAATTAAGAAAGCCGATGACGGGCATCAGCGTCTCAGGTGCGAGGTGTCTGGTACTGCGATCGCAAATAATCATTATGAAAGAGAGGAGCCTTGCAATAGATTATTCTCAGATTGTTAAGGCAAGACATGGAACCGAATCAAACATAATCGTAATATATGATTAAATTATGTCTATACATTGTTTTGTAATGACACTCCGCGTAAAAGACATTTGAGGCACATATACATAAAGGTTGTCTCAGAATGATTTTCGTTTTTAGATGTTAAATAAAGATCAAAATATCAATTCAATCTCGTTTTATTTAGTGTTAATTTAAAGAGCAATTCTTGAAGTTTACTTATGAAAAAGAACCGTTTGCAAATGCGCACCATTCATTTGTTCACACTCATTTAACCTGGAAGAGTGATAAGTCGCCGAGGAGACATCAATTGGCCACCGAGGAGCCCTGATTTAACGCCTGCTGATTTCTTCCTGTGGGCTACCTAAAAAACAAAGTTTACAATCCATTATAGACAATCAGCAGTTGTAAAGTTGCGTTCTGAAACCTATAAGCTAAGTTCGTAAAAGTCATTCTGTCGATAATAAAATTTAAAGGGCCTTCATTGGCCAATATTAACTCCGGTTATTTATTTACGTTTGAATTGACTCTTGAACTATTGCAACGTGTGTTATTCGATTATTGCTCAGTGCGTATCGCTTTTTGCCGCTGGCAGAATAGTTAAAATGTTTTTCTTATGAACGCTAAAGAACATTTGAACAGACTGTAAATGGTAAAAAGTTTCATGAACTCAATTTGCGAAAACTATATCAGAGTAGTGGATAATATCATACGATTGCATTATACTACGTATCATATGATGTTAGGGTACTGTTAAGCACTAAGTTATTAATCTCAAAATGTATACTTTATCTGTACGCAACGATAGTTCAGTCTGTGGCGATTGATGACTCGATATCCATCTAAACAGTGCTGATTTTAAATGCCACAGACTGTTGATGAGGAGATCTTCTAGTGCAAGAGTACCGGCATTGAGGACGTATTCCCTTGACCAGCGTGAGTATGAGGAAACCCTTTAAGAAATACTTCGAATAAATAGTACTGACTTTTGTTGGCTCTATGTTAGGGAGGCCTATGTTCAGCAGAGGACTGAAGGCCAATGCAGCACGTAAATATGAATGCATGTTGGTAGATCAGGGTTAGAAATAAAAAAAAAATCCGCCTTCATTCGCCAGGGCCCCTTTAGTTGGCTAGCAGGCGCACAACGATCTGGTTAGTTTGGCTTTATGAAGATATAATTGTATGTTCACCCTTATACCCCATTCCATTCTACATAGGTTTAACCGGGGAAATACCAGCGTTTTTTTAAATTAAGTATTTACTTTTTTTTTACTTACTATTAATTGTCTATTGATGCTGGGCAAAGGCCGAGATTAGACTGACATTGTCAAGCCCTGGGTATTAGTATCTCGTTTCGAATGTCTTCATGTACAGAGTGGATATGACTTTATTAACCTTAAGTGAAACGGGGGTCATAATTATTTAGAAACAGTGATAAAAAAAATTACGGAAGAAATACCTCTTTTCAAACAAGTTCAACGCAACGCTATTGCCAAAAATTGGTCAAGGAGATTCCACACTCAAGACTTCTACGGCAAAAAAGTTCGAAGTTCATTACGATAGTAAAAATTAAGTTTCAATTATTGTAACTTACAATACTTGAAACTTGCCTGGTACAAGTTCTGGGTTGGAAATAAAAAAAAAACTCTCGCAAATGAATGAACAAAATATGCACACTGATAATATAATTCATGGTTAATTTATTTTTAAATATTAAAAAAAAAGTTACGTATGATGTCAGTATTAAATTCGCCGCAATGTAAATATAGAGACTATCCCTTTTACGGTAAAATTATTTATCTTGAGTAATGTTAAGAACTTCATAAAGCACGATGTTTATCTGAAAACCGCACATAAATTACAGTCACGGGACCAAATGCGGGGCTTTGGCGCCAAAAATAGTAAGATGGCGGCGTTAAAGTGCCATACGGCAATGCCATGGAGTCCGGTCACGACTTGCAACTCGAATCCCATTGTTGCCTTTAGTAATAAAACATCAAAGGGGGTTAGTGTTGTTCGTGAAAGCAACCTTCCGTTTGATTCGGTAACATTTTACCTTTATGCCCTATAAGATTCTTGGTCAACTTAAACTACGGTCTATTAAGGATGAATTTTAGATGCCATTATGATCGTTTACTATCATACCAACATCAAGTCTTCAAAGACTACATTCGAAAGTTGGTCTCAAATCAGGAGACCTGTTCGGTACAAGATTCAAAATTCGTTGGAGTTTTTTTCTCAGCCATCAAGATGCATTACACACAGGGAAGTTGACATGTGTGAATATATATCATTCCGTAATTAAAATAAACATAAAACTTTGTAGTAGTAACGGGTGAAAACTAGTAGTTCCATCTCCCAAATATCCTTAGACGGCGGAAACGCACATGCAGCTCTATTGGTGTTGCAGATGTTTGCCCTTTCCCCATAAAAAAACAGCATATTGACATCGTGTGTGTTATAGTCTGATTCTGTTTATCGTTAATAATTACTAGATAATATTCTGATGCTAATTTCGGTTAAATGCTAATAGCATTAAGCTCGGAAATGCTTTTAAATTAACATCACGAATTTACTCTCCACACGGATGTGACGTGTTTATGCTTAAATACAATCTTGAGCGTGCGCTATCAGTAACCAAATTTATACATACATCTTAAACCCTGTTAACTTTGAGTGTAATCCCGAGTTTACATCGCGTTCACGGACCGGAAATGACTGACTTAGATTAATCGTGGGTATTTATTTTTAGCATTTCTGTACTTTAAAGGTAAACTGAAGCTTTATTTTTTAGACACTTTAGATGTCCATGTAAGCATAAAATTGTGAAGAAGACATAAGACAGCAATAAACGAAATCAATGAATTTAATGTTGCACATATACGAAGTTTTGGATTGAAGCAGGTGGGTGCTTACCGGGATACGACTTTAATCTAATCTGATATTTGTATGAATAGATGAACTTTTTTTATGTTAAGCTGAATAAGCTAAAGTGGAAAAGTCACCAGAGTTCCGCGAATCACTTACATTCGTCATTAAATTATTTTAGTTGACCGTTAAATAGGTAATTCTTTGAATGTGGGGTTTCATAAAATAACGGATTTGTTGTGAACAGGCGCTGGTTGTGTAGGCTGGTCTGCTCGAGTGTGCAGTGCACTTGTGTTTGGTGGATCACTGTATTCTTGTGGCATGATTTCAGGTACCACCATACCTTTTATTTTATGATGTAAATTATAGCTAATTGAAAAAAAATAAAAAAGAGAATACCTTCGGACTTACTTTCACCTGTTTCTTCTCCGTCAGAGAAGCCTCATCACGAAACGGTGGTATATTGTAAAATTATAGTAAGATTTGTTATTTGACAAACGAATTTATCTTACTTACGTTGAAGAATAACTAATTTTCATTTACTCATTTTTCATTCGTTCCGTACTTTTAAAAGCTCAGAAACCGCTAAGCTAAAGCAAACGGCTTAACGATAATGCTATTTTGAGCTGACCCTTGAAGTAATATGTGCGAAAATATGGATGATATTGTCACATTACATATTTAGGTAATTCCTACTTTATTAAGTATGACCACATTAATATTAGGTCTTTACCTATGAATTGCCGATATTCTGCAAGGCCGTGGTACCAACCCGGTCGAGTCGGCCCATTCGAGCAGCAGCAAAAGCCGCCGCTTGGCTCTACCACGCTTAAAACTATTCTCTTCTCTCTTCTTCTCATTTAAATCTTCATTTAAATCCCCCCTGAAAACATTGAGAGAAGCACAGCTGTGAGATATTGATTGATGTTTGTAAATCGTATAGCGCCAGTCCTTCTCACACTTGACTGTATCTTTATACATTGGGTTCGCATAATATTGTTCAGTAAAACTGCACTTCAACGAGGCGCGCTTCTCGTGACACAATCTCCGAAGCGACAGGTGACCGTAATACCTTGTCCATTCATACAGGCTATTTGCGTCGACGTTAAACGTGTTACCGGGACGTACCCGAAATTTAATCTCCGCCATATTTTTTGTTTTATAAACGTATTTCCGGTGATTTCCGACGCATTATTATAACGGCCATTCAATTCGTAATACCGATGCGTGGATATGTTTTTATTAAATCCACGTTTTCAGCAATGCCGCGGTAGGGCAGGGCGCTCGATTTAGTTTCATAGAACGCGAGTGATCTGGGTTCGATCTTCGGTGCCGGCACCACTAAAATTATTAATAGCAATTTTGACTGTTGTATTTACAACGTGCTCGGCGGTGAAGGAAAACACCGTGAGGAAATGTGCATGTCTGAGAAACAATAAACCCGAACTGGATTAACGTGGCGACCTTCCTGGCTCCAAAAGCCTCTTTTTTTTAAAAAAAGATTTGAGGAGGCCTTTGCCCAGCTGTGGGCACAGGCTGATACTTTACTTTTTTTCACTATTTTTTCAGTATGTAAGTAAGTGTAAGTTCAGTATGGAAGTTCAGTATGAACGGATTTAACTTAAAAAGCAATTTCACGTATTTTGATAAAACTATATTTTTATATGATCCTTAATATCGATGATACTTAATATCGAAAACGGCCTTTGCTTGAGAGCGTTCACGCTTCACGCCTTTTTATACAAACTTTCAAGTCCGCAATCTTCGAAATGAATAAACCGATTTTAATGAAACTTTATGTACACATGAACAGGATACATAAATCTTAAGGTTTCGAATCGAACATAATTTTTTTTTTATCAAAACTCGACGTTTTTAATCCAGTTCTTTTTTTTACAGGTAAAGTCGTTAATAAGGTGTAATAGTCGTTAAACAACACTCAACTTTATTTCTACTCATTATATAACACGTAAGTGTGATATTATTATTTTAATCTGTAAAAATTTAGTACAGTTATATTACGCTGTGTTTTAGTATTAAACTACATTTTTATTTTTTAGCTATTCTGTAACTGCCTTATATGTTTTATCACTCCCAAAGGTTGGCAAGCGGATAATGCTTTTTGCATTATGATTGAACATAGTTTAATAAGTATAAATAAATAAATACTACTTCATCGGTCAATTTTAGTCGACTGCCGAACATAGTCCTTCGCATAGCACCCGCCAAAGTTGGGAACTCTATAGGGGGTTAATAACTATGTTACTAATATATAAAAAAGTTAGTCTGTTTGTATGTATGTGGGTGAATCATTGAAACTACTGGAAACTGTTTTAAAAATTCTGTCACCGTTTGAAAGCTACATTACTTCAGAAGTCATACGCTATGTCTGATATAGGAAAAAAGTTGGGATCGAAAAGAAAATTCGATAACTGTCCGAGGTGTAGCCTTTGTACTTTCTTACCATGTACTGACAAATCTACTAGGCCTGTCTATAATAATTCTTTATAGATCTGTCCGTACGAAGCAGACTCGAATTAGCTGGTAGTATTTAAAAAAAAAAAAATTATTAACGGGACTGGTAATATTTTATTGACATTGTATTTCTTGTAATTTATATTTATTTCATTTCGTCCTCAAAGACTTGCTATCATCTGTGTTTCCGGTTCAGTCCGATCAATAGAGTAGCAGTTATAAGCTCGCTCCTACCATTTCTTTGAACATCTTTACTGTTCGCAATAAGATTTAACGTGTTTCGCCGTTTTCTAATACTGCTTACAGATACTTAAACACGCTTAAATATATTGACATTCCCAGAAAGCGTATAAACGTTCATCCAATACGTAAATATCGATAATGTGACGAGGTTCATTTTAACATGTTTTCTTCAAGAACGAATATAGTACTTTTACCTTGTTTTAGAGTCCCGGATCACTAGAAAACCCTTATAAGATCACGCCCGTGTCACCATCGGACAGATTCTTGTCCATTGCTAGACGTCGCGTTGTTCCAAAGAAGCCCTAGTGTAAAGATTTTTTTATATATGATAGGAGGCGAACGAGAAAGCGGGTCACCTGATGGTAAGTGATTAGCGTCCACATACGTATATCTGCAACACCAGAGGTGCTATAGGTAAGTCGCCGGTCTTTAAGGCTATTTGGGGGATGGGAGGAATGACGGGGTGGGGGCTCCGGTTACCTCACTCTGCTCTCTACCCACAGGTACTTGTAACCTTGTGTTTTCGGTCATATATTAAGTTGATCATCAATGCTTAGCTTTATAATGATCTGATTAAAATAGACGTAGATAAGAGAAATTTGTACGTGTTAGAGCCGAGCAGTGGCTTTTGCTGCTGCTTGAATGGGTCGGATTGACCTGAGTAGTACCACGACCACGTAGCATACCGGTGGTAGAAGCATCTTATGCTTCTTCTTCACTGCGTTTCGATCGGTGATAGAGGTAACTGGAGGCCGACTCCCCCTCCCCATTCCCCCTTCCGCATCCTCCGTCTCAACTCCCAAATACCCTTAGAGGCCGGCAACGCACTTGCAGTCCCTCCAGTGTTGCAGATGTACGTGGGCGACGGTCATCACTTACCATCGGGGGAGCCGCTTGCTCGTTTGCCACTTGCTCGATTCCCGCTTGCTCGTTCGCCGCCTTACAAATAATAAATAAAAACGAGGGCGACCCGAGTAAGTCTTTCGCGAAGGCCTCCTTCTAACGTAAAACACGCGTATTATTAAAATTCAAGTTTAGGTACATACCGAGCCCGCGGTTAAATCTGGTACCGTATTATTAAAATTTCGCTACATGACCAAACGATTTATGGCTTAAGACGATTACAAGCTAGTACCAGGTCACGGCTGCATGACAACTTTCATATTATGTCTCTGGTATTTAAGAGGATTTTTGTAATTGATTTTTGAGTTTGCTAATCGGAACGTAAACCATACCATATTTACAGTATTGTGAAACGAAAGATATAAAATAAATTACCATAATAAGCTCATAGTAATAAATCGTTTTATATGATCGAAATGGATTTGTAGTTCCAGTTAGATCAAATAAAATTTTGAAAGGATGGCCTATAAACCTATTACAAAAATAGGTTGGTTTCTTTTTGGTGGATTGACACGTAAGGGCCAACCTCACATGCATCTTTCTAGTGTAGTGTTGTGTCAAATATTTGCCACATGAGAGACGTATATGTCCAACTGTGGGCATTGTGTGAATTAGAACTTATTTTTCGGTCATCGACGACCATATGGCTTAGTCGCCAGCGTACCTGACCGCTGAGCCAAAAATAATTAGTTTACGGATCAGGTTGCGTTGTGTTTTGTTCCGTCGAACCTTGCCTCCATCCATCTTATCGCATAAACGTAACGCTTATGGTTAACGTTATCGTATATGGAAGGTAGCCTAGTGATCAGGGCGCTCACTTTAGTTTCATAGAGCGCGAGTGACCGGGGTCTGATCCCCGGTGTCGGCAATACTAAAATTATTAATAGCAATTTTAAGTGCTGTATTTACCACGTGCTCAGCGGTGAAGGAAAACATCGTGAGGAAACCTGCATGTCTGAGAAATAATAAAAATATTATTTCGAGGATATGTGAAGCCCGCCAACCCGCACTGGAGCAGCGTGGCGAGCCCATCCCGGCTTCTAAACCCTCTCTGATACTCGTATTTGAGAAGGAGGACTTTGCCCAGCAGTGGGCACTTACAGGCTGCTACTTTACTTTTCTTATATGGAAGGTAATACAAGTGAGTGCATAGTACATCCATCACAATTGACAACTGCCGACATTATTCTGAAGTTGAACCGGTGGTCAGAATCGGTCAGGACTGATAGCCGATAAAGTAATGGGAGTTTTATTTAGAAAATAATACTTTGTGTTATGTAAAACAACCAATAATCGAAGAAGTCCATTAAACACCGACAACTTAAATATTATTATTAAACTAGATGAACCCTTACACGATTCACAGTGACAATTTTTGAAAGTACTGATTATAGTTGTAGTAAACAGTCGAATATAACTTTATAAATTTGAGTTCAATCGACTTACTTTCTTTAGAGTTTCGCGAGCGCAAACATAAGTAGGCCGAACTTTTATACATAAAAGCTATCCCATGACTCAACCCATTTGCATTCGAGTATATTATTTCAGCGAATTAAGAACGGTCGGATCGTATGTTTCTTTTTAGTCTCCGAAAAGCGCATGCGCGGGTCGTGTGCTAAAGTTGGGAAAGTTGTAATTGTCCACAGCGCATGCACAAATCGTACAGAGTTAAATACGTTTATAATGACATTAACAGATAGCCATTGAATGAAATTCAGGCGATTATTATGCTAAAATCAAGCAACAATCAAATAGAAAACTTTCCTATTAAGTTCAAACAAATTATATGTGTGTCCACTTAGTTATCTATATTATTAGTTGAAATATTTATAATACAATCAATACTTAGCTAAAATTTATAATTGTCATGACATATAATCTTAGCCGTCTCCAATTACCTATTCATAAACATATGCGTCAATGCTTCCTCCAAACAAAAATAAAGCAGTGTCACCAACCTTTCGAATAATAGGTAGTTATTGGTATTGACATTGAAACAAAAGCTCCATATCGTAATACAATATTTTAATCGAACAAAAACACGTATATGCTCAATAATCATAACAATCGATACTGTCGATTCATCTAATGACATCGATATCTTGAAATGAATCATCGATTAAAAAAATCAAACTCGCCTTTAATAAAGCGCATACTAATTAAAAATTTTCCGTTTTTATCAACTCGTGGTATTGCTTCTTGTACAAATAGTAAACTTTACTATGATTTTTTTGTTGAGCCGATATTACTAAATTGGTCACACCTTTTATTGGTTGTCTTTGAATATTGCATATGTATTTTTATTTTATTTATTTACAAAATCCACTACTTTCCGCAATAGTTTTGTATTTTAACCATTTTTGACGTAACTTTCAGCCAAAAAGGGATTTATATTTTACTTTTAGTACATACATAAACAGACTCTAGGTATATCCAAATACATTAATTACAATTATTGCGTGTTTGCGTCTGTAACTTTAAATATATAATATCTTGAAGTTTATTCACATGGTGTACTTCCACTATGATCATTGAAATTCGTTTCCTTGAAGCCTGGCCTTCCATAGTGCCACTTTGTTAGATGCAATTAAGAATGTGTATAGTAAACTAAAAGCGGTATAGACTTTGTTTCATTCATCACCATCATCATCATCAGCTACTTGAATCCCTAAATTTCAGATGGACAAAGTCGCGGACTCATCAATTCAATACATCCCTTAAGTGAGACGCAAGTCCCGTGAAACCGGACTCGACTCGAATTTTAAAAAACTTTGAGAAGCTTATCCAACACGTTACATAATATTATTTTACAAATTGTACGTTGTTAAATAATCAGCAATAAGTCTAAATTTATCAGTAAATTATGTAATTTTCTTTATCGACTAACGATTATATTTCTATATAGAAATATAAAGTCAGATGATAAAAAGCTTTTAATTAACGTTCAAATACTTTATTCTAAAGTTAGAACTTTCAATCTCGTTATAAAGGCTCTGGTAAAAAAAAAAATATTTATGCCTATTTAGTCTTATGTGTCTATTGTATATTTATATTTTTTGCATATATTAGTGTATATATTTTTATATATTGTGTTATTATAATAAAAAATAATGTTTGAGTGGTGTACTATAAAGAATATTCGTGGGCTAATACTGCATATTGCAAAAAAGGTCTCAATAATAATTACTAAAGTGATTTCTTGTATTTACCCGAATACCCTCTAAGATATTTGAGAAGAAGGCCTTTGCCCAGCTGTGGGCACTTAAACTTAAAGGCTGCTACTTAACTTTACTTTACTACAGGTTGAAATTAAAGTAATATTTACAGATTTTATCGCGTTTAATAACTTTTTTATTATTTTCCCGACATTTCGCCTTAACCCGCGGTCACGTACGTGGATCGAACCAAAAATGGAAAGCAGACGGTAGCGCGGTTAACTGTGACATCAGGACCTCGAACACTCCCGCATCGTCGTAGTCGTATAAGTATATTAATTTGAAACGCGTTACAAACCGTGAATTAGCTATCACTATGAGCAAATAACCCCATCTTTCCGAACCCTAAAAGTACTTATCACTGTAGTACATAACCTTCAGAAAAATCTCAAGTTAACGACCAGTTACTAAACCTTTAAACTATTTCTACTCGTTTCTCCCAATATACCATTTTTCAGTTCGAATTTTGATCAATTTGAAAATTCCAAACGGTAAATATAACATTGCTTATTTTCCGTACCAATATTTTAAATGTGAAAGTTATTTAATTATACTTTATTGTGTACACCAAAAGGATTACAAAAGGCGGACTTAAAGCCTTTTGGCATTCTCTAACAGTCAACCCAGGGCGTGAAGAAATATTGTGATATGTGCATCAAATTTAAAATAATATAAATAGCAAAGAAACTAATCGAAAAATATACTAGTTACTGGCTGTCTGTTACGGTTTCATTTCACGACGTAATCGCTAAACTGGTTTCGATGAAATTCGGTATGAGATAGGGATAAAGATGCCTTTAACCCTGGGTCCTTCCCCAGGCTTCCATAGCTTACTTTTTTCCTGGCACACAGAATACTAAAATATATTCCAAGCGGACAAAGTTCATGTTATCCGCTAATATGTAATTTATATTTGAAGTACGTTCGATCTTCACGTGCAACGAACTTCGGTTTCATATGAGTCAAGCATAGGAATTTTCTATTTTATAACTCGATTGTTCCAGTTATTTACGTTGAACTAATATAGCATGCCGTTAAAGGTGATCGTATCGTACAAACACGCAAACAAACTATTCGTTTTCTATGTTTTATTGCTCTGTTAAATTCCTTAATAAACTAAGCCCTCTGTGCGGTTCGCTTGTTAGCGCGTGCTGTTTGAAAAACGAAGGGCTGTGAATACATTCATTGAATAGTGACCGTTAAGGATCAGGTTGTTTGCTTTGATTTATGTGTATTTCTCTTTGTCAATAAGCACGATAAAGGCGTCCACGAACTGGTTAGTGGTCCATGAGAGCCCTATCACTTCCAGCATACCATATATAGCTCATCGTAGGTAAAGTGTTAAGGTTTTCGGTCCAAGGTCTTCACGGTGAGTGTAAGTGAGTCTGCCACCCAGGCGTTGCGCTGCTTCGACTTAGATTGGCTGACGTCACGTGTCCCGGGAGGTTGTTTTATTTTTTAATTACGCATAATACCTCTCGTTATTTTACTTTTCTGCCTACTACTAAGAAGTAAATCAGCCTGTCACATAACGTTAATTAGGTATTGTAAAAATTATAATTAAAAAAAAAAACTGCGTAATAAAGTTAAAAGTCCCGTAAACGCAACACGTTCACGGTCACTATCGAATCTATGTCCGTTAGCCTAGGCAACGTATAATAAGAAATCCAGCAGCAGACATCTGTCCGGGTTAAGCCTGTCGATTCCAAGAAGTAAGGGTATCACTACGTGATAATCTTTAACTTTCCTGCCAGATTTTCTAGAATCATAAAACAGTATATTTTAAATTTGAATTAAAGTAAATATTTTTAATTACGGACAGTCTATTACTTATTTGTATGTATGTATGATATTTTAATGATAACAAGGAAATTGTATTTAACATAAAACTAGCAGACGACGTTAATAATTTAAAAATATCTAGCCCAGGTTCGATTGTCAGAGGCCGGCACAACTAAAATTTACCACGTGCTCAGCGGTGAAGGAAAACATCGCGAGGAAACCTGCGTGACTGAGAAATATTAAAATACATTATTCCACTTTTTTAAGCAGAACCACCACGCTCCGGCACTAAAACCCTGCTAGATATTTAACAAGCATTTTAAAAGCCCACAGCTGGGCATTTACAGCCTGCTACTTTCTTTCAAGTCCTTTAACCTATTTTAGACAATCGCTTTGCCCCGCAGATGGCACGCATAAACTAACCAACTTGTGCTGATCAAGAACATTAATCTTGAACCATACAAGAGTTGTTTTTGTAGTATTCGCGTGTACATTAAACAGCTATTATTTACGGATTTTAACAAAATCTAAAATTAAACCATATGAAATCCTTAAATGTTTTAATTTCAAATAACCTTATAATAAATAAATAACTTACAGAAAATTTACTTTTTTCAGCCTTTAAAAAGCCCACATCAGGACACTGTTCCAGGCTATACTTACAGTACTGCTTATTTTGGCCTGGCTGTTTTGTGATTGTAATTCCGCCATCTGTCTAAGGTTTGTAGATTTTACTTTTCTGGCATTTCCCCTAGTCAATTACAAAACGCATGGCATGAAAAGATGTGACAGGTTCTCGGAGACAACCCTGCAAGGCCAAGTCGTCCAAATAAATGTCATTAGTAGAAATTAACCCACATAAAACTAATAAGTATTAAAAATGATTTCGTGTAGACAATGCAAATTAATCCAATTAGCATATTTATGCCATTTAAATATCTAATGCTATTGGCATAGATGTCATTCTAGCGTGTGATTAATACGATAAGTCTATTGGTTGTCAGATTAAAATAAAAAGCCACAGGTAAATTACAAACTATTTTCGATGCATTAAACGACTGACACTTGGCCTCCATTTTGTGTGGCATTATTTATGCATACAAAAAAGGTGGTGGTTTATTGCGCACGCGCAATAAAGGATGCAACCCCAAGGTTGGATGATATCATTTCACGAAAATGTATCGTGAAAGTTTAGGGTAGTCTAAATTAGAAGCGGCGAGCGATTTATAATTCGTTTGTTGTATACTTCGAAAACAGAAATTTGTGAAATAATATACGAATTAAAAAAAAATTATAACGACATACAAAGTCGCTCACGATTAGAAAAGAGCTTAGAAAGGTCAGGCTGCGTGTCGCAGGTTCGATTACCGCACGATGCTAGTATTTGTATGAACTACAAATAACCTGTTTCTTGTCTGAGTGTTTGTCCATGTGCGTATCTAAGTAAACTGCCTCTGCAACACATGAAAAGTTCCTACAGTGGAAGGTAACTTTTTTTAGGAGAGAAAAACCAGTAAACGAGAAACTAATTGGCCGTGTGGTATCGGCGTATGAAACTGCCAACCCCCTGCTGCCCCCCCCCCTACCCCCTTACCATCTCATTAAAGACCCGACCAAAATTAAGCAGTTTGATTGACAGGCTGTAGCGTCTAAGGTGTCTAGTACTGTAATCCACTCGCCGAGCGTGGCGATTACGATACCTTCCTTATGAGAGAAGCCCATGACATGCAGTGGACTAATGACAATATCCCTTTGGCCGATTTCCACGCGACTACTTTCGAATACTATAGGCAGTACTCAACTGCGGAGGAGATATTATAGTGCCGTAAACGTATGCCAAGGCTCGAAGGCACTCCCTTGTCTTTACCTTCCCATATCCGACGTTTCGCTTACGTGATAAGATCGGAGGGTCATCTAAAGTCTCAGAGACACGGGACGGACACAATAAAAACCGGGTCTGTATTGTGTTATTGCACAAATATTGTCTTCGGCTGGGCATTTAACCCCAGAACCCACGGTTCAGCAGTCAGGTAAGCTAACCACTAAACCACGCCGCTCGGTGAATTTCGAGCGGCGTGGCTCCATCTCTAGTGTATTAAATATACAGAGCCATCTTTCGAACATTGCAAAACATCTGATCTTCGCTTGTACCTTGCGCCGCACTCGAGCTGCGGTCGGAATAATGTCACAGGCTAGATTTACGATGGCGTAGTCCATGTACTCATTTTATGGGATGACGTTTACAAAGCAAATCCGCCATTATGCTCGTTCCGACGCATGTGTGCGTGCGCGTAGACGTGTTTAATTGCCGTTGGCAGAACAACTGCGCCGATTGTTGTTGTCGTTTGCCGAAAATATAACGGTAGGCATGACGTCGTCTATTTCAGAAGTTGCTATTTATATTAGAGTTATAACGGCTTTAGGGACGCACGCTTGCTTTTAATGTCGTAGTACTCTAGGGGGTAATTCGGGTTCGATTCCCGACTTCAATACAATCGGAATATAATTGCTAATTGCGATTTCAGCTGCGGAAACCGCTAAGGATTTAACCGCGTGTGCTTGAATATTTCGCCACCAAAACCTTCTCAAAAATGAGAGAAACACTGTCCAGCTGTGGAGCATTTATAGACTTTATTTTTGTTTATTTGATTATAAAGTGTTTTAAGCTCTATTTATATTAATTTATTTATTATGTAGTAACTGCGCAACAGTCGTGTAATAAAGCGCAGTCGCCCTTTAGAGTCCGTATTCACAATAGCCCACACCCCATGCTTCAATTCTCTGTTACAAAGCGCCCTATAAATTTTATATCCCCACTACTCTTGTCTGGACTCGTATAGATACCGTCAAACGTCATCCTACCTTTTCTTTAGCAACATAATTAATTAGTCTTTCATTATAAAATGAGTTTAATATCTAAAGAGTATTCGTTAAACCGGACATAAGCATTAATTTTACCCAGTAATTGTTTTAAATGAAACTGTTATTTACGGATTTTATCGCGTTTAATTTTGTTTTTATATTCCATTATTCTGCGTAGATCGGACCAAAAGTTAATAAATAAAGCATTCTCTACTTGACAAACAGAAAAGTCTCTAAATGAACAGATGAAAAAAAACCCAGGCAAGTGGGAAATAGAGTTAGAACAAAAATTAAACGTTAACTAATAACGTTACATCCAAGTTACAGTTAGTTAACGTGTAGGAAAGTAGTACCTCGATTTGTGAGCATAAATAAGGGTTGATGAACACCTTGAGCTTTATGAGGAATATATCAATCAATCAATCAGCAAAAGCCGCCGCTTGGCTCTACCACCTACAAAGTACAAGAGTTCCCTAGTAAAAATTCTTGTAGGATAACTTTATCCCCGCTATAAGCTTCTGTCCGGTCATAGAGACCTTAACAGACATAAATTGCAAATGAACTTAGAAACAGACCCGGAAAATTATTTGTAGTGTACCACATTCCACTACGTGTCATAAAAATAGAATTTATATTGTTTCAACACGTCAAGCGTAATGCGGAATATTTTAACTACCACATACTATAATAATATGCTGCAGAATTTTATTGACTATGTTATAGACCAGGTAAGGTTCGCACTTTTACAGAATATCAGCATTACGCTGCTGTGTTTTTAGTGGTGAGTGATTGGTCCCGAGACTCCTTCTCCTGGACATGCAGGTATTCCTAAGGGGTACATAATTTATGTGCATTTTGTTTCCTAATCGAGGATAGACGTAGGTGTCTATTGGCCGCAACCACCATTTACCATCAGATGGACTTGTTACCCATAATCTATACAAAATTCAAATACTTGTACTTATACTTGGGGATTCGAACCCGCGAGCAGCACTGTGCTACCTCCGGGTTAACCTGCAATGAACCTCGTATTATAATGGTATAAAAAGATTTGTTTTACTTTTTGGGCATTATTAAGGCAATAAAGCACTTCCTGTCTATGTATTTTGACCAGGGTTGAAAGTGTAGCGCGTCCGTAGAATAAAGAACAATAAATTCCGTCGTTTTAGAATTTCGGAAATATTTCCAATGAACAAAAGGACACTTTTACATATTTTTATGTTGATAACTATAGTTAGATTATAATTTTAAAATTCTTTTTTTCAGAAATCAATATATTATTCTTTTTTTAAAAAAATTCTCATTACGTCATTATTAAGATTAAAGCATGTCGTTGTAAGAAAACAATGTAATAATTGACAGATAATTCTAAACATGAACTACACGTGGTAAAGCCAAGCGGCAGCTTTTGCTGCTGTTCGATTGGGCCGGCTCGAGCGGGTTGGTACCATGGCCTCGCAGAATACCGGGGTGAAGTAGACGCATTTCGTTTGGTGAGTGATGTAACCGAAGGCCCTATACTCCTCCTCATCCTCCCCCCATCTCCCAAATACCCTTAAAGACCGGCAACGCACCTGCAGCACCTCTGGTGTTGAAGATGTACGTGGGCGACGGTATTCACTTACCATCAGGGGAACCGCTTGCTCGTTTGCCGCCTTTCCCATTAAAAAAAACACACGCTTCTGTACGTGGTAGAGCCAAGCAGTGCCTTTTGCTGTTGCTTGAATGGGCCGCCTCGGGGTAGTACCACGACCTCGCAGAATTCCGGCGCCGAAGTAGACGCATCTTGTGCTTCTGCGTTTCGTTCGGTGAACCGGAGGCCCACTCCTCCTCCCCATCCCCCATCCAGATTGCACTTGCAGCTCCTCTGGTGTTGCAGATATACGTGGGCATCGGTAATCACTTACCATCCGGTGAGCCGATTGCCCCCATTCCCATAAAAAAAAACACATCGAAAACCCTAACGTACTAGGTACTGTCGCTAAAAACCGTCAGGCAAAAATTCCGAACGCCGCAAAGTAGATAACACCTATTGAATATAGAAAAACACCCGTTGCGCCGACTCGAATACGAGCGTAACATTTTTATTTAACTAACAAAGGAGCGCTGCATCTGTGTCAACAGTGACGCAGTGTCTGCTTCCTCAGCTACGAACAATGTCTGCGGGCTTGTGAATGTCTCTTTAACCTTTACATCTACACATATATTTATTCCACATATAACATGCGATATACACTGTATTTACAATTTTCCTGCTACTTTTGAAAGTTGCAGATTAAACTCATATCAACTTAACTTATCTGCTGTCTAAGTTTTATCCCTGCAACGTCTCCTTAACCTTCTCCGCCCAGGAGTCGTTTGGGTAGGTATCGCACGGTGACCCATTTCTACCACCAAACAGCGGGGCAACTTCTGTTGGGTTCTGGTTTGAAAGGTTTAGAGAGGTCTGTATGTTTACGGGTTGTAAGGCATTCCCTCTTAATCCTCAGCAATTACTACGCATCTTTTACCTTCTTCGATTAAAGCTATACGCCGGCATCCATGGGTGCATGCATGCAGTAGCTACTTACCATCAGGGGGGCTGCTAGTACGTTTTCCAACCTAATTCAAAAAAAAATCGGCCTTATTTCAGTCCATTGCTTAACAAAAGGCTTTACCTAGAAAGCGCCAACAAAGTCCAGCACACATTTCTAGGATGGTTGAAAGTGAGCGCAGTTCCTGCACCCCCACACTAGTGCCCCCTCGGGTTCGGCTAATGCCGCCATCATTCGGTCGCCAGAGCCTCGCGAGTTGACTAGCAGGATGAACCACGTGCAGGCTGGTGGCCTAACACGCTAGACGAAACAATACAATCCAGTATACCCAATACTGGATTGTATTGTTGTACAATAGTCCAAACAGTCGTGTCAACCTTCTTATGACAGGTGGGCAGCCTGTAACGTAACGAACATAGTACTAATCGTACATAGGTCCGTAGGAGTCCTTAAAATATTGAATTGAACTCGGGTTCTCTCTATCTCGGTCTCCTGATTTGTGCGCAGAACCTCGCGCCTGTCGTCGCTTATGTGTTAGAGGTATATATGAGATCTTCTTAAACATACCGAATGAACATCGCCCATGATCAAACATGATATTTGAATGAACAATTTATAATAACCATAATTGTCTTCCACTTCCCACACACGTCACGCACACCCACAAAAGGCCCTAAATGGATGACGTAGGTACAACTCAAACACATACATTTATACACCTTCCAAGGAGACATTCGCGTGAAAGTTGACATCAGGGTCATCAAAACATAAAAAAGCCGCTTTGAAGTTTATTCCCTAACCGTCAAGATTACAAATTGCACAGCTTGCGGTATTGTTTTTTATATGATTAGCGATTACTTGGCACTTTGTCGCACGTCTACGATTATGTCAAATCGATGAATCAAGTGTCAGTTTGGCTCGTTAATAGCCAGCTTTGGGTCTTTACGTTTAATTACACACGTCACTGTGGTCACAGCAACGTGATAAATTCATTTGCGTGTGTGTCTATGGTATCATTTGGTTATTTACAATGTACATTTCTGGAAATCAACAACTAATTTGTTGTAATGTCTTTATCAGGCTATATATATTTTTTTTTAATTTAAAATACTTTTTGCTTACACCCCAATTTGAGGTTACAAAGGGCGGACTTAATGCCTATTGGCATTCTCTGCCAGTCAACCCATGGGTTGGTGAGATAGCCGTAGGAGGTGTATTCATTAATTTATATATATTCTCTGATAAGTACAGATAGTCTTGAAATAAAAGAGTAGATTATAAAAGAAAAGTGAAACGAAAGAACTTAGACCGGTATCTTTGAATCAAGACTACAACAAAGCTAAGAAGCTATCGTTACCGGGTTGTAAATTTATTAAATTATTCATTATTTTACAAATTCTCTTAGTGTTCATTATAGTGTTCAAGTGTGTAACAAGTATTTCATAAATTTAGAAGTACATACTGTATTAACCAACAAAAAACATTTTTGCTCAAGAAAGAATTCGTACCGCATAGTTCATCCATTAGAATTAGTGCGAAACATAGATGAAAAGAAAAAAAAAAGTTTTTCAAAACAGCAAAGGGCAATAAAAGAAATTTAAAAGTAAAAGCTGAATGAACATGTCATCGGGATCACATCACAGCGTGTCGCCGCTTAAATGACGCTGTGAGCTTGTGAGCGACGTGTTGAAAAGTAGTTTGTGGGTCACAAACAGCTTTTTATTTATAGTTGTTATATTATTATTAAACAAATTATTATTTTGTCATGATCATATTAATGACGTCGTTTAACTTGTGTATACCTAGTGCTGTGTATACAGTGTATTCCTATACTCCTCTGCCTAGGAGTCGTGTGGGTTGTTTTTTTTATGGGAAAGCCGGGAAACGAGCAAGCGGTTCACCTGATGGTAAGTGATTACCGTCACTCACGTACATCTGGAACACCAGAGGTCCTGCAGGTGCTTTGCCGGACTTTAAGAGTATTTGGGAGGAGGGAGGGAGGATTAGAAGGGTATAGGGAGAGGGAGTGGATCTCCAGTTACCTCACTCACCGAACGAAACGCAGAAGCACAAGATGCCTCTACTTCACGTCGGTATTATGCGAGGCGGTGGTACCAACACGGTCGAGCCGGCTCATTCGAGCAGCAGCAAAAGCCGCCGCTTGGCTCTACCACGTTTTGAAGGTATAGAGAGCCAGTATAATTACGGACTGTGAAACATTCCATCTTAGCTCAGGGTAGATAACACAATTGTATCAACCCTGGAGCAGTCCCAGTAGAATTAACGGAACCTGCTTGGGAGAATATAATAAAAAACCTTCTTCGATTAAAGTTACTTGCCATTGTCCATGGACTGCAGTAGCCTATTGCCATCAGGTGAATTGTTTATCACCCCCGCCCCCCAATTAGAAAAAGAAAAAAAACATCTATTCCCCATTAATGATTAATATCCTTTCTTGAAACGATATTAATCATTAATAAAGAAAACGGAATGTTCCCAGCGTTTGAGTTTCGGGGATATGAAGATGATATCCTCTTGGCTGATTTCAACCACGGCGATAACTTCCCTATACTATCGGCAGTTGTCATCTGAGCGAAGGATATTATGGTGCAGTAAGTTTACGCGCAACACTAAGGCAGTTAGTTACTCGTCCTGCCGTCAGCTTGCCGTGTCCAATGTAACCTTTACGCGATAAGATCTGAGGAACGGTCAGAGGCAGTCTCAGAAATGAGGAACCCAACAAATAATATAACGAGACCCGAAAAACCCTAATTTGCATGTAGTACAGATATTAACTCCGATTGAGAAGCCGAGATTTTAGAAGTCACATAACCTAACCATTAAGCTACACTACATAAAATAAACATAAATGTTTAAGATAAGACAATTATATTTGTATAAAACATGTGTACATATATATTAAAATAATATAAATATAACATTCACTAAAAAGTATCACAGATATCACACTAGATGTCGCAATTAACTTAGTCTGCATACACCTAGAACGAATAACGGTAAAAGAAATATTATGTACGAAGGGGCTTTTTAATGATTTGCTAAAGGAAATAAGGAATATTACAATGATATCAAGAAAGCACCGAACAAAAACTTATTGTAAACTGCGCGTACGTCACTATTTGAAGACAAATACCATCTTATATTTTCCTCTTTCTGTCTTCTTTATTTATGTGTGTATTATATGTGTATAAATTTAGTATTTGATATTAATATTTAATTTACATTTTTTTTTATTTTATATATTTCAATTTTGCACTTGCCTTACATGCATGCAATTTTCAATACAATGGTCAACTGGCAGAGAATGCCAAAGGTAATTAAGTCCGCCCATTATAAAAAAACGAATAAAACAAAAAAATAAAAAAATATTGCTTCATTAAATAAATTCAGAAGTAGTTTAAATTATACATATTCGATAAATTAGCCAACTGTCAATAATTTAAAAATTTACATTAATCTATTATAGTAACTCTCCTATTAAATTTGACTGTATTGTTATGTTAAATGATATATCTGGCCTGTATTATTAATAATATTTTGTCTTAATTTCCATTGCTTTTAACGTCTTAATGTTACAAGTATGTAATAAGTTTCTAGCATAATTGAACTGTTTATGTTCTTGTTGAGGAATAAATGTCACAAACAACAAACCACATATCAAATAAACGAGACATCCTTAAAACTTTCTCCCCTAGCGGGATTCAACCCGCAACACTTAGCTTCAAAGGTAGGGTCACTACCGACAAGGTTATCGAGCTGTCTGTTAAATTTAATTAGATATTTAGCAGCCCTTCGCTAGCGTCCGTTGACATTATGTTCATTACCACAAGTAAGGCGGCCACGCCTCACGCGATGACGTATTCGCTATGATGCAAGTGTCTAATGGAAAATATCTTTTATTAAAGGTTATATAAATTTAGATGACCCTTCGTAAGCTTGGACAAAAGTTATGTATTATAAGCAACGAGCAAACCGGCCGGCTTCGTATGTTATTTAAGTAACTTGCCTCATGAAATATTCTAAATTATGGTAAAACCGCATGGAAAGTCACTTAGAAGTTTAAATGTTATTAGCGAACACACAGACAAACGTAGATTACGACTTTGTTTCATACTATTTAATTATAGATAAGATACGAGTATTACTTGTAATAGTGAACAGATAGCACATATCTAGTATGGCCATAAGTTCTGTTACACATTAAAATCCAGATTTTTTTTTTTAAAGAATCTGTTGATAAACTTCGTTTTCTTGGTAGGTGTCCTACCAAAACATGCTTGATGCAGGATGATATGCAGGTCGGACTTTTTCAACTGTTTGCGAGGCTAATGCTTTCTCATTTTACGTGTAGTGTTCTTCAATCATAACAGTTTTAGGCATATCCTGTGTATCTGTAATGTAATCTGGATGTGTGTGTGTAAGTGGAAGGTAACGGGGTGGAAGGTGCGAATTGTGTGATACTGGGATCGCTTGTCTGACAGTACTATTACAAACACCGACATTATCTAATAATGATCTGATGGCATGGCTTATATCTAATTCCATACAAAAAGATGTTCCCGGCTTAAACTGTTCAGAGATGTGGTCGTTTTTTTTTTTTATAGAAGAAGGGGGCAAATGAGCGTGCGGCTCACCTGATGGTAAGTGATCACCGACGCCCACGAACATCCACAACACCAGAGGAGCTACAGATGCGCTGCCGGCCTTTAAGGAAGGAATAAGCTCTTTTCTTGAAGGTCCCTAAGTCGTAACTGTTCGGAAATACTGCTGGCGACAGCTGATTCCACAAAATCGAAGTGCGTGGCAGAAAACTTCGATTAAAATGCACTGTGGTGGAATGCCAACCATCTAGGTGGTATCGATGGAACTTCGAATTCTGTCGCGATGTAAGATGGTGAAACTCAGCAGCTGGGATCAATCCGAAAAGTTCCTCAGAACATTCCCCGTGGAAAATTTTGTAAAAAATGCAAAGAGAAGCAACATCTCTTCGCAAGGCCAAAGGATCAAGCCGATCAGAGAGAGCTTGGTCGCCGACAATTCGAGCCGCTCGACGTTGGATGCGGTCAAATGGAAGGAGTTGGTACTGGGGTGCCCCTGCCCAGAGATGAGAACAGTATTCCATGTGGGGCCGAACTTGCGCCTTATAAAGTTGCGTTGGTCGTGTGAAACTATCATGACCAGAAGAAAGACGTACTGTCCTTTCCATCTAAAAATACTCAAAGCGCCCCAGTTCAGGGCCTTCAATCATTTCTACCCGACTATGGCGAATACGGGTTGATATTTTTAGGTGGATGTAAGCTCCTGCAAATAAGCAAATATGCGCGAGATGCTCACATCTTAGCAGCTACTGCTTATTATCAGCATCAGAGCGTGTGTTTTCGCGTGGTATGACAGTCATAGTCACTTTTCCAGAGTGCGATGATTTAGTTTTTGTTATTTACAACTTAACTTTGCCACGCACTTCGACTTGTGGAATCAGCTATCGCCAGTAGTATTTCCGGACAGTTACGACTTAGGGACCTTCAAGAAAAGAGCTTATTCCTTCCTTAAAGGCCGGCAGCGCATCTGTAGCTCCTCTGGTGTTGTGGATGTTCGTGGGCGTCGGTGATCACTTACCATCAGGTGAACCGCTTGTTCGTTTGCCGTCTTTTCCATAAAATGGTATGTACATGGTAGGCATCGTGATAGCCTAGTTTACAGGTCTTTAGCGTTAGTACGCGTGTGACCTGGGCCGGATCCCTGGTGCCGGCACCACTAAAATTGTTAACAGCAATTTTAAGTGCTGAATTAACACGTACACGCCGTTGAAGGAAACCTGCGGCTCAGAGAAAGAACTAAAAAAAATTTTCGTGGATGTATGGAGTCCGCGAACTCGCGCTGGAGCAGCATGGCGGACCCTTCCCGGCTCCATAGCTACCTCAAATAATTGGAAGGCCTTTAACTATTTACAGCTTAGACGGTTCAAAAACTTATTGTGTTTTTACCGTGGTCGTGTATTAATTTTTATTGCATGTTGAGATTAGATTGATTGAAATAAAAATATTGTTGTATGTTTTAATAAGAAAATTTGTAATTTATTAAATAATTTGCAGAACATAATTTAAATATCATTTTTGCTCACAAATTACTTGATGTTATCATTTTACGATACGTCCTACGTAAGTCATTACTACTGCAACTTGTTACAACATAACTTTGTAACAACAAACTTGCATATGAATTATGATAATAGTTTTTCTACATTTTATATTCCCTTTTAATGATTGTAAATTATATAACGATTTCTAGTATTTACGCGAACACTATACATTCGAAAAGAACCTATTATTTACGGATTTTATCGCGTTTAATTATGTTTTTTTAAAAGAAATGGAAACGTCGGGAATATAAAAACATAATTAAACGCGATAAAATCCGTAAATAATAATTTAATTTCAAATGTAAATAATATATTTAAGCACATATGCGACAAACCTATATGGAAAAGATTTTCATTTGACGCTATCCCAATCCTGTGTTTCCACGATCCTGTTCAGCGTGGCCAAGCCTGATTTTGCAAACCACTTTTAGCCATTCCGATAGCACCTGACGGGTAGCGAGCCTTGTCGCCGGGTGTTGCAGTCGGAGATTCATCTCTAATCTATTTACGGGCTTTAAACCATTTAACGATATTATACCATTAAACGATAAATAAACGGGGCGTACACGGACTGGTTTGATATCCATAAAGGTGTTAGACAGGGCTGTGTAGCATCCCTATGGCTGTTCAATTTAGTAACTAAGAATGAATGAGTTGCTTGTTAAATGTTTGCTCTGCGCCGACGATCAAGTCTTACTTGCGTCATCAGCTGAGGAAGTGCAGAACATGGTGACAATAATGAATGGCGCACTGGAAATAATGGGAATAAAAGTAAACGTTAATAAGACAATAAGACAAAGAGAGGAGAGGATGACGGAAGTATGTATCAAAATTAGGGAAGATAGTTTACAGCAAGTGAATGAGTCTGTTTACTTGAGAACAGTGTTTACGAGAGATGGAAGGTACGAATGTGACATCGAAAGGAGAGCGATGGCAGGTAATATGGTGAATGGGGCATTGTATACATTTATCAATAGCGAGACGATCTCTCACAATGCTCGTTTGGCTGTGCATAGAGGGGTATTGGTGCCAACACTAACATATGAAAGCGAAAGCTAGGTATGGCGGAAGAGGCATGATAGGAGGATAAATGAGAGCGTCAAGAAGTATGATTGATGTGAAGATAACTGACAGGGTTCGAAATAATGTGATCAGAGAGCGTTGTGGCGTAAAACACGATGTAGTGACACGAATTCAGAAAGGGATCCGGAGCTGGTTTGGACATGTGGAGAGAATGAATGAAAGTAGGTTGATGAAACAAATATATGACGCGAGTGTAATTGGTATAGTGGGGAGAGGAAGACCTTGGCGAAAATTTCACGATCAAATCGGAGACGTTCTGAAAAAAGGCCAGGTCAAGAGTACTCTAAACCAACGAGCATGCATGCGAAGATTGATGAAAGTGAAAGAAGCGAAAGACGTATGTCGGGACCGTAGCAAGTGGAAGAAGATTGTCTCTGCCTACCCCGTTGGGAGCAAGGCGTGAACCCGTTTGTGGGCGGTGTAGTCACCAAATCCTCAACGTTTCGTTCGGTGAGTGAGGTAACCGAAGGCCCTAATTGCAAATTACGTCTATAAAACATCTACACATTACAGGTAAAAATCCTATGGCGACGTTTTTAAATTAAAAAAAATGGGTAGTGTTCACTGTGACCTTAAAACCTACATCCATTCTAATTAATTTAAGTAGACAGTAGCCGGGTTATCTATGACGCCAGGACCTGCATACTTGATGAAAAGTCAAGGAGAAGTTGTGTTGTTACTCTTCGAGTACGACGTAACCTCTGTAACGTCCCCTTCAGAAACATCGTGTTCCCGCGGCCTGCTGTGATCAGCTAATACTTGTCATTATATTGAGGGTTTGTTTCTTATTTCGTGCCAAGCCGCCGTGTTGGTGATCTCGCGGTCAGTTATTACAAATACCACAGATTAATTGAAATCTGGAATATTCTATCCAAGATAGAATTCTATTAAAGTTTTATTGATAACTTTTAACAGTAACTTTACACGAAGTTACAACATACATAAGAATTTCAAATGTTAATTTATAAACGTTTATGAAGGTAACATGTTACTACATTATGAACAGTTATTAAATTAAATATAGTCCTACAGATCTGTTTATATAATGCGACAGCTTCTAGTACCTTCATTATTTTACAGGCACTTATTATTTTATAGGTTTTGGAACGAGTTATCGTGAATGAGAATAAACAAGATTATATTATGAATGCCCTGTATCATAAAATGTATGTCACGGTCCGAATTACTGTGAGCAGCGTGTCACATTTCGATGAGCTATGACATTTAAAGGATTTTGAACCAGGTATCTGTTGAGTACAAGTAGCTCAGGAGTGTTCAGCGGTCATCTAGAACAAACCGTACATTCGTCTTCGCCTTAAAAAGCATTTCATGGGAGAATTGGCCTTCCTCTGTGCACTGTCCGGTTTGATAGGCACAAATCCCTATAATTTTTTTTTTTTTATAGAAGAAGGGGGAAAACGAGCGTGCGGCTCACCTGATGGTAAGTGATCACCGACGCCCACGAACATCCACAACACCAGAGGAGCTACAGATGCGCTGCCGGCCTTTAAGGAAGGAATAAGCTCTTTTCTTGAAGGTCCCTAAGTCGTAACTATTCGGAAATACTGCTGGCGACAGCTGATTCCACAAAGTCGAAGTGCGTGGCAGAAAACTTCGATTAAAACGCACTGTGGTGGAATGCCAACCATCTAGGTGGTATCGATGGAACTTCGAATTCAGTCGCGATGTACGATGGTGAAACTCAGCAGCTGGGATCAATCCGAACAGTTCTGTTATCAAGAAGGCTTTCGGTTTAGCAAAATTAGCCAAATCTGGCGGATTTTGCTAATGCTCGAATGGACCGGCTCGACCGGATTAGTACCACGGCCTCGCAGAATACCGGCGTGAAGTACAGGCATCTTTTGCTTGTGCGGTAACCGAAGGCCCACTTCTCTCTCCTCGTCCCCTCCTCGTCCTTATCCTTTAAGGCTTGCAACGCACTTGCAGCTCCTCGATGGTTGCAGATGTATGTAAGCGACGGAAATCACTTACCACCAGGCGAGCCGCTTAATCGTTTGCCCCCTTAACCAAAAAAAAAAACATTCAAACCGGATAGCGGTGGTTCTTAAGCGAAGAGAACCTACCTAACCTTACCTACTTAACCTTGCCTACTTAACCTTGCCTAACGCCTTGATTTTTAAGCAGGAGGAACGGTTTAGAAGAAAAAGCTGACCTCTTATAATATTTATTTATTTATTTATTTATACTTTATTGTGTACACCGAAAGGATTACAAAAGGCGAACTTAATGCCTTTTGGCATTCTCTAACAAGCATCAACCCAGGGCGTGAAGAAATGTGGTGATAGGTGCATCAAATTTAAAATAATATAAATATGGAAAGGCTAATTGAGAAATATACTACATAATTAAAACATATATAAATGTATACATATCTACACAAACACATAAATATACAAATACATACTATAATATATACAGAAATATCAACACATATATACATACATACAAACACATTAAGACATACATATATAATAAATCAGAATAAATACTAACATGAATCAGATGGTTTTAAAAAGTGTTCGCGTACCAATCGTTTGAAAGAAATTTTATATGGGGCTTTTCTAGTGTCTTCGGGCAAGGAGTTCCAGAGAAGTGTAGCCTGAACGGTGAAGGAACCACCAACAGAATGGGTAAAATGTTGCGGGATACTTATCATCTGAAAATAATTAGAGTTACTTGAAAACTGTCTTCGTATAAAGATCTACAAACAACAAGCCTTGGACTCACAACTCAACATTCTGGTCTACGGTTGCGACTCCATGCGACCGAGCATTGCAGTATGTTGCTTATGTCAAATTGAATTTTAAACGAATCAAATAAAACCATCTTCTGCGCAGTGTCGTATAAGTGTATCATGGTATATTTATCTAATTAATTTTCTAACGCACTGTAACTATGTACATTGTTATATCAAAGAAAACATCAAAATCATTTCAGAAATTCTGGACATGTGAAGTGGCATAGACAGAAAAATGTATGTTACATCTGAACTGTGAAACTCCTTGTTTGTAGTCCAACCATGATCAATTGTTTGTAGTGAAACGGTTCCAGGACTGAAAACACCCTCCGTGGTAAAAATTACCATGCTTATATAACTTATAGTATATAAGTTTTTTGCCGGTTAAAGGTTTGATTTTGCACGCTATATGTGAAGTCCGCCAACCCGCACTGGAGCAGCTTAGCGCGCCGTTCCCAGCTCCGCAAGCCTCTCACATATTTGAGAAGGAGGCCTGTGCCCTACAGTGGGCACTTACAGGGCTTAACATTGCCATTAAGTATTTATTGTTAGTAATACCGTAAGACTCTCGCGATACATATTTTTATTAACATCGAATTTATTGTAGGTCAAAATTATTAAAAAAAAACTTTCGCTGCAAATACTTTGACAGTCGAAGTTAACGTGCATCTATCTGCGTCTCAATTAAGAACGATTTATTTTGAATAATTAATACTAAGTAGCCGAAATCAAGGTATAAAAGGCAAAAGACACATAAACAGATGCCGACGTGGACCCTGACCGCTTATGTGACCGCATTCTATTTTCTTACTTATACTTGAATCTAAATTTATTTTTAAGTTCAAGAAACCTTTTCAAAAAAATGTAGAAAACCTTCAAAAAACGAGACGTACACTTTAAATTATTCATGAATAAATAAATATCAATTGTGAACGTATTAACAACGATGTAGCGTTCGATTTATATAAATAAAGGCACAACATTCGATATAATTGAGTTACCAGGCAGCGTTTAATGTTCAATCGAGACCGACTTCTTGTAAGAACGTGGACGCATGCCGGGAATAACTTGCTGGCTGCCCATCACACCGATGCATTTCTGCCAACTTGCCGACATTTTTATAAAGAGTTATTATCTTAACTACATGTATATCTCACTAAATATACCGATGTATACCTGAATCATCATCATCATCATTTCAGCCTATCAGAAGTCCACTGCTGAACATAGGCCTCCCCCAAAGATTGCCACGAAAATCGGTCCTGAGCCACTTGCATCCATCGACTTCCCGCAACACTACGTCCCGCACACACAGGTCGTCTCTCCATCTTGTGGGGGGTCGTCCTACACTGCGTTTGCCTGTCTGTACGTGGCTGCCACTCGAGAACCTTTTTTTCCCAACGGTTGTCAGTTCTGCGAGCTATGTGGCCGGCATAAATGTATATATAACGGCATATACCTGAATAAATATGTATAAATTCCTAAATGAAATTTAAGTCGATAAACATTATACAGTTACTTATTAACATATGTATAGAAAACAATATTGCAATTAAAACCGAACTACAATGATATCTGAAGGACTTATTCTACCTTAAAGTATTTGCCATAAACGCCACGCTCGGCAAGCGGATCAGCGATCCAGGTACCAGAGATCCAGCATCTTAGATACTTCTGCCCGTCATCGGTCTGCTAATTTTTGGTGTGGTATTTTTCGAACTGGTTATCCCGCCATCTTAGGTTCCTTTGGTCTGTAAGAGGCGCCTATGCCTTTTACATCACCCACGGGAGGAAAGGGCGTGGCAGACCCTTACACCGATACCACATGACCAGGCACACTGTTTTTTTTTTATTATGATACACAATACAGCCTTAGACAATATTATCTAATAATAAATAAAATAATTTATTATATTATAGTGCTTTCTATTATTATAGTAAGCATTCTACAATTTTTTTTTTAATCTTTATTTAATGGAGGGTTTGTTCGTATGTACCGAACATGTCACCCTCATTGTTGCATGCCCTATTCGGATTGGCCATACATACATTTTATATTCCACTATTGTACAAAGTCCTGTCACAATTTAGGAGGATTTGCAATAATTGTCATCTGTTTGACAATTGCCGATTGTGACACGTCTCGCACGTATTTACATATTTAAGGCCTGGTGGAAATTTAATATCACGAGACTGGAAAACATTTTTTTTTTATGGAATAAAGGCAAACGATCAACGTCGCCCACGTACATCTGCAATACCAGAGGAGCTGCAGTTGCGGCGTCGATCCATACATAAGTTTTTTTTAAAGTATTCGCTGAAAATCTTTATTTTTCGACGTAAGTACGATAATTTTGTTTGTCATATATTATTATTTTTTTACAATCTACCACCGCTTCGTAATGAGGCTCCCCTGAATTCTCCATAATTACCATATTTAAAAAAGGGAACTAGTATCGATGGTAGCTATATAACTTGGTTCTTAGCGCAATAAATAAATCGACGCGAACAGACACGCGCAGAGAATAATTTTAGGTTTTTTGCGAAATATCGAGCGGAGAGAATCCATTAGCGAGTGCCTGTTTACGTGCGTTCGTTTTTACGAATGAGGGCTTTTGTGTGCGTTTTTGTGAGTTTGTGTGTGTACGTACGTGTCACATGAAACCTATTAAGTGCCGAACTAAAAGTGTCTTTACAATGTGTTTTTCTGATGCAAAACTCAACACCCGCTCTGAATACATAATCTGATCAGTTTTCTATTTCATTGCCCAATTTGTTTGTCTATCGTTATCTAGTAGATGCGAGTAATCCATATTTCATTCGGAGTGGCTTAACATTACTGTATTACAATAAACCGACTTGCGACTACCTTTAGGAAACGACATGAAAATCTTTTTTTTATTTTCTTTTGTCAAACGACATATCTCGATAATTTTATACAATCTACCTAATTTTATAAAGAGCTCCCTCTGACACACAACTTTAAATATATTTTTTCACGTGACGACTAATCGATGGTTTTCGCACCTTTATTAAATATGAAATCGAAATCCCAAATATTAGTGTTGGGTTGTTACCTAATCTCTTGCGTTAAGGTACTGGCGCTGCACTCATCAGTCTTCTCAGCGAGAACAGTAAGAAGTTATTGCCAGCGCTTTGCAGGAAAGACGCCAGATGATTGTTTTATTCTTCTACTCCCATTGTTTCGCGAACGCCTCTTCAGTGAATTAATACAAACAAGTTGACATTTTAGAAAATGCTTCATAATTAACAAATATTAATGAACACTTACGTATCGTTAAAATGTACTACATTTTGACTCTACTCTGTGTCAAAAATGTGTTGTGAACCACATCTTCCGGTGATCGTGATTCTGCGAATCAATGCATTCGCGACCTAAGAAAAGCGCACGTTCCTTCTAAAAATAAACGCGAACGTTACGCGTCTGTCGATCGCTCTGCGAAGTGAAATTATTTATTTACGTAGCTCAGCGTATCCCGGACCTAACTTAACATAAATTAATTTATACTAACTGGGATTACTCAGTGCAATGAGCTCTGTTGTTACCGAGTGCTGACGGACATTTTTACTGTCGGATATTTTCCTGACGGATCAACGGTAAATTCCAACCAAACTATTACTATAATCATCATCATCAGTTCAGCCTATCAAAAGTCTACTGCTGAACATTGGCTTTCCCCCAAAGATTGCCATAAAGCTCGGTCCTGAGCCACCTGCATCCATCGACTTCCCGCAACACTGGGCAGGTCTTCTCTGTAACTATAATACCCATAAACAAATTTACCATCTCTTGAAGAAAGATTTTTTTTATTGGCATTTCTCACTTCAAGAGACTGTTTAAATATTCTATTTAACACAGTTAAATGGAAGAACAAAGTTTGATTCGCATATGTTAAAAAACCTTTATATTAAGCGGACAGCATGGATTGCCAACTGAAGTTCATAAAATCCCAACTAAGTTTAACACATAACTATTCTATTGCGAGATGACTATGTCCAGCAGTAGAATATATACAGGTGGCAGGTTGGAAAATTCTCTGGGAAAACATCGTCTGTAAAAACACAATAAAGTCATGCCTAATTTTATCTATTGTACAACAATACGGCATAGTTTTTCTATTCAGTACATAAGAATATATTAATTTTTTTTTTAATAATTCAACGATTTTTTTCCTTTCATTGTATCGAAGATAAACCGAGGTGTGGCGACGTTTTAAATCAGGTCACGTACGCAGTTAGTCACCGAAACCCACAGCTTGCTGTAACAAATTTAACCTCGTGGTTAGTGACGGGGTTTATTATGGGCTTACTTCATTGTTGATGACGCCGTTAGCTGAATGCGGTCTAAATGCCTTAGTTTATATGATGACTAATATCCTAATATATAGGACATTTATTTCTAAGTTGAGGGTGACAAACGAGCAACCCATGGACACTTGCAAACAGCTTCAATCGCTCTGAGGACTAAGACTGTAATTATACTGGCTGACTGCACCCTTCAAACCGGAACACAACAGTGGTTGCAGTGCTGATCAGCGGCAGAAACTTACGAGTGCATTAACCTAATGGCTCCCAGACAGAAAAAGATGTCTACCGCCTTGATTACCCCTCACGATTTTGTAACGGACGACATTTTTGGGTAAACGACGATAAACTGTCAACTGCGCAGATTGTATCATAGTGTCGGTAGGGTACAACCATCCAAGTGCAAACACTCTTTTGTCTTCACCTTTCCGTATCAGATTTAATGCCAGCGCTATAAAATCAGAGGCTTTATACGCTATACCATAAGAAAAATCACAATAATTCCCTATGAAGTGATTCTTCGAATCAGGGGCATTTTTCACATCCAATATATGGATTCCTTTATTGTTAACCGTGTGTTGGGATGAACGAAGCCATATTAAAAAATAGCACCAAGGTTTTATTTTTTTTGGCAAAGCGAATAAGCCCTCTGATTAGATTCAAATGCAAATCGGGATATTTCGAAATAAAACGACACCTCAAAATAGAATATGAATCCGGAACTAACCTAGTGATGTACCGGATTCATCTAACAGTCCGTTATATCAAATGATATAAAAAATGCACGATAAAGTAGACTAGCGACCCCGGGCGCCGGCCTCCGCCACGTTGTCCTATTAGGTGATTTCACATAATGTACTCGAAGTTTCTATCAATGCCGAATACAAACCAGCACTTAAAATTACAATCAACGATTAGTGTCGTCTCTACCAAGATTTAATAAAAAAATACATCTTAATTCGAAAATAACAGTGCTAAAAGATAACATTGTAGATTCGTTCCTTTCAACTTCTGCTATCTTGCAGCAGTAAACTGTTTAAATTCCAAAGAAGGCTTAGAGAGGCTTTTATCTAAAAGCCTCTCTAAATAGAAGGTAGTAGGCCAGTTCATAGGTGAGTCTGGATTATTTAGGTTTGGGTTTTAGTCAATGAGAGATGAGAGTCCGACATTATCCGGCTAATTCCTCTGTTTGGAAATCGTTATTCTGCTATCAGTCGATAAAAAAAAGTACAACTCTACAAATGGCCACAGCTGGGCAAAGGCCAGAGGTCAAATATTTGTTATCGGTCGGTAGTACGAAAGTTTTACCTGGATATCTTCAAGGCCAGAGTGAACAGACATCTAGGCAAGCGTGTACCAACCTAGGCCTCATCTTCGCTTTCCATCGGGGAAGATTGAGGTTAAACGCAAGCCTATTTTTTCATAAAAAAAAAAAAAGTTTTGCAATTATCAATTTTTAGCTGCAGTTCATTTTTTTAACCGTAATTAGTCATTCTGCTTACTTCCTCATTTAACAGTTACGGCAAGTGATGGAAATGTTCTTTTTAATTGTCGTTATTATGGCATGAAACCAGCAACGCGCATAAACCGTAGAATCGTTCAGTATTTAGACCACGCTTAATAGACTCGCTTAAGTTAAGACTTCGAAAATAACGTTCTATTTAAGTATTAGATATAATAAGGTTTAATAGTAATTAATTTTCTTAGTAGCTTTGAATAAAACAAATTAACTAAATAATTCGCCTTTTTGATATTAAGTTTAAATACACGTCAGATCTTTATTATTCTCTTCTCAAAAAAAATCCATGTGTAAACGCACGCCTATTACCCATCAGGGTAGGCAGATACTACGGTTATGCATTGAAAGCAAGCAAGAAAGTGTATTGCCCAGAATTCAGGATTTATTACTAACTAGCTTATGTACCCGGAGTTACCTGGGTTATTATTTTTTTAAAAGTATAAGAAAATAATAAAAAATTTGAGCCTACGTCCTTCCCACCATCATAAGAAACATATCCGAAGAAATCCGTTCAAAATCGGTCCAGTGGGTTTCAAGATTAGCCTGCACAACGGTATACAGTCTTTATATATTAGTAGTACCTGGCCCAATCAGACGTTGTTTTACTCTTTCCGGTAAATGACGCGATAAGTATTCGTCAAAAGCGCCACCTATCGGGTCTAGATTTTGCAATTTTCTTCTTAGGCCTTAAACCAACATATATTGGAAATATGAGTAATTTTGGTCTATAAATATAAAATTGGTAATAGCTCGATCACAGGGCCGCCTATCCTGATAAGACCTGTCCTAGCATAGCTATGAACCATCATCTCGACAGTACCAAAGTTCACAAACATATGGAAATCTGATTTTTTTATATAAATGGATAAATTCGTTTTGTTTTTATTTATATACTAAGAAATAATATGATACTAAGAAAATTAACATCGATCCTCAACCTGTTCATTATTAAAGCATTGAATCGATTTTCTGCATGAAGTGTTTTATAAATAATTATTCGACCTACATCGGCTGTTGGAGTGCATTATTTGACTGGATGATGTAATGCCACAGTGCATAAAACTCCAATTCATATTATTACCATAGATTAATGAAGATTCCACATTTTCACTTTCAGAAATTTCTAAGTGAAAGAGATAAATAAATTGAATATTCAATAATTTTAAATATTTGCGTTTTCAAGTGTTTTAATTCACGATTTAGTTGAATGGTGTTTGGCAAAGAGTTTTTTTTTAAGTCGTGTGGAGAAATATGTTCGTCATTAAAGACAGTGACCGGCTATGTACTAAATGCAAACCGACTAAAAGCCCACGGAATTAGGACACGCTCATGGCCAGGCGGCCTTGCCAAATTTCGAGGCTAGAGGCTCGCGAGCAGAATTCCTGCAAGTAATAAAAAAAAAAAAAATACCGCCTGCTGCTTCGATCCCCATTAACGAATAAAAGACTTTCGACAACTAGATGGTAAACCATGTACCTTCTTAAGGAGGTATGAAAGTCTATAAGTGGCAAATGGGATTATGTTCCATGTGGGCCGTGAACTTAACGCGATCGTTGTTGCATTTGCCCGCTTTTACTGTACCAAATGCATGATATGTTTATGTGTGTGTGTGCATATCGTTCGCGAATGCTTCAGTGTTTGCGTTTGTTACAGAGAGGGTGAGAGTTTGTAATCGCGTAGCTACGTGTGTCTTGATAATAGGCATGCATACAGTTTCTATTTCTGAAACGTACCATGACGTCAGTTGAGAAGGCGTACGCGTCGTTAAATATTTACGTGATAAGCAAGCGGATACCGTTCCTACCGAGGCAGTGAGTCAGCCGAGGAAAAGTTCGAGAGCTGTTTCGATTTGATCCCGCAACCCTGGCTTTGAAGGCAATTACCAGCACAATTTCGATCCTAACTTGTATCAAACAACATTCAAATCTTCTTAATGATCAAAAGTACTAGCATTGTACGTGATAGAGCCAAGCGGCAGCTTTTACTGCTGCTCGAATGGGCCGGCTCGACCGGGTTGGTACCACTACCTCGCTGAATACCGGGATGAAGAAGAGGCATCTTGTGCTTCATCGTTTCTTTCGGTGAGTGCAGTAGCTGGAGGCCCATTACACTCTACCCAATCTCCAGTCCTCATCCTCTCTTCCATTCCCCAAATATCGTAAAAGGCCGGCAACGCACCTGCAGCTCCTCTGGTGTTGCAGATGTACGTGTGCGACAGTTATCACTTGCCATCAGGTGAGCCGCTTGCTCGAATGCCCCATTACCAAAAATATAAAACATAAATAGATTGTCCCTATTCTTAACATATTTTCTCCTTTAATTTTATATAAAAACCATATTGACATTCAAATTTTATGATGTATTATATCTACATTTCTATATACCACCAATATTTAAATTAGTGTATTTCATAAACATACTTAGTTTAATATCTATAAGCTGTAACCGGTTTGTACTTAATATATATAAATATGGTTAGAAAAAAAATTTTACGGTTAACTAAGATTTAAAATTTAAAAAAAAAAATTCATAGTTGTTAAATATTTATATTGAATCCATAATTGACAAATTGAATTTTTCTTAAATTCCAAAGACAAGTCAACACATCCATCATATTTCGCACTCTTATTCGTCTTATAACCCTAAAAGAAGAATTTATTCATTACTCACCAATAAATCACATCTCTTGTAACTGTCAGTCCGGTTGTCAAGTGAAATGAGCAATGTTTATTCATAAGTTCGCCTGAACGGACGGTGATGATCGGGACGATTAAGCATTCGCGACCTCCTCTGTTGCAGCCGCCATTATGTGAACTGTCAAATCGTACAACAGATTCTAAATTTGAATATATGACAGACGTGGCAGTTTTGTTTTTGTTTACATACCCGTATAATGCCTAATATAGTTTTTAAGTAGATTATTTTTTACAATTTCTTGTTACAATGTTTTTGACTTGTGTTTCATGGGATGGAGTTTATTTATTGAAATACGCTATTGACATGAACCGCTGCCTAATACAAGGCTTTGTTCTTAAGGAATGGTAAACAAATAGGGTAGGGAAAGACGTGTGAGTGTCTCTATGTTAGTGTGTCCAC
The DNA here is from genome assembly GCA_029286595.1 of Bhutanitis thaidina. Taxonomy (NCBI): domain Eukaryota; kingdom Metazoa; phylum Arthropoda; class Insecta; order Lepidoptera; family Papilionidae; genus Bhutanitis; species Bhutanitis thaidina. The sequence continues at coordinate 2,637,177 of JAGSMS010000034.1, read as the reverse complement.
TTTAGGCGCTATAATTGTTTCTAGGCAGTCGGCAACTGCTGATAGTATTTAGAAATTGGCGCCGTAGTCGGAATCGGCCAAAAAGGACATCATCGTCAGCGTCATGAGACAACAACAGTACACGCAGATCCAAGTCTGTTATTTCTTGTCGTGCTGAAACAATAGTAATTCTATTATTGATATGTGAAGTAGCGTTATTTATAAATTAACGCCTGTGTATTTTTTTAATGGGAAAGGCGGCAAACGAGCAAGCGATTCACCTCATGGTAAGTGATTACCGTCACCCACGTACACTCACAACACCAGCGGTGCTGCAGGTGCGTTGCCGGCCTATAAGGGTATTAGGGAGATGGGAGGGAGGATGAGGAGGGGGATAGTAAGGGGGTGTGGGCCTCCGGTTACCTCACTCACCGAACGAAACGCAGAAGCATGAGATATACCTCTCCTTCACGTCGGTATTCTGCGAGGCCGTGGTACCAATCCGGTCGAGCCGACCCATTCGAGCAGCAGCAAGAGCCGCCGCTTGGCTCTACCACGTTAGGTGGAGCCAAGCGGCGGCTGTGTTTCAAACCCAAGACCAAGTTGGAAACAGTTCGACTGATTTTAAGATTACTCTCACGGGTACGAAGAGAATTTTGCAGGGTGCATTTACTTTCGAAACATTCGTACCACATAATCGATAATTGAAACCTTGTAAATAACGAGTAGTCAAAACGGATTCAAGTTACACAATAAAATACCTCCAGATACATTAATATAATTCTTAGTCAGAGGTTGCATTCGCGACCTTTATCCCTCGAAACTGGAATGCTTGTCGAAAGCGTTCGTATGAGTTATGAAAGTTGTTTCAATATAAATTCGCTCACATTTCTGTCTTGAACACGAGAGAGACAGAAATCGTACCAAGGATCTCGGTCTGATAACGAATAATGTTACTTTCTCTGTAAGGATAGGATCACAATAATGTTGAATGAACAATTTCAAATACGTTTAAAAAGCTACTTTCTAAAGCCTGTACGATATGTATACATATATAAAAAAAAACGTATAGCGTGGGCACTTATTTTATTACTAAATGTCATCACTTACTAAGTCCCCTAAGTCTGGATATAGGTCACTAAAGTCTAGATATAGGTCTTTCAAAGAAACCCCCAAGCGGCTTCACGCCTCGTCGAGTCAGCGTAGGCTTGGCCGGCTTCGCTGAACGGCGCGGGCTGGTCCGAGGTGGCCGGTGCGTGTCAGCCTGGCGAGTCCACTTCGGTTACTAGTTGGTGGACTGTGGGGAGAGGTTCGGTGTGGTTGCTCTGCAACGTTCGCTTACCCTTCGCGGCCGTGGTGGTTTTACGATTCGTCACTCTCCTAACCCTCCGTGACGGAATGCGCTCGGCGGTGGAGCCATAGAAGAAATGCGCCGCTGGAAGACCGGGAAGACTGCTGCTTCCGAGTGCTTCCTTCCTAACCCCCTTGGCCTTCGGGTGTTGGACAGATGGGGATCCATTAGCCACGTGTAATTGGTGACCTCGTAGGAGGGCGCGTCCGTATCCCGGCGCACCTTACCGATCTAGGTAGCTTCGCTCTCCTTAGGAGAAGACGCTTCTTAGCTGTCTAAGGTGGAATATCGTTAGATTTTAGTCGGTGCATGCCCGATATGCCACGGAGGCGGGTAAGTGTCAGGCATTTAGCCCAACACCAACCAAAAGGGCTTTCCAAGAAAGTACCAATAAAAACTGACTTGACTTACATGGAACATTTAACCAAAGTAACAACGCTGAACTGTGCAATATGTTGGTATGTGCCTCTATACGCCATATTTATCGTCAAATATCAGTGTCGCCTGCACGCGGTTCACGGTACTGATGGTACTTGACAGGCGAATGTCTCGCGGCCGAATGTTGGCAAAGAATTAATCGGAAACTTGCCGAATCTTAACTCCTCACTAGTGATTGGAAACACGCGAGTTTATCGGGTCACCGTTTACTTAAAAACAAATATTTTACAAGTCTTTAAGAAATAAGCAATGTACTATATTATGTAATTCTAACATAATGGATTTATTTTAACAATTGGTTCAATTATTAAAAATGCGTTTTAATGTGAACCCATGCTTATAAATAAGTATGCCAGTGCATGCGCAATCCATGTAAGTGAATTTTCGATCTCATTAGTGTCTGTCTCACAGTCTGTCGCGCCCTTTTGTAACGGTATCGGCGAACGAGTCGGAAATTATTATTGATTGATAATGTCTCAGTTATCTTACGCCTCTCCAAACCTTTAACATGGTCGGATACTTGATACAGTGAAGTAAATCAATTATGCATAGTATCTTATAAAACTTGTATGTCGAAATGAAATACCAAATGTGAAATGGTCAGATAAGGGAGTCAACTAGTCTAGTAGAACCCGTCTAGATGTAGTGTAGTAGTCAAAGTTCCATTTATTCTGCCACAAATAGTGATGTTGTAAGAGCGATAATTCCCGGTAACTTCTCATACTTTTCTGTTCAATTTTCAAGAGCGGATTCTTCGAAATTAACAAACCTAAATAGAAATAAGATTTTAATGAAACTCTATGAAAAGAGTTTTTCATAACAAAAAATAATTGAAATTATATCCCTTGTAACGAGAATTTTTTGAAAATGTTTTCAACTAACTTTATAAGTTTCATAAAAATTATTTTATTCACTTCGAATATTTTGGACTTGAAAGTGTTTTTGAAAAGTCGTGAGGCATAAAAGTTCTTAACGTGTTCTGGCAAAAAGAGCACTGAATTTAATAAAAGTACTAAGCATTTGAGATTTAAAATAGTTAATATACCAGGAGGCGTCTACAATCTGACACACGGGATTTATTTTAAAGTTATATATGCCAAAGGAACAATTATGAGCAGATGTGACAGTTAATAATCACTGCGGTGGGTAATTGGCAACTCCTAGAAACTAGACAATATAATTGATTCCACATTGTCACTTGGATTTTTGCGGAATCTGTTCTTGGTGTCGTGTTCGAGAATTTTTTCAAAGGTATTATTGATGTAATTGAATCGGACAAGGGTTCACGATTTTAAACTTTTTCTTTTACCTTACTGTCTTAGTCAACTTCCCATGTTAAATATAAAATTCTTCGTAAGTTTTGATAGTTCAGATAAATTTGATCAGATCTCAGAGGGGCACTATATCTCCCAAACAGTGACTTGACTGTTTACGAGTATATGTTGTTGCAGAAATTAAGGCTTGGCTACCTATATGTATTGATCAGGTTTCAGATAATTAACACGAAAAATCTTAGAGCTTCATATCAAAAGATTACGGTTTAAAGTCAGTTTTAGACTACGTTATTAAACTCCCGAACAGCTTAAAACAGTTTTATAAACCTTTACATGTCAACGAAGTTCCCAAGTATGTCAAAACCACATAGATAAATAAAGTTTTCCCATTTCCAATCTCTCCCTGTCTACGCCACGCTATCACCTTAACTTACTATACTCAGAAAATTATCTTTACAATTTCTATTGAGTAATTATGAAACTTTCTGTTATTTAGGCAACGTTATGAGCTTCATAATAATTTTATCTCACCACCGATAGAAAATGTTAAATTTTATACGTTAACCTATAACCTAAGGTAATAATTATTATTACCGTATCACACTCTTGAGTTACATAGACAATGATATTACTACAATTTATTTATATTTTTAAGAGCCGTAGTAGCCTAGTGGTCATGGCCCCTATTTTAGTTTCAAATTGCGAGTGACCTGAGTTCGGTACCTAGTGCCGGTACCAGTAAAATTGTTAATAGCAATTTTAAGTGTTGTATTTACCATGTGCTTGCCGGTGAAGGTAACCATCGTGAGGAAACCTGCATGTCTGAGAAATAAAAAAAATATTATTTCGAGTATATGTGAAGCCAGACAATCCGGTCTATTAAGGTAAAGGTAAGTTAATTTCTGGGGCAATATATCATCACTTTCCCCAAATATCGACCTCACCTATCTCTGATCGGCTTGATCTTTTGGAAGAGATGTTCCTTCTCTTTGCATTTTTTACAAAATTTACCACTGGGAATGTTCTGAGGAACTGTTCGCAATGATCCCAGCCGCTGAGTTTCACCATCGTTCATCGCGACAGAATTCCAAGTTCCATCAATACCACCTAGACGGTTGGCATTCCACCACAGTTCATTTCTCTCGAAGTTCGGCTTTGTGGAATCAGCTGTCGCCAGCGGTATTTCCGAACAGTTACGACTTAGGAACCTTCAAAAAAAGAGGCTATTTCTGAATATCAGTCTATACCAGAATACCGGCGTCAAGTAGAGCCATCATAGGCTTCAACGTTTCGTGAATGAGTGTGGTAACCGGAGGTCCCGGTACTACTCTTCCTCCTGCTCCCACCTTCCCCACGCCGACGTGAACGTCACTCGCCGGAGACACGTTCACCCCCTTTCCCATAAATTAAAAAAACTACGTTCTTGGCTAAAACCACGCACTCTGCACCGGAAGCATATTTAATTTAAATCGTATCCAATTTCGAAGTTGATCTTATAATTTTATTTTATTCCCGAGCTGGAAGAATACACGAAAGGGGCGGTCGCGATGTACAACTTCCGTCTAGATCTGACCATATTTCAACTTGATAAGGAGCTTAATTAGGATTTTGTGCAGCATCCACTGCTGAACTTTGTAGTTTGTTACTTATTACTTATAGGGAGAAGCCACAGTAATGAGTTTTATACACGTTTTAGAAGACCTAAATCTAAATCTACACTGTAATATTCCAGACTACGTTCATAGTTAACTTGGTGTGCAATGATTTATAGTTTTAATAACAAATATTGAGCGCTTCTTTAACACATATAATAACATATTTTTGACGATCGCATGACTTAGTGGCAGTCTACCGAACTGCTGAGCCATGTGTTCAGGGTTCGAATCTCTGCCGAAGCCGAAGGGCTCCAGGTCTAGTTGTGTTGTGTAGCGTCATTTTTGAAATATGAATTATGGTTGCATAACTTCATAGTTGTTGATGGGAAATCCCATCGTACCCACGCCTAGTATAAACATAAACTGAACTGAATGTTACTCATCCCTTAACGCCTACCACGCACAATAAGTACTTGATTGGTCAAGTTGGTAAAGGAAGTGTCATTGCGTATTTTAAATTTTCGTTTGAGTATGTATTCGTTGTGTGTCAATGGAAACCACTTTTACGAGTGACATTTAACGCATTTACGACCAGTAATTATATTTAAATTTAATATGTTTGTTAGGATTTAGATCTCGGTTCAATTAACACGGTAGTGGCAAAAATATTAAAACAACTGAATGTGTATTAATTATGTCCGTTTTCCTTTTGACGTTTTGTTCAAAAATATAATACAAATAAAAATTAACGAATTATTTTAGTGTATTGTTTTTGCGACTCGACCTAATGGTGCAATTACATTACTGTTAACACAAAACCGTATTTCGTTTAACCAGTAGTTTCAACCAGTTGGGTTATTCAAGCTACAAGTTGGCGTGTAAGCAGAGTTCGATGCGACCGGAATATATTTTTTAATAATATAAGGCAGTCCACCTAATGGTATTAGAGTACTCCACCCAGGGACACCTGCTTAAACCCTCTTTAACTTTAACACAAAGAAGGAGCAGCTACGTTGTCATCACTGAGGATTAAGATGGAATACCTTAAATAGGAATACAATAGTCAACCCTTAGGGCTAATGCCTCACAGCCGTGGTAGCCTATTGGGAAAGGAATTCGCTTTAAGTTCACAGTCGTGAAATAACATAACATACAATTTGGAAGAAATGCTCGAGGCCACATTATCAAATATTTTTTGAGCCTGATTATAGCTGGGAATAATACATCACGCTGCTCCAGTGCGGGTTGGCGGACTTCACGCTTCCTCGGAATAGTTTTTACTAACTCTCAGACATGCAGGATTCCATGTGATGTTTTTCGCTGCCGCCGAACAAGTCGCACAGCACATAAAGTGCTATTAACGATTTTAGTGTTTGTTGTGTTTAGTTTCAGAGCGCCCTCAGCACTAGGCTCCCACGACTACCATTACATTACTACTTGATTCCCAAACAGTTTGTTTTGTATTGCCTGTTCAACTGTCGAGGTTTAGGATGCCTGTTCTGGTGTAAGTTACAACGTTAAAAACGCCAACGACATCGCCAAAAAAAGATTGGAAAATTGAATTTCACGAATTAAATTAAAAGAGACGCCGACGAATGCGCTATAATATAGCTAATGAGCTATAATATGTATTATCATAGAATATAATTATAATACATTATGATGTGGTGTGAGGCACGGTAGTGTAGTAATAAGGACTGTCGCTTTAATTTATTGGTACACGTGTGATCTGTGTTCGATTCCCGATGGCGGTACCAGTAAAATTGATAATATACATTTTAAATGCTGAATTAACTGCATGCTCGCCGGTGAAGGAAAAAACCTGCATTTCTGAGAAATAGTAAAAAAACATATTCCATGGATATATGAAGTCCGAAAACTCGCACTGGAGCAGCGTGGCGGCTCGTAAAACTCTCGCAAATATTTGAGAGAAGCCCTTTGTCCAGCAGTGGGCATGCGCAGGCTGCTAATACTTTTACATTATGATGTCAGTTGGAAGTCATGACGTCTCTACCTGTCCCGTGAGTGATCACAGCGCGTGAGTTCACCCTTTTTTTAAGCTTTTGCTTTGAACAAAACAAACGAAATTTATCCAATAGCTGCTCAGTGAATCTAAACATGGTTAGAATTCTGCTTAGCTTATTAGCAAGAACCTGTTTATGGACGGTTCGATCTATCTCTCGCGGGTGGCTAGCTCCGGGGTTTATGACAAAGATTTCATTCCAGTCGAATAATATTGTTAATAACCAATGTACTGATGTGCATTCGATAAATTGTTCCTTATTATTGCATCGGAATTTCTAGTCTCAGACATACGACAACTGATTATCCTTTAGTTACACGTTTGAAATGAAACTATTATATACTGATTTACAGTGCAGTCCCCCCGTGACCACGCCTGCTGTAAAGCACTCGAAACATCGGGAATATAGAAGACAAAATTAAACGCGATAAAATCCGTAAATAATAGTTTATTCATTTCAAAATTTAATCTATTTTTTTTTAAAAGAATACTAGCAATGCTATTTAACTAACATTACTAATATTCCTGTTAACCCTCCAACTAAGCATTAGAGCTTGTATGTATATTGAGTGGTTCACGACAATAGTCGAATGGTAGGTTCGAACCTGCGACGTCACGTTTCGCAGTTCGCACCCTAACCCATTAGGCTATTGGCGCTGTGAACTGTTATGTATTGTTTCTCTGGTAGGTATCATAAGTAATTTTTTGCACATTTAAATTGAATTTTATTCATATCTTCTCACTGCTTTTTTTTATGGGAAAGGCGACAAACGAGCATGCTGTTCACCTGATGGTGATGTGATGGTTGATTATAGGTGCTGTAGGTGCGTTGCCGGCTTATTTGGGAAATGGGAGGGAGAAAGAGCAGGGGGGACGGGGAGGGGGAGTGAGCCTTCGGTTACCTCACTCACCGAACGAAACGCAGAAGCACAAGATGCTTTCATTTCACGCCGGTATTCTACGAGGCCGTAGTATCAACCCGGTCGAGCCAGCCCATTCGAGCAGCAGGAAAAGCCGCCGCTTGGCTCTACCACGTTGATAAACTCTTAATTATAACGTTATATTATTCATCGACATAAGAATAATAAATTTCACTAGTCAATCGTATTTTTTCTAAATCAACCACCGTTTCGTGATGAGGTTCCTTTGTTCCTTTGACGGAGAAGAAACAGGCAAAAGAACACTTCGTAGGTATCCCATTGTTACAATTTTTTTTGTATGTTCTGTATTTTTTAAGCTATTTGATATGCAGCCTTACAGTTCTATTAGAAGATAGGATTCCGTTTCTGCTTAGAAGCCGTCCGAGTAAGTACTATCCACTTACCTATATCTACCGCGTATCCACAGCGTAATCAATGATGTGTTCCGGTTTGAATGGTATAGGCAGTCACTATAATTACAGGCTACGTGGCATGGCCATGTTGATCATCCACCCATCATCAGCTGTCCATCAAGATGCTATGAAGAGAGCCATCTGGTGGACTGTAAGCTCGTTTATCACTTCAATGATTTAAAAAAAAATCAGTCTTTTAATTGCGAAAATAAGAACATACTATTCCGTTATAGAACGGAGCGTATAGTGAAAATCCGGCCAAGAGCGGTTCCGCACAATCATACAATGTAATGTAACGTAAACCTTTTTTATTAGTTCGGTATCCTTAGCGCGAGCCGGTTTTTATTATTTGTTATTTTACTTTAGTTTTAACGATAATCACACCAAGTTTGACGCTTGTACGTTTTACCGTTTTTACGATAGAGCAACCTTACCTTTTAATTCAATATATTCTGTGAAAATTACAACCGATTACCTATTACAGTTCAAAAGATACAGAGATACATCCTTAAAGTTAGGACAGTCGGACGGACGGTCTAGCGGACGGACAGGCGGTGTAGGCTTTGGAATATGGTCCGTACGGAACCCTAAAAATGTAAAATAGCATCCTATAAATATCTCACTGCTGGGCACAGGCCTCCTCTTAAATTTTAAGGTTTTGGAGGCAGGATGTGACAATGTCATTGCACATGTTCTTGAAACATATTTTTTTTACCTCCAACGCCAAAATTTTAACGGTACCCCCACTGAGATTCGAACCCGCGCATCACGTACCATCCATGTACTGTAACCTAACCACATACCACTGCTCACTACGAAACGATATCAATTCATTAAACGATTTACTCGTTCAACTAATGAAAGCTTCAGCTTTCATTTGTTTTTTGCGCTAAAATCGAAATCGAACAATCAAAGAACGGGACCTATATGAATAAATATCTCGCACCACAGACGGCAAGAAGCGTGCGGTGGCAATTAGCGCGGATGGGAGAACGCGGTATACCTCTTGATCGGTATCGCGGTATCGCCACCGCAAGTGCATTGTTACATGCACCAACATACCGCCGCTGAATCACTATAAGGCTGGAACTACACAACACAACCAGGCTATAAATATATAAAGCGATATAATGCATTCATGATTTCATTATGATAATGATTACAAGTTGCTGTATTTACAGACATATGATGTTGAAGTTGACAAATTTTAAAAGGCAAGGAATTCGAAAGGCTTACGAGAAGTTCACGCATTGCGATAACTGCAAATAATCTTAATTTTATATACTTAAGCACCTATTTCCTGTTACCCTAAGGGGTAGTCGGAGATTACAGACCTCCATTTGGCACGACTCGGTGTAGCTAAACGAACTGTCCGAGAGTTGCGTGCCGAGCGATCAGGCTGGCTGATCGCTCGGCACGCACCTCTCGGCTGGTCAATCCTGGACCAAACACGGTAGCCAGGTAGGAGATTTTCAAAACTTTTCCTTAGTTGCCAGATTTTTACGTCATTTTCAAACCTCTATTATCATAACTATCATTTCAGCCTGTCGCAAGCCCACTGCTGAACATGATTATCATGGCAGGCAGGATAGGCATGGCATGGTCGAAGCAATCACGCACTGGTTGTACAAAGAGTAAGTACTCTTTGAGCTTAAGATTTACACACGACGTGAAGATGTGTGACGTAGTTTCCCGAACGTCGCCCAGCCGAGTCGGATTCGTCGAATGACATGTGGCGCCGAAGTTGGACTTACCCAGTCGGACAATTGGTACTTATCATAAATAACTTCTAGCTTAGTGTTTCCAACAACAACAATCTCGAATTTTGGAATAACCCAAGTGACAACGAGCGACATAATACATACTCGCACATCTAACTCATAATGGTAGAACCCGTGCCGGATTTTCCTACCATTTGTAGAAAAACTTTGACAACAATGTTTTTGAAAATGTTTAATTTCAAAATTGCAACACTTGAATTTGACGCTTTTGCAATAACTTACATACACTCGTACGTATATCTTTACAGACAGTTCTACTCTAAATTAGAAGCTGTACGCGTGGTGTACTCTGAAAGCTGACAGCGATGCTTGTGGCGGCCGATAAATAGTGGAAAATCCTTTCATAAATGCCGAAATTATATCCCACAGAAGTGAGAGCGGCACCACTGATGATGGGGTTAGAATGAAAAACGGCAAAACTGTAACTTTGAATACAGCATGCATGTAAATTGCATCTCTGGAATTCACATGGGATATCACACGTTGAGTTTTACTTTTCACCAATTTACATGTGTCTCGTATACGTACCACGTACCACACTTGATGCGTATACAAGTCGCCATCAAAGATTATCACAGTCAATTAAAAACTGAGCTAGTTTTGTTGTTATAGCCTCAGCCTATCCAATATTATTTCATACTCAATTGCGTTCGCGTGACCACCACATGGCTTAAATTATCTAACGCACAAGTTTATCGAACGAATCCTACTTATTACAAGAGTAATTTAAACGATAAATTAACCTTTACAATGAGGGTCAATTTTAAAATTACATTGATATTAAAATATCTTGATCGTTAAACCGCCGAAATTTTTGTAATATAACTTATTACCAGCTCTATGTTTAGGTAGAAATATGAAGTACGTATGTATTGAATTCTTTTCTTTCATAATAGTATGTATATTAATGGCGAATGCTTAGCATCAAAGTACTTCAGTCCAATTAAATTATTATTTACGGATTTTATCGCGTTTAATTTTGGTTTTTTTTATTATGGACGTTTCGAGTGCTTCTCACCTGCCGTGGTCACGGGGGGACGCATAAAATCCGTAAATAATAGTTTCATTTCAAATGTGTAGTGTTTGCGTAAACACGTGTAATAATTACTTCAGTCTACAATTAAATAAAACTAAAAAATATTTTAATTGAAACACCGTTTCCAATAACAACCATTGATTTAATTTTAAGCATCAAAACAATATCCATAGTTAAACTTTACATTATCTATTGCATAAGCTTGCCACTTATGGTATGTTTCTAGTTTGCCATAATACTTAATATACATAATGGTTATTCAACCATCAGCATACGTCGCATCGGAATCTGTTTAATATCGATTAATTTAATATGTATTTGTCGTATTAGATTACATTTTATTTTTATTTTGTTTTCAATAGTGTATACTTGCATTTTTAATATGGATCTTTGTGTCTGCAATAGAGAAAACAATATATAAACCAATATATACTCGTAGATATCCATCAACTTCAACAATCGCTTCTTTAGAACTAGCTTTTGGCCGCGATTGTATTCGCGTATTATCTATAAGTACCGTAAAATTTTATTTTTAATGTTATTACGTAATAAATAGCCCATTACAACTGCACTTTCGAACAGCGAATGTAACATCAAAATCGTTATGTGGTTTTTGTGTATGAGACATTATGATTATTATTTATGATATCAAATCCGTTCTGGTCAATCCTGTATAATATTTATTTGAGTCTTTATCCAAATAATCCACTATTTTTGGCTTAAAAACCGAAATTATCAATTACAAAATTTTCCCGGAATCCAAAGACCACAATATTTAATTTGAATTCCTAAAACTAAATTTTTCAGTTCGGTGTTAAATGTATATCTTATTCCAGTTTTATTACAATTTTAAAATAGTAATAGTTCTTCAAACAGATCAAATTGTTATTGAATTTACATCTTTTTTTTACTTTTCCAGGTAAACACTTGCATACACTCAGAAGGGTTTGGTTGTAAGAGTTTGTGAGTAAACATTTTTATATTTCTTGGAAGATCTGAACAAAAACTCACAAAGTGTGAATGTGAAGAGAAGTGAAAACAGCGCACAAAATAAAACACAGATTCGAACAGAAATCAATGACTAAATTATAGTTATTTTAAAGTAGCGATAACATGTACCAGCTTACTGGCGCTTTCTTGTAGAGGCTTATGTTCAGCTGTGACTTAAAAAGACTGACGGCTTCACCTGGAATTGAACTCTTGACCCCCGAATCAAGCTGGTATGCGGTCTCATCATTCAACATAACAGATTCTACTAAGATCCAGGCTCCCAGACACGTGTTGTAACGCATTGCGCTTATCTCCACAAGTGGGGCAGTAGGACCTCGGCCAGTCACGACTTCGCACACCTCCGTACGTGACTGCAGGCCTGGTAATTATCCTCTAAATGCTTTGACGGAGTTTTCAGTCGGTGTTATAATTAAAGTGTTTAGATATGCTACGCCTCTGCCCACTGCTTTATTCTGTTTCTTGATTGTTAAATACTTTACGGTTTGCGTTTAACGTAAAGCGTTTGTTTATAATTTCATTATATGACACATTAAAGTAGTTCGTTTTTAAATCAATTTTGACAAAAATAAAGTAAAGTAGCAGCCTGTTATTGTCCCATTGCTGGGTAAAAGCCTCCTCTAAATATTTGAGAGAATTCCGGAGCAGAGAAGTTGCCTTCACGGTGCTCCAGTGCGGGTTACCGACACTTTATTGTTTATGAGAAATGCAGGTTTCCTTACTTAATAAAAATTTCATATAATAATTTTAGAAGCACCGGCACTGTGTATCGAAACCAGGTCACTTGAGTTAAAGCGAGTGCTCTGACTAATTAGTTACCACGACTCTATTATTAGAAGTACTTAGAAGGAATGGGAAGAAACCTTTGTGAAATTAAAGGAGCCCGTTGACATTACTTTTAGAAATCAGTCCTCTCTCAGGGGCTCATTTTGTTTCAAAGAATTTTTTGTCATGAATAAATGAAATTTCTTTATTCTTCAACTTAAGAAACATAATTTCGTTTGACAAATGCCAAATCTTTCCATTGTTTTTTTTTCAATCCACCATCGTTTCGTAATGAGGCTCTTCTGACGGAGAAGAAACAGGCGAAAGAATTTCCGAATATCCTCTCCTTTTATTTAAGCCAGGTAAGGTAGAATATATCATATTTTTCTTCAAAGATGAACCTCACCTGCACAGCTGCACCGTGGTGACTAACGGACGAGGCTCTGGCGATCGACCGATGGAAAAAGACCCAAATCCCACAGTCTCGCGATCGGGAGTAGCATCTCTAGTGGTCGCACGGCAATCCGTCTGTCCGGCGTGGTGAGTAGAGGTAAATCTTCTAAAGTGGAATGTCTGCTATTGTTGGCAGTTTTATTGAAAGGCCTGTGTCCAGCATAAATAAGAAGGAACAAACGATAACACAGTTCAGAGTTTTCAACTATGACTACACAGAATGCGTTCACTTACAATTTGTATGACAACGAATATAGTTTCCGAACTTCCGACCTCTTCACGAACGCTTCACTTATTTTTTAATAATTTTGAATAAAATACTGCGTAGCGGGTGAAGTTATCTATGTCATAGAGCCACGTATTGCAGCTATGTAATACCGGCTGTAACTCGTGTATCGTGTAGCCGGCACGGCTCGACCGGGGAGGACGCTCCGAAAAAACTCCTTATTGTGTTTATTGTGCTGTCATGCGTGTGAGCCGTAACAGGTTGCAAGCTTTTCTCCGACCTTTATTAGTGGCTTTAGCTCATTTTTTGCTGTCGCTTATATTGAGATAAACAGGAAGACAGCTGTTTACGTGTACAGGATGACACGATTTTTTTTTAACGTTTAGCTTACTTCCGACGAATTTAACGCGTACGGTTAACCGGACACCGTAGCTATTTATGGCAATACTAACTAGTCATAGTAATATTTTAAAACAACTTATTTTTCTTTTATAGTACTTAAGTATGACTCTATGTTATTTTATTCAGTATCTTAATATGAATAATATAAAATATAAGTTAGTATAGTATTCGTTTGATATTAATATATGTAAGTATAGTTATGTTAATGAATAAATTTAAAATTAAAATTAAACGAATTCATTCAAATTCATTATTTTAATGAATTCGTTTAATTTTAATGAAATGAATGACTGAAAACACTAAGCTCCATACAGTCCAATACTACACAGGCTGATCCATCCGGGGAAGATTTTCTGTAATCGACGTGCTTGGTGCGTACAGGCGGTTTGCTTGGTGCGTGCAGGCGGTTTGCTTGGTGCGTGAAGGCGGTTTGCTTGGTGCGTGCAGGCGGTTTGCTTGGTGCGTGCAGGCGGTTTACTAGGTGTCTAGTGCTGCGATCGTCAATCTACCAGCCGAGCGTGAAGGTTATGCTAAACCCTCCAATTGGCAGAGGCCAGTGTTCAGCAGTGGATTATAGGCTGAAGAAGAAGGTGCGGTGAAATAGTAATATGCTGTTGTTTCTTAATATGCTATTATTTTAGATACCCACGTACATCTGCAACACCGAGGAGGTGGAGGTGCGTTGCCGACCTTTAGGGATATTTGGGGAAGTGGAAAGGGCAAGGTAGAGGAGAGAATAGGCCACCGGTATCTCTCATCGAATGAATCGCCGATAATCTGCGTGGCTGTAGTACTACCCTGGTCCAGCCACCCTATTCGAGCAGCATCAAAAGCCGCCGGCGCCTTTCCCTTTAGTCGACCTTCACAACACTTCTGGACGTGAGATACAAGGCAGCAGATTCATAACACGCCGCAAAGCGTTCAAGGTTATAAGAATGGTGTTATCGTATATACACTGGAAATAAAGACGGTTGAAAAATTATTATCAACCATCGATATATAATAAAGTTAGTGAGGTAGTTTATAACGCTGTTATCGACCCAAGTCACCCACACGCTATTTATCTAACACCAAAAAAATCAACTAAACATGTTCTGACACTGACATTATTTTATTTGTGATTCTTATCGCTTCGGCATTTCCCTACACACACTCACACACACAGTATCATTGTAATCGTCCGCCGTGCTATCTTTTATCAACACAGAAGTTAATTTTGGCGAGCGGCGCCTTTTAAACGGGCGCAGAGCTGAAGATGCCACAGAGTTCGCCGAAAAGACAACGAGGAAACGGGAAAACTAGCACGCGTCGACCGAGTTCCACGAAGACATACATCAAGTGAAATGTAATTAATATTTGGTTCTTATTTTCTCACATCGTTATATCATTGAAGCTATAAATCACCATGAAATCCGTGATATAAATAGCGTTGCGGCATCGAAAGAAAACGCGGATCGTTATAACAATTTCTATTGTTCTTCATTCTCGACTCGACATTAAGAAGAGAAATTTGATTAAAGTAGCAGCCTGTAAGCCACCACTGCTGGGCAAAGCCCTCCAGGTCAAATATCTGAAAGGGTTTTGTAGTCGGAAAGGGCCCAACACGCTGCTACAGTGCGAATTGGCGGGTCATAAATTTGATTAATAATGCCATTTGGCAGTAATCTACCAGTGATTTTTAAAGCATTACATTTCATTTTCAAAGGCATATGTCTAAATACGTTCAAGCTCTAAATATTAACGTCGAATTCCTATAATCTCTACTCGTTAAAGTCGACAGCGCGGCACTTTGGCTCTATCTACAGATAACATATCCATGATCACAATGACATCAAATTTGCCGCCAAAATTACCTAACAATATTCGATAAATATAAATTGATAATAATGTACTCTCTCATACACATTTCGCGTTAAGGCGTGCAATTACTTCAAACAACAGATATTTATCTTTATCGAGTCGAAAGCGTGTTGTTTTGATAATATTTTTAAAAAAAAAACCTTATATTCCATTGTAGGAATTTTTCCTGTGCGGAGATTACATACATAAATTGCACATGGACAAACACCCAGACCGGAACTTATTATTTGCAGTCCATAGAAATACTAGTATGA
The DNA here is from genome assembly GCA_029286595.1 of Bhutanitis thaidina. Lineage (NCBI taxonomy): Eukaryota > Metazoa > Arthropoda > Insecta > Lepidoptera > Papilionidae > Bhutanitis > Bhutanitis thaidina. Next base: position 2,621,399 of record JAGSMS010000034.1, on the reverse strand, counting down.
AACGTGCCACGCTGCTTCCAACCAGTTATCATTTCCATCAGTAATGTATAACTTGTTGTATACATTTTTTAACCCATTGTCACGCATATGCGGCAAGATAGGAGGAAAGGTACACATGCAGTCATGAACACCGGACACAGCGACATACAACTAGACCCGAAACCAAATATACGTATTACATAAGTTTATTTACAATAGATAGCGTAGTATATAGAAGAGAAATACGCTTTCGTCGCCAACTTTCGTCTAATGCTGGTAACCCTAACGGTATAATTCGGTTGATGATAGCAACACAGTTGACTCACCACCGGCGCGTTCGCCCAGATCAACATTCAAGCCTCGTACGATTGCGTTACCCATACTTGTCTACAAGAGAAATCCGGGTTCAATTCTTAATTTAGTCATCGCTCTAACGTTTTATCCTGTTGTATGCAACACACCAAATAAGCAAGTTTCTTTTTTAAATCTTACAACACTGTCGAAATAGGTATTGTATGCATATTGTTTTAACTCTTAAATATTTAAAGAGCCTGTTGTAAGATTTAATCTACCGTCCAGGATGAGTCTAATGCAGGGCATAAGCATTCATCAAAGCAAATCTAACACGGAAGATTTCCTCATATTCTCCCAGCAGGGCATGCAAGTTGATACGCAATAGCATTAACCTCGCATAGTTGCGCTGCTCTCCATCACTACATTAACAATAATAAATTATTATATTCGGGCATAGAGAAAGAGAAAAACACAACTGATTAAATAACCAACGTTATATCAGACCCAATTTACCTTAAAACATTCAAACATGTTGATTTGCCCCAATTATGCAATATGGAAGTCACCCACAAACGTTGCTCTGCGAATACCGTGTTACTCTCTTATCTATATCTAGTAGAGCTGATAACAGTTATCAGTGCTTACGTGGCGCGGGCCAACATACAGTTGTGTTATGGCGAATTAAGTATTTTAAATATAAAAAGCCTCTGAACACAATACAGCCAAAGTTCTTTCTACCTATCCTAATCCAGGTTTGAGTCCGAGTCGTTTCGTATGACATCCAGCTAGCGCATTTAAGATCAGTACCATCAGAGGCCATGCATTCCATCCCTGACTGCAATACAACCAATATATCATGTAAAACAAAACGGCCTACGGAATCAACAGGCCAAAGTAATGCGCCAGCCACAAACAGACGACAAGAACTGTTTAGAACGATTTGCTAGTAGATCGTCACCGTAACTTTTGATAATATGTGTGATAAGCCTATGCCCAACAGTGGACTTACACGACAGACAATCTACGACTGGTGGTGATAATGGTCATCATGATGAACATTTAAAAGTCAAGTCGCCTTCCAAGTTTCTTTTAGTCGATCGTGCCTAGGGTTCGTTATTCGTATGAAACACTAAACTTTTAACAATAAAAAATTTGAGATATCCAAAAGTGCACGCATAATATGTTTTATTGCTTCGGTTTTTTTTACATATTCTTCTAAATTTAATGTTTTGAAAAAACATCAGGTGTATTAAATATAGTGTTATCTTAATAATGGTATACTTTTTAGATACTTTAATAGAGTATAAAATTCGTATAAGCGCATGACCTTGGCACTCTCAAACGCTTTCGCGTTATGAGGCGTGCAATCAAATTCATAGCTAAAGGAAGAAAAATATCTAATTTCTTGTCTCCTTAATCTAACCTGTCACCCAGAGGAGTAGGCATAGACTACGGATTTTCCTAATGATCCTGACAAACGCACATCGGTTCTGGGCATCTTTAATTTGGGCATTCTTCAGTAGTCAGCCAGTTTGGTCGATACACATCCGCCTAGGGCAGGGGTCGGCAACCTGCGGCTCGCGAGCCATACACTGCAGCATAATAATGCTTCAACACACTTTGCTCATTCATTCAACATACATTGCCAATAAATAAGGAAACCTTGATGATAAACTAGTACTACTGATCGATTACAACCACGGCGATAACTTCTGAATACTATGGGCAGTTGTCAACTGAGCTGGGGATATTATAGTGCTGTAAATGTACGAGCGGCAATCACTCGTCTTCACTCTGTCATATCCGATGTAACGCTTATACGATAAGGTCGGAAACAGTAATCGGAAGTCAATAACAATGCATGTCAAAGAAATTTTCAATCGAATAGTTTGAGAGACTCGGTATGCTTCAATCAACATTGTCATCCTAACAGTAGTCCTCGTAGTCCTTTTTTTTCTTACGTGGGGGGATTGTCCTCGCCGGAGTGAGACATCGGAGACGGTGACTGATTATGTCGGATACAGCATTGAAGACCGACTAAAATCCCCACGGTAGATACGCTGTTGGCCCGGTGACCTTTACAGCTTAACCTAGTCGCGAAGTTAGAAGAATGTACATTGCTGTATATTCTTCTAACTTCGGAAGTTCGCCATCGTTAGCAGTCCATCGCTAATTCTTTCTTTCTATTCTTCTAACTCCTTCATGTTCAGATAAAACCTGGGCTTTGTGTGACAATTATGTCATAAAGCAACTTTAAATGATGACGAATGATGACTAACTCCATAAATATTATCCACTATTTATAAAGTGAATAAGTATTCACGGATTATATCGCGTTTAATTACCTTTTTTAAATCTCGATGTGTCGCTTGTTTTACAGCTCCCGTGGTCCCGTAGGGACTATGGTTAAAAAATTACTATAAATACGACAAAATCCTTAAATAATAGTTCATTTCAAATAGTATTTGCCTTCAAGTCAAAAGTACGAGCAATCATACTGTGGTGGCGTACATTCCATAAACGTGGAGAGGCAGTGCCGACCCCAATTAATTTCCTAAAAATAAAATACTAAAAAAACTTACAAAAAAAACAAAAAATATCTAATAAGTTAAATTAATAGTAAAAATAATTGAATTTAATAGTGGACGTACTGTTTAAAATTGGCGTAAAAAGTAAAGTAGGAGCCCACTGCTGCGAAAAGGCCGTGAAATGTCGGGAATATAAAAACAAAATTAGACGCGATAAAATCAGTAAATAATAGTTTCATTTCAAACAAATAAATGTATTAAATAACTCGTACTCTAAAATTGCGTTTAGTAAAAGTATACATGAATAATAGATAGGCCTATAATAAATTCATAAAAGAAAACACATTTCAAATATTTGTAGTTCGTAATGGATGCCATTAATTAACACCCACATCCCACATCCAATGTCAAAATAGATAATTAAAGATCGCTTTTCAAAAATAATGTCTTGCAAATTGATGAAATAAAACAGTTAGAACATCCGTCCGCCTGGCATTTGTAAATTATACTTATGGCTGAAGTAATACTAAAAGTGTAATAGTCGAGAAAAATCATTGATATCATATTGTTATTTTTTGTATGGTAAAGGGAGGAAACGAGCAAGCTGATGGTGACAATCGTCGCCTACGTACGCCTCACCAGAAGAGTGCAGACGCGTCGTCGGCTTTAGAGTATATTTGGGGGTTGTAAGGGATGATGGGGAAGGGTTGGAGGAGAGGGAATAGGCCTCCGGTTACCTCACTCACCGAACGAAACCCAGCGGCACAAGATGCCTCTATTTCATGCCGGTATTCTGCGAGGCCGTGGTACTACCCCGGACGAGCCGGCCTATTCGAGCAGCAGCAAATGCCGCCGCATGGCTCAAATGTCATTGGAACACCGTAGAAGCGTCTAGTGAATTTATTTTAAAGTTTTGCTCCAAATATAATAATAATTAAATATGTAAATTGTGATAAACACTAACCTACCGCTATACATAAATACTATGCCAGTAACTTTGCGCGCACTTTAGAATTGAAAATGCGTTAAAATCTTAAAAGTCGTGACAAAGCATGTTCACTTCAGTAGTTTTCAAAAAGTATATAAGTAGTTTTGTGTTATAGACGTTAGGACTAACTTGTTAACTTTTAACTAGATTTTTGGTGACGATAAGTGGAAAAATCAAAATAATCCAAAAGAATGCGTAGAAAAGGGTGAAAATTATATAACAAATGTCGACCTTGCTTCTTGCTCATTTCAAGGTTGATATGTGAACCAAAAAGGTATCGGTTGACTTATAATACATGACATCACATTTTGATTAAGATTTCGAAATAATTCTTTAATAATACAATATTAACAATGCTTCTATTTTATTCTTTATTGCATTGTAATAAAGTACTAAAAATAAGATTACGCCATGACTGTGAGTCATTCACAAGAAGACATTAAAGAATTCCTGATTGGAATTCTGCACACTTCATTATACTGTATATGGATTTAAAACCATAAAAATAATATATTTGAACAAGCGTGTTGCTTCTAGGTTGTCTGTCGTTAAGATTTCTAGAAACTCGATGTCTCAATAGAAATAAAACTAAAAAAAGAATGTAACAGATAGATAAAAAAGATATTAACATTTTAGCGCAGTGCAATTTGCCAATACCGTAATGTTTTTTGGGACAGGCAGTTGTTAAAAGCTGTGATGTACGCGTACCTGCATAGTACTTTACTGTCAAATCTAAACAGTTAAAACAATTGAACAGTAATATAATAACATTTCTTAAAAAAATATGAGATACACATTTAATTCCACACAGAAATATATCCAAAAAATATCGTATATTTGGAAGCGTAATAACATTTGAATAGTTGAACGGGTTTATTTGAAATTCGGCAGAGAGATGGATTATCTCATGGAATAAGAGATAAGATTTTATCACAGGAGAGGAGTCGTGAGCTTCATTTTATTATATTTGTATTAGAATATTACCTATGCGAATAACACTGGGAGACTCTAGATGGTTACTTATTTTGTTTTACGTTGTATCATTTGTAAAACAAATAAATTAAAAAAAATAGGATACCTACGGAGTTACTTTCGCCGGTTTCTTCTCCGTCAGAGGAACCTAATGAGATTCATAATGGCTAAACGGTGGTAGATTAAAATCTGAACGTCAAATAAGGATTTTTCATTTTCATTTAATTTGCCACTGTTAATATTCCTGTTAACCACTCCCAACTATCTGAAGTAGTTCAAGACGATATGTTAAATGGACAAATTTTAATGGTGTACTCGAACCTGTGACATCAGGATTCTCAGTCCATGCCCTAAACCATTAGGCTATTGGCACTTCCGCTAGTAAAGACTACTAAAAAGCTAGACTAGAATGATAGCACAAATAATCATTTGATTTAAGTGAAATTTTTGACTAGTATGAAACGAAGTCGCAATCTGAATTTATAAAAATTGATTTCAATGTCGGATTTCACCATCATCTAGTAAATATAAAGGGGAAGGTTTATACATTACAGATCTGTCGTGTGAATCCATCGCGGTTCACTAATATAATCTAAAGTATCATAAAGCGGTTGATTCATCAAGACAAGCTACAGATCAAATAAACTACGTTGTTTTATTGGCAAATAACGTATTTATAGACAGACAGCGAACACAAAGAAGAGTCGCACAAATACTTTTCAAGTTGATGAATATGTTTAAACTGACGTGTTCTTTGATAGCCTTTGAATAGCCTACTGTAGGTTTTCCCGTGTATTGACGTTCCCAGGACCGGACACCATACACTGTGCTACTTTACCTTCTATCGGTAGTCACCAAGTTTCGCAGGATTTTCCCTTAGTCGAATCATACGATACCCACGGGATGCGATGGGGCTGGCAAAGAATTTGTTATTGTTTATTATTCTTATTAATGAAATAAAACAATTAAAAATTCTGTTTTATAATCATTTCCAAGTTACGATAATAACTTAAAGTTTTAACGGGTCGTTGACAGGACTTAAAGCTTAAGATTTGATAAAATTATTGGTTTAATTGCTAAAAACCTCATAAAAGCTTAAGAGGGATATCGCCTGTCGGACTTTTATACAATTTTTCAACTCTAAGAAAAGAATTAACCTATTATAACGAAACTTTGTACGCATAAGCAAAATACATGGGTCTAAAATGTTAGTAGAAAATATTATCGAAACGTCTAATTGTAGTGGAGAAAATTGAAAACATCTGTTATTACGGAAAACTTAAAATCTGTTTGCTCTACTATTTGTCTTTGCATATCTTATATCTTTTTATATTGACATCACTTTATGCATTTTTGTTAAATTATAACGAATATAAATAAGTTATCGTAAAATTTAATAAATTTAACATTCCATCGGCGTATGGATTTTCTTATCACGGGGGTTATCTGCTGTAACTGCTATAACTTTTCTAGGCTCTACATATAGCTGCGCATGTCCAGGACCACTTTCTCTTTGCTCGTGACTGTCGTATGCAACGTCCTTATCCTACTGCTTTACCACCGATAATTCGAAAGGAATTTATCATTTTCATAATTTAAACGTTTTCATAATCGAAGCCTTGACATTCTGCATTTAGTTATGTCATCCCATATACATTTCATCGTGTCTAATCTTGCATTGTTATTTACATAATAAAATTAATGATACTGGTTATACTTGATGTGACTTCATCATACTGGCAATTTAAAAACTAAAATTAAACGGGGGAAAAAAATCGAAACAAGTACAGGAGTTTATAATAATTGCCAAAACATAAATAAATACTTTTAATTTGGTATTTTTTAATATTGTTTTTTTTTTAATAGTCAAAAATAAACCTTTAGCCTAAACTCAAGATAGGGAATAGTTATACGACATATCCTTCGATTGGAAGCGACCTCTATTATATTGGGTCTATGTATATATTGACTGTTTACTTAAGAGATACGACTTAGCGCAAGTAACTATACTGCTTACTTACCCAATATAGTCAACTGCCGAACGATGTCTATATGCTGATTCTTCTTCTTCATTAAAAAAAAACCTTTCCAAAACAACTGTTAAACTATCAAAAAAACCTGGCATGCCACGCATGGACGATTTGCCCATACTCAACAGGTTAACCAGCAGGGTCGGTGAACGCGGCACAGTAACTTCGCATTAGAGGTGATGTTCTCTTCAGTAGTCTGTGGAATTTGGGTTCGGCATTTTCTTATGAATTTGCTGCCACCAGTCGAACGCCAGATCCGATGCCATCCGTCCGTTGTTCAGGTCACTTCTGATTATTCATAGACATTTGTCATAGTTTCATGTTGGCTCTTAGATTGTCAATCGCTGTAAACGTTTATCTCTTTCTAGAGCTCCGGACGGAGCCTTTTTACTAAGCCTGTCGCCGTCTGTCTGACGATCCATCTATTTTACCTATAAAATGCCTGTATCTTTTGAATCGTACTTGGTAATTTTTTACAAAGTTAGTCTTATTACGGGGTATATCCTAAAAATTAAGAAACAAAAGGAAAAAATTAAGCATACTCCGTACAAAAAAGTGTTTTCTTTAAAAATTTTCGGTTGTAACTCATCCAAGCGTCCGACTTGGTGTGATTATAGTGTTAACTCTAAAGTAAACCAAGAAATAACAAACACCAGCCAAGTGTGGGCGGCCGGGCTCGCGCTATTTCGTAGCTCCCTCATTAACCTGAGGGGAGATGGGGAACTGGACTCCTTTAACACAATCGAACGAAATAAAAATAAACATTACATCGCGCATTACGAGTTATCGCCCAACATTGATACAGCATCGATATTTTTAACCGTGGAACAATGCACCGTTGATCGGCTGCATGTGCTCCGCTTCTCTAGACTTCCGCGGACCTTTCACCGAGCGCCGGTGCACTCTCACAACGAGCTTACTGTAAGTGGGACAACGCAGGAGTTAAAACGGCATTAATATCATATCACGACCTTAATATTTCATCCAACCGATATCCAAGGTTTCATTTATAACCTATAACCTACGCCAAAAAGGCGCCAATGAAATCCGGCACGTCTCCTTTGCCGGGAATTAAAGATCCATACACAGATATACGATCGGCGTTTCACTGTATGGTACTTGACTTTCCCTCATAAAGAGATGGTCGTATATACTGTATTATATTATATTACTAAAGATGCCGTAAGGCGAAACCGGTCGGTTTGTTACATAAATAAATAAACAGTATCGTGAAACTAATACTAGATATTGCCGTTTGTCTACGTGAGTGTTTACATTTGTGCGAGTACTTTGATTTTTGATTCATAAATTTCTGTAAACAGCACGGAACACATTGCAGTATTCACAAATTGTGTTTTATCTAGCCTCTACAACATCGGCCACGTTCACTCTTTTGTTTGTTAGGGACTATTGCCCGAATAGCGTATCGCTTTATGACAAATGAGCCGGGTAAATAATGACAGATTGTAGGTACCGTCAGTGGTAAGTAACATAAATTCACATGCCGTTTTTGCGTCACGCGTGAGAGGTAAAACAGCTGATCAGTTTTTGTACTACTATACTGATAGTTTTACCTAATTTGGGCTACCAAGTTCGCTACTAATGTTTAGCGATTTAGAGGTCCATAAAAAAACAACTCATCTCGATCTCACGTTTACACTTTATTACCTTTAACCTAATACATCGGATTTTACCCCTTTGTGGATTTTAGTATGCCATCTTGCATCGTACCACCTCACATAGTGTAATCTTCATCCAGACCAATCTTTCGCAGAATCACAGACTAACCTTTCTTTCTCTTTTTTTTTAACATGTCATGCATCGAGTTGCCAGATTATCAATTCAATGTCACTTAACACATTAGGTAAGAATACCAAGGAATATGTTTTGTATCTTGTCTTTTTATTGGGTAAATTCAAACCATTGAAGTGTAACTAGACTCGAAATTTTAACCTTTTGGCCTTTCCTGTACAGTAGCACAATGTGCATTGTGACTATTGTAAACTAGGACAGTCTTTAAGGATAGACTTACAGCGGACATTCGAGTCCTTCTTCGCTTAGGAGTCGTCTGGTCAGGTACCATACTCATATCTATTGCTGCCGCTACACAGCAACGCAACCACGGTTGTGTTCCAGTAGGAGCCAGGCACATCACGGGCTGTGAGGCATTCCATCTTGATCCTCAGCGCGACAACGCATCTGTGCCTTTCTTCGATTGTGGATGTTTGTAGGTATCAATGGGCTGCAGTAATCGCGCGTGGACGACTGTTCACTTCATTCCAATAAAAAGAATACACCGAACCGAACCAATACACCATGGACTGGTGATATGGAGCAGCATTAGTGCCAGAGTAACTGGCACAGTGCTGTTCATTTCTACTTGAAGCAAATTACGTTGTCTTCGTCTTGGACGGGTAGAACTAATGAAAATAATTAAAAAAACTAAAAATGTGCTAAACCAATCCAAATTTTCAAATTGAAATAGTTATTTTTATTTTTTTTTATTTTCAATTCTTGACTCTCTGTTATTCGGTTTTTGTACTCAAAAACCGTTAGATACTTCTAACAATTCTTTTTTCCTGAAATTTAATACAAAAGAAATTATACCGAAAGATATATAATTTTGAGAATGTGATAACAATAGAAATAGAACACATAGGAGGACACACACAATTATTCAAAGTTTGTGCGAACATGCCAAGAAAAATAAACGCACTCAATTTTCCTATATCATGTGATACAGAAAAATTTTTAAAAGCTACATTACACATATAAATCGTACTAAACATCATACATCAATGAACGCAACCGACATATTTCAAAACGAACCACTACAAAAAAAACCCACGAGCAAAATAATACCGGACAAGTATTTATTCGAATTTGCAACATACCTCTGCAGATCTTTTAAAGCTTCACGAATTTAGCACTTACTGCTATAGCTTAAGATTCATACGGTTAACACGTGGCTGACGGTTGTCAATCGCCGGAAACAAACGCCTGCGAATCAACTAGGCTTTAACGGAAATAGTCTTTAAATTAATCGCATAAGGTTCATACAATAATACACGTGCTTCAGCTATATGGCAGCGAACAAAACATGATCGGTTACGAAAACTCCACTGTCGTCGTGTAGGTGTCGCGGCCGGCGTACGGGTCAACGTGGAGTAGGTTATGTTTGCACATAAATAACACGCCCTCACAAATAAATATACATTGATTTATGTTTGTTGGGAAAGTGTTGGATTTCAAAAGGACCGGCGACGCTGCCAACATGTTTGTATCTTATACTAACAAAAATTTGCAGCAGATCTCAAATTACTGCGTCTCTTTTCGTTGGAAACATATTTTAAACGCATTGAAAATTTAATGTAAATTTACAATTTGTGGAGAGTGGAACTGACATAAGTACGAAATACTTCATGACTTATAATTTCAAAGCATTTTTAAATACTTTTATTCGATATAACGCAGTATTGATAATAGCTCTGCTTAATTATTGAAAATATGTCAGGTATTTAAAGTACCCACCGCACAAATCAGCCCCAAATGCTGAAGAGTCCAATGAGAGTGTTAATTTTTTTTTAATTCTACATCTGCTTACTCGCCTAGATGTATGACTCTGACTATGATATACTTCACGAGTAAGCCATAACATATTTTTTCGTTTCTAAATAACGCTTTCGAAATCGCATGTAAAAGCCACTACAAAATCCACAACTCCTCCGCACGTGTACTAAATTAGATGGCAAAAAAATCTAGACGTTAGATATTAAACTTATAAATATATTAAAACGACACTGGAATGTTATAGATTTTTCCAATAGCACAAATCGTATTGTTATTGCTTCCTTATTACCGCGAAATGCAAAATATATTAAATTTTTATCGTTGAAAAACAACTAACATTACACATCGAATAACGCTAGAAGCACATAGCTTCTATAACAACTGCGCAGGACGCATTTTACTACTGAAAGAGTTTCGTTGTCAAAATTCGCAAAGGTGTTTTAATTCAAGGGCACAAAATTGAATTCACTAAGTCGATATTAATTGGTCTGGTCGATACAACACGTGGTCAGCCCAATTGCCGTTAAAATCGTATTAAATACAATGTTAATGTGTCTTTAATTAATAGAAAGTTTGATTTGAATTATACCAGATTTAAATATTTTTTTTCAAACCTTATGCTCTGTTTGAGTATAAAGTTTATTGGATACAAGTTGAATATATGTAATTGACATGAATTTAAAAAAAAATTGTTCGATTAATTTCTCTAAAAGTTTTTATTGTAATTGTTGTATTGTTTTATTATTAAACCGAGTAGATAGATAACACTTATATTCTATTATTTGTTTAAATTGATAGTACAAAATTTAACAATTAATTGCTAATAAGAAAGAGTATGTTCGTTTAAATGATGCTACTAAGAGCCACTTACTTCCCCTCGGGTTATAAAAAGCGATGGCGATGGAGAGGTAACGATGACGTGGTTCACGAACCGACAAATCAACTTACCGATCGGCGGTCCCAGGCCATCAAAAGCCCCAAAATTAAGCGTTGAATAAATACATACTATTTTGGGCGCGTAGGTACAAATTTAGCTCGATGAAAACTTAATAAAGACATTATATGTGCCAATCAAAGCCTCTAATCGACAATTCAACCCATAACGCCGGTTAAAAAGGTTTTTATGGAAAATGTAATAACGTTGAGAATATTGTATAAATATAATTTTTTTAATAATGTAAGCTCTTATACTGTGGAGGTCAGAGGTGCAGACATTTTAGTCAATTGTATAATTTTACAGTTGTGCGAATTCGACTAGAGGTCGACGCCTTGGCTTGCAGCGGAATTCAATGTCCAATCTATCGTCGGTTTCGTTTACTAAAGATATCCGAATATATACTCCAGACAGAAACTGCTAAACATAGTACATGTATTACGTCATATACTAGCTACGATCATGCATAGACCGAGCATAGAAACCCGCCGTTATGAATGACCGGTTACAATGTACCTTAACCTTCGTCTTCTTTACTGCTATTTTTTTTTTATTTATTAATTCTTTATTGTGTCCCTAAAAAAAGAAAGGATTACAATGGGCGGACTTAATGCCTTTTGCCATTCTCTACCAGTCAACCCTGGGTGAGAAAGAAAACATGTTGGCAGGTTCAAAATAAATAATAAATATTAATAAAATATATATACTTACATACTTATAACATACATAATAAACTATACATTAAGGCCAAAGTGAACAGACATCTAGGCAAGCGTGTACCATCCTAGGCCTCATCTTCGCCTTCCATCGGGCAAGATTGAGGTCAAACGCAAGATTTCTCATAAAAAAAAATACATAAACATATAATACATATATAAACAAATTAAATATGGAGAGAAAAATCTCAGATGGCATTTGCCTTCAGATAGTGACGACGGAGCAGGGTTTTGAAGGAGTTTTTGTTCGGAGCTTTCTTGATATCATCGGGGAGAGCGTTCCAGAGAAGTGTGGCTTGAACGGTGAAAGAAGAAGAAAAGAAACCAGTACTATGTTGTGGAACACTAACCTTCAAGCTTCAAATAGCTTGAAGAAAATTGAAGTTATCCTTAAGATATGAAGGAGAGTTTGCATCGTTTAAAACGTAATAAAGTACTGATAAGATTCTGAAGCTACGCCTTTGGTAAATAGAAAGCCATTTTAGCTTTGAACGATAGAAGGAAATATGGTCATACTTACGCAAACCGAAAATAAATCTTATGCAGTTATTGAGAAGGCGCTCAGTTTAGTAAGAAGATATTGCGGTGGATCTGGGTAACACACATCTACATACACTACATCTACTACTGTAAAAAGTAAAGTAAAGGAACAGCCTGTAAGTGACCACTGCTGTGCAAAGGCCTCCTTCTCAAATACTAGTATCAGAGAGGGTTTATGAGCCGGGACAGGCCCGCCACGCTGCTCCAGTGCGGGTTGGCGAGCTTCACATATCCTCGAAATAATATTTTTATTATTTCTTAACTTTACTTACGCGATATTCTTTTTTTTACTACATCTTAATCCTCAGCGGTGAAAATCTGTAAAAAAAAAAAGAATTTCGATTAAATGTTTTGCTGGTTTCAACAGGCAGCAGCTATTTATCACCAGGCGGAGCGAGTCTGTCACTCTAGTGTCAAAAACGAAATCCAACAAGTTTTTCGTGCACCAGTTTTTAAGAAGTATTTAACGCAAAATCTCATATGATGTGAGTGCGATAAATCTCCCGAAGATCAACTTAAGCGATAACCGTAAACCCGAATAGCCTTGCGATAATACTCTTAACATACGCTTTACGATCTGCAAGCCGCTGCTACGGAAATGGCTACTGTTCATTTAAAGCCCGTGTGGCGTTTCAGCCGGCCGCGTGCCCGCCACTAATTTTATGGTCAAAATCCTTATTCAGTGATTTGGCCTGCTTGGGTTTGGTTCTTTCCTCGTCAATATATATAGATATAGTGAGTGATATCTTATTCCACTCGCTACGGTGCTGACATACGTATTGCGCTTTCATCAATCTTCGCATGCATGCTCGTTGGTTTAGAGTACTCTTGGCCTGGCCTTTTTTCAGAACGTCTCCGATTTGATCGTGCAATGTTCGCCTAGGTCTTCCTCTCCCGACTCTACCATTGACACTCGCCTCATATATTTGTTTCGTCAACCTACTTTCATTCATCCTCTCCACATATCCAAACCAGCTCAGCATCCCTTTCTCAATTCGTGTCACTACACCGTCTTTCACACCACAACGCTCTCTGATCACATTATTTCGAACCCTGTCTAGAAGATAATCACATCAAACATATCAATACCTCGTCAATATTATTATTATTGTACCAGCTCTCCTGTAAAAAAACTTGTTGTTGAGAACAAAAGCCGCAAGAAACTCGACAGAAATTCGTTCTTCCACTTCAACTGTATAAGCCGACTACAATCTAATAACAACAAATTGAAAAAATTATGCAAGATTAAATTAAATTACGATAAGAGTCGCGGTAGCCTTGTGGTCAGGGCGCTCGCATTAATTTTGAAGTATACTAGGGTCCTGGGTTAAATCCCGGTGCCGGCACTTCTAAAATTAATAACAGAAGTACAAGAATACGAATAACAGAATAACCACGTGCGCGGTGGTGAAGATAAACTTCGTAAGAAAACCGGCATGTTTAAGAAAAATGTTAGATCGCGTAAATAAATATTCGCGGAAGTCCGCCAACGCGTGCGTATAAAACTAAATCAATATAGTTAGTACCTAGAATGGTTAACGGTAAATAATACTCAATTGTCAATTTAAAATTATCAATAAATAATTTTTTACAATCTACGAAGTATAATTTTTAGTTAGTAATAGTTTTTAACGTGGTAGAGCCAAGCGAGCCGGCTTTTGCTGCTGCTCGAATGGGACGGCTCGGCCGGATTGGTAGCACGGCCTCGCTGGATACCGGCGTGAATTAGGGCATCTTGTGCTTCTGCGTTTCGTTCGGTGAGTGAGGTAACCGGAGGCCCACTTCCCCTCCCCATCCTCCCTCATATCTCCCAAATACCCTTAAAGGCCAGCAACGCACCTGCAGCACCTCTGGTGTTTCAGATGGACGTGGGCGACGGTAAACACTTACCATCAGGAGAACCCCTTGTTCGTTTGCCGCCTTTTCAATAGAAAAAAAACGAAATAATAGTAAGATGTCTCTTCCCAGCTCGAAACCTATTACATTTCTATGAGAGACGAAAGTAGCGCTCGCTGAGCAGTGAAACACTAATAGACTGCTTGGTAAAGTCCATTAGGATAACGCGGTGAGGCACATTTTTTTCACACACAACAGGCAATTATTACGGAATGCCACACCGTATAGGCAAAATACGAAAAATTGCGCAGGCCCTCGGGAGAGGCTGATTCAATATAACTAAAAGAAAAAACCCAAAGGACCAGCGGGTAACGTGTTCAATGACCTTCTCAGGATCCTCACTCCAACGGTTGCCGGAAATATGCGATTAATTCACGTGCGCACACGTCGGCCAGCAATGTCCTCCTGTTCACTGATAAATTATTCACACGCGTGAGATACAAAAAAAGCAATGTCCACTACTTTTTGTACAATGTAGCAATGCATAGCTGTGCATGGATATACGAGTAGTAAATGTAACAGCCTGTAAGTGCCCACTGCAGGGCAAAGGCCTCCTTCTCAAATACTAGTATCAGAGAGGGTTAAGGAGCCGGGAAGGGCCCGCCACGCTGCTCCAGTGCGGGTTGGCGAACTTCAAATATCCTCGAAATAATATTTTTATATTTTCTCAGACATGCAGGTTTCATCACGATGTTTTCCTTCACCGTTGAGCACGTGGTAAATACAGCACTAAAATTGTTATAACAATTTTAGTGGTGCCGGCACCGGGTATCGAAGCCAGGTCACTTGCGCTCTTTGACACTAAAGTCAGCGCCCTGACCACTAGGCTACCACGGCTCTCGAGTAGTACGAGTAGTACCTATAATAGACACAATTTACATTTCTATGCTTTAAATTGAATTATAAATAATTGTGGAGATCAGTACTCGTAAAGTATTTTAAGCCAGCACTTATCCATCTCTTTAGTCTTAAACAATCTCGATCAATTACAGGCAAATGGTGAACGCAAGAGGCGAAACAGAAAGCTTGCATATTGTATTAGATATTTGAAACACCGTTTCAATCGATTTATTGCAAATTGACCTAAATTTCTTGTTCGCACAACAATGAAAATTCAAAGATTTTTTGTGGGCATTAAGGTGAAATGTAAATCAAAGCAAATTTTGTTCGTGTAGATATGTGAACTTATGTTTATACAAAATAATAGCAACTTTAGAGAACTTAGAGAGGGTTCCACGCATGCGCATAACAATTGCAGTGGTAAACAGAACTTCAAATAGTAAAATCGTTCTCGCCGTTGCTTCAAGGTCCATCCATCCAAAGCACAGTAGTAAGCCGCAGTTAGGACTCAGATTCCTGAATTTGAGAGTAGTGATTAAACAAATACTAAGTTTGCTTCAGGGTTTCTGACCATAGGACTAAAGACGATATAAATGTTACTAATTATTGCGCAGTTACAAATATCCCGCTCCATAGATAATGTTTCCTATCACCGCTCTGGAGAATTTAGTCGTAATTGAGACGATTATTCCGCTACTTATTAGAGACTGCATTTCAGGTAAAATGTGCCTGATTACAATTGAAGCAACTTAAATCTTCGTGTACTTATACCCTCGGTCTTTGTTATGGTTTCGTGGGGAAATGTGAAACGCTGGCCGTCATATCGAGATCGGTATTAAATGCAAACCAAATTAATCCATACGTCATTAAGACACGCTTGTACTCCCGGCAGATTAAACATCTCCGGCGGAAGAGACACGCGAGCAACAAGGACCGCAAGCAGAATTAACCCTCAGTGCCGACACGTTGCTTTGGTTTTAACTTATCAATAAACGTTTTTTACTCAGACTAAGGCGCTACAGGTTATAAAATATCTAAAAACTGTGAAAGAATCTTGTAACGAAGCGTATGCGGTTAGCCTTAAGGGCTATAAAATAAGCTAATCAGTTTTATGGTTCACATGCTCCATTCGCGAATCGTAAAGTTTCGAAAGCAGATGCTTCAGGGTATTGCGGTGTTAATCGAGATTGTTTACGATAGCCACTGTTAAGGTTCAGGTTGAACGGAATTTGCTAAATTTTTAACTAATTAACCAAAATATAATTTAAAACTCCAACAACTATGCAAACTAGTTTTTAATCGCCCGTCCGCCCATCCGTCCATCCGCTCATCCGTGGGGCTGTCCTACCTTTAATGGACTGTGTATTTTGAACCGTATTAGGTAACCGGTTGAATTTTTTTTAATGGAATATGAAAATTCAAATTAAAGATGGGTTCCCGTACAAGAAACGAAAAGAAGAAAGTTTTTTTTTGTTTTGGCTCTATAGGAAAAAAAGGAAAATACTCAAAAGTACCTCCTAATTGGCGTGATAATAGTCTAAAGTAAAGTAATAAACTATAAAAACCGATAGATGGCAGGGTAACCAAAAAGCCATACCTAAATTATCAAGACCGGCGACGGGCACAGTGACTGCAAAGTGTCTGGTACGCCGCTCGCCAGCCGATCTACCGACCAGCTGGTAGTGCTTTTGTCATAACGGCAAATCTTCCCATTGGGTGACGTCATTGACTGGCAGTTAATTCAATGATGACGAAAAAGATGAAGCATAATACATAAGCATAATCATCGTCATCATCACAGCCTGTAACAAGTCCAAAGCAAGGCCCTGAGCCACCTGCATCCATCGACTCCCCGCAAAATTTTACAGGTTCTGTAGAGAGTTCGTCCTACATCGAGTTTGCCTGTACGAGGTCGCCATTCGAGAACCTTCCTTCTCTAAAGTTTATCAGTTCTGTGAGCTAACTGGCCGGTCCATTGACACTTCAGGTTGCTTTCTGGTCCTTATGACTACGCTTACAGAATACTAAATTTATAAAAAAAAGCTTCCCATCATGCAAATTTAAACAAACTAACGGTTATTTCTGATAGCGACTTCCTTATACAAATTAAGATATAACACCTCCCACTCGATAGGGGGCAAAAGTTAATGGCACCATATTAATTTTGTTGACATTTTTGACACGAAAATCCAATGATGTTATAAGTTTTTTACTTAATCATTGCGAAAATCTAGTTTAGACTTCTTTTAGGAACGAAATATTTTACCCTATATTCATTATTCAATGCATTTGAATATTATATATTGAATTGTTTTTTATTGTAGCTAATAATATTTCGCTCACATTAGTCTCCAGTAGGAAATCGGTTCGATCTGCTTTATGCTCTACACCCATAACATATTCTCTGCTCAAGCCAAAGGTGATGGCAAAGAATGCCTCATGACATTATGTCCGCCTGTTTGTTCATCACATTAGAATTTATCGATATTTGTCGGTTTAATTTGTGCATATTTATGTAGTGTGTTAAGTTAATTTACTAGTAGCCCATTTCATCATCATTTCAGCCTTTCATAAGTCCACTGCTGAACATAGCCCGCCCCCGAAGGTTACCGCAAAGCTCGGTCCCGAGACACCTGCATCCATCGACTTCCCGCGCCACTGCACAGGTCGTCCATTTAGCTGAAATTTATTTAGCTGTATAAATTGATTAAATGTTTATGAGTAATGTATGAAATAAACTTTCGACATGTTTCCCTGTCATATTTCATACTTAATGTCTTATTATTAGTGAAGCAAACGACACAAGTTCCACAGGCGAGGAAAGGTCCTCCTTTTATTATTTGAATGGGTTCGGGAGCCGAGTCCTTCACACTTCTCTAGTACAAATAGTCTACAAATTTCCTGAAGATTGATTTTCATTATTTTTCTCTCGATGTTTTCCTTAACATACAAGCAATCTACACCGGGTTACAACTAGAAGTAAAAGCCAGCGCCCTGATCCCTGAACTACCAAGGCGTAGTTCAATATACTATTTCAATATATATTCAATCTACAAAATATGGATATAGCGTTGCGTACTGTGACAAACCTTTATATATATTTACGTTCGCAATAGCTGAGATTTTATGTGAGACTCATATACATATATCGCAAATAATTCAAAGGTCATCGCCGTATACACGCAAACAAAAAATAATATTAATATTAATTTAAACATAGGAATTCAAATAAAAGTCCATGAGATAACTTTACGTATTCGCATTTATTTTTGTAGAAGCTTTCGTAATATACGACTTGTATCAATTTATTTTTGTCCAGTTTTGTTCTTGGGTTGTTTTTTTTTTTTTATTTTGAACAGGCGAACATCTGAACTCTGTTTCACTCAAATTAACTAATATATTAACATTGAGATCTGGAGGTTAGTTTTTTTTAACTGATGTCGACCAAATCGTTATCTTTTAGTTTCTTTTTAAACTCCCCGCAGCCGATGTAACTGATATGAATTAAGATCGAAAAAATACTGCTTTGAACCCAGACCAGCTCAATAGACACTGAGGTGAAAGGTATCCTCACGACAAGCCACACAGTCCTCAAAAAGTTGACAATATTTTTTATATTTTATTTTATCTGCGAAAGGGGTTAACCCCCTACCCACAAGCAAGAAGCTCACCTGATGGTAAGAGATTACGGTCGTCTACGTACATCTGCAACACATTTAAGGAATTTTGGAGATGGAGAAGCATAAGATGCCCCTACTTCCGGCATAATCCGGCCGGCATTCTTCGAGGTCGTGGCACTACCCCGCCCAGCCGGCCCATTCTAGCAGCAGCAAAAGCCGCCGCTTGGCTCTACCACACATAGCTCGTTCGTACACACACACATAGGTCGTTCTACTTACGCAACATACACTGTAAATATTCTGCTTAAGGCGTTTCCCCATTGGAGCATTTGTTAGCGAGCAATCAGAGTCCGCGTAAAAAAAAGTAAAGTAGCAGCCTGTAAGTGCCTACTGCTGGGCAAAGGCCTCCTTCTCAAATACGAGTATCAGAGAGGGTTTAGGAGCCGGGAAGGGACCGCCACGTTGCTCCAGTGCAGGTTCGCGGGCTTCACATATCCTCGAAATAATATTTTTATTATTTTTTAGACTTGCCGGTTTC
Source organism: Bhutanitis thaidina (assembly GCA_029286595.1). NCBI lineage: Eukaryota > Metazoa > Arthropoda > Insecta > Lepidoptera > Papilionidae > Bhutanitis > Bhutanitis thaidina. The sequence continues at coordinate 2,601,954 of JAGSMS010000034.1, read as the reverse complement.
CTCGCGATGTTTTCCTTCACCGCTGAGCACGTGGTAAATACAGCACTTAAAATTGCTATTAACAATTTTAGTGGTACCGGCACCGGGGATCGAACCCAGGTCAGTCGCGCTCTATGAAACTAAAGTGGCTCATCACTGAACGTTAGTGGATTAAAAAAATATGACTCTCGACAAGTGAAATGTATGTTTCTATGTCGAACATTAAAATTTTGATTTCAATTTTTGAAATAAACAGTATGCCAGACCTAAATTATCCAGACCGGTGACAGGCAGCGGATTCACAGCAATCGCCTACCTACCAACCAAGCGGGGCCATGTCCAGCTGTGGGCTGCTTAAGAAGAAATCAGCTAAAGGAAGACTCTTTTTCGTCTAGGAGCCTCCTGGGTTAATACCACCCACTTAACTAATTCCGCCGTCAATCAGCAGTGCAACCACTGTTGACTTCGGGTTTGAAAGTTATAGATTGCCAGATTAATTAGGATGTGAGGCATTCCCTGTTAGTCCTCAAGGGTGACAACGCAACTCTAGCTTCCTTCTTCTTGACCTGTTAAAGTTGTTTGCAGGTGTTCGTGGACTGCAGTAGCCACTTACCATCAGATAGATTGTTAGCGCGATTGTCACCACAATCTCTGTTCTTTACCAACGCAGGGAAGCGGTTCTTTAATATATAAAATTGCAACTTTAAACGCGGTTAATGCCAAGCGGCGGCTTTGCCACTTACCCTCCTAATCTCCTTCCTTATCCTCCCTCCTTCTTTCCCTTCTCCCAAATATCCTTCAAGGCCGGCAACGCACCTGCAGCACCTCTGGTGTTACAGATGTACGTGATCGAAGGTAATCACTTACCATCAGGTGAACCCCTTGCTCATTTGCAGCCTTTCCCATAAGAAAGAAACATAATAATAGAATTGTTTACATAAAACTCGGCCTTGAAAATGTTACAACGACAAAAAATGCGTTTATTTTTAAATACGCCGCAGCGGATGAATTACTTAATTGTTGATGCCTCACTCAAATGTCGTACACGCAATGATACAGAAATATCAGAACTTGACATCGATATCGCGGACACTACACATTTGAAATGAATCCATTAATTTACGCGATAAAATTCGTAAATAATAGTATAATTTCAAACATAGGCTTGTACTATGCAACTTGCAAAGTACAAAATGCAACTCGAGTTAGATATCTGACATACTAAGAGAGAGAGACATTTGAGTGTTATATGCATAACAGGTAAAAACAACATGATATGATATATTTCAATAGCCATGTAAATACCGCCAACCCACATAGCGTGGCGGACCCTTCCCGGCCTAAATCTTCTTAAAAATCAGAAGAGACCTGAACCTGGCAGAAGGATGTACTGTCTGCTACATTTCAATTTTAAATCTTTAAGAAAAACACCGAAGGTTAAAAAGCGCCTGCCTGATACACTCGTGTAAGAAATTAACTCGTAGTTTCACTCCTCATTCCAATTTCATACTAACCATCGCTCACTTTTTAAACTCTAATTTAAATCTTTCGAGGCAAATAAATCACGGCGTACTAATACGCCCACGCCCACTCTCTTCTCTCACAAACATTGTATTTGCTTTTCGAAAATGACACAGTGTTTCTTATTCCCTAAACAAAGAGCCTAATTTAAATTACTTAACAATTCAAAACGCGCAAGTTACCACTAATTTAAAATAATACATATATCTAGACAGACTGACAGACTACCTTGGGATAAGAGTTTCCGGAGTTCTCCCAAAGAAATGGATAAGTTATCTCATGCATACTATTTTAGGTTATGCATAAATTAACATATAAAACGTAAAACCATTAAGCTGTTATTTGACACTGACTTTATGTGAGAAATTCACAAATGAAACCTGCGTGTCTGAGAAATAATATAAACATTTCGAGGACATGTGAAATCCTCCAATCCGCACTGGAGAGCAGCGTGACGAATCCTTTCCGGCTCTAAAACCCTCTCAGATATTTGAGGAGCTCTTTGACCAGCTGCGGGGAACAAATTTTATGTAAGGGCGTTCTTTGGCAGTCAAGGCCTACTTCTATTTTCCTTCACCTACTTCTGAGTCACAAACAGTATTTACCGCACAGTACTATCACAGCGCCGGTTACAAAACGCTTCTGCTACGCTTATTTAATTGCTGTGTACTGGAAGTTCTCTCCCGCTCAAGTCGATTTACTTTTGTGCCACATTCAGTCCCGTAATGCTCTGTCTTGTATTAAATACAGATTTATAAGTATTGTTAAGTTGTTTATAAGTAAAGCAACTGCAACCTACATACATGCGAGTTCTGGTTTAATATCGCAGTTAAAGCAAATAAACGTAAAACTATTGGTTCTTCTATTTATTTGCAATTATTTCTATATGGTGCCTATTTCTCACTGTATCGCGAATAAATTTCACATCGTTGTTAATGCCTTCAACTTGTTTATGCTCCGAAACTAAATACACTTTAATCTGCGTACATTTGCACTGAAGTCTCGTTAGCGGACCGACCACGAGTGCCGGCTGTTGCTAATAGTTTTCACTTGCTTGCACGAAATCTTGAGGTCGGATTGCGGTTCGCGTTCCTCTGCACTCTTTAGGATTTCGACTTTCCCAGTGATTGCCTATTTCAATTCATTTTAAGAGGTACTTCGAATGAGTCGAGTTCAGATTAAGCATACAGTTCGCCGGATCTGAGTGGATATATGAATACGATATTAGGTTATATGAATAAACACTTACGTATTTATCCTCGACAGCTCGATAGATAGAGTGGTTAGGAAATCTGCCTCTCAATCAGGCGACCCCTGTTAGAACCCCTACGCGTGAGGCTCATATCAAATTATTTATTGGAACTTATGTACTTTCTGTACACATCACTCTATTTCCGCTTTGTACTTTTTCTTCTGTTTCTCATTTTAATAATATAATAAAAATAATTACGTAATCCATTTAAATAAATGTCACCAACATCGTGCTTTATTTAATTTACAGTCTGTCTGCTCACGTTGACTAGCGAAACAACGATGTAGGAAATGAAAAATTAAACTATGGCAACATCCGCAACCATTACCATTCCTCTGCAATATTATTATTAAATACTTTTTAACGTTATAGTTGTTTAATAAGTCATTAAACAGATACTAACACATCACTTTTTTATCTTTTTTAGTACAAAATATTTACAATTTAAAAATTTCACCTAGCTTAATTTCGGTCTGGTATCTTTCGAGTAGCCGATTTGTCGGTAGCTATTGTGATTTTCCAAGGCTCCTCCCTTAGACGCTTCTTATGACACCCACGTGAAAAAATGGAGTGGCATCTAAAATCTACTTAAACTGTTGATTTAGTTGTCACACGTCAGTCTATTATTTAGTTTTGATTGCATAAACCCGAATATGTAAATTAAAAAATAAATAATATGCTCTCACGATCCTATACCCAACACTGGGGTGGTCAGAGGTCTAGACAGTTAGTTCTTTCAACCCACATTTCACCAGAGCTTATGACATGAACAACGTGACAGAATTTTTTTTATAGAAAAGGAAGCAAAGGACCGAGCAGCTCAACTGATGTTCAGTGATTACCGACGCCCAAGAGCATGCGACACTAGAGAAGTTGCGGGTGTGTTTCTGACCTTTCAGGATATTTAGGGAGGAAGAGAGGGAGAGTAGTCCTCTGGTACGTCACTCATCGAACGATATGCAAAAGGACAAGACGCCTCTACTTCGCGCTGGAATTTTGCGAAGTTCTTCCCCGGTACCGAGTCACGTTTAGTGTTAAGATCAACGATACAGATAGTACATACGTTTCGTAAAACTCCTTGGTACAGGCTCTACACATAAAGCATCGGTCTCCTAATTCGGTGGCAGATCCCCTAACTTTCGAACGACCGTGACCTTCTCTGTATTGTACTTAATGTAAATATGTTACGTTCCGTGCTCGTGTGACGTTCAGCGAAGAAACGAAAAGAAATTTTTTATCTCTCACTACACAGTTCGCACTTAACGAGCGAGTCATTAAATTATTCACTTAATTCATAAACAACCGATAAAATTTCGCCAGCGCTGGAAGCTCACGACAGAAAAAAAAACTGTTATCTGAAGCCGTTGACCTGTTTAATATGCAGGAAACCGCGAGCGTTGGGCAAAAACACGCAGCGTACAGCGGGCACAGATTATTGGAGAGCTTTGAAGGTATATTGTTAATCAATTAAAAAGCTTCTTACGTAATAATTTGGATTCCTTATCGTTTTGACCAGCCAAGAAGCGATATCTTTTTTAATTTTTTTTTATTTTAGAAAACTACATGTGTTTGTAACTTTGTTTTATTTTTGGATATAATGTAGATCTACCCGAGCTTCTTTCGGTGGATCTACCCGAGCTTTCTGGTAGCCTAGTGATCAGGGCGCTCAGTTTAGTTTCATAGATTGCGAGTGACCTGGATTCGATCGCCGATGCCGGCACCACTAAAATTGTTAATAGCAATTTTAAGTGCTCAGCGGTGAAGGAAAACATCGTGAGGAAACCTGCATGTCTGAGAAATAATAAAAAAAATATGTATATATATATATTATTTCGAGGATATGTGAAGCCCGCCAACCCGCACTGGAGCAGCGTGGCGGGCTCTTCCCGGCTCCTAATCCCTCTCTGATACTCGTATTTGAGAAGGAGGCCTTTGCCCAGCTGTGGGCACTTATAGGCTGCTACTTTACTTTTACCCGAGCTTCTGTAAGTATAAAATATGAACTTTCGTAACCGACGCAAATGCAACTTTTTTTCTTATAGCTCTCACCTTTGCAATAGTAAACCATGCACGGTACCTAACGACAAAGAATTAAATCACACGAGACTAACTAACTAACGAAACTACTACACGAAAGAATGTTGTAAAAGTTATATAGTTTGCATCTAAGTAATAGTCTCAAGATATCCATAAATTTACCTTCATATACCGGTTGATTAAAAAGTACGACAAGGAAATTTCTGAGGTCAATCACAAATCAAAATACTTCCAAATTCTACGTATTTACAGTTTCATTTATAGTTCCTACCAATTAAACAATTATCACAGTTTTTTTTATGTAACAATTAACTATGTTATGACGAAAGAACTACGGCACGTAATCTACATATACAAACGCTATCTAAATATTATCTGCACATCTTGCTGTTACCAAACAATTCTTGTCTGTATCTTTTGTTTTCTTTACATACCTACCTATGCCTTGTATATATCCGAACTTTCACAGAATTTTGGCTTCGCCGTTTACCTTTTCCAATTCTTCACGTATATTTATTGTCATCAATCACTTAACATCTTATAGTTCTTCATCAGCCTTTTAAAAAACATACTGCTCGTTAAATATTAAAAATCCATTGCTGATAAGCCATATAAGTAACGTTTGGTGGGCAGATTGGCAACCGTACAACGAGATTTACGTCGCATCTTAGACGCTGCTGCCAGTCGTTGGTCTGTCATGACTTGAGATAGTTAAACCGTCATCTGTAAGACGCCATGAAATTTTCTAGACTTTTCTCTTAGTCGACGCATACGCCACTTACGGAGATAGAGGGATCCCTAATCATTAAATATTGAGTAATAATATTCGAACAGAATGAGGCTACAAAAGATTCATTCATACAGTCATTAGTCGGAATGTTTCTGCTTCAATATCTTCACGGACTCCGGTTTAATGTTTTTGTTCGCTAAAGATATGCGCTGTGATAACAAACCAGTTCTATTTATATCGCTGATAAACGGACATTTAACAAAGATCATTTTAAACAGCATCAAATTATGCGCAGACTTCCATTAATTACTACTAGAATTACAAGGTGGATAAAAAAATCAAATCCGCTAGTGTATTTAGTACTATTGAATAGTAAGAGTTTGACCACGGAAAACGTGCAAAGAGGTCGGACTTTCTGGTAATAACTTTCTCTCTCTATCTCTCTCTCCTCCTAACTTTCATCGTACTTGATAATGGTGTGTTAGCCTTATGTATTAAATGTCTCCACATCGATCTAGTTTTTATGACCGGGAATAGATAACTGCAGCGTAATGTTCTTCTTCTTCTTCTTCATCATTAGCCTGTTAATAGTCTATTGCAGGGCGTTCATAGTCGCTACACTTTTCAAGCTTGATCAATCCTGCCCCGTTAGCGCTTCAGGAGCTATATCCAAAAAATTTTACAGTCACTTAGCGGCGCTTGTAAATAAATCGTGGCATAGAGAAAACACACAAATTTTATAGTAGTCATGATGTTGTGTTTTTTTCTCTCTTTTGCTTAGTTTTCATTATTCTTGTTGTGTTTATTTTATGTTTAGTTGGTGATGTGATATTTTTTTTATCAAAGAATATGTCTTTTTTTTCTCTTCCTGTAATAGGCATTGTGCTGTATATATGCCGTAAATAAATACTTTTTATTTTTTTTTTATTTTAGAAAACTACATGTGTTTGTAACTTTGTTTTATTTTTGGATATAATGTAGATCTACCCGAGCTTTCTGGTAGCCTAGTGATCAGGGCGCTCAGTTTAGTTTCATAGATTGCGAGTGACCTGGATTCGATCGCCGATGCCGGCACCACTAAAATTGTTAATAGCAATTTTAAGTGCTCAGCGGTGAAGGAAAACATCGTGAGGAAACCTGCATGTCTGAGAAATAATAAAAAAAATATGTATATATATATATTATTTCGAGGATATGTGAAGCCCGCCAACCCGCACTGGAGCAGCGTGGCGGGCTCTTCCCGGCTCCTAATCCCTCTCTGATACTCGTATTTGAGAAGGAGGCCTTTGCCCAGCTGTGGGCACTTATAGGCTGCTACTTTACTTTTACCCGAGCTTCTGTAAGTATAAAATATGAACTTTCGTAACCGACGCAAATGCAACTTTTTTTCTTATAGCTCTCACCTTTGCAATAGTAAACCATGCACGGTACCTAACGACAAAGAATTAAATCACACGAGACTAACTAACTAACGAAACTACTACACGAAAGAATGTTGTAAAAGTTATATAGTTTGCATCTAGGTAATAGTCTCAAGATATCCATAAATTTACCTTCATATACCGGTTGATTAAAAAGTACGACAAGGAAATTTCTGAGGTCAATCACAAATCAAAATACTTCCAAATTCTACGTATTTACAGTTTCATTTATAGTTCCTACCAATTAAACAATTATCACAGTTTTTTTTATGTAACAATTAACTATGTTATGACGAAAGAACTACGGCACGTAATCTACATATACAAACGCTATCTAAATATTATCTGCACATCTTGCTGTTACCAAACAATTCTTGTCTGTATCTTTTGTTTTCTTTACATACCTACCTATGCCTTGTATATATCCGAACTTTCACAGAATTTTGGCTTCGCCGTTTACCTTTTCCAATTCTTCACGTATATTTATTGTCATCAATCACTTAACATCTTATAGTTCTTCATCAGCCTTTTAAAAAACATACTGCTCGTTAAATATTAAAAATCCATTGCTGATAAGCCATATAAGTAACGTTTGGTGGGCAGATTGGCAACCGTACAACGAGATTTACGTCGCATCTTAGACGCTGCTGCCAGTCGTTGGTCTGTCATGACTTGAGATAGTTAAACCGTCATCTGTAAGACGCCATGAAATTTTCTTGACTTTTCTCTTAGTCGACGCATACGCCACTTACGGAGATAGAGGGATCCCTAATCATTAAATATTGAGTAATAATATTCGAACAGAATGAGGCTACAAAAGATTCATTCATACAGTCATTAGTCGGAATGTTTCTGCTTCAATATCTTCACGGACTCCGGTTTAATGTTTTTGTTCGCTAAAGATATGCGCTGTGATAACAAACCAGTTCTATTTATATCGCTGATAAACGGACATTTAACAAAGATCATTTTAAACAGCATCAAATTATGCGCAGACTTCCATTAATTACTACTAGAATTACAAGGTGGATAAAAAAATCAAATCCGCTAGTGTATTTAGTACTATTGAATAGTAAGAGTTTGACCACGGAAAACGTGCAAAGAGGTCGGACTTTCTGGTAATAACTTTCTCTCTCTATCTCTCTCTCCTCCTAACTTTCATCGTACTTGATAATGGTGTGTTAGCCTTATGTATTAAATGTCTCCACATCGATCTAGTTTTTATGACCGGGAATAGATAACTGCAGCGTAATGTTCTTCTTCTTCTTCTTCATCATTAGCCTGTTAATAGTCTATTGCAGGGCGTTCATAGTCGCTACACTTTTCAAGCTTGATCAATCCTGCCCCGTTAGCGCTTCAGGAGCTATATCCAAAAATTTTACAGTCACTTAGCGGCGCTTGTAAATAAATCGTGGCATAGAGAAAACACACAAATTTTATAGTAGTCATGATGTTGTGTTTTTTTCTCTCTTTTGCTTAGTTTTCATTATTCTTGTTGTGTTTATTTTATGTTTAGTTGGTGATGTGATATTTTTTTTATCAAAGAATATGTCTTTTTTTTCTCTTCCTGTAATAGGCATTGTGCTGTATATATGCCGTAAATAAATACTTTTTTTTATTTTTTTGTTTCTAGGTATATACAGATCAAGAAACTTTTATATAATTACATTGAAGTCAATCCTTTCTGACTCCCGACCTAGCACGAACGGTTACGTATTCGCAAAACTTTAATTAAATAAAATTTCTCGCGACACTCGTTAGCCTCCATTTTTTTTAACTGATTTGTCCTCGTGTCCGTTTAGCACTTTTGATGAGAGTAAATTGATGGCTGAATTATTGTGGAGTTTGTATTGGGAGCTGATCAACACAATGCCTTGAAAGAAGTAGTTGAAACAAATTGTTCAGTAAAGTCAGATTTCATTCATCGGTATATAAAGGGAATGTACCATAGTTTTCTTCAACGGTGATTAACTTTCACCGAGTATTGATACACCTGTACATCCTAACTAACGCATGAGTCTCTGGGGACCAAATGATGGCGAATATCTATCGGTCTATGCTAAAAGCAAATACCCCATAACCATAGAAAAGTCCATGTCCAGCACTTGATGACATGCTGCAGCACACTGTGCAGCTACACCTGCAAACAACTTCATCCGAAGTAAGTCATAGATGCGTTGTCACCCCCGAGTAATAAGATGGAATGCCTTGCTATGGACTAAAATGTCTTGACACTCCAGTATCGGGTATACGGTCGAGATACCTTTTTTTTTATCTTTCTTCCCGTGGGTGAAGAGTAAAAGTCGACTGAGGAACCCGTAATTGCCTTGAAATCCTCGTGTCGTCCGAAAAATGGCGTAACTATCTCACACAATCATCATCATCATCATCATCATCATTTCAGCCTATCAGAAGTCCACTGCAGAACATAGGCCTCCCCCAAAGATTCCCACGAAGCTCGGTCCTGAGCCACCTGCATCCATCGACTTCCCGCAACACTGCGCAGGTCGCCACTCCATCTTGTGGGGGGTCGTCCTACACTGCGTTTGCCTGTACGTGGCTGCCACTCGAGAACCTTTTTCCCTTTTACTTTCTCAGACAATGCTTCACCGATAATACACAAACCGATTGAGGACAGCAGAGACTAAAGTTCGAAGTGTCTGGTACTGCGATCACCAACTATTTTATTAGGCGTGGCGATAATGAAATTGTATCTTGCATACAAGCAAGGCCAACAGATTTTTTTTGTTTGAGAGATAAAATTTCAAAAATCAAAAAAAAAACAAAAAGGAATTCGCGGCAGTAATTCGCACTCAGGATATGGAGAGGATATTAGTACTACTTCAAACAATAAAAAAAATAAGACTCAATTTGAGACTTAAAGTACAAAATCGCCTGGACCGACTTGCACGGGACGAGTGGAACGAATTGTGTCAACAAATGCCGAATTACCATTGTGTGTGGTCGCCCTAGTAATTAAAGATCGATAAATGAATTAAGACGTATACTCTCACGTGACATCACATAAAAGGCGAGCCGACCGGACAACAAAGAGTGCCGTCACATCCGCCCTTTATTTTCTTAACGAGATGCCTTTGGTACACGAAGAAAGCGGTTAGCTCATTATGTCACCAGCACGTTTAAGTTATGTTTTGGTATTTGAGACGCAATGCAGAGCACAGTCCATTCATTTTTAGAAGTAATTGTGTTTGTAGTTATTAGGTAGTAAGGAAACAATGTTTTTTTTTTTTGCTTCATTCTTAACAAAACTTGATTTCGATCGCTCTGGTACATCCTACAATTTACAGTTGTCTAATTATAGAAGATTCAGCCAATTTAGGCCTTTACACGGCAAGGTATTAAGGTTAATAATATACTCAAACGATCTCATATCCAATACCACCCCCGTATTAAGTACCGTTTGAAGTATACATTTATTTTAGATCTGCCGACCCACGTTAGGTCGGAGTTTATTTGCAACAACGTGATGATTGATGATTTTTCCATTTCCATAACAAGAGAACATGATATTATCAAGCTTAATTTCAGTCACTAGTTTTAATTATTTAATTTAAATTATAAATTTTGATATGTATATATTTTTAATTAAAAAAAAATTAAATCTACCTTTGTCCTGCCCTAGGGTTCAAGGTAGCTGCATACATAATCGATTTAGCGGTCCAGCCGAGAATACGTAACAGACAGTCCGATGATTGTGCATTTATAATATTACTAGTATGGATGTATGAAGATAAACATTAAAAAAAATTAAATTCACCTTTTAGTAGTGAAGAAAGCGGATACATTTGAAGTGTACGTTCAGGCGTCTAGAGAATCGACACAGAAACACACCTATTATAAGATAATTAACTCTACCAGCTCTTAGAGTACCTATAAAGTTTACCAGAAATAAGTTTAATACTATAATGACCTAACCGCATTATAGCTTAAATGTATGCAGACCCACCCAGTGCATTAACATTGAAACACGATTTATCTTTGAACAAGATCAAGATTCCATCCACCTGACGTACAATAATTACACTGTAAGACTATACGTGCACATACCGCGACTGGCGCTTAGTAATGATGTTTACTTCATTCATTAATCAATGACTGACGCTATCCTTGACATACCAATAATTTAATTGCGATAATAAAGTATTCAAGTTAAATAAAAAAAAACAAACATTTATACGTTTATATGTAGATACGGTATTGGGAGCGTAAGCTCACACGATCGTATCCCAATGCTGGGGTAGTCAGGGGTTTATTTTAGACGTCGATATTAGGAACAACGTGACAGGAGACGAGCCGCTCGTCATTGACGAAATACCCATTGGTACGAGCCTTCCAAATTCGAAAATTGAACGCGTTTCTTCTGATTCCAAGGTAGTAGATAACCACTTGATTTACGGGGCTTTTTTTTGTATGTATTACATATGTTATAATATCATGTTTGTAAATTTTAACCACCATCATTCTTAGTTAGTTAATTAACTAAATTAATACACCTGCTACGGCTATCTCACCAACCCATGGGTTGACTGGCAGAGAATGCCAATAGGCCGCCCTTTGTGTAAAAAAAAAAATTCTTACTGTCTGTCCTCTAAATAACTGCTTACGACTGCTTAGTACAGAATCTCCCCATCGATGTAGTGGAATTACAACACAATTTTTTTTTATTTTAATTAAAAAAAAAATATGCAGTCATGCGCTTAGCGCCAGGTCCATACCATTATGGCAACTACATAGACTTCATTTATCTGAATGCGATGCGCTGTGATCCTCATTTCTAACAACAAAGTGGTGGGCAGGCTAAATCCAGAAAGCCAATATTAAAGCTAATTGGTTTTCGGGTTTGTACATATTGTCACTATATTCATATTCCAACCCACTCGTAGCAACTACGGCAGATCACTCTTATGATAAATTGATAAATTACTGGAGCCTCCCCAGCTTCATCATGAAATATATATAAATATATTTTTAATAAAACATGGCCAATATCTGACAGAAACAATATAGCATTACAACAGTGAATTGTTTTTCTAAACGGTCGAGTACTTAATTTCTCACGAATAAGATTGATGAACCGCAACATAAGGGCAGACGTTGATGACCAAAAATGGCACGGCATAGACCAAAATCTTTTTAATATTCATCAACACAAAGTTGCCCGAATCGGTCGACCATAGACATGTGCAACGAGATTGTAATAAGCTACCTCTTCAACGTGATCTCTCGAGTGCTTAATCTCAAGTGTTCTTTGAACCCAATGCATTAAAGTGCATCTTGTGTTTATGTAGCCATTTAAAAGTTATCCTTGAAATGGTTCTTGTATTCTCTTATTAGCATTGAACTAAGGGTCAAAATCGAATGATCTAAAATTTACTTATTACAGTCTTGGATCGGAATTTTATCGTACCTGCGAGAATGACGTTGTGAATGTGCATCATGAATAGAGACCTAGAAACGATGATATTTTCGTAACGAATACATCTTCGCGCTACAACAGCTAGATGTTCTCCTGGTCCTTTCGAACCACGGCGACAACTATCGAATAATCGTGAGACGTCAATTGCGCAGTATATATTTTTTTCTTCATAGGAACATAAATTTCACTGCTCAAAAATGTCTTCTTTTTTTTATTAAATATGTCATCGTTTCGTTATGAGGTTCCTCCGCAACAGAAGAAACGGGCGGAAGCAACTCCATAGGTTAACTCTTTTGATTGTTTTTTATTTTTTTAATCTGTTCGCTTTTCAATATAACTTTTAGAAACAGCTCAGGAGCGATTGACTTATTCCCTAGGGTTTATTATTATTTATTATCATCCATGTATTCCCCCTTTATTATAATAATCCTGTTATAAAGTCTTTGTTAGATAATTTGTTTTCTAATCTATTGATAGGAGGACTTTGCGCACTTACTAGGATTTTTTATTTAGTTATATAAACGTATACATTAGAGGAATGAACCAATTAGTGATCACAATTAATAAGCACTCATCGTAACCTCCTCGTATTCAACATATTTCTTAAGCGATAAGACCGAAGGAAGCGTCAGATGCTGTTATAAATACACGGGACGCAAGACATCAAAATATGTCAAGCTAATAATTCAGTTATTATTTTCAGCTAGTATTCGAACCCAAATTCCGTGTCTCAAGTCAAGTCTCTAGGTGGTAGGCTCCTACTCTTCTTAGGAGTCCTCTGAGTAGGTTTTTACTACGAGGCATTCCATTATAGTCCTCAGGGTTGACAACACATCTATAACCTCCTTCGATTGAATTTCTTGGCAGGTGCAGCAGCAATTTATCATAAGGTGGACTATTAGCTCTATGGATGGGTATAAAGTTTCATTGAAATCAGTCTATTCGTTTCGAAGATTTTGAACTTATATATTGTATGTGTGAAAAGCCTTGGGGCGTAAACGCCATTTACATTGATAGCAGCAAAAACGATAAAGAACACTGATATGAGAAAATCATGAAACATGAACATTGGTGAAGTCAACCATCCTGCTTTGGTGCAGCGTTGTGGACACTCGTAGCGCTATAATGGAGTAGTAGTAGAAGTCTTAAAATTGATCTTAAAATTATATTTTTACTTTACTCACATCACGTGTTTAGCTTGCGGTTGTGATAGAGTTGATCGTTCAGATATTACAGAATTAAAATCAAGCAAGACAAGTATCAAAAGCAAGTCTAATGTTTAGACAGTCTAATATAGAGATAAATTGTATGTACCGTTTTACGTGTGACTTTCCTCTTTTTAGTAACTAACTTAGTGTTTGCACAAATTGCATAACATAAAAAAAATTTCAACTTTCAGGAGCATGCATCAAAATAGGCAAATCAGCCGGAAGATTTCAAATGGTATTGATAATTGATAATGATATTGTCGTATCGAACACATCGATCAATCAAAAATCGATTCGCTATGCAACAGATAATTTAAACACTGAAACGAAATGTAGAAGAAAACCGTGTGTAGATTTTGATATATTATTATGAAATATTTTACGCAAATCATAAACACTTTGTGATTAAAATAATATCAAAACGATATTTAATAGTAGTCACCATTTAATAAATTATTTAGATAATCAGATGGCTTGCAAAAAAACCTGGTTACTGTACCATCCTGCCAGCGTCATGTTGCAGGCTCGCCTCATTAGCTTCGTCGCGGTCAGGGTCGATGCAGCATGAAACGTGTAAAATTAATCACAAACACGTTCATATTACCACTCATAATATCTTCAGAGGTTATTTTAAACGAATACAATATAACAAATGTTGTAATTATTTTTACTTTCTTTACCAGCCTGCACAAATCCACTGCTGGACACAACACGCTGAACAAGAGCATGTGCAGGCTGGCTTAACTAGTCTATGGTATTTTGATTCGGCATAGTCAAAAGGTTCTTCTTCCATCAGTCGGTCGCCAAGTGATGATATTTTTATTTATATGCCATTTAGACTAACTCAACAACTGCCACAATGTACATATTATAGACACAAAAAAAAACTCATTTTATCTTTATTTATTTGGAATTCTATGAGTAAACCTGATAAGTTACGGTAACTGTAAGATATTAACTACGGCACACATTTATAGGTTGGCATGTACGTAGATGAATCAGACTCTTCCAGCCAAAATATAAGGCTTCAAAAAGTTACTGAAATTGTTTTGTTTGCATTTGATACATTATGTTATGTTAAAGTTAAAAGAAACAACTGTACGCAGGACCGGCCCAACCAAATACTGGATATTGTTTCCAAATTGTTTGCAGCAAATGTTTTACTTCTGAACGCAGAAAAAACAAAATGTTTACAGTTAACACCATCAAATTCGTCACAGAATGCTGTAATTAACTCACAGAACACAAGTCTAGATTTTGAAAGTTCGTCCGTATTACTTGGAATCCCTATTGATTCCAAGCTGCAATTAAGAGCGCATAGTGAAAGAATAGCTTCGAAACTAGCTTCGACTAATTAGTAGTAGTAGTTACTTCCACAGTATCATATGCTATTTTGTTTCGTGGTGGAGGATCTGCAGCTGGATTGGCAACAATAGCGTTGCGGGCCATTTAAAACTTAGGTTTACGTGACCTATTCGAAGATACTAATATCTTGATGCTGGAATAAAAGGATAAGGAAAAATTAGAAAATATTTAATGTCTTCTGCAAAACGGATCATGGCGATGCGTTAGGAGTAACTAAATATAGATTTTCTTAAACTAGAAAGTCTTTTTTTGTATAAATACATAACATTTTTCAATAAAATCCCTAAAAATAAAGGGGAACAAACAGACACAATTTTAAGTTTAAAAAAACTTTATCAAAAAAGGCCTATTATAAAATCGAAGACAAAGATGTGTGGAAATAATGTGGTCCTGATATATTGATAAAATTTACATTAATTGGTTTTAAGTTATAAACGACATTTGTAAAAAAAGATTGTAAAAGAAGATTCTTCTAGAACATCTAGTTTTGCGAACCGGTGTAAATTTTGACGTTCATAATAGCTTTAAACAAGCCTAAATTGAATATAAAAGTTTTGACTTCGACTTTGATAAAATAAAAGTAATAAAATAACCCAGTTTTCGTTGAGTTAATTGAACTACGCCACAGCAGTGTTTCATCTGTCCTATGACTATACACCTACATCTTAGTTGATTATAGACGGAGATACATTTATGGCTTTATGCATTGTTTAGATTTCTTTTGTATCGTTATTGTTCCTGTAAATAGTCCGCTGCTGAAAATACCCATCTCCCATTTTTCATATATTTCATTTCACTTTAGTAAAGTTACCTTTAATAATTATTTCTCGCCGTGTTGTACTAATAGAAAATCTATTTTTAGAACGCGTGAGGATAGTGAAATTAAATTTAAGGAGGAATTGCAAATATCTTATTTGGTGAAAAGAAAATAAAGCAATCGCCTCTGAGTTTGGTTTGGGAAGTTATTCATTAATAAAGAGGTCTGACACTGGGAAATTTGCCATACGGTACAGATTCTTGACGTGCATTACATAGACCAAAATTATTTTTTACACCTTTTATTTACACTTTTCACTATTTTTTTTTAAGAGAAAGATGGCAAACGAGCTAGCGGTTCACCTGATGGTAAGTGATTTCTGTCGTCCATGTACATCCGCAACACCATAGGTGCTGCAGGTGCCTTGCCGACCTTTAAGGGAGATGGGAGGAAGGATGAGGATGGGGAATGGGAAGGGGTGGGGCCTCCGGTTACCTCACTCACCAAACGAAACGCAGAAGCACAAGATGCCTCTACTTCACGCCGGTATTCTGCGAGGCCGTGGTACCGATCCGGTCGAGCCGGCCCATTCGAGCAGCAGCAAAAGCCGCCGCTTGGCTCTACCACGTTTAAACTATGTGGACTATATGCTCGTTTGTCTAAAATATAGTACATATATTATATAAAATATGGCATAGGGCATTGAGTTTGTTTAACCCCCCACTAATTGACGACCTGACCATATTTACGCGAAGGCGATAGATTCTGGTGTTCTCAAGCGGGTCTAATTTCTTTGTTGAGACATGGGTATGCGATAGCCTGAAATAATCATTTTAAGCGCTGTATAATATAAAGATGTAGATTCAATGCTTGCGTCCATAAAGTTTTTATCAAACCATCATAAACTTCACACTTAAATCTAAATAAATCGTCAGCTTTATAGCCTATGATGGATATTATGCGAATATTTTCCATTCACTCCACAATAAAACTAATCTAACGATCTCCTCCGCCAACCGTTCAATTTCCTAAAAACGTAAACGAAGTCATTAAAACGCAAACAAAACTTTCAATTCCAGCACCGTATAACACTTTTACTATACCCATTACGTAAGTAACTGCAACGAATCGTAAAACTCTACTATAATAATTAAATAGGTGAACTTCACCTCCAATCATTATTATATCTTTTATAAAATATACCTTGACGGCACGTGGCCACGCAAAATTATAAACACCCATCCGTCTAGTATTTCTTGGACATTTCCAGTATTAATTACGTACACACGTTATTAATTTTTAAACATAATATAATATGCTCTCTTGCATTTTATCGGTGTGACAGGGCATAAATTATGGATTTCTATTTGGCGTAACTCTGCGTTGCCAAACGGACTTCCGCCAACTACTTTACGCCTGTTCGGGACATAGAATGTGACAGTTTCTTGGGGGTTTATGCTAAGAATTTTACAATCTTTTTAGTCGTCTTTTATGACTACTATAGTAAGAAACTTACGCCGCTACTTACTTTTTAATTCTAATGATACCAAAATTTATTTTTTGTTCATACGGCGTAGAAACTTTAATGCCATGGTCTACTCAACTACAACACAGGTCTTAACCCGTGGTCTTAACTTTCAAACAAGATATCATTGTCTAAATGTTTATCTTAAAGAATTGACTGTCCGATTAAACTAATGCAGGAATGGTTTCTGTTCGAAACACGCTCGCGTTTCCGTGTTCAATGAGATATCGTTCCACGATACTATAAATTGCGCACTTGTAGCTACGCTGTGTTCTTCATGTAAAATTGATTGTATTTATTAAGATTCAATTGTGAAACTCTTTCCGATAAATCTACATGTCGCTATATAAAAGAAAGCTTGTGCATTAATTCCATACTAGCTGTCTGCATCTTCGCACACGTGGTTTCTTAAGCATTTTGTTACAGATGGTAATGAAAAATTTGTAGATTGTATCGTAAGCTATAAACTTTAAACAATCGCGAAACAGAAACACGATTTGATTTAGATAACATTTGACAACAACGAATATGGCGTCGTTAACAAATAGAACTTATCAACTGTGCATGATATATTATAGGGCTTTAAACTTTATCCCAAAAAAAGAGGCTCTCTTTCGTATTCATCTTTCTCTATTATTAATTTCACCTTTAGTTTCTTATACTCATATTCAACAAATGACTGAGCTGGGCTGAGTGTACCTTACACCGGCCACATAGTAAAATTAATAAAATTGATTATCATCATATACGTTAATACGGCATTCCTCAGACACTTTCAATCCCACTAGAGCAGCATGGTGTGCCTGGCTCCAAAACCTTATTAAATATTGAGAAGAGGCCTTAGCTCACTTTACCTTTTTATAATTAAATGTATCCATCTGTCAGAAGCCAAGACGGGATGAGTAGAGGTGTCAGATAAAATCTTAAACCACCAGCGACATCTGAATTGGACAAGACGATTTCTCGGTTTCTCATTCACACGCCTACAGGAGCGATCGTTACAAAGAAAATAAAACATTTGCTTTTACTGCGACTATGACTGATTTATATCGATAGTGGACGAACGGACGAATTTATAACGTTTAGTAGTTATTTCGATTTAGAGAAAGAACTTAAAAAAAAACTCAAGAACTAATTGACCACACGGAGTGTGAAATAAAATTTATGTGAAACTTTATGGCTGCAAGCTACGTCTCATATCTGGTTTCAATACTCACAACGGCTAATTGATACGGTTTTAGCTAAATAACTTGCTTTCTTTTCACTTTTGTTTTAAATGACATATTCTTCCAAATTTCGAAAATGGGTGAGTTAGCCATCTAATGCCTCTTTTACGCTGACGATCGAGTCATATTCGCATCCTCAGTGGACGAGTTGTAAATAATGGTTACAATTATAAGCGCATCATTAACAGAAATGAAAATGAATGTGAAACGAATGTGAAACGAAAGTGACGGTTTTTAAACGAGAAGAAAGTAAAACGATATTTGAAACAAGAATAGAAAGGTCAGTTGAGCAAATGGACGAGTTTGTGTATATAGGCTGAGAGTTTAGTAGATATAATAGACTGGATAAATATATAGAACAAAGAGTAAATGCACGAAGTAGAGTGAATGTTAGAATATGTCCAAAAAGGCACGTTTCGCAATCCTCAATTCTGTGTTAGTTAATTAATAGAAGGTAGAAGAAGCATGAGTGTAAAATTAATGCACTAGAAATTTGATCATTAAGAGGGATGTTAGGTGTGACATTGTGAATTAAAGCGGAAGAATTTGTGAGATTAGAAAGTTTGGAAATAATGGTTTAGAAGACAATGTTATGACTAGAATTAAGAAAGAAAAGCTTCGGTGATTTGGACATGTAAAAAGACTAAATACGGAAAGAGTGACAAAAACCTGAAGAACGTTTCAAATATTATTATCACAATAAGCTCACACAAGTACGACGCAAAACTTTAAACATCTAGAATTAGGCTGGACTTCAAAGAATATGTGAAGTAATAAGTAGTACCTTTTAATATAAAAAACAGTGTCTTTTAACAAAAGCGTTATAAATCGAATAACATTCCTACCACAAATTACGTACGTCGTCAAAGGTGCGTTGAATTACGATCATACTATTATTATTTCTGATAGAGGGCGTTAACGCTAAAGCGTACAGAAAATTGCAAATTGAAGCGTGTTACAGGGTTCGGTCTCGAGCCCAGAGATGTGTTTCAGTTGTATATCTCATTTCAAACATTTGTTACTGGACTTTGGACTTCATCTCTAATTTATTAACGTACTAGTGACAACAGAATACCTGAAATAATATGCTGTTGTATCGCATGGTGAGTAATAAAAATAAAAACACGTGGTTTTGAGGTATTCCATCTTAGTCTTCCGGTAAGACTTTGCTGATGCGTTCTGTATTTTGATTATTAATGGAGGATACTAGCTAGTGTCTACCGGACGCATCGATATCGTAATCATTATTTGTTTAATAAATGGTTTTTTGGACCAATCTTTACAAGGATATGGGCGTAAGAATCCACCACTCGTTCATTCCGGGGGTGTTGTAAGAGGCGACTAGGAGACAAGCCTTGAAAATTGCAATGGCAGCCGACAGATGGTGATAACCATCTCGAACAATCCCGGACCAAAATTAAGCAGACCAATGACGGGCAAGTCCGTCTTAGTTGCGAGGTGTCTGTTCTTACTTTTACTGGTTTTCGTTTCTTTTTTTCCTTTCCTGTTGACAGTTTTCTTTGTCTGTTTGCCTGTTGGGCTTTGTGTCTGACAGGCTGTTATGTCTCACATAAGATTTGCCATAAACTTCACGAGTCCTCCACGATAGTACCTTAGATGGTTTATGCGTTTTATGAGATATTTAATCGGTCATCTGTCAAAAGTTTATTATGATTTGAACGGCTTTGCCTTAATCGACTTTTATGGATCCATGGAAGTAAGTGGATGGTGGATCTATCTTACCGCCATCACACATCACATAAAGCTAAAGAATTATTAATACACAAAGGAAAGTATTATTAATTATTTGACATTGTAATGGAAGAAAGGAAGGATATAATTATATATAGCCAACTCAAGACTTAAGCTAATGGTAATATGGACATATAAAGACTCGCCTCGAAAACGTAAGTCGTGTTAATTTTAATAACTATTAAAAATAAATATTTTATATCTTTAAAATTAAACTCGTCAATTTATTATAACATCTAGACAGCAAGGGTGTCCTAATATTAAATGTAAATCGGTAGATGCGGCTGATTGCGATTTCTAAAATGTCCCATTGTATTTGCAGAATAAACCAACAAATCAACATAAACACAATGTTACATTTACTTTATCGCTGGTACTAAGACACTTTTGTGCTCCAAATCTAGATTTCTCCTCATGGCTACACTTTCTACGTTAAGCTTAATACGCGCCTTAAGAATGACAGTTCAAACGAATGGTTTGCAAATTGTACCACTTTGTCGAATTACTGTTATGGGATATAACAAATTTAGAGATTTATATTACTACTTAAAGTTGATGTAAATCACTATTTAAATTTGCTACGATCACTCATATTGGCCAATTTCACCTCAACAACGTCCTCTGTTTTCTATAAGCCATAAGATGTCTGACATTTCTCGTAGTCGATTTTGCTACCTTCGTGGTCAGACGGGATGCCAAATGCTCTTACGCGGTAAATAATAGGTGTTAAAGTGTGAAACTACCGTTTTAACGGAGTGGTCACTTTGGAATTAAAATTGAACCTGCATTTTTTAACACAGATACTATGAACAATTTATATTCAAAAATGTTATGACATTCAATTGTTTTTACATTCATTAGTTGACTAATACATGACCGAGGACATTGGGAGACCTTAAAAATAAGCCTATTTTTCGAATACGAGTTCCGACATGGTTCTAACACTACGAGACTGTTCGCAATATCAATACTGCGTTTGTTACACAACTTTTCTGTATGAAAGACCAAAGAAGACCAAACACTAAGGCACATAACGATGAATTAAAAGTAACGATGGAAGCCGATCATTATCAATCAACCAAGGAATTAGCGAAATTAAAGCATTCGTTTTGTCATTGTCAGGTGAATTGATAAACGCTGTGCCGGTACCCTCATAAACGAGATCCTTATCTGCATTACTAGTCTGTGGAATTTGGGAACAAACATTTAAAAATCGTATGATAATTGTGAAGAAGGAGTTGGTGCTCTTCTTCCCTTCGGACGCGGTATTATTCCTTTTTCATACTTATTTCATGAGGAATTGTGTGCAAGAATTTTTTTTTTCCAACGGCTTTAAATTAATGTATTTCCGCAAAGTAACACCTGATTATATTTTTTTACCGTAAACGTTTAATTTATATCATCTCTCTTTTGTTTCAGATTACATTCAGCACGCTATCCGGGATTCAAATAATGTCCTAATTCGGTCAATAGTTTGAATGTTGTTATAGAAATATGACATCATACCGCGCTATAAGCAAGTGAAGTGCAGTGAAGTGAGCCTACCAGTGATATCCGCCAGTGTTATTTTCAGTTCTTTCAAGATTCAAAATGGAGGCTCTCGAGAGGAGAGGCAGAGTACTAGCTATAGTCGCCGTGATGTTCATCGTGTTTTGGTCCCAATGTAAGTTGTGTTTTCACTGCTTGGATTGTACTTTTGTTTTCTTAATAAGTATGTACCTGCAAAGGTTAGCCTCACCCGTTCGCTGTACACCTAACTAACAAACAGCGTCGCTCTGGCCACAGCTTTCAGTAGAAAATCCACGAACACCAACGCCCTTGCCCCGCTCGGTGAGTATAGAAGAAAAATCTAGTAACAAATCTAATGATTACTAACTTTTACTGGTGTTTTCTTATAAAGACAAATGTAAGTCGGCTTTACTGGGCCGATAAAGAAGAGACATAAGAGGATAATCTTATTCAAAGGCGTCTGCTACTTCTATGTACTAGCGCTAAGCGTAAAATCTACAGGAAACTCTGCTATTATAATTATTTTGATTTTATACGAGGTAGAATCAGGCGGCGACCCATCAGAACAGCAGCAAGCTGTTCTGATAGTCCGGCACGACCGGGGTAGTACCACGACCTCGCAGAATACCGGCATGAAGTAGTGGCGTCTAGTACTTCTGCTTTTGATTCGGCGATTGAGGTAACCGGAGGCCCTTTTTGCCCCTCCCCGCCCCTTTCTCCTCTCCCGTACTCCTCCCCTTTGTAAATGTCCATTAAGGCTGGCAACGGCAATACAATGGTTTGATGTAGTAAGTGCTTTAGTTTGATGGATCAGTATATTGTTGTGGCATGCTTTCAGTACTATTGCAGCATAACTTTTATTTAATGATGTACAAATATTGAAAAAATAAATCAAAAAGAGTATACCCACGGAGTTTTTTCTCCGTCAGAGGCGCCTTATTACGAAATGGTGGTAGATTGAACAAAAAAAATAAGATTTGAGAAACGAAATTATCATTCTTACGTAGAATATAAAATAATTTTCATTCATTTAATATAGAACCTTCTTTAATTCTTTCATTCATGCACCTGCAGCTGCTCTGGTGTGGCAGATGGACATGAAAGACGGTAATCAATTACCATCAGATGACCCGCAAAATCTTGTTATACATTAGACGGTTTACGGGCACCGTCGCCTTTAAACAATGGAAGTTAACTATGCAGGATAAATTATAGTGCCGTAAGTATTGGCGCAAACGTTGAGATAGTTTTCCCGTTTCCGATGGAGGTCTTCGGTCTCGCCTCAACTTCGTATGTGACCACCGTTGTTGCCGTCCTTGCAGCCATCCCGTTCGCTCTTGCTTTTTCTAGTTAACACACGGTTAGTTTCCATGACACTCGGCTGTCCTCCTGCCGCCGACATACTGAAAGCGCCTGAAAACCATTCCAGCACACACAAAACACCGATATCTATGCGCGTACTCAATGTCGCGCGATCGGTGTAACAAGGGCCACGCTGGGGACGCAACCTTTACCGAGGCGTGTATCGATCCAGGATGACGTCAACGCATCGATACAGGCCGCGGTGTCGATATCGAGACCCAATATAATAGAATTATTCACTCTTTGGACACTATTCACCGTTTAGCTCGCCTTTATATAATTATCGGTGTTTATTCTTCTTATCAATTGCCATATAGGAGCGATGAGTTAGTGGCTTATTAAGTAAGAATATTATCAGGCAGTGAAATAATAATGAGTTAGATGTACAAAATCCTTGTTAGTTTGGGAGTTAATCCCACTGTTCATTACACAATCACGACTCACAGATTACAAAGACTACATAAATAATCGTATATAACATTTTCAGATATTAGGCGTATATTAGTCGTAGAAAAGGTATTATCGAAAATCTATTAGGTGAGACAATATAGATAAGAACAATATTTCACCTGAAGGACGTGATGGCGTGATCTTGGAGTTTACACCTTCTTCTTCTTTATCATCATCTTTGGGAATATGTTACAGGCATAGGAATAGACGCTGGTGCCCGTTTTCGGGCTGCAAATTGTAGGTGTAGCATTTAAATGGTTATTCATATATGGATGTACAAAACATAACATAACATGAACATATCCTTCTCGTATAAGGATCCACCTTATACGACAAGAAATGCACCATCACCATACGACAATTAGAACTTCAAGTAAGTCATTATTATTGTATCCTCGTTGACGACCGCACCTAACTGCTGAGCTGGGTTCAAATCAAAGCCGAAGTCTTAGAATTGGAGCAAAACAAAAATTAGTGTCTTTTCGGAAACCGATGAATGCAGGTGGCACAGGAGCGTGTTTTATGACAATCTTTAGTAAAGAAGTGGACTTGTGACTGACTGTAATGATGGTGATGAGTTAACAAACGAGTAAGTTAAAGTAACTGTCAAAAGTACGAATTGGGAAGTTAACGCGGTGGTCGAAATCGGGCAGGAGGACTTCATCCTCGTTAACATGAGACACTGTAGGCCCACGTGACACATTAGCGATATGTTCAGACAGATACTACATAATTCAAAGCAAGTGCATAGTTTATCATGCAGACGGCTTTGAGCGTCTATTCAGTTTATGTTAACGTAATGAATATACAAATTCATAAGTGATTCTGCACTTAAACTTATGAAGTATTCATGAGGACGGGAAATTTGGCGGTTGTATTGGGCATGTTTTTATTTGGTTTCATCCTTTGCATTTTAATGATACTTTTTTAAAATGATAGCCGATTCCGTGTAAAGCAGTATATTTTTTTTCTTCTATTTTTTTTTTCAGATCTAGTTATGATTCATCTCACGTCTTTGACATCGGACTCGAAAGTACCTTCAGTTGTATCGATAAATTACTCTTTCGTCTCTATAAAGTCTACCAGAATATTCGTACTAAATCATGTATCAAGAAATATTTTGGTAACAGTTCTACTTAAGTCCCCTCATTGCGTGAAGTTTAGCTGTGCAGAGAATGAGACTGTTGACATGGTTATGTACGAGTAAGATAAAGGCGAATACTGTTAAATTAAAGTATTTTTCTTTCTACTTCTTCGTCATCTTTCATCGACTTTTTCTAACAAAATTTAACATGCCTTATATTAAAGATTTGTATCGATTAGAATAGACTAAAAATGACAATGTATCCCTTTGCTAAGTGGACTGAACCTGTGCCAGTAATCTTACATCAGTTATTGACCATCACGAGTCCATCAGATTTAAGTTTAGCATACTCGGATTTTTCATTAGCACTCAGTCCCCAATAACGCGTTGGTCAGCTGGTAGAGTATACAGGCTGCGAATGAGGTTGACATTTGAAGAAAGAGTTGTTACATCTCGACTCAGAATAGTTTTAGTACATTTAATACACGGCAATTCACAACTTCATGATGCGAAGTCAGCAAATTGAATTTGCAATATATTTTATTACTGTAACTATTAAACTATAGAAATAGTTTCTGATCTTCGCCAAAATTAATAAAGAAGAATAAGAAGAGCTGGCATGATTGATGCAATATCGTAGATACGAGACTATCGCATCACGACCAAACCCGGAAAAAAAATGTTCTAGTAATAATTGAAATCAACTTAAAAAGCGCCGCCATTACAAAATAAACGTTATGCTGTTAAGTTCCAAAGAGCTTTTTATATTTTAAGCACATGTCTCTCCTAATATTAAGAGGGTTCGAAATCTTAACGAAGATAAGATAAAAAATCATACATTATGTTTTCTGAATATTATATCAAATCATCTCTCTCATCTCTAAGTCTGAGTGCAGTCGGTCCATATAATTTTGTTATGATAGTACTAGTCTATCGCTGCAGAGCATAGGCTTTCCCATGTACAGAGAGTATTAGATCATGATTATATATAAAACTAGAACATTCAAACACCTGATCTCACGTTATATTTCTTCGCGCAAAGCACGAACAAAGGAGAAATATTAATTATCCCCTGCATTGTATTTTATATTACTTACGTATATTCACGTTTTATTCGTCGAGTTCTAAGTAAAGCTATAAATGTCAAACAAATTCTTGTTTAGATGGCCTTGAGCAAGAACTAGTTTTGAATTTTTCACGGTCTCCGACACCCACACTCTTTTCTTTATGGCTAATGACTGCTTTTAGCGAGAATTATAATATTTTTTTTATTAGTATTGGGCCGCATATTAATTTTTATCAAAATTAAACAATTTAATTTCATTGCATTCGTCAGTTCTTTGGTCCTGTGTTATTCGAAAACAATTCCCCGGGAAAGTTCACTTTGATCACAATTGATTCATTACATCAAAATATATATTGGAAACATTCCTACAGTGGAAGGTAACGTTTATATAATAAAAAAAATTATAATATATGGAGCACGCGAAATTATCTTTCTTACGAAGAATGAATAATTTCATTCTAATCTTATTAATAAAACTGACCGTGGTTGTTTTGATAGCGAACACTGGCTTTTAACTTCATAGTGCACGAATGACCCGGGTTCGATTCCCGATGCCGGAACTACTAAAATTGGTGATTAACCACGGTCAGCGACGAAGACAAATTTTCGCCTCTCCGTGAGATATCAAGTGACGGACGGCGAACCATGTCGCAGGAGTGCTCGTGTGGAGATTGTGATTATATTGTCTAGGCTTTTAATTTAATGGTTAGGTGGTAGGGTCATCCTCTGCCTAGAAGTCGTCCGAGTAGGCAGAGCACCACTCTTTTACTTTTTTCTGTCGCCAATCAGCTGAGCAACTACTTTTGAGGTACGGCTTAGTAAGTATATGCTTCATACTTGTGAACAGGTGACTGGAACGAGAGAAAAGGAGGAAACAGATTCTCAAAAACCTTAATATACATGTAGTATAATAGATCTAAGGCAGATGATAACTTCTAGTAATGACCACAATATGTCACTGGGGTGGAAAACAATCGCCACTATTTCAGTTCCATCATATCTAACTAAGAGGCCTTATAATTTTCTAACATGAGGATGGATTTCGTCGCAATGAGTGAAATACACAAACGAGCAATTCGAAACTAGAAGTCTGCTCACTCCTCAAGCGAGTACAGCGCGGGGATGCTTGTAGTACGATGTGTGTACTAACGCATAATCGCCCTCGTAGAGATAAGGACCGACCGATGTGATCTCATACATATCGAAATAGCCACAGAATAATTTAGATTCACCATTGATCATAACAACGGACACTATTATAAATAGATTAAAGATTGTACCAATCTATGGTTTTGCATAACAGATAACATGTTTCAGGCAAAGGCGTGGAAGGGCATAGAAACTCGACGAAAATGTCCTACGTGTGCCCGCCACAGTTCATACGGCTCGGGCACAGCTGCTACTTCTTCAGCGACAACAAGGCCACGTGGCAGAACGCCTTGTTCACCTGCAAGGTAAGACTGAACCAAAATTTAAATGAATAATCTAAAACTCCGCTTGGCTCTACCACGTACAAAACTTCTTTCATCTTTCACTGCCAGCTCGTCTCTACCACGGCCTCTACCACAAGCTGGATTTACCATAATGGCCACGCATAGCATGTGTACTATGCGTACCAGATATCTCGTACATGAAACAATTCTGTACGGGGCCTCGTCGTTTCGAAAAAATTACATCTGCATGAAATGAGATGTAGTGACAGACTTTCCTACGCTGTCATGAAAATATAACGGCGATTGATTCAAAGTACACATTGTACTCTAAGGCGCAAGGTGTAGTGAGAGACAACTAGGAGAAAAGCCTTGAAAGTTGCAAAGGCTACCGA
This sequence comes from Bhutanitis thaidina, assembly GCA_029286595.1. Lineage (NCBI taxonomy): Eukaryota > Metazoa > Arthropoda > Insecta > Lepidoptera > Papilionidae > Bhutanitis > Bhutanitis thaidina. Next base: position 2,574,448 of record JAGSMS010000034.1, on the reverse strand, counting down.
TGGTTTTTTTATAATGGGTGGGTTTACCCGAGCAAGCGGCTCACTTGATTGTAAGTGATTTACTAATGCCACGTGCATCTGAAACACCAAAGGACCGACCTTTAAGGATATTTAGTGCGGGGGAATGGTATTGGAAGAGAGGTGGGGGAAGGGGACCATCTCCCGGTCTCCGGTTACCTCACTCTCCGAACGAAACGCAGAAGCACAAAATGTTTACTTCACGTAGGCATTCTGCGAGGTCGTGGTACTAACCCAATCGATCCGGCCTATTCAAGCAGCAGCAATAGCCGCCGCTTGACTCCAACACGTTCACAAACCATCTTGAAAAATACCAGACCAAAACTAAGCAGGCCGATGATGGGCAACAGCATGCATGTGCGAGGAGTCTGGTGCTGCGGCAGTATGCATCACTACGCTCGGCAAGATATGGCAAATCCTTATTATGAAATATTTATGTTCTGCTGTGGACTATACAAGCTGATAAGATAAGAAATGTCTACATTACCCAATAAAATATATTCTACATTATACCCTAATTCTGCTAATGGCATGTAATAAAATATATCAGTTTGTCAGATGGAAACAAGTTAATAGTAATGTGACAACCAATTTATATTGAAATTGAATATTTATATATGCTCCATTATTAATATGTATATTAACAGATAAAGTAGCTAATCACACAAATTTAGGACTACCTATTTTGCTAAGCATGAAAGCAAAAAAAAACAAAAACAATGCAAAAAATGAACAGAACGCCTCAACTAGCGTATACATTCATTTAATTTCGTCAGAAAATTCAAATATAGTTTGCAATATATTAGACACAAAATTTACATAGCAAAGATTTAAAATGAACTTATTAACATAAACCAATTGGAACAGTTAAACGGAATAACAATGATAAACCATACGTAACAATTCCAAAGTTACAAAATGTATTCAAATGTAAAATTATCCGAGCAATTTTATTTTAGTAGAAATACAACAATCTTACATTTATTTTTTATTGTAAATAAAAAACATAATAAGTTGAACTGAATTACAGACCACACTAACTATATCAAATTGCAGAATGTGAAGACATCTTTTTAAAATTGCAAAAACTGACAAAAATGCAATGAAAAAGATCGTTAGAAAAAGAACACGTGGTTCTAATTAACGTAGACAGTTCGGTGTTGACCCAATTAATTGCTGAGACAATTTGCCAAAACTCGGGTAAGGAGGTACTTGTATAACTTGGTACCGCATTTTATGGCAATCTGTAAGTAACTGGCAACCTCGTACCCTGTACCGGATTAAATAAAACTTACAAAGCATGCAGGTAGAAGATGTCCCTTATTAATACGAAAATCGATATAAATACACATAATACTACTTGTGTAACATTTGTTTATGCAAGAATACTAAATGATTCACGTGTAGGCATTGAGGTGGACTTATACGGAACCAGTTCTCGCACAATATCCTCGGGCGACAATTTAACAGTACAGCTGCCTGGGAGACCGTTACACAGCGACGTTTTTTGCATAACATCAATTCGGGGTTGCCATGTCTATTTTCAAAATAGTAACAAGATATTATTCATTCTTCAAAAGCCGTATTTCATAGTAATACGTTAGTAGTTAATTTTTGAATTCTAACACTAAAAGTAAGGAATATTTTTACAATACACTTCGATACCCGAGCGGTAAGGGGACGCGACTCTCAAACAGGAGGCCGATTTCGATCCCCCATGTGGATAGCTCGTATCAACAAGTTTTTCTAAGCTTATGTACGATTTGTTTAGTTTGTTTGAACGCTAAGTAGTCCTCAGAATCACATTGTTTCAAATAAGGTCTAGTGAAAAGTGTGCAGTAACGTCCAAAAATAATTTCTAGCTTTGTCTACCTCTGACCTGAATAGTATTGGGCATACGGTTGTAGAACTTATATTCTACGACGCCGTGGTTTAACGGTTAGCGTAGCTGACTGCTGAGCTAGAGGTTCTAGGTAACGTTTGAGGGTTTGATACATCGGATATGGGCAGGCAAGGACGAGTGAGTGCCTCTGTGTTTGCGCGTATATTTATGGCACTATGATATATCCTGCGTAGTTACATCTATCTATAGTATACAGACGTTGTCACCGTGGTCGAAATCGGTCGGGAAGACATGTTTATGTTATATATATATATACATATATATATATATATATATTTGTATACATTTACTTCTATTATATATCATCTATAATTTACCTAGCAGCTGTGAAATTATGTAAATTGCCTCGACCTCACCGCCCACCAAATGGTGCAATCAGCTAGTAATCAGTGAAAGGCACGAATCGAACGGACCGTGGAATACAAACCCTGTTCTTAAATATCTTGGTTCCATACTGTTATTCCTCAAACAGCGTGATAAGCCTTAGTGTCTAAACGTGATAACGCACCATGGACACAATGTCCCAAATGCCCCAATCTTAGACAGAAAACCCAAAGACGAGGCTAGCCGCACGTCATGTTCTCTCTCTTCTCTATCTCGTCTGTCGGTTATCTCCCTGAAAGAAAACTGGTCTGCAGAAATATATGAATGTAATATGAAATTACGCATTTTTAACAGTTATATTTGTTAAGCAAATAACGCACATGTAACCATGTCCATCATTTAAAGTATTCGAACCGTTTTTTAATTACTGCGTATATTCGGGATAAGACACAGGTATTCCGCGCGACCTGAGCAAATACCGGATATCTAGCAACACGCAACGCGCGTACCCGACCGCATGAACGCGTCCCGCCCGTGTGCACCTTGCTTTACATTTGAATATGTCTGAAATAGATTTTGCCGTGCGACACGAATACATAATCCGAAACCATCTCATTTCACGGTTCCACGAAGCAACACGATAACGTACGTAAAGTGATGCAGGTAAATATTACGTGTTTAAAGGTGATAATCGTTCGATTATTATTCTTATGGAATTCATGTACACAAAATACAGGTAGGTATACATCTTACAATATATGAACGTTGGCCGAGTGGTTGGAGGATTTGCCTCCGTGTCAGGTGTCTCCAGTTCGATCGCGTATGCGGAGGCTCGTACTGATGTGTTTTTCGAGACTTATTCCCTATTTATATCGTTGGCTTGGGCACTGAAACGGCGAGAGGCTCAGTGAGAGTCTGGTGAAATGTGGGTTGAAAAAGATAAAATTTTGAGATTCTGTCCACCCAAGTATTGGGTATACGGTCCTGAGAGCTTATTCTGTTCTTATATATAAATACACTCCATTGGTGAATATGAATATAAATACCACACTTAAATGTAATGGGGCGAATGTGGTATCCAAGCTTATCAAGATATAATCAAGATATTCAATATAACGTAACCTCCTCAAAAGAATAAAATATTTTTAAAAAAGAAGAAAATATTGATATACGAGTATACTAAATATAACATAGACAAGCGGACCCAGAGAGCAAATAAAAATACAGTTCTTTAATGAAGACACTTGAAAATAAAACGATGGACGATCTGCATTGGTCATACCATCGAAACTTTAATAGATTAAAATAAATGGACCACCGTGGTCGCGCGTGGGCACGGACAATCCGCATAACTCAAATGTTTGTATTATCTATTGCTACTTGCTCTGTTATTTCAGCGCCATGGTACACATGGTGCCCGCTAAAGAAATTCAACTCATGGATAATAGACATAGATTTAAATAATGCGTTTTCCAACATATGTTACGTTTTCATATAGAGTCGTTAATCAAAACTGACCTATAAATAACGAAGTGTAAGGGCGCCCGTCGTATTGTCGATAAAAAAAATTCAACATCGATTTTTGTTTATCTAGTTTGCATACCTCTAATTGTATTACTGTATATTGTAGTAATTGCTTGAATGAGATATATATTTAATTGTTTTTACTTAACCCCTAATAAATGCAAACTAATGCAGCATAAAAAAATTGTATTTTTGTATTTAAGTCGGGAATCAAAGCAGATGCTAATGATTTTCAAATTGTAATGAGAGTTATTGTAACCTGTAAATTAGATAGCACTAATATTCGCAGGTTAATCTTTGCCGCATTGATCTTCATACTGGACATCTTGTTGGTTGTCGTAAGTAAAATAAAAAAAGAAAATAATACGAAAGAACGAGTTCAAATCTCCGGTGTTAACAATTTAAAATCGTTAAATATCTATTTCACGACGCTCATTATATTGATAAATATATTTACAGTAAGAAAATCACCCTCCTAAAATAATTTGAATCCTCATAATATTAATATAATAATATAAATATCCTATTAATTATTACGATTCCATTATGAGAGCCTCGTGAAAGCCGAAACAGATAAGAAAACGAAATATCTGGACCTGGCTCACGAGGTGACCGGCATGTGGGGAGGTATGCCGACCGAAATTATTCCTATAGTCATCTCTGCAAATGGGTTAATCCCAGTCAGCCTCTGGGAACATCTGAGGCGGCTGGGACTTCGTGGCGGACCGCTCCGAGCTCAAATGCAGAAGGCGGTGTTTCTTGATACCGCTCGCATCGTCCGCCAGTTTCTTTCCCTTTCCCCCTAACTCTCGGCCGTCTGGTCTCCCCTGCCGAGGGCTTCCGTCTGCTTGGGTTATAATTTATTTATTTATTTTATATTACTTTAAGTAATTTAATTATAATATATTTAATGATATAATTTTTTTTATTTCTGTGTATTTTATGATGTATACATGTTTTTATATATATCTCCCAACCAGACGAGTATATATCTAAATATCCCCACATTAAGATTATAATATTTTTTTTGTTACCCGTCAGTGTATACACGTCTTTATGTAAACAATCACAAAAATGTATAATAAGATGCGTGACGACAAATTTCTCGGAACAATGTATTTATGAAACGATGAATTCTTTATCTAATACATATCACATACCGCTGACAAGTCTGTTCAGACGATGCTTTGATCTTAAATTCCGGAAGGTCAAACGATTCTCTTTGAGAGGCAACCTAACGTTAAATGGATGGAACGGGAATTTGGAGTAGGTACGTGATTTTGTTTTGCAATACCACAAACAATCGCTTCAGAAAATATCTCATAGCATACTTAGTACGTCTTAGTATGCTCGATATTTGTTATTTACAGCTAGATTCTATAGCACTCGAGTTTTGTAGAATTTTACTTACAATAACCGCTGAGGACTAAAATGGAATGCCTCATAGTAATTATACTGGATCTCTACACCCCTCACAACCGGAACACACCTGTTATTGCTCTGTTATTTGGCGGGAGAATTGAGTAAGAGTGTGTTAGCAACCCAGACGACTCTTAGGTAGAGAAGAGAACTACCACCTTTTAAACTGGTAAAAGAATCGTCACCAATAGACAATCTGAGCAGAGGTCTGAATCTCACTTGAACAACCAACGACAACGTTGGTCAAATACACGAGCTCACTGGCTGCATGCGAAACATGGAACAATGTGAACATTACAGCCTTATATAGCAACATAGCTGAACATAGACTTTTGAGCTATTATCTATCATCTTAAATTTATAGGTAGATCGTCGCTTCTTTATGGCATTTGATACGAATGCTATGTGCATACCAAATAGGCAGAATTTTATTGGATATTAGAACCAACAAAGAATTTGTTACCCGTGTCATATTGACCCTATCTTCGTTGTTATGATCTACTGAACCACAAACACTGGCTCGATATCTCTACGATAAGGTGACATCACCTGCCGCCATTCCCTTTGTAAATATCCTATTATCTAGCAAAACTACTATCTAAGTATACTAGAGTACAATGATTATTCCTCACGATTATCTTAGTCATCGTTTCATACAAACTTTATTTGATTTCATCAAAAACTTATAATTTAATAAACGTAAAATTTGTGTAAAAGAAAAAGACATGTAAAAAGGTATAAATTTTTGTTACGATTTGAACGTTACATTTAAGGATTCTACTTTGATCAAATTCTGCTTAATATATAAGTACAAATGTATGTATGCTTTATAAGTACAAATTACAAATGAGAACTTTATATTATGAGACCATATTTGGATAGGTTTATATATGTGTGTTTGTCATATATGTTTCTGTAGTCTTAAAAACAGAGCTGTGAGATAGTCGAGTTCACAATCCATTAAAAGAGGGGGACAAATTGCCTTACGACAAAGTCCCTACAGAACCAGATTGTCGGCATGTTTTAAAACTTTACATTGTTAGCTTTTAACATTGAGTTCACTTAAAACGTTTAGTTGTATGCCATTTACCTTTGTACGTCTAATTCTTAATTAACTTGTGCCGTGTCTAGTTCACCCGACCCAAGACGTGTTTTATCTATTGTAGATGTGTTTTGCTTGAATTACAGAAATTGGTTTCAGAATTGTTATTGATAATCTAAACATTTTTAAAACTGTATGATTGTAAAATTCCTATTATTATTATTTAATTTTAATTTGTTTGTTAATTTTATTAATTTACATCAATTACTCAAACATACTCAACATATATAATCTAATGATGGGGGCTTATGCGCATTGCCAAAAAAATCAGAAAAATTTAGTGTGTCGTCATACCTCGAAAAAATCACACCGTGTTTTTTTTTCACATTCAAGATCAACAAACGAAATCATGTCATGGACGTGACTCTTTTAGTTAGAAGCAATTTATTTATTTACATTGACAAATAAAATAGTCTTAAAATGCATAAGATAACATCCAACGTGTAAAAATATATCTACGAGCATATGCTTATTTTTATAATAATTTTCATTCTCCTCTTGTTCAAAATTACAGTGATGGATAATGAGTCATTGACTGAGTATTCCAAAACAATCTCAACAATAAAACAAACAAACCGACCGACGCTGTTAGAGTGATAACTGGTTTCGGTTTTATCATTAGCACTTCATTCTGAAACGACACTTTTCCGTATGCTAATAAAATTTACACTATTTCGTTCATTCATTCTCTTATATGCGAAAATGACGTACAATAAGAAGCGACAAGTGGAGTTGCCAGTTTCGAGTGAAAGATATCCTGCATTTACTCAGCATTAAAGAAATCATTATCACTTTCTTTTTTTTAAAGTAGCCAAACGGATTTAATTTATTTTAAATAAAGAATGTGATAAGCTGGCTGTAATACGATCTCGGCACACTTAATATAACAAGACTTACAGAGGAACCAGTCGAGCTACTATGTTATATTTTTGGAAGATCTTTATACGATAAAGCGTCTCTCCGCTATAAATGAACGAAATGCAGGTTGCATTTCGTTATTTTGTTGGGACGCATTGATACTTCCGAAGAAAGTGATAAATAGATAGGAAAACCCGGTAAAATAATACCCGAAAATATAATACCTGAAAAAATGCTTTTAAAGGTAAAACTTTGATATAAAGATAAGGGAATAAAGCAGGTTTTTTTTATAAAAGAATTCTAGCAATGCAATTTATTAAGTAACATTACTAATATTCCTGTTAACCCTCCACAGCAGCTTGTATCTGGAGTGGTTCACGGCAATAGTCGAATGGCGGGCTCGAACTTACAATGTAATGCTTGGGTATTAGCGCTTTAAGTTTTCCTTTTTCTTGTGCTGTACATGTGGGTGTAAGGAGAAAAAGGCATGTTAGGTTGAACTTAACAACTTTTTCTCTAAACGTCCAGCTCGTCGGCGCGTGGTGCACTCTGCTACCTAACATAAGAGACTCTGGTGACTGAATGGCGGTGGTAAATCCATCCGAACTTGCCGAAACTCTACAGATCAGTGATAGAGACCAACGTCACGAGTGCGTCGGTACCCGGCACTGCGCTTGCTCAGCCGGATGATTGAGGGTGAACTTTTCCAGATATATTTGCTGGTGCTTTCATTAAGAGACTTATGTTCAGCAGTGGACATAAATAAGCATGTAGTGCGAATATTTATTTTCATCAGTATTTAACTAAAATAAAGTTCAAGACCATTTTCATAAAAATCCCAATGCTACGTATCAACGCACATTCCAAAGAGTGTGTGCTTAGCTTTGTGGGATCTACAGCTACATCGATCACAACTAATACTTACAACCCAAGGCATCAAGAATCTAATGGTTTTTGGTACAACATAACGTAAACGCAAGTTGTGCCCGCCATTCGCCCGCTATTGAGAGCCACTTAACTCCTAAAACAGATTCTTAAGACTGAGTTGGAAATGTAAAAATGATTAATGCTAAACCATAGCTATTTGTTTTCGAATAGATACAAAATAGTATACTAGAATACTTAGATAGAAACTACTAAACATACAGGCAATTCAAAAGGCACTCATAAGTTATAAATTTTCTATCCAACGAAGGTGCCGGACGCCGGGTGAACTTATCTCGAACGATCTAAGAGTTGAGTACCGCCCGGGTGATGAGTTACAAGTGAAGGTTACAAGCGTCTCATGGATTCGTTCGTCTCTCTAAAAATATTTAACTTTCGATGTGTTGCGAGCCGACGATGATGCATTTACAGATATTCAAGCGACCCAGTCTGTCATCTCTCTACGAATATTTAAAACTCGGTGTAATTTATTTCCATCGAACAAAATCAGATCAACATTATTTTAGGTGACATACGAGTTGCACTCCATTGAAACGATTCAAAAGATTTGCGAAAAAAAAACAGAATGTTATATAATAGTAAAGGAAATCGAATGAAATCTCTATATTACCTCTATATTAACAGTTGAAGCATTTTTACCACGAGATAACCATCTCGAAAAATATATGGTCAAAAAGAGAGGGATGATGGGCAGCAGCGTCTAAAGGTGCGAGGTGACTGGTTCTGTGATCCTACCATATTGTGTAGGCCTATGTAACTCATAAATATTATTATTTTACTTGCGATTTTCCTTATTCGTAATACTGGCCACGCAGAAGTTAAATAAGTTTTATGACTTAATAATATTGCATAACTACCGTAGATTAAAGAAAAAAAAATCGAAATCGTTAAATCAACGTCCACAATAAGTTATAGCGGTTGAGCAAACAGTTCGAGCGGGGCTTAAAATAAAGTAATTCATTGCGCCGAATGTCTAACGTGCGCCGATGCTCCGGTGACATTATTATACTGACCGAGACACCGTACTCCCGAAACCGACTTCATCTTTGAAATATCTTTACATTTATTAGTACACGAGCAATTGTAATTTCGTTACTGATTTACTGCAACAACGAGGCGAGTTCTATTCGACTCCTAAATATAATATAAATGAAGGAAACCGATAAGAGTAACGTATTAAATATCAAAATGAACTGAAATAGCATTACAAAATATTCGAAAAACTAATAATCAAAACTTTCGAAATGACAAATAACAATGTAATGTGCACACGCAATATAGCCCCCACCAACCTTTTTAATAATATGCCTCGCACATTAGTGGAGTGGGCAGTTTCGGGGTAGTACTACGGCCTCCCAGGATAAATACGTGAAGTAGAGGCATCTTGAGTTTCAGGGTATCGTTCGGTGAGTGTGGTAACCTAAGGCCTAATAGCCTCCCGCTTCTCCTCTTTCTCAACGTCCTCTACCTCCCCCAAACATCTGCAGATCACATACCGCCGCTAGCAAGTTTGTTCCCGCATTGAAATAAAATTCAAAATAAGTAACAATTTTTAGATAATAATTAACAATACATTAAACAAGAAGATAGGTAGATTCCTTCACAATTCTAAACCCATAAATCAACGCAATAAAAATATACTTCTCTATAAATTTTATAAATTAGATTATTAGAAATGATTTAAAGTTGTCGCGTCGTAACTTGCTCTAGATTGCTACTAGACCAATAAATAAATTAAACTTTGAAATCGGAACACGTATTAACACTTGAAATAAATTGATGATTATTGACTATAGCTTATAGGTATTTTATAATAAGAAATATAATTTAAATACAAACCATAATAGTTTACTTAAAAATTATAGTTACAATAGAACCACATACGGTTTTTGTGACCCATACAAAAGTCTAAAAAAACCAGCTCCTTGAACACTGTTATGCGCAAACGACATAATTTTGAAAGCAGAAACTGCAGAAGATACAAGCGTACGTGGCCTCGTGGTGCTTGACACTGGAATAAAGAAAGCTTCGTGTCAGCAGGACTAAAACATAATACATGCACTGCAATCTGTACTGAGATTATCGGTAGCAAAACATTTACCAAGTATTGATATTGGTAAAAGCAGTTAACTATTTCATATACTGTGACTCGATTATACGGTTGACAAAGAGATCGAAAATTAGAACATACATTTGACAGGAGTTATATGTGATGCAAGAATGTCTATTGAAATCAAGGAAACTTTTCCAAAAGAGCAGTAGGACTAGTTCTATTTGACGGTTCCGAGCACGGAATACAGAAAAGACTGATCCATGTTCAAACCCAGTAGACAAAACTTTACGTAACGTAGATGATGATGTTGGGATGGTCCGGCAGTGTAACTCTTAAGGAAAATATCAAGAACGAACACAAAAATAGACAAAAGAGGAATATTTAAGTTAGCATAAGTACCGAGTGACTTTACGAGAACCGTCTGCGCTAGTGTAGTCACGTTATACGCCGCGGAAGTGAGCACATGTCTAGAATTGTCATAGAAATAGAGGTGGCTCAAGGATGCCGCGGAAGACCACCGACCACTTGATGGCAATAATGAGAAGGGATATGAAGACGATGGAATTAAACCCCGAGATGATACAAATACGCCCAGAGTGAAAACGGGTCGGAGGGTAGATGAGAAGAAGATATACGTACTTGAATATCCTGTTCTGGTTTTTAAATAGTCATGGTTGAATTTAATTTGAATTAATTTTCTGTTAATCAAGTTATGTTACTAATTCTATTGTGACCTAACACATGGAGTGTCATTGAACTGGTTATCTAATGCAAGTTGTCATATTGTTAATTAAAAAAAATAATTTCAAGGTCTGTACTCGGTAATGTTACAAGTATAGTTGCATTATGATGTTTAACAGTCCAACTCTTTTTTATTGTTAATTTGCAACACCACCTTGCGATGACGTCATTGGCGATCGATTCAGGCCACGGCGACAACCTCAAAACACTGTCGACTGTTATACAGCGCAGGATTTTAGTACCACGAGTGTACGCGCAAATACAACACACCCATATCCGATTTAACCTTTCTACGATAAGATCGGAGGAAGGGTAAGATGCAGTGTCAGAGGCACGGGACACAATGTAATCCACGAATATTGGCTACAGTTAAGGCACCCAATATCTTAATACAACTTGTTAACCGTTAAAGATAAATACTATTGTTAAGTTAAAGAATAGTACAGGAAAATGGATCAGTCGTTTGTGACTTGTAAACCTAATTGTAATGCTCGTATTGTGCAAGCGGTAGAGACGGATGATGTCAGCGTATTCATCACCATTCAATTGCTCTCAATAGCTCCCGTCAAGAATGTGACACTTTTATGAGCACGTTCGTGCGGCACTGGTAGACACACATTCTATAACATATATACAATGTAAGCGACTCGCGTGTTCACAATCCCATTTCATGGCACAATCAACATATATGACAAATTTAGTTCATATCGGTTCAGTCATTTAAGCGCGTTTGAAAGACAAACATAAACGTTCGCATTTGTAATATAAAGTAGAATCAAAACGTCTGTAATCGTATGAAACATTTGAAAAAAGTTTCATCATAATTGCTTTTATGTTAAATCCGTTCAAACACCCATAAATGTTCATAGATATAAAAAAAATTATATATTTTTGTTGATAATATTAAAAATAGGAATTTGTTGTTTTCACGACTAAACCGCTGAACCAATTTTCAAGAAAATTGATCTGGAGATAAATTTTTGGCAGATGAAGGTGTAAAGGAAAAGGGTAAAACCCGCCAAGTCGGGTGTCCGTGACATTGAAGGAACATCTCCTCCTGCCGGGCTGTTATTTGGAATTTGACATATGGGTTGAATCCAGATCAGAGATATGTCATGTATGCATGTCGCTACATCACTCCCCCGCTGACTGGAAGTCGATTGTCTGGAGAACTTGATGACGTCAGGCCTTGATGATGTGTTGAGCATGTTGCCGAGGTGAAGCAGCACCACGTGCTTTGCAGATGAAGCTCAGAGGCTGTGTTTTGTGCGTCGAGACGTATGGACATAGTGCCGACGCCGCAGGTGACAGCCTGAGGAGAGGGGGGACGGCGTTGATGATCAACAGTGGCTGAGGGACGAGGAGTACGCGTTGTATCGACAATGATTTTACTGTCAGTTTTACCTTTGCCTCGCCCGCAGTTATCAGAATGCAACGCGTGCGCAGGTCGACATTCACAGAAATTTGTTAATCCCCCCTTTTCATATAGAAAGTGACAGTTTTTAATATTCATGGCAAGGTTATTTATTTTAATAAAACCCGGTAACATTATCTAATCATTTCTTTATTACTATACATCAATCATCGTATAAAATACCGGGAGCTCATAAACACGTAACTGGTTCAACATAGCGTTTTACAACCGACGTGTGCTTAAACAATAGGCCGTAACACCACGACGTCAGTAGTCTAGACTCTCGAAGAAACGTGTTACTTTTAGTAACGAGCCAGCAACGAATATAATTGCGTGCTTCGAACTCGATATATTCCCATTGCATAGCCCAAGGTCAGGCGTGAGTAGTGCGGGTGGAAATAGTAATGAGTGAGGCGATCGAACGCGAATTAGATGAATATAATACATGGGTATTGCATTAGCAGTTGGGGGGATTAGAGTATTTCAGTCACTTCAATAACTCATGCGTAAACGAGATTGCATTATACTGTAATGGTCTCACAGCTTAACATTGGCGTATCCCATAAAGTGCCATTGCTAAGTTATTTTGTTTGTATGGAAGAAAATAAATTATTCGGGGGGATTAACTTTGTTTCTGGCTGTAGGGACGATTTGAATAGGGCTGCCAGTACTTTTACCAGCTGCCACGTGATCATCTAGTCAAGTTTCAGGGAGCGATGATTTATTTGATGTTTTTTTTTAACGAGATTTAACACCATGGCGTGGTTATGCTGAGCCATGAAAACCTTATACCGTGGTAACCTCATAACTATTTAGGTCGGTTTCGTTTTCAGTAACAACGCCTAATGTATAAAATGCGCAAAAACACTGAAGATTTAAAATGGATTCAGTTGTAAAACAGATTTCACATATCTTCTTTCAAATGGTAGTAATCTTTAATCGAGTGCTCTTCGAGACTTCTAATCTAGATTTTACACAAAATTCTAGAAAAGTGCCAAGAGGAAGATTTGTGAATGTGCTGCAAACCCTATCAATCAAACGCCAATAGCCTAATGGGTTAAGATGTGGACAGCGAAACATGATGTCGTATGTTCGAGCCCGCCATTCGACTATTGTCGTGAACCTCCAGATACAAGCTGTACTGCTTAGTTGCTAGGGTTAACAGGAATATTAGTAATGTTACTTAAATAGCATTGCTAGTCTGCTTTTCAAACATAAAAAAAATCCCTTTCAATTAAGGATTTCATTCTTTTCGGGAAGCCTTGAATAGACTAACTGTTTATAGGACTATGAACCTTACCTTATCAGCCTGCAAATAATGCAACAGTCTGGACATAGACCTCTCCCAGGAGGAGGATTTGCCATAATCGTTGCACTCGGCAAGCGGATTAGCGTTCCCCGCACCATAGACAATGTGGTCCGTCATAGGTCTGCTTAATTTCGCTCTGGTATTTTTCGAGATGTTTATCCCGCCGTCTGTCGGTAGCCTTTGCGGTTTTCCAAGCTTTTTATCTCAGTCGCGGGAATGTAGATTCTTGAATCGATACCACACCGCGAGACACACAAATGGTCTTACAATGGTCAAATAAAGATTAACATCACAATTTTAGAATTATTCATACATAAACTTTGAAAAAAAAACACTTTCCTATATGTAATTATTACTTTTCATTTATTTGTATTGTTTGTTAGAATATTCAGAATATTAACACATAGACTGTGAACATTTCGACCAGCCAGCTATTACAAGTTACAATGTAGGACAAACCGACGAACGCGCGAACGGATAAACCTACAGGCGGTATAGGCTTAGTTACATGGCTCCCGTTCGGAACCATAAATAAGACATAGTATATAATACAACACAAAATTATATCATAAATACAGAAAAGACTGTCTCATTTACAACGATCTTGAATACTTGTGTATTGTGACACAAAATGCAAATAAGAATACTCTAAGTATCTGCAGTGTTACTAACGAACATAAATAATTCTCCATCTTAGTTATTTCGTCACGAAATCCAAGGATTTAACCAGTATTTAAATGATGTAGCTTGAAGAAAACGAGACAGGAAGTTTAAAGACATCTCTTAGCAAACAGTTACAAAGAAGCGAAACGGAAAGTTGTTATTTGTTCGTCTTATTTTCTTTAAGTGTTATAATGCATTCAAACAATGGCCAGTATTATGATTCGCCTTCACAAATTGGTAATATTTACAACCAATGTTATTATTCTACTAGCCACTGCCCGCAGCTTCGCACGCGTGGATAATCTTCCCGCGGTTTTCCTAAGATAAAAAATGCTTCAAGGTATTTTCATACCAAATTTCATCAAAATCGGTTCAGGGGTTTATGAAATAGAGCAATTTACTTAGTTAAAATAATTTCAATATTAACATAAAATAGGTTCTCGAGTGGCAGTCACGTACAGGCAAACGCAGTGTGGGACGACCCCCCACAAGTTGGAGTGACGACCTGCGCAGTGTTGCGGGAAGTCGATGGATGCAGGTGGCTCAGGACCGAGCTTCGTGGCAATCTCTGGGGGAGGCCTATGTTCAGCAGTGGACTTCTGATAGGCTAAAATGATGATGATGATGATGATGAGCCACCTGCATCCATCGACTTCCCGCAACACTGCGCAGGTCGTCACTCCATCTTGTGGGGGGTCGTCCTACACTGCGTTTGCCTGTACGTGGCTGCCACTCGAGAACCTTTTTTCCCCAGCGGTTGTCAGTTCTGCGAGCTATGTGGCCGGCCCATTGCCACTTCAGCTTGCTGATCTTTACGGCTATGTCGGTTACCTTTAGTTTGATTATTCAAATATATTTTGCTTTTCTTAAATTTTTAATTCAGCTTATTTAAGAAATAAATACTTGGCACTTTACTTTACATGCAAGGTTAAATATCAAAAATGACGTACATAATTCACCTAGTTTCATAAGTATGACCGATATGACATGTAACGACCAAATCTCAATTGTTTCAATGAGAAGTGATTTGTTTCAATTGTTCAAGGCACGTGGTGAAGGGATTATAACGTTTCCATATGAATATTATTTTATTTGAATAGTTCTACAAACTACTACAATTACTATAATTAAATCTGAAGCCAAGCATACCACTGCACGACCTCAACATACTGTGCCCTCATTCTACGTAGATCGGACCAAAATTGGCTGAAAGCTAAAGGTAGCCCGAGTTAACTATGACATCAGCACGTCTATCATCTCAGTCTCAGTGAACACGGGTGCTGTAAAGCACTCGAAACGACGGGAACATAAAAACAAAAATTTTACTCGATAAAATCCGTAAATAATAGTATCATTTCAAATATTTCTATAGATGCAAATATAGACCCTCAAATATACCATTATAATTCTATACAGAAAAAGTAATCTATAGATATATGTATAAATAAATAATTTCATAGAACATTTTCGCTCCATTCATCATCACCGCAGGTATGAAGACGTTTAACGGTCAACTGCTCGTTGCCTGCACAGATGCGATGCGTACAAACAAACATTTGTCACGACCCACTTCTGCCTGCCGAACGGAACGGAACGGAAACGGTGCACGCAATAACACACTGATTGCACATCGCAATAAGAACCGGAACGTCGTAAATATCTTTACGAGAATTGGGTGCGAAAGGTGATGTCCCTCATTCACATCGGAGACCTTGGCACAGACGAAACATTTGTCGAGTTATGGGTTCGAGTTGTAACAACTGATTATTATTATTATAAATTTTAATTTAAGAAAATAATTTTTGTTAGACATTTATTAAAAAGTCGATAAAAATTGTAATAAAAAAAAGGTTGGCATGCGGCTTGGCGGACGCAGTATGGACAACCCGCACTGTTTAATCTGTAAATAATTATGTAAGATAATATAGCAAAATATAGTTTATATCGTCAATGTCAACTAGATGGCACTAGTCATATTGTAGTACACGATATGGTTTCATCTTTCGAATATTTATGTATTGTTTTATGTGATTTACAATAACTTAGTATTTTTGTATTTTTTTGAGTGCAGTGTGATGTTTAATTCTAGCGCGCGGACGAGTCGACACGCACCTCGGAACATTCACAAGTCTAAATATTTAAGCCAGACATACATACATAGTTACCGTATTTTAGATGATTATTCTATCATCTGCCTGTGTAAAATTACACCCTAGGGGAATGAGACAATATTTTTTACGCTGCCGCGATATAACTGCCCCCAGTATCAAGAAGCCAACATCTTACAATAAGTTCTTCTGGTACTCGTATACTCTTGTATATTAGACACTTTAGTTTATATCCGTAAAATGTATGGTTCTCAAGGAGACCGCCTCTATAATCTTAATCCACACCTTATTTATTATAAGTATTTACAATATTGTTAATTTTTTTTGACGTGGTAGAGCCAAGCGGCGGCTTTAGCTTTTGCTCGAATGGGCCGGCTCGACCGGATTAATACCACGACCTCGCAGAATACCGGCGTGAAGTAGAAGCATCTTGTGCTTCTGCGTTTCGTTCGGTGAGTGAGATAACCGGTCTCCTTCCCCATTCCACTCCTTATCCTCTCTCCCATCTCCCAAATACCCTTAGAGGCCGACAACGCAACTGTAGCTCCTCTGGTGTTGCAGATGTATGTGGGCAACGGTAATCACTTACCATGAGGTGAACCGCTTGCTCGTTTGCCGCCTTTGCCATAAAAAAAAAATATTTTCTGAGAAATTAATTTAATAATATCGGCTTCTACGATCCCTTCGTCGAAGACAGAAGGACGCCTGAGACAAAAATAACCACATCAGTACCATCGTACTAAACATCTGTACGCCTGTAAAAAGTCTGTATGTCTGAGCAATAATAATAAATATATAATTTCAAGGTCAAGTAAAGTCCGTCATACCGCACTGGAGCAGCGTGTTGGACTCTTTCCTGCACCAAAACCAACAAAGTTTCTAATATATTTAAATTAATGAAAAATATAAGATAAGAGAGACCACTGTTTATAGAATACGAGAGATAAAAGTAAAACAATACTATAGTGATTTCTTATATTTACGCGATTCTTGTGCTTCTGCGTTTCGTTCGGTGACTGAGGTAACCGGAGGCCCACACCCCTTAGGCCCACACCCCTTTCTCCTTCCCCTCCTCATCCTCCCTCCAATCTCCCAAATAACCTAAAAGGCCGGCAACGCACTTACAGCACTTCTGGTGTTGCAGATGTACGTGGGCGACGGTAATCACTTACCATCAGGTGAACCGCATGCACGTTTGCCGCCTTTCCCCATAAAAAGAATACCCTCTCAGATATATGAGGAGAAAGCCTTTCCCAGTAGCGGGTATTTACAGGCTGCTACTTTTTACTTTTATATATTTACTTAATTTTGTCCTAACTATCGAAATTATGCTACGTCTATAATCTGTTTTCACCATGACCGTCCGGATAAACGCAACATATTTATTACAATTTTTTTTTTACTGTAGCAACGGAATTCATTTGTCTCGTTCGTATAAATGAACGGGAGCGTGTACCGTTTCAGCCTAGGCTTATCACTGGCAAGCGCCATTTGCTCAATAAAACTTATTGATTATTTTCGTCTGAGATCAAGTGGCCCTGTTGAGGTTGTTACACCAGATGATCGAGTATTATCCGAGCGTCCTTTTACTATTTTTATAGCCATTCTAACATGATAGTTATTTTATTAATAAAGCAACGTATCGTTCATTTTGAAAATCGTGATGTTCTTAGTTTTAACAGTAGCGGTCTAATGGCGTGAGTGTGGGTGACTAAGGACAATGTCGTGGCTCCTGATCCGTGACTGATGAGAGGATACCCTCGAAATTGCCAGACGCAGCCTACGGTGCCAGGTGGTACGATTGCTAACCCGCTTGCCAAATGTATCTATTTCGGCAAATGCTCTCTTCTGGGAGAGGCGTCTGTCCAGCTAACGGCTAATTAGAGAGTGACAAAGAAGAAGACACCGGCATTTCACAACCAGAACTGGAAGCCCGAATAGAACTAAGTATATTAGACGACGAGAGAGTTGTGGTACTTTCAACTCGCACTGTTTTACTACTCGGAATAAAACCAAATTTTATTTTATTTTTAGTCTGAGTAACGCATCCAATAATAAAGCGCAAACAACTTCAATTGAATCCGTGCGGTGACTCATATCTCACTTGAGAACTTACCGTAAATATAGAACCATTGTGTCCTTTTTTTATTTAAATTGTTTACTAACACATTTCACTAGAACACGACACATTAGAAAGATAAATGTTCTGCAAAGAAATTAACGACGCTCTGCACGCCGTTTGGCTTAATAAAAGCACTTTAAGAAAACCAATTAACAGATCTGGATCGGTCTACGTGTTAGTTTTTGATGCAATTTATTCGTTTTTGGACGTTGCTGTCGTTTGTTGCATTACATTGTGCCTTAATTTCGAGGATAACGAATCGTTATAATAATTAGGATAGGAATCGATGGTTACGAACTTGTAAAATTGGGTAGTAATATCACCACATCCCGGTGTAGATAAAAGCTTTAAATTATTGTCATTGCCAAAAAGTCAAATATCACAAACTAATCGATCGGAGTTTCTTACACAACAAAAGCATTTCAAATTTGAATTAAGGAAAATAGAAAAAAGATCCTTCTAATTTGTAACGTTATTTATGACCAGTCTAGTTTTATGCTTATACCAAATACTTAGTACCTAGGCGACCGAAAGTGGTGTCTCTTCAGTATGCCGTGGAAATGTGATAACTTTCCTCTATATTTATGTATATATATTTATATAATCTTTCATTTAAAGTATTAACATATACGTACTAGTGTGTAGGCAATGGCAATAGGCAATTTTAATCTCCAAATGCCTACGTCACCTGCACATGGCACAGTGTGCACTAACAGTAAACAAACGACCGAATGACGACGAAATTACCATCCGAATGGGCCGAACCCAAATTCTACAGATTAGTGATAGGGAGCAGAATCACAAGTGCCAGGGTTCACTGCCTTCACCAACCCGTTTACCCA
The DNA here is from genome assembly GCA_029286595.1 of Bhutanitis thaidina. Taxonomy (NCBI): domain Eukaryota; kingdom Metazoa; phylum Arthropoda; class Insecta; order Lepidoptera; family Papilionidae; genus Bhutanitis; species Bhutanitis thaidina. Next base: position 2,555,103 of record JAGSMS010000034.1, on the reverse strand, counting down.
GTGTGAATATGCGGCAAACCTTCCAAGAAATGCATGCCGGACTTTGCTGGCACTTTCTAGAAGAGGCCTATGTTCAGGATCTATGTTCAGCAGTTGACTGAAATAGGCTTATGTAGTAGTCATTATAAAAAGAACTTTTCTTTTACACTCTACATATTAATTACGTCAACTCTAATAATATAACTTCTCCAACGTACCACGGTCCGGGAAATTTAACAAAAAAAAAACTGAAATTGCAATGTGCCATTTGCCCCCTATTAATTTCAATTTCACTGTCTGCATGCTACACGTCTTGCTCTTTTTATAAACGTCAAATCTTAACATAACGTGACAAATCATTTGATATGATTCATTGCAGTTGTTAATATCACTCAAACAAACATACAAAAACAGTAAATTTTTAAGTGTTTTTCGATAAATCACGTCCACCTATAATTTTAAACAAAAAAAGCAACAATAACTTTTGTACATCAAGTCGTTATTTATCACTAATTATAGGTTTCTAACTGAATTACAGTATACATAATTACTAATTATTGCACATAAACTATGAATTTTAATATCTATGTTTTTGATTATGTTTTGGTGTGAGACAAGGGTTGATGAAGTTATTTATAAATTGCCTCCTATATCTTGCTTGTTTAAACTATCAAAAGCCGCTTGAAATTAAACAATTATTTACGGATTCCATCGCGTTAGTTTTTGTTTCAATGTTTCCAACGTTTCGAGCGCGTTACAGCATCTGTGGTCACCGGGGACTAAGTTAAACTAACTAAGTTAAATGCTGAATGTCACTCGGGCTACCTTCAGCATTTAATTATTAATTTTGGTCCGATTTACACAGAATGTGCTCACAGTATCTTGAGCTCGTGCAGCTTGAGGCTTGGGTTTTAGATTTAATTTTATTTATTACTAGATTTCAAACCTTTGATTAGGATATTTTTGATTTCAATAGCCTCGCGAATCATCTTTGGAATCGGTGTTCTTTTGCGAGGATTTTGGTGTCTATCTAATCTGATGCAATGGTTGGGGCGATGTAGAATATGATCATAAACTGCAGACTTCGGAAGTCGCGTTTACTCGTCTTATTAAGTCTTCTTCTACTTGTCTTCGGAAGTCTAATTAAGTGAGACTTGACTATTTATAGAATTACGACTATCACGGTATTATTATTGAATTAAATATTTGAAGGCGAGCTTAGAATAACTTCGCCTTTTTGATTCTAGATTTACAAACTATTTAGTTATGACGTCATTTTTGTTTCGGCGAAAAGAGAAAGTCGACAATAATAAATCTTATTAAGATCAAAACTTCTGCTTAAATCCGCGCCTCAAACACATTTGTCTTTAAAAGAAGTTACGTTTCGTATATATCTTTTAAAATTCATCTCAAATTGTTTACGATCTATTAAAAATAACACCTTTATTGGCTGTAAAACGTTTAAAAGAGCATGACCTACAAATTTATGATTGGTATTTCCAACTGTTTCATCTTCAAAAGAAGTAGGCTGGCATTGTATGTGGTAATTTGTGCCAGTGGAATAATTAGATTCTTGCACCGTGAACCGCCCTCGATATACTGCATCGTAGGCGTCAAGTTTTTTGATATAAATCTTCATTTGATGACCTGGGTGGAGAGACTAATCAAACAGCATTGTGATCGAGATGCGTTCGTATTTGAGAATGAGTGCAGATCATTTTTGAATCTCAACACAATATATAGTTCATAGTATAATAAACATTATAGACTACAATTCCGATTCCTTCTGAACAATGATTATGATATTTATAACATTTTATAATTTAATTATTACTAAGAGATTTTAAATTATTAAATTATTAAATGCTAACTGCATTAAACCTTATTTTTTCTGAATCACGCAATAAATATATTACTTTATCTAGAAATGACCAGTGAATTTAAAACAAAGTTAAAGAGAAACAACCATCTTCAAACTCTTTTTTCTCATCCTTACAGGTGGAATATTTTCCTGCATAGTCTATTCAATAAAAAAAGAATTAACGAAGATATCGCGTAACGTTCAAAATAAATACAGACGAATTGGTAACCTCTTTTACCACCTTTATAACCGACCGCAAAAAAGGAGGTGGTTGTTGAGTAATTGAATACCACAAGGTTGATCGCGCTTCAATTTGAGAAAAATTCAACCCCAAGGATAGGAAAATAGGGACGGAAGTCGGATGAAAATTGTTTCAGTTTTAAGTAGCCTCTCTTTCTAATATGGCTTTGGTGCAATTTTTTCACTTACGAGGAGCTACCCGCCTAGATGCATTATTATATGCCAAATATATTTATCAATAGGGCATTGACCTCCTTGTTCAGTTTGAAATATAGTGGAATAAATAAATAAACAGAACCCAATCCAGCGTAAAAAAAACTTGTAACATGAGACGATAAAAAGCAACTAGCATATCTGTTTAAAACTCGCTACGTATGAGTATATTGCAACCCAAACCTTGTAGTGAGAATGTACGTAGATAGAAGTGCGCTCATAAGTCACTAAGGAAGAAGCCAGTGCGGGCCTAGCAAATCATATTGATGTGCAGGTCACACACGTAACTCGCATGCCATCCCTCTATCGGACGCGTTTAGCAGGCGCTTAGGATGCTTGGGTCAATAAAAAACAGAAAACAGCTAATGTATTACATTAGTAAGCCTCACAGTTTAACCTCTGTATATTTAATATAACTTATTAAGTCGTAAACAAATTTCCTAATCGTTTGTCTCAACATGTCCTATTGTTTGCTGGTAGACTATCAAACAGTTGTCAGTGAAGCGTATTAAACGTTAAGGTAACAGACATGCTTATATGGAAGTGTCAAATTTGACGAACAATCATTGTTCCCTTTGAACATTGTTTTTATGTACCAGGCGTGGTATTAACTGTTCTTAACTATCGACAAAGACCGACAATGCGCATTAGTATGCTCATATCAAAGCTTAAATTATAAAGCGCCGCTATGATATTAAAGTCTGCTGATATCAAAGGCGACTGCGTGGTTTAGTGGTCACTAACCCGGGTTCCTATCCCAGTCGTAGTCAATATTTGTGCGATACACAAATTATTCGTTTTCTGATCTGGTTGTAAGGTTCCTCCGATATTTGGAGTTGTCGATCTTAAAGGATATTTGGGGAGGGAGAGGTGTGAGGCCTTGGCCTCCGGGTACCTCACCCACCGAACACAGAACCATGAGATGCCTCTACTTCACAACTCTCCAAGCATGCTATAGTTGGAAGGTTTGCCCATACACATCACACTGAGCAAGTGTGTTAGAGCGCATACCCAGTACCCACGCACTTGTGATACTGCTCCCCATAACCAGGGTGGGTTTGCACTTATTCTTATGAACAGGGTTCGGTACCAAGTGGACCTAATGTACGTGGACTAACTACATCTCTACTATCGTCTCATCTTTACTATCAATTCTCGTTGTTCATAAGTGTTATATCATTCTGTGGCTTTGATATTTATATTCTATTAAATATTTCAAGTGTTCTCTCTATAAATTGCATCACAAGCTAAGCTCGTAATCAATTTTATACATAATTCATTGTTCGTGGGCGAACTGGTAACTGGTTCGTCCGCGAATATCAAATCAAGGTAGTTGTTGTTATTGCTGGCGTGTTACCCAATCCTACGTTAGATTGGACACTGTCTCGTTGCAGATAATGTTAACGAAAGATCGATGAGACGCGTCTGTTGCGTGGTGCAAGTTATGGGATGTACCGTTTTCATTTCACCGAAATAAAACTAGACCATGGCAAATAAATATATAGTCATCAACTACATCGTGAGCCTGATCCAAGTTGGATTTAATCGCCATGTGTCGACCGTTGATAGTTGGATTGGCGTAGTCCTGCACCATAGACACTACTGCCCTTTACCGGTCTAGATAAGTTAGATTTGGCATGTTAAGGATAATTATCCCGATATCGGGCAGAGATCTTGATATACACTTGTCTAGATTAGATGTGAGACACTAACAGATAAGAAAAATACAAATGTTGAGACTAACCCAAAAAGATGAAGACTGAAAAGAAAAACAGGAGTTATAGGCAAAGAAAGAACAGAAAAATGAAAGAACGTGTAATAATCTGAGCCAAAAACTAATGAACAAAAATAAATCTTCTCAATAAGACAAATTACAAATACTGCAAGGGATAGAGAGGAATGGCACGATCTGATGTTAGAGGCCAAGATTCATTTAGGGATGCTGAGACTGTATCTAAATTTAAGGATAATGAAACTAACGTATTGCATATTTATAGCTTAACATTATTTATTTAGCATTTACATACAAATAATTTTTACATTAAATTTTTAATAAACTGTGTGCTTGTAGTTTCCATGCGTGATATTATTAGATAGGACTATTCTATTGAATTAGAATCTCATGTTTTTCAGGAGACCTACGCTTTTAATATTAATTTGAAACTAATTAACTGGAAATAACTCGAGCTATTTCAGAAAACAAAAAGACTGGATGAATTATGCTTTATTTATTAGCGAATATAACTAGATGTCGCAGTATCACGTAACTTACACCAAAAGAAACTTCCGAGAAGTCACACTATCAGTGCCAGCGGCGTAAAAATGGCGATGGCATTGGCACGCTGCGCTCGTCATCTTCGCATTCCTCAGCTGGTGCACTCGCAATACCCAATATTTAAAACGTCTGTTGGCCCATTTGGCTTGCATCGTAAGACTACACGTAAATTATTGAGGAGTGTGACATTTAAATTTTATGAATAATTTAATGACGAATGCATAAATTTTCGAACATATACGAGAGTTTCAAAATTTCGAGGTATAGAGGGGATAGGGTGGAGCTAGGGATCGCTTGATACCATTCTAATTTAGGGGCACACAAATATGTCACATTTTATCTCGGTTTATATTATTTTACAACACCATTTTGACGGCTCGGTGGCGTAGTGGCTAAGCGTTTAGCTGCGGCGCTGTGGGTCGCGGGTTCGATTCCCGCACGGGACTAGTATTTGTATGAACTACAAATAATAGTTCCCGGTCTGGGTGTTTATCCATGTGCAATTCATGTATGTAAACTGCCTCCACGATACAGGAGAAATTCCTACAGCGGAAGGTAACGTTTTTAACCTAAGTATAAAAAAAAAAATATTTAATAATAATGTTGCTTTGATATACGAGTTTATGTTGAACAGTATAGCTCTCCACAGGCGAATCCCCTGGCTACTGATATATTGTTAAAATTGACATTTAAAAAAAATTGATGATGGACTTTATTAAAAATTATAAATCACAATATAGAGTAACAAAACTAAAACAAAATAGATCCCAGAATTTTTTGCCGGTACTTCACTGTGAAGGTTTTGTTTTAAGAACCGGTGTAGATTTTGACGTTCATAAGAGTTAAACTCAACCCAAATTGAATAAAAAAAGTTTTCACTTTGCCTTTGACTTTGAGAGAAAGATGTACATCCACTATACGAGATGTACATATACATATAGACTACACGGGACTCTCGCGACCTCATGGCAGAACATCCCACAGACATGGAGGCTGCATCTCTAGTGGGCGAGCGCAGTGTTGCTACCGTATGCGCAACGGACCTATATATATCGAAGTATAAGAAGTTACGATGATGTTAAATAATGAAAAAAGATATAAAGGATTTTAAAGAATGATAAATGGCAATTCCACACATGCTATCGTCGAATATCTAGAGTTAATACAGATCTGTACTTTTTGTATTTCAATGTCAATAGACATATATAAAAACAGAAACGTGTTTTTCAACCAAAATTTACGTTCATATGGAGAATAGCAATTTTTTAATTGTTACCATATTCTTAGTCGGTATTTCCCATCTTCGCTAGATTTTTATTATAAAAATTACACAATGAAAGTTATCTAATACAACTTCGAATAGAGCATTGAACTCTCGTCAAAGATGGTTCATTAATCTGTAAGCTCATAAATCATTTCAAAGCGCGGCTCACAGAAGGTTGGTTAATAACACATATTAATAAAGTTAATTGCTACTTCTATTTCGATCGCTCAACACGCGTTTATAAATTACCTGTATTTATCTTTTGACGTACTATACGATGCACAAAAAAATAAAAATTCTGACATCACTACTGACCGTTAGAATTTTGAATGTAGAATGTTTTTTTTTTTATTTTGAATTTAGAACGTTAGGCATGCGATAAGATCGCGATGTCAATAGTGTCAGAGATTGTCATCTCAAAACCTCATTTTGTTTCCCAGAAGGATGCCTAAATAAAGGACCGTTTTTAACACAAAAAAAAAAGAAACTTTACGCAAATTTTAAATTCCAACCCCACAGCAGTTTGTATACGGATAAAATACGAAAGCGAATTAAAAGTGATTCATTAACAAATCTTTTATTATGTCGTTAGCATGTCTCAAGTGAGCCGTGGTAGCCGTAGCCGTAGAGCCGTGGTAGCCTAGTGGTCAGGACGCTCACTTTAGTTTCATAGAGCGCGAGTGACCTGGGTTCGATCCCCGGTGCCGGCCCCACTAAAATTGTTAATAGCAATTACAAGTGCTGTATTTGCCACGTGCTCGGCGGTGAAGGAAAACATCGTGAGGAAACCTGCGTGTCTGAAAATAATAAAAAATATTGTTTCGAGGGTATGTGAAGCCCGCCAACCCGCACTGGAGCAGCGTGGCGGGCCTTTCTTGGCTCCTAAACCCTCATCTGATACTCGTATTTGAGAAGGAGGCCTTTGCCTAGCAGTGGGCGCTTATAGGCTGCTACTTTACGTTTTTACTTGTCTCAAGTTAACAAATTAAATTTGAAAAGACTATGTTTAACTTTCCGTCCGCGGAAAATAAATCTCTGTTATACGATATTCGAAAAGTTTAATGTTTTTCATTCTTGAATTACACCAGCGTGAGTATGGCAAATTTATGATTTTTAAACCACTTCTATTTTTAAACCTCTTCTATTTTTAAACCACTTCTCTCTTCCTCCTAATTAATATTAGAAATAAAAAGCAAACATATTTTTGACCTGATACTACGAGCCAAAGCAATCCATAATTGCTATATCAAGTTTGTTTGCTTTCTAATTTTGGACTCATCGCATTTCACTTAAGTTTACCTCCCTCGTAACTACCACACAACCAACATACCTTGTTCATTATAATATGCCCAAATTGCAAACGGTGGATTTCTCAAAATAAATGTGTCTAAAATAAATTGTAAAATACCACACATTCTTGCATAGCCTGCATGCATACATGCGCGGAAATCGTTATAATATAATTAAACAATGTATAAGACCTTACATACACTTATTACATATAAATTCTTACGGATATTTATACATGAAGGAATGATATTTTTTTAATTCCGTCGTAAGTTTATTTCATTATTAATTATTATAAAACATGATAATTGCTTCAAGTTTCTGCTACCGGCCAGTTCCTTATTACAGTCGGTACAAAAGACTGCTATAACTGTTTCCCGATTCCATTTAATAAATTAATTAATTATTCGTTGTTCAACATTTGTTAATTAATGTAAAGTTTACAACGCATCAAATACCTTATATAACAAACACAAACCTTTAGGTTTTCCTTCACCGCCGAGCACGCACGTAAAATTGCTACTAAGAATTTTTGTGGTGCCGGCACCGGGGATCGAACCCAGGTTGCACGCGCTATATGAAACTAATGTTAGCGCCCTGACCATTAGGCTATCACGGCTTTATTCATAAGTATTCATTCATTCAAAAGTGATAACTTTCACTATTTGAATTGACATCACAATTTATATCCCCTCATGTAATCCAAATATCATTTCATTGAGGTAGCAGCCAGTACTCGTAAATGTCTGACGACTGGGCTGGCCAATAGCCGTGGGACATTTACTATATAGTATACATTTACTATATAAACAATTTCAGCGGTGCTAGAGCTGGGGACTGAACCCAGGTAACCGGCGTACTAAAGCGAGCGCCCTGTGCACTAAGCTAGCGCGGCTTCATACCAAAGTAAAAAAAAGTAAAACACGAGATTTTGTTATCGCGCCTTTGCTAAAATATTACTGTGTAATAAATCTCTCCAGCGAGACACTATTTCAAAAAATCATTATAAATTTGTCATAAAAATGTATTATGTATGAATAATATGCAGTTCCAACTGTTGTAATTTATAAGTTATCTGTCAACAGAAGTAGAAACTTCGAAACAAATGTGCGAAGTTTTGTTTTTTTTTATAATGAAGTTATTGTGAATCATCACATAGTACAACACTGATACTCTAACGGAAGCTTTACGAGCGGTTTTTAAAATGTCTCGACAATATATAATGTTATGATTTGAAAGCGCAAAGACGTTAATTTAAAAAAAGGTAACTAAACGTAGAATCTAACCATTCGTTTAAACACACCACCATAAACTTAATTTCATCATATAAACTAGGTAGGTACGAACGCAGCTCTAGAAAAATATAAGGTAAAGAGTGAGCTCAAGATTTCCTATGCCTTTTTTATTTAATTTACCAGCCTGTAAAAGTCAACTGCTGGACATAGGTATTTTCATGAAGGCGCCAATAAAAGCTGCCATGTCATGCATGGAAGATTTGCCCACACACACCCTCGCACTAGAGATGCTACTCCCCATCACTGGTCTGCAGCAACATACGCCGTACTCAATACGGCGAATGTTGCTGAAATTTCTGCCACCGGTCACCAGACCCACGTTCGTTAGCCAGCATGGTGCACGACGTGCAGGGTAGATTGAACTTCAGAGAAAAAGATGCTGATGAATATACTACCTAATCGTTTAGCTGCAGCGCTGTGGGGCGTGGGTTTGATTCCCGCACTGGACACGTATTTGTAAGCACAAAGCTTGAGAAAAAAATATGTATGTAAACTGCCTCCGCGAGTACCAAACCTGCGTTTGGAAAAGAACTACCGGAGAGAAGGTGGTGAAGAGGTTTACTAAAGTTTAATTACGATGGGGCTGCTGTTATCGTGGGGTAAATGCCAGCTAAGTTTCATACGCTGAAGGTATTATCTATCCTATTTCTTTTCTCTATCCTACCAGTATTTAAGTCGAAAACATAAAATTTCGGATACTTTATTTGTTTTAAATTATTTTTTTTGTATCAGGTACAGAGCTTCTAAATAATTTTGCTTTGCAAGCTTCGGAAGCGATGGTATCGTAAGTTTTCGTCCGCATCCATAAGAAAAAACTAATTCGGGGTCTGCTTTCGTAGGATTTTAGTCAGTACAAGCGCGACATAATCGTCACTATCTTTAATGACACGTATGTATTGCGCATTTAACAAAAAAACATTAACTCGATAGAAATAGTAATTAATGAGAAAAACCACGCTGTCACACCGAAGTCCCAGTCCCTGTTCGTACAGTCAAATGAGCCGTCTTTGACCGTACCGAGGTTAGGGAACCCTGCAAATGTTGTACCCAATTTCTATAAGAAATTTTAGTAAAAACTTATATAAAAACCTTGAGCACGTTCTCCTATAGAACGTAACACCGCCACTAAGTAAAAGACGTCCCAGATTGTCATTCAAACAACTCAATTGAAGTATGCACTAATGACATGTGTCGTAACGTCTCGAGAATATAATTACAGTAGGCAACCTCTCGATCAGTCGAACTCATCTATTGCTCAATACGATAACAAACTTAGGGAACGAAGCACAATGAACATCGTCTTGTTTGCTTACGATTTCAACTTATTGCTTACAAAAAATAAAGTTTCTATTCGTTGGGAATTCGCTTGAACGATATGTAATTGACTGATACTTTACATTTGTCTATGGTGCAAAGACGTGTTATAAGTCGGTTTTTTTTAGTCTATAACAGACAATTTCGATGTAGCTGAAAAGGTTTTTTTTTCTATCGGAGTTAAAGTTATATGTTTTAAAAGTGCACTATTGTGTATTTTTTCGTTATTAGTCTTTAATTTTCACTCGAGTGATTCTTATAGCAGAACCAAAAGTCAAGGTGAAATATCCACCATAGAATTTACTTTTCCTTATTTCTTCTCCGTCAGAGGAACTAAGTTACAAAACAGTGGAAGATTATAAACACGACAAGAAAAATTTCTATTTCATTCCATAATTGAATATCGCATAAATAAGATACTGAACAAGTTTTGCCTACCCGCGTTTCGCTTTTAACTTGAAACACGCGTAACGCAATTGCCTCGTTGCTCGGCCGTGATCTTGATCTCGATTTTCGATTACATTGTCAATGACGCGTGCCCATCGGCTGCCGATTGCGGCCGCCAGGCGTCGCCACCGGCAGGCAGCTGTATCATCCATCACAGCATGCTATCACTAGCCGAGCTACCACTGAAATGACATGATGAGATAGTGTATGTAAATATATGTAGCTTATCTTAACGTGTTATCATAGATTTGGACTTGTAAATAAAATGTTACGCAATTGCATTCACGGCATCTTTTCCTTATTACAAAGTAGGTCTACGAAAGATAATTTATAAAGAGACTAGCGAATCGCGCCGGCTTCGCACAGACTGATTTGTAAATAATGTTTATATACGACTAGATCTAGTCGAATTTATAAGAAAATAGCTTATTTACTAATTATATAACACCTCGAATACACTAGATCGAATTTTCTTACAGATTTCATCAGTAGTATCAATGGGATATATCTCTACTTTAGTAAAACGTCAACAATCGGACAATATTATCTCGCTTATAATTACAATACAAGTAGAAGTCATCGAACATAACAAAGAATCCAAGGATTATAACCTTTGACCAAAAGAAGAGGATACTTATGAAAAGTACCCACCGAGACGAAAAGATGAAATTTATAGAATTATTCAGTTCTCTAGTAGAAACCATGAGCCAGTATCTAGGTTTGTCGTGGTTTTTCCATATCAGAAACTTTATGTTAATGGTCAAGCTGGCACAAAGCTAATTTAGTGGATGATTAATGAAAAATAATGTCAGTTATTTATATAAATAGGTTAGAAAATTAGAGAATGGGGTAGCAGATGTTTGCAATTGCTTTGAACTTTCAATTGTTATTGTACGTGCCAATGTAAGGCAGCTGTTCGCACCATTTGTTCAACTAATATCTCCATCGCCCTTTGAAAGCACCCAAGGTCGCTCGGATTTAAATAGTCTACTTTTGTTAAACACACTCCCTTCGTGGACAAGACTCTTTTACAGGGAAATATCATTAAACGCATTTAAACTATATTTATTTTCGAGATCGCGCCATTTGAGCATCATTAGAAACATATTTTTTAATATTCTTGTAAACAATGCTGTAAACTTTAATTTAAAATAACTTTTACGTGAGACGTTAAAATATAATTATGGTGGCGTGGGCCTAACAGAATAACTACAATTGTGCCCTAGATTTGGCGCCGGTATTCACGAGTCTTTTCCAGCACTCCTTTTTAGACGGCTTTATTACAACCTATCCCTAAATAGAACTGGAACTCCCTGCCCGACGAAGTTAAGAAATCGGCAAGCAGGAACTCTTTTAAAAAGTTTGTTAAAGACAATTATTTTAATTATTAATAATTTAAATTGACTTATTTAGTTATTATTGTGTTTCTTATTTATATTTATTTATCTATGTACATATATAATAGTATATTATTATGTATATCATGTATATTTTTATTCATTAATTTTATTATTATTTATATTTGTTTATAGTTATTTTAAAATAATTTTATTACTTAGTTAATTTACTAAATAAATACACCTGCTACGGCTATCTCACCAACCCATGGGTTGACTGGCAGAGAATGCCAATAGGCATTCAGTCCGCCCTTTGTCATCTCAAATTATAAGGGGTGTCAGCAATAAAGTTTTTTAAAAAAAAATGAGGCGAACTACAGGCCTATTGCCATCACCTCCTTTTTATTTAAAGAACCACTCAAGACTGAAGTTGTTTGGAGGTATCCACGGGCTGCAGGAGCTACCTGATGGTGGACTGATAGTTCGATTTTCACCCTAATTCAATTAAGAAACCAGTAAGGTTTCCGTCGTTGTCGTTCAGCAGGTGATCTTCTAGTTTATCTGACTCATCAATTGGCAGAGGCAGTTGACTCCAAGAGGGACGCCTTAGCGGTTAGTTTAGACGCACCGAAAGCCTTTGATCGGGTTTAACACATGGCGCTTCTTTCCTACGGACTTCCCGAGAAATGATGCAATAGGGTTACCAGTTGCCTGGGGGACCCGCGCATCAAGATTGTTATCGACGGTGCTTTCTGGTACTCCAAACTAGAGAATTCTAGTATTCTACAAGGCTGTGTACTGTCTACTTCCATGTTTCTTCTGCGCATCAATGACATACGTGGTCTTTCATAGCAGGTTATATGAGTAACCTCAAAGTTGCTCAGCGGTCTATGGAAGGGGCTATGCTCCGTGTTTCTCTGCGCGATAGAATCTGTAAGTAAAACAGCAGAACTAGGGTAACCGACATAATCGTAAAGATCAGCAAGCTCAAGTGGCAATGGGCCGGCCTCATAGCTCGCAGTACTGACAACTTTTTATACGGGGTAGAGCCAAGCGGTGGCTTTTGCTGCTGCTCGAATGGGCCGGCTCGACTGGGTTGGTACCACGATCTCACAGAATATCGGCGTGAAGTAGAGGCATCTTGTGCTTCTGCGTTTCGATCGGTGGGTGGGGTACCGAAGGCCCATCCCCCTTCTCATCCTCCCTCCCATCTCCCAAATACCCTTAAAGGCTAGAAACGCACCTCCAGCACCTCTGGTGTTGCAGATGTACGTGGGCGACGGTAATCACTCACCATCAGGTGAACCCCTTGTTCGTTTGCCGCCTTTCCCATGAATAAAAAAAATCGGCTGATTCAATATCGTGGTTTGCGGAATTATTTTAGATGAGGCCTATGTTACAGAACTGAATGAATCCCTTCAACATAAGTCAGGTTTCGGGTAATTAATGAATTATCATTGCTTCGCAGCTGAGGGCTCTCCTCTCATTAAATTGTCATTAGTCTGCAGCCAATCACGACAGTAATTATGTCGTTACACTCGTTTAAGTGACTATGCCGAGTGCCCATGAATTAGTGAGTGGTAAATATACAAAATAAAATGATTTGCACGTCTCATAACGCAAAAGCGTTAGAGGTAGTGCATTGTTACTATAATATGCATTGTCTTATAATGTTTAATTTTCTCTTGAAATTTCATTATACATAAAATGTAGTCGTTTTAAACACACATTTATACTTATCTATAAAATTCTTAATATGTTTAAGAACTATTTAAAATTTTGGTATTCATTTCCGTCGTGTCTCAATCTTAATTATCTCTACTATTTACCGTTATAAAATTTTTTGCGAATTAATGATTTGATTGACTCGTCTTATTTGCTGTTACTGCATAATCGTATGGTGATCTTATAAAGAAATTATCATATGTAAGAATCTAACATCATATTTAAATATAGATATCATATCCGAAGATCTCCTTCTTCGGAATCTTTTATAATAATCAAGGTGACTGCACCACCACCACAGGACAGAAATTGTCGCAGTTCAAAATTAGACCCTAAGGCCGAATATTAATACAGAATATAGACCACATAAACATGGCGGACTGGCGCATGAACAAACAGAGAAACGGATATTAAAGTGAAATCTTAGGACTGCCTTTTTACAAGTACGAAACCCTAAAAAAAAGATAATAGTACATAATAATTTAACTACATAAATACAATTATTTGCATATGAAATGGAGGCAGATGGTGTCACCGTAAGGTCGAGGTAGCCAGAGCTCGTTTGATGCACAATAGACCCGAATAACGAAGACGTACTGTCTTCAAAATGATATAGTATAAGTTTTCAAGGTTTTGCAGAATTTATCGTTTAAGTTACTCTGACCTGTTATTTATTGAGTAACCATTGATAACTAGCTAGCTATTTACTATTAACTGCTGTATTTTTATTGTTTAGATTTCTAATCCCTTCCACAATATTCAGGCGCGGATCAAGGTTTCTGTTCGGGCGAGGTAGGTTTTTGAGTTTCCTATTTTCTATGAAAAGGAATAGTGAAGGGTGCAGCATTAAGGGTGGATTATCTAGTAGGGAAAAGTAATTGCACTCATTGTATCCCTTGTATCCGCCCACCCCGTATCCCTCGTGTCCGCGCCTGTCAATATTTGTAAATATTACAAATTATTAATTACGGTTTACCAAGACAAGACATGTCATTATTATAACATATTTTCACATATATATAACACTCCTGTCGACATCTTTAGCAACTGCTCCCTACAGATTGACCCTAACGGTACGCAGATCTGAGCCACGTAATTGTCAACCCACATACAACTTACTAAGATCAGAATTGAATATACACATCATTAGAGTCCCGGCGCTATGGCGCCAAGAGTGACGTCACTATCGGTGAGCGAGAACAATTTGCAGCCATCGACTATATTAGTTAAATGAATTCTGTCTTACAGAGTGATCAGTACGTGTTTACGGAGTAATAGAATGTCTAGGTCAATGATAAAGGACTGGAGGAAAAAAACAACTCCATATTGTTGTGTAATGGTCTAAGATTCGGACTAAGGATGAGCCTACCCTGTAATGAGAGATTTTTTTTATAAAACATTTAGTATAAACTTTTATTACGCCCATGTTACTTTTATATCCCGGCCGGCCTCTCTAGATATTTTTTTTTTCGATCTCTCTCTACATTAGTAGAGAGAGTAGTACCTGGTTATGCCAATAAGTTGGATGCCAGTCAATATTAAGAAAAGTACAAGATTTTACAAGCAGACAAAGACAAACCGATTCACACATAGTAAAGGAAAATAGTATGCTGATTTCGGCCAATAAAACACCTGACCTTGGCTATTATTTAGGTCACAAATTAATACACTGACATTCGAAAAACTACTTTTATTATTATCACAAGAGATTCGATAAAGACATCGCGATGCTGAATGTATGAAGTCGATAGCATCTATATAGATTTTATCTTATCTGACATTGTGGTATTTAGGTGAAAAAATCTGCATATATCATTAATTTCTTTTGGGATAACAGACACTACAATTTTTTTACATACTGTCTAATATAATTATCTGTATATTATTAGTGTTACTCGGCCTATTTAATTCCACTGCCGCCACAACACAAGACTCTGCAAGAAAAGGGTCCAGCTAAAGCTGGCATAAATTTCTTGCAATATTTCTTGTTCACATCTTTGGCCCAGCGGGGTACTCTCACTCACACTAGTGAGTCTGTTGGGTTTGGATTCAGCAAATTCGGACGGATATTCCATCATCATTCGGTTGCCAGAGCCTAGTTCGTTAGCTAGCCAGGTGCAACACGTGCAGCTGAGGTTGGCATTTGGAGAAAAGGGTAGTATATTCTCCCGCACACCCCTTTCTGTATAAATCACTCATAATAATAATATTCCTTGTGGTGGTGTACCAAATTAATCTGTGGATTAGAATAAAATAAAAAAACAAAATAAATTTTATTTTATAAATAAAAATGGTTTATTAATAGAATCATTCGACATGATTCTAGAAATTCATTTCATTGATGTGAAAGAAACAGATTTAATGTGCTAAGATCAGTATGCGGCATTTAATTAAAAAAAAAAATAGTTGTTTGAAGATGAAACAGAAAAGCTTTGAAAAGTCACACGTCCAATCGCAATGCTGGTTAAATCAATCAGCTGATCGCTTCTGACAAATACAATGAAATTTCTTTACATCACTAAAAGTAAGACTAAAAAATTCGTTTTGCTTAGAAACTATATCTATCTGGGCAACACACAAATAAAAGTTTATATTACTGTGAGCTAAAAATGTTCGTGGGAATACAAAGTTCAGTCAGAATCTAGCATAAAAGCCCACGGAGATTCAAATGATTTTTTTGCAATATAACAAGTATCCATTCATCTTACCTTAAAGTTTTCAAAATCATATTAATAACTCCTTCGTAGCGCATACCTACTAACCCATACAAATTAAAACTAAAGCTTGATCTCAGTAACCCAGTTGGCACGAAACTTTTCAGTAAGACAATATAAGTGAAATAATATAAAGGAATGCATGTATTCCTGGGAATAAGCTGGCCCAAAGTGTTTCTGAAAGTTGTATTGTATTAAAATCATTTAAAAGAAGTGAAATTTATAATTAAGATTCAGATTTTTTTTCTTCGCATAGCGAAATTCCTCACCAACCCGCATACCCAGAGTGGTGAGCATGGGCAAATTTTCCATTTATTGCATGCCAGATTTTATTGGCCTTTATAGGAGAAGAAAAAGAAAGAAGAATATTTATAAAACCTTAATTTTAGCTGGGTGTGTTTACAAATAATAAAAAATACATATGGCTTCATAATATGCTTCCTATTGGCTTCTGAAACTTTCATTTAGAAGCAAGGGATCACAGGCAAACATGATGATTTCCAGGTCGGTTGAACCACGGAATCCTCCACAAACCCTCCTGTTCTAAGATTTTGACTATAAGGTGAATGCATATGATTGTAACTGTGTCTATAGAGTAAAGTTTTGTGATCATCTTATACCGCTTAAATTACACATGAACGCGTTCACTCAACCTCACTTTCCCGTATTTAATAAAACGTATTTAACAAGACATAGTTGTGACTAACGTTAACTGGCATTCAAACATAATCACGACTTACTATACGACGTAATCAGCAAAAAATAACTGAAAAGAAGTATGTAAATAGTTCTAAATTAAATTGAAGTATAACAGAACAGCACGGCGGGAGTAGCTCGTACATTTACTACTGGACCAACGCCAACGGATCATGTGCGCTGAACTTGTCTAGAGTTCTGGAACGAGTTCCGCGATTAATTGCTGGTGTCCTGAACGCAGGAATGCACATAAACAAGAGATTATATACATCTTATAAGTATCTGTGTGCGAAAATGTGACATTTTTTATTAAAATAACAATTTTTTTAAAAATATAAAAATGGAACGTTACGAAACGTTACAATATCATCAAAAATGTTCGCTGCCAGTACATCCGCACGAGACATCAATCATAAATTTACGCTAGGGAAGGAACTGGGTCCACTTTTATTTAACGTATTTGGAATGGTATTACTAACGGCCGGATTTATTTATGCGTGGATCGACTTTCATTCTTTTTTTAACATCAATAAAGCTGTCCTGAAACCAGCCGCCCTTCTGACATTAATATCCAACGAGTATAACATGCTGATAGCTAAATTCGTGCATTAGTTTCATTACGTAAACAAATAGATCGTTTAACTTGCGGTTTTTTCTTTATTTTTAAATAAATTCTGGTATAAATAATGATATTTTTAATGAAAACAAACGATTAGGAAAATTAGGAAATTAATTGTGTACTAGAATATAAAGTAAATAAGAAAATATTTCAATCATAAATGTTTGATCTAATTTTTACTTTAGTATGTATTATATTTTTCTTTAAAAATTCTTTTAAGCATTAATGATATGATATATACTTATATATGTCATTAATACTAACAAATCGTCTTCTCTTGGCGGACGAGCAATTCAGAAAAATTTATGCCTTGTTTAATGTTTCACACGTTATAAAACTTTTAAAACGAATATCTCAGTGCGTGCTTCCATAAAATATTTAATACGAAGTGTTTCGCGAAAATATGATCTCATAAAACTTTTTTGCGGATAAAAGAAACGCGCGAAAAAGCTATTGTTAGTGGGCCAAGGACTGGGACTTAAATACGTTTGAAACAGGTTGCTTTGATCAGTGTCTTCTGAAGGTTACAAATGTAGGACATTCATAACTGAGTACCAGTGTTACATAAACGTAATAAGGAACCCGAAAATTACAGTCAATGTAACAAAGATTCCATCAGGCTTTTGCTCCATCATCACCTGCACGTGGTGCAGCGTGCTAGATAAGGAACGCGGCTCCAGCGACTGTATGATGGAGGAAAATCCATCTGAATTTGCTGAACCCAATTTTCACAGACCGGTTGGTTGATGATGACGGGTTGCAGAATCACTAGTGCGAAGGCACCGGCGCTGCGCTCACCAACCCGCTTGCCCAGCGCAGTGAGTACGGCTAGGAAATACTGGCTTAGACAGACATCTCAGACAATATAATATACATAAAAAAAAAATTATTTCATTTTAAAACTAACTCTCTTAGGACTCCTCCTTATTTTAAGAGGCAGTAAATGTTCATAGTCACATTCCATCGATATATTTTTTTTTATTTTTAACTTACAGATTATCCCTATTTTTTTTAATATATATTAACAAGAATATTTTTGTGAACCCGAC